>FR989984.1:13250000-14550000 GCA_905404265.1 Fabriciana adippe | reverse complement strand
AAATTTTTGTCTGTATGTCTGTTTGTCTGCTTGGGAGTGCTCGTTTTACGCAAAAAGTACGAAACCGATTTTAACTAAATTTTGTGTAGTGATAACTTATTACTCGGGTCATATATAATATAATTTAATCCCTATAATAAAATATTATAATAAATTTAAATATTATAAATGCGTTAGTCTGGATGGATGTTTGTTACTCAATCACACCAGAATGGCTGACCGGATCTGGATGAAGCACAGGGATAGATTATAATCTGGAATAGCAAATTGATTATTTTTTAACCCGAAAAAACGTAGGATTCCCGTGGGATACATTTGTTTTTGTTATTATACTTATATGTATTTAATGGTTTCATATTAATGTAGTAAACTAACACACTGAAATAATAATAATAATAATAATAGAAAAAATGTTTTTTTCTTTGTTAGAATATTTAGGGCAAGACTATGTATATAAATAAGGAGGGTTTGTTTGTTTGTTTGTTTATTTGTTTGAAAAGGACCTAGGGACGGACCCGAGCGAAGCGAGGGCGAGTCGCTACTATATTATATAAATGAAAAGTCTGTTTTTTATCATTATGAAATATAGTGAGCATAAGGAAGGGCATAATTTGCAATTTATTTTTTAAAAGTCTAAGGGACATACATACTTGTGTGATACAACAAATAAAAAATATTTTTAATTATCGTACTAGCGACTCACCCTTGTTCCACTCGGGTTCATCCCTACACTTCCGTTTTAATATTCAGTATAGATTTCTCTGAGATCAGATATTTTCTCGCAGCAAAAAGTATCTTATATGTTAACCCGAATAACCAGCTACCAGCATACCAAATCATCAAAATCCCTCCAGTGGTTTTTCCGTGATGTGGTCACAGATAGACAGACAGACAGACAAAAATTCTAAAAACTATAGATTCGGCCTCTATATCGATAATAATGTCTATTTTAATAAGATTTTCCAACAAATATTTAATGTACGCTACTCAGCCTCGCTTTGTTCGGGTTCGCCTCTAGTCAAACAAAAATAAATCTATCCCACGGAAACCATACATTTTTCTGGAATAAAAAGTAGCCTATTTGCTACTCTGATGTATGAAATATATTATTGTAAAGTTTCATTAAAATCTAATCAGTAGTTTCTGTGTACTAAGCTGTATAAGTTACTACAGTAGTAAAAGTTGTTTTAAATCGGTCCAACAGTTTTTAGATTAGCCCGTACAAACAGACAAACAGACAGAGACACAAAAAATTTGAAAAAGAACTGGATTTATTCTATTTCTCTTCTTACACCCCCCCTGACTTGGTTCTCAGCATTTTTTTTTCTATGTACAGATATTCGACCTCTACAGTTTTATTACATGTATATATATTGTGTAGATTATAATTTGAAAAATGCGTTAAGCCTTCTATCTTGTTGGTAAATACGAAACACGTGAATATATTTTGTTTGTGTATAAAAGTCCTTGCGCAAAGTTAAAAATACTAAGTCTACGTAAAAAGACGCTTGATGACCTTTGTGACGGAGTTTATAAGTACCTACTAATATTTTTTTTTATTTTCAGGTTAAAATGGCGTTGTTTTCTGTAAACGGTAATAGTAAAAAAAAGCTATATAACTACAAACTAAACCAACCTTGTACACATTATTTTGCAGCTGTCTTGATAAAAAAATATTTCAATACAAGTGACTACGTCATCGCGAAGGTTTGTATCGCTGAAATAAACAGGTTGGTTTACAACAGCGTTTTTCAATATTTTACGTGACGAGACCGCCTTGGTGAAAAAAAACTATATCAAGATCCCCCCTCTACCGTCCGTCTTTATTGCAAACTAGTAGAACCCGCGGCTTCGCCCGCGATCAAGTTACGACAAAAATAAACTTTTTCGCTACACATACTTTATTATTTCCAAAAATTATTTCGTGTAAGTTTTATTATTTCTTAAAGATATATGGAAAATAAATTTAATTTTAGCGATCGTAACTCAAGATATGCAGCAACTTAAAAGATATTAATAGGTATATTCTGCAATAAATTATATTTTAAATAAATTTTAGGTATTTAGTAAGCTCTACTACCTGTATTTTTTACACATTTTGTACTGCATCTTTCCAAAATTAGAGGAAGAGAGTATAATGATACAATCGCATACAATGTTTACGACTTTAGAATCATGTAACTCGGCTCACATGGGTTTTTTAACTAACATATTAACAGGCTAACATCTACGTTATTTTTAAAATCCCAATGCTATGTACACCTTAAGCTTATGCTGTAGCTTTTTTTCCCGCAGCTACGCTCGCGTGGACTGAAAAATCTAAGAAAAGATTTTACGAAATTCATCCCCTAAGTGGGTAAAATATGGGATAAAAGATTGTATGAAACTCTGTTATTCTGAATGTGAAATACATACAACGTGGTATTTAGCTTTAAGATAAAAAAAAAAGAAATATATTTATTTCATTTTTTTGGAAATTTATCCATTAAATGGGTAAAAGGAGGCGATAAAGTTTATATGGGCAAACCATTATTTATGATTAGAATTACATGAAACTTGGTATTAATGCTCTTCAATACAATTAAATAAATACGTATTTTAACATTTTTTGAAATTCATCCCATAAGGCTGTCAAATAGGGGATGAAAGTTTGTATGAAACTCTGTAATTGATGCACTTAAAATAGTTTTTACCTATAAAATGAAAACTAAAACAATACAAATATCATTTTTTTTGAAATCCATCCCTTAAAAGGGTAAAAGGGGGTTATGCTGTTTATATGAGGAAAAAATTGTTTATGATCAGAATTACTTGAAACTTGGTATTAATGCTCTTTAATATAATTAAACATACATGTAGTGTAGATTTTTTTTTAAATTCAGCCCCTAAGTGGGTAAAACTGGGCGTTGCACTTTGAGTTGTTGAATATATTTAAATAGAGTAACATGGCTTAAGTTCTCTGTAAGTGCACACTTACTGTGTGTGATATAAAATAGAGAACGAAAATTATTCTGAATCCAAAGGAAAATTATGTATAACTTTTTGGCTGGCCACAGTAGTGACAACTATAACAGACCTAGAGCGCGAGAGAGAGAACTTAGCTAGAGAGTATCCTGCTATCTAATATCTATATCCTCCTTCTGAAGGTTGGCACGTCTGCAATAAAAACTCGCCTAAGCTATGTATCGGGATTAGACTGTGAATAATTCATTAAACATTATAGGGGTAACTGTGTTTGCTGGATCTGCTCGGGGGGGAATCAGAATCATATCTCGAATACCACTGATAACTTCTGACTACGCCTTTGAATTTAATCTATTGTAATTCTGTCTTAAAGTTTGCTTTGAAATGATTATTATTATATCTCAGGGCCAGTCATTAAAAGTAGCAGGCGTAGACTTAGAGATGATAGTTTCTCACAGGGACATTTTAGCAGAACCCAGAACTAGACAGAATATTCATCAGTGTGGTATATTTGTGGTTGGTTTTTTAGCGTAGACTAAGTTAAGTGAATCTAGAGTTTTACTCTAGATATAATATAAAAAATTCGATATGACAACATACAAATTCACTGAAAATTAAAACTGAGCAATTTTTTATTCTTCACGAGCGTAGCCGCGGGAAAAAAGCTACAGCAAAATAAGAATGGCACTTTATATGTGCAACTTAAAAAAGAAGGAGAAGGAGGGCTAAGCTTCACGTGTACATAGCACTGGGTCTTTAAAAATAACGTAGATGTTAGCCTGTTAGTATGTTAGTTAAAAACCCCATAAAAGCCGAGTTACATGATTCTAAAGTCGTAAATATTGTATGCGATTGTATCATTGTGCTCTCTTCCTTTAACATTGGAAAGATAGAGTAGAAAAATGTACAAAAAAACACAGGTAGTGGAGCTTGCTAAATACCTAAATTGTAAATTTATTTACAGAATATATGCTTAACATCTTTTAAGATACTGGATATTTTGAGTTAAGATCGCTAAAATTTAATTCGTTTTCCATATAACTTTAAGAAATAATAAAACTCTGAAACTTATCTCTGAAAAATATTTGATGTACAGATTTCGCTTTGTTAATATTTTGTAATATGTATAGATATAATATCTATACATATAATAAAATTGTAACTAAGCCGAATCTGTACATTAAATATTTTTTGGAAAATCTTATTGAAATAGACTTTATTATCGATGCAGAAGCCAAATCTATAGTTTTTAGATTTTTTGTCCGTCTGTCTGTTACCGCATCACGGGAAAACCACTCGACAGATTTTGATGAAATTGGGTATGATGATAGCTGGTTATCCGGGTCAACATATAGGATACTTTTTACTGCGGGAAAATATCTCATCTCTGAGCTAAACGTTAAAACGTAACTAGGGACGAACCCGAGCGGAGCGAGGGTGAGTTGGTTGTGCATGTATAAGTTATGACATATTACTTATTGTGTAAAGAATATAGATTATATTAACAGTTGTTGTTGGAAAAAAACAAGGTTCAGATAACCAATTAATATGGAGACACGTAACGAGAAATATCGTATAGGATCGCCACGGGCTTGACAGTATACTAGCCAGTGACTCTCACAACCATAGCTGGGTGGGAGTTGAAGGCAGGGGGGATAGGGAAAGGACCTCAGAAGTTACAACCGGAAGAGGAAGTAGCGTAGGAAGGAAAGGAGAGCCAGCTAAAGATGTTTCATAGGAGGCAGTCGTCGAACAACCCGTGACTACTAAAGCTGGTAAGCCAAGGGTGCGCATGACTATGTATGTATGATGTATTACTACTATTACGTGACCAAACTTGAAACAGATAAAACAATGTATCCCATTAAACTTTTTGAAATATTTATACAAAAATACCCCCATTTAAAAGAAAATTCTCAAAGAATAGCAGATTAAAGTAGAGTTATTATGCGAAATAAGCTTGTAACAACTTGTACTTGAAAATATAAAGCATGAAGTAATGATACAACTGGACGAAGAAAAAAATAAAGAAAATATGTAGTTTAGAGTCAGAAAGTTATTTGCCAGTAATTACAGAAGACAATTCAGATATAGGAACTCGTAACATAGTTGACCGTTGGTTAGACCAGTTATCTCATCAAACATTCTCCCATTCAAACACCACTCACACAAAATATTGATATGCCTACAGATGTTGCAACAGAAAAAATATATTTTTCTCAAGTTATTAATAATCAAACAGACATTACACGTAACTAAACTGGTCCTTCCCCACCATGTAGACAAAAACTCATAGAAGTATTATAAATAGCACTGGCCAAACATAGAGGAACAGATCCCACTTCAAGATCAAAACTACCTTGGCTAAAAGAAAATATATAAGTCTTCATAAATTAATAATATATTTAACAAAGGTACTTTAAGACATTTTTATTCTATGGATTCTGATATAGATCAAATACATACTCATACTATATATTTTAGCGTGTTAGTGATGTGTCGTCAACTGGGTTATAAAATTACAAAACAAAAAAAGAAAATTTTAAAAGTCATAACATACAGAAAAATGAAAAACCAGAATGACAGATTAGAATTGAAAGAGTAATTAAAAAACTTAGAGCTGGTATAAGGAAATTATAACGATACATAAATAATAAAAGACCAAGAAAGCTTGACAAAACAGTAGAGTATTTAAAAATACAAGAATCCACTCAGAACATGAGAATGATAATATTAGACGAGAAGAGTTTTTAGATACTTTTAAGCAAAAATTGGTACTGAAGTCTCAACGTTTAACGCGTTATATTAAAGCACTGAAACGCAGAAATGACCCCAAGTAATTCTCAATAATTAATGAAAAAGATTTTTATACCGGCAGTATTGCTAGCAATGAACATACAGAATTACCTACTCATGAAACACTTAAAGACTACTGGACTAATATTTGGAAGAAATAAGAGGATCATAATAATGAAGCTATCTGGATAAAATAAGAAGAAAAAAATGGAAACACCTAAGTCACATGGATTTTGTAAAAGTAAAAAATACTGATTTAGAACAAGTTATGAGCAAGATGAAAAACAGGAAAGCAAGTGTAGTTGATGGCATACATATCTTCTGGTATAAAAAACTTTATGCATTACATTGTATACTTTCGAGCATTGTTACGGACGTAATAAAATCTACTTCAGTTTTACTAGATTTAATTATAAAAGGAATGACGTATAAGATCCCGAAATGCAATGTTTCCGTAGATCCATCGCAATACAGGCTGATTGATAACTTGCTTGCCTACGTCTACAAACGGATGAATAAATTTAGTAAGTCGTCCGATTGTCGGATGAATAAAATTAATTAATTAAAGTTTTTAAAGTGACGACGATTAATTAAATTATTTAAAGTGAACGATCACTTTAAATAAAACTATCTTTTAGGACTATTTCGCGGATTTATATTGAGTTTTGGTTCCTGGTTTTTGGTTGGTTCTTTGGCTCCGTTTCGAATGCTTTACAATAATCATAGTCACGGGAGAGACTAAGGTTTTAGACATCTCAAAGGCGTTATATACTCGTTATCAAAAATGGCACCAAAATACCATATATTTGTTGATTTTAATTCTAAACATTTTAATTTTTTTTTATTAATATTATAATTAATTATAGCAATATTATTATAATCGTGTGTCTTTTGTTAGAGATCCTTAACAAAATAAAATAAAAATAAATGTTATTTAGAATGGGAAATTAAAAATTGAAGAATAAAAATTAAAAAAAACAACATGTACACACATATGTACAATGTACATATGTCTCCGACGGCATAATACTACATAATATGTTCCTTCGTCAAGTTGTTAAAGTTTGCTTACGCTTACATGAGTAACGCTGGCTAAACCTTAAGACATACATCACAGCAGTGTATAAAAAATAGTAGGTTTTAAAAAAGTCTACAGAAAATATCTACCTCCCAAAGAACAAGCACTATAACTATTTTTATTTACTTAAAACTAGCGTTGCCCGCAGCTCCGCCCGCGTTCAGATGACCGAAAACCAAATTCTTAGGTTTTACATATTACTATACTCTTACATTGCAGTTTTTGTATTTTTTCTCAGAAATGAGACATTTTCCCGCGGTAAAAAGTATTCTATATGTTGACCCGGATAGCCAGCTATCACCATACCAAATTTTATCAAAATCCTTGAGGGATTGGTGAGAGAGTGGTTTTTCTGTGATGCGGTAACAGGCAGACAGACAGACAGACAGACAGACAGACAGACACATTTTCAAATTCCGATACCGCTATGAACTCAACCACTATATACGAAATATTATTATATATTTTTCATTTCGTTTGCTTAGTACAGTATTTCAATCCATGAGCTTGAAAAAGTGTCGTCGCGCATTTTATTAAAAACTTGCTACGAAATTTTGGTTTTATTTCAATTAATAATGAAAATTTGCGAAAAACGAGGCCGCTATGAACTATATTAATAATTATATACTAGCTATACTACGGGACTTAACGCGTGAATAAATGGATGTACCTTATTCCCGACGTTTCGACTGGGTTGCACCAGCCGTGGTCACGGGCAGACGCAGAGGCAGCGGTACATCCATTTATTCACGCGTTAAGTCCCGTAGTATAGCTAGTATATAAACATGGAACGCGATAATTTAAAAAGATATATATATTAATAATTATTGTCCATTATACAATAAATCAAAATTGTCGAAGAGTTACAGTTTCTCTGAATAAGAACGTCAAAAATGGGCATTAAATTGAAAAATCTCAGTCAAAATATAATAGGCCTCTTAATAGTTTTGCTACTTTTCTTGTAAGCAATATTTTCTTCAACAATATTTTGTGATGATGTACAGATGATTTAGGTAATAACTCCGTGTTTTGTTGATGTGATTGACTTATTATTATACAATGTTTAGTTTTCAAATGGGTTTTCAAGCCAGGAGTAGAACGTTGGCTAATTTTCAATCAATTAGAACATATAATACATTTTGCATTCCCACCATCTTCAGATTTTTTGAAATAATGCCATAAGTTTTTTCATTTTTTTCACCAATACCGCGGATTGCGGATCCGCAGAGGCTGTTGCGGGATCCCGCAGTTCCTAAAATTATGCTGGATCCCACTGGATTGCGGGATCCCACTTTGCTGGATTGCAATCCCTATTCGCGATATTTACGAACTATTTTTCTGTCCGTCCAATGTAATATGACCTCTTGACAGGGTAAAGTGCGTAGACTATCTATCCTATGCTATTACGCGCGATTTTATCAATGTCGAGAGAGACAGAGTTCAAGATTGTCGCACGCACTCACACTAAACACAAAGTATCGCTCACAGTTGCATTAACTCTTCTATAGTTCTGCACTCCTATTATTTGAAAACATTTTACTGAGTAATTTTTAACTAATTAAATTTAGAAAACAGTTGTACACGTCTTATTTCTTCAAAAGTCCGGAGGGAAGGGGGATAGCAGGATATTCTCTAGCTAGGTTCTCTCTCTCACGCTTTAGGTCTATTATAGTTGTCACTGCTGTGGCTAGCCAAGATTTATACATAATTTTCCTTTATGTCTGGAATAATCTCCGTTCCCTAAGTCCTCCGTAAGTGTGCACTTACGGAGAACTTGACTTATGTTACTCTGTTTAAGTATATACATGTAGTGGGGTGCCTAGCATATCTAGCTATGTCAGGTCTTAACTATATAAATTGTTTTATTTATTTAGACGATTGTGTTGTTTTTGGACGAAATCTTGAATCGCATAACAAAAACTTAATAGAAATTTTCGAACGCCTACGTAAAGTTAATCTTAAATTAAATCCGAGTAAATGTCAATTCTTAAAAACGGAACTATTATATTTAGGCCATACGATATCTTCTCAAGGTATTCAACCAGACTCAGAGAAAATCAAAACTATTCAAAATTATCCAACACCGACAAACGTTGATGAAGTCAGACGTTTTGTTGCAATGTGTAACTACTATAGAAAGTTTATTAAAAATTTTGCTGATATAACTAATTGTTTGAATAAACTTTGTAGGAAAAATGTCAAGTATGAATGGACTGAGCAATGTGAAAAATCATTTAATTTTTTGAAAAACGCTTTAACAACTCCTCCTATTTTAGAATACCCTGATTTTTCGAAAGAATTTATACTACAGACCGATGCTTCGGGCACAGCGATAGGTGCAGTACTTTGTAATAGTAACATGAAGGCCGTAGCTTATACTAGTAGACCTTTAAATAAGGCAGAGTTAAATTACCCAACAATACAGAAAGAATTACTTGCCATAGTTTGGAGTGTGAAATATTTCAGACCATATCTATATGGACGTACTTTTACAATTATGACAGATCATAAACCCTTAATATACTTGTTTGGGATGAAAGATCCGTCAAGTAGACTATTAAAATTTCGATTAGCATTAGAAGAATATGATTTTAAAATAGTATACGTGAGAGGAAAAGAAAATGTAATAGCAGACGCTTTATCACGAATAAGCATAACGTCCCAAGATTTGAAAGATATGAATGAAAGGTTAGTAACAGTAATAACAAGAGCGCAAGCTAGGATAATAACAGAGAATGAAAGAGAGAATGAAAGTGGAATAGACGATATCCCAAGTATTAACCCGAATTATTGGCCTGATCAACCAAAAGTTGTGGAAATACTTAGGATACCGAATGGAGCAGTTGAATTAAGTTTACTGAAAGGAGAAGAATTAAAAAAAATTAAAGAGAAAAAAGATATTGATGTCGAATCTGAATGTTTCGCATTTATAAAAAATAAAAATATATTATATGTTAATCTCGATTTTAAAGCACATTATACGCGAGACGTTTTTGTGGAAAAATTGAGGAAAATATGTGAAAAATTAAAAATTAAAGAAATATGCATTATTAAAAGAGAAGATAACGTATTGTTTATCAAGAATCTTGTAGAAGAAATAAAAAGCATTGATAAGTGGTCCGGACCACGCATTTGTATTTTGAGAGGTATAAAGAGAATAGATGATGACGAAGAAAAGAAATTTATTATGAATGACTATCATTTGCTACCCACAAGCGGACACGCTGGGATTCGTAGAATGATAAATAACATAAAACGTAGATTCTACTGGCCAGGAATCGAAAATGATGTTAAGAGTTATGTTCGAAAATGTGAAAAATGTCAAAAAATGAAGTATTCTAGGTATATTAAAGAACCTATGGTTATTACAACTACTGCAAGTTATGCTTTAGAAAAAGTTTTTCTAGACGTAGTCGGACCATTAGATAGAGACATAGAAAATAATAAATATATATTAACAGTACAGTGCGAGTTAAGTAAGTTTGTCGAGGCATATCCTCTTAGAAATAAGGAAACGGTAAGTATAGCTAAGAGTTTTGTGAATAATTTCATTTTAAGGTTCGGAATTCCAAAGATCATCGCTACGGATCGTGGAACAGAATTCATTTCTGAGACAATGGAAGAGGTATGTAAATTGCTTAACATAGAAAAATTAAGTTCTACTGCATACCATCATCAGACTATTGGTTCACTTGAAAATGCACATAAACATCTAGGTTCATTTTTGCGCATACAGTGCGATAATCATCCAGAAACTTGGAGCCAATGGTTACCATTTTGGTGCTTTACATACAACAATACAATTCATTCAAGTACAAGATATCCACCATATGAGCTAGTTTTCGGGAAACCTTGTGAAATGCCTAGTAGAATTTCTGCTGACATAGAACCTTTGTACAATCCAGATAATTATAGTTTAGAATTAAAATATAGGTTACAGGTAGCTAACAGGGATGCAAAAGAAAATTTATTAAAATGTAAAGAGAAAAGGAAACAGAATTATGATAAATATGTAAATCGAATAAAATATAATCCAAACGATATGTTACTAGTAAAAAATGAAACAGGAAGTAAACTTGATATTTTGTATAATGGCCCGTATGTAGTTGTTGAAGAACAAGAACCGAATGTAAAAATTTTGAGAAACGGTAAAATTAAAATTATTCATAAAAATAGAACAAAACCCTTTGTAAAAGATAAATAGTATTATTCATACTTAACTTAGAAATAAGAAAATGTATTGTATGATTAATTAGAATATAATAATTTTAAGTAGGTACCTACTGCTACTCTTTGTTTTTTTTAATACATAAGAAATAAAAATATAGTAACATTATAATGTAACGAAAAAAAAAGTAAATTTATTATTTTTTTTCTTTTTTTCTACCCCGGTGATGTAGTGGGGTGCCTAGCATATCTAGCATATATATTACATATATAATGTATTAGTCTTAGAGTGAACGAGCAGAATAAATCAGAGCGTTATCCAGAGCGGTTGTTTCTATTAAAATCTCCCCGCACCCCACACCTCATACAACAATTCCAAATTCACCGCTCAGGGGCCTTACCATGAACTCTTATAGCATGAATACTATAATCTTACTTTGAGTTTTCGTACCATGACGTCTTAAAAGCAAGGTTATTATAAGCTTGAAACATTCTTACTTTCTTAGCAGTTTTGTGACGTCACGACACCAAAATTACTAAGAAAATGTTATTATCGTTCATTCAATTCGTACCATGAGGTGAATTTTGACAGATAGCATTCTTACTTTTCTGTCATAATTAGCAATCTTGTAAAAGTTGTTGATACGCGACGGATGTATTATTATTTTAAAAATTTATAATATAAAAGGTAATTGATTGTGCCGGATAAATTGAGTAAAACCTATTATTTTCGTAAATCTGTCGATTGATACACATATCGTGTAATTTTAGTATATCGGTAATTAATGTATACTGTGATTCTAGAAGTGTAATAATTTCGATATACTTATGATTTTAAGTCTATAACGTACAAGCTTGTAGTACACTAAATCTCGTTTTCAGCTATGTTTCGAATGTGATCCTTGTGACATCAACTGTGAAGAGTTTACTAAACATTATCTATTATAAAAAATGTAAAACGAACTCTGTAACGAGACTCTCTGATGAGAATTTACATATGCGAAGGAAATGTAGTAAATAAAAATACCTATAGAAATTTTATTTATAGTTTAGTAACTCCTTTACTACTATTACTTTTAGTCTTTTCCTTTCGCATTTTCGACTCCCAACTCGCTTCACTTGATGCCTTCATTACAAAATATCGAGATTTAGGTGTGAATACATATAATAGAATAATAAACAGATAGATAGAATTACTTCCGCATTTATAATATTACTATGATTTTTATTATATTAACCAAAAATTATGTAAGAAGTTGCATGGAAAGATTTCTATACGTATTATATAGATCCTTTAGGTATGGAACCCTAAAAGAACTTACAAAAATTATAACAAATGTGTATGTATAATAATATATTTATTTTTATAAAATAACAAAATATGTAATGAATGAAACTCAATTACAGCACGATAGCAGTAATCAACCACACAGTACTTCTTTGATCAGCATCAGAATTATTAGGCTACGTGGAGGTATTTTCTCCACTGATTCAGGGAAAAGCAGCACTTAAAATCCTAAAAACAGTTTTGATTAAACGTTTTTAAAGTGTCTGTTTTATTTTCGTATTTGCCTAGCTGAAAAATTTAGTACAAATTACTAAAAAAATAAGTTCAACTTGTTTTATTCCAATCTAAAAGCTCTCGTAAACAAACTATCATCTCATTGACATTTAATTTTCGCTCGTTGTCAAACAAGTAAACAAATAGTCAGGCGGTTGTCAAGTAAATAATTTGTTCCGAATTTTGTATCACAACCTAGCCGTAATTTATTTTATTTTCTTTTCTAATAGTTTTCCTAATTTTTAAAGCTAAACTAAATTTCTTTGTATAACTAGTATAAAAAAGACATAGATTGCGTATATTTTGTGGAAAACATGTTCTTTTGAAATTAAATAATATAATATTTTTCTTTAATTTTATCCTAGGTAAGTACTAATCATATTTACGAACGACTATCGGTGTGACAGGGATAACGCTATACAACTTATATAGCACTATTTCTTTTCTTTTATAGGAGGAAATAGACAAATCATTCGTTCTGTCGCATCACTAAGCAATTTTAAAACAAGCTTGCTTTTTAAAGGTCATGGTACGAATAAAAGTAAGATTATTGTAATCTTGAAACAAAACAGTCTTGAAGTAAGAATGTTTTAAAATAGGTGATGGTAAGGCCCCAGTTTTATCCACTTAGAGGCTGAATAAAAAAAAAACTAAAATACATGTTTACTTAATTGTATTGAAGAGCACTACTACCATGTTTCAAGTAATTCTAAGTATAAATAATTTTTTGCCTATATAAACTTTATCACCACTTTTCGTGCATTTCGCATTAAGAATACCAGAGTTTCATACAGTATTTTATCCCCCATTTTACCCCCTTAGGGTAGGATGAATTTCGAAAAATCCTTTCTTAGCGGATGCCTACATTGTAAAAGGAATATGTCCTCTAAATTTCACGTTTCTACGACCAGCGGTTTAGGCTGTACGTTGATCGATCAGTCAGTCAGGACAAAGCATTTTATGTAGTGATGTCCTCCTGACCGATTCCGGTCACGGCGGCTAATCTCATTGAGACTAGCCAACTGCGCAGGAGATATTATAGTGCACAAGTGTACGCGCAGACACAAGTGCACTCTCTATTCCTGTCACTCTCATACTTCGGTGGGACGGATATTAGACACGACCGGTGAGAGTTAAGGCGCAGGACCGACGGCTTTACGTGCTCTCCGAGGCACGGGGGTGAAACACCGCCAACTTTCCAACTTCGGGCTGCTACTGAGGCTTACTAGACAGAAAGACACAATAGCTAAACTTGGCCTGACCCGGGACTCGAACCCAGGACCTCCGGGTGTGCAGCCGTACATGCTAGCCACTACACTACCAAAGCAGGAAATTTTATGTATATACATTATACATATACAGATAGAAATCGTATTCGTTTATCATTTTTACATATTTTCACAATTAAGTTTCGACGAAATGTGTAATTATGTAGAATTTTTAGGAATTAATTTTAAAAATATTTAGAAACGTAGCGACCCCCAGGACGTCACGATCAATTCGTTGGAAAATACTGCTTCTACTGGCGAATTACCCTCGCTTCACTCGGTGGGGTGCGTTCTAGGTGGCCTTAAATTAGTAAACGAAGTTATTGTGAATATACCTTATATAGAGAGACACTCATACTATTGAAATCTTTTCTGTAGGCCTTTTCAAGATCTACAATTTTCTAGTACATTGTTTTGGGGTCCATATTATGCAAACAACCTGTAACAGTCATTATTTCTGAAAAATATTTGATGTACAGATTTCGCTTTGTTAATGTTTTGTTATATGTATAGATATATTATGCAAGTATAAGCTATGACAGTTACTTTTGTGTAAAGAATAAAGATTATACTAACAATTGTTTTAAAAAAAAACTGTATGTTTATCTTTTCGCTTTTCGTACAAAAAGTATTGAACGAATTTTGCTCAAGTCAAAATTTAGAATACCTTTTATTAAAGGAAAATTAATAATTCTTACTGGAAAACACAATTCTACTATCTACAATAAACGGGTCTAGACGAGTTGTCCTTCATACAAGTTTTCAATGATTTATTACACAAAAACTATTAGTAGCAGGTTTATAAATAAACGTTTTTAATAATAATAATAATAATAAACCCCTCAAAATCCTACCTTACACCCTAGCTGAACTTGCTACGTGGGGGGCTGTAACGTGTACAATAAAAACTTACACAGCCAACAAGGTTCAGGTAACCCATTAATATTAACACGTAACGAGAAATATCGTATAGGGTCGCTTCCCGGAGGTAATCGTCGGGGCACGTCTGTAGCTGGCCATGGGGTTGACAGTATGCTAGCCAGTGACTCTCGCAACCATAGCTGGGCGGGAGTTGAAGGCAGGGGGGATGGGAAAAGGACCTCAGAAGTTACAGCTGGAAGAGGAAGTAGCATAGGAAGGACAGGAAAGCCAGCTAAAGATATTTCACAGGAGGCAGTCGTCGAACAATCTGTGACCACTAAAGCTGGTAAGGCAAGGGTGCACATGACTATGTATGTATGATGTATTACTACTACTACGTAACCAAACTTGAAACAGACTAAACAATGTATCCCATTAAACTTTTTGAAATATTTATACAAAAATACCCCCATTTAAAAGTAAATTCTCAAAGAATAGCAGATTAGAGTTATTATGCAAAATAAGCTTCTAACAGCTTGTACTTAAAAATATAAAGCATAAAGTAATGATACAACTGGACGAAGAAAAAAATGAAGAAAATATGTAGTTTAGAGTCAGAAAGTAATTTGCCAGTAATTACAGAAGACAATTCAGATATAGGAACTCGTAACATAGTTAATTGTCGGTTAGACCAGTTATCTCATCATTCTCTCCTTCAAACACCACTCACACAAAATATTGATATGCCTACAAATGTTGCAACACAAATAACATATTCTTCTCAAGTCATTAATAACACTGGTCTGCAAAAAA
Source organism: Fabriciana adippe (assembly GCA_905404265.1). NCBI lineage: Eukaryota > Metazoa > Arthropoda > Insecta > Lepidoptera > Nymphalidae > Fabriciana > Fabriciana adippe. The sequence goes on along the minus strand of FR989984.1, from coordinate 14,534,492 downwards.
ATATTTTTTTCTCTCCTTTAGATTTAATGCATGTTTTGTGAAAATTTTGATATTTCTGAATAGAAATATAGTATAAAAAATTACGAAACACGAGTTATATTATCGGGACGTGGGTTGTAATGAAACAACGTTTCTCGTTGAAAGGATAAGTGCAACTGACTTTATTCACTTATTTCTACAGTTTTATATATTACATTAGTGCGGGGGAAAGTGTGTGGGGTCTTAACAAAAAAAAAAAGGGACAACTCACTTGTCATACATTTACACTACTTATAATTAATCACAGATCCTTCTGAGTAGGGTTTCTAAAGAAATGTTACATTTTAATTATCTGACATGTGCATAGTTTATGATACAGATCCTGCTGAGAAGGATCTCTTAAGAGAAGATACAATTTATAGTTATAGATCCTTCCGAGAAGGGTATCTAAATAGCCCGAGTGTTGGGTTACATAACCCCTCCGCCCTTAAGAGAAAGGCGTGCTGAAGACGAAGGCTGCGACGAGTACTCCAGTTGCAGCAGGATGTCTTCAAGATGCAAACGCCTGATTTGATCTTCTTATCCTCTGCTTTAAGAGTCATCAGACTAACCACCAATACTAGCTTGTCCTTGTTCCAACAATTGGGATTTTTCTTATCCGATAAATTTTTAATCTTATTTGAATTAATTCTTATTCTTATTTTATATTTTTCTTAATTGCTAATTATTTCTGTCTTGGATTTAAGCTAGTTTTCCTTCTTCATTTCTTGTGCAGATAACTTCATTGACTGCGATGAGCATGCAGGACTCATGTGGTTTAGCTAATTCTATATACTCCAGTATCATGGAAGGATTTTTGGAATTAGTAGGACATCATTTTCATAAGGAATAGAATATAGATGGATTCATAAATGATAAAAGTATTGGAGATTATTGGTATCTCAAATATAAAATTGATAGCTTCTATAGCCTAAAGTACTTATTTGTTGTAAACATATTTCTAATTGTATATAGAAGTTAACAAAATTTACTAATTCATTCAAAGTATTTCCATTATTATTTAGTTGTTTAATCAAAACTAACTATCAAAATACTATCTAAACCATTAAATTGCTATTGTATGTTTGTATTCATTCATTTTCAGTATGGTTAGCGTCTTATTGATCCAAGTTGCCAGTTATAGCCATAACTATGGATCCTAATCTATTGATTAGCAATCTTTTTATTCTAAGGAAAAATGTACGCTTAAAACTAATACTTTTAGGTTCTAAACATACTAACTTAGTCTTTATAGTGTCAATCATGTGTTCTATTTGCTGTTTACATGCTAGACATTCATAGGTATCCTATTTTTAACTCATGTGCACTACATAAAATTAGTGCTAATATAATATTAAAATTGATCTTTTCTTATCCTATGAATGATTATTATCCTATGATAAAACAAAACATGAAAGTATATAATAATAAGTATAAGAATTGGTATAGGTATAGTAAATAAATCTTTAAATAATAGATTCTTATCTTATCACAACTACTCATATTATATAATGTATTTTTAAAAAGTCACACTTACTAACTAACCATTGGGTCTAATTAATTTAAAACGTGTTCTTTTTCGACAATCATAATAGTTATTTGCTAGCCTTTTGTTATGCATAGTCTTCAGTTTATGATCCTCTTTATGTAATTGCTTATCATTGTTCTGGCAACCTCGACTTATAAGTTTACTTTTATTATATTTATTGGCTCCTATAGATTTAGGATTTTTTATTTTACAATCTAACAAATGAGCTTGGCTAATGCTTTGAGCATGCACTTTGACTATAGGCGACGCATCTTTGTTCGCATTTAGTTTACGTTTTTTATTTTTTCTTTTACGATTAGACTCTCTAACGACAACTTTCCTGTGATAATATATGGATTCATTTTTGGTTATATTATCCGAATTATTATTTAATATTTCTGTATTAGAGTTTTGTGTAGTACTTTCAATATTACTAGTATCAAATTGTTTATTTTTTAAATTAGAATTATCAAAATAAAGCCTATCTTCGTCAGCTTCTTGTTTATATTTTTCAAACCTAGCTTCTTCGCGTATTGCAATAGATATATATTTTTCTAAGCTATCTGGATTATCAATACGCACCGAAAGTGCTGCATATGGACTTAAATTCTCTAACAAAACTGAGATAGCTAACTTTTCAAAATATTCTCGTTTTGTTGGATCTAAACAGATTAATGACAACGTTAAATCGCGTATTTTATCCGTAAACGCTTCGAAATTGTCTTCTTGTGTTGATAAGTTCATCAACTCGTATATAATTTCTATTTCATTCCTAGAGTCACCGAGACGTCTTATTAAAATATGTTTTATTTCCGGCCAAGTATAAGCGTTTTCACACCATGTCAATACTTCAACGGCTCTATCCGTTAACTTGTTTCTTATTAAACAAGCCACGAATGGGTCTTGTCTCTTCCCTATCATATCTAGAACTTTTTCGACCGATTTAATATAATAGTTTAAAGTTCTACTATTACCGTCGTACGTGGGTAATAGCGATGCAATAGTTGCATAGTCGGTTTTTACCGAATGTAAATTTTGACGCGGCATTGTTCAATACACAAAATACCTACGCTTTACATAAACTTTAAAAAATCAAAAAAACAATAATCCACTTTTATATTAAGACACCAATTAAAGAATTTGATTTAAAAGGACTCGAAAAGGATATATAAAGGAAACTGGGAATATAATAGAATTTTGCTTACCCCACAAGTGTTCCTCTTATTTGAGCTGCACCGCCTTTCTGCAAAAGCTTGATTGCACCAAATTCTTCAGATCACGACCTCAGGTTTGTTAATTGCGTCGCGGTAGGTACTGGTCTACCTGGACTAGTACACCGTGGTATGACTAAGCTGACTATAAGCTCTATGTCAACAGGCGCGATCCTGCCGACTGCGCCAGTTATATTATCGGGACGTGGGTTGTAATGAAACAACGTTTCTCGTCGAAAGGATAAGTGCAACTGACTTTATTCACTTATTTCTACAGTTTTATATATTACATTAGTGCGGGGGAAAGTGTGTGGGGTCTTAATAAAAAAAAAGGGACAACTCACTTGTCATACATTTACACTACTTATAATTAATCACAGATCCTTCTGAGTAGGGTTTCTAAAGAAATGGTACATTTTAATTATCTGACATGTGCATAGTTTATGATACAGATCCTGCTGAGAAGGATCTCTTAAGAGACGATACAATTTATAGTTATAGATCCTTCCGAGAAGGGTATCTAAATAGCCCGAGTGTTGGGTTACATAACTCACGTATATATTATTTTTCATGAATTTTTGAATAAAACTCTTATGCACAATAATTAAAACTCTTATTCAAAGGAGAATGAGCAACTTTGTATGGGATCCGTCCCCAGAATGTATCAAGTTGAGACATACATACGTCATTTTAAAGATCGGAAGAATAGCTTTATTTAAATGTATGACACCAAGACTGAGACTCGTGCAGGGAAAGAACTATGAATCATTTAATTTTATGGAATTCGTGAAAGTAAAACAGGATAATTTAGATTGTACAATATTTTCATAGTTATTAATTTTATATTGTGTACCATGCCGTCTGTGTTTATACACCTTCGCACCTATTGCGACTTTTGCGGCCCTGTACAGGATAGCTGAACGAATAAATGAGGAAGAATTGTGCAGGATACGATGGTACATTGTAGGGTTATTGGAAGTTTGAAGAGAGGGGGACAACTCGATAACGCCCAAATCTGGTAACCTGTTCTATTTCTGGGTGACCAACAGTCCCAAGGTGGTGTCGGATTTATCGTCCACAAGTCTCTTGTGAACAGCGTGGTCACTATGTAAAGCTTGAATGACTCCAACTGATTCTGACTTACAAAGTCCACGGTCCTACCAGTGCCACACCAAATCCAAAACCCCGTAAGCTTTCAGCTGGAACTCCAAAACCGCTTTGATTGCGATACCGATGTGGCTACTTTTAACGAAAACCGACGACAGTACGATAGTATCAATTACTCCTGAGCTTATTTATGGGAGAAATCGAGAGATTTTATGGACAGGTATTTACCTCAACCCATCAGTCTAAATAATGATTAAGAGCCAGGCTAACCCGACACTATACCGAAGAAATTCCGGATGGCACTAAAAGAGATAAAGAACAACAAAGCACTGGATGCAGGCGGAATTATAGCTGAATTTCTGAATTATAGCTGAATTTCGGAATTATAGCTGTATTACTTAATTCCATGATACTTGAAGGAAAACTCAACAATTATGAAGCAGAAGCGTAGTTGTACTGTTCTGTAAAAAGGGCGATAATGCTTTGCTAAATCATTTTAGACTCATCTCGCTTGTGATCCTGTCTACAAGTTGTTTCGGGAATTCGTGTTACGAACCATCTCGAATGCAAGTTTAATAAGTTCCAGCCTCCCGAACAAGCTGGTTTCCGTAAAGGCTTTAGTACTGTTAAACCATATTTATATGCTGCGGCAGGTTATACAGAAGACTGAGGAGTATAACTTGTGTAAGGATGTTCAATGACACGACTGTTTAACTCCAAAGTTCTTTTATTACTCTCTATATAAGGTTGGTTGTACAATATATATATAGGCTGGAGAAGAGGAGGGAGGCTGGCTTTACACATACACACCACACTTGCCTCTTTGCTTGGCGTTTGTGGACTACGATAAAGCCTTTGATTCGATCAAGACCTGAGTTTTGCATCAGTCGCTCCAGTGGTGTCAAGTTGACCACGGTATATCGACGCGTCCGACTTTTGGGCCGGGGGACTCGAGACCCATCCAATTGCAGCGAGGAGAACATCAGGAACATCAGGGTACTGTTATTTCGCCGAATTTTTACCGCTGCATTGGAAGACGTTTTTAAAATTCTGTTCTAGAACGGACTGGGTATCAACATTAACGGCAAGTATATCACTCACTTTTGATTTGCCGGCTATATAATGGTCATAGCTGAGACCATGGAGGACCTCAGTATACTGCTCAATGGAATTCTCAATAGAATTTCCTAACGAGGTCGTCTAAAATAATACACGGATAAGACGAAAATTATTTTAAATAACCATGTTGCAACCACTCCAGTTTTTATGGGTGATAGCTCGAAGTTGTACACATGTATGTATACCTGGGAAAAGCTGTCCAACTAGGTAGGACCAACTTCGAGAAGGATGTGAATCGACGAATAAAATTCGGATGGGCAGCATTCGGGAAACTATGCAATATTTTCTCGTCTCAAATACCGCAGTGTCTCAAAATAAAAGTCTTTGGCCAATTTGTGTTGCCAGTGATGACATAAGGCACTCTAATAATAAGATATAAAATAATAAGAAAGCTCAAGGTCACCCAGAGAGCAAAGGGCTATGCCTTGAGTTTCCCTGTGAGATCGAATTAGAAATGAGAATATACGCAGACCCAGATTACCGACATAACTTGCCAAATCTCTAAGCTCAAGTGATAGTGGGTGGGACACATCGCTCAAAGAACGGATGGTCGTTGAGTACGAAGAGTTCATAAGTGGCTGCCACGTACTGGATGACGAAACATGGGCAGGCGGCACGTCCTCAAGGCGGACCGATGACTTGGTCAAAAACGGTGGAGCCCACTTAATGCGTATGGCATAAGACCGGCATTCGTGGAAATCTTTGGGAGAGGCTTATGTCAGAAGTGGATGTGTTTTGGCTGGAACGACGTTACAAAACTAGCCACAGCCAAAGTAAAAAAATTAAGTCTTTTGAGTGTTTTGTCAATTTCTGTAAATAAAAGGAAATTCTAACTTTTGACGACAAACAACAAAATAAAGCTATTATTATGACCTTTAAAGTGATGTACATAAGTCATACTGTTGTAGACTTTCACGGGTTTGATAAAATTAAATGATTCCTAGTTCTTTCCCTGCATGAGTCTCAGTGTTGGTGTCATACAATAAATTGAAGCTATTCTTCTGATCTTCAAAATTACATATATCTCAACTTGATACACTCTGGGTACGGAACGCCTATTATCCTTTAGTCATCCATTCAAAAAAATAATAAGATATTACATAAAATCTGTCAAAAATCATCAAAAACCGTTAGATAAATGTATATTCTTTTTCTTAGTAGTAATTCACTTTATAGATTTCTTTCTTTTTATATTTTCTGTTAGTGTTTCACGACAAATCGTCTAACAAAAGTCGGCAAGCATTGCTTCTGACCATTTTCCATTATAGAATCTCTCTATGTGCAATATATCTTGGTGAAACCTTTCACCATGTTCATCTGATACTGCGCCAAGATTTTCGGGGAAGAAATCTAAGTGAGAGTCTAAAAATGATTTTTAAGGGACATACTCGTATTGCATTTCAGAGCTTTGTATGAATAGACAAGTTCTTGGATGATTTCCTGGTAGTTTTCAATGTTTTTCGTTTCCAAGAAAATTATGACACACTTCTACGAAAGCAGTCCATGCTCTTTTTTCATCTTCATTCAAGGTACTTATAAAATTCAAGTCTTTCATAAGCTCTCGTATTTGAGAACCCACGAAGATTCCCTCTTTTAATTTTAAAATCAGAAGAATGTTCTAATTATGTGATTTTATTTTGCTCTATAGTTGAAAAAACAAATATTTGTTAATATAAATCATGAATTACCAAAATATCCGGCATAAATTAAAAAATATTTACTAAACAACTTTTCAACGTACTGCACGCTACGAAATCACAGCGAGAACTGCTGTGGCAGATATAGAATGCAGAGATATTCACTGTTTTAACACTAATGTGTGGCAGAATAAGCATTAGTGTTAAAACCCCGTCAGGTGATATCGTTCTCTCTCTTTCTGTTAATACAAATCGGTTTTGAGAATATATACGTGATAGCAAAAAATGGAAAGCAAAGATTTTATGATGTTAAACTGCTTATATTGATCGTGTTTTCATTCGAAGGAAGATTTTGTTGCAGACCAGTGATAATCAAAGAGACATTATACGTAACTAAACTGCGCCTCAAGTCTGCTATTGCAATGGTGTCACAGTTGTCTATCAATGACATCGTAATTTCTATCTTTTTTATCGTACTTTTTGCAATTTTCGTAGTCTACTAATTCAATGGTTTTCCGATGGTGTGTCACTGACACCCCAATGACACATTTGCAAATAATTGGAAGTCCCGTACATAATGACAAGTCAATGATCGAATGTATTGCGTAGTCTGTTAATATTTTGACAGTTCTAATGACCACTGAAACGCCACTGAACTATCACTTATGCGCCATTGTGCAGTCATTGCATAAAAGCCGTGTTTGTTTGGTATTTTCTTAAATTGTGAAGTGTGTGAACCTAAATAAAATGTTCAGAATAAAGTGGAACATTTTAAATTGGCCAACGCGGTAGACGTTCAAGAACGCCAGCGTTCGGAGCGAAGAAACCGCCGTCGAGCCCGCTGCTTGTTAAGGAGCAATATTAACCCCTTTCAGGATATTTACGAGGTAGAATTTGTGAAAACAATTCGCCTCGGGAAGGAAACTGTAAGGGGGCTAGTGGAGGAGCTAACTCCACTTATTCCAAGACCACGTCGGAATGATGGAATATCGGCGGAGACGAAGGTTAGAAAACAACTTGAATTTCATTGCTTATCACTAAAGGCATAGCTATAGCACAGTGTACTAAAAAATAACAGTGGGCTATCGCCTTTGATGTTTGAAGAAAAGCCGACACCGCGTAGCATACTTCGCATTACGCAGGGTTGTTACAGTTTTTTTTTGTAATTTAATTAAAATGTAATATTATTATTTAGTTATTTATCGAAGTTCTTCATAACAAAGAATACAAAAAGGCATTTCGCGGAGGCAAATTCAAATAGAGTTTTACAAAATTTCATATAATAATAAGCCTTTTATTTTTTTAATAAAAAATATAATATACAATTGGTTTATCAATTATTTGATTTGATTAAATGGATATTTCTAAGCGACATTATAATTAATTTAATGAATTACTAGATAATTAGAATGAAATAAATTAAGTTATAATAAAAATAAATTAAATCTAGCAAATTATATTACATAAGTCAAATTGAATTTAGTTATATATAAATTTATCATTATTTTCAATTTTTTAGCAAAGTTAGTTTTATATGATATAATGTAACTAGCATTTCCCGCGGCTCCGCCCGCGTTCAGATGATCAAAAACCAAATTCTTAGGTTTTACACATTAGTATACTCTTACATTATGCATTACTTTCATTGCGCACCGCATGATTGGTAAATAATGGCAGAGATTGAGAATGCCACAAAGGTTCCTCCGTTAAATTGAACTTTTTGTTTTAGCAATAACATTTATGTATGTCTATACTTCTGTTTTGTTTGTTTTTTTAGTTTTTCATGATAAACTCTCAAACTACGGAATTAATTTTAATCATTTTTTACTAATAGACAGCTATAGATTAATTTAATATATAGCTGATTATTCAAATTACATAATGATAACTTTTCTTAATTAGCGCTAGTTAGTAATATTTTCCAAAACGATTTTCAAAAGAAAGTGTAATAAGTAAATAATTCTAAGCGAATCCATTTTTTTATTTCATATGGCTCTGCTAATATGATTAACACTAGAAAGACGGAAAAATTAACTTACCAAGAAAGACGGCGAGGGGTCATTTGACCCCTTGCTTTATAAATAACTTTTATGTAATAAAATGTCCCAAAAACTGTTAAAAAATAAGCGAAAAAAAATTAAACTTCAATTTGACTTATCATAATTATGTTTTTGTTAACTCCAACTTATACTTTTACTTACAAATATGACAAATAAAAGTTTTTGACTGATTGCATTGTCCACACAAAGGTTTTTTACATATGTCGCAAACCTTGTTTGATTTGTTTTTGTAACCAGAAGAGGAGCAGTGACGCCTTTTCCTCGTACTGACAGTAGACGACTCCGCCGCCAAGGCATCAGGTTCATCGGAAATGTCACTGAGTTCAAGAGCTAGCTGCAGTATAAAGTTTCTTCTACGTACTGTCTTGTTTGTGACTTCTTATCTCTCTCGCATATAAAATTGAGATAAATTTATCAAGTTCTTGTAACTTGATTGACCAATTTGAAGGTCCAAGTACTCGATGAGCTTCAGTCTCTGTGCATGTTTTGATGTGTCGCAGAATGTTATCATCAACTAATAATTTCCAAGCAGTTATAAACCTATCTCCAATTTACCTTCGTGTATAGGGAGTCGGACCAGGTTGTTTAGTCAAAATATTGTGTCGTGCTCGTCTACCTGCTTGTCCAGGTTCATTTTCAGAGGTGCTTCTCCACAATACTCCACCAGATGACAACATATTCTTTTCAATATCATTGAGTGGAGCTTGTATTCCGCGAACACCGCGCACTCGCCTTCTTAGCCCTCTTCCTCTATGTTGTTGTAGATTTTGCACAGTAGCTGTAAAAAAATATAACATGTACTTATTTACCATTAAGATATTTCAAATCATGTCTAATAATGCAAAGAATGGAGTAGGTAATTACCTATTGGTATATTATCATCTGAGTCGCCACTACTCAAAGAGCTTGATTCGGCTGTATGTATCTCTTCTTCGGGATCATTTTGGTATCTATCTATCTCTTCACTCTCACCATTTGATTGATCTTCAGGCAAAGATTGTAGTGATGCTAATATTTGACTATCAGTAAGTCGAGGCATAGTAACACATCTAAAGAACACTGTTTACTTGACGAAAGCAAGAGTAGAAATAAAGTACAATTGTGTTCATTATATTTCACAACTACAGCTAATATAAATATTATAGTTTACCCGCTATTGGATATGTTTACTCTAACAAATGCCGCATGGGTCAAATGACCGGTGCCGTCTTTGTAGGTAGATGTATGATTTATTTATGATGTAATGATTATATAACAATGTAAACATTTTTAAATGTAAATTTGAACCATTTTAATAAAAGTCACGAGAGGATATGTCAAAAAAACAAATAGTTTTGGAATTATCTAACCCTGAATTCCAAAAAGGGTCATATGACCCCCGCCCGTCTTTCTAGTGTTAAAGTTGTAAGCATTTTATTGTGTCCTTTAAGCCTTTACCTTCCAAGAAAAGGTGTCAAGAAAAAGTGAAAAAGTTGAGGTATTCCTAAAATACTTTTTCATAGTTTTTGTGATATGAAATATTTTTAGTTACCCTCTTTGGCAGTTTAATAGCCATAAACTTGTTTTCCATAAAATGTTATAAAATAATATAAATTCAACTTATTTTTACGGTGCAAAAAATGAGTAGGTATTGTGGAAACGTAAATATTATTCGTATTTATTTTAGTGTTAACCATACAAAACACGTAAGTAAGAAAAACAACATAGCATTTTGCTATACGAAACCTAAAATGCGCGAGTTGGATTTACATTTGCCCAATTTTTACATTAAAAGATTAAAAAACATTAACATTATTTACTAAACAATAAAAATTTACAAATATTCTTATTTGAAAATTGTTTCGGCCAACAAAATATTACTAATATGTTACTAATTTATAAAGCCAAAAAGTTTGTTTTATTAAAAATTTAAGCACGGGCGGGGCCGCGGGTAATTTAGTAGTAATTATAGTAAAGTCATAGAAAGATTATATCTGTACATTTTTTTTTTGGATAAAACTACGTATTTTTAAAACACATGGCGACATCTATTGTCAAATAGCTAAATAACACATAAATAAATTTTCATTAAAATAACTATATTAATGAATAAAATAGCGCTGTTAATATTTCTTTTAAGATAAGTTTTTTTTTAGTAGTTTTAACATAATATATAAGTAAGTTACCTTGCTAAAATATTAATAGCATCATCGTGCTTTTACTTTAACCAGTTTTTTTATTTTTTCTCAGAAATGAGATATTTTCCTGCGGTAAAAAGAATCCTATGTGTTGACCCGGATAACCTGCTATTACCATACCAAATTTCATAAAAAATTCCTCTAGTGGTTTTTCTGTGATGCGGTCACATACAGACAGATAGAAAAAATTCTAAAAACTATAGATTCGGGCTCTATATCGCTAATAATGAATATTTTAATAAGATTTTCCGAAAAAATATTGAATTTAGGGGTTCGGCTTAGTTACGATTTTATTGTATGTATAGTTACTAATTTATGAAGCGAAAAAGTTTGCTTTACTGATAATTTAAACACGGGCAGAGCCGCGGGTGATTTAGTAGTAATTCTAATAAAATCTAAAAAAGTTCATATCTGTACATTATTTTTTTTTGGGATTAAAACTATGTATTTTAAAAACACATGGCGACATCTATTGTCGAATATCTAAATAACACATAAATAAAAATTAATTAAAATAACTATTTTAATGGATAAAATAGCGCTTTTGATAATTTGATTTTCAAGATAAGCTATTTTTATAGTTTTTACCATATTTTGTAAGTTACCTTGCTAAACTGTTTACAAATAGTATCGTCGTGGTTTTGTTCCTACCAGTTTTTGTATTTTTTTTCAGAAATGAGATATTTTCTCGCGGTAAAAAGTATCCTATATGTTGACCCGGATAACCAGCTATCATCATACCAAATTTCATCAAAATCCCTCCAGTGGTTTTTCTGTGATGCGGTAACAGACAGACAGACAGACAGACAGACAGACAGACAGACAGACAGACAGACAAAAATTCTAAAAACTATAGATTCGGCCTCTGCATCGATAATAATGCCTATTTCAATAAGATTTTCCAAAAAATATTTAATGTACAGATTCGGCTTAGTTAGAATTTTATAATATGTATAGATTAATAGATTTCCAAATCACCTATCATAAATGGGCAACGGACAAAAATTTTCGGTTTCTAGATTTACTGGATTTGAAATTTCTGATATTAAAATTAATTATGTAAAAAATCCTCATCCTAATAAATAATTTTAGCAAAAAATATATAATATAGCACAGGTAGTATGAACCATTTTAATTGCTTACAAATTAAAATAAACGCGCGATAGCCCTTAAAGTCGTGTCCCGAGCTGCTTACTAATTCGGGCGGCAGAAATGTATGCAGCTCGGGCTCGCCTACCCGCGTCTCACCTCTCACACCCCGCACGATTGCCCTGTCTAGACGGCTTCGTTGGATGACTGTATGGTTTTATAGACTGTGGCTATAGTCTAAGAATACATGATGTTGATATTAATGTAATATATACCTACATATTTCTGTTGCAGATTCTGATAGCATTAGCATTTTATACATCTGGATCTTACCAGACCTCAGTTGGGCAGAGTGCCCTACACAATGTTTCACAGAAGACTGTGTCAAGAGCTGTGTGGCAAGTTACAGAGGCACTCAATGCTAAATTTAACAATTATATTAAATTATATTAAAGGGCAAACCGACAAGGTTGTCGTGGCAGAGTAATCTTACTCATACTCTTCTTAATATATATATATATATATATATATATATATATATATATATACTAGCATTGCCCGCGGCTCCGCCCGCGTTCAGATGATCAAAAACCAAATTCTTAGGCTTTACACATTAGTATACTCTTACATATATCACTTTCATTGCGCACCGCATGATTGGTATATAATAGAAGTGATTGACAATGCTACAAAGGTTCCTCCGTTAATCTTATATTTGATTTAGTAATTTTTGTTTTAGCAATAACATATATGTACATGCGTATACTTCTGTTTTGTTTGTTTATTTAGTTTCGGGCGATAAACTCTTAAACTACGGAATTAATTTTAATCAATTTTTACTAATAAACAGCTATTGATTAATTTAAGATTTAGCTGATTATTTAAATTACATAATGACAACTTTTCTAAATGTTAATCTGTCGCGCAACATGGATTGGTTAGCGCTAGTTAGTAATTAGTAATATTGTCTAAAACGAATTTCAAAAGAAAGTGTAATAAGTAAATAATTCTAAGCAAAAACTTTTTATTATTTCATATGGCTCAGCTGATATGATTAAAGTCATAAGCATTTTATTGTTTCCTTTAAGCCTTTACCTTCCAAGAAATAGTGTCAAAAAAACTGAAAAAGTTGAGGTATAACTGTTCCTAAAACACTCTTTCATAGTTTTTGAAATATGGAATATTCTTAATTACCCGCTTTGTCAGTATACAGCCATAAACTTGTTTCCCATAAAATGTTATAAAATAATATGAATCGAACGTATTTTTACGGTTGATAAAATGAGTCGATATTGTGGAAACGTAAATATTATTTGTATTTATTTTAGTGTTAACCTAACAAAACACGTAAGTAAGAAAAACAACACAGTACTTTGCTATACGAAACCTATAATGCGCGAGTTGGATTTGCATTTGCAAAATTTTTACATTAAAAGATTAAAAAATATTAATATTATTTACAAAACAATAAAAATTTACAAATATTTTAATATAAAAATTGTTTCTGCTAAAAAATATTACTAAAAAATAGTAATTCTAATAAAGTCATAGAAAGGTCATATTCGTACATTATTATTTTTTTGGATTAAAACTACGTATTTTAAAAACACATGGCGACATCTATTGTCAAATATCTAAATAACACATAAATAAATTTTCATTAAAATAACTATTTTAACGAATAAAATAGAGCTATTCATATTTCCTTTAAGATAAGCTTTTTTTAATAGTTTTAACATACATAATTAAGTTACCTTGCTAAAATATTAATAGTATCATCGTGCTTTTATTTTAACCAGTTTTTGTATTTTTTCCCAATAATGAGATAATTTACTGCGGTAAAAAGTATCCTATGTGTTGACCCGGATAACCAGCTATCATCATACCAAATTTCATCAAAATTCCTTTAGTGATTTTCCTGTGATGCAGTCACATACAGACAGACAGACAAAAATTCTAAAAACTATAGATTCGGCCTCTATATCACTAATAATGTATATTTCAGTAAGATTTTCCGAAAAATATTGAATTTCCGGATTCGGCTTAGTTACGATTTTATTAAATGTACAGTTACTTATTTATAAAGCTAAAAAGTTTGCTTTACTGATAATTTGAACACGCGCGGGGCCGCGCTTAATTTAGTAGTAATTCTAATAAAATCGTAGAAAGGTCATATCTGTACATTCATTTTTTTGGAATTAAAACTACATATTTTAAAGACACATGGCGACATCTATTGTCAAATATCTAAATAATACATATATGTATATTAATTAAAATAACTATTTTAATGGATAAAATAGTGCTATTGATAATTTGATTTTCAAGATAAGCTATTTTTAATAGTTTTTACCATATTTTGTAAGTTACCTTGCTAAACTGTTTACAGATAGTATCATCGGGATTTTGTTCCAACCGTTTTTTGTACTTTTTCTAAGAAATGAGATATTTTCCCGCGGTAAAAAGTATCCTATATGTTGACCCGGATAACCAGCTATCATCATACCAAATTTCATCCAAATCCCTCCAGTGGTTTTTGTGTGATGCGGTAACAGACAGACAGACAAAAATTCTAAAAACTATAGATTCGGCCTCTACATCGATAATAATGTCTATTACAATAAGATTTTCTAAAAAATATTTAATGTACAGATTCGGCTTAGTTAGAATTTTATAATATGTATAGATATAATATTCTTCAACATGATCTCGACTCTATCCAAATGTGGTGTGTTGAAAATTTGATGGAGCTTAATAAAAATAAATGCTATGCTATTTCATTTACAAAAAATAAAGCTTTAATATCGTTTGACTATAACATAGCAGGTACTAGAGTGAAAGTAGTACGAGACCTAGGTTTTATATTTGACGCAACCTTATCTTTTAGGCCTTATCTCGATTATATTACAAGTAAAGCAAATAGATCACTCGGTTTTATCATCCGAACTGCCCAGCCTTTCAAAAATTCAATCTCGTGGATGATTTTGTATGCCACCATGGTAAAAAGCATACTTGAATACTGCTCTTCCGTATGGAAACCAATCTACGACATTCATATTAATAGGATCGAGGCTATACAACGTAAATTTCTAAAACTATTAAGCAGGCGGGAAGGTCTCAGGCGTGAGTTACCGACTTATACTGACAGACTTCATAAATACAAACTAAAAAGCCTGGAAGATCGCCGTGTTACATCAGATTTGTGTATCCTCCATAAAATAGCCAATGGCGATTTCAACAGCAAATTGTTAGAAAAACTAGAATTTAAAATTCATACCCAGTCGATTCGTCAGCCACAACTTTTTAATATACCTTCGACAACTAATAATGTTTCCCAAATTAACCCTTTACACAGAATGTGTAAAACATACAATAGTTTAAATAATGAATACTACATTTTTAATGATAGTTTTCTAACATTCAAGAAAAAATTAAATAAATTATAGTTCCCAAATTATTATTATATTATATTATATTTATTATATTTTTATATATTATATTATTATTATTATTATTTTATATTTATAACTTCGATTATAACGATATGCTTTGTCTGTTTCTTCTCCTTTTATGAAATGTTAATATTATTTTCTTTTTATTTTTTAATATACATATTCAACTTTGCATGCACATATTGTAATATTCTTTTATTTTTTGTGTTTAAGTTTGTTTAAATAATTATATGATTTCATTTAAATGTTGTGTACAGATGTAATTGGATAACAAATTTAAATTGATATTTTTAGTTTTTTAATACGTAGTTGTGATTTTTTTAATTTGTTTTTCTGTTTCTGTTCCAAACATATATATATATATATATATATATATATATATATATATATATATATATATATATATATATATATATATATATATAATTGGATCAGAAGTGAAATATCTATAAAAAAAAACCACAGATCTCGTGTCTGCCACGACCTTCGGGTACATTGAAAATGAATCTGCCAAATGAATTGAATTAAATCATTTTTAACATATTAATTACTAAGAGAACCCGAAGAATTAAAATTTGTTTAAGAGCTTCTTTGTATACCACATTAGTGGATGTTCCGTCTGGTTCTGGGTTCTGTTAAAATGTCCAGAAGCAAATCTCTAAAGTTCATACCTGCTACCTTTAACAACTGGCCCTGACATTTATTAATACTCATTGCAATACAGATTTTAAGGAGAAATTATGATAGATTAAATTCAAAGCCATAGTCAGAGGTTATCAGTGGTATTATTCGAGGTATGAATACTGATTCCCCTCGAGTACATCCACCAAACACAGTGGCCACAATATTTTTTTATAGATTACTAGCAGTCTTATTCGATTACACAGCTTTGGTGGCTTATTCATAACAGGCGTGCCAACGTTCGGAAGGATAGAATACTATTAAGGAATTCTACAGGATAGTGAACTGCTTCACCCATTTGCATCACTGAAACGACAGACCTATAGGTATTCTATTTCTGACCCTTCAAAGGACTTACGTTATTGAAATCAAAATCACTTTTGTTATTAAAATCAGTAGCATTGTTGTTTTTGGGGGTCAGTATAGCACGTTCACAAAGCCAAGTTCATTAATACCAAGTTTCAGATAACTCTGATCAATAAACATTTTGTTCTCCATATAAACCTTACCATCCCTTTTCACTCCTTTAAGGGATGAATTTCAAAAAAATCTAATATACATATTACATACGTATTTTAATTATTTATTTTAAAACTAAATACCACTTTCCGTGCATTTTACATTAAAAATTACAGACTTTAATACAAATAAATTACAAATTTTTATCCCCTTCTTTACCCCCTTAGGGGATGAATTATAAAAAAAGATGAAACACGTGTTTCTTTAATTGAATTGAAGATTATTAATACTAAGTTTCAAGTAATTCTGATTTTAAATAATTTTTTTCACAGATAAACTTTGGTATCCCCTTTTACCCCTTTAAGGGATGAATTTTGAAAAATCCTTTCTTATCCGATGCCTACGTCATATAAAGAATAATTTCTTCAAAAACACACGTCTCTACGACCAGTGGTTTAGGCTGTGCGTTGTTCCATCCGTCAGTCAGGACAAAACCTTTTATATATATACTAGCTATGTTCTAGTTATGTTTTAACGTTTAGTATAGATTTTTCAGAGATGAAATATTTGCCCGCAGTAAACAGTATCCTTAAGTTGACTCGGATAACCAGCTATCATCATACCAAATTTCATCTAAATCTGTCCAGTGCTTTTCTCGTGATGCGTTCCCAGACAGACACATAGACAAAAATTCTAAAAACTATAGATTCGGCCTCTGTGTCGACAATAATGACTATTTCAATAAGATTTTCCAAAAATATTTAATGTACAGATTCGACGCAGTTAGAATTTTATTATATGTATAGATACATTTTAACGGTTAGCATAGATTTCTCAAAGATGAGATATTTTCCCGCAATAAAAATTATCCTATATGTTGACTTGGATAACTAGCTAATATCATACCAAATTTCATCAAAATCTGTCTAGCGGTTTTCTCGTGAGGCGTTCCCAGACAGACAGACAGACAAAACTTCTAAAAACTATAGATTCGGCCTCGGTATCGATAATGATGACCATTTCAATAAGATTTTCCAAAAAATATTTAATGTATAGATTTGACTCTGAATTTTAGTATATGTATAGATACAGACTAGCGACTCACCCTCGCATCGCACGGGTTCGTCCCTAGGTACATTTTAACGGGTAGTATTGAATAGATAGTCGATCGCTTGCTTTGTGTAAAACAAAAACAAATGTATCCCACGGGAATCGAATGTTTATTCGGGTTAAAAAATAATCCATTTTGCTATACTAAACTATATCTAGATTATATCTATCCCTGTTCTTTTCACCCAGATCCGTTCAGCCGTTCTGGTATGATTGAGTAACAAACATCATCCAAACTTTCGCATTTATAATATTTCAATTAATTATAATATTTTATTAATGGGATTAAATGATATTATATATGACCCGAGTAATAAGTTATCACTACACAAAATTTAGTTAAAATCGGTTCCGTAATTTTTGCATGAAACGCGCACACCCAAACAGACAAATAGACATACAGACAAAAATTTTAATAACTATTTTTTTGGGGTATATGTTCTGTACACAATCAGTCATTGTTTTAAAAAAATATTTCATGTATAGATTTCGCTAAGTTACTGTTTTATTATGTGTATAGATATAAGTTAGTTATTAGTTTAAATACATATTTATTTTTGCATAAAGAATCACTTCGTTCAAACACATAATCATGTTCCAAAATATTTATTAATCATCAATATTGCGCTCACGCGCTCTTCGGGCGTAAACTCTGCATCACAAAGGTACAACTTCTGAATAACGCAGCCATGATACGCACCTCCAATGATTTTCTAAATGTAGCCCAAAATCGTATCTCTAGGGGTTTTTTTTCATTTTTTCGATATCTCATTTCGTTTTCGAGATATAAATTATTTTCTGAGCAAAACCGGGCGAAAAACGATCGCATTTTTCACACTATTTCGATTTAAAAAAAAGTAATTGAGTTTATTCAAAAATTCTTTTTGCATTTTGTAGCCCTTGTCATGACGCGTCTTTTGACAGACATCCCAATCAGTTACGTGGTCCCAAATGTTCGACACCAGGGCGATGTCGCACTTTCGCTTGTTCTCCACGGCCACGTCGCGAACAAGCACCTGTATCACCACTGTCACTGCCTCGCATACAATTAAAAGATTGAGAGCAGAAGCCTGTGTAGTTTTCTGTTTTGTGATATTCAGAGTCAACTGTAACTTCCAGAGGGTGTCAGCCCACGTTGTGTTCCTGTGATCGACTTCAATACGGATTAAGTTCAGCACGGTACGAGCGTACCGTTCTACTTGACCATTTGCATGGTGCATCTCCGGTGTGATGTAGTGAATCGAAGAGCCTATCTCATTAACAAAACTCACGAATTTAGAAGATTCAAACATTCTGCCTTTGTCGGTCACAATTAGTTTAGAAACGCCAAAAACCGAAAACTCTGAGTAGTTCTTCTACGTCTTGTCTATAAATGGGGTAGACTAGGGTATACTTCGTGAAAGAATCTACGAGTAAGAGTATGAACTTAAAGCCGTTAGATTCGGTAAGAGGGCCTAGGGCGTCTATATGGATGGTTGCGAATGGAGTTTCGGGCTTGTCCCAAAATGTTATATTTTGATTGGGGGCTCTAGGAACTCTTTTCTTTGATACGCAGATGAGACAGTAATCTATGTATTTTCTTATAAATTGTCTAAGGCCCGGAAACCAAAAGTGTCGAGTTATCAAATCTAAAGTCTTATCACGAAATGTTGTATACTTCCACGGGGGGATTCCGACTCAAGTAGTCAGCGTGGGACATCAAAGCTCCCTTCCTATATTCTATTTCAAAAGTAAAATCTTGAACGTATACCCACCTACGGGCTACTCTCGGAAGGAGGTATTTTTTCCCTTTGGTGGCCTTAAGGGCATTTCAATCGGTCACTATCTTGAATTGGATCCCAATTAAGTAGTGTCTGAAATGTTGTAAAGATGTCACCACCGCCAAGGTTTCCAACTCATATGAATGATACCGATGCTCCGTACCTTGGGTCACTTTACTGAAGTAAGCGACCACCGTTTTGTTACTTTTTTCATGAGTCTGTAGCAATACAGCTCCGTAGCCAACACTATTAGCGTCGATGTGAATTTCCGTGGGAAGCTTAGGGTTAAAAATAATCAAAACTGGTTTAGTAGTCAAGAGTTTTATTATGTCTTGACGAACTGCCTCTTGCTCAGTACTCCAATGGAAGGTGACAAATGGTCAATGATGACTTTTACAATTTTTCATACTCTATCACAAAATAATAGCTCAAAACCATAAAATATCATATTTTATTATTAAAATATCCATTTGAGGTTGAACTTTAACCTTGAATAACTTTTAAACGAGTCGACTTAGCAAAAAATTATATTTGACCTTTTTTGTAGATCTTTAATTTTCTATAAGTATATGTTTTTAATTTGACTGGACAATAATTCGTTTAAGTGCATTAAAATTCCAAAAAAATAAATAAAACTTTCCCATGTTACTTGTATGGAAAATTAAAAATCACGATGAGCTACCTCTTAATATTAATATTAAGAGCTGAAACTTTACCAAAATTTCTTTTTCGTCATCTTGGACGATATTTTCATGGTAACTAAAGAAAAAAAAAGAAAAAACAATTTTGGCACACGCTAATATATGTATAGAATAAGTAAAACACAATCAAATATTATAGTAAGTAAATTGTCACACATGTGTAAAAAGTGTAAAAAGAAAACATTAGAATATAGTTTGTAATCTTTATTGTAAACCATGTCTGAATAAAGGCTTATATTATTATTATTATTTGTATCTCTTTGGAATTCACGGGCTCGAAGGAGCCCGGTCCTTTGGAAGGCTTGCGTGGGGACACAGGTCCAACACATTGATGCCCTTTAAGAGATTCAAGCTTGTTTGATGTGACGCATCAGCCGGGATCCATCTCTGAGTAACCCATAGGGAATTGGCCATAGATGGCCTCCGGATAATGCGTAGGGACTATGGAAAATATGCAAAATTAGATAGGGTTATGGAATGGAGTTTGGATGGACTAAAAACGGGCTATTTGATGAGACTACCGGACGTCCGCCTGTTCAGCAGTCTCACATTGAATATTTGGCGGACGGTGACTCGCCTCCCACTAGATAGGCCCCCACAAAGCGGCATAGTGCCTTAGACGCAACATCAGCGTGGTCGGCTAAGGATGTTGAGAGGTGTGCACCGGTTTCACCATCGCGAGAGTGCTCGTGAGCGGGTTTCCCCGTTATTATGCAGATTGAGTACTTCCACCCTTTCGAGCACTTGGCTCTTGCGCTCCACTCTGGACGGCCAATAAAGGCAAGCCAGAGGCGAGGGACAGATGTTGTTTCCCCCGGGAGGTCTCAGGTCCGTGGTGTCGCCACTCACCAACAGCTTGCCACAAGCTGCCTTGCGGGCGATTATTATTGTTATTATTAGAACCCTACTAATATGATAAAGGTGAAAGTTTGTATGTTTGATTCTTAGTTACTTAAAATTAGGGTGCACTCACTTCGATGCTACGATCATAGTGGCCGAGCGCTAGCTCAGGCTGGCTCTCCAAGAAGTCCAGCAATGCAGAAATTTGCTCCAATAGGACCATAATTAAGGATTTTTTACACGACCACGAACAAATTGACCTATCAAATGACATTGACATTTAATGTCAATTCAACAGTTACAGATGAAACTTATTTATTTTGGACGCCTTATTTTTTAGATTACACTTAAAATTTACCCTTTTAGCTTCATTTTACATAATGCTTAGTCTTTAAAATATAAATTGATAACATATATAATCGAACCTAGCCTAAAACTCATTTCGGCGAACGCTTTTTGAATTAATGGCAATACCGATTCCCTTTCTACTACAATTCAATTACAATCCAATGACAAGACCATTGATCGACCATTGTAAATTTAGTAGACTACGAAATTTTGGACCAATGGTAATTGAATTAAAATTGCATTGTTCCCTAATGACAATTCATGTAAAATAGCAGACTTGAGGCCCTGGTCCTTCCCCACCATGTACACAAAAAGTTATATTAAATCAAAATTCAACTCATAAGAGTTATAAATAGCACTGGCCAAACATAGAGGAGCAGATCCAACTTCAAGACCAAAACTACCTCGGCTAAAACAAAATATATGTCTTAATTAATATATTTAACAAAAATATTTTAAGACATTTATATACTATGAACTCTGATATAGATCAAATAATTACACACATATATTTCAGCGTGATGATGTCCTCCTGACCGATTCCGGCCACGGCGGCCAATCTCATTGAGACTAGCCAACTGCGCAGGAGATATTATAGTGCACAAATGTACGCGCAGACACAAGTGCACTCTCTATTCCTGTCACTCTCATACTCCGGTGGGACGACTATTCGACACGACCGGTGAGAGTTAAGGCGCAGGACCGACGGCTTTACGTGCTCTCCGAGGCACGGGGGTGGAACACCGCCAACTTCCCAACTCCGGGCTGCTACTGAGGCTTACTATACAGAAAGACTCAATAACTAAACTTGGCCCGACCCGGGACTCGAACCCAGGACCTCCGGATGTGCAGCCGTACATGCTAGCCACTACACCACCGAGGTGTGATAGTGATATGTCGTCGACTGGGTTATAGAGTTACAAAACAAAATGAAAAAAATGTTAAAAGTCATAACACAGAAAAATGAAAAACCAGAATGGCAGGTTAGAATTGAAAAAGTGATTAAAAAACTTAGAGCTGGTATAGGGAAATTATAACCATACATAAATAATAAAAGACCAAGAAAACTTGACAAAAAAGTAGAGTATTTAAAAATACAAGAATCCACTCAGAACATGAGAATGATAATATTAGACGAGAAGAGTTTTTGGATACTCTTAAGCGAAAATTGGTACTGAAGTCTCAACGTTTAACGCGTTATATTAAAGCACTGAAACGCAAAAATGACCTCAAGTAATTCTCAATAATCAATAAAAAAGATTTTTTATAATGTTTCTGATTAGAGAGAAAAACTTGCTAAACATCAGGATCTTAAAGATGAAATAATGAGGATGTGTAAAATAAAGACAGTTACAATATTATAAATTGTTATATCCACAACAGGCGTTGTACCCAAGAATCTTCATCAGTCTATTAAATTGCTTGGGCTTCCTCCATGTGCTTACGTGCAACTACAAAAAGCAGCTATACTTAATACATGTCGTTTAGTGAGAAAATTTTTAAATAATTATTTCCATAATATAGGCACTCACTTGACTTGGGTCCATAATTGTTAATTTTTCCGTACTGAGTACTGTGGATTATGAACATTAACAAATAAAAATAACATTCATATTAATAATAAAATATTAATAAAATAAAAATAATAATAAAATATAATAAAAATAATAATAAAATTGAAAAAATTAAAATTAAAAACCTTATATTTTACTCCATCTACCAAACCAATTAAAATATGGTGCGGGATTTTCCAGGGTGATGCTCGTAACTCTCTCTGGTTTTGTTTGGCATTAAATCCACTTTCAAATTTGCTTAACAAAGATAATTTAGGTTATAATTTTAAAATGACTGATTCGGTATTTACTATTTCACATTTATTTTATACGTTTTAACGTTTAGTATAGATTAGTATAGAAATATTTTACCGCAGTAAAAAGTATCCTATATAGACCCGGATAACCAGCTATCATCATATCAAATTTCATCCAAATCTGTCCAGTAGTTTTCTCGTGATGCGGTAACAGACAGACAGACAGATAGACAGACAAAAATTCTAAAAACTATAAATTCGGCCTATGTATCGATAATAATGACAATTTAGTAAGATTTTCCAAAAAATATTTAATGTCTAGTTTCGGCTAAGTTAGAATTTTATTATATGTATAGATGAAAAAAAATATGATAATTTTGTAACTTGACTCCTTTTTTTGCCAAAAAATATTTTTATATTATGTATATTTAGATTTCCTATCATCTCTCCTATGCAAAAATTAAAAATACCACCCACTTCTCCAGAGGCCATATCGCCATATACTAAACATGTGCAATTAAACGCCGGAGAAGCCGCGGAGTACTGCTGTGGCAAAACGCAAAAAGAGTTTTTATATCTTGTTTCGTTTCGTCTGTTTTAAAAGCAGAAAAAAAAGTTAAGTTGACTCACGTCATGTATTGTTATTAGGTTTTCTTACATATTATTAAACTCATGTATATAATTCTATTGGAGTTGGTTTAATTTTCCCATACTCCAAACTGCTAGTTTATAATAGGCATGGAACATTTCATAAGTAGCAAGTGAAAATTCATATGAAATGCGTTTTCATACGTCGCACCTGCTACTTAAGTTCTCATTGACTGCTAAAAATCACACTTGATGAAATCACAGATCGAGTTCGGATTTCATCGTAGAATTAAATCGTCGTCATTGCTACTTAAAGAGCATGCGAGGAGGCATGAAATGGGCATGTGGGCGAGTTAGAAAGAGAAAAATATATGTTGTTGATGCGTGATTATACCAATTACCAACGGCCACTTACTTGTAAACAATAATATACCATAACTATGATTTCGTGACCTTTTAAAATAAACTTTATGTCCAGGGGAATAAAGTTTCGATTTCCTTATCAATTTGAATTTGTAGCAGGTCACAATTTATTAAAAATCACAAAATGAAATGAATTATGAAAGTAACAAAAACAATAGTTGACAGTAATGAAATTTTACTTGTGGCGCTAAATTCAATAGATGTGATACGTACTGTGGCGTTGTTCATTTTAATAACAAATTATATAAAGTGTACAGTGTGTAGTACCAAACCGTCGAAATTAAAAATCATTGCCTGTGAAAAGTAGCAGGTGAAATCACTGTGAAAAATATACGTAATTTCATCAAATGAAAATGAATTAAAAGTAGCAATCATTTCCATGCCTAGTTTATAATATTAGTAAGATTTATGCCTGTGTATTTGTGTTTCGAATGTAGTGATTCGTTTGTTTTCACGCCATTTGACTTTTCTTTGACATCATTATGTTCACAATATGGAAAACTTAAAATTTCGCGTTATTTACGAATACGAGTTCCTCCGTGACATCAACGCTGCAGAAACAACTCAGAGGATTAATTATGCGTATGGGGAAGCTACTGTAAAAGAAAACACGGTTCGTTTTTGGTTTCAACGTTTTTGTTCTGGTGACCTACAGAACAAATCTCAAGGACGGCCGGAGACCCTAGTTGACGATGAAGAATTAAAAGTGATCGTGGAAGCGGATGCATTGCAAACCGTGTCAGAGTTAGCGGCAAGCTTCGGTGTGAGTGATAAAACAATTTTAATTTACTAGAAACAAATTATAAAAGTGGAAAAATGCGTATTTAAATAACGGCTATATTTACGGTGTATCGTTTATTTCAATAAATTGTACAAACGTGTATTAATCCTTGCAATAAGATAGTTACTAAGTTTTTTTTACAACTTCACTTTCACTAATCAGACACATTATGTTTCCTTGCTTGGATAACATATAGCTCTTAAACAAATAATCTCCATAAAAAAATTTTGGTCCGAAAGTTCCTCTAGCAGTATCCTCAGGACTTATCAAAAATTGATAAGTTCCCTAAAACAAATAATAAATTATCAATAATATAGAACTACAACATAGTAAAAAATAAAAGGTTCGGCCTAAGACCAAGGGTTACGCAGGCCGCAGCGAGAGTTGGTATAGTGCCTTAAATGTACAATGTAATGTTATAATATACATAATTCATAACGTTAAAAGTAAAATCAAATAATATATTACGCGTCTGCAACATTTATTTTATGGATTGCAAATATAATTTGTAGTTCACAGCATTTGAAAAATAAATTTATTTTTTTTTGACTAAAGCGTAAATATTTAAATAAAACTATTTTTTCGGATTTTTTCGCGGATTTATTTTGATTTTTGGTTCCCGACGTTTCGATTGCTTTACAGCAATCATGGTCACGGAAGAGACTAAGGTGTTTTTTGAATTCATTTTGTTATTTGTGGGTAGGATGTCTGTAACAATTATATAATACCTTTGAGACATCTAACACCTTAGTCTCTCCCGTGACCATGATTGCTGTAAAGCAATCGAAACGTCGGGAACCAAAAATCAAAATAAATCCGCGAAAAAATCCGAAAAGATAGTTTTATTTAAATGTCAAATATTCGCGTAAATCTAAGAAAGTATTACGTAAAGCGTAAATATTTGGTTTATATTTATTACAATATACAAACGTAGGCACGTACGTACGTACGTTAAATAAATAAAAAATGTAATTGTGCGTGTTCTTTGGGAGGTAGACACATGCATTTTCTGTAGACTTTTTTAAGACCTACTACTACTTTGATGTATGTCTTAAGGTTTAGCCAGCGTTACTCATGTAAGCGTATGCAAATTTCTTTAACAAGTTGACGAAGGAACATATTATTATGTAGTATTATGCCATCGGAGACATATTATGTACATTGTACATAACTGTGTACATGTTTTATATTAGCCGCGTGTGTGTTACATGTCTTCGACTGCATAATACTATGTTCCTTCGTCAACTTATTTTCATCGTTTTAGTTCGTTTTTTACGCAGCCGGTTTTTTTTATTTTTGTAAATATTTTTTGTTTTTTAGCATTTCCCATTCTAAATAACATTTATTTTTATTTTATTTTGTTAAGGATCTCCAACAAAAGATACACACTTTACATCGTTTAAAAACATAAAAAGTAATTTAGACCTAAAATATGTGTGCCATTCACTTATAAGAGACTACAGCTTGCTTATTTATGTATTAGTACCTGGCGACCGAGCTTCGCTCGGTGTTCTTTTTTGTTATATCATATTTTTTAGATTAAAAAAAAACTAAAAACTTGGATAAATACAAAAAAAAAAGTAGAACTTTGTATCCAATATCTAATATGATCCATATAATGTTAATCTTGCACCTTGGTCGCTTGACCACGATGCTTATGCCCGAGTGTAAGAAATACGAACATAAATATTGAACATATTCTGCGTAGAACAATGCAAAAGAAAACAGCATGAAAACTCGAAAACACGCGTTTTCCCAGACATGAGACTAATCTAGATCGATTTTTCGTCCCCGAAAGCACCCCAATACCAAATTTCAACGAAATCGTTAGAGCCGTTTCCGAGATCGCCGGTATAAATAAATATATAAAGATATAAATATACAAGAATTGCTCGTTTAAATAGATAAGTTAAAACTAAGTAAAAAGATAAGTTTAGGTAGGTGAATTTCGAGAAACAATTCTTAAACCATTTATAGAGATACATAAAAAAAAACAAATCGTATTACAATATATTTACACATTAAATTAATTTAGACATATAAGTTGTACATTTTTCTAATCCATTTATCAAACCCTTTATTTTGATACCCCACTCGATAGGTCTTGAGGAAAAAAATTTTTGAAGACGTAATATGGCGTCAATATATCACACAAAATAAAAAAATATTAGTTAACGATTAATTAATTTTATTCATCCGACTGTCAGACGACTTTAATAGTTTATGCATCCGTTTGTAGATGGTAGGCAAGCAAGTTATAGGGCTGTACTGCGATGGATCTACGGTAACATTGCTCTTTGGGATCATATACATCATTCCTTTTGTAAATAAATCTTGTAAAACTACAGTAGATTTTATTACGTCCGTAACAATGCTCGAAAGTACATAAGGTAATGCATAATTTTTTTTATACCAGAAGTGATGTATGCCATCAACTCCACTTGCTTTGCGGTTTTTCATCTTTCTCATAACTTGTTCTAAATCAGTAGTTGTTACCTTTGCAAAATTCATTTGACTTAGGTGTTCCCATTTTTTTCTTCTTATTTGATCCAGATAGCTTCATTATTATGATCCTCTTGTTTCTTTTAGATATTAGTCCAGTAGTCCTTAAGTGTTTCACGAGTGGGTAATTCTGTATGTTCATTGCTAGCAATACTGCCGGTATAAAATTGTTTTCCTTAATTATTGAGAATTACTTGAGGTCAGTTTTGTGTTTCAGTGTTTTAATACAACGCGTAAAACGTCGAGACTTCAGTGCCATTTTTTGCTTGAGAGTATCCAAAAACTCTTCTCGTCTAATATTATCATTCTCATGTTCTTAGTGGATTCTTGTATTTTTATATACTCTAATTTTTTGTAAAGTTCTCTTGATCATTTATTATTTATATATCATGGTAATCTCCCTGTACCAGCTCTTAGTATTTTAATTACTTTTTCAATTCTAATCTGCCATTCTGGGTTTTCATTTTTCTGTATGTTATGACTATTAATATTTTCTTCATTTTGTGTTGTAATTTTGTAACGCAGTTGACGATACATCACTAACACGCTGAAATATATATGTAAATGTATTTTATATATATCAGAGTCAATAGAACAAAAATATCTTAAAATATCTTGGTTAAATATATTAATTAATTTATGAAGGATTATATTTTTTTTGCCGAGATAGTTTTGGTCTTCAAGTGGGATCTTTTCCTTTTTATTCGGTCAGAGCTATTTCTAATCTTCTTTGAGTTTTTGTGTACATTGCGGGGAAGGATCAGTTTCGTTACGTGTAATGTCTGTTTGATTGTTAATAACTTGATAAGAATATGTTGTTTGCAACATCTGTAGGCATATCAATATTTTGTGTGAGTGGTGTTTGAATGGGAGAATGTTTCATGAGATAACTGGTCTAACCGACCATCAACTATGTTACAAGTTCCTATATTCGAATTGTCTTCTGTAATTACTTTCAAATTACTTTCTGACTCTAAACTACATATTATTGTTCTCCATTTTTTTTCTTCGTCCAGATGTATCATTACTTCATGCTTTTTATTTTCAAGTACTCTTGCTGTTATAAGCTTATTTCGCATAATAACGCCAGTTTGATCTGCTATTCTTTGAGAATTTACTTTTAAATGGAGATATTTTTGTATAAATATTTCAAAATGTTTCATGGGATACATTGTTTAGTCTGTTTCAAGTTTGGTTACGTAGTAGTATGTACGCATTATGAATATATCTGTATTAATATCATCATCTCATTTCATGCGCATACTTGGTTTACCAGCTTTAGTGGTCACGGGTTGTTCGACGACTGTCTCCTGTGAAACATCTTTAGCTGGCTTTCCTGTCCTTCCTATGCTACTTCCTCTTCCAGCTGTAACTTCTGATGTCCTTTTCCCATTTCCCTGCCTTCAACTCCCGCCCAGCCATGGTTGCGAGAGTCACTGGCTAGCATACTGTCAAGCCCGTGGCCAGCTACAGACGTGCCCCGGCGATCACCTCCGGGAAGCGACCCTATACGATATTTCTTGTTACGTGTCTCCATATTAATGAGTTACCTGAACCTTGTTGGCTGTGTAAGTTTTTATTGTACACATTACCGGCGCCCACGTACCAAGTTCAGCTAGGGCGTAAGGTAGGATTTTGGGGGGTTTATTATTATTATTATTATTATTAAAAAAGTTTGTTTTTAAACCTGCTACTAATAGTTTTTGTGTAATAAATCATTGAAAACTTGTATGAAGGACAACTCTGTTGAAGAACAACGTCCGCACCCGTTTATTGTAGATAATAGAATTGTGTTTTCCAGTAGGAATTATTAATTTTCCTTTAGTAAAAGGTATTCTAAATTTTGACTCGAGCAAAATTCGTTCAGTACTTTTTATACGAAAAGCGAACAGATAAACATATAGTTTTTTTTAAGAAAACAATTGTTAGTATAATCTATGGTCTTTACACAAAAGTAACTGTCATAGCTTATACTTGCTACTATATATACTTGTTACTATATATAACAAAACATTGACAAAGCGAAATCTGTACATCAAATATTTTTCAGAAATAATGACTGTTACAGTTTGTTTGCATAATATGGACCCCAAAACAATGTACTAGAAAATTGTATATCTTGAAAAGGCCTACAGAAAAGATTTCAATAGTATGAGTGCCTCTCTATATGAAGTACATTCACAATAACTTTTTTTACTTATTTAAAGGCATCTAGAACACATTCCACCGAGCGAAGCGAGGGTAAGTCGCTAGTATATTATAAAGCACTATTTTCCAACAAATTGACCGCAATGTTCTGGGGGTCGCTACGTTTCTAAGTATTTTTAAAATTCATTCCTAAAAATAATACTTAATTATATATTTTGTCGAAACTTAATTGTGAAAATAAGTAAAAATGATAAACGGATACGATATCTATCTATCTATATATATATATATATATATATATATATATATATATATATATATATATATATATATATATATATATATATATATATATATATATATATATATATATATATATATATATATATCTATTCATAAAATGCTTTGTCCTGACTGACTGACTGATCGATCCGCACAGCCTACACCGCTGGTCGTAGAAACGTGAAATTTAGAGGCCAGATTCCTTATACAATGTAGGCATCTGTTAAGAAAGGTTTTTTCTTAATTCATCCCCTAAGGGGGTAAAATAGGGGATAAAAGATTGTATGAAACTCTGTTACTCTTAATGCGAAATGCACGAAAAGTGGTACTTAGCTTTAAGATAAAAAATAAGTAATATTTGTATTAGATTTTTTCCCAAATTCATCCCTTAAAATGGTACAAAGAGGTGATAAATTTTATATGGGCAAACAATTATTTATGGTTGGAATTACTTGGAACTTGGTATGAATGCTCTTCAACACAATTAAATAAGTATATGTTTTAGCATTTTTCGAAATTCATTCCATAAGGGGATAAAATGGGGGATGAATTTTTTCTATGAAATACTGTAATTGATGTACGGAAAGTGGTATTGATCTTTAAAATGAAAAATAAATCAATACAAATTTTTTTTTTCGAAAGTCCTTCCTTAAAAGGGTAAAAGGGAGTGGTGCTTTTTATATGAGAAAAACATTTTCATAATCAAAATTATTTTAAACTTGATATTAATGCTCTTCAATACAATTAAATAAACATGTATTTTTTTTTAAATTCAGCCCCTAAGTGGGTAAAACTGGGCGGTGAAGTTGGAGCTGTTGATTATATTTAAACAAAGTAAGTAACATAAGTCAAGTTCTCCGTAAGTGCACACTTACTGTGTGGATATAAAGTAGGGAACGGAGATTATTCCAGACCTAAAGGAACATTATGTATTACTTCTCGGCTGGCCACAGCAGTGGCAACTGTAATAGACCTAGAGCGCGAGAGAGAGAACCTAGCTAGAGAGTATCCTGCTATCTATATCCTCCTTCTAAAGGTTGGCACAACTGTAATGAAAAAGTCACCTAAGCTATGTAACGGTATTAGACTGTGAATAATTCATTAAACATCGTAGTGGCCACTATGTTTGCTGGATGTGCTCGGGGGGACTCAGAATTCATAACTCGAATACCACTGATAACTTCTGACTACGCCTTTGAATTTAATCTGTTGTAATTCCTCCTTAAAGTTTGCTTTGTAGTGAATATTAATTATCTCAGGGCCAGTCGTTAAAAATAGCAGGCATAGACTAATGTCCCTGAGAGGATAGCTCCTCACAGGGACATTTTAACAGAACCCAGAACTAGACAGAACATCCATCAGTGTGGTATATTTGTGGTTGGGTTTTTAGTATAGACTAAGTTAAGTGAACCTAGAGTTTTACTCTAGACATGATATGAAAAATTCAATATGACAACATATAAATTCAATGGAAATTAAAACTGAGTAAATTTTTCAGTCCACGCGAGCGTAGCTGCGGGAAAAAAGCTAAAGCAAAGGGAGACTGTAAGCTGCAGGTGTACATAGCATTGGGACTTTAAAAATAATGTAGATGTTAGCCTGTTAATATGTTAGTTAAAAAAACCCATATGAGCCGAGTTACATGATTCTAAGGTCGTAAACATTATATGCGAGTAAAAAATACAGGTAGTAGAGCTTACTAAATACCTAAAAGGATAATTTATTTGCAGAATGTACCTGTTAATATCTTCTAAGATACTGTATATTTTGAAATTACGACCGCTAAAATTAAATTTATTTTCTATATATCTTTAAGAAATAATAAAACTTACACGAACTAATTTTTGGAAATAATAAAGTATAGTCCATTTTTTCTTACGTGTCCTATTTGGTAAACAAACACTACCTTGAACGAAAATTACTTGTTTTCGGACAATCATACATTTTAGATTTGGTTTTATCGTTTATAACTATTTCAGAAACACACACGCTACGAATTACACTAATAAAAGCTGTTAATTACTGATTTAAACACATTATTTTTGCTAAAATTGAAATATTGACAGAACCAACTTCCACAGATAAAATATGAACACAACATTTTGACGTTTCGATACGCTACTTTGTCTTTGAATTATAGAGATGTACATTTAGAATGAATTATCGAGAGTGAAAACTGAACTTATTAAAAATAACAATATCTTTAAATTACAAAGTACGATATTTTGTTCAAATTGTTATTAGGCTTAAAAATAGTAATGTCTTCTGTAGAATATAGAAGATTTTTAATTGCTTTTAATGAATTTATACTTATTATTTATTTGTTATTGTAATTATTATTATTTTGTATCTTATTGCACAGTTTATTAAAACGGAGTGAGGGACTTCCGACCGCTTTTTGCTTTTTTAGGTTAAAGTTTTAAAAATGAGTTTATATTAAGGCCAAAAAAATGTTAAAAAAACTTTCACGTCATTGATTTTAAAATAGACAAGTGACATTTTGACAACTTTTATTAAAATTTAATAAAGACAATTATAATAAAAAAGTTATTGATGAAATGGCCGCTCATAAAAATATAATTGTTCTACGCCTTCCGCCGTATCATTGTGAATTAAATCCAATAGAATTAATATGGGCACAATTAAAATCACATGTAGGAAAAAATAATAAAAGTTTTAAAATGGCTGAAGTCAAGGAGCTAGTCAGAGAAGGATTAAGAAAAATTGGTACGGCGTCTTGGATAAATTGTATTGAACATGTGAAAAAAGAAGAAGACAAAATTTTGCAGCTTGACGGCTTAATAGATGCTGCAACAGATACACCGACCCCTAATTTTATAATACATATATCAGAAGAGTCGAGTAATTTATCATCGGAATCAGACTAATAAAATTATTAAAATAACTTGTCGTATTATTTCTACCCAATACTTTACGTTCACTGCATAAAAATTAAAAACCATTAAGTTCAGTCATTCATTCGTCATGCACATCTCTATGAATTATCTCTGGTCACCTGTACGCCATATTTGTTTACTATTTAAGACATGTAAGAAAAAATAGACTATATGTGTAGCGAAAAAGTTTATTTTTTTTCGTAACTTGATAGCGGGCGAAGCCGTGGTTTCTGCTAGTTTGCAATAAAGGCGGATGGTAGAGGGGGGATCTTGATATAGTTTTTTTTCACCAAGGCGGTCTTGTCACGAAAAACATTGAAAAACACTGTTGTAAACCAACCTGTCAGCGATACAAACCTTCGCGATGACGCAGTCACTTGAATTGAAGTATGTTTTTATCAAGGCAGCCGCAAAATGATGTCTACAAGGTTGTTTTAATTTGTAAGTATATAGCTTTTTTTTACTATTACCGTTTACAGAAAACAACGCTACTTTAACCTGAAAATAAAAAAAATATTAGTAGGTACCTATAAACTCCGTCACAAAGGTCATCAAGCATCTTTTTACATAGACAATAGTATTTTTAACTATGCGCAGAGACTTTTATATACAAACAAATATATTTACGTGTTTCGTATTTACCAACAAGGTAGAAGGCTTAACGCATTTTTCAAATTATAATCTACACAACGTTCCTTTTTAAATTTTTTGTTTCTCTGTCTGTTTGTCTGTTTGTACGGGCTAATCTCCAAAACAAATATAAATTTTACAGCTTAGGGAAACCCGGGCAAGAAGCATAACGCGGGTAAGAAGAATAATTGATTTTTACATAAATATATAATAGATGACGCTATAAAACTTTCTTAAATCGTGACACGAGCGACCGGCTACGCCATGACAGTTCAACCAAAACAATACGCGAGTGCATTTGTTGTGGAAGGAGAAAAAAAGGATTATCGTTGTTTTGTTACGATTTTTGTGAAGGTTTGTACATAAACATTTTGTATTAGTCATCAGTTGTCTATGAATATTATTGTTTATTCATTTTGCACGTTTATTTAAGTATTATTCATTGTGATTGTTACTTTTTATTTACCTACTAAAACATTTCAAGTGTTGACTTGTTTCTAATATTAGCGTGTTGGGCATAACGGATATGGGCAAAACGGATAAGTATCCGTTTTGCCCGTTTATTTATTTCATTATCTCCTTCTTAAGTAAAAAATATTTTAACAGTTTTTTTTGACAACTAATGTTAATTTTATATAAATCTCCGTTTACTAAAATTTAGGTACATATATTTTATATTTGGGGTAGTATATGCAAAAAGTGTTTCAGTTCAGAATGCAGTTAATGTGTGTAAAAAACCAGGAATCTGGCCCTTTGATCCAAATGTTTTTGGAGAAGAAGATTGTGCTCCTTCAACTATGACCGACCGCCCTCTTCCTGACGCACCGTCTACTATGAATGAAGGTCCTGTACATGATGCACCGTCGACAATGGCCAAAGATCCTTTTCATGGCACTTCGTCTACTATGACCGACTGCGCGTTAAAAGATTCTTTTGCAACAGTAATGATGACTGACCCGGTTCTACTTGAAATTGCATCTGTTACCGCAAAGGAGGCAGTAGATGAATGTTCTACACAGTCCGTCATCATTTTAGAAATAGAAGCTGAAAGGTCTACTACACCTGATTCCAAAACACTGGAAGAAGGATCAGCTCATTCACTAGGAGAAAATCATCAAGCGCCTGCAGCGAGCATTACACCATTTCAAATTAGACCTATTCCAAATGTGGCAGCTCCTAAAACAGGCTGCAAGCACAAGAGGCAGAAATCAGAGGTATTGACATCTACTCCCGTCAAAGCTAAATAAGCATTAAAGTTTGAGAAAGCAAATATTAAGAAGACCAAAATTTCTGAGCTAGCAGACCCCAGTAAAACTAAAACTAAAAGATCCTCAGTCAAGCAACCAAAGAAAAACCCGAAACAAGATTTTTACTGTTTAGTGTGTGCTGACAAATACACTGTACCACCAGTGGAAGATTGGATTCAGTGTAATCAGTGCAAAAGTTGGGCGCATGAAAATTGCACTTCTTATGTAGGAGATGGCAGCTACTTCTATAATGAATGTGATGACTGATCTGAACTAATTTAACATATCCTTTTTGCCCTTGGGACATATCCGTTTTGCCCGACCCCTCCGGGCAAAACGGATAATTGATGCTTTTTGTAAATACTCATAATTATTATAGAAATTGTTAAAGTTTTTTAATTTAAGTGATTATTTTCCAAAGATGATTAAACATAGTACAAACTTAAAGTACAAAGAGTTCTATTGAATTATCAAATTGTAGTTTTATTTACACTATCCCTTAACATATGCGTCTTGCCCGGGCTTCCCCTACACAAAAACTACTGATTAGATTTTAATGAAACTTTACAATAATATAGTTCATATATCAAAATAGCAAATAGGCTACTTTTTATCGCGAAAAAATGTACAGTTCCCATGGGATAGATTTATTTTTGTTTGTCTAGAGGCGAACCCGAGCGAAGCAAGGGTGAATAGCTAGTACATATAATAAAATTGTAACTAAGTCGAATCTGTACATCAAATATTTGTTGGAAAATCTTATTAAAATAGACATTAATTATTATTATCGATACAGAGGCGGAATCTATAGTTTTTAGAATTTTTGTCTGTCTGTCTGTCTGTGACCGCATCACGGAAAACCCACTGGAGGTATTTTGATGAAATTCTGTATGATGATAGCTGGTTATTCGGGTTAACATATAAGATACTCTTTACTGCGAGAAAATATCTGATATCAGAGGAATCTATACTAAACAAACGTAATTGTAGGGATGAACCCGAGCGGAATGAGGGTGAGTCGCTAGTAAAATAAATAAAAATAATTTTTATTTATTCTATTATACGAGTATGTATGTCCCTTAGACATTTAAAAAATAAATTGCAAATTTTGCTCTTCCTTACGCTCACTATATTTCATAATGATACAAAAACAGACTTTTCATTTATATAATATATTAGCGACTCGCTGATATACTTGATACACTTGTGCCAATGTTTTGATACTTTTTTCACAAACATATGGTTCAGTCACTACTTCATAGCTAACACCCACCAAACCATTACTGAAGTCGGATAATGCCCACGTTGTACTCTGTTGACTAATTGGGAAGCTTCCTTAGAGCTTTGAGCATAAATACGGTAATGTTTTTTGTTAAAATATTTCTCATTTGTAAAAATTTTCTCATCCGTAAACAACATGTTTCTGTGACCTCCCTTTGCGTTCCGCTTAAGTAGTTGTTTTGATTTTACCACAACATTCTTTTTTAATGATCAGTGCGTCTCTTATATATATGGCTGCAAGTCCTATGTCATCTTTTAAATACGCGACATGGTTTTAGGTGCTATCTTCATCTCACGAGACAAAATATTTTGCTTTCAGACAGGATTTTTTAGAATTTTTTCACTTATTACTTTGATTGCCTTTTTCGTACGAACACTACGTGGACGGCCAGATCTTTTTCTGTCACAAACAGAGGAGATTTCATTGTACCTATCAATAGCCCGGTACATAAACATTTGACTAATACCAAGCGTATGGAAAGTGTTAAGAATTGTATTTGGCTCCATACCTACTTTGTGTAATGCAATCACAGCGATTTGGTTCTCTTTATCACCCCACTCCATTTTAATATCACAAAATACTTTACAATGTATTGGCGTGAAAATGAGAAAACACAATGAACAATCATATAAAAATGACAGATTCCAAATTCAAATGTAATATTTTGTTTATTTTTAATCGTAACAGTATTTATGGCCAGACTGTGTATATAGTATTCTATATAATATACAAAATTTAATTACCACATGTATGACGACCGATGTTATCTTTTCCGTTGTGTTCGTAATTGTCAGGACGAGTTTCGTATGAAAGATGATTCTAATGGTATTTTGTATGAATATTTCTATCCTACAGAATGTAACGTTGAGTTTGACAGTTTTGCTGTCACATGTTTTTATGGCAACGAAAAAAAAAAACAATTTTGAAATGAAAATATTGTAAATTTTTCTCCGATATTTGACAAGCATTTCAGTCCTCAAAATATTATAAAGTTATTGTAATAGTTATTTAATAAATATTACTTAGAATATACCTATAATTGAAATTAAAAATTTTAATATTTTAAAAAAATGTGACTAACCTCATCTAAAGTAGTTTTCTCAGGAAAGAAATAGTTAAAATTTCTATATGAATGATTTCCCCGAATAGTAACATTTGTACTAAAATCTGCAACATTCTTCAGTTTGGGTCCTTTGCATACCTCGTAACCTCTATGAATTACTTCGTATGGGCCCTGGAATAATATTTTAGTTAAAATGTATGTATGATGTATGTATGTTATGACTTAACCAGAGTAAATATTCCAATTCTATTGTGGTAGTATATATTTTGGAAATTATCCATTGACTAATTCTGTACCAATAGTACAATACCATATCGCCATATACCCCTAGAAACTTACCCTCGCTTCTCTAGGAGGCGTCCCTAGGTGCCTGATAGTAACGTATGTATATGTTACTCCAAGTCGTAGTTTGCCTGTGTACTAGATTTTATCCAAATCCGTCTAGCCATTCCAGCCTGAACGAGTAACAAACGTACACACAGAAGCACACACGCAGGCAAGCACATACACACGCACACTTTATAATAGTAGCCCGATTAAATCATTAAAAAAGGTAACATTAACATCTATCTATACATATAATAAAACTGTAGAGGTCGAATGTCTGTCTATAGAAAAAAAAATGCTAAAAACCAAGTTAGGGGGATGTAAGAAAAGAAATAGAACAAATCCAGATTTTTTTAATTTTTTCTGTTTGTCTGTTTGTACGGGCTAAACTCCGAAACTGTAAGACCGACTTAAATTGAAATTTGCATGGTGGTACCTTATATCCCCGGTCTACATTCTAGATACTTTACATCCCGGAAAATGAAAAAGTTCCCATGGGATAGTTAAAAAACTATAGTAATTTATACAGCTTAGTACACAAAAACTACTGATTGGATTTTAATGAAACTTTAAAGTAGTATAGTTTATACATCAAAATAACAAATAGGCTACTTTTTATCTCGAAAAAATGTAAGTAAGTAAGGTTCCCGTGGGATAAATTTGTTTCTGTTTCTCTAGAGGCAAACCCGAGCGAAGCGAGGGTGAGCCGCCAGTGTTTGTATAATTTTAAATATTTTCGGGATAATAAGTTTCTGACCCATATATTTTATCTCTGACATGATATAATTGGAGATTTTAGATACTTCAAGTAATATTATAGCAAGATTAATTTATTTAGTACATACTTACAAAATTGTCTGATGTTTTTGGATCATCATTTGTCTTTACTGAAGTAAATAATACAAAAGATAAAAATAATATGCTAGTATTCATCATTTGGAATCAAAGACTACTTCAGTTGGAAAACCGTTGTTAAACTATCGTTAGAAGTATATTTTATACAAATGGATATTTAACAATTACCTATTTATATAACAACTGCAGCTTGTTTATAGGGTTGGAATACCAAGTAGGTAGCTATCCTAAGAAATTTTATTTACTGCATAACAAGATTTAAAGTTCTTCAAACCAATACTATCACAACACCTATGTTTGATTGATGCAACTTAATTAAGGAATAATAGAACTGCGTGGAGGATGACAAGGCAAGATGCAATTCTATTTATAAGAAAAGTGCATAATACCTGCTGATGCTGTGTAGTTATTGCCATCCGGATTGATCGCCCACCATATTTCAAGTCCACAATAACCTGTACATACACTAAAATTGTGCAAAATAAATTAGCGGCGCAAGCACACGTAAAGGGTCTTCGGCCATACTTTTTAAAACGACAACTAACGATTAACTCGCTTCACTAACAGCGTCAGAAGGCACCACAGTCTATGTATGTCGATACGTATTGAGTGTTTTACTCGCACGCGTTACGAAGGTATGTGCGGGAATGGGACAGAGGTATGGAAATAAATTGCAACAATCAAATTATATTTCGATTTACTAAGTACCTATAAATTTATATGTATATATATATATATATATATTATATATGTATATATAATATATATATATATATATATATATATATATATATATATATATATATAGAGAGAGAGAGAGAGAGAGAGAGAGAGAGAGTGGTTATATATAACAAAAAATACAAAATTATTTAATTTCACGGGGCACCACATAATTAGTATAATCACTAAGGTATATATAAGGTATATAATATACTAAGGTTTGAATTTTAAATAAAAACTCAAAATCTCTACATTTGTTGGATTCTTTTATTCATAAATCAGGAAATAAGAAATACAAAATTGTTATTATTACAAATTAAGACATATATAAATATTTGAATCATTTATTTTTAAGAAACAAGGGTTGGTTTGTGAATATTAGGGTAGTTTTTCCTATACTCTTTCTCTAACATGAGCAAATATTGCTTTTGTTCTTCATTGATTGATTTCAACTACATATATTCCTACATTAAAGCAACACCACACTCTGTGCCGTGCTCTTTGCTATGTCGTTCACTACTCGCATAGAATGAACGTCAGCGTCTTCGTTCCAAGTTTCCATCTTTATTCAAAGATTTAGTACACTAGAGAATGTATGTACCATAAATATTTTCTATTGTGACAACCCTAGATCTGTGATATTATCTTTATGAAAATTGACATTGGAAAATATTTACGTTTCAAAATAAAACTAAACACCAAGGTAAACAATATTTGTTAATATAATATAGTAACTGACACACTGTAAAGGTAATGATAGATAGATTATAGTCTGGAATAACGCATAGGCTACTTTTTTCCTCGGAAAATGTACGGTTCCCGTGGGATAGGTTTATTACACTTTCACACCAGAACGGCTGAACGGATCTGGGCGAAATTTTTCACAGAAATAGATTATTGTCTGGAATAACACATAAGCTACTTTTTATCCCGGAAAAATATTCCTAGAGGCGAACTCAAGCGAAGCGAGTAAGTGTCAAGTAAGTAGGAAAAAATTCTACCATCTGCGAGCCATTCTGCAAAAGTTGTTAAGAGTTACACGTATATAATGTATAATGGAAATGTTTATCTTAAATAGTCTTACAAAAAAGCCCGCGACAGCATATAATCCGGTCAAAATAGACATTTTAAATAACAAAAACTGCGACAGAGCTGAATTTGGGTAGCAATCTTGGGTACACCAGTAGAAATAAAGTGTCAAAAGTCCCCATTGATCCATGTGTGCTAAGAAAGTTATTCAAGGTCAAAGGTCAAACTTTTCGGTATTTTGAATTTTTCTAAAAAATGGTAAGTTTTATCAAAAACTAGCGACCCACACTCGCTTCGCTCGGTTTCGTCCCTAGGTACATTAAAATGTACCTAGTTAGTAAGTAGTTAGTAGGTTAGTATGAAATACAAATCTTTGAATTTCTCGGCTTTTCCATACTATAATATGTATGTATTATACATATATCTTCGCCGTGATATGCACATCCTTTCATTTCTGTTCAATATCCTTCATAACCTTAATTCTCCCTCTTACCTTCGTTCCCCGTTTAACTTTCTTCCCACTCCAACGCGTTCCAGGCGGCCCTGCATCACATCGATGCTTGACATTCCGAGAAGCAACACAAAGTTTTTCCAAAACTCATTCTCGGTACACGCTGCAGTGCTATGGAACAGACTTCCCAAAGTCCTACAGGAGAGCCCTTCTAATGATGCATTTAAAATCAATATAAAAAAGCATTTTCTAGCTCAAAGTTGAAAAATATATATCTTTCTGTTTTGTAATAATATAAGTATGTCTATGTATATTGTATGTATTTATATTTACATATGTATATAGTTCTGGTATTTATTTATTATTCCTAATGTTTATGTAATGTTTATAATACATATTTGTATTTATGTATTTATGTTTATATTTTACATATGAAATATATTGTGTGTATATATATTTATATATTGTATTTATTTTGTTTTACATATTTTGCTTATTTTTATATATCCTTATCATTCTTTGCACTTTCTCTTTCTGTCCCGCTACTTAACACTATTTCCCACATACATGGGTTGGCTGGAAGAGATCTCTTATAGAGATAAGTCCACCTTTGTCCACGTTTTTTTCTATGTATTGTTTTTTTATCACTTGTTTAGTGCAATAAAGAATATAAAAAATATAAACCTTCCTCTTGAATGACTCTATCTATTAAAAAAACCGCATGAAAATCCGTTGCGTAGTTTTAAAGATATAAGCTATGT
The DNA here is from genome assembly GCA_905404265.1 of Fabriciana adippe. Taxonomy (NCBI): domain Eukaryota; kingdom Metazoa; phylum Arthropoda; class Insecta; order Lepidoptera; family Nymphalidae; genus Fabriciana; species Fabriciana adippe. The sequence continues at coordinate 14,493,399 of FR989984.1, read as the reverse complement.
ATATAGGGACAGACAGACAGATGGAAGCGACTTTAAAAACCGAGTCAGGGGAATGTGAGACGAGAAATGGAACAAATCCAGATTTTTTTCAAATTATTATTTCTCTGTCTGATTGTCTGTTTGTTCAGGCTAATCTCCGAAACTATAAGACCGATTTAAATGAAATTTTGCATGGTGGTACCTTATACATATCCCCGGTCAACATCTTAAATACTTTTTATTCCAGAAAAATAAAGAGTTCCTGTGGGATAGTTAAAACACTATAGTAACTTATACAGCTTAGTACACAAAAACTACCGATTGGATTTTAATGAAACTTGACAAAAATATAGTAATATACATCAGAATAACAAATAGGCTATTTTTTACCAAGAAAAAATGTACGGTTCCCTTGGGATTTGTTTTTGTTTGTCTAGAGGCGACCCAGCAAAGCGAGGGTGAGCCGCTAGTAATAAATATTTTTCACGTGGTAAGTATTATAAGCGTGGAAATAAACAACAATATCAACATTCAAATCGCGGTCAATTATCTAGGGATATTAAACGTAGTAATAATAATCATAATGTATTTCCAATAAATACAAATAATACTGTCAGCGAGCCTATAAAAAAAGATGACGTAGATCAGCTTTTTGAATTTAAGAATTAGACCAGTGTCGATAATTTTTGAAACCAAAAAAAATAAATAAAATAGTAGGATGAAACCCATTGAAAAAGGAAGAGGATATAACAAAAATTAAAGAAAAAATAATTTACGGGCGATCTGAGGTCGGGAAGTGGAAGGGAAGGGAAAGAAAATGCAAAAAGTAAAGGCCAGACCCTCCTAGCCCCTTCCCTACTTCTCTATGAAATACCTTTTGATGGGCTAAAATTTTTCGTAGGTCACTCATCCGCATCAAACTAAAGAAGAATCACGTAAATCGGATCATAAATCTCAGCGTAATCGGTGTACATACATAAAAAAGTACTAATCGAATTGAGAACCTCCTCCTTTTTGAAATCAGTTAAAAAAGAAATAAGAAATATTATATATATAATAAAAAATACACAAATTTTAATAAATTCTGATTAGGAAATAAGTGTTTTTTCCCCTAATAAATCTCCCGTTTGGAGTGTACCGTCGTGTACAATTTGAAGCCGTGAGCAAGTTTATAATTTAAGCTTGCAGTGAGTGCAAAGTTTAGGTGAAGTAAACCACGCAATGTGAGTTTAGTCGACGAGTTCAAGACGTATTTACACGGCTTAAGGATTTATGGTGTGAGTACTTGATGCAATTATATTAGGTATTTATTTTTAGGGTTCCGTAGTCGAAAGGCTAAAACTAAATCATTGTAATAATTTCGCCATTTCCGTCTGTCTGTTTATCCATCTGCCCGTCTGTCCGTTTGCCCTTCTGCCCTTCTGCCTAACTGACACTCTGTCCCTATGTCACAGCCAATTTATACGAAAACCATTAAAGCTACATTGCTGAGTAAGTAGGTTATCATATAAACCACTAGTGACTAGACAATTCTGTATTCAAATTACAAAAAAAAATAGGGGTGGCATTAATACATTTACTGTTAGGTACATAATTGAGGAGTGTTTTCCTTCTTCTACTACCACTACTTTGAAGAAAATTAAAGAATATTTGTGACTTCAATATAGCCATATTCTGCACGATGACGAAGCCTTGGTTTGTTAATAGAATCTATACTAATATTATAATATTATAAAGCTGGAGAGTTTTTTGTTTGTTTGTTTGGTTGAACGCGCTAATTTCAGGAACTACTAATCCGATTTGAAAAATTCTTTTTGCATTAGATAGCTCGTTAACTGAGGAAGGCTATAGGCTATATAATATATATCATCCCGGAAAAATGTACAATTCCCGTGGAATAGATTTGTTTTTGTCTAGGGACGAACCCGAAGCGAAGTGAGGGTGAGTCGCTAGTATTTAAATAAATTAGCACATACTCGTAGGTTACTTTTTATACCTTTTGTATACATGGTGATCTGCTCCACTGGCTCAATTCATATCTGCATAATCGAAGTCAATAAGTTACTGTTAAGGAGTTCTGTTCAACTTTTCTTTCAGTTTCATCAGGTATGCCTCAAGGCTCCCATTTTAGTCCCCCTCTTATTTAACTTATACACTAATGATATTTGTGAAATTATAAGGCATTCTATGGTTCTCTTATTTGCAGATGATATGAAACTATGCTGAAAAATCTCATCTATTGCTGATTGCTCCCTTTGCAGGAATACCTAGATAAACTCTGTAAATATTGTGAGGATAACTTTCTACAGCTGAATGTAGAAAAATGCAGCGTTATATCGTTCACTCGAAAAATCCAGAACATCCTTTATCAATACCACTTGGATGAAGAAACAAGATTGTTTTCCGAGTAACTGATGTTAGACATTTGGGTTTTTACGTGGACAGTAAGTTGACTTTTGTACCACATATAAATCGATCAGTCGCTAAAGCTTATAAGATGCTTGGCTTCATTATGCGAATTGGGAAGGATTTTAAAAGTCCCGCTACTCTAATTCTTCTTTATAACTAATTCGTACTTCCCATACTTGACAGCGGGTCATTGGTGTGGAATCCTCATTACAAGGTCCATAGTGAAAACCTTGAGAAAGATCAAAATAAATTTATAAAGTACTTGAACTATAGGTGCAATTCATTAGTCAACAGTCAGACACATTTTGTGTATAAATATCTATCATTGGCCAAGTGTCGATTACTGAGAGAACAATTATTTGTTTTTAAATTAGTCAATAATATTATTAATCAATATTATTAATCAACAGGCAAGGGGAATCCCCCTTACCTGTTGAGTGACAGTTGCGAAAAAGGCAGAGGTAGCCCAGTAGTAAGGCGCTCGCTTGGAAAACCGAGTGAAGCGAGTTGAAATCCCGGGTCTCGCACCTCTGATATTTTCATGTGCGAATCATTTCTAACATGATTACCACTGGCCTTACGGTGAAGAAAAACATCGTGAGGAGAACTGCATGTCTGAGATAACCTAGCAAGTTTTCGAAAGAAATGTGAAGTCCGCTAACCTGCACCTTGGCCAGCGTGGTGGACTATGGCCTGATTCCCCTCGTATTGAAGGGAGGTCTGTGCCCAGCAGTGGGACGTTAAAAAGGGCTGAATACATACATACATAATCCTAATACCGTTAGAGTAAATCGGGTCTAATTAATTGCAAAAATAACTTCACCTTTCATACAATTTTTTAAACTTTAGTGATCGTAACTCAAAATATTCAGTATCTGAATAGATATTTTACGAATATTCTGTAAATTAATTTAAGAGGCACAGACATAGGTACCTGGTACATATGTATGCACATGTTTTCTAATAGCTGCCTGCATTTGTGTGTCTCCGGCTGCTGCTTTGTCCACTTACTCTATTCTTTTAATTCGCTTTTTACGCAGTTGTTTTTTTTTTTTAATTTTTATAAATTATTTTTTTTAGTGTTTTAACCCCTTGAAGTCTGAGATTTTTATTTTTTTTATTATTTGGTATTCGAGTGGTTCTCCCACCCGCGCTACTGTTTACGTAAAAAATGCCACGATGAGGGAAACGATCAATAAAAAAAGTACTAGACCACTTATCTTAGTTCCGTAAACGGTTTTTGTTTCCTTATTAGTTTATCTATTTGTAGGTGTAAAATACTAAAGATAATATTTAGTGTAAAAATAATAAAAGTGAGAAGAGTAAGAGATAGTAAGATAGTAAGAACGCCGGCGTGCCCGCGCCCGTTGAGAGGTTAAAGTCAGTTTTAATTTTTTATAAAGTTTTTGTATTTTAAAATTCATTATTTGCACCTAAAAGTATGTATATGAAGTTTTTTTAGCGAATATGTCCATACAAACATGCTAACCCTTCAAAATAAAAAATTAATAAAGTAATTAAAAAAAATAATTTTTATTAACACCTTGTCTGCAACTTGCGCCTTCCAAAACATAATAGCAATAGCTAAACACCTTGTGCCTTTTGAAATATGTTACGGAACTTGAATCGCCGCATCAGCTTTGGTCTACAAACCTCGCGCGGCGACGACAAGACTAGGTCAGGTGCAAGTGCAAGCGCAGCAGCCACCTACCTACATTTCGTCAATGCCAATGCCACAACTTCTTACAATAAATTATTGTTGTATAAAAGGCATTACCTGGCTGCATCTTCACTGATTTGATCTAACATAATAATAATAATAACATAATAAAAATAATATTTTATTTGCTTGTACTTTTTGAAGGTTATTAACTTTTAGGACTCCGTTGCAATGTTTATATGTTTATTATTTACTAGCGATTCACCGTCGCTCTCCTCGGGTTCGTCCCTAAGTAAGTTTTAACGGTTAGTATAGATTTCTCAGATATATTTTCCCCCAGTAAAAAGTATTCTATATGTTAACCCAGATAACCAGCTATCATTATACCAAATTTCATCAAAATCTGTCCTCTGGTTTTCTAGTGAAGAAAGCAAAAAGGTGAAATCAATAGGTGAAATCAATCATCCTCTATATTTTCTACACTTCAGGGATGGATTTTTTTAAAGAATTTAAATGGAACCAACTTTGAGGTATATACTTTAACCCTATAAAAAAGAACCATCGAAATAGGACTACACTATAAACAGATATGCGTGGTCAAAGATAAAAAAATATACGTGTCGACTTGAGAACGTCCTCCTTTTTTTTCGTCGGTTAAAAATTATTACCTTTACTGTATGTCCGTTACTATATTATATTTTAAAATATTGTTTACCTTGATTATTTTTATTTCGAAACGTAAATATTTTCCAATGTCAATTTTCATAAAGATAATATCATAGATCTAGGGTTGTCACAATAGAAAATGTTTTGTTGTACGTTCTCTAGTGTACTAAAAATAATCTTGTTTAATATTTGTGTGTATGTATATTCAGCCCTTTTTGACGTCCCACTGCTGGGCACGGGCCTCCCTTCAATACGAGGGGGATCAGGCCATAGTCAACCACGCTGGCCTAGTGCGGGTTGGCGGACTTTACATGTCTTTCGAAAACTTGATAGGTTATCTCAGACATGCATTTTTTCTCACGATGTTTTCCTTCACCGCTAAGACAAGTGGTAATCATGTTGAAAATAATTCGCACATAAAAATAGCTCAGGTGCGAGACCCGGGATTTGAACTTGCTTCACACGGTTACCCAAGCGAGCGTCTTACCACTGCTTAATGTTTACCTATAGGTATATATACTTTATACATATATCAATTTGAGGTTCGTTTTATATTGGTTTGAGGGACATAGCATTAAATAAAATTTCCTAGGATAGCTATCTACTTGGTCTTACCAACCCTATTAACAAGCTGAACTTATTTTACAATTAGGTAATTATTAAATATCCATTTGTAAAATATAATTCTAACGATAGTTTAACCACGGTTTTTCAATTGAAGTAGTCTTTGATTCAAAATGATGAATACTAAAATATTATTTTTGTCTTTCGTATTATTTATTTTAGTAAAGACAAATGGTGTTCCAAAAACATCAGACAATTTTGTAAGTATGTATTAAATAAATTATTCTTGCTATATATTACTTGAAGTGTATAAAATCTCCAATTATGTCATGTCAAAGATAAAATATATGAGCCAGAAAAATATTATTCCGTAAATATTTAAAATTATACAAACATGTTACTGTTACCTTTTTTAATGATTTAATCGGGCTACTATTATAAAGTGTGTGAGTGTTTGTGCGTGCGTGAGTATACGTTTGCTCGTTTGTGCGCGTATATGTTCAAGAGGGTGTGCACGAGCGCAACTGTGTGTGTGTGTGTGTGTGTGTGTGTGTGTGTGTGTGTTCGTGCGTGTGTGCTCCTGTGTGTATGTTTATTACTCGTTCAGGCTGGTATGTCTGGACGGATTTGGATGAAATATAGTACACAGGCGAACTACGACTTGGAGTAACATATACGTTACTGTTAGGCACCTAGGGACGCCTCCTAGAGAAGCGAGGGTAAGTTTCTAGGGGTATATGGCGATATGGTATTGTACTATTGGTACAGAATTAGTCAATGGAAAATTTCAAAAATATGTATATACAACCACAATAGAATTGAAAAATTTACTCTGGTTAAGTCATAACATACATACATCACACATACATTTTAACTAAAATCTTATTCCAGGGCCCATACAATGTTAATTATAATCGTTACGAGACATGCAAGGGACCCAAAGTGGAGAATGCTGCAGATTTTAGCACAAATATTACTACTGTAGAAAATCAACCATCCAGACATTTTTACTTTTTCTTTCCTACGAAAACTACTATAGATGAGGTTAGTCACATTTTTTTTAAATATTAAAATTTTAAATTTCAAAATGTATATTCTAAGTAATATTTATTTTACCTATCTTTACCCGCGGCTTTCCCCGCTTTCAAACTACCAGGTTATAATAACTTTATAATATTTTGAGGACTGAAATGTCTGTCAAATCTATACATATTATAAAATTCTAACTAAGCCGAATCTGTACATTAAATATTTTTTGGAAAATCTTATTAAAATAGACATTATTATCGATGCAGAGGCCGAATCTATAGCTTTTAGAATTTTTGTCTGTCTGTCTGTCTGTCTGTCTGTCTGTTACCGCATCACAGAAAAACCACTGGAGGGATTTTGATGAAATTTGGTATGGTGATAGCTGGTTATCCGGGTCAACATATAGGATACTTTTTACCGCGAGAAAATATCTCATTTCTGAAAAAAAAAATACAAAAACTGGTAGGAACAAAACCACGACGATACTATTTGTAAACAGTTTAGCAAGGTAACTTACAAAATATGGTAAAAACTATAAAAATAGCTTATCTTGAAAATCAAATTATCAAAAGCGCTATTTTATCCATTAAAATAGTTATTTTAATTAATATTTATTTATGTGTTATTTAGATATTCGACAATAGATGTCGCCATGTGTTTTTAAACTACATAGTTTTAATCCCAAAAAAATTAATGTACAGATATGAACTAATTTCGATTTTATTAGAATTACTACTAAATCACCCGCGGCTCCGCCCGTGTTTAAATTATCAGTAAAGCAAACTTTTTCGCTTCATAAATTAGTAACTATACATACAATAAAATTGTAACTAAGCCGAACCCCTAAATTCAATATTTTTTCGGAAAATCTTATTAAAATATTCATTATTAGCGATATAGAGCCCGAATCTATAGTTTTTAGAATTTTTTCTGTCTGTCTGTATGTGACCGCATCACAGTAAAACCACTAGAGGGATTTTTATGAAATTTGATATGGTAATAGCAGGTTATCCGGGTCAACACATAGGATTCTTTTTACCGCAGGAAAATATCTCATTTCTGAGAAAAATACAAAAACTGGTTAAAGTAAAAGCACGATGATGCTATTAATATTTTAGCAAGGTAAATTACTTATATATTATGTTAAAACTATTAAAAAAAACTTATCTTCAAAGAAATATTAACAGCGCTATTTTATTCATTAAAATAGTTATTTTAATGAAAATTTATTTATGTGTTATTTAGCTATTTGACAATAGATGTCGCCATGTGTTTTAAAATACGTAGTTTTATCAAAAAAAAAAAAAATGTACAGATATAACCTTTCTATGACTTTACTATAATTACTACTAAATTACCCGCGGCCCTGCCCGTGCTTAAATTTTTAATAAAACAAACTTTTTGGCTTTATAAATTAGTAACATATTAGTAATATTTTGTTGGCCGAAACAATTTTCAAATGAGAATATTTGTAAATTTTTATTGTTTAGTAAATAATGTTAATGTTTTTTAATCTTTTAATGTAAAAATTGGGCAAATGTAAATCCAACTCGCGATTTTAGGTTTCGTATAGCAAAATGCTATGTTGTTTTTCTTACTTACGTTTTTGTTAACACTAAAATAAATACGAATAATATTTACGTTTCCACAATACCTACTCATTTTTTGCACCGTAAAAATAAGTTCAATTTATATTATTTTATAACATTTTATGGAAAACAAGTTTATGGCTGTTAAACTGCCAAAGCGGGTAACTAAAAATATTTCATATCTCAAAAACTATGAAAAAGTACTTTAGGAACTGTTATACCTCAATTTTTTCACTTTTTCTTGACACCTTTTCTTGGAAGGTAAAGGCTTAAAGGACACAATAAAATGCTTACGACTTTAATCATATTAGCAGAGCCATATGAAAAAAAAAATCTATTCGCTTAGAATTATTTACTTATTACGCTTTCTTTTGAAAATCGTTTTGGAAAATATTACTAACTAGCGCTAATTAAGAAAAGTTATTTATTTTATAATTTAAATAATCAGCTATATATTAAATTAATCTATAGCTGTCTATTAGTAAAAAATGATTAAAATTAATTCCGTAGTTTGAGAGTTTATCGTGAAAAACTAAAAAAACAAACAAAACAGAAGTATAGACAGACATACATAAATGTTATTGCTAAAACAAAAAGTTCAATTTAACGGAGGAACCTTTGTGGCATTGTCAATCTCTGCCATTATTTACCAATCATGCAGTGTGCAATGAAAGTAATGTATAATGTAAGAGTATACTAATGTGTAAAACCTAAGAATTTGGTTTTTGATCATCTGAACGCGGGCAGAGCCGCGGGAAATGCTAGTCAAATATAATATTTAAACGAGCAACTCTTGTATATATGTATATTATATGTATATATTGTATGTATATATATATATATATATATATATATATATATATATACCGGCTATCTCGGAAATGGCTCTAACGATTTTGCAGAAATTTGATATGCGATGCGGTTTTCTGTCGCAAATTTTCACGCAGAATATGGTCGATAATTTCTTACGCTTAGGCATAAGCATCGTGGTCTAGCGACCAAGGTGCAAGATTAACAATCGCAGGTGTCCGAGTTCGAATCTCGATCGGATACGAAGTTTTAACTTATTTTTTTTTATTTATCCAAGTTTTTAGTACTTTTTCATCTAAAAAATACGATATAACAAAAAAGAACTCCGAGCGAAGTTTGGTCGCCTAGGTATTATCTATTAGTCAGAGAAAAATGTACAATATTTTCATTTCAAAATTGTTTTTGTTTTTTGTTACCATAAAAACATGTGACAGCAAAACTGTCAAACTCAACGTTACATTCTGTTGGATAGAAATATTCATACAAAAGTACCATCAGAATCATCTTTCATACGAACCTCTTCCTGACAATTACGAACACAACGGAAAAGATAACAGCCAAATCGGTCGAGCCGTTCTCAAGTGATGGTCGTCATACATGTGGCAATTAATTGTTATGTATTATATAGAATAATTTATATATATAAAGAGGGAGGTTTTGTTTGTCTGATTATTTGTTTGAAATGGGTCTAGAGACGAACCCAAGCGAAGCAAGGGTGAGTCGCTAGTATATTATATATATGAAAAGTCTGTTCTATATCATTATGAAATATAGCGAGCATAAAGAAGGGCATACATATAATACAACAAATAAAAATTATTTTTATTTGTCGTACTAGCAACTCACGCTCGCTTCGCTCGGGTTCGTCCCTACAGTTACGTTTTAATGTTTAGTATAGATTTCTTAGAGATGAGATATTTTCTCGCAGTAAAAAGTGTCCTATATGTTGACCCGGAAAACCACCTATCATCATACCAAATTTTATCGAAATCCCTCCAGTGGTTTTTCCGTGATGCATATTGTGATATGTATGTAATTTGAAAAATGAGTTAAGTCTTCTATCTTGTTTATGAATACGAAACACGTCAATATATTTTGTTTCGGTACAAAAATCTCTGCGCATAGTAAAAATGCTATTGTCTAAGTAAAATACTCTTCATCACCCTTGTGTTGGAGTTTATAAGTACTAATATATTTTTTTATTTTCAGATTAAAATAGCTGTGTATTCTGTAACCGATAATGTTAAAAAACAGCTATATAGTTACAAATTAAATCATCCTTGTACACATTATTTTGCGGCTGCCTTTATAAAATCATTTTTCAATTCAAGTGACTGCGTCGTCGAGAAGGTTTGTATCGCTGAAATAAATAATTTTTAGGGTTCGTTAGAAGGTCGAGTGAACCCTGTAGTAAGAAGCCCACTAAGTAGATATTGTATTTTATGAATGGAAGTGTTTTTCAATCTTTTTTAAAAACGACGAGACCGCCTTGGTAAGGAAAATTACATCGAGATCCCCTCTCTACCTTTCGCTTTGATTGCAAATATCGTATCCGTTTATCATTTTTACATATTTTAACAATTATGTTTCGACTAAATATGTAATTAAGTAGTATTTTTAGGAACTAATTTTAAAAATACTTAGAAGCGTAGCAACCCCCAGGACATCGCGATCTATTCGTTGGAAAATACTGCTTTATAGTTTACTAGCGACTTAGCCTCGCTTCGCTCGGTGGGGTGCGTTCTAGGTGACTTTAAATAAGTAAAAATAGTTATTGTGAGTGAACCTTAGATAGAGAGACACTCTTACTATCGAAATAATTCTGTAGGCCTTTTCAAGACTTACAATTTTCTAGTACATTGTTTTGGGGTCCATATTATGCAAACAACCTGTAACAGTAATTATTTCTGAAAATTATTTGATGTACAGATTTTGCTTTGTTAATATTTTGTTATATGTATATATAGATATATTTTGCATGCATAGGATAGTGACTTAACCTCGCTTCGCTCGGGCAAAGCTATAACAGTTACTTATTGTGTAAAGGCCTTAAAAGATGTTGTTAAAATTTTTTTCTGTGTGTTTATCTGTTCGCTTTTCATACAAAAAGTATTGAAGGGATTTTAACTTGATTTTGTGTTGTGCTAACATATTGCTCGGGTCAACATTTTGAATACCTTTTACTACAGGAAAATTAATAATTTCTTCTAGAAAACACAATTCTACTATATACAATAAAAGGGGCCAGACGATTTACCCTTCATATAAATTTTCAATGATTTATTAGGCAAAAACTATTAATAACAAGGTTAAAAACAAACGCATTTAATAATAATAACAATAAACCCCCCAAAATCCTACCTTACGCCCTAGCTGAACTTGCTACGTGGGGGGCGGTAACGTGTACAATAAAACCTTTTACCGCTAAAAAATTTCAGGTCACCCATTAATATGGAGATACCTAATAAGAAATATCGTATAGGGTCGCATCCTGGATGTGATCACCAAGGTACGTCTGTAGCTGGCCACGGGCTTGACATTATACTAGCCAGTGACTCTCGCAACCACGGCGGGGCGGGAGTTGAAGACAAGACGGATGGGGAAAGCTCCTTAGAAGTTACAGCCGGAAATGGGAGTAGCATAGGAAGGAGAGAAACGTCAGCTGAAGATATTTCACAGAAGGAGTCGCCGATAACCTGTGATCACTAAAGCTGGTAAGCCAAGAATGCGCATGAAATGGGATGATGGTATTAATATATTCATAATGCACACATACTACTAAGCTTAAACTTTTTGAAATGCTTACACCAAAATACCCCCATTTAAAAGTAAATTATCAAAGAATAGAAGATCAAAGTAGAGTTATTATTCGAAATAAGCTTCTAACAGCAAGAGTACGTGAAAATATAAAGAATGAAGTGATGATACAACTGGGCGAAGAAAAGAATGAAGAACATAGTTTAAAGTCAGAAAGTGATTTGCCAGTAATTACAGAAGACAAGTCAGATATAGAAACTCGTAACATAGTTGATTTGATGATTAGACCAGTTACCTCATTGTACAATCCAATATTGTCCGTGGGAGAAGGGCTCCCTCTGGGTTTAGAATAAAACTCCAGTGATCGGATTTTGGTTCTTCTGACGCCACGTTGTTGTTGTGGTCTGCTTCGGTAGACATCGTAGTTGAGCGCGTAAGCGATCCTACGATGCGCCATTAAGACGGGGGAGGTTTCGTTGTTTTAGTCGGTAGTACTAGCTTTTCTAGCCAGTGGGTCCCACATAACCACCTGTATGTCTACAGGTGGTATGCGTAAATGCATTTCCCAACATCACAAAATCAGTTATCTCATCAAACATTCTCCCATTCCAACACCACTTACACAAAATATTGATATGCCTTCAGATGTTGCAACACAAACAACACATTCTTCTCAAGTTATTAACAATCAAACAGACATTACACGTAACGAACTGATCCTTCCCCGCCATGTACACAAAAACTGATAGAAGAATTAGAAATAACACTGGCCAAATATAGAGGAACAGATCCCACTTGAAGACTAAAACTACCTCAGCTAAAAGAAAATATAAGACTTCATAAATTAATTAATATATTTAACAAAGATATTTTAAGACATTTTTATTCTATTAACTCTGATACAGATCAAATACATACACATACATATTTTAATGATCAGTAACAATCACTAACAGTGATGTGTCGTCAATTGGGTTACAAAATTACTAAACAAAATAAACATTATGTTAATAAAACCAGAATGGCAGATTAGAATTGAAAAAGATATTAAAAAAACTTAGAGGTGGTGTAGGGAGATTACAACGGGACATAAATAATAAGAGATCAAGAAAACTTGACAAAAAAGTACAGTTAATATTTAAAAATACAGGAATCCACCCAGAACATGAGAAATATAATATTAGACGAGAAGAGTTTTTGGATTCTCTTAATCAAAAATTGGCTTAGCAAATTGAAGTCTCAACATTTTACGCGTTATATTATACAAGTTATTTTCAATAATTAATGAAAAAGATTTGTATACCGGTAGTATTGCTAGCAATGAACATACAGAATTACCCACTCGTGAAACACTTAAGGACTACTGGACTATTAAATATCTAGAAGAAACAAGAGGATCATAATAATGAAGCTATCTGGATCAAATAAGAAGAAAAAAAAGGAACACCTAAATCAAATGGATTTTGTAGCGGTAAAAACTACTGATTTAGAACAAGTTATGAGAAAGATGAAAAACTGGAAACCAAGTGGAGTTAATGGATATATTTTTTGGTATACAAAACTTTATGCATTACATAATATACTTTAGAGCATTGTTACGGACGTAATAAAATCTACTGTAGTTTTACTAGATTTATGTACAAAAGGAGTGACGTATATGATCCCAAAAAGGAATGCTACCGCAGATGCATCGCAGTACAGGCCGCTAACTTGCTTGCCTACCATCTACAAACGGATGAATAATTTTAATAAGTCTTCTGATTGTCGGATGAATAAAATTAATTAAAAATTTTAAAATCGTATACTAATAATAGTTGTTGTTGTGTGATATTTTGGCGTCATATTATGTCTTCAAAAATTTTTTTTTCCTCATGACCTATCGAGTGGGGTGTCAAATAAAGGGTTTTATAAATGGCTTACAAAAATTTAAACTTATATAATGCTTAAAGTTATTTGGAACGAGAAATGCTAAAAAATAACAAACAAAAAATATTTACAAAAAAAAAACCCCCGACTGCGTAAAAAGCGAACTAAAAAGATGAAAATAAGTTGACGAAGGAATATTGTTACGTTCTATGAGCTCGGGAATCGGAAATTAAAACTGATGCTAATGGCTCTTTCAATTGAGAATAAGAAGTTTCCGGAATCTTTTCAATAATTCCATTATATTTCTCACTTATGTACAATTTGATATATTCATATTTTTCTTTGTATTTTCAAAATGTGAATTTGCAAAGTACGGATGACTCGAATCTTTACGCTCTCGCAAGTTTGGAGCCGTTTTTTAATGTGATATTCTAGTTTCCGCTCTTGACTGCCTTTTTTAAAGTTAATCAAATGTTTTTCCAACGACTCAACGATCTCTGGGATCTGGGATCGGGGATGTAAGGGGACGAACCAACACCTCCTCGCCCCAAGCCAACCTCACCTGCACGCGGTACATCCTGCCGACCGACAGACGAGGCTCTGGCGACCGACCGATGGCGGTATATCCATCTAGGCGTAGCTAAATGCAACAGGCCGGTGACGGGCAGCAGCGACACCGATGCGAGAAGCTACGCCCCCCTGCGATCGCCAACCCGCCTGCCCAGCGTGGCGATTATGGGCAATTCCTCTGAATGCAGAGAAGACAAAAGCCACGGCCCCCAGTTCCCGGCGGCCCCGCTATTCCTGGTCAAGGTGGCGACCACGGTAACGGCGGGGCGGGGGGTGCCAAGAATCTCCGGGCTACGGGAGGCCACCAAAACCGACTGACCCTGGCGACGTACAACGGACGCACGCTACGGCTTGACTCGCATCTGGCGCAACTTGAGGTTGAACTTGGGAAAATTAGGTGGCATATTCTCGGGTTATGTGAAGTCCGAAGAGAGGGGGAGGACACCATAACCCTCGAGTCGGGCCACCTAATGTACTTCCGTGAAGGAGACCAACATTCCCAAGGTGGTGTAGGGTTTCTGGTCAATAAGTCTCTCGCCGACAACGTTGTAGAAATCTCCAGTGTGTCGAACAGGGTAGCGTACCTCATCATCAAGCTCACTGAGAGGTATAGCCTCAAGGTGGTGCAAGTGTACGCACCGACCTCGACACACTCGGATGACGAAGTGGAGGAAATGTTCGACGATATATCGAGAGCCCTCCACTTCACTACAAAGACCCACTACAACGTTATTATGGGAGACTTCAACGCTAAAGTGGGAGTACAGAATTGCAACGAATCGGTAGTAGGATCCCATGGATTTGGAAGCAGGAACCTTAGGGGGCAAATGCTCGTTAACTTCCTCGAGCGGGAGGGGCTCTTCTTGATGAACTCTTTCTTCAAGAAGAAGCCCCAAAGGAAGTGGACGTGGCAAAGCCCCGATGCTAAGACCCAAAACGAGATCGACTTCATCATAACGGACAAAAGGCACATATTTAGAGACGTCTCCGTGATCAACAGGTTTAACACCGGCAGTGATCACCGACTTGTCCGAGGCTCTCTGAATATCGACTTTAAAGCCGAACGTGTCCGTTTGATGAAGGCCAGGCTCCGACCTACTCCGCTCCAAATCACGATGGGATCTGAAACGTTTCAGTCCAACATGGAAAACCGATTCGCTGCCGTGGAAACCACAACAGACGTTAACCAGAACCTCAAAAATGTGGTTCGGATCCTCAGGGAGGAAGGCACGAGATTTTGTGAAATGCAGCGTAAGGGCAAGAAGTCGAAGCTTTCGGAAGAGACTTTAGGGCTAATGAAGGAACGACGTGAAAACCCACCCGTCACTCAGTCAGCAAAGCGGGCTCTAAACCGAGAGATCAGCAAGCACGTACGGCACGATCTTCGGTGCTCTAATACTCTTTCGATTGAAAGAGCTATCGAGCAGAACCGGGGATCCAAGGTGTTCGTACAATCTCTTGGAAGAAGCCACCTGACAAAGCTGACCACAAAAAGTGGAGAAGTTGTTGCTTCGAAGCCGGCAGTCCTTTTGGAAGTGGAGAAATTCTATGGCCGGTTATACGCTTCGCATGCATCTCGTCCTGATCCCGAAAATGAGTATTCTAGAGCTACATTAACACGCCACTACACCGAAGACCTGCCAGAAGTCAGCATCGGCGAAATCGAGATCGCTCTTAGGCAGCTTAAAAATGGAAAAGCCCCTGGAGAGGATGGCGTTACAACAGAACTGATAAAGGCAGGAGGTAAACCCGTACTGAGGGAGCTCCAAAAGCTTTTTAACGCCGTCCTGTTTGAAGGGAGAACTCCGGAGGCGTGGAGTAAGAGTGTGGTCGTCCTGTTCTTCAAAAAGGGAGACAAGACCCAGCTGAAGAACTATCGACCCATCTCTCTTTTAAGCCACGTATATAAGCTGTTTTCAAGAGTGATCACGAACCGTCTTGCGCGAAGACTCGACGAATTTCAACCCCCGGAACAGGCTGGGTTTAGGAGCGGATACGGCACCATAGACCACATCCACACAGTGCGGCAGATTATACAGAAGACCGAAGAGTATAATCAGCCCCTGTGTCTAGCATTTGTGGACTATGAGAAGGCCTTTGACTCGATTGAAACCTGGTCCGTTCTGGAGTCCCTGCAGCGTTGCCAAGTAGATTGGCGATACATCCAAGTGATGAGATGTCTGTACGAAGCCGCCACCATGTCCGTCCAAGTACAGAATCAGCAAACAAGTCCTATACCATTGCATCGAGGAGTGAGACAAGGGGACGTTATTTCCCCGAAATTGTTCACAAATGCAATGGAGGATATGTTCAAGACGCTGAACTGGAAAGGACGTGGCATCAACATCAATGGCGAGTACATCTCGCACTTGCAATTTGCTGACGATATCGTCATAATGGCGGAAACGATGCAGGACCTACAACAGATGTTGAACGATCTAGCTGATTCTTCTGAACGCATCGGTCTACGGATGAACTTGGACAAAACCAAGGTCATGTTCAACGAGCATGTACTACCGGAACCGATTGCAATGCACGGAAACGTACTCGAAGTTGTTCAAAAATATGTTTACCTCGGGCAGACATTGCAGCTGGGTAAAAACAACTTCGAGGGGGAGGTGATCAGAAGAATTCAGTTGGGTTGGGCAGCATTCGGGAAGCTACGTCGAGTCTTTACAGCGTCGATCCCACAGTGCCTAAAGACGAAAGTCTTCAATCAGTGCGTCCTACCCGTTATGACTTACGGAGCCGAAACGTGGACACTGACGGTACGGCTGGTCCACAAGTTCAAAGTCGCTCAGCGAGCTATGGAAAGGGCTATGCTCGGCGTTTCTCTGCGTGATCGCATCAGAAATGAGGTGATCCGGCAGAGAACCAAGGTGATCGACATAGCCCACCGGATTAGCAAGCTGAAGTGGCAGTGGGCTGGCCATATCAGTCGCAGGACCGACAACCGCTGGGGTAAACGAGTCCTGGAGTGGAGACCGCGAACTGGCAAACGGGATAGAGGGCGTCCCCAGGCACGGTGGAGTGACGATATACGCAAGACGGCTGGCAGGAGCTGGATGCGAGAAGCCCAAGATAGATCGAAGTGGCGTGCATTTGGAGAGGCCTATGTCCAGCAGTGGACGGATAGAGGCTGATGTGTGTCAACGATCTCTAACTGATTGGAATATAAATCTGCCATTATGCTTGCTAAACAAAATAGTCAATTAATAAAATAGAAAGATCTTACTTGGTGCTGGTTCTGCTGCTAAAGTGCGTCCTCTGCTGCTACCTGCTCGTCTGGTTCGATAGCCCAATTTAATAGTTAAGACTATCTTTTACCGCTGCTGATACCAGAAAACTCAACTTAGTCGTCAAGTTTTCTCTGCTGATCTTCCCGGAGTCTGATTTACCTCCCGAATTTGATGCGATGATAAAATTTTCACCACACTGTTTCACTTATAATTAATTTGCTAAATTAACTGATAAAATAATGTCACTGATAGAGTAATGTCACTGATAAAATAATGTCTCCTCTCACTCACGAATTGCTTTAAATGCGAAGCGCGAGGTCCGAAAGCTCTAAGGACCAAAAAATGTAGTGGACGCGACCTACCACTAAATGCTTGCTAAATTAAATACAGTCTGAGATCGTTGTAAAGTTTATTGATTTATTATGATGATTAACTGATAATGAATGATAATGAATGAAGACGGTTTGGTTGCTGTCCGAACATGCAATGACTTTTTGAGGAGTGTTTCTATCATTTATGTATTAATAACACACCGTTTAAGCATTATTGCTAAGGTGTTCGGTAACCTTTGGACCGAACACACGTGTTTTATTACTTTTGGTTAACAAGAGTGACTTATGAAGGTTCACTAGCACGCGCGGTATATATACACAGTTCTGGTTAAACTCAGTCACTGAACATTAATTTTCACCACTAGATACACTTTCACTATAACTTCATTCCACTTTTCTCTACTTTTTATTTTATCGTACTTCTTCTCAGTTTTCATTTAGCTTCGAAATTCCACTGATCCTCTCGATACACTGTGGGCTTTTTTATATGTCTTTCGATGTCGGGGATGTTCGAAAATCGTTTCGGAAAATATTACTAATTAGCGCTAACCCATTCCTGTTTCGCGACAAATTAACGTTGAGAAAAGGTATTATTATGTAATTTAAATAATCAGCTAAATATAAATTAATCAATAGCTGTCTATTAGTAATAATCCGGTCAAAGTAGACATGTCAAAGTGCAAAAATTCGCATAGAGCTAATAATTAGTATGAATGTTCGGAACATCATCATAAATGAAATGTAAAAAGTCCCCATCGATCCCACACTAGAAAAAATATATATTCAAGGTCAAAGTTTGTAAATATGGTTTTTTGCGCCTTTTAGCCAAACGGTAAGTTTTATGATAAAAATAGGTCATATAAAAGTTATAGATTATGCAATTGTCTATAAAAATTGTCTCTACAATTTTTCTCCTAAACGGTGTCGTTAAAAATTATGTTCTGAGATATAATGGATGAAAAAGTTGTATTCTTCATAATATGCACGTTTCCACGCCACCTAAGAGGTAGTGTATTAGGCGCGTTTTTTCTAACGTGCTTTCCCCGATAGGCCTATTCCACAATATAGTGATCCTGTTTAATTCAAGACTATTTAATAATATGTAAAAACTGGTACTGTTGGAAATGATGAAAGCTGTGTAAATTCTAAAAAATTAGGTATATTTTAAATAAAACTATCTTTTCGGATTATTTCGCGGATTTATTTTGATTTTTGGTTCCCGACGTTTCGAATGCTTTACAGCAATCATGGTCACGGGAGAGACTAAGGTCTTAGACATCTCAAAAGCGTTATATACTTGTTACAGACAGTGCCTACCCACAAATTTAAAAAACGATTTTGAAAATTCAAGAATGGCACCAGAGTACCTTACAATATTTGTTGATTTAATTCTAAACATATTAAAAATATTAAGTTCAATAAGTATTATAATTAAATATTATTTGTTTAATTTTAGCTGTTATTATTATAAATATTACAATATTTTAAAAAACTTTAAGAATTAATAATGTAATATTATTTAGTGTTGCTATTACTATAATATGTCTAACCACAAAGAAAATCAAAATATTAATTATTTATTAAATACTAATTATTTATTAAAGTATTATTATTGTTTTATATGTAATTTAGAAAATTAAATTTTATAATTTAGATTTCTAATGTAATTTTAAGATATAATATTAAGCAACACTATCTTCACAGATAAAATATATATTAATCCGAATCATTGTTATAGCGATCCACACAGTATGAACTAACTACATCTACAGGTCTGTTATCTTTGTTTTTGCTGTTAGATTTTATTATGTTTATTACAGGATCCCACGATGATGGTAGTACCCAGCCATCTTCCCTATTGAAGTTTGGATGTTTTTTAATTTCAATAGCTTCGCGAATCATCCTGGGGCGATAACGGCTTTCTTTCGCAAGTATTTGTGGATTATCAAAGCGAATGTAGTGGCTTGGGCGATCCTGGCTATGTTTACAGACTGCAGACGTTGTATTGCGATGTTGTATTGTAGATGTCTTAGTTAAACGCAACCCAGATAACACCTTGAGTCACACTGTGTATAGAAAGAAGACCCATACTGATAGGTACCTGAACGGTGAATCTCACCACCATCCTTCACAGTTAGCTACCGTGGGAAAATCTTTGTTTCAGAGAGCACAAGGGATCTGTGACGAGCAACACCTGGCCGGAGAACTGCAACATGTCAAGCAAGTTCTGCGAGACAACAAGCTGCAAGTGCCGCGCCTGCGTCACAGTGACCGAGTGAAACCAGCCACAGTCGAGCGAGTCCCTGCAGTCCTGCCATACATGAGAGGAGTCACTGACAAGATTGGCTACATCTTAAAGCGTGCTTCAATCAAAACTTACTTCAAGCCGCCAAAGAAAATTAGTCAGTTTTTACCACCAGTCAAGTGCCACATCCCTCTCCAAGATGCAGGGGTATACAAACTTGATTGTGATTGTGGGCTCTCCTACATCGGACAAACAAAGAGATCCATTAGAACTCGGGTCAAAGAACACATAGCTGATGTGAAGCACCGTCGCAATACAACATCTGCAGTCTGTAAACATAGCCAGGATCGCCCAAGCCACTACATTCGCTTTGATAATCCACAAATACTTGCGAAAGAAAGCCGTTATCGCCCCAGGATGATTCGCGAAGCTATTGAAATTAAAAAACATCCAAACTTCAATAGGGAAGATGGCTGGGTACTACCATCATCGTGGGATCCTGTAATAAACATAATAAAATCTAACAGCAAAAACAAAGATAACAGACCTGTAGATGTAGTTAGTTCATACTGTGTGGATCGCTATAACAATGATTCGGATTAATATATATTTTATCTGTGAAGATAGTGTTGCTTAATATTATATCTTAAAATTACATTAGAAATCTAAATTATAAAATTTAATTTTCTAAATTACATATAAAACAATAATAATACTTTAATAAATAATTAGTATTTAATAAATAATTAATATTTTGATTTTCTTTGTGGTTAGACATATTATAGTAATAGCAACACTAAATAATATTACATTATTAATTCTTAAAGTTTTTTTAAAATATTGTAATATTTATAATAATAACAGCTAAAATTAAACAAATAATATTTAATTATAATACTTATTGAACTTAATATTTTTAATATGTTTAGAATTAAATCAACAAATATTGTAAGGTACTCTGGTGCCATTCTTGAATTTTCAAAATCGTTTTTTAAATTTGTGGGTAGGCACTGTCTGTAACAAGTATATAACGCTTTTGAGATGTCTAAGACCTTAGTCTCTCCCGTGACCATGATTGCTGTAAAGCATTCGAAACGTCGGGAACCAAAAATCAAAATAAATCCGCGAAATAATCCGAAAAGATAGTTTTATTTAAAATGTCAAATATTCGCGTAAATCTAAGAAAGTATTAAATTAGGTATAATTCGTCTCATTCATAATCATCTGATAATTCTGCTTCGTCATCTTCTTGTTCGTCTTCTTTTACTTCTTTTTCTGCTCGTTCTTCTTCGTCTTACTGCTAGGTGTGACTAAATTGTTCTAACAGCGATGCATTAGATGTCTCCTCACTGATATCGTACGAATCCTCTTCTGATGGCAATTCAACATTGGAGCAATTAATAATTTTATGCAATTTAATTGATCGGAGGGCGTGACTAGGCCGATGAACAACGATAGCTCACTATTTTCTTAATGCGAATGAACTATAATAGTATTTTGTTTGTAAGGCCTTTGAAAAAAAAGCAAGTATACGACTCTTGCCACGCGGACAATTGAATAGAAGACAGATGTTACTCAAAGTTACACTAGCGTAGAAGATGAGGGACTAAATTTCTTTCGAGTTTATATTCCCATAATTGACCATTTTGTTTGTATAAGTTATACAGACGGAGAAAAAAAGTTTTTTACTTGTATTACAGCTCCAGTAATGGATGTACCCGACATATGCATAAATATTTTTTCAACCATTTTATCTCAGAAACGGTGACGTATAGGGGAAAAATTGTAGAGACAATTTTTATAGATAATTGTATAACCTATAATTTTTCTCCAATCTATTTTTATCATAAAATTTACCGTTTGGCTAAAAACGCGAAATCCCATATTTGTGAACTTTGACCTTGAACATTTTTACATTTAATTTATAATGATGTTCCAAACACTCGTACAAATTTTCAGCTTTATGCGAATTTTTGTTAGCCTACCCCTATTTTTGGGCTAACTTGACCGGACTATAAATAAATGATTAAAATTAATTCAGTAGTTAGAGAGTTTATCGCCCGAAACTAAACAAACACTATACCAATACTATAATAAAGCAGTAACTTAGCGAAATCTGACATGAAATATTTTTTTAAAAGAATGACCGTAACGTATTACGTATACAATATAGACCCCAAAATAATAGTTAGTAATTTTTTGTCTGTTTGTCTGTATGTCTGTTTGTGTGTGCGCGTTTCACGCAAAAAGTAATGAACCGATTTTAACGAAATTTGGTGAACTGATAACTTATTACTCGGGTCAACATTTAAGATACCTTTTACTACAGGCACATTTTTCGTTCCCGCGGAAAAACGCAATGACTGGTTCTATCGAGTCGTCCTTTGAAATTTATATGGCTAACGCTGGCTGAACCTTAAGAGATACATCAAAACAATGTACTTGAAAATTGTAGGTTTTAAAAAGTAATGCCGGCAAGTTCGCAATATTATATGTCTGTCACCTAAGGTACATTCGCAATTACTTTTTTTATTCACAACTCGCGACTCACTGACTGACTTATCAACGTTCAGCTCAGTTCAGCAGTAAAACGTACCTACGGACAAACCCGAGCGAAGCAAGGGTGAGTCGCTAGTTATTAATAATTTATTATTTGTTTTAGGGACATTATCATTTTGTGATGAATCCTAAAGATACCACTAAAACAATTTTGGGACCAAATTTTTTTTATGGAGAGTATGCCTTTAAGAGCACTGTATTATCCAAGAAAGGAAATATATTGTGTATGCGTGTTGGATATGAAATTGTAAAGAGAACTTTGTAACTACGAGTAATAATATGGAATTAAAATACGTTTGTACCGTTTATTGAAATAAACGATACACCACAAATGTAGCGATTATTTAAATACGTACTTTTTCACTTTTCTAATATGTTTCAAGTAAATAAAATTGTTTTATCACTCACACCGAAGCTTGCCGATAACTCAGACGTGGTTTGCGTTGGATCCGCTTCCTCGATCACTTTTAACTCTTCATTGTCATCTCATAGGATCATTCTACCCAGTTATCTCACTAAACGACATGTATTAAGAATGGCTGCGTTTTGTAGTTGTATATAAGTAAATGGAGGAAACATAAGCAATTTAATAGACTAATTGAGATTCTTGGGTGTTGTGCCTGTGGCGGATATAAGAATTGGTACTATTTTAATTGTCTTTATTTTCCACATTCTCATTATTTCATCTTTAAGATCCTAATATTTAGTAAGTTTTTCTGTAAAAGTATGGCTGCGTTGTTAAATTTGTTTACCAATGTAATATCCGGTCTATTGTATGGTACAGTTTTATTTGTCAGTATGGCGCGGTCAATGTATAGCTTAGGATTCCTTTTCAATTACAGATTCTGGTGTGTACTTATAATGAGGTTAAGAGGGTGAGGAAGTAAAGTTGTGTTTAATAGCCAACTTTTGCTGAATAATGCATGCAACTTAGTCATGCCGATGCTTGTAATGGGTTTGGGCAATAGATTTACAAGCACCTGTTATATGTCGTATGGTTTATGAGGCACAGTTACATTTTCTGCATATACGGTATGAAAGTTTGGTTTATTAATTATGTATTTTTGGTAATTCCTTGTTTCTATGACTTGATCTAGAAAGGTTCTCTCTTTCAGTCTCTGGAAAGAGTTCGCCACGTCTGAGCCATTCATTCGATGCTAACTTGTCGACGTTATTCTGGTTTAGTTCGTTTTGATGTCTTCCATGTAATGACTTCTGGGTCCATTCTCAGATTTTGCTAAGCTTATCAGTTTTTGTATCGTTTTTTTGTGATACTTTGTATCAAATTAAGTGGGCTTAGCTATTTATCATTCTGTGCTATTGCTTTATGAAGGATATATGTGTTATTTTTGAAGTAAAAGTACTTTTTGAGAGTTGCTATTATTATTATTTGTAACTCTTCGGATTTTATGGGCTCGAAGGAGCCCGGTCCTTTGGAAGGCTTGCGTGGGAACACAGGTCCACCAAGAGGGCCCTTAAGAGATTCAAGTTTATTTAAAGTGACGCATCAGTCGGGATCCATTTCTGAGTAACCATAGGGAGTTGCTTAAAGATTGGAGGTCATCTTTAAGCAACTCCCTATGGTTAATGGTAATGCGTAGGGACTGTGGATGATATGGAAAACTGAAAAGGGTTATGGAATGAAGTTTGAATGGACTAAAAATGGGCTATTTGATGATACTACCAAACGTCCACTTGCTTAACAGTCTCATATTGAATATTTGATGGACGGTGACTTGTCTTCCACTAGATGGGCCCTCACAAAGGGGCATAGTGCCTTGGACGCAACATCGGCGTAGTTGACTAAGGGTGTCGAAAGGCGTGTACCGGTTTCGCCCTTTCACGCACTTGGCCTTGCGCTCCACCCTGGACGACCAAAGAAGGCAAGCCGGAGGTGGGGGACAGATGTGTTCCCCACGGGTGGTCTCAGGTCCGTGGTGTCGCCACTCACCAACAGCTCGCCACAAACTACCCTGCGGACTTATTATTATCATTATTATTAAAATAATGTAAATTCTAATATAAATAATCCTAATATGCAATAGAACTACATTTTCTTTACCACGACTGTAACAATCCCATTTAAGATTTCAAAATAACTCCATCAAAATCAACTTCAGAGAAGTGGGGATGGAATCGAGAACCTCATCCATGAAATCATCTGAGGGAGGGTACGATCTCGTATCTTACAGTGTGGAACGTATATCTTCTAAAATGATAGCAGCTGCCTCACAAACGACTTTCAACCTTGCTTCCTTAAGATCAGATTTCTTTGCTGCGTACCAGTATTATGAGAGAATTTTGTGACCAGTGTCACGAAAACCTACACGTGTAGGTCCTAAAGTCAATAATAAATAAGATAATTCAATAATTACATTTCCATCCGTTTTCCCCCCGTTAACTCGGAAAACATCGATCGCACGAAAAAATGAGCAAGAATTGAAATATTGAGAATTGAATAATAAACAATTTTAGCGCCAATGATTATTCGCGAAAAGTTGAAAATGGCAAAGATATTAGAGAACATTTATTCCTAAAAACTAAACATAAAATCAAGATACTGGCTAACGCACCGCTCGAATTTGGTCTCGATTTTAAATATTATGCACTCCCAGTGCTAATCAGTCTAGGCTACGTGAAAGACGTTTTATTTGGCATATGTTCAAATCATCTAGCTAAGCAACTAAAGTAACTAAAGTCTGAGCAATAGGTATACTGACGTATTATTATGATGCAGGATATCAAGTAGACTTCGTTCATATTGATTATTCGAAAGCGTTTGATAAAATATCGCACAAAATTCTAGTTCGTAAGCTGGAAGTCTTTTGTATTCATGGCGATCTGCTCCGCTGGCTCAGGTCATATCTACATAGTCAAAGTCAGGCAGTTACTGTTAAGGAGTTCTGTTCAACTTTTCTTCCAGTTTCATCAGGTGTGCCTCAAGGCTCCCATTTTGGTCCCCTCTTATTTAACTTGTACTATAATCATATTTGTGAAGTTATAAGGCATTCTACGGTTTTTGTATTTACAGATGATATGAAACTATGCAGAAAAATCTCACCTATTGTTGATCGCTCCCTTTTGCAGGAAGACCTATATAGACTCTGTAAATATTGTGAGGATAACTTTCTACAAAATTATTTTTATTTAAAATTATTAATTTAAAATGCTGCGTTATATCTTTCACTGGAAAAACCCACAACATCCTTTATGAATACCTCTTGGATGAAGAAACGAGATTATTTTCCGAGCAACTGAAGTAAGAGATTTGGCTATTTACTTGGACAGTAAGTTGACTTTTGTACCCCATATAAACCGATCAGTAGCTAAGTCTTATAAGGTGCTTGGCTTCATCATGCGAATTGGGGCGGATTTTAAAAGTCCCGTTACTCTAATTCTTCTTTATAACTAATTCGTACTTCCCATACTTGACTACGGGTCATTAGGGTGGAATCCTCATTAAAAGGTCCATAGTGAAAACCTTGAGAAAGTACAAAATAAATTTATAAAATACTTGAACTATAGGTGCAATTCATTAGTCAACAGTCAGATCAGGCCAACCGTCGATTACTGAGAGAACAGTTTTTTTCGTTAAATTAGTCAATAATATTATTGATTCCCCTTACCTGTTGAGTGAGAGTTGAGAAAAAGGCAGTGGTAGCCCAGTAGTAACGCGTTCGCTTGGGAAACCGAGTGAAGCAGGTTGAAATCCCGGGTCTCGCACTTCTGATATTTTCACGTGCGAATCATTTCTAACATGATTACCACTTGCCTTACGGTGAAGGAAAACATCGTGATGAAACCTGCATATCTGATATAACCTAGCAAGTTTTCGAAAGGCATGTGAAGTCCGCCAACCCGCACTTGGCCAGCGTGGTGGACTGTGGACTGTGGAGATTTTATTGAACGGCCCGTGCCCAGCAGTGGGATGTTAAAAAGCGCTAAATACACATACACACCTGTTGAGTCAAACTAAACACGTACTAAATCTGCTAAAAATTCATTTAATAATCGAGCATAATAAATAGACTTATTTAATAATTATCTCGATGTATACTGTATTAAGAAAGTGTTTTTAAAATCTTTATCATAACCATAATTCATATTGATATTTGCCTGTCTATATTATGTATTTTTTTATAATTATTTTTATTAAGTTCTGTTAGAGTCTAGGTTTTACTCTTGTTTTTTGATTTTATAATTTGTTTTCTAAGGGAAAAGGGGGTAAAATAGGTGGTATAAGATTGTATGAAACTCTGTCATTCTTAACGCGAAATGCACAGAAAGTGGTATTTAGCTATAAGATAAAAAATAAGAAATATATGTATAAGATATTTTTCGAAATTCAACCCTTAAAAGGGTGAAAGGGGGTGATAAAGTTTATATAGGTAAACAATTATTTTTGATCAAAATCATTTAAAACTTGGTATTAATGCTCTTCAATACAATGAAATAAATATGTATTTTAGCATTTTTTGAAATTCATCATATAAGGCTGCCAAATAGGGGATAAAAATTTGTATGAAACACTGTAATTGATGCACGGAAAATGGTGTTTACCTTTATAATGACAACTAAAACAGTAAAGATATCATTTTTTTAACACGCTTTTATTAGCTTGACCTGTATGTAACTATGTATGTATGTAACGGAATCTTTGAACTTCATTTTCACATACTTCTAGGAGTCTGATTAACATGGAAATTTGCACAGGGGTCAAGGACCGATGACAATACAATAATCTCATAACTTTATATTAAAGTCCTGACTAGGATCATCAGGATAAAAAAAATAAATTCAGATGAATTATCAGGTTATTTAGCCTATACCACTTGCTGAAAGCCAATGAAAAATCAAGCTAATAAAAGCGTGTTAATAATGCTAAATGCTGCAGGAAAAAACGGTATTCTCTTTCTCTTGCTGCCGATTGGCCCTCTGCTACCTACGGCCTGTTCCTCTTTCTGGTTTCCCCCACTTTCAAAAGACAAATTTCCTTATTGGTTGCTGCTACCAATTGCCTCGTGTGCATGCACTCTCACTCCTCGAATATGATAATTGTCGCTGCTACCGAAATATTGCGCGCGCATCCGCACTTGTATATTTAAATTTCTTTAATATTTTAATATTTTGACAATTTTTAAAATTAAATGAATTTTTAAATTAAATTATTAATTAGATTCTTAAATTAAATAAATAAATATTTGAGAATCCTCACTCCTGCTACCAGATAAAAATTAAATATAATTATATAAAAAATTAGTTAATTTTGAAAAAAGATTGAAAATTTGGGAAAAGTTCGAGAATTTTGAAAAAATTTCCAAAAAGGTTAAGAATTATGAAAAGATTAAAAATTTCAAAAATTTTAGAAAATTTAAAAATTTAAAAAAATTAAATTCTTAATATATTTACAAATTTAAAAAAATTAAATTTTTAGAATATTCGAAAATTAAAAAAAAAGTGAAAATTTGGTAGAAAATCTAAAAATTTTAATTAAAAAAAATTAATTGATAAAAAAAAAGGTTAAGAATTATGAAAAGATTAAAAATTTCAAAAATTTTGGAAAATTTGAAAATTTTAAAAAATTAATTTCTTAATATATTTACAAATAAAAACAAAACAAAAAAAAATTAAATTTTTAGAATATTCGAAAATTAAAAAAAAGGTGAAAATTTGGTAGAAAATGTTTAGTGAATGGCAATATGGGTATTATCACTGAAATTATCTGGCCACATTTCCGACGTGATCAAGTATATGATTCAGACATACCATCAGTCCGTATCGACTTTGGTCAGGATGGTGTACATCTAATTAAGCCAATATCGATACAGTTTCCAGCAAAATATAGCTATGGTACTGCTGAAAGACGAATGTTGCCAATAATTCTGAGTTGGGCATCTACTGTGCACAAAATGCAAGGTTGTACAGTAGATAATGCGGTTATTTATTTGGGTTCTCGTTTGTTTGCTGCTGGACAAGCTTATGTAGCTCTAAGTCGCGGAAGATCACTAAATGGTATTCGAATAGAAGAACTTGATTGCTCGAAATTAACTGGAAAAGTTCCCTGTAATAGAGATGCTTTAGATGAAATGGAGAGATTACGTAGACAGGAATGAAGTGAATTTAGATCTATTGTGGAATATATAATATACAAAAAATCGAAGCGTTTGGTTATAAGTTTTTTTTAATTGTCGTCTTGACACTAAAAATTCAGAAAATAAATTATAGTTTAAAAAAACTAAAAAAAACACGCTTTGATAGCAATCGAACTAAAAAGTAGAAAATAATTTTTGTTTAAGACAGTTTGTGTTACTGCAATATCAAATTCAACAATCAATTATCATAATTAATTCAGAATAAGATTAACATGAATATTAAGATATTAACAAAAATTCAAATGAAGTGAAAAAGCGTGGGGTGCTTGATATCGAATGTGAGGTTTATTTTATTTGTCACTATTTGCAATATCAGAATTATTGTAATAATATGATTAAGCACCCCACGCTTTTTCACTTCATTTGAATTTTTGTTAATATCTTAATATTCATGTTAATCTTATTCTGAATTAATTATGATAATTGATTGTTGAATTTGGTATTGCAGTAACACAAACTGTCTTAAACAAAAATTATTTTCTACTTTTTAGTTCGATTGCTATCAAAGCGTGTTTTTTTTAGTTTTTTTAAACTATAATTTATTTTAAATTCGTCCTTTAAAAGGGTAAAAGGTTGTTGTGCTGATTATATAAGTAAAAAATTGCTAACGATCAGAATTACTTGAAACTTGGTATTAATGTTCTTGAATACAATTTAATAAACATGTATTCTAGATTTTTTTAAATTCAGGCCTTAAGTGGGTAAAACTGGGCAGTGAAGTTGGAGTTGTTGAATATATTTAAATAGAGTAACATGACTCAAGTTCTCAGTAAGTGCACACTTACTGTGTGGGATATAAAGTAGAGAATGGAAATTATTCCTAATCCAAAGGAAAATTATGTATAACTTTTCCGCTTGCCACAGCAGCGACAACTATAACAGACGTAGAGCGCGAGAGAGAGAGAGCTAGAGAGTATCCTGCTATCTATATTCCTCCTTCCTCCTATCCTTATATCCTTATATCCTCCTTCTGAAGGTTGGCACATCTGCAATAAAAGAGCGAGAGAGAAAGAGAGCGCGGGCGCGCTCAAAACACTCAAAGGTATATATTTTTTTATTTGAAATAGCCGTGACCCCATGCGAATAATTAAGGGTTAAGATACTTGATATTTTGAGTTACGATCGCTAAAATTTAATTTGTTTTCCATATACCTTTAAGAAATAATAAAACTTACATGAATTTAATTTTGCAAGTAACAAAGTATGTATTGCGAAAAAGATTATTTTTTCGTAGTTTGATTGCGGGCGAAGCCGCGAGTTCTGCTAGTGTTACATAAAAATATTCAACTAATCAAATCAAAATCAAATAATTGTTAAACAATTTTTCAAATACTTTATAATGCCTGCTATATTATTATATTATATAGCTTTGTTAAAAAAAATCCGGACAAGTGCAAGTCGTACTCGCCCACCGAGGGTTCTGTACAAATTTGTAGGTATTCTGTAAACAGATTTCCTACGAATTTGTACGGAGCCTTTAATTTTCAACTTTTTTTTATTTTTTTGGAATCTTTCCTTTATTTTTGCTGTAAGACCTTGGTTTTTGCCAAATTTCGTGATACTAGGTCAACGGGAACTACCATATTGGTTTTCGACCCAAAACTTATAGGGTACTTCCGGTTTACCTAGAATTGTCAATTTTGGTTATAAGCAAAGTTTTACAGCACAAGTAAAGGGAAAATTCTGAAAAATAAAAAGTTGAAAACTAAGGCAAATTTTGCTACTTACAAATTTTCGCGAAAATCTAAATTTGTCCATATCTTTTTATCGTGTGGACTCAAGACCTTGATTTTTATACACCTAATAGGGACTATACACCTCAGTATCTGGTATAAATTTCAACTTGCTAGGTCCACCTGTTCCTGAGAAAATCGGTGATGACACACGGACAGACAGACGGACAGACGGACAAGAAAGTGATCTTGTAAGGGTTTCTTTTTTTACCTTTTGAGCTATGGAACCCCAAAAATTAAAATAATGATAAATAAAAAAAACAATTTATGTAATACTAGCATTTCCCGCGGCTCCGCCCGCGTTCAGATGATCAAAAACCAAATTCTTAGGTTTTACACATTAGTATACTCTTACATTATACATTACTTTCATTGCACACTGCATGATTGGTAAATAATGGCAGAGATTGACAATGCCACAAAGGTTCCTCCGTTAAATTGAACTTTTTGTTTTAGCAATAACATTTATGTATGTCTGTCTATACTTCTGTTTTGTTTGTTTTTTTAGTTTTTCACGATAAACTCTCAAACTACGGAATTAATTTTAATCATTTTTTACTAATAGACAGCTATAGATTAATTTAATATATAGCTGATTATTTAAATTATAAAATAAATAACTTTTCTTAATTAGCGCTAGTTAGTAATATTTTCCAAAACGATTTTCAAAAGAAAGCGTAATAAGTAAATAATTCTAAGCGAATAGATTTTTTTTTTTCATATGGCTCTGCTAATATGATTAAAGTCGTAAGCATTTTATTGTGTCCTTTAAGCCTTTACCTTCCAAGAAAAGGTGTCAAGAAAAAGTGAAAAAATAGAGGTATAACAGTTCCTAAAGTACTTTTTCATAGTTTTTGAGATATGAAATATTTTTAGTTACCCGCTTTGGCAGTTTAACAGCCATAAACTTGTTTTCCATAAAATGTTATAAAATAATATAAATTGAACTTATTTTTACGGTGCAAAAAATGAGTAGGTATTGTGGAAACGTAAATATTATTCGTATTTATTTTAGTGTTAACAAAAACGTAAGTAAGAAAAACAACATAGCATTTTGCTATACGAAACCTAAAATCGCGAGTTGGATTTACATTTGCCCAATTTTTACATTAAAAGATTAAAAAACATTAACATTATTTACTAAACAATAAAAATTTACAAATATTCTCATTTGAAAATTGTTTCGGCCAACAAAATATTACTAATATGTTACTAATTTATAAAGCCAAAAAGTTTGTTTTATTAAAAATTTAAGCACGGGCAGGGCCGCGGGTAATTTAGTAGTAATTATAGTAAAGTCATAGAAAGGTTATATCTGTACATTTTTTTTTTTTTGATAAAACTACGTATTTTAAAACACATGGCGACATCTATTGTCAAATAGCTAAATAACACATAAATAAATTTTCATTAAAATAACTATATATATAAGTAAGTTACCTTGCTAAAATATTAATAGCATCATCGTGCTTTTACTTTAACCAGTTTTTGTATTTTTCTCAGAAATGAGATATTTTCCTGCGGTAAAAAGAATCCTATGTGTTGACCCGGATAACCTGCTATTACCATATCAAATTTCATAAAAATCCCTCTAGTGGTTTTACTGTGATGCGGTCACATACAGACAGACAGAAAAAATTCTAAAAACTATAGATTCGGGCTCTATATCGCTAATAATGAATATTTTAATAAGATTTTCCGAAAAAATATTGAATTTAGGGGTTCGGCTTAGTTACAATTTTATTGTATGTATAGTTACTAATTTATGAAGCGAAAAAGTTTGCTTTACTGATAATTTAAACACGGGCGGAGCCGCGGGTGATTTAGTAGTAATTCTAATAAAATCGAAATTAGTTCATATCTGTACATTAATTTTTTTGGGATTAAAACTATGTAGTTTAAAAACACATGGCGACATCTATTGTCGAATATTTTTTTATTTTATTTTTATTTAATCTTTATTGCACACAATATAAATATAAAAAAAAAAAAAGGTACAAGTATTGTTGCGTTTAAATTTCACATAAAGCGTGCAAAGGCGGTCTTATTGCTAGAAGCAATCTCTGCCAGACAACCTTTGGTGAAAGGATTTAACATTCGAAAACGGGACGGTGCTATTTAAAAACTGGTAAATTAATATAAGATATACTTACACATAAACAGGTACAATATAATATATACAAATAATATAATACACAAATAATTTGATTCTATATATACTAATAAATATGAATATATATATATATATATATATATATATATACATATATATAGATACATATATACATACATATATACGTACACGGATATGTAATACAATATACATAGATGCTAAGAGTAGTAACATGTACTAACATGTCATAGTTATTGAAGCGATAGATAATAAAGTGTTAGACGACGTTTAAATGTGCTTAGCGAAACGGAGTGGCGGATATCGGGAGGAAGTATGTTCCACGGCTTAACCGACTTGACAGTAAAAGAATTGGCGTAGTACTGCGTGTAGCATGTTGGGAGTTTTAGCCGATTATCATGCCGCGACCGAAGCTCGATGCCAGAATGATCAGAGCCAAGGAAACAAAATTTCTCTTTTAGGTAACTAGGATAGGCAGGGTTATACAGAATGGAGTAAAGAAGAGAAAGGATGTGCAAATTGCGTCGATGTCGAATATTAAGCCATTTTAGCTGTTCACGATATTGGGAGATATGATCGAATTTACGCAAGCCAAAAATAAATCTAATGCATAAGTTTTGCAGGCGTTCCAGTTTATTTAGATGTTCATCAGAAATATCCAGGTAGCAGCAATCGGCGTAGTCTAAAATTGGAAGCAGGAGAGAATGGGCTAAGGATATTTTAGTTTTGTAAGGTAGAAGGTTTTTCCAACGTCTCAGAAATCCGATAGTGGCAAAAATTTTCCTACTAACCTCAGCAATTTGCACAGACCAGGTGAGGGAATTGTCTAATAGTAGGCCCAGGTCCCTTACAGAAGTACTAAATTGTAATTTAGAGTCGCCAAATTGCACAGGAGGTAAGCTGTGATGGTCAACTTTACTAAGCTGCTTGGAACTCCCAATCATAATCACCTGTGACTTCGAAGCATTCAAACGAAGGCCGAATGATTTACCCCAGGCATAAATTTCCTTCAGGTCACGGTTCAGTTCATGAATAGCTTTGCTGATGTCGTTGACCGGAGCCGCAGCATAGACTTGTAAGTCGTCGGCATATAGATGAAATGGACATGAAAGTACAGTAGTAATCGCGTTAATAAAAATAGAAAAAAGAAGAGGAGAGAGGACACTTCCTTGCGGGACGCCAGATGAGAGGGGAAATAAGGAAGAAAATCTATTATTGACACGCACACACTGTTGACGACCAAATAAGTAACTTTCGAACCAATCGACGACATCATCAGATAAGTTAATGGACTTAAGAACAGCTAGCAAAACTTCATAATCGACCGAATTGAAAGCGTTACTGAAATCAAGTAAAGTGATAATAGTAACGAGTTTGGAATCCATATT
Source organism: Fabriciana adippe (assembly GCA_905404265.1). Taxonomy (NCBI): domain Eukaryota; kingdom Metazoa; phylum Arthropoda; class Insecta; order Lepidoptera; family Nymphalidae; genus Fabriciana; species Fabriciana adippe. The sequence continues at coordinate 14,459,721 of FR989984.1, read as the reverse complement.
ACAGCGAACATCATCACATACTTTCAAGAGAGCTGTAACAGTACTGTGGCCACTCCTAAAACCTGACTGGAAAGTAGATAGTACATTGTGCTGGTTTACATATTCGTTCAGTTGGGAGAACACTATACGCTCGAGAACCTTGGACAGAAAGGGAAGGATAGAGATAGGACGGTAGTGAGAGAACGATGTGGGATTTTTAATTTTAGGGACAGGGATTATGTGAGCAGTCTGCCAGGCATCGGGGAATTGACTAGAGGAAAGGGAGAAATTGTATATATGGGAAAGTATAGGAGAGATAAAATCAAGGAGTAGAAAAATCATTTGCCGGTTAATACCATCACAGCCTGAGGCATTAGATTTAATTGATAGAATATGCTTCTTAACGTCAGCGGGACTAACTGTAGTAAAAGTAAAAGAAGGTCGATTAGGAGGGGGCGTAGAACGCAGACGATTTATTGTTGATTTTTTTTCCTCAGAGTCCATAGGCGCTACGTCCGCGAAAAATCGATTCAGAGCATCGAGATCAATGTTAAGTGGAACGCTCTCAGACTGACGACCTATACCTAGGTTTTTTAAAAATTTCCAGGGGTTACCAGGATTATTCTCAATAGATTCATGGATATGTTTACGTTGGGCGTCTCTGCAAACTTTACTACATTGATTACGGATTCGTCTGTATTTCAACAAATTTTCATCGGTGGGCCTTAATCTATATCTCAACTTAGCTGCATTTCGTTTACACATTAAAGCTCTAATATCCTGCGATAACCACGGGGCTGGTAGATGTTTCAGTTTGATAGGGCGAAGAGGAGCATGTATATCAAAGAGGTCATTTAAGATGGAGTTAAAGATATCCAATTTTTCGTTAATATTGTCCGCATTAAATATCGACTGCCAGTCAATGTTGCTGAGATCCTTCATAAACTCAATATTTTTAAATTTTTTGAAGCTGCGTCGCATTACAATGGTCGGTTTAGCTTTAGGTGGACGGATTTTATACGACAAGTAGATCAAGTCATGATAAGAGAACGCATCGGCAGGAAATTGGCCATGGCATGAAACATGAGCAGGAGAGGAAACTAATATAAGGTCAAGGAGAGAAGGGGTGCAGCTGGGAAAGAAATGTGTGGGACTGGAATTTAACAGATTCAGGTTCGAACTATTGACGATATTAAGGAGTTTCTTTGCTCTAGAATCATTTTTAATGATGCAGGTATTGAAGTCACCCATAATAATTGAGTGATCCACGGAAGGGACAAATTGGTCCAGTAAGTTATCAAGACCATCAAAGTAATCGATATTCAGAGAAGGACTATAGAAAACACCTAATAATAATTTCAGAGAGCCGAATAATACCTCAATAAAAATATGTTCAGGGGATTCAGAGTAACGAGAATCTGACTTATGTAGAATGGTAAACGGTATGTGATTACGAATATAGATAGCTACACCACCGCCACCTTTGCTGGTACGGTCGTTGCGTATTAAGTGAAAGTTAGGAATTGCATAGGAAGAACGAATATCTAAATAACACATAAATAAATATTAATTAAAATAACTATTTTAATGGATAAAATAGCGCTTTTGATAATTTGATTTTCAAGATAAGCTATTTTTATAGTTTTTACCATATTTTGTAAGTTACCTTGCTAAACTGTTTACAAATAGTATCGTCGTGGTTTTGTTCCTACCAGTTTTTGTATTTTTTTTTTCAGAAATGAGATATTTTCTCGCGGTAAAAAGTATCCTATATGTTGACCCGGATAACCAGCTATCACCATACCAAATTTCATCAAAATCCATCCAGTGGTTTTTCTGTGATGCGGTAACAGACAGACAGACAGACAGACAGACAGACAGACAGACAAAAATTCTAAAAGCTATAGATTCGGCCTCTGCATCGATAATAATGTCTATTTTAATAAGATTTTCCAAAAAATATTTAATGTACAGATTCGGCTTAGTTAGAATTTTATAATATGTATAGATGATTTGCTAGATTTAATTTATTTATAATATAAGTTAATTTATTTCATTCTAATTATTTAATTTAATTGCAATATTACATAAAAATATTTAATTAGTCATATCAAATAATTGTTAAAGCAATGTAAATTTTATTTTCTGTTAAGGAAATAAAAGGCTTATTATTGTTATTTATGTTACAAATATTGTTAATGTTTTTTTAATAATGATTTTTGTTTATATTATTTTATTACGTGATGTAATCTGTTAACTAAAGTGCATTTATCTCTAACTTTGTAAATGTAATAACGAATGAATTAATGTAACTTTTGTTGGTTATCCTAATAATAATAAATAAATAAATGTGTAGATAAAAGGACAACGCAACCTCTTGTAATAGACCGGCGCGGTGGCATTATTCTAATAATTAATATAAGACATAGTTCATAATTCTACTGAGGGAATATATTAAAGTTCAGCAGTGGTGTTATTTTATTATAACTGCCTCGTCAGTTTATAGGTTTCCATTATTACTGCAGATCCATACCCTGGCTTTAAATCCCAGGTCAGGCTAAGTATAGTCATTGAGATTATCTGCTAAGAAATTCTCAGTAACAGCCCGTAGTTAGTGGAGTTAATTTCCCAAACCCTGCGTCTGATCGAAGCATTGTTTCATCGGTAGTATCTCAGTGTGCGCGCACGTACTGCACTTACTCACTTGCGCACTTGTGCACGCACGCTCGCACGCCCGCACGCAAATACGCACACACGCACGCATGCACGCATGCACGTACCTGCGCGCGGTCACGCACGCACGCACGCGATATTTAAGTTGAATTTAAGAAGTGAGTAAAGAAAATTGTACGGAAGGAAATAGCGGACATAATGTAAAGCGTAAACTGTCAAAGCAAAATTATCGAGATTTTAACGCATTCATATCTACATAAAATATGAAATCATTTATTTTGCTTGCGTTGCTTGCGGCTGGCGCCAACATCAAAAATGTTTGATTGTAAACTTCAAAATAAAATACCATTTTTTAAAGTTTTTTTTGTACAAAGTATTTGTTGTAAAAGGAAGGAAATTTATATTTGATTCCAATATTTATTAATATTCACTGATTTTTTGAAGATGTGGCAATTTGGTTGGCATCAACTCCGAAATATCTGACTAGACTTTTTAAAAAAAAAATATTTTTTATTTTTGATTTTTTTTTGTTACTTGGTAGTTTGTTGTATCTGAGAGAGAAAAGGTTTATTTTTTACTAGCAGAACCCGCGGCTTCGCCCGCGATCAAACTTTTTATATAAATGACCTTTTTATATAAAAGGTCATTGCAAAGCAAACTTTAAGAAGAAATTACAATAGATTAAATTCAAAGGCGTAGTCAGAAATTATCAGTGGTATTCGTGTATATTCTCCCCACATCCAGCAAACACAGTGGCCACTACAATGTTTAATGAATTACTCACAGTCTAATCCCGTTAATAGGTTAGGCGACTTTTTTACTGCAGATGTGCCAACCTTCAGAAGGAGGATATAGATAGCAGGATACTCTCTAGCTAGGTTCTCTCTCTCTCGCTCTAGGTCTGTTATAATTGTCGCTGCTGTGGCTAGCCGAAAAGTTATACATAATTTTCCTTTAGATTCGGAATAATTTCCGTTCTCTTCTTTATACCCCGCACATTAAGTGTGCACTTACAGACAACTTGAGTAATGTTACTCTATTTAACATATTAAAAACTCAAACTTCATCGCCCACTTTTACCCACTTAGGGGCTGAATTACAAAAAAAAATCTACAATAGATGTTTATTTAGTTATATTGAAGAGCTTTAATACAAAGTTTCAAGTAATTCTGATCACCAATTAAGTAATTCTGATAAACAATTTTTTCCTGATATAAAAAGCACAACCCCCTTTTGCCCTTTTAAGGGATGAACTTCGAAAAAAATATGATATTTGTATTGTTTTAGTTTTCATTTTAAAAATAAATACCATTTTCCGTGCATTAATTACAGAGTTTCATACAAACTTTCATCCCCTATTTGACAGCCTTATGAGATGAATTTCAAAAAATGCTAAAATACTTATTTATTTAATTGTATTGGAGAGCATTTATACCAAGTTTCAAGTAATTCTGATCATAAATAATTGTTTGCCCATATAAACTTAATCACCCCCTTTTACCCTTTTAATGGATGAATTTCGAAAAAAATATAATACATACATTTCTTATTTTTTATCTTAAAGCTAAATACTAATTTCCGTGCATTTCGCACTAAGAATGATAGAGTTTCATACAACCTTTTATCCCCTATTTTACTCCCTTAGGGGATGAATTTTGAAAAATCCTTTCTTAGCGGATGCCTACATTGTATAAGGAATGTGTTTTCCAAATTTCACGTTTCTACGACCAGCGGTTTAGGCTGTGCGTTGATCGATCAGTCAGTCAGGACAAAGCATTTTATGTATATATAGATTTTACTTTTTTTTTATGTTTAAATACGATTGTGGCAATTTTTATATGAATTTATTTCACAAAGAAGTTAGGGAACATTTAAATAGTTACACACGTTCAATATAGTCGAGGAGTAGAATAAAAATATTATACTTTTGATTATCTAATACGTTCCGACTTCCATTAATTTTCCTAAAAACGTTTCCTTAAATCAGTATTAAGTAAAGTCAAATGCAAATACTAGTAAAAAAAATTTCCTCTCAAAACCTGACTGGAGCTTAGAAATAAACTTATTTGATGGTTTCCTTGATTGCGAGGACATCTTCTTCAAAAAATTACGTTTCGTCATTTTGATGTTAGAAATTACTTTGCAGGTACATTTTAAGAGGGGTTTAATCGAAATGAGAACCATATTATATTTACTTGTACTTTTTAAAGTTTATTAACTTTAAGGACTCCGTTACAGTAATATTTTTAGGTATAATACAAATATGTTTAGGTATAAAAATCTCTCCGCATAGTTAAAAATATTCAATTCAATGTAAAAAGGCTCTTGATGACCCTTGTGACGAAGTTTACAAGTACTAATGTATTTTTTTAACCGCTAATAGTAAAAAAAAGCTATATAGTTACAAATTTAACCATCCTTGTACACATTATTTTGCGGCTGTCTTTATAAAATCATTTTTCAATTCAAGTGACTGCGTCATCGAGAAGGTTTGTATCGCTGAAATAAATATTTTTTATGGTTCCTCATTAGGAGGTCGAGTGGATGCCTTAGTACAAAGCTTGCCAAGTGGTTTATTGTATTTTATGAACGGAAAACTTTTGGTTTACAACAGTGTTTTTCAATCTTTTTCATGACGAGACCGCCTTGGCAAACAAAATTATATCGAGATTCCCTCTCTACCTTTCACTTTTATTGCAAATATCGTATCCGTTTATCATTTTTACTTATCTTCACGATTAAGTTTAGACGAAATATGTTATAGAATGGTAGGTATATAAGCCGTTTTAGGCATTAATTATAAAAATACTTAGAAGCATAGCGACCCTCAGGACATTGCGGTCTATTCATTGGAAAATTCTGCTTTATAGTATACTAACGACTCACCCTCGCTTCGCTGGGTGGGGTACGTTCTAGGTGACTTTAAATAAATAAAAATAATTATTGTGAGTGTACCTTGGATAGAGAGCGGGGGTCGGTAACGTGTACAATAAAAACTTACACGGCCAACAAGTTTCAGGTAACCCATTAATATGGAGACACGTAATAAGAAATATCGTATAGGGTCGCCTCCCGGAAATGATCGCTGGGGCACGTCTGTAGCTGGTCATGGGCTTGACAGTATGCTAGCCAGTGACTCTGGCAACCACGACTGGGCGGGAGTTAAAGGCAGGGGGGATGGGGAAAAGTTCTCAGATATTTTAGCCGGAAGAGGGAGTGGCATAGGAAGGACAGGAACGCCAGCTAAAGATGTTTCACTGGAGGCAGTCGCCGAAAAATCCGTGACCACTAAAGCTGGTAAGCCAAGGATGCGCATAAAATGGTTGAAACAGGCGTTGAAACAGACAAAATAATGTATCCCTTTAAACTTTTTGAAATATTTATAGAAAAATAGCCCCCATTTCAAAGTAAATTCTCAAAGAATAGCAGATCAAAGTAGAATTGTTATGCGAGTCAAGTACTCTTGCTATTAGAAGCGAAATAAGCTTTAAAGAGCAAGAGTACTTGAAAATATAAAGCATGAAGTAATGATACAACTGGACGAAGAAAAGAATGAAGAACATAGTTTAAAGTCAGAAAGTGATTTGCCAGTAATTACAGAAGACAAGTCAGATATAGAAACTCGTAACATAGTTGATTTGATGATTAGACCAGTTACCTCATTGTACAATCCAATATTGTCCGTGGGAGAAGAGCTCCCTCTGGGTTTAGAATAAAAATCCAGTGATCGGATTGTGGTTCAAAATTTAATTTCGCCAACATTACTTATATAACACATCTAATTCCGTCTATTACAAATATATCCATAATTATAATATATTTAAATTTTCAACATAGAATTTACACTTACTGAACTTTTTATATAGAAATTTATACATAAACTTATACACTCATCAAACATTCTCCCATTCAAACAACACTCACACAAAATATTGATATGCATACAGATGTTACAATATAAACTACAACTCTTCTCAAGTTATTAACAATCAAACAGACATTACACGTAACAAAACAGATCCTTTCCCACGATGTACACAAAAACTCTTAGAAGAATTAGAAATACCACTGACCGAGTAAAGAGGAACAGATCCCACTTCAAGACCAAAACTACCTCGGCTAAAAGAAAATATAAGACTTTAATTAATTAATATATTAACAGGTCACTCTCTCTTTCCCATTAGAACTCAGTCTGGTTGGACTAAGACAAGTAAAGAAAAAGCCAACATATTTGCAAAACACCTTGCCGCCATCTTTATACCTAATGAAGGTAATGACGCGAAGTTTGAAAATGAAGTCGCACGTGCTCTGCATCAGATCATACAACTGTCCATTCCACCAAGACCAGTCACAGGGACCTAAAAAGGACCATAAATAGACTGCAAAATAAAATAGCTCCTTGATTCGATCTCATCACAAAAGAAGTTATCATGCAATTACCCAGGAAAGGACTGTTGTTTCTAGTCATTCTTTTTAACAGGGTGCCCCAAGTACAATATTTTCACAGATTATGGAAGGTATCCGTAGTAACGATAAAACACAAGCTTGGAAAGCCTCCGAAAGACGCGTCAGCGTACAGACCTATAAGCCTCTTGCCTGCACTGTTCGAGATGTTTGAGAGGATCCTCCTGAGTAGAATACCATACATGCTCAATGAAATCCTGGTAATCTATAATAATTCTACATATACACATATATAACTTTAAACTATATATAATTAATATAATTTGATAATAATAATATAATTTGATTCTTAGAATCGCGATATCTTACGAATGGTAACTCTTAGGAAAAAAATTACAAGGATTATTTTTATACAGAATTTTGAGATCTACAACTTTGGTTTGAAACTTTTTTTGATAAAACTTACCGTTTTCAAGAAAAATCCAAAAAACCTCAAATTTTAACCTTTGACCCCGAATAACTTTTGTAGCACACATAGGATCGATGGGGATTTTTAAAACTTTATTTGTAATGGTGAACCCCAGCTCTCCACCAATATTTGGCTTTCCGGGAATTTTTGTTATTTGACCACTATTTTTATGTCTAAATTGACCGGACTACTACACATATATAACTTTAAATATCTGCATATTATAAATATAAACACCCATGACTAGATGAGGGGGTAAAATAGGCGATGAAAGTTTGTTTGAAACTCTGTGATTTCTTTATGTGAAATGCATAGGAAGTGATATTTACCTTTAAAACTAAAAATAAAACAATATGTATATCAGATATTTTCGAAATTCAGCCCTTAAAAGGGTAAAAGGGGGTTATAATGTTTATATAGGAAAACTTTTTTTATTATCAGAATTTCTTGAAACTTTGTATTAATAATCATCAATTCAGTTAAAAAATCAGATGTTTTAGCAATATCGGTAATTCATTCCACAAGGGGGTAAAAGGAGGATGAAAATTGAAATTTACTGGCATGAAACTCTTTAATTTTTAATGGGAAATGCACGGGAAGTGGTATTTAGCTAAATTAAATATACGTATATACTGTTAATATTAGATTTTTTCGAATTTACCCCTTAAAGGGCGAAGGGAGTGGTAATGTTTATATGAAAAAAATGCGTATGATAAGATTTACTTGAAAATTGATATAAAAGCTCTTAAATACACATAAATAAACACGTATTTTAGAACTTTTCAAATTTCAACCCTTAACATGATATTGTAATATATGTGTTCGAATATAGAACACTTCAATATTTTGATAGTTGTCAATATTGATTTAGTAATAAAAAGCAATTTGAAAGCAAATGGATTTTTACTAATAATTATCCAAACATTTCATTGGCGACGAGAAATATCGAATTCACGTGGACTGATTTATTGTGTTTAGCATAATTTGGTGACTAAACAAAGAATAAATAATGGCAGAACGTAATATCGTCTCGACGTTTGGTGGTAATGTTATTTTTGATCATTATACACAAGATTGGAGCATTTTTAGAAGTCGATTTATACAATATTGTGTAGCGAATAATGTACATGATGAGACTGACCAAACTGGTGTGAGGCGACGGGCCCTTTGGCTGACATCTCTAGCTGAGAATACTTACCGCGTCGTAAAAGATTTAGTTTTTCCTGATGATTTAGATGTAATTCCATTCAAGCAGCTAATAAAAACATTAAATAACCATTTTTCTGCAAAAAAATGTACCTTTGCTGAACGATACACGTTTTATAAGGCGGAACAACATCCAGGTGAGGATTTAGTAGAATGGGCAGCACGGGTGCGTAGATTATCACAATTCTGTGGTTTTAAACTAGAATTGGAGGATGATTTGCGGGACAGATTTGTGTTAGGATTAGAGAATTTAAAAGAAAAAGAAAAATTATTTGCTGCAAACATAGAACTATTAACTTTTGATATGGCATTCGAGCTAGCCCAAAGCGTGCGATGCGCACGACAAGCAATACAGTCTACCCAACATCTTGATCGTGATCAATCTATGATGCAAAGTCAGCCAGTTTTCGCTTTGCAACGTCGGCAAGCAAGAAACAGTGATAATAGTGCTGCTACCCAATGGCATTGTGATGTGTGCGAAGGTGACACCAGACTTAAATAAATAAGTTTCCGATGATGAATTTCATTATTTAAATACCTTAATTGGGGTTGGAGGAATGTAATATATGTGTTCGAATATAGAACACTTCAATATTTTGATAGTTGTCAATATTGATTTAGTAATAAAAAGCAATTTGAAAGCAAATGGATTTTTACTAATAATTATCCAAACATTTCAGATATAACATGCAAAGAGTTTTTTTTGTAGTTTGAACGTGGGCGAAGCCGCAGAAACTGCTTGTATACAATAAAAACCGACTTCAAAACACGAAAAAATAAAAAATGACTGAATGGGAGTTTTCATTTATTATAGATACCTAATCAGATATTTTCGAATTGAGAACCTCCTCCTTTTCGTCGAAGTCTTTTCGTCGTTTAAAAAATCGATTGACAAACAGAGGAGAAAAAGGTATTGAACTGTTTTTAATTGGCCTATTTATACGCGCTACCCAACTTATGTATTCTAAAGATAACATCCAAAACTGCTTCTTACTATCCCACCTTTGTTTTATATTACTGTATTTGTAATATATTTAAACTTAGAAATTAAGAAATATAATTGTCGTCGCTTAATTACAACACTCATCCCTCTCAATGTAACCCCCGTTTTAATCTAACTTATGTTTAAAGGCACGTGGAAGTGAGAATTTCTAAACCTGCACTTAATTTTGAATTTGAATGTTTTTACTATATACTAGCATTACCCGCGGCTCCGCCCGTGTTCAGATGATCAAGAACAAATTCTTAGGTTTTACACATTAGTATAATAATTTTACATGTACCACTTTCATTGCGCACCGTAGGTTTGGTAAATAATGGCAGTGATTGACAATTCCACAAAGGTTCCTCCGTTAATCTCATATTTGATTTAGTAATTTTTGTTTTAGCAATAACATTTATGTTGATATTATGTCTATACTTCTATTTTGTTTGTTTATTTAGTTTCAGGCGATAAACTCTCAAACAACGGAATTAATTTTATTCATTTTTTACTAATAGACAGCTATTGATTAATTTAATATTTGGCTGATACAAACAAAGTGTAATAAGTAAATAATTCTAAGCAAATACTTTTTATTATTTCATATGGCTCGGCTAATATGATTAAAGTCGTAAGTATTTTATTGTGTCCTTTAAGCCAAGAAATGGTGTCAAAAAAAATTGAAAAAGTTGAGGTATAACAGTTCCTAAAACACTTTTTCATAATTTTTGAGATATGGAATATTTTTAGTTACCCGCTTTGTCAGTTTAACAGCCATAAACTTGTTTCTCATAAGATGTTATAAAATAATATGAATCGAACTAATTTTTACGGTTGATAAAATGAGCCGATATTGTGGAAACGTAAATATTGTTTCTATTTATTTTAGTGTTAACCTAACAAAACACGTAAGTAAGGAAAACAACAGCATTTTGCTATACGAAACCTATAATGCGCGAGTTGGATTTGCATTTGCCCAATTTTTACATTAAAAGATTAAAAAATATTAACATTATTTACTAAACAATAAAAATTTACAAATATTTTAATTTGAAAATTGTTTCTGCCAACAAAATATTACTAATTCTAATAAAGTCATAGAAAGATACTACCTGTACATTATTTTTTTTTTGGATTAAAACTACGTATTTTAAAAACACATGGCGACATCTATTGTCAAATATCTAAATAACACATAAATAAATTTTCATTAAAATAACTATTTATAATAAAGCAGTAACTTAGGACTTGGTCAATGGAAAATTTCCAAAATATATACTAGTACCACAATAGAATTGGAATATTTACTCTGGTTAAGTCATAACATACATACATCATACACACATTTTAACTAAAATCTTATTCCAGGGCCCATACTATGTTATTTATGAAGGTTTTGATATATGCAAAGGACCCAAAGTGAGGAATGCTGCAAATGTTACTTTAAATCTTAGTAATCGTGGAAATAAATATTTCAGAACTTTTGACTTTTACTTTCCTGCGAAAACTACTTTAGATGAGGTTAGTCACATTTTTTTTTTTTATTTTAAAATTTCAAATTTGAATAGGTATATTCTAAGTAATATTTATTAGAAACTATCATTACCCGCGGATTCTCCCGCTTTCAAACTACCAAGTTATAATATCTTGATAATATTTTGAAGACTGAAATGTTTGCCAAATCTATACTATAATAAAGCAGTAACTTAGCGAAATCTGTACATGAAAATATATTTTTTAAAAACAATGACTGTAACGTATTATGTATACAATATAGACCCCAAAAGAATAGTTATTATTTTTTTTTTGTCTGTTTGTCTGTTTGTCTATTTGTCTGTTTGTCTGTTTGTCTCTTTGTCTGTACGCGTTTCACGCAAAAAGTAATGAACCTATTTCAACGAAATTTTGTGAACTGTTAACTTATTAATCGGGTCAACATTTAGGATACCTTTTACTACAGGCACATTTTTCGTTCCCGCGGGAAAACGCAATAACTGGTTTTATCGAGTCCACCTTAGGAACCCTCCGCTGGCTAAACCTAAAGACATACATCAAAACAATGTACTAAAAAATTGTAGATCTTGAAAAGGCCAACAGAAAAATTTAAAACAGTATATGTCTATCTCTTAAGGTACACTCGCAATACCTATTCTTATTTATACCTATAACAAAACTAACTTAGTTAAATCGATGTGCGCGTTTCACGCAAAAAGTACTGAATCGATTTCAAGTAAATTTTGTATAGTGATAGCTTCTCATTCGGGTCAACATTTAGGATACCTTTTACTGCAGGCACATTTTTCGTTCCTGCGGAAAAACGCAATGACTGGTTCTATCGAGTCGTCCTTAGAAATTTATATGGCTAACGCTGGCTGAACCTTAAGAGATACATCAAAGCAATGTACTAGAAAATTGTAGGTCTTAAAAAGTTATACAGCCAATTTCGCAATATTATATGTGTGTCACCTAAGGTACATTCGCAATTACTATTTTTATTCACTACTCGCGACTCACTGACTGACTTATCAACGTTTAGCTCAGTTCAGCAGTAAAACGTAAGTAACGCTAGTAATGAATAATATAGCACTATTAATATTTCTTTAAGATAAGCTTTTTTTAATAGTTTTAACATATATAAGTAAGTTACCTTGCTAAAATGTTAATTAGTATCATCGTGCTTTTATTTTAACCAGTTTTTGTATTTTTTTTTCCAAAAATGAGATATTTTCCTGCGGTAAAAAGTATTCTTATGTGTTGATCTGGATAACCAGCTATCATCATATCAAATTTCATCAAAATCCCTCCAATGATTTTTCTGTGATGCGGTCACATACAGACAGACAGACAAAATTTCTAAAAACCATAGTTTCGGTCTCTATATCGCTAATAATATTTCAGTAAGATTTTCCGAAAAATATTGAATTTACAGATTCGGCTTACTTAAAATTTTATTATATGTATAGTTATAAAGCCAAAAAGTTTACTTTACTGATAATTTGAACACGGGCGGAGCCGCGGGTAATTTAGTAGTAATTCTAATAAAATCATAGAAAGGTCATATCTATACATTCTTTTTTTTTTGGAATTAAAACTACGTATTTTAAAGACACATGGCGACATCTATTGTTGAATATCTAAATAGTACATAAATCTAACATATTTAAACGAGCAATTCTTGTATATTTATATCTTTATATATTTATTTATACCGGCGATCTCGGAAACGGCTCTAACGATTTCACTGAAATTTGGTATGTGAGGGTTTTCGGGGGCGAAAAATCGATCTAGATTAGTCTCATGTCTGGGAAAACGCGTGTTTTCGAGTTTTCACGCAGTTTTCTTTTGCATTATTCTACGCAGAATATGTTCGATATTTATTTTCGTATTTCTTACATTCAGGCATAAGCATCGTGGTCAAGCGACCAAGGTGCAAGATTAACATTATATGGATCATATTGGATATTGGATACAAAGTTCTACTTTTTTTTTTGTATTTATCCAAGTTTTTAGTTTTTTTTAATCTAAAAAATATGATATAACAAAAAAGAACACCGAGCGAAGCTCGGTCGCCAGGTACTGTATATTAATTAAAATAACTATTTTAATGGATAAAATAGCGCTATTGATAATTTGATTTTTAAGATAAGCTATTTTTAATAGTTTTTACCATATTTAGTAAGTTACCTTGCTAAACTGTTTACAGATAGTATCATCGTGGTTTTGTTCCAACCAGTTTTTGTATTTTTTCTGAGAAATAAGATATTTTCCCGCGGTAAAAAGTATCCTATATGTTGACGCGGATAACCAGCTATCATCATACCAAATTTCATCAAAATCCCTCCAGTAGTTTTTCTGGGATGCGGTAACAGACAGACAGACAGACAGACAGACAGACAGACAGACAGAGAGACAAAAATTAAAAAAACGATAGATTCGGCCTCTGCATCGATAATAATGTCTATTTCAATAAGATTTTCCAAAAAATATTTAATGTACAGATTCGGCTTAGTTAGAATTTTATAATATGTATAGATAGATAGATATATGTGTGCAATGTACTATGTATTCATTGAATTACCTTTCTAAAAATAATATATAAAACATCAATTGCTTTATAATTATATATAATTACTTATTCTTAACTAGTAACTGCCTCTCGCTTCGCTCGGGTGCGTCCCTAGGTACGTTTTAAATACGAGTGTACCTTAGGAGAAAGACTTTTCTATAGGCCTTATTAAGACCTAAAATTTTCTAGATCTGGTACATTGTTTAGATGTATCTCTTAAAATTTAGCCAGCGTAAGACATGTAAATTTCTAAGAACAATTCGATAGAACCAGTTATTGTGTTTTCCCATGGGAATGAAAGATTTTCCTGTAGTAAAAGGTAACTTAAATGCTGACCCAAATAATAAGTTATCATTACACAGAATCTTATTAAAATCGGCTCAGTACTGTTTGCTTGAAACGCGAGTTATTTAACCCAACACGTGGGGTATTTAAATATCCTTCTCAGATGGATCTATTTTTATAAACAATGCACATATTAAATAATTTAATGAATGTCAAATATTGTTTACCTTGGTGTTTAGTTTTATTTCGAAACATAAATATTCTCCAATATCAATTTTCATAAAGATAATGTCATAGATCTAGGGTTGTCACAATAGAAATTGTTTTGTTGTACGTTCTTTAGTGTAGTAAAAATAACCTTGTTTAATGTTTACCTATAGGTATCTGGTATATATATGTATATACGAAATATGCGCTCGCTTTTCAAGTGAGCTGATACTTACCGAGACGGATTTCTCACGCCGACCCTATATCTAGTAGTATTGTTGATCGAAGAACAAAGTTCTCATATATCAATTTCTACATTTCTAACGTCAAAAATGGCAAAGTTTCATACAAACTTTCATCCCCTATTTTAACCCCCTTATGCGATAAATTTCCCAAAATCCCTTCTTAATTCACACTTAAGTCATTTAAGGAACATTTTCATTTTCATTTCATCTGTGCGTTGATTGATCTGTCAGTGAATCAGTCAGCCAGTCAGTTTCTTACTTTATATATGTATATGTATATAGAAGATAGATAAAAATATGCAGCAGAGCTGTCAAATTGGACGTCACGTTCTATAACATTGGGATTCTTTTTAACTTAAATACTATCATAATTTCTGACTTTTTCAGTGAATTTTCCAAAAACAACCTTGTTCTGACAATTATAAACACAACAAAAAAAGAATTAACCAAATAGGTGCAGCCGTTCTGAAGTAATACGCTTACATACATTTGGCAATTGATTTTCATTTATAGATTCGAGATTCATTTTATATTTGTTTGAAGAACTTTAAATCTTGTTAGCAGTAAATAAAATTTCCTAGGATAGCTACCTACTTAGTATTCCAACCCTATAAACAAGCTGCAGTTGTTATACAATTATTAGGTAATTATTAAGTATCCATTTGTATAAAATATAATTCTAACGATAGTTTAACAACAGTTTTCCAATTGAAGTAGTCTTTTATTCAAAATGATGAATACTACAATATTATTTTTGTCTTTCGTATTATTTATTTTAGTAAAAACAAATGGTGTTCAAAAAACATCAGACAATTTTGTAAGTATGTATTAAATAAATTATTCTTGCTATATATTACTTGAAGTGTATAAAATCTCCAATTATGTCATGTCAAAGATAAATTATATGAGCCAGAAAAATATTACATGTTACTGTTGCCATTTTTTAATGATTTAATCGGGCTACTATTATAAAGTGTGTGAGTGTGCGTGCAGGCGTGAGTGTACGTTATAGCGCGTTTGTACGCTTGTATGTTCGTGAGGGTGCGCGCGCGCGCGCGCGCGCGTGTGTGTGTGTGTGTGTGTGTGTGTGTGTGTGTGTGTGTGTGTGTGTGTGTGTATGTGTGCGTGTGTGCGTGTGTGCGTGTGCGCGTGTGCGCGTGTGCGCGTGTGCGCGTGTGCGCGTGTGCGCGTGTGCGTGTGCGTGTGCGTGTGCGTGTGCGTGTGCGTGTGCGTGTGTGTGTGTGTTACTCGTTCAGGCTGGAATGGCTGGACGGATTTGGATAAAATCTAGTACACAGGCAAACTACGACTTGGAGTAACATATACATACGTTACTGTTAGACACCTAGTGACGCGTCCTAGAGAAGCGAGGTTAAGTTTCTAGAGGTATATGGCGATATGGTATGTACGATTGGTACAGAATTAGTCAATGGAAAATTTCCAAAACATATACTACCACAATAGAATTGGAATATTTACTCTGGTTAAGTCATAACATACATACATCATACACACATTTTAACTTAAATCTTATTCCAGGGCCCATACTATGTTATTTATAAAGGTTTCGATATATGCAAAGGACCCAAAGTGAGGAATGCTGCAAATGTTACTTTAAATCTTAGTAATCGTGGAAATAAATATTTCAGAACTTTTGACTTTTACTTTCCTGCGAAAACTACTTTAGATGAGGTTAGTCACATTTTTTTTTTTATTTTAAAATTTCAAATTTGAATAGGTATATTCTAAGTAATATTTATTAGAAACTATCATTACCCGCGGATTCTCCCGCTTTCAAACTACCAAGTTATAATATCTTGATAATATTTTGAGGACTGAAATGTTTGCCAAATCTATACTATAGGTAATAAAGCAGTCACTTAGCGAAATCTGTACATGAAATATTTTTTAAAAACAATGACTGTAACGTATTATGTATACAATATAGACACCAAAACAATAGTTTTTATTTTTTTTGTCTGTTTGTCTCTTTGTCTGTACGCAAAAAGTAATGAACCGATTTCAACGAAATTTGGTGAACTGATAACTTATTAATCGGGTCAACATTTAGGATACCTTTTACTACAGGCACATTTTTCGTTCCCGCGGGAAAACGCAATGACTGATTCTATCGAGTCGTCCTTAGAAATTTATATGGCTAACGCTGGCTGAACCTTAAGAAATACATCAAAACAATGTACAAAAAAATTGTAGATCTTGAAAAGGCCAACAGAAAGATCTACAATAGTATATGTCTATCTCTTAAGGTACACTTGCAATACCTATTCTTATCTATACCTATAATAAAACTAACTTAGTCAAATCGATGTGCGCGTTTCACGCAAAAAGTACTGAACCGATTTCAATTAATTTTTTTATAGTGATAGCTTATCACTCGGGTCAACATTTAGGATACCTTTTACTACAGGCACATTTTTCGTTCTCGCGGGAAAACGCAATGATTGGTTCTATCGAGTCGTCCTTTGAAATTTATATGACTAACGCTGGCTGAACCTTAAGAGATAGGTACATCAAAACAATGTACTAGAAAATTGTAGGTCTTAAAATGCTATACAGCCAAGTTCGCAATATTATATGTCTGTCACCTAAGGTACATTCGCAATTACTATTTTTATTCACTACTCTCGACTCACTAACTGACTTATCAACGTTCAGCTCAGTTCAGCAGTAAACCGTACCTAGGGACTCACGCTCGCTTCGCTCGGGTTCGTCCCTACAGTTACGTTTTAATGTTTAGTATAGATTTCTTAGAGATGAGATATTTTGCCGTAGTAAAAAGTATCCTATATGTTGACCAGGATAACCAGCAATTATCATACCAAATTTCATCAAAATCCCTCCAGTGTTTTTACCGTGATGTGGTCACAGACAGACAGACAGACAGATAAAAATTCTAAAAACTATAGATTCGGCCTCTGTATCGATAATAATATCTATTTCAATAAGATTTTCCAAAAAATATTTAATGTACAGATTCGACTTAATTACAATTTTATTATATGTACATACATATATTGTATAGATTATAATTTGAAAAATGAGTTAAGTCTTCTATCTTGTTGGTAAATACGAAACACGTAAATATATTTTATTTGGGTATAAAAATCTCTGCGGATAGTTAAAAATACAATTGTCTATGTAAAAAGATTCTTGATAACTCTTGTGACGGAGTGTGTTTATAAATACTGATAATTTGTTTTTAAATTTTCAGATTAGAATAACTGTGTATTCTGTAACCGCTCATAGTAAAAAACTGCTATATAGGTACAAATTAAACCATCCTTGTACACATTATTTTGCGGCTGCCATGATAAAATCATTTTTCAATACAAGTGAATGCATCATCGACAAGGTTTGTATCGCTGAAATAAATAATTTTTAGGGTTCCTCATTAGGAGGTCGAGTGGACCCTATAGTATAAAGCCTACTAAGTGGTTTATTGTATTTTATGAATGGAAGACTTTTGGTTTACAACAGTGTTTTTCAATCTTTTTCATGACGAGACCGCCTTGGTAAAGTAACTAAGTAGTATTTTTAAAAATTAATTTCAAAAATACTTAGAAGCGTAGCAACTCCCAGGACATCGCGATCCATTCGTTGGAAAATGCTGTTTTATAGTATACTAGCGACTTACCGTCGCTTCGCTCGGTGGGGTGCGGTCTAGGTGACTTTAAATAAGTAAAAATAGTTATTGTGAGTGAACCTTAGATAGAGAGACACTCTTACTATCGAAATATTTCTGTAGGCCTTTTCAAGAAGAAGGTTTCATATTATGCAAACAACCTGTAACAGTAATTATTTCTGAAAAATATTTGATGTACTTCCACTTTGTTATTTTGTTATATGTATAGATATGTTATGCGTATAATATAGGATAGTGACTTAACCTCGCTTCGCTCTGTTATATATATTTTATGTTAGGTAAATTGCAAGAGACGCTGCATAGTCAGCACAATTACATTAATAAGGTTACACCTTTTGTTTCTTTAATTAGTTCTATTCCAACCGCGTTCGGCGACACTTGCCCATAATTAAATTGTAATTAATTGCAATAAATAAAAATCATTTTTTTTTAAAAGTGCTTTAATTAAAATCCCATAACAAATTTGGTGGCAGCGGTGGGATAAGAATTATCCTCGGTCGTCTCCGTCATAATTTTCAATTCCGAGCAGTGTCGTCGATTTCGCAGAACTCACCTCTGTATCCTGAAATTTTACATGAACTCTGTGTCGTGAATAAGAATAAGAACTCTGTGTCGTGAACAAGAATAAGAACTCTGTGTCGTGAATAAAATATGAACTCTGTGTCGTGAATAAGAAACCTCTGTATCCTGAAATTTTATAAGAACTCTGTGTCATGAAGAAGAATATAAACTCTGTGTCGTGAAGAAGCAACCTCTGTTTCCTGAAATTTTATATGAACTCTGTATCGTGAAGAAGAATATAAACTCTGTGTCGTGAAGAAGCAACCTCTGTATCCTGAAATTTTATATGAACTCTGTATCGTGAAGAAGAATATAAACTCTGTGTCGTGAAAAGAAGATATCTCCGAGTCCATTTTAAGAAATTCATCTCGAAGTATAAATATTCGTCCCTGAAATAGCTAAGCATCATGTTCGTGATATTCGTCGGACTGTGAGTTAAAACATTTACATATAACGTTCTTTGCAACTAAAGCTCATATCACATTACTAGACTCGACGTGAGAACGCAGGTGTGACTACTGTAATCACACAATACTATTAAGTATCCAATAACTTTTTAAAATTTATGTCATACTATTACACCGTTTCGAATCAACATTAACTTAATTCTTTTATTGTTCAATATTTTATTTTAATTCTTTTGCTTAATTCAATAAATAAATAAAATGTCAGTCAAAGCAGAACAGAAAAGCGAATCCCTTGCTATTGGAACATTATTTAAATTTATCAAACCCTTTGATGGCTCACGGGAAAAATTAAATTCTTTCATTTCATTATGCCAAAGTGCATATGATTTAGCGACAGATAATCAAAAGCCAATTTTACTTACATATATACTTTCACAATTAGAGGGTAAAGCGGAAGCAGCGTGCTCTATAAAAGAATTTGAGGACTGGAAACAACTGAGCGAATTTCTCACTAGTCAATTTGGCGAAACTAAACACTATGCTCATTTGCTTTTGGACCTTCAAGAATGCCATCAGTTATCTAATGAATCGGTTACTCAATTTTCTCTTCGCTTAGAAACCTGCTTATCTAAATTGCTCACTGAAGTTACCCTGTCAAATAAAAAGAAATTAGAATTACCTGGTCGCTTAGCAGCAATGGAAGACTTAGCGCTTCACACATTCTTACTTGGCCTTAAACCTAACATTTCTAACCTTGTTCGAGGTAAAAATCCAGTGAATCTTAATAGTGCTATCAATTTCGCAACATTAGAAGAAAAAATTCAAAAACTTTTACATAGGCGAAATGTCCAAAATCATTCAACTCCACAGCGTCCTCCTCAAGGATCAAGTAGTTTTAGACCAGTTATACATAATATTAGTAATGGACAACGAAATCCCAAACAATTTTTAATACCAATATGCCGTTATTGTAAAAATCAAGGTCATACAATAGAGAATTGTAAAAAGCGTCAATTTAATCATGGAAATTTTAATAATGGAGGTAAACCCTCTCGATTCCCAACTAACCAACCTCAACGCCAAATCCCAAATCAATTTCAACAACAATCTCAAAATAATTTTAACAAAAAACCTTTTAATGGTCAATCCACTCGCGTCCATTTCATAAATGACAATGACGAACAGGTTGAAGTACCTGAATATTCTCAAGAATATGACTCTCAAAATTATGATTCTCAAGATTATAATTTCCAAAATCATGATTTTCAAAGTTATGACCCTCAAAATTATTATTCTCAATCATTTAAACAATTAAAGGACTCCCGACGGTGTCTCGTAGAGTCCAGTAACAAATGTCCCAATGATTCCAATGACACCATTTATAAATCTTCCACATGCGTCAATTCCCACGATTCTTTTAGTGTTGATGAAAAAAAACAACCTATTAATTCCAAATTTCAAAATGCTCTAAAGTATCCTCAGATGAAACTCTGTATTAAACAAAATAAAAACATTGCCAAAAAAGATTCTGGAAATGTTGATGCAGTCCCTGAAATGGTTACAAAAAATGAAAAAATATATGAAATAACATGTGATCCCTCAAAGATGTCCTTACCTCATGTCCTTCTTAAAACTTCTGTATCTGATAAACCACTTACCTTTCTTGTCGATACCGGCTCTTCCATCAGTCTTATTAAAAAGACCTCATTACATTCTCCGCACTTGAAACTAAGAAAAGACAATATATTAAAACTAAAAGGTATAGATAATAATAAAGAAGCCGTCCCTACTATAGGTGATATTGATATTATGCTTATCTTTGGCAAAGAATCAATTCCATTCAATTTTCACGTTGTCGATAAAATAAATTTGACTTATGATGGAATAATTGGTAATAATTTACTTACCCATTATCAATCTAATATTAACTATAACCTTAAAACTCTTAACATTGACAAAAACAAAATTAAACTCATTTTCAATGATCCTGTTTATCACATTCCAGCTCGTTCAGAAATCATAGTAGAATGTTCAGTGCGTAACCCTGAAATAAAAGATGGTCTCCTTCTTGATGAACATCTCACAGACTCCCTCTTGATAGCGAATTGTGTGGTAAAAGTTAAAGATAATAATAGAATAAATCTTATAATACTAAATACTTCTGAAAAAGCTACAGAATTAAATTCTAATCTCCAACTTACTTTACATCCCATTGAAAATTACCAGGATAGTGCAGTTAAAAATAATAAACAGACAAATCAAAATAAACAAAATTGTCTGAACAGAACGCAAGAAGTCCTAAAACTTTTAAGAACTTCACATTTAAACCGTGAAGAATCCGAAGCCTTACGCGATATATGTAGTAAATATTCAGATATCTTCCATCTTCCTGGTGATCAGCTTTCTTCAACCGATGCTATTGAACATCAAATCCGTACTACCACTGATCAACCAATCAATGTCAAGTCATATAGATTTCCCGAGGTCCACAAACATGAAGTCGCAACACAAATAGATAAAATGTTGAATCAAAATATCATCCAACCTTCACTTTCTCCTTGGTCTTCTCCCTATCATCCTCAAACACAAGGAGCCTTAGAACGGAGCCATTCCACTTTAAAAGAATATTTAAAATCCTATGTAGATGAATCTCAAACTAACTGGCCGCGATATGTTTATACTGCCATGTTAGCATATAGCACTGCTGTACACTCCACTACTAATTACTCTCCTCACGAACTTCTCTTTGGTAATAAACCATATCTTCCAAATTCCATTTATGAGCCCTCTTCTCCTAATGCTACATATTCCGATTATGTACGGATGCTTAAACACCGTTTCCAATTCACTCGCGCTAAAGCAGTAGAAAATATTCAAAAATCAAAAGAGTCGTCAAAAACATATTACGATTCACGTTCAAAACCTGTTAGCTACAAAGTTGGTGATTATGTATTCTTAAAAAATCACCTAAGACTCCGTAAAGCATTATCTCCAATTTGGAAAGGACCTTATAAAGTCGTTAAAGTTAATGGGAGAAATACATTAACTCTTTTAATTAACAGACGTCATGTAACTCATCATTTTGATGAAGTAAAGCTTGCACGTCGCAATAGCGACCAATATATGTAGTTTTATTTAGCTATCTATTTTATTATTCCTAAATATTCTATTTCAGCTTCGCATCTTTAGTAAGAGGAAACTTCATCCAGCCTGTCAGGAAAAGTCCTGGTATACATTTCGACCCCATTGGTTCCTTAAAAATTATAGACGGATATCTTAGTGTAGTAATTCCGACTGATATTTCATTTATTAAATCTCATATAGAAAACTTGAACGGTGTAATAGGCACCTCGCGATATCTATGTAAACAAAGTAGCGCTTTCACTGAGCTCGAATGTCATAATATGTTACAGCCATTATCTGTTCGATACTACGACATAATTAGAGACTTTGAATCTATTTCTCATCTCATTGAGCCGAGATCCAAAAGATCCGCTTGGTTCGGTGGCATAGGCACCGCATTTAAACATTTATTTGGAACTATGGATGAAAACGATGCAATTATGTATAACAGCGCCATTAAATCAGTAGAGAATGATCAATTAAAATTATCGGAATTAATGAAAGAAAATATCTTGGTAACTACATCTACACTTTCTTCTTATAAAAATACTATAAATGACATTAGTAATAATGAACAAAGATTAAATAGCGCTGTTGAAAGCATATCTAATAATATAAGGAATTTAACCTTGTTAACCGATAATTTAATTATAAAATCTAATTTTAATGAAATGCTAAATATGTTAGAGAGTAGTTTACTTACTTTATCATTTAAATTAGAGGACATAATTAATGGAATAATGTTTAGTAAATCTAATATTTTACATCCTTCAATTATTACCCCGAAACAGTTGTTTTCCGAATTGGTGAACAATTATCGATTTTTACCTAACTACAGACATTTTCCTGTAAATCTTTCATTGGACAACATGTATATGTTATTAAATATATCCGAATTAGCTACTTTTTATAGTCAATATAAAATTGTGTTTGTTCTTAAGGTCCCCCTTGTGACCTCCAACGAATTTAGTTTATATAACTGTATTCCATTTCCAGTTATAAACGAATTTAAAAATAAAACTTATACAACTATTATTCCATCGACAAAATATATAGGCATAACTAGAGATAGATCTTTATATTGTAAGTTAGATAATTTAGATAACTGCAAAACTTTATACGATATGTTCTTTATTTGTAATTTACTTAATGTTTACTCTAGCTCTGTAAATCCGATTTGTGAATCTGAAATAATTTCTAAATCCTTGAACTCTGTTCCAAATCTATGTGAAATTAAATTTTTTCAAGATCATGTTGAAATTTGGCAAAGATTAAATAATAATAAGTGGATTTATATTATTTCAGAGAAATCTAAACTATCTATTTCTTGTGAAAAATCTGTTGACAGTGAGTTAAGTATTTTTGGCATTGGATTCTTTAATCTTCCTATTGATTGTATTGCTTATTATAAAGACTTAATGTTCATTCCTAAATCAATTAAAAAAATTGAAATTCAATTTTTTAATTCTATATTCGATTTATTAAATGATAAATGTTGTGATTTAAATGTTCTTCAAACCCATGAGAGTAGTATCCCTAATTTAACTTTGAAAAATATAAATCTCGATTCAATTTCATATGAGCACGACAAGGTCATGAGCCAAATTGTGAATAATCTAGATAAGATAATAGAAAAGCCACATATTATTTTATACGGTCAATACTACTCATATACTAGGTACTATTTTAATTTCTATTATTATTATATTTCTAATTATATTTTTAATAATTAAATATTGTAAGGGCAAATGTCGGCAAGTTCTTAAAATAAATTCTAGTAATGATGTTCAAGTTGATAATATTGAATTAGATGCAATTGAGTCCCCAAAAATCCAGCCGGCCCGAATTAGGACAACGTAACTAAAGTCAAATAAAACTTCACTTTTGGGTAAAGTTTAATTTTAACTTGGGGGGCTGTTATATATATTTTATGTTAGGTAAATTGCAAGAGACGCTGCATAGTCAGCACAATTACATTAATAAGGTTACACCTTTTGTTTCTTTAATTAGTTCTATTCCAACCGCGTTCGGCGACACTTGCCCATAATTAAATTGTAATTAATTGTAATAAATAAAAATTATTTTTTTTTAAAAAGTGCTTTAATTAAAATCCCATAACAGCTCGAGCAAAGCAATGACGGTTACTTATTGTGTAAAGAATATATACATCTTAACAATTGTTGTTAAAAAAACAATCTGTATGTTTATCTGTTCGCTTTTCATAGAAAAAGTATCTAACGGATTTTAACTAAATTTTGTGTTGTGCTAACATATTACTTGGGTCAACATTTAGAATACCTTTTATTATAGGAAATTTAATATTTTTTTCTGGAGAACACAATTCTACTATCTACAATAAACGGGTCCAGACGAGTTGTCCTTCATACCAATTTTCAATGATTTATTATACAAAAACTATTACTAGCAGAATTAAAAACAAACGTATTTAATAATAATAATAAACTCCCCAAAACGTTTACATGACTAACGTTGGCTAAATCGTAAGAGATACGTTGAAAAAATTGTAGGTCTTAAAAAGTCTACAGAAAAGGCATGTGTCTTCCAAAGAATATTCACAGTAAAATAAAATATTTAAAACGTACCTAGGGACACACCCAAGCAAAGCAAGGGTAAATAGCTAATATTGTAATAAATGTGAACCAAATAATATATTCGGTTTAGTTCAAAAAATAAATTTATTTTTAAAATACTGTGAACTACAAATTATATTTGCAGTCTATAAAATAAATGTTGCAGACACGTAAATATATTATTTGATTTTACTTTTAACGTTATGAATTATGTATAGTATGACATTATATTGTACATTTAAGGCACTATACCAACTCTCGGTGCGGCCTGCGTAACCCTCGGCCCAATCTATTATTTTTCACTAAGTTGTATAATACTTCTATATTATTGATAATTTATTATTTGTTTTAGGGAAGTTATCGTTTTGTGATAAGTCCTGAGGATGTTGCTAAAACAGTATATGGACCAAAATTTTTTTATGGAGATTATTTGTTTAGGAGCTATGCATTATCCAAGTCAGGAAACATAATGTGTATGTATTCTGAACATGAAGTTGTAAAAAAAACTGAGTAACTATCTCATTGCAAGGTAATAATATGGAATTATAACACGTTTGTAAAGTTTTTTGAAATAAACGATACACCATAGATGTGGTTATTATTTAAATGCGTACTTTTTCACTTTTCCAATTTGTTTCAAGTGAATTAAAATTGTTTTATCACTCACACCGAAGGTCAGCTTGCGATGGATCCGCTTCCACGATCACTTTTAATTCTTTATGGTCACAGGATCATAGGATTATCATATCTAGTTATATTACTAAACAACATGTATTAAGTATAGTTGCTTTTTGTAGTTGCACTTAAGTAAATGGAGGAAGCTGAAGCAATTTAATAGACTGATGAAGATTCTTGGGTACAACGCCTGTAGCGGATATAAAAGTTGGTACTATTGTATCTGTCTTTATTTTCCACATTCTCACTATTTCATCTTTAAGATCCTGATATTTAGTAAGTTTTTCTGTAAAAGTATGGATGTGTTGTTTAATTTATTTGCCAATGTAATAAATATCCGGTCTATTGTATGGTACACTTTTATTTGTCAGTATGGCGTGGTCAATATACAGGGTTATTGGTAATTCGACGTATTCCCGTTAGGAGGTGATAGGGGTGACTATTTGCGATAATTTTAACCCCCATATGCATTATGCAAAAGTGAACCATTTTTGAGTTATCATGGTTTTTAGCTTTTTTCAAAATAAGTCAGAAATGCAACTTCAAAAATTTATTTAAAAAAAGTATCAATTTAAATTTCATTTTCTCTTCTGATTTATAAAAACGGTTAAGCACCAGCTATTTATCAATATTAAAACAACAATTATCGGTCCAAATTAAAAAATGCGAGACGAAAAACGATATTATTTCAATATTTTTTTGAAACTTTCTCCACTAAAATGCCTTAAAAACCAAAAAAAAACGTTATGAAACTTGGCTTGCAGATTATTTTAAAAACATAACCGTTTTCTTTGCTCTCCAAAAATGCATTACAACTAGGAACTTATTTCAAAAAAAAAACTGAAAAAAATTGATCACAAAGGAAGCAGGCAGAATTTCGTATTCGAACTAAACTTAAGGTCGTCCTTTAAAATTTCCATAAAATTAATTAAAAACAATACCCAATGTAATAAACAAAAAAAATATAAATTTAAAATAAAATTTAGAACCAGTAACAGTTTAGTGGTAATAACAATTAACAATTAATAATAAGTAACAATTAAGACATTTTGTAATTTAGCTTAATTAAAGTTCTTGCTCGAAGTGACTTCCCCTATTGCATACGCAAAGTCGCATTCTTTTCCCGAGTTGTGACTTAAGTTCTACCGAAGTAGTCAAATTATTCCGCATCGCATTTGCTGCGTTCATAATTCTTGTTTTGAGTTTTTCCGCGGATGACACAGGCGAGACGTCGATATATATATATATATATATATATATATATATACAGTGCCCTCCAAAAGTTAGTTGAAATTTATTCACCTCGTCAATTTTGTCATATATTTTCTAAAATATGCAGTTTTAATGATTGAACTGTTTACTATTTATGTTCGGATACACCATTCTAATACATACAGTAAGGAATTCACCGAAATTCATTTTGTTGTCGTCCATAATCCATGTTTATTTGCACACTACTTGAACTAAGTGCGTCAAAAGTTAGTTGAAGTAGGAATCTATCACCGGTTTACGATATTCTCGCGTTTTAAAACTTATTTATTAATATTTTTAGAACAGTTTAAGTAGTTTTCATTAAATAATTAGATATTATTAGGTGATTTAACTGAGTATAAATAAATAATGGCTCCAAGGGAAAAACTAACTATAGAAGAAAGAACAAAGATTGTGTGTGGATACAAAAAATTAAAAACTTTAGTACAGTGGGAAAATTATTTAAAGTTAGTCCTAAAAGGGTGCGAAAAATAATACAAAAAGGTTTAAAATGTCTTAGTCTTGTAGATAAGCCACGGTCGGGGCGTCATAGAGCTACTACTTTTGTTGATGATTGACAATAATGCGGCAGTGTCTAATCAATCCCAGGATTGTGATACGAGAGATCAAAGATCAGTTATAGGAAGCAGGAACCTCGGTTTCTGAAACTACTATCAGGCGACGCCTGTATGATGCTAATTTACGAGGTCACGTTGCCAAAAAGAACCTTTAATAATATCGATCCAAAAAACGAAGATTGGTCTCTGCCCTCAAGTATTCGGATAAGCCAATAGATTTTTGGAAGAAAGTTCCCTTTAGAGATGAATCAGAGTTCCAACTACTTGGAAATCGACCTCGGAAAACTGTAGGCGCAGTAGCAATGATAATTCTTACAACGTTAAATACTTGCGGCCTACTGTCAAAAACGGCGGTGGGAGTGTGATGTCATTGGGGGTTCTTTTCTCGGTATGGTGTGGACCGACTGCAAATAATTGAAGGTAGGATGATAGCACATATGTATTGTAATATTTTGAGTGACAATTTAAAACAATCTGCTGAAACAATGGGGTTAGGTCGGACTTTCAAGGTCCAACAAGACAACGATCCGCAGCATACAGCAAGGGTAACTAGAGAGTATTTTGAATATAACGAATTGAGCTTACTGGAATGACCTTCAATGTCACCTAATCTTAACCCCATTAAACATTTTTGGGATGAATTATACCGCAGGATCCCTATTTCGGTAAGGCGCAACAGAAATTTATTTTAAAATAAAGTTCTTGAAACATGGTCGATTATACCAGACAAAATATTACAAAATCTTGTAGAATCAATGCCTAGACGACTCAAAGCAGTTCTGCAGAATAATAGCGATCATACGAAATATTAAAAGTTAAGATATTAGCAAAGACATAATCTGTAAAATATTTTTTCAACAATTTCAACTAACTTTTGGCATCGTAACTTCACTGTTTATTTACATAAATTGTAATTATTAAAATTGTTATGATTGTTTTATTAATAGAAATATTCTAAATTGATTATATTTTAATAAACAGTTATTAAATCCACGATTTTATTTGGTTATATTATAGTTTTTTTACATTTCTTACATTAGTGATGATTTCAACTAACTTTTGGAGGGCACTGTATATATAGCTTAGGATTCGTTTTCAATTGCAGATATAGGTGTATATTTTATAGTAAGGTAATGGGGGTTAGGAAGTAGGGTTGTATTTAATAGCGAACTTTTGGTGAATTATACATGCAACTTAGTCATGCCGATGCTTGTAATATGTTATATGGTTTCTGAGGCACAGTTACATCTTCTGCATATACGGTATGAAAGTTTGGATTTTTAATTATGTATTTTTGGTAATTCCTTCTTTCTATGACTTAATCTAGAAAGGTTATCGTAAACCTTTCAGTCTCTGAAAAGAGTTCGCCACGTCTTAGCCATTCGTTCGAGCTAACTTGTCGACGTTATTCTAGTTCAGTTCTTTTTGATGTCTTCCATGTTATGACTTCTGGGTCCATTCTCAGATTTTGCTAAGCTTGTCTGCCGAAGCAGACCACAACAACCATGGGGTTGCTCCACAGTGCACTCTGCCATCAAGGAAGTCACAGGAGCAATCCGTATGATACACCGTCCATCGAAATGGGCCACCTCCCACCGCCCACCAAAGTGGGCCACCTCCCTGTGCGTTTCTTGGCTTCGCGTTCAGCTGAACTGCCAGACTCTACTGAGCCCCCCCCCCCCACCACGACGAGGTAAACGCACGTTAGGGGGAGGTCCCAGTGGCTCCCTCCCCTAAAGGCTGGTGACATAAAATTTTGGCCTAGAATTTTTTGGGGTTCAATGCTTATTTTTTTACTATCAAGTATTATCTATCTTTCTTCTATATAAATAAAAATGAACGTTGGTAAGCGCAAAGCTCGAGAACGGCTCGACCAATTCAGGTATTTTTTTTTCGTATGTTCCTTAAGGTCGACGGAAGGTTTTAATAAAAAGAGAAAATGAAAAATTAACGAAAAAAAATATTAAAATTTATGTGGCTAATGCTGGCTAATAACTATTTATATCTATTTAAAAAGTACTTAGCGTCAAAACCGAGTGAAGCGAGGGTGAGCCGCTAGTTATATAATAAATAGGTCACTAGTGACTAATGAAAACAAAACTATTCCACGGGAACCGTATATTTTTCCGAGATAAAAAGTAACCTACATATGTGCTATTCCAGGCTATAATTTATCCCTGTGCCGAATTTCATCCAGATCCGTACTGGCGTGATTGAGTAACAAACATCCATCCGCACTTTCGCAGTTATAATATTATATTAATTAATGAGATAATGGGATATACATAGGTATGATATACATACATCGGTATGATGAGTTGTTGTGGGTTGTATTATAACGTATTTTCCCGTGGAAATGAGATAATCTCCAGAGGTAAAAAGTATCCTATCTCACTCTCCGGCCCTCTCTACACAATAAATCACGACAATCCGTAACTGCATTTCGACGTGAAAGAAGGACAAACAAATAAACAAACACGCTCTCACATTTATAATATTAATATGAGTATTATGCATTATTATAGCTTAAATCATAAATTATTAAACCTTATGATTTTATTGAATTATTTATTTAAGGTACAAGTAGGTATTTTCAGTTTAGAAACTTTCTAAACGCTGTAAGTACAGTGAGGTCTAATCAGTGACTAAAATCTGTATTCATATCATAGTAATTCACATGAAAATAATTACACCAGCACTTAGATGTCAGTAGCAACATCGTTTATTTTTAGATTACATATACAAAGTATGTATAATTTATAGTAAGTGGATGAATTATTATTAACTAGCAGTACCCGCGGCTTCGCCCGCGTTGAAACTACGAAAAAACAAAGTCTTTGGCTTTATGTAATAACTAATAATAATTTGATGGCTATAATGATTTTCAAATGTGTTAGTATGATTTTGACTCGTGCATCGAGGGTTCCGTATCACCGAATATTTTGTTGTAAAAACAACACAAGTTTTACCCTTTGGGTTTACTTACCCTTACCCAAAGGGTAAAACGGGACCCTATTACTAAGACTTCACTGTCCGTCCGTCCGTCTGTTTGTCTGTCTGTCCGTCTGTCACCAAGCTGTATCTCATGAACCGTGATAGTTGGACAGTTGAAAATTTTATAGATAATGTATTTCTGTTGCCGCTATGACAACAAATACTAAAAAACAGAACAAAATAAATATTTAAGGGGGCTAACATACAACAAACGTGATTTTTTTGCTCGTTTTTGCTCGATATTAATAACGGCAACAGATAGACAGATGCTTGAAATATTCACAGAATATTTAGTTATAATATTCACTTTAAAAATATATAATTAACCCTTAGTTTGTAGGGAGAGTCCCAGGGACTCCCCTTGAAACAATCTTCATTTTTATCTTTTGATAAAACGCGAGCACAGCGTCGTGCATTTTAGTACCTTTTGCTTATTGGTGTGGCTAACGCAGTGGCTAGAGGACGTGCGCACGCGCTATTCATAAGGTGAGTAACCAACACACGCGGAGTCCTACGGACTCCACCTTACACTTAACGTTACAATTTGTGAATTTAAGTTTTTTCGTTTTACCCCAATAACGTTGTATTTTATTTTTACAGTTCAAAACTGTGGCTTCTAATAGTCGTAACATAAGGTCCATAAATGTTTTGGATGAAAATCTAAGCTCTGTGATAACGGACTGGATGGAAGATATGGAAAATGAAGATAGTCTGGGCAATGACGAAGATTATTTTGCAGCCGCGCCCAACAACGTGTTTTTGAAGGATGAAGACGCAGATTACATTAAATCAGATCATGATACCATTTCCGAAGAAAGTATAGAACCTGACACGCAGTCAGCGAACTGTCCGTTGGTCAATGGCGATGATCTTACAGATTCTCGACTTGTGTGGAGGAAACGCTTACGTTATCCATCAGTCTCAGGAACAACGCACCAAAATGACGGCTAAATATTCTAAAAAGTGAAGCATCCTCTCTAAACGACTCAAATTTGAGAACACGAATGTCCAACACGCGATTGCCCAAATCGATTCGTTTCCAAATATTCTGGATCATACGAGGAGATCTCCCAACTGAAGTTGATAGCGTAGTGGAGGAAAAATTATCTCGGGAAAACAGCAAATACTGTTTTCTCTCTTTCCAGCTAGGATAAAAAGAAATACAGCCTATATTTGTCAAATAAATATGTCTGCATGTTCAAAAAAAGTGTACAGGCACTGTGTGGTACGTACTGATGAGTAGGACCTTGCACGTTTTTTTATTTTTGAATATTTAGAAGGTTTTATTAATTTTTTATTAAGAAGACTATTAAATTAATTGATTTAAGAAAAATATTTCATTTAACAATCATAGAAAAGAAAACTATGGAGGCTCGAAGTCGGTATGTCAATTTTTTTGTGAATTTCGAGGGTTGTTTCTTAATTTTAAGAAAAAAATGAATCTCATGTAAAGTTCCTGTTATATTTCGTCATTAAATTATAGAATGGTAACTAAGTCATGTTTTGCATGCCAAATATATTACAACATTTTTTATTTTGTCGTTTTATTTTGAATTTACTTTGGGGAGCCCCTCGGACTCCAACCTACATTAAGTGTAAGTATCTTTCACCCTTGATGATGCGGTACGCTACCCTGTTCGACACACTGGAGATTTCTACAACGTTGTCGGCGAGAGACTTATTGACCAGAAACCCTACACCACATTGGGACTGTTGGTCTCCCTCACGGAAGTACATTAGGTGGCCTGACTCGAGGGTTATGGTGTCCTCCCCCTCTCTTCGGACTTCACATAACCCGAGAATATGCCACCTAATTTTCCCAAGTTCAACCTCAAGTTGCGCCAGATGCGAGTCAAGCCGTAGCGTGCGTCCGTTGTACGTCGCCAGGGTCAGTCGGTTTTGGTGGCCTCCCGTAGCCCGGAGATTCTTGGCACCCCCCGCCCCGCCGTTACCGTGGTCGCCACCTTGACCAGGAATAGCGGGGCCGCCGGGAACTGGGGGCCGTGGCTTTTGTTTTTTCTGCATTTAGAGGAATTGCCCATAATCGCCACGCTGGGCAGGCGGGTTGGCGATCGCAGGGGGGCGTAGCTTCTCGCATCGGTGACGCTGCTGCCCGTCACCGGCCTGTTGCATTTAGCTACGCCTAGATGGATATACCGCCATCGGTCGGTCGCCAGAGCCTCGTCTGTCGGTCGGCAGGATGTACCGCGTGCAGGTGAGGTTGGCTTGGGGCGAGGAGGTGTTGGTTCGCCCCCTTACATCCCTGAGAGGTATAGCCTCAAGGTGGTGCAAGTGTACGCACCGACCTCGACACACTCGGATGACGAAGTGGAGGAAATGTTCGACGATATATCGAGAGCCCTCCACTTCACTACAAAGACCCACTACAACGTTATTATGGGAGACTTCAACGCTAAAGTGGGAGTACAGAATTGCAACGAATCGGTAGTAGGATCCCATGGATTTGGAAGCAGGAACCTTAGGGGGCAAATGCTCGTTAACTTCCTCGAGCGGGAGGGGCTCTTCTTGATGAACTCTTTCTTTAAGAAGAAGCCCCAAAGGAAGTGGACGTGGCAAAGCCCCGACGGTAAGACCCAAAACGAGATCGACTTCGTCATAACGGACAAAAGGCACATATTCAGAGACGTCTCCGTGATCAACAGGTTTAACACCGGCAGTGATCACCGACTTGTCCGAGGCTCTCTGAATATCGACTTTAAAGCCGAACGTGTCCGTTTGATGAAGGCCAGGCTCCGACCTACTCCGCTCCAAATCACGATAGGATCTGAAACGTTTCAGTCCAACCTGGAAAACCGATTCGCTGCCGTGGAAACCACAACAGACGTTAACCAGAACCTCAAAAATGTGGTTCGGATCCTCAGGGAGGAAGGCACGAGATTTTGTGAAATGCAGCGTAAGGGCAAGAAGTCGAAGCTTTCGGAAGAGACTTTAGGGCTAATGAAGGAACGACGTGAAAACCCACCCGTCACTCCGTCAGCAAAGCGGGCTCTAAACCGAGAGATCAGCAAGCACGTACGGCACGATCTTCGGTGCTCTAATACTCTTTCGATTGAAAGAGCGATCGAGCAGAACCGGGGGTCCAAGGTGTTCGTACAATCTCTTGGAAGAAGCCACCTGACAAAGTTGACTACAGAAAGTGGAGAAGTTGTTGCTTCGAAGCCGGCAGTCCTTTTGGAAGTGGAGAAATTCTATGGCCGGTTATACACTTCGCATGCATCTTGTCCTGATCCCGAAAATGAGTATTCTAGAGCTACATTAACACGCCACTACACCGAAGACCTGCCAGAAGTCAGCATCGGCGAATTTGAGATCGCTCTTAGGCAGCTTAAAAATGGAAAAGCCCCTGGGGAGGACGGCGTTACAACAGAACTGATAAAGGCAGGAGGTAAATCCGTACTGAGGGAGCTCCAAAAGCTTTTTAACGCCGTCCTGTTTGAAGGGAGAACTCCGGAGGCGTGGAGTAAGAGTGTGGTCGTCCTGTTCTTCAAAAAGGGAGACAAGACCCAGCTGAAGAACTATCGACCCATCTCTCTTTTAAGCCACGTATATAAGCTGTTTTCAAGAGTGATCACGAACCGTCTTGCGCGAAGACTCGACGAATTTCAACCCCCGGAACAGGCTGGGTTTAGGAGCGGATACGGCACCATAGACCACATCCACACAGTGCGGCAGATTATACAGAAGACCGAAGAGTATAATCAGCCCCTGTGTCTAGCATTTGTGGACTATGAGAAGGCCTTTGACTCGATTGAAACCTGGTCCGTTCTGGAGTCCCTGCAGCGTTGCCAAGTAGATTGGCGATACATCCAAGTGATGAGATGTCTGTACGAAGCCGCCACCATGTCCGTCCAAGTACAGAATCAGCAAACAAATCCTATACCATTGCATCGAGGAGTGAGACAAGGGGACGTTATTTCCCCGAAATTGTTCACAAATTCAATGGAGGATATGTTCAAGACGCTGAACTGGAAAGGACGTGGCATCAACATCAATGGCGAGTACATCTCGCACTTGCGATTTGCTGACGATATCGTCATAATGGCGGAAACGATGCAGGACCTACAACAGATGCTGAACGACCTAGCTGACTCTTCTGAACGCATCGGTCTACGGATGAACTTGGACAAAACCAAGGTCATGTTCAACGAGCATGTACTACCGGAACCGATTGCAATGCACGGAAACGTACTCGAAGCTGTTCAAAAATATGTTTACCTCGGGCAGACATTGCAGCTAGGTAAAAACAACTTCGAGGGGGAGGTGATCAGAAGAATTCAGTTGGGTTGGGCAGCATTCGGGAAGCTACGTCGAGTCTTTACAGCGTCGATCCCACAGTGCCTAAAGACGAAAGTCTTCAATCAGTGCGTCCTACCCGTTATGACTTACGGAGCTGAAACGTGGACACTGACGGTACGGCTGGTCCACAAGTTCAAAGTCGCTCAGCGAGCTATGGAAAGGGCTATGCTCGGCGTTTCTCTGCGTGATCGCATCAGAAATGAGGTGATCCGGCAGAGAACCAAGGTGATCGACATAGCCCACCGGATTAGCAAGCTGAAGTGGCAGTGGGCTGGCCATATCAGTCGCAGGACCGACAACCGCTGGGGTAAACGAGTCCTGGAGTGGAGACCGCGAACTGGCAAACTGGATAGAGGGCGTCCCCAGGCACGGTGGAGTGACGATATACGCAAGACGGCTGGCAGGAGCTGGATGCGAGAAGACGAAGATAGAACGAAATGGCGTGCATTTGGAGAGGCCTATGTCCAGCAGTGGACGGATAAAGGCTGATGATGAATGAATGATGATGAATCTTTCACCCTACAAACTAAGGGTTAAATGAAAATAATACAAATATTTAAGGGGGGCTCCCATACAAGAGACATGATTTTTTTGCCGTTTTCATAAATAATGGTACGGAAGCGCGAGTCCGACCGGCACTTGGCCGGTTTTTTCTTTTTCGCTTCGCTCGGGTGCGTACCTAGGTACGTTTTAAATACATACATTTTTTAGTTATTGCGAGTGAACCTCAGGAGAAAGGCCTATGCTATTGCAGATTTTTCTGTAGGCCTTATAAAGACCTACAATTTTCTAGATCTAGTACATTGTCATTGACGACGCGTTTGGCTCAGTTTCTAGTGACCTACTTCTACTCACTATGCCAGCGGTCGCGGGCTTGAGTCCCGCTGGGGAAATTCATTTGTGAGATGAAAATGAATGTTTGTGCCAAGTCATGGGTTTATATCTTATTCTTATTATATAAAAGGCAAAGGTGATTGACTGATGTATCAACGCACAGGCCAAACCCTTAGGGCTAGCAAATTGAAATTTCGCACACGTATTCCTCATGTGACGAAGGCATCCACTAAGGAAGGATTTTTCAAAATTCAACCCCCAAGGGGGTAAAATAGGGAAAAAAGTTTGTATGAAACTTTTTATTCCTTGAACATATTTGCATGAAATTTCGTATGAATTGAGTACGGCAAAAATAATGAGTTACGTATTTCAGAGTTTTCTAAAATTCAACCCCTAAGAGGGTGAAATGGGGTATAAAAGTTTGTATGAAACTTTTTATTCCTTGGACATATTTGCATAAAATTTCGTATGAATTGAGTACGGTAAAATTAATGAGCTATGTATTTCAGCGTTTTCCAAAATTAAACCCTTAAGGGGGTAAAATAGGGGATAAAAGTTTGTATGAAACTTTTTATTCCTTGGACACACTTGCATGAAATTTCGTATTTTACATAGTTTGATCGCGAGCGAAGCCGCAAGTTCTGCTAGTTTATAATATGTATGTATTTAAAGTTTTATTACTCGTACATATATGTAGTGCGTTACATACGCTGACGTCGCGCACCGTCACGAGTCACCACTACGCGTGTGCCTCCAAATTAAGACTGCATCAGAATTTCATTATCTTATGTATTCCGATTATAATAAGAAATTTTCATCCAATATGAGACTTTAACATCGATCACTATTGTTTCATAGTATTAAGTTTTGATTTAATTTTTCTATTTGAAGTAATTAAGAGTTTGGTTTTTTGAGTCCTCTGGCTGACATAAACGTAATTAGTGTATCAACTATCTGGTATAACATAGACCTTGTAGCTTACCATGAAACTAGATGGTGCTTTGTTATGGTGCTATTTCTTAAGGTTTAGCCAGCGTAAGATATGTACATTTCAAAGAACGACTCGATAGAACCAGTCATTGTGTTTTTCCGTGGGAACGAAAGATTTTCCTGTAGTAAAAGGTAACCTAAATGTTGACCGGAGTAATAAATTAATATTATACAGACTTTTGTTAAAATCGGTTCAGTACTTTTTGCATGAAATGCGCACTGTTTTATTATATATATACTGATATTATAAAGTTGAAGAGTTTGTTTGTTTGTTTGTTTGGTTGAACGCGCTAATCTCAGGAATTACTGATCCGATTTGAAAAATTCTTTTTTGCATTAGATAGCCCGTTAACTGAGGAAGGCTATATATCATCCCGGAAAAATGTACGGTTCCCGTGGGATAGATTTTTTTTTGTCTAGGGACGAACCCGAATCGAAGCGAGGGTGAGTCGCTAGTGTATAGATAAAAGGAAAATACAACCTCTTGTCACAGTGTACTAAAAAGTAACAGTGGGCTATCGCCTTTGATGTTTGAAGAAAAGCCGACACCGCGTAGCGTACTTCGCGTTACGCAGGGTTGTTACAGTTTTTTGTTTTTGTAATTTAATTAAAATGTAATATTATTATTTAGTTATTTATCGAAGTTCTTCATAGCAAAGAATACAAAAAAGCATTTCGCGGAGGCAAATTCAAATAGAGTTTTACAAAATTTCATATAATAATAATAATAAGCCTTTTATCTCTTTAATAAAAAATAAAATATACAATTGGTTTAACAATTATTTGATTTGATTGAATGAATATTTCTATGTGACATTATAATTAATTTAATGAATAACTAGATAATTAGAATGAAATAAATTAAGTTATAATAAAAATAAATTAAATCTAGCAAATTATATTATATAAGTCAAATTGAATTTAGTTATATATAAATTTATCATTATTTTCAATTTTTAGCAAAGTTAGTTTTATATGATATAATGTAATTAATAGATTTCCAAATCACCTATCATAAATGGGCAACGGGCAAATATTTTCGGTTTCTAGATTTACTGGATTTGAAATTTCTCTTATTAAACTTAATTATGCGAAAAATCCTCATCTTAATAAATAATTTTAGCAAAAAATATATAATATAGCACAGGTAGTATGAACCATTTTAATTGCTTACAAAATAAAATAAACGCGCGACAGCCCTTAAAGTCGTGTCCCGAGCTGCTAACTAATTCGGGCGGTAGAAATGTATGCAGCTCGGGCTCGCCTACCCGCGTCTCACCCCTCACACCCCGCACGATTGC
The DNA here is from genome assembly GCA_905404265.1 of Fabriciana adippe. Classification (NCBI taxonomy): domain Eukaryota; kingdom Metazoa; phylum Arthropoda; class Insecta; order Lepidoptera; family Nymphalidae; genus Fabriciana; species Fabriciana adippe. Next base: position 14,421,919 of record FR989984.1, on the reverse strand, counting down.
CCTGTCTAGACGGCTTCGTTGGATGACTGTATTGTTTTATAGACTGTGCTCTTGTAATGGACCGGCTAGGTAGCATGATTCTTAGATTCTTAAATCTTTTGCCAGTACTGATTTAGATTATAATTAGAAGATTATATAAGAAGTATTAAAGAAGACACTAACTCGCTAAACTGTAACAAACCAGACATAAAGTGGTTGCTGTATCTTTTAAATACAATACCAATAAATTGCATACCCTTTTGAAAGTAACTATTCCACCCTTCGTGATGGATGTGTTGTTTATATAAGAGCTCTCCTAAACCACGAATTTTTTTTTCACATTTAACAAAGATAAACGAAGTACTGGTCACACACATTACCTATTTTGTGGAAATCGGTTAAAAAAAGGTATTCAAATTCAAAACTTTCTATTCAAAGTCGGTCTAAACACTGTAAACAGTAAGTGTCGCTGTATGAAGTTCTCCGGACGGGCCGACGTTCGGTAAATGAGATTATTTTAAGTCCATAACGCTGTTTATTCTCCTTTAGGCTCACAACAAATGTTTTGTGTCAAAATATAAGGGAGAAAATATTTTCTTAGGCGAATTTATTTATGGACTCGAGTTTAGTTCTAATATATTGTGGCAAGTTGTTTGTGTAGTATATACGTGAGTGATATTGCTTTGGAGAATTTGTATAGTTGACGTGGTATAGTAAATTTTAAGTCTTTAATTTGTACTAGTGTTGGCCAAGTGGTCAAAATTCGATCATAATCATTATTAAAAAATTGAATTAAACTTATATAAATAGAACGAACCTATACACACACATATATATATATATATATATATATATATATATATATATATATATATATTTAAAACTAAAACCTGTTTCCAAATTCATTTTATTATAACACTAAAACTCTTTAATAGAAAAAATAAAATCGGTTGACAAATAGGGGAGAAAGAAAAAAAATATACTGAACTGTTTTTTCTTTACCTATTTATGTACAGATTTTTAGACGTTATTATCCGACCTCAATAAAGAAGTAGTCAATTCAGTTGGTCAGTGGTGATTGAATTTGAAATTAATTTTCAATTGGGTGTTCTATAATATTGTGTTACAACTGTAAATTGTATTCAGCCAGCTTTTTTTAACATCCCACTGTTGGGTACGGGGCTCCCTTCAATATGAGGGGGATCAGACCATAGTCCACCACGCTGGCTAAGTTTCCTTCACCGTAAGGCAAGTGGTAAACATGTCGGAAATGATTCGCACATGAAAATATCAGAAGTGCGAGCCCGGGATTTGAATCCGCTTCATTCGTTCACATTACTACTCTAAATTACATTAAAATCTTATGTTATATGTTTATTATTATTCTAAATTGTATTTATTAAGTTTTTAAATTTCAAAAAGCAACAACATTTATATACAAAATCATTGAATATGCTGTGCGGTTACAAAGATTAAACCTTTTACAAATTATGTACACACTACTATTAGTCGCATGAAGACACCTTTATGTAAATTAATAAAGTACAAACCGTCGTCGTGTCAAGTTACATTAAAATATTTAGAGTGGTTTTAGCATTAGCGTTATGGTAGTACTTAGTGGTGGAATGAATTAGACTACTATTATCTATACATCTATACAGATAAATAAAATTGGAGTGTCTGTTTGTAATATTGAAATAACCACTTTTTACTAAGTGCATATGGATGTATACACGGTACATATACCAAAACAACATTTTTTATAATTTTTGTCTGTCCGTTTGTCTGTCTGTCTGTTTGTTCTAGTTAATCTCTGAAACAGCTGGACCGATTTTGACGGAACTTTCACTGGCAGATAGCTGATGTAATAAGGAGTAACTTAGGCTATTTTTATTTTAGAAAAAAACAGGGACCCACAAAAAAAAAATTAAAACCAAATTAATTAATTAATTTTGTTTTGGGAAGCAAATTAGGGACGAATCCGAGCGAAGCGAAGGTGAGTCGCTAGTGAGTTATAAATTTGTATGTACGTGTGCGTATGCATGTGCGTGTGCGTGCACGTGTGCATGCGCGTGTGCGTGCGTGCATGTATGTATGTATGTCCTTGTGTGTATGTATGTTTGGTTATATGTATTCGTTTCTACAAATGTTGCAACTTTTATTAAAGAGTTTACCGGACGGGTGATAATTTGCGTATAATATACTAAACAATATAATATCACTTTATTCATATTTTAGCACAATTCAAAAGATATAAATAATAATAAGCAGTTACATTTAAATTCTTGTTTCGATGCCCTTAAAAGTTTTTAAGTAATTTCGAATAAGAATTTCATAATGCGAAAAGTAGATTATGAATTCACACGAGTAGAATAAATAGCCGAGTTGACGGCAGTTGAGAACAATATACAAACAAGTTTTGTTAATGCTACGACATAAAACGGGTTTTCTTGTTTTGGAAACTTCTTAATGGGCGCGAGTTTACTCAGCACTTGAAAAAGGATGAAAACAATTATGTTTTAAGCCCTTATAAATACTAGCGTGTGACTGTGACACTGTGTTTATAATTTTATAATTTTTTTTTATGTTAGGATATTAACACATAGCGCCATCTAGTTCCATGGTAAGCTACGAGGCTTGTGTTATGGATACCAGATAGTTGATCTATACATGTAATAAAACTGTAGAGGTCGAATGTCAGTACATAGAAAAAAAATTTGCTAAAAACTGAGTAAGGGGGGTGTAAGAAGAGAAATACAACAAATCCAGGTTTTATTCAATTTTTTTGTTTCTCTGTCTGTCTGTCTGTTTGTACGGGCTAATCTGCGAAACTGATGGACCAATTTAAATGGAATTTTGCATGGTGGTACCTTATATTCCCAATCAACATTTCAGATACTTTTCATCCCGGTAAATTAAAGAGTTCCCATGGGATAGTTAAGAACCTATAGTAACTTGTACAGCTTAGTACACAAAAACTACTGATTGGATTTTAATAAAACTTTACAATAATATAGTTCATACATCAGAATAACAAATAGGCTACTTTTTATCCCGGAAAAATGTACGATTCCCATGAGATAGATTTGTTTTTATTTATCTAGAGGCGAACCCGAGCGAAGCGAGGGTGAGTCGCTAGTTATAAATTTAAACACCTATGACTGGAGTACAAACATTGGTGCTCATCACAGACATGAATGCCCCCAGTGGGACTCAAACCCGCGATCGCTGGGACATCAAGTAGGGTTAGTACAAACAGAGCCAAGAGTCAAAATAATATAATTTTGGTTTGTCTATTGACTTGTATGTGCTAATGCAAATCCTGAGGTCTTGGACTTGAGTCGGAAGTATTAGTCGGGTGGCATCTTGGGTATCAGGATTTTGATTTATATCTAAGCTACGGAGATAAAAACACTTGCAAAGTTTTAAATCAACATGACAGTTAGAAGTAGGTAAAAAAGACTAATTAGTTCTATTGAAATTTCATGGTTTTCTTGAAAACGGTAACCTATGTATGTCTATATAATGATATGTCAAAGGAAATTTTATGGGACTACCTCGTAATTTTCTTTAATATATTACAATTTCAACTAACAAAATTGGTCAAATCATGTCTGAGAAATCGGTGAACACGCATAAAAAATACATACAGACGAACATAGAACCTTCTCCTCCTTTAAAAAACTAAAGCTTGTAATCGTCCAAAACATGATATTAAGCCAAAAATTTATTTAAGCCAAGTAAATTAAAAATAGCCTGGAATACATTTTTGATGATAACCTCCCTGGGTCATGTTTGTTAATGTTTTATTGTTTAAAGAAATATTTCGCCTGTGAAAAGAGTGAGGGGTCCACCACATAGATCGGAATCTCCTACTATTAGAATAGCTTTAACTACAGACATATATTACTTTTAATATAATGGGATAAAAAGTACTCTATGCTACTCTCTGGCCAATGAAGTTATGTCTATGCATCATTATGTGAATAACATCGTTCTTTTTTTATATATTTATTATTTATTTTAAGTATATTTATTATAAAAAGTAAAATTATCATACACTATTTTTACATTATATTTACTTTGACGAATTCCATTCCTAGGAATTGAAAATCGTTACTCTATCACTCGAAGTTCGTGTAACATGCATTAATAAGCACCTTCTTCTTTTAAGTCGGTTAAAGAATGACAATAGATAATAGTAATGATAAATAAGAGTTCATACCATAACCCCACTTAGTTTTCCATGTTTTTCAAAAATCCAACGCATTATCCGGTGACCTTCTTTCGGCATTTCCCTATGGGTTATTCAGAAATGGATCCCGACTGATGCGTCGCATTAAACATTTAAATCTCTTAAGGATCTCTACGTATTGGACCTGTGTCCCTACGCAAGATTTCTTTCGAACCCTTGAAATCTCAAAAGATACAAATAATAATAACTTTGAAAAATTGATGAAATAACACATTATCATAATTATAAAACTATTATTCAAGATAATAATGAGGTAAGTTTTTACGATATCCGTAAAACCGAAACTACTTTCTTTTTCACGAGAATATAATGTATGTACATCACTAGCAGTTCAGCAAAATCCAAACCTAGCTTTATGATAAAAATAAGGTAAAATTTTACGATTACCATAAAATCGAAACTATTTTCTTTTTTAATAGAAAATAGTGTACATCACTAGTAGTTCAGCAAAACTCAAGCCTAGCTTTAAATGTAATTTGCGGTTGTCGATGCACTAATTGTCTAGAAATTGGATTTCGGTTATCAGATGTAACCCTATATGAAATTTATACAGTTAATTACCATGGAGGCTTAATTAATTTGTCGACAATCTACATTTTATAGCGACATTTTATTTTAATAGGATATCATTAATATGGCACATCATAAATTACATTTTTAATGCAAAATTTTCTCAATAATATAAATTTGTAACATACAATATTAGATTTGGATGTGGCAAGAGTGGTGTATTGACGGAAGGTCTGTGCTTGGCTATGGGACGTTAAAAGGGCTTAATTATTAACGGCTCAACGTCGCTTCGCTTGGGTTTGTCTCTAGGAAAACAAAAACAAACCTATTCCACGGGAACTGTAAATTTTTCCGGGATAAAAAGTAGTCTATGTGTTATTCCAGACTATAATATATCTCTGAAAAATTTCATCCAGATTCGTTCAGCCGTTCTGGCGTGAAAGAGTAACAAACATCCATACTCACAAACTTGTTATTCATTGAGATGATATATTTTCCCGTAGTAAAAAATATCCTATATGTTGACCCGGATAACCAGCTGTCACTATACCTCAAAATCTGTCCAGTGGTTTTCTCGTGATGCGTTTCCAGGCAGACAGATAAAAATTCTAAAAATTATAGGTTCGGCATCTGTATCGATAATAATGACTAATTCAATAAAATTTTTCAAAAAATATTTAATAGATTCGACTTAGAATTTAATTGTATGTATACGTACGAGTAGATTATAAATAAGAAAATGTGAAAAGGTGATTAATGTTTTACTTCAGAACCTAAAAAGTTTAGTTAATGTCTAGATGCCTAAGCCAATTTATGTTGCTACTAACAAATAATAAAACCAAATTCTATTCATTTCAAATTCCTAACATGCATAGTCTATTTTCAGGCTCATTATAGAGTTGGATATGTAATTTTCTTTATTCTGAATGCGTACAGGCTACAGATGTAAACATAAAGGGGTACGTGCCACAGTTTGCTTGCTAAGAAAATTTGCATGTATGAGATATTTGGGCGTGAACTTCCTAAATTTAATCATATGAGATAATTTTTTTTTCGACGCCAGGTCCTATCGTCGACTCTATTGCATTAAGCATAAGGTGCTTTATTATATTTATTATGTCGAGCCATACACTCAACCAATCAAACAATTCAAATACAATTTCGTCACTCACTATGTTCGTCAATCATACATCATCTAACACAACCCTCATTCTACTTCTTGCACACGACACCTGCACTAGACAAATCAAAAAACCGTTGTAATTCTATTAAGACACAAAAAATATAAATCTTCGAGAAGATTTCCAAATTTTTCTTTTGTTCATCGCGAACATTTTTTTATATGTTGGGACATTAACACACTTCATCATCTAGTTCCATGGTAAGCTACGAGGCCTGTGTTATATACCACATAGTTATACGCTACACATATGTGTATAACTTTAAATACATACCTACATATTATAAATCCTATGACAATTTTATTATTTAATAAAAAAAACATGTTATAAATCAGTACAATACAGTAAATACAAACGAAATACATATTAAAAGTGCCATGACTGGAGTACAAACATTCGTGCTCATCACACAAATGAATGCCGCCAGCGGGACTCGAACCCGCGCCCTCTGGCACAGCAAGACGGTCACTACAAACTCAGCCAAACGTGTCGTCACGTTACGTTGTCAATTAATTATTGTTGTAAATTATGTAACTCATTATTTATAATCAGTATGAATTAAAATTAAAAAAAAACCCCCACGCAAAGTACCTCCCAGCGGTGAAAGCGGTAACAGTGATAGGTACATTACATACCTATCACTGGTTAAAGCAAAGAATCAAAGGTTTAATGTAGAGTGAAGTTCTCTGGAGACCAACGCTTATAAAAGTACTGAATATTAGATATATGCAAGGAATATATTAAAGTTTTACTCCTATTAGTGACTTCCTACACATAAAATACTTTATATATTACATTAAGTATAAGTCTATATTTACATCTAGTACTACTTACTATATATATTATTTGACTTACCCTCGCTTCACTCGGGTGCGTCCCTGGTAAGTTTTATTTTTTTGAGCGAAACCTTAATTTTTTTTCTAAAATAAAAGTAGCCTAAGCTACTCCTTATAATGTCAGCTATCTGCCAGTAAAAGCCCGGTTAAAATTGGTCCAGCCGTTTCAGAGATTAGCCGGAACAAACAGACAGACAAAAAATTAAAAAAATGTGTTTTTCTTATAAGTACCGTATAAAATTCCATATGTATTTAGTATGAAGCTGTTATTTTGACATTACAAACAGACATTTCAATTTTATTTATCTCTATAGATAAGCACATGTTATACTCAAGCATGTCTAATATATTCCATACATAAGTAGGCCACGCAATTCTCTGCATAACTTACATACTGTACAAATTGTAGTTGGTTTTGTGAAAGTTGTATATATACACTGCAACTATATAATTTTGGCTATTTGACAATTCTCCTAGTAATTATTCACTCTGTAGAAACAAATTGTTTTAAACTAACATAAAATTGTCAAACTGAACGAAAATGAGTAGTCTATATAACGTATTCATATGTTTGAATATTTATAATGCTATAGTTTTCAACTCAATTTATACAAAAATCGAACCCGCATCCTCTGATTTAATGAGTGATTTAATAGGACAACATCATACAAACAAATGTTAACTTTCGCCTGTGTTTTCTGCTTAGTTATTCGATGAAATGAGCGTATGGGTTAATTCAGTATGTAAACTATCTAAATTTCAAATTTCACTCAAATCGGTAGAGCCGTTACAGCGTTAAGAAGTGACAAACATACACACTAAATGAATTATTAAATCTAGTTAAACATAATTGCTACCAAAATAATCCATTAGCTCGACAAAGTAAATTAAAATAAGGTTACTTTGGAGGCATATTCTCATAACTCACGCCTCGTAAAAATTGTTCTTTTTTATAAGTAAAGATCTATTTATCACTGATACAGATATTTATGGAGTGAACAAATTGCCTACATTTTCTTCATAATACCGTACACCAGTTATTTTTATAAATGGATATTGTTTAGATAAATAACATTTTGGACGAAGGGTGTGACTTCATTTATAGGGTATTTAACTAGTGATTTAACGTCGCTTCGCTGGGGTTCGTCGCTTTTGCTTTTGTTCGTTGCTGTTTGTAATAAAAAGTAATAATTATTATAAAGTTATTATTAATAAATATTTATTTTATAGGTAAATAAAAAGCCACTTACCCTCGCTTCGCTCGGGTGCGTCCCTAGGTGCGTTTAAATTTTTTGAGCGGAACCCTAATTCTTCAAGTGGCCTATATTACTTCTTATAACATCAGCTATCTGCTAGTGAAAGTCTCATCAAAATCAGTCCAGCCATTTCGGAGTTTAACCGGAACAAACAGACAGAGAGACAGACAGATACACATACAGATTTTCGCATTTCTAATAGCAGTCCAATTTTGAATTTTTATATGAATTAAAACGATTATAGATACTCATTAGCATTTTCAGCTCATATAAATTAGTATATGATCTGAAAATGCTAGGATATTATCCTACTACTTAATATTCAGATAATGTAGAGCTTTATGATTATTTCAATTCATTTTTTATATAGACATGGTCATAAAGTGCGTTACGCACCTGGCCAGCCGGAACTCAATTTTGCCCCTCGTAAATTATTTGCGGTCGACACAGATGTGACAGGGAATTCTAAATTTTTGTACATACAACATTTAACTTTAAATTTAATCTATATTTTACATTTATCTATCTAACTGTTTAATCATCCCCATTTTATTTTATTTATTTATTTATTTATGTACCATAAAATATATGTTATACAAAATAAAGTAACAGAATGTCGACAAAGGATAACTTATCTCTTTAAGAGATTTCTTCCAGAAACCCTTCAATAGTGAGAAAATAAGTTAATTTAGAGCGGTGTAGGTACAGTATAGCATTAAATGTTTATAAACTTAATATTAAAATATAACAACTAAATATCATAATTATACAAAAGTAAATATATTTATATACACATACATACATACATACAAACACATACACTTACATATACCTACATACATACAAACACATACACTTACATATACCTACATATTTATATGCTAAATTTTATGTCTGATTTGATAAATAGTGCTCTTTAATTCTAAATTTAAATGTAGTAAGTGAGGGATCATCTTTAAAAATTTAATCAGGGAGTGAGTTCCACAATCTTGCTGCCATAACAGAAAAAGATTTTTCATAGAATATTGTATTGTAGTGAGGAACCACTAGCTTGGGTAAATTGACACAAGGCCGCACTGGTCTGTTTCTAGGGGGAACTAATATAAAGCGCTCACTTAAATAAGATGGAGTAGAGGTTTTCAAAATATTATAAAGAACACACAATATTCGAACGTTCCGGCGAAAACGAATAGGGAGCCACTTCAGTTGACGTCGGAAAATACTTACGTGATCAAATTTGCGCAATCCATATATAAACCGGATACACAAATTTTGTAGGCGATCTAACTTGTCGAAGAGCTCCTCAGTTGCATCCAGATAGCAAACGTCAGCATATTCAAGTAACGGGATTAACAGAGATTGAGCCAGGGTGATTTTAGTTTGAAACGGAAGAAAATTTTGCAAGCGTTTCAAGGAATGAAGGGAATAATGCACACGCTTACTAACCTCGTTGACATGCGCCTCCCAAGACAAGTTGCAGTCGATTGTTAAACCTAAGTTTTTACAAGTGTCTGAGATATTTATACAAGTACCATCGTAAATGATGTCAGGCAGAATGTCGAAGTCAATTTTGTTCCGCAACCGCTTACTACCAATGATCATCGCCTGAGACTTTATAGGATTGACAAGGAGTCCGAAAGACTTTGCCCAATCTTTGATTTTTGCCAGATCAAGGTTTATCCTGTCTATTTCAGACGCTAAGTCACATATCAAAGCATGTCTATATAGTTGCAGATCATCTGCATATAGATGGTAATTAGAAGAGAGTACCTGCGGGAGTTCGTTTATGAAAATTGAGAAAAGCAATGGAGATAACACACCACCCTGAGGGACGCCAGCGTAGAGATTAGACCAATCCGAGATAGTCTCATCACAGTAGATTCTCTGTTGGCGATCATGAAGATAGGATTTAAACCAATCAACCACAGAAGAAGAGAAGTTACGAGAGGCAAGGATTGAAAGTAAGACATCAAAGTCCACTGAGTTGAAGGCATTGCTAAAATCAAGCAAAATAAGAATAGTCACTTTCTTGTTATCCATGGCGTAACGAATATCTTCCGTGACTTTTAGCAAAGCAGAAGTCGTACTGTGCAAAGGACGAAAGCCGGACTGATAAGGACTTAGTAGGTTATTTCGTAGTAGGTACTGACACATCTGTTTCGATACTAAGCCCTCAAAAACTTTCGATAAAATGGGAAGAATTGAGATAGGACGAAACTGTGAGGGACCAATAGGATTAGGAATCTTAGGTAAGGGGATAACGTGTGCTAACTTCCAAGCCGCGGGAAATGAGCTAGAAGACAAAGAAAAATTAAAAATGTGAGTAAAAATATGACAGATGTGATCAATAGTTAAAAGCAACATATCGCGGCTGATTTCATCATTACCAACGGCTTTAGAAGTAGTGGATAGAATGCCTCTCTTAACATCATCCTCTGAGATCTCTTGAAAAACAAAAGGGTCGCAATTAGGTTGGATAGTCATAGCTAGTTGATTTAGAGTTAAGATCTTCTCCGTGTTTGAGATTTGAACTGGCGCAGTAGAGAAATGTTGATTCAAGCAGTTGACATTGCAGACTTAAGGATAGAATGTTGTGATTTGCCCACACCTAGTGTCTTAAAAAACCTCCATGTTTGAGACGGTGTGGAGTGTAAGATACAAGAGTGGATATGGCATTTTCACCCCCTTAAGGGATGATTTCATAGATAAAAAGTATTCTGTATCCTTCCCAGGGTCTCAAACTATCTTCTTAACAAATTCCATTTAAATCGGGTTAGTAGATCCAAAGATTACCCCCTCACAAACTCACAAACTTTACCTCTTTATAATATTAGTATAAATTACTCAGATAAATTATAATTCATTTTTTTGAATAAAACTATCTTTTTGGACTTTTTAACGTTTCGAACGCTCGTCGCGGGCGATCGTGGTCACAGGAGGGACAGGATTGCTGTAAAACATTTGAAACATCGGGAAAACAAAATTCAAATTTAATCCGCGAAATAATTTATATACTATATATATATTATTAAAAAAATTAAGTTTGATAAAAATTGCATAGAAATGAGATTTTAAGTTTTGTTTTATTTTTTAGCAAAGTAATTTAAAATCGTATTTTGAATCTATGATGCTGCTTGGTAAAGGACCTAATGCTAAGTCCCCTAAGAGCATACATGATCGACATTTTTTTTTTCACTTTTTTAGGTTCACCAATAACTTTATATTTTATACATACACAAAAAATCATATTAAAGATACAAATCTAAAATGCAAAGCCACATTCAGGTAAACACAACATTTAATATATTTAAACGAGCAATTCTTGTATATTTATATCTTTATTTATTTATACCAGCGATCTCGGAAACGGCTCTAACGATTTCGCTGTTTGGCATGTGGGGGCTTTCGGGGCGAAAAATCGATCTAGATTAGTCTCATAGTTTTCGAGTTTTCATGCGGTTTTCTTTTGTATTATTCTACGTAGAATACGGTCGATAATTTCTTACACTTGGGTATAAGCATCGTGGTCAAGCGGTCAAGGCGCAAGTTACAGTTATTATAGCCGCGATCGAGTCCCGGTCCCGTTCGTTTTTTTTGTATTTATTCAAGTTTTTAGTTTTTTTTTTTCATCTAAAAAATACGATATAACAAAAAAGAACTCCGAGCGAAGCTAGATCGCCCAGGTACTACATCATTTAAATATAATAATTAGATGGTATTTTAAAACAAAGGTGGCAGAGGACAGAGTAATATATAGCGTCTTAGGTCGTCGCAATGGCTGATTATAATTAAAGAAAGATTTTTATTAATGGCCAAATGAAATGGCTTTAATACTTTTTGTAGTTTTAAGACCAATGACTCGTCTATAAAATATATAAAAATGTGTTAGCTACATTCATATACATTTTAGAAAAAAAGATAAAAATGTAAATTCAAAACAAGCCAATTTCTATGAAAACCCGATGGAAAAGAAAGAAAATATGAAATCGTTTTACGCTAACCGAAAGGCTGGTATAAGTGATAGCAATAGTAAATATTGGTAAAGTTTTATTCTTTTTTCGTCTAACTATGCAGCTTTTACGTGCAAAGGACGTTAGATTCATACTAATACTAGCGACTTACCCTCGCTTCGCTCGAGTGCGTCCCTGGGTACGTTTTATATAGAAAAAACATTTATTGTGAGCGTATCTTAGGAGATAGACACATACTGTCGCAAAATATTCTATAGGTCTTTTTAAGATCTAAAATTTTTAGTACATTATTTTGATATACATATGTACATATGTATCTCTAAAGGTTAAGCCAGCGTTAGCAGTTTCGATGCGAGCGATTAATAATTTTAAATTTGTAATATCATCTAAGATATTAATTTTAATGATATGCTGTAAAAGGCAATTTTGATCTACGTTAAATGCACAACGTATTTATTGTATTTAATTGTATAAGGAATAATGCTGTATTGTTTGAAATAGCTTCGTAAAAACCCATTATTTTTCAGTAATATTTAAAAAATAAAAATGGTGTGTGCCTTAGGATATAGACATATACCATCGCGGACTTTTCTGTAGACCCTTTTAAGATACAATTCTGAAGTAGGTACATTATTTTAAGATATCTCGTAAGGTTAAGCCAGCGTTAGCAATATAAGCGCCCAAAAGTATGTTATATACGACATCATTACAAATCTTTGAAGTTCTCGGCTTTTCCCTACTACTAAATACTACATTGGAGTACTATTAATAATGCAAAAATTGTTGTATGTGCGTGTGTATGTTTGTTACTCTTTAACGAACGTTGTACTAACTATATTATTGTAAAGTTTAATTAAAATCCAATCAGTAGTTTTTGTGTACTAAGCCGTACAAGTTACTATAGTTTTTTAATTATCCCAAGGGAACTCTTTAATTTTCCGGGATGAAAAGTATAGTAAGATGTTGAACGGGGATATAAGGTAAACATTTCATTTAAATCGGTTCAACTGTTTCGGAGATTAGCCCGTACAAACAGACAAACAGACAGAGAAACAAAAAAAAAACTGGATTTATTCTATTTCTCTTCTGACATCCCCCTGACCCTTTTTTTTCTATGTACAGACATTTGACCTCTACAGTTTTATTATATGTATGTACCTAGAGACAATTATATAAATTACAGTGAACGAGAAAGAAAGCTTTCAGTAAATTAGAACATCAAGGGACAATAAAATTACATTTCAGTAGTTTAAATATAGACAACAAGCTATTGCTATAAATTATGTAAATCTCAAATCTCATAGAATCATATTCAAATGATTTGTACAAAAGATATTTTCTTAGAAAAAAACATTTTTATATGTTTCATGCCATTATGCGCAAGAAAGCTATTTCTTTGATGCAGCGTCTACATGACAGCAACAACAGTATTTTAAAGTGTATTTCGGCCAGAATGGACTGCCCCTTTTAGAAACACTGGATGGAGGCAATTGGGCAAAGGTGAAGTTAAAAATACTAACATAGTATTTAAGTATAATTGTTACTAACCAATTAACAATATGTGGATGTACTTACGTCTGAAATAAAGATTATTATTATTATTATAACTATTTTATTGGTAGCATTTGAGCGTATGAAAAAAGTTTTATATATAGTAATATTATATTATACCTTTTCACGTCTACATTTCATACGTTTTCAAAGTTCCGTACCCTAAGGGTGCTAACGGAACTCTATTTCTAAGCCTCCGCTGTCCGTCCGTTCGTCCGTCTATCAGAGGGCGGTATCTTATGAACCGTAATAGCTAGAGTTAAAAATTTCACAGAGTGTGTATTTTTATTGCCATTATATACAAATAATAAAAACCAAGATGGCGAATTTCAGAAAGGCTGCCATGCAAATTAAAAAAAATCGATTATGGTATGGAGCATTTTGTATGCGATTCCGACTCGAACTTGCCGATTTTTTATAACTTATACTTTTTAAATGAAGGTTCTGATTTTATATTGTTTTTTTTTAATTATGTTTTTTTGCTCAGGTATTCATTAACCTCTTTGTATTTCTTTCTTGTTTTTGCTTATTTTTATTTTATGATGTAGTTTTTGACATACATACTAGTAATTTTAGTTAAAAATGTCATGTTACGTATCTACGTTCAATTTATTATCTAAACATAAAATAAAATTCTGAGTCAAATCTGTACATTAAATATTTTTTGGAAAATCTTATTGAAACAGACTTTATTATTAATACAGAAGCCAAATCTACAGTTTTTAGAATTTTTGTCTGTCTGTCTGTTTCTGTTATCTCATCACGCGAAAACCACTGGACACATTTTGATGAAATTTGGTATGACGATAGCCGGTTATCCGGGTCAACATATAGGATACTTTTTACTGCGGGAAAATATCTCATCTCTGAACTAAACGTTAAAACGTAACTAGGGACGAGCCCAAGCGGAACGACGGTGAGATGCTAGTTTTGGCAAAAAGCAAGGTCTTACAGCACAAGTAAAGGGAAAACTCTGAAAAATAAAAAAAAGTTGAAAATTAAGGTAAATGGTACTTACAAGTTTCAATAAAATCTAAATTTGCCCATATTTTTTTATCGTATTGACTCAGGACCTTGATTTTCATACACCTAATAGGGGCTATAGACTTCAGTATCTGGTATAAATTTCAACTTGCTAAGTTCACCCGTTCCTGAGACACCACCACCCGTTCCTTACACACGGACAGACGGACAAGAAAGTGATCTTATAATTATAAGGGTTCCTTTTTTTACCTTTTGAGGTACGGCACCCGAAAAATGAAGAGATAATTGAAAATTATGGCAAATTATTAATATTTATGTACATATAGTTACGAATACTGAAGAATAGTATTCGTTTCGTAGCGCTGTAAAACCTTAATTAATGAATAAAATTTAAAAAGTTCATAATGAAAATTATTTCTTAAAAAGCCCCCTTTAAAAATGGTCTGATATATTTTTTTTGTAAAATGATCAAAAAAAAAGTTATAACGACCAATAGAATTTTTTTCTCAAATTTTCATTGATTTTCACTTATAACTTCGTTATTTTTGGTTCTACGACTAAAAGTTACTTGACCAAAGTTGTAGAGAATTTTATTTGCAACCAAAAATGGTCTAACATAATTTTTGTGAGACCTATAGTTTGTCAGATAAACCACAAAAACCATTTGTACCTCTTTTTCCAAGATGGCGGCCGTGGGACAAGGGCTGCAACCCCACAAACTTGGATTTAACTTTACACTAACCCCTCCTTGATATTTGAAAAATAAAATTGCGTCCTCTGACAAATGCACGCTAAGGTCAAAAAAATGTAACATTTCAATGGACTATCCTCAAATTTTTAATAATAAATATGATTCAAATTTTTAATAATAGAATTATAAATACTGGGTGGACACTAAATGGATTTAAATGTTACAACACGAGTATGATTAGATCTCCCTGGTGGCTGATTTTGGAACTAAATTATTGTTTATAGTACTATTTATCATAAAATAACAATAAAATTTCTATATACGTTACTGCCTGTGGATATTTTATCAATAGGTACTTTTGATATAGGTATTATCAGTCTAAGTTAGCTCTGTGAATATTAATGACTGTAAGTTCTTATCTATACAGATAAATAGAATTGGAGTGTCTGTTTGTAATATTACAATAACCGATTTTTACTAAATGCATATGGATGTATATACGGTACATATACCAAAACAACATTTTTTACAATTTTTGTCTGTATATCTGTTTGTTCCGGCTAATCTCTGAAATACCTGGACCGATTTTGACGAGACTTTCACTGGCAGATAGCTGATGTGATAAGGAGTAATTTAGGCTACTTTTATTTAAGAAAAAAATAGGGTCCTACGAAAGAAAAATTAAAACCCGACAAACCCGAGAGAAGCGAGGGTGAGTCGTTAATAGGGAATATAATCACTTCCAAAGGTTTTCGTGAAAGTCAAGAAAATTGCTGCCATTATTGTGTTTTGCAAATTAAAAACTCGTAGAGGCTATCGTAGACCCCTAAGCTGAACAGAGAAACTGATTGCGAAGGTTTTTTAAAAGGGTTTCGGTTTTAACAAACAAAATCATGATAATAACCTTATCTCTGAGTCCTGTTAACTATTTCTGCGTGGGACATATTAATGTGTGCCCAAATATAAGTTAACTCTGTATTCCACGCCTACGATTTAACATAACTCCTACGCCCTAAGGTCGCTTAGAAGAGATCGCTTATTGCGAGAAAGCCGCTTTCTGTGCATAAGTTTTTTTATATTTATTTCTTCCTTTTAAATAAAACTATCTTCGGATTTTTTGCGGATTTTGTTTTGATTTTTTATTCGCGATGTTTCGAATGCTTTACAGCAATCATGGTCATGGGAGGCACTGAATATGAAATATAATAAAAAAAAATATATATATATACAGCTAAATAATATTCCATATTCAACCATAAAACTTCTTAAATTCTTCCTGTAGTATATTTCTATCTATCCACCCATCCTTAAACTATCAGATTTTGGTGCGACGATAATTCAACACAACCGGTAAAATGAGACGTAGGAACGACATTTTCACGTACACTCTGACTTTCCAATTCCAAGCTGCTATTTAGGATACAGTCATAGACAAAGGCTTCACATTTTGCATCTGTATAAGCTAGCTATTAGACAAATAAGGGAATCAAAGCTATAATATATCATCTTAGTAACGTCGCCTCTTTTACATTATGTCGTCTTAGTGCTTATATTTTGTTCAAACATCTAATTTACCGAAGGAATTTTTAATACAGAATTATTGACTTGTCATATCAATCTTATTGGTTTTAATTAAACGTTTTACATTAGCGACTCACTCTCGCTCCGCTCGGGTTCGTCCTTACTTACATTTTAACGTTTAGTATAGATTTCTCAGAAATGAGATTTTTTCCCGCAGTAAAAAGTATTCTATACGTTGATCCCGATAACCAGCTATCTTCACACCAAATTTCATAAAAATCTCTCCAGTGGTTTTTTCGTGATGCGGTCACAGATAGACAGACCGACAGACAAAAATTCTAAAATTTATAATGTCTATTACGATAAGATTTTCCTAAAAATATATAATGTACAGATTCGGCTTAGTTACAATTTTATTATATGTATAGATTAATAAAGACAAAAATATGTATTTTATCTTTGTTTCACATGTTTTTATATAAGTCTTAGAAATAAGGCTTTGTTTTTAAAAAATAAGAGGAAATTCTCTTCTCTAAAGTACAACTAGTATTGTTATAGTTAGAACAAAAAGCACTATGGCGACGACTACGTATTAAATTATCAATTCAATTCTTCTTTTACCCTAAAATATTCTAATACAAATGTAATGTAGATGAATAGCTGAATGGCCTTACTTAACCATTCGTATTTCCGACATACGAGTATGCCTCGCAAGGAACATTTGTATGTTAACTCGAAAGGGCTAGTGAATTATTACTCCATCGAGCTTTTTTGATGGCGCTTATTAAGCTATTATCATTATATTTATAGTCGTTATGGGTTATGTTCATATGTATAATCTAAAATATGTAGTTATCTAGACATAAGTCTAACATAACACTGTGACCAATAAACATAAATAAAGTTCACAAGAGAGGCCGCGGGGAAAAGCTTGTTTTTTATAAAGGAATATTTATTTACTAGGCTTACATAAGATACTAGCGACTTCCTCTCGCTTCGCTCAGGTTGATCAAACTTTCATCCCCATTTTTACCCCCTTAAGGGATGATTTCTGGGTAAAAAGTATCCTATATCCTTCACAAGGTCCCAAACTATTTTCTTACCAAATTTAATCTAAATCGGTTCAGTAGACCCAGAGATTACCCCCTACAACGTCACAAACTCACAAAATCACAAACTTTACCTCTTTATAATATTAGTGTAGTTAATTACAATACCATAAGTAAGTATATCATTATTTACATATATACATGTGCGTTTATTCAAGAGCTTATTAATCTGCATAATAAAATATCAGAAACTTTCTTATTTTCTATTTCTACGATATTACGAGGCAGTGATAGCCCAGTGGTAACACGCCCGCTTGGGAAACCGAGTGAAGCGGGTTCAAATCCCGGGTCTCGTACTTCTGATATTTACATGTGCGAATCATTTCTAACATGATTATTACTTGTCTTACGGTGAAAGAAAACATCGTGAGGAAACCTGCATGTCTGAGATAACCTAGCCAAGTTTTCGAAAGACATATGACGTCCGCCCGCACTTAGCCAGCGTGGTGGGCTATGGCCTGATCCCCCTTGTATTGAAGGGAGGCCGGTGCTTAACAGTGGGACGTTAAAAAAAGGGGGCTACAGTTACCATATAATTATACAGTTTAGTTTTAGTATAACACAATATTAAAGAACACCCAATTCAAAACTACTTTAAAATTCAATCAAATAAATAATAAAAAACACAAAATAATCATACATTTGAATTACTTTGCTTCTTTATTGAAGTCGGATAATGACTACCATATGACAATTCAATAAAACAACGCCCAAAAATCTATACATAAATAGCCAAAGAAAAAACATTTCAGTATATTTTTTCTTTTTTTCCTCTATTTGTCAACCGATTTTCTTTTTTCTATTGAAGAGATTTAGTGGTATAATAAAATAAATTTGGAAACAGTTATATATATATATATATATATATATATATATATATATATATATATATATATATATATATATATATATAGGTTAATTCTATTTATACGTTTACTTCAAATCAAATTCAATAATGATTATGGTCGAATTTTGACCACTGGATGAACACTAGTATAAATAAAAGACTTAAAATTTACTATACCATGTCATTTATACAAATTCTCCAAAGCAATATCATTTACGTGAATACTATACAAACAACTTGCCAAAATATATTAGAATTAAACTCGAGTCCATAAATAAATTCACCTAAGAAAATATTTTTTCCCTTATATTTTGACACAAAACATTTGTTGTGAGCCTAAAGGAGAATAAACAGCGTTATGGACCTAAAATAATCTCATTTAACGAACATCGGCCCGTCCGGCGAACTTCATACATCGACACTTACTGTTTACAGTGTTTAGACCGACTTTGAATAGTAAATTTTGAATTTGAATACCATTATAACCGATTTCCACAAAGTAGGTAATGTGTGTGATCAGTACTTCGTTTATCTTTGTTAAATGTGAACAAATTTTCGTGGTTCAGGAGAGCTCTTATATAAACAACACATCCAAATAAAATAAAAAATAAAATAAAATTAAATCTATCACAAAAGGTGGAATAGTTACTTTCAAAAGGGTATGCAATTTATTCGTATTGTATTTAAAAGATACAGCAACCATCACATATTATGTCTAAAAGACTATGCTGTCAGATTAGTGGAAATAAAAAGGAATACAGAATTTCTTTTTACTTTGAACTTTTACCAAGAAACCAAAAGAATAATTCAAACGTGTACGTTCGACAACTTGAAACTGAGCGATGCAGTTTAAGAAAAGCGGTCAGAATTGGCATATCGAAGGGTGTTGTTTTCCTGCATCATATTGCACATTTTTGGTCACTTGTCAAAAATTATTATTAGAACTAGGTCGAGATGTATTATCACATCAACCATATAGCCTCGCAACTTCAGATTACCATTTATTTCGTTTAATGCAGATCTTTTTAAACGGTAAAATTTTTAATGACTCTGATGATGTAAAATTACATGTAATTCAGTTTTTTGGATGCAAAATCAGATTTTTCTTGAAGATGAAATTATGACACTGCCTGAAAGATACCAAAATGTCATTGATAAAAACTCACAATACCTAATTGAATAAAGTTATATTTTTAAGCCAAAAATTTTAATTTTCCTACTCATACAATCACTTAGTTGCCAACCTTAATACCTATGTATAAATATAATAAAAAAATAGTGCAATTTTTACAACTTAAAGGGATAAATATGGAAAAAATCTAAAAAATTAAAATTTATATCTATATCTATATATATATATATATATAGATATAAATTTTAATTAATAACACGATATATATATATATATATATATATATATATATATATATATATATATATATATTAAGTTTTCCTCAAATTTTCAAGAACTAGTATGGTTAAATTTCGACCGCTGGACAAACATTATTATAGATTAAAACGTGAAGAGAAAACCTTATACCCCTTTTTAAGCATATTACACGTACTGAGAAGTGTGAGCTATTTAGCTATAGTTATAGTTTATATAACTGCAGAAAGCTAACATTAATTGAATCACTTTTGCCGCAGCTTCGCTCTCGTATTTTATCTATTTACTGCTTATAATAGCTTCGCTTCTAAAAGCTACATCACTTTAATTAATTTTATATTATACTAATATATAAAGAGAAAGAGTGTGTTTGTTTGTTTGTTTGTCTGTCTGCACGTTATAATCTCTACAACTGTACGTCTTATTTGAATTTATTTTAAATTCTTATACTATTTATCGGGGAAGGTTACAAACTACGAGTATGTATGTAATTTTTACAAAAGGACTTAATAGCGTTCAAACTTAACGAATTGTATTCGATTTTCGAAGACGTGTCGTTCACTGCGTTCACAGCTTGTATAATCTATACATGTAATAAAATTGTAACTAATCCGAATTTGTACATTAAATATTTTTTTGGAAAATCTTATTGAAATAAACATTATCATCGATACAGAGGCCAAATCTATTACCGCATCACAGAAAAACCACTGGAGGGATTTTGATGGAATTAGGTCTGGTGATAGCTGGTTATCCGGGTCAACGTAAAGAATACTTTTTACCGCGGCAAAATATCTCATTTATGAGAAAAAATATAAAAACTGCAATGTAAGAGTTTACTAATATGTAAAACCTAAGAATTTGGTTTTTGGTTAGCGCGGGCAGAGCCGCGGGCAATGCTAGTAGTAATATATAGTATCTCATCTTTCTTGTACATTATGAAACAAATAGGATAACACTTTATGTGGAAGAAAGTTACTAAAAATTGCTCCATTTATTATGTAAGGGCTCGTAAAGATGAATATACTGATAAGGCTATAACAATATATCAGTTCGAAAAAAATAGTCGAGTTACACGCACTTGCTCATGGCGTACGTTTCTCGTTTATTTTGTAAAGGAGGCTTGGAGCTAGTAGAAGATGGAATTGCCTTGAGCAACTGTATGCTAAATTCTAAAATAAGGACGTAGTTTGAGTCACTCTAGAACTTCCCAGTCAAATTTACGTTGGACCACTTAGTTTGTAGTTTTAATGTTTTAGTTTTTAGACCAAAAATTAAAAAAAAAAGGTTTATGTTCCACATTTTTACTAATTCACCTAATTTTTCCTTATAATAAAATAAAATAAAAAAAAAATTCTTTATGTATTACCAAATAAAAGTACATTTCATACATAACATAGATCTCAAAACAAATATTACATCATACTAGTTTCTGCCTGGAGCTTCGCTCGCGTGGCTATAGGACAGGAATCAAAGGTAACCCATGTCCATTCCCAGGATGCAATCTATATCCTTTCCAAATTTTATCGAAATCTATTGACTGGTTTAAGAGTGGAAAGATGACAGATAGATGTATTTTCACATTTATAATATCGATTTACCGGTCACTATATAGTGTCTTCTATCTTCTGATGAAAGATGGACCAAACGGGTGACTAAGTGGGCGAGTCCAAGAGGGAGAAAAAGAGCAAGAGGCAGACCAAAAGTACGCTGTATCGAAGAGATCATTAAAATAATAGGCACAGACTGGCTAGAATTAGCTAGAGATAAGAAAAAGAGAAGCCGCTTGGAGGAGGCCTATACCCGAAAGGGGCCATGACTTTTCAAAATTAATGTCAAAAATTAATAATACTATTTAAGTCTAATTATTATAATCACCAATCATAATCTATACAGATAAATAAATTTGGAGTGTCTGTTTGTAATATTAAAATAACCGCTGTTTACTAAATGTATATGGATGTATACACGGTACACATACCAAAACAACATTTTTTACAATTTTTGTCTGTCTGTCTGTTTGTCTGTCTGTCTGTTTGTTCCGGCTAATCTCCGAAACGACTGAACCGATTTTGACGGTACTTTCACTGGCAGATAGCTGATGTTATAAGGAGTAACTTAGGCTATTTTTATTTTAGAAAAAGAATCAGGGTTCCGCGAAAAAAAATTAAAACCCATGAAATTGTGGACAACATCCGCGTACTGCGTACGCATTCGAGCGAAGCGAGGGTAAATCGCTATATAATTTAAATGAATATCTTAGGAGTAGCAAGCTACTATTTATGTATAAACATAGCTAACCGTGAAAACGTATCTAGGGACGAACGCGAGCGAAGCGAGCGTGAGTCGCTAGTGTTATATAATTTAATTTAAATCAATTCTTGGTCAAGGAAACATAGAGGCTTAT
This sequence comes from Fabriciana adippe, assembly GCA_905404265.1. Lineage (NCBI taxonomy): Eukaryota > Metazoa > Arthropoda > Insecta > Lepidoptera > Nymphalidae > Fabriciana > Fabriciana adippe. The sequence goes on along the minus strand of FR989984.1, from coordinate 14,399,434 downwards.
AATAATACCTAATAATAATATAATGTCTTATCCACTCCAATACGAAATTGGTCAAATATTTACTTAACTGGAACTAGTGTTTTATGACACGTTTGGCTCAATTTATAGTGATCCTACTTGCTGTGCCAGCGGTCGCGGGTTCGAGTCCCGATGGGGGCATTCATTTGTGTGGTGGATACGAATGTTTGTACTCTAGTCATGGGTGTTTATATTTATAATATGTATATATTTAAAGGTATATATGTGTAGTGTATCAACTATCTGGTATCCATAACACAGGCCTCGAAGCTTACCATGAAACTAGATGGTCCTGTGTGTCAATGTCACAACATATTTATTTATTTAGTGAAGTAAAGAATGAAATAGATTTTCTAATCTCAGGAACTACTAATCCGATTTAAAAAATAGTTTTCGCATTAGATAGCCCGTTAACTGAGAAAGGCTATAAGGCTAAATATTATCCCGAAAAAATGTACGGTTCCCGTGAGATATAGTTGTTTTTGTCTAGGGACGAATCCAAAGCGAAGCGAGGGTGAGTCGCTAGTAAAAAATATTGCTTTAAAAGAGAAGCAAATCCGTGATATTCGACAACACACTCTAAGCCACAGGGCTATCAATATGGAATTGTACATTTCAAAAACATGTACGACTCTCGCTTTACAAATATACGCTAAGTAAATATACGACGTTGTTATCCAATCATTTTAGTGGATACGTTACAAAGCGATGCAACTGTAACATTTTAGGTTTTGAATTTTTGTTGTCTCGTACATAGATGGAATGTGTTTACTACGTAATACTAGACACAGACATACATATACATAGATAAATAGGTACATTCGTTTATTATATATGAATATATTCTCTATTGCATTTATGAAAAACAATATATTGTTATTGTACTCGTATGTATGTATATCTTCTGTACACAATATGTTAACACAGTCTAAAAAATATTAGATTATTTTACTTCTATATATAAGATAATATTATCAATAATATTATCTTTATGAACATTGACATGGGAAAATATTTACATTTCGAAATAAAGGTAAGCATCTAATAATAATGACTTTCATGGTAACTTTATAAAGCCTGATAATGAGACACACAAATTAATATTACAAGTTAAACAATATGTGCCAATATAATATTAGCGGCTCATCCTCGCTTCGCTCGGGTTCATCCCTAGGTAACGTTTTAACGGTAAGTATGGAATAGATGGACTATATATATTATATAATGTGTTTTCTTGTGGGAATGAGATAATCTCCCGCGGTAAAAAGCCTATGTCACTCTCTAGTCCTCCAACTATGTCCACACAAAAAATCACGCCAAACCGTCACTCTGTCTCGACGTGAAAGAAAGACAAACAAACACACTTTCACATTTACTATATCAATCACGCCAGTACGGATCTGGATGAAATTTGGCACAAGAATAGATTATAGTCTGAAATAGCACATAGGTTACTTTTTATCTCGGAAAAATATACGGTTCTCGTGGGATAGATTAGTTTTCGTTAGTCGCTAGGGAATTCAATCTGAGACTGATGAATAAGCGGACGTTCAATAGTCTCATCCAATAGCCCATTTTTCAGCCCATCCAAAGTCTATTCTATAACCCTATTTAGATTCCCATATTATTCACAGTCCCATTATCCGGAGGCCATATTTGGGCAATTCTCTATGAGTTATTCAGAGATGGATCCCGGTTGATGAAAGTTGAATCTCTTAAGCCAAGCAAACAAGCCTTCCAAAGGATCGGGCTCCTTTAAGCCCGTAAAATCCGAAGAGTTACAAATAATAATCATAGCAACTCTGAGAAAGTATTCTTACTCCAAAATTAACACATCTACCTTTCATAAAGCAATAGTCCAGAATGATGAAAAGCTAAACCCACTTAATTTGATAAAAAAACGAAATAATGTAAGCTTAGCAATATCCGAGAACTGAACCAGAATAACGTCGACAAGTTAGGATCGAACAAATGGCTCAGACGTGGCGAACTCTTTCCAGAGACTGAAAGGTTTATGATGACCTTTCAAGATCAAGTCATAGAAACAAGGAATTACCAAAAATACATAATTGAATAACCAAACTTCCATACCGTATACGCAGAAGATATAACTGTGCCTCAGAAACCATACAACATATCCGGTGCTTGTAAATCTATTGCCAAACCATCGGCATGACTAAGTTGCATAATATATCATTTACCAAAAGTTGGTTATTAAATGCAATATTACTTCCTCACCCCCATTACCTTGCTATAAATACACACTAAAATCTGTAATTGAAAACGAATCCTGAGCTATAAATTGACCGCGCCATACTGACAGATAAACTGTACGATACAATAGACCGGATATTACATTGGCAGATAAATTAAACAACACAACCATACTTTTACAGAAACTCTTGCTAAATATCATAGAATGTGGAAAATAAAGACAGTTACAATAATACCAATTGTTATATCCACCACAGGCGTTGCACTCAAGAATCTTCATCAGTCTATTAAATTGCTCGGAGTTTATCCCTTTTGCTTACGTGCAAGTACAAAAAAACAGCTATACTTAATACATGAGGTTCGAGTCCCGGGTCGGGCCAAGTTTAGTTATTGAGTCTTTCTGTATAGTAAGCCTCAGTAACAGCCCGGAGTTGGGAAGTTGGCGGTGTTTCACCCCCGTGCCTCGGAGAGCACGTAAAGCCGTCGGTCCTGCGCCTTAACTCTCACCGGTCGTGTCGAATAGTCGTCCCACCGGAGTATGAGAGTGACAGGAATAGAGAGTGCATTTGTGTTTGCGCGTACATTTGTGCACTATAATATCTCCTGCGCAGTTGGCTAGTCTCAATGAGATTGGCCGCCGTGGCCGGAATCGGTCAGGAGGACATTATTATTAGTGAGAAAAAAATTAAATTATAATTTCCATAGTATCTATAGTATAGGCACATACTTGGCTTAGATCCATGATTGTTGATATTACTACTCGGTACTGACTACTGAGGATTTTGAACATTAACAATTAAAAGTAATAATATTAATATTAATAAAATTGAATAAATTAAAATTGAAAAACTCATCTTTTACTCTATCTACTGAACCAATTAAAATAAGGCGCGAAATTTACCAGGGTGCTCGCACCGCTCGGGTTCGTCCCTAGAATTACGTATTCACGTTTAGTATAGATTTCTCAGAGATGAGAAATTTTCCCGCAATAAAAATTATCCTAAATGTTGACCCAAATATTCAGCAATCATCATACCCTTCCTCAAAATCTATCCAATGGTTTTCTCGTGATGCGTTCGCAGACAGAGAGACAAAAATTCTTAAAACTATACATTCGGCCTCTGTATCGATAATGACGACTATTTCAATAAGATTTTTCAAAAAATATTTAATGTACAGATTCGACTCAGTTACAATTTTATTATATGTGTAGATAAATATTATTTAATGTGAAATTCTCGAAACATCGAAATTAAAAAATCTTAATTGTTAAAATAATATTTAGTGATTCATTTTTTTTCTCGACATTTGATTTTTCTTTGACATCGTTCTGTTTACAATATGGAAAACTTAAAATATCGCGTTATTTACGATTACGAGTTCCACCGTGGCACCAGCGCTGTAAAAACAGCTCAAAGGATTTATGATGTGTAAGGGGAACCTACTGTAAAATAAAACTCGGTTTTTTGGTTTCAACGTTTTCAATCTGGAAATTTTGACGTACAGAACAAATCCCGAGGACGGCCGGAGACCCTAGTCGACAATGAAGAATTAAAAGTGATCGTGGAGGCGATTCCATCGCAAGTCACGTCAGAGTTAGCGACAAGCTTTGGTGTGAGTGATGAAACAATTTTAATTTACTTGAAACAAATCAGACAAGTGTATTAAAATGGTATATTTAAATAATGGCTATATTTATAGTGTATCGTTTATTTCAATAAGTGTACAAACGTGTTTTAATTCTATATTGCAATGAGATAGTTACTAAGTTTTTTTTATAAATTCATTTTCAATAATTATACACATTATGTTTCCTTGCTTGGATGATACAGTGCTCTTAAACAAATAATCTCCATAAAAAAATTTTGGTCCCAAAACTGTTTTAGTAGTATCCTCAGGACTTAACTCAAAATGATAATGTCCCTAAAACAAATAATGAATTATTAATAATATACAAATAAAATTTAGTGAAAATAAAAGATTGCGCCAAAGACCGAGAGTTTCGCAAGCCGTGCTGAAAGTTGGCATAGTGCCTTAAATGTACAATATAATATAATAATATTCATAATTTATTACGTGAAAAGTAAAATCAAATAATATATTTACACGTCTGCAACATTTATTTTATAGACTGCAAATATAATTTGTAGTTCATATTATTTGAAAAATAAATTTATTTTTTGGACTAAACCAAAAATATTTGGTTAAATTTTTTATAATATTTAGCGACTTACCCTCGCTTTGGTTGGTTGTGTCCCTAGGTACGTTTTAAATAAACTTGTTTTAAGTTATTGTGAGTGTTATTTGGGAGGTAGACACGTGCATTTTCTGTACACTTTTTTAAGACCTACAATTTTTTTATATACTATTGTGATGTACGAGTATGTGCTCTAAGGTTTAGCCAGCGTTAGTCATGTAAGTCTACACAGTTTTTTTAACAAGTTGACGAAGGAACATATTATATAGATAGTATTATGCAATCGGAGACATATAAACGAATTTATGTGCATTGTACGTATTTTATATCAGCTGCGTGTGCGTTACATGTCTTTCATTATTCTATAATACTATTCGATTATTCTACTCATCCGTTTGTAGAGGGTAGGCAAGCAAGTTATCGGCCTGTACTGCGATGGATCTACGGTAGCATTGTTTTTTGGGATCATTTACGTTACTCCTTTTGTAACTAGATCTGGTAAAACTGAAGTAGATTTTATTATGTCCGTAACAATGCTCCAAAGTATATTATGTAATGCAAAAAATTTCTTATACCAGAAGGTATATATGCCATCAACTCCACTTTCTTTCCAGTTTTTCATCTTTCTAATAACTTTTTCTAAATCAGTAGTTGTCACCTTTGCAAAATCCATTTGATTTAGGTGTTTCCATTTTTTCTTCGTCTTTTATCCAGATAGTTTCATTATTATGATCCTCTTGTTTCTTCCAGATATCAGTCCAATGGTCTTTAAGTGCTTCACGAGTGGGTAATTCTGTATGTTCATTGCTAGCAATACTGCCGGTACAAAAATCTTTTTCATTATTATAGAGAATAACTTGTTTTCATTTTTACGTTTCAGTGCTTTAATATAACGCGTTAAACGTTGAGATAGAACGTTGAGGATTCTTGTATTTCTTAATATTAACTCTACTTTTTTGTCAAGTTTTCTTGATCCATTATTATTTATGTACCGTTGTAATCTCCCTATACCAGCCCTTAGTTTTTTAATATCTTTTTCAATTCTAATCTGCCATTCTGGTTTTTCATTTTTCTGTATGTTATGACTATTAACATTTTCTTCATTTTGTTTTTTAATTTTGTAACCCAGTTGACGACACATCACTAACACGCTGAAATATATATGTGTATGTATTTGATCTATCGCAGAGTCAATAGAATTAAAATGTCTTAAAATATCTTTGTAAAATATATTAATTAATTTATGAAGTCTCATATTTTCTTTTAGCCGAGATAGTTTTGGACTTGAAGTGGTATCTATTTGTCTTTATTCGGCTAGTGCTATTTCTAATTCTTCTATGAGATTTTGTGTACATGGTGGGGAAGGATCAGCTTCGTTACGTGTAATGTTTGTTTGATTGTCAATTACTTGAGAAGACTATGTTATTTGTATTGCAACATCTGTAGGCATATTAATATTTTGTGTGAGCGGTGTTTGAATAGAAGAATGTTTGATAAAATAAATGGTCTAACCGACAATTAACTATGTTACGAGTTCCTATATCTGAATAGTCTTTTGCCATTACATGCAAATTACTTTCTGACTCTAAACTATGTTCTTCATTTTTTTCTTTGTCCAGTTGTATTATTACTTCAAGCTTTATAATTCTAAGTACTCTTGCTGTTACAAGCTTATTTCCCATAATAACTGTACATTAATCTGCTATTCTTTGAGAATTTACTTTTAAATAAGGGTATTTTTGTATAAATATTTCAAAAAATTTAATGGGAGACATTGTTTTGTCTGTTTCAAATTTGACTACGTAGTAGTATATGCGCATTATGAATATATTAATATCATCATCCCATTTCATGTGCACCCTTAGCTTACCAACTTTAGTGGTCACGGGTTGTTCGGCGATTACTTCCTGTGAAACATCTTAAGCTAGCGTTTCTACACTTCCTATGGTAATCCCTCTTCCGGTTGTAACTTCTGAGGACCTTTCCCCATCCCCTCTGCCTTCAACTCCCGCTCCGCCGTGGTTGCGAGTCACTAGCTATCATACTATCTCTCTCCGTGGCCAGCTGTAGATGTGCCCCGGCTATCACCTCCGGGAGGCGACCCTATACGATATTTCTTATTACGCGTCTCCATATTAATGGGTTACCTGAACTTTTTTGGGCGTGTAAATTTTTATTATACAGGTTCCCGCCCCCCACGTAGCAAGTTCAGCTAGGACGTAAGGTAGAATTTTGGGAGCTTATTATCCTTATTGAATACGTTTGTTTTTAATCCTGATACTAATATGTACGGTTAAAATTTGTATGACTCGTCTGGACCCGTTTATTGTAGATAGTAGAATTGTGTTCCAGTAGGAATCATTGATTTTCTTGTAATAAAAGGTATTCTAAATGTTGACCCGAGCAATATATTAGCACAACACAAAAACTTATTAAAATCCTTTCAATAATTTTTGTATGAAAAGCCAACAGAAAAATATATAGATTTTTTTTAACAACAATTGCTAAGGTGTCCATATTCTTTACACAATGAGTAACCGTCATGACTTTGCCCGAACAAAGCGAGGTTAAGTCACTATCCTGTACATGCATAATATATCTACATATAACAAAATATTAACAAAATAAAATCTGTACATCAAGTATTTTTCAGAAATAATTATTGTTACAGGTTGTTTGCATAATATGGACCCCAAAACAATGTACTCGAAAATTGTTGGTCTTTTCAAGACCTACAGAAAAGATTTCGATAGAATGAGTGTCTTTCTATATAATATACACTTGCAATAACTATTTTTACTTATTTAAAGTCACCTAGAACGTACCACACCGACCGAAACGAGGGTAAGTCGCTAGTATACTATAAAGCAGCATTTTCCAACGAATAGATCGCGATGTCCTGGGGATCGCTGCGCTTCTAAGTATTTTTAAAATTAATTCCTAAAAATACTACTTAATTACAAATTACGTCGAAATTTAATTGTAAAAATGAGTAAAACTGATAAGCAGATACAATATTTGCAATAAAAACGAAAAATAGAGGGGGATCTCTATATAGTTTTCTTTACCAAGACGGTCTCGTCATGAAATTGATTGAAAAACACTGTTGTAAATCAAAAGTTTTCCGTTCATAAAATACAATAAACCACTTGGCAAGCTTTGTACTAAGGCATCCACTCGACCTCCTAATGAGGAACCATAAAAAATATTTATTTCAGCGATACAAACCTTCTCGATGACGCAGTCACTTGAATTGAAAAATGATTTTATAAAGACAGCCGCAAAATAATGTGTACAAGGATGGTTAAATTTGTAACTATATAGCTTTTTTTTACTATTACCGACTACAGAAAACAACGCTATTTTAATCTGTAAATTAAAAAAAAAAATATATTATATTAGTACCTATAAATAAAGTCCCTCACAAAGGTCATCAAGAGTCTTTTTATATAGACATTTTTAACAATGTGCAGAGATTTTTGTACCCAGAAAAAATATATTTACGTGATTCGTCTTTACCAGCAGGATAGGAGGCTTAACTCATTTTTCAAATTATAATCTATACAACATAATAATACGTTATTAATACAAATGTACATATACAAATTGTAACTAAGTCGAATTTGTACATTAAATATTTGTTGGAAAATTCTTATTCAAATAGACATTATTGTCGATACAGAGGCCGAATCTATAGTTTTTAGAATTTTTGTCTGTCTGTCTGTGACCGCTTCACGGAAAAAACCACTGCAGGGATTTTGATAAAATTTGGTATGATGATAGCTGGTTATTCAGGTCAACATATAGGACACTTTTTACTGCGATAAAATATGGATCTCATATCTGAGAAATCTATACTAAACGTTAAATCGTAATTGTAAGGATGAACCGGAGCGGAGCGAGGGTGAGTCCGCTAGTATGATGACAAATAAAAGTAATTTTTACTTGTTGTATTATACTCGTATGTACATCCCTTAGACTTTTAATAAATAAATTGCAAATTATGCCCTTCCTTAAGCGCGCTATATTTCTTAATGAAAAAGATCAGACTTTTACATCTATATAATATACTAGCGATTCACCCTCGCTTCGCTCGGGTTCGTCCCTAGGCCCTTTACAAACAAACCAACAAACAATCAAATAGACAAACAGACAAACAAACTCTCCCTCTTTATATATAGTATTCTATATTATACCTATATAAAAATTAATTGCCACATGTATGACGGCCATCACTTGAGAACGGCTCGACTGATTTGGCTGATATCTTTTCCGTTGTGTTTGTAATTGTTAGGACAATGTTCGTATGAAAGATGATTCTTGATGGTATTTATGTATGAAAATTTCATTCCCATAGAATGTAACGTTGAGTTTGATAGTTCTGTTGTCACATGTTTTTATGGCAACAAAAAACAAAAACAATTTTGAAATGAAAATATTGTGCATTTTTTTTATGATTTTTAAATACTAGCAGAACCCGCGGCTTCGCTCGCGATCAAACTACGAAAATTACGCATGCAAATATGTCCAAGGAATAAAAAGTTTCATACAAACTTTTATCCCCTATATCACCTCCTTGGGTGTTGAATTTTGAAAAATCCTTCCTTAGTGGATGCCTTCGTCACATGAGGAAACATGTGCGAAATTTCAATTTTCTAGCCTTAAGGATTTGGCCTATGCGTTGATACATCAGTCAATCACTTTTGCCTTTTATATATATAGATAGATTAGATTTGACTATCATTTCAGTCCTCAAAATATTATCAAGTTGTTATTACTTGGTAGTTTGAAAGCGGGCAAAGCCGCGGGTAATGATAGTTAAAATAAATATTACTTCAAATATACCTATTGAAATTTAAAATTTTAATATTTAAAAAAATATGACTAGCCTCATCCATAGTAGTTTTCGTAGGAAAGAAAAAGTTATAACTTCTGGATAGTCGACTTTTATGCATAGTAAGATTTGTACTAAAATCTGCAGCGTCCTTCACTTTGGGTCCTTTGCATACCTCGTAACGTTTGTAAATAACATTATATGGGCCCTGGAATAAGATTTTGGTTAAAATGTTTATATGATGTATGTATGTTATGATTTAACAAGAATAAATATTTTAATTCTACAGTGGTAGCATATTTTTTGGAAATTTTCCATTGACTAATTCTGTACTAATCGTACATACCATATCGCTATATACCTCCAGAAACTTACCCTCGCTTCTCTAGGATGCGTCCCTAGGTGCCTAACAGTAATGTATATGTTACTCCCAGTCGTAGTTTGCCCGTATACTAGATTTCATCCAAATCCGTCCAGTCATTCCGGCCTAAACGAGTACAAATATACACACATACGCACACGCACGCGCACACACGCGCACTCAAGTAATGTATAGCAAGATTAATTTATTTAATACATACTTACAAAATTGTCTGATTTCTTTGGAATTTTAAATAAAACTATCTTTTCGGATTATTTCGCGGATTTATTTTGATTTTTGGTTCCCGACGTTTCGAATGCTTTACAGCAATCATGGTCACGGGAGAGACTAAGGTATTAGACATCTCAAAAGCGTTATATACTTGTTACAGACAGTGCCTACCCACAAATTTACAAAAATGATTTTGAAAATTAAAAATGGCACCAGAGTACCTTACAATATTTGTTGATTTAAATTCTAAACATATTAAAAATATTAAAAAGTTTAATAAGTATTATAATTAAATATTATTTGTTTAATTTTAGCTGTTATTATTATAAATATTACAATATTTTAAAAACTTTAAGAATTAATAATGTAATATTATTTAGTGTTGCTATTACTATAATATGTCTAACCACAAAGAAAATCAAAATATTAATTATTTATTAAATACTAATTATTTATTAAATACTAATTATTTATTAAAGTATTATTATTGTTTTATATGTAATTTAGAAATTAACTTTTTTAATTTAGATTTCTAATGTAATTTTAAGATAGAATATTAAGCAACACTATCTTCACAGATAAAATATATATTAATCTGAATCATTGTTATAGCGATCCACACAGTATGAACTAACTACATCTACAGGTCTGTTTTCTTTGTTTTTGCCGTTAGATTTTATTATGTTTATTACAGGATCCCACGATGATGGTAGTACCCAGCCATCTTCCCTATTGAAGTTTGGATGTTTTTTAATTTCAATAGCTTCGCGAATCATCCTGGGGCGATAACGGCTTTCTTTCGCAAGTATTTGTGGATTATCAAAGCGAATGTAGTGGCTTGGGCGATCCTGGCTATGTTTACAGACTGCAGATGTTGTATTGCGACGGTGCTTCACATCAGCTATGTGTTCTTTGACCCGAGTTCTAATGGATCTCTTTGTTTGTCCGATGTAGGAGAGCCCACAATCACAATCAAGTTTGTATACCCCTGCATCTTGGAGAGGGATGTGGCACTTGACTGGTGGTAAAAACTGACTAATTTTCTTTGGCGGCTTGAAGTAAGTTTTGATTGAAGCACGCTTTAAGATGTAGCCAATCTTGTCAGTGACTCCTCTCATGTATGGCAGGACTGCAGGGACTCGCTCGACTGTGGCTAATACCTTAGTCTCTCCCGTGACCATGATTGCTGTAAAGCATTCGAAACGTCGGGAACCAAAAATCAAAATAAATCCGCGAAATAATCCGAAAAGATAGTTTTATTTAAAATGTCAAATATTCGCGTAAATCTAAGAAAGTATTATGATTTCTTTGGAACTTTATTTGTCTTTACTAAAATAAATAATACGAAAGATAAAAATAATATGCTAGTATTCATCATTTGGAATCAAACACTACTTCAACGGGAAAACCGTTGTTAAACTATCGTTAGAATTATATTTAATACAAATGGATATTTAATAGTTAATGGATATTTAATGCTTATACCTAATTGTATAACAACTGCAGCTTGTCTATAGGGTTGGAATACCAAGTAGCTATCCTAGGAAATTTTATTTACTGCTAACAAGATTTAAAGTTCAAACCAATGTAAAATAAACCTATTGTAATCTTAATGAAAGCCTGATTAATGCTTGAATTGATGTTTTATTTGTACGAGAGCAGAAAAGTATTATTTGTACAACAATATATTTTATAAATTTAACCTCGGTGCAATCAATTTTTCTACAAGAACCAGACAGGACTTTTTTGTTTTAAACCAAAAGGAAAACCAAAAACAGATTTAAAAAAACATAAAAAAGACTTCTTTAATAGATAATCAAACAGATAAATAATATTTTTATATTGTATTTTAACAGAACCTCGAATTTTATATAAGTTTTACTTATAAACTTTTAAAATAAGACACAATATATAAAAACTACAAGTGTTTTAATGTGGCAGCTATCTTTTTTAATGTTTTTAATCAAAAGAATTTATAGTTTATCAAAAGAACTTCAACGCGTCCGTGACGTGACGTGAGTCGCACATAGCGACTCACCATCGCTCCGCTCGGGTTCATCCCTAAGTAAGTTTTAACGGTTAGTATAGATTTCTCAGAGATGAGATATTTTCCCCTAGTAAAAAATATTCTATATGTTGATCCGGATAACCAGCTATCATCATATCCATCAAAATCTGTACAGTGGTTTTCTCGTGATGAAAGTAAGATAAAGTATTTTAAAAATTCTGTAGGTGAAATCAATCATCCCCTGTTTTTGTACACTTGGGGGTGGATTTTTTTATTGAAATTTGGTTCCATTTCAATAAAATTTAAAAAAAAAATCTTTGAAGTACCTATATGTATCATCGAAATCGAACCTCCTCCTTTTATGTCGTCGGCTAAGAATTATTACTTTTACTGTGTGCCCGTTACTATATTGTCAAATATTGCTTACCTTGGTGTTTAGTTTTATTTCGAAACGCAAATATTTTTCAATGTCAATTTTCATAAAGATAATATCATAGATCTAGGATTGTCACAATAAAAAATATTTTGTTGTACTTTCTCTAGTGTACTAAAAATAATCATGTTTAAGGGTTACTTATATATATATATATATATATATATATATATATATATATATATATATATATGTGTGTGTGTGTGTGTGTGTGTGTGTGTGTGTGTGTGTGTGTGTGTGTGTGTGTGTGTGTGTGTGTGTGTGTGTGTGGGTGGGTGTGTGTGAGTGTGTGTGTTTTGATTATTTTACTTTGATTTTGCTTGTGTCCCATTTGCAAGGAAGAAGGAAGGATTCTAACAAAACTTCTAAATCTACGTTTTTATTAACGACAGGTTTTATTTGGTTCGTTGAACACATTTTCCTAGCACTTATGGGAGCTGTGTATTGATTTAATAAACAAACACACACACACACACACACGTATACACACACATGTACAACATACACACGCACGCACGCACGCGCGCATGCACGCTTATAACTCTTTACCGGGTAGGCAGAGAGAACAGAGATACTGAACACTATAAACATTATTAAACAATTAAAATCAATGGGAAGGGGGACTTTGAAGGGAAGATCATTGTAGATAGAATGAAGGACTCTAGAACACCCAAAAAGTATATGAGAGGGAGTACCTTCATCAAGATCACAATCATACAGAATGATCCATGGTACTGATTTTCGCTAGGTGTAGGTAATTTTGTACTATAGAGTCACGTTTTGAATCGTTAAATATGAAGAATAGGAACTTTTTAATATTAATATATTCAAATATACTTCAATTACTTTGATAATTTACGTAATCACACGAAATTTTACTACAGCCCTCATTAAATTTAATATTAACGATATAGAGTATAATAATGTGTATTACAACAATCACATCGACACAGCAAAGAACAACATTGCAACTCAGTACACTCTAATTTCGTATTTAAACTTTAAATGTACGAGAAATTAGTATCTACCTTTAAATTATCTTTATACGGAGTTACAATTTTGTTCTTTGAAAACATCGATATGTTTGAAGTTTAAATGAGCATTATCTATGTACGACTAGATACATATTCATATATAAAGGTTTATAAAGTGTTTCGTGTTTACTTTAAAATTAATTAAGTTAATTTCAATGTCCGTTAACTAAAATTATACTACAAAGACATAGAATTTGATTAAATGACTAGCGACTTACCCTAGCTTCGCTCGGGTGCGTCCCTAAGCATGAATGACTTAGAAAAGCATAAAAGACAAACATTTGCAGGCGTATACAGAATAACCCACCAGACTTTCATCACAATCGGATCAATGGTTTAGGAACATTGCGTAGAGGATAAACATACATTCATTTTTATTTTTATGGCAGATTATATTATATTGTATGTTACTGATAATGAGATTATGTTACGGTTTTCAAAAAAGACATCCAAAATAAGAGATACCAAATTATTAAGTGTAACTAGCATTGCCCGCGGCTCCGCCCGTGTTCAGATGACCAAAAACCAAATTCTTAGATTTTACATATTAGTACATATACAATACCAATTTCATTGCGTACCGCGTGATTGGTGGCGGTGATTGACATTGCCACAAAGGTTTCTCCGTTAATATCATATTTGATTTAGTAATATTGCACTTTTTGTTTTAGCAATAACATTTATGTATGTCTATACTTCTGTTTTGTTTGTTTGTTTAGTTTTGGGCGATAAACTCTCAAACTACGAAATTGATTTTAATCATTTTTTACCATTAGACAGCTATTGATTAATTTAATATTTAGCTGATTATATGAATTAAATAATGATAACTTTTCTTCATGTTAATTTGTCGCGAAACAGGGATTGATTAGCGCTAATTAGTAATATTTTCCAAAACGATTTTACAAAGAAAGTGCAACAAGTAAATAATTCTAAGCAAATACTTTTTATTATTTCATATGGCTCGGCTAATATGATTAAAGTCGTAAGCATTTTATTGTGTCCTTTAAGCCTTTACCTTCCAAGAAATGGTGTCAAAAAAAAACTAAAAAAGTTGAGCTATTACAGTTCCTAAAATACTTTTTCATAGTTTTTGAGATATGGAATATTTTTAGTTACCCGCTTTGTCAGTTTAACAGCCATAAACTAAACTTGTTTTCCATAAAATGTTATAAAATAATATGAAGCGAACTTATTTTTACGGTTGATAAAATGAGTCGATATTGTGGAAACGTAAATATTATTCGTATTTATTTTAGTGTTAACCTAACAAAACACATAAGTAGGAAGAACAACACAGTATTTTGCTATACGAAACCTATAATTCGCGAGTTAGATTTGCATTTGCCCAATTTTTACATTAAAAGATTAAAAAATATTAACATTATTTACTAAACAATAAAAAATTACAAATATTTTCATTTGAAAATTGTTTCGGCCAACAAAATATTACTAATTTGTTACAAATGTTTGTTTTATTGAAAATTTGCACACGGGCGGGGCCGCGGGTAATTTAGGAGTAATTCTAATAAATTCATAGAGAGGTCATATCTGTAATTTTTTTTTGGATTAAAACTATGTATTTTAAAAACACATGGCGACATCTATTGTCAATTATCTAAAGAACACATAAATAAATTTTGATTAAAGTAACTATTTTAATGAATAAAATAGCGCTGTTGATATTTATTTTAAGATAGGTTTTTTTTATAGTTCTGACATATATAGGTAAATTACCTTGCTAAAATGTTAATAGTGTCATCGTGCTTTTATTGTAACCAGTTTTTGTATTTTTTCTCAGAAATGAGATATTTACCTCCGGTTAAAAGTAGCCTATATGTTATACCGGATAACCTGCTGTCATCGTATCAAATTTCATATAATCCCTCCAGTGATTTTTCTGTGATGCGGTCACATACAGACAGACAGACAGACAGATAGATCCTAAAAATCCTAAAAACTATACATTCGGCCTCTGCATCGATAATAATGTCTATTTCAATAAGATTTTCCAAAAAATATTTAATGTACAGATTCGGCTTAGTTAGAATTTTATAATATGTATAGAAGATAACATAATAAACAGATGAATGCGAGTTTAATTTGCACACTTCCTTTCAGTGGTCCCATAGTATCAAACATTGAACAAATATTGAAATTTATGTTTTATAGTTAAAACCTACAATATCTCAAAAACTAATAAACGTATCGTTTTCAAAATAGTTCTTCTTTATATTTCTTTTATGTGTATTTATTTTAGAATTTCCTACTCCATACTTTAAAAGTGGAGGAGGTAGTGTTGTTTTGGGTAGCAATATTTACGACGTTAGAAGTGTATAACTATTATTTTATTTTTGGTTTTGACCAACCTCTAATTTTACCAATCTAGTATTTGACGAATATCTGCGCAACCTTCCATGACGTGACAAGCTTAGTAGCGTGCCGCAGGAGCCTATGTCTAGTAGTGGACTAAAGTAGGTTTGTCACACCGTTATCATAATCATGATTATACTCTTAATATACTATTGCAGACTTTTCTTTAGGCCTTTTCAAGACCTACAATTTTTTAGTACATTGTCTTAATGTATGTCTTAAGATTTTGGCCAGCGGAAGGTATCTAAAGACGACTCAATAAAACCAGTTATTGTGTTTCCCCGTGGGAAAGAAAGATTTCCCTGAAATAAAAGGTATTCTAAATGTTGACCCCGAGTAATAAGTTATCGTTTCACCAAATTTCGTTGAAATCGAATCATTACTTTTTGCGTGAAACACGCACACACAAACAGACAAAGAGATAAACAGGCAAAAATTTTAATAACTATTGTTTTGAGGTCTATATTGTGCACATAATACGTTACAGTCATTGTTTTAAAAAAAAAAACATGTGCAGATTTCGCTAAACTACTGCTTCATTATAGTACTAGCAGAACCCGCGGCTTCGCCCGCGAACAAATTACGGAAAAAAATAAACTTTTTTGCTACGCATACTTTATTATAATATGAAAAATAAATTCATATAAGATTTCGTGTTCTTAAAGATATAAGGAACACAAACTTAATTTTAGCGATCGTAACTCAAAATATCCATCATCTTAAAAGATGTTAAATATAGATAACACATTCTGTAAATAAATGTTCATTTTAGGTATTTAGTACCTCCACTACCTGTATTTTTTACTCATTTTTCTACTCCATCTTTCCAAAGTTAGAGAAAGAGAGTACAATGATACAATGGCATACAATGTTTAAGACTTTAGAATCATGTAACATTGCTAATATGGGTTTTTTAAATAACATACTACTCGTAATAGGCTAACATCTACTTTTTTTTAAAGACTCAATGCTATTTACACCTGAAGCTTACAGTTTCCCTCCTTCTCCTTCTTTCATAAATAAAGTGCCATTCTTATTTTGGTGTAGCTTTTTTACCACGGCTACGCTCGCCCGGACTGAGATATATTAATGTTCATTGCAAAGCAAACTTTAAGGAGGAATTACAATAGATTAAATTCAAAGGCATAGTCAGAAATTATCAGTGGTATTCGAGGTATGAATTCTGATTTCCCCCGAGCATATCCAGCAACCACAGTGGCCACTATGATGTTTAATACATTACTCACAGTCTAATCCCGTTACATAGCTTAGGTGACTTTTTCACTAAAGTTGTGCCAACCTTCAGAAGGAGGATATTATAGATAGCAGGGCACTCTCTAGCTAGGTTCTCTTTCTCGTGCTTTAGGTCTGTTATAGTTGTCGCTGCTGTGGCCAGCCGAAAAGTTGTACATAATTTTCCTTTGGATTCGGAATTGTGTCCGTTCTCTACTTTATAAACCACACAGTGAGTGTGCATTTATAGAGAACTTGAGTCATGTTACTCTATTTAAATATATTCAACAACTCCAACTTCACCGCTCAGTTCTACCCACTTAGGGGCTTTTAAAATTCCACAATGCATGTTTATTTAATTGTATTGAAGAGCGTTAATACCAAGTTTCAAGTAATTCTGATCATAAACAATTATTTCCTCATATAAACAGCAAAACCCCTTTTACCCTTTTAAGGGATGAATTTAGAAAAAAAAATGTTTGTATTCTTTTAGTTATCATTTTAAAGGTAAATACCATTTCCGTGCATAAGTTATAGAGTTTCATACAAACTTTCATCCCCTATTTGACAGCTTTATAGGATGAATTTCAAAAAATGCTAAAAGATGTATTTATTTAGTTGTACTGAAGAGCATTAATACCAAGTTTCAAGTAATACTGATCATAAATAATTGTTTACCCATATAAACTTTATCACCCCCTTTTACCCTCTTAAGGGATGAATTTCGAAAAAAATCGAATACATACATTTCTAATTTTTCATTTTAAAGCTAAATACCACTTTTTGTATCTTTCGCGTTAAGAGTGACAGTTTCATACAATCCTATATCACCTATTTTACCCCCTTAGGGGATGAATTTAAAAAATCCTTTCTTAGCGGATGCCTATATTGTATAAGGAATATGCCTTCCAAATTTCACGTTTCTACGACCAACGGTTTAGGCTGTGCGCTGATCGATCAGTCAGTCAGGACAAAGCATTTTATGTATATATAGATAGACTAGCATTTCCCGCGGCTCCGCCCGCGTTCAGATGATCAAAAATCAAATTCTTAGGCTTTACACATTAGTATACACTTACATACCTATACCACTTTCATTGCGCACCGCATGATTGGTAAATAATGGCAGTGATTGACAATGCCACAAAGGTTCCTCCGTTAATCTCATATTTGATTTATTAATATTGCACTTTTTGTTTTAGCAATAACATTTATGTATGTCTATACTTCTGTTTTGTTTGTTTGTTTAGTTTTGGGCGATGAACTCTCAAACTAACTAAACTGTAATTAATTTTAATCATTTTTTACTAATATACAGCTATTGATTAATTTAATATTTAGCTGATTATTTAAATTACATAATGATAACTTTTCTTAATGTTATTTTGTCGCGAAACAGGGATTGGTTAGCGCTAGTTAGTAATATTTTCCAAATCGATTTTTAAAAGAAAGTGTAATAAAAGTAAAAAATTCTAAGCAAATGCTTTTTATTCTTTCATATGGCTCGGCTTATATGATTAAAGTCGGAAGAATTTTATTATGTCCTTTACCTTCCAAGCCTTCCAAGAAATGGTGTCAAAAAAAACTGAAAAAGTTTAGCGATAACAGTTCCTAAAATACTTTTGCAAAGTTTTTGAGATATGGAATATTTTTAGTTACCCGCTTTGTCAGCTTAACAGCCATTAACTTGTTTTCCACTTATTTTCACAGTTGATAACATGAGTGGATATTGCGAAAACGTAAATATTATTCGTATTTATTTTAGTGTTAACCTCACAAAACACGTAAGTACGGAAAACAACACAGAATTTTGCTATACGAAACCTATAATGCGCGAGTTGGATTTGCATTCGCCTAATTTTACATTAAAAGATAAAAAAATATATTAACATCATTTACTAAACAATAAAAATTTACAAATATTTTCATTTAAAAATTGTTTCGACCAACAAAATATTACTTATATGTTACTAAATTATAAAGCCAAAAAGTTTGTTTTATTGATAATTTGAATACTGGCGGGACCGCGGGTAATTTAGTACCTAGTTATTCTAATAAAGTCATAGAAAGGTCATATCTGTACATTATTATTTTTTTGGATTAAAACTACGTATTTTAAAAACACATGGCGACATCTATTGTCAAATATCTAAATAACACATAAATAAATTTTCATCAAAATAACTATTTTAATGAATAAAATAGCGCTATTGATATTTCTTTTAAGATAAGATTTTTTTAATAGTTTTAATATATATAAGTTACCTTGCTAAAATGTTAATAGTATCATCTTGCTTTTGTTTTAACCAGTTTTCGTATTTTTTCTCAGAAATGAGATATTTTCCTGCTGTAATAAGTATCGTATGCATTGACCCGGATAACCTGCTATCACCATACCAAATTTCATCAAAATCCCTCCATTGGTTTTGCTGTGATGCAGTTACATACAGACAGACAGACAAAAATTTTTAAAACTATAAATTCGGCCTCTATATCGCTAATAATGAATATTTCAATAAGATTTTCCGAAAAATATTGAATGTATGGATTCGGCTTAGTTACAATTTTATTATGTGTGTAGTTACTCATTTATAGAATCAAAAGTTTGCTTTATTGATAATTTCAACACGGGCGGGGCCGCGGGTAATTTAGTAGTAGGTAGTACTACATATATTCATACATTCATTTTTTTAGAATTAAAACTACGTATTTTAAAAACACATGGCGACATCTATTGTCGAGTATCTAAATACACATAAATAAATATTAATTAAAATAACTATTTTAATGATTAAAATAGCGCTATTGATAATTTGATTTTCAAGATGAGCTATTTTTAATAGTTTTTACCATATTTTGTAAATTACCTTGCTAAACTATTTGTAAATAGTTTCATCGTGGTTTTATTCCAACCAGTTTTTGTGTTTTTTTTCGGAAATTAGATATTTTCCCGTGGTAAAAAGTATCCTATATGTTGACCCGGATAACCAGCTATCATCATACCAAATTTTATCAAAATCCCTCCAGTGGTTTTTCTGTGATGCGGTAACAGACAGACAGACAGACAGACAGACAGACAGACAGACAGACAGACAGACAGACAGACAGACAGACAAAAATTCTAAAAACTATAGATTCGGCCTCTGTATCGATAATAATGTATATTTCAATAAGATTTTCCAAAAAATATTTAATGTACAGATTCGGCTTAGTTAGAATTTTATAATATGTATAGATTACTGATATAAGCATTTTACACATGCACATTCATATCTTCACAAGTTTACAAATCATTTTATTTAAAACCCTCATGATATGCCCGAATACATAGCTACTGGTATAACATTATATGATACCGAAAGATTATGGTGATCTTGGAAATCCGGAAAAATATAGACCAATCACGTGTCTTCAAACGATAAATAAGATGATAACGTCTTGTCTTACTGAAGTTCTTTATAAGCACTTAATGGATAGTAATATATTGACGGAAGAGCAAAAAGATATAGAAAACATAGGGCTGTAAAGAGCAATTAATTATAGATTCAGTAATATTAAAACAAGTTCAAAAAGAAAATAAGGATATTTTTACACTATACATAGATTATAGAAAAGCATACAATTCACTTCCTCACTCTTGGCTACTCAAATTATAGATTTTTTGAAGAATACTATGACTAATTGGAAAACTATGTTAAGCTTACGTATACAAAATAATAACATTAACACTGAACCGATTAAAATACAACGCAGTATTTACCAAAGTGACGCTTTAAGTACATTGTGGTTTTGTCTTGCTCTAAGTCCTTTATCAAATATGTTAAATCTTGCAAATACTGGATATCAATTATGGTTTAATAACAGTCTAGTTAATAGCCCTAGATCAGAATTAAAGATAGTTAATCACCTTTTGTGTATGAACGATATTAAGCTCTATGCGGAATCAAAAGAAGAATTAAACACCCTAACAGACTTAACATACATATTTTCACAGGATATTAATATGGAATTTGGTATTGATAAATGTAAAATAAACGCAATTAAGGCAGGACAGAACTTAAAACATGAATATCAATTAAGGAATGGCAAATGTATATTTCCATTAATCGAAAATGGAACATACAAATACTTAGGATATATTCAATCAAAATTAATATATCACATAATCACAAAGAAATCAAATTGAATTTAATGCAACAGTTTAAACACAGTCTAAACTATAATTAAAATAATTACTACATAATTTACTACAATAATTAATACTACAAAAAATTAACTCAAAAAATACTACAAAGGTGATAAATACATTCACCATTCCTGCTTTAACCTATTCGTTTAAAATAATTGACTGGGCTAAAATGGAATTAAAAAAAAAAACTTCAGCGTGTAATAAATACAATTATGACCAAAGACAGGAAACATCACCCACGATCATGTACACAAAGAATGACACTCTCACGATTAGACGTGGCATAGGATTAATTTATATATTAAATTTACATAACAAACAGATAGCAACTCTCAGAAAGTATTTTTACTCCAAAACTAACACATTCCCTTCATAATTCAATAGTTCAGAATGATAATAAGCTAAGCCTACTTAATTTGATACAAAAAGTTTCACAAAATAACGAAACACAAACTGATAAACTTAGCAAAATCCGAGAATGGGCCCAAAATCATTAAATGGAAAACATTAAAACGAACTGAACCAGAATAACGTCGACAAGTTAGCATCGAATGAATGGCTCATACATGCCGAACTCTTTCCAGAGAGTGAAGGGTTTATGATAGCCATTCAAGATCAAGTCATAGAAACAAGTAATTCCCAAAAATACATAATTAAGAAACCAAACTTCCATACCGTGTATGCAGATGATGTAACTGTGCCTCAGAAACCACACAACATATAACCGGTGCTTGTAAATCTATTACCCAAACCTATTGTAAGCATCGACATGACTTAGTTTCATATATCATTCACCAATAGTCGGCTATTAAATACAACTTTATTTCCTCACACCCATTACCTTACTATGAATACAGACCAGAATCTGTAATTGAATACGAATCCTAAGCAATATATGTATATTGACCGCGCACTACTGACAGATAAAACTGTACCATACAATAGACCGGATATTACATAGGTACATAAATTAAACAACACAGCTATAATTTTACAGAAAAACTTGCTAAATATCAGGATCTTAAAGATGAAATAATGAGAATATGGAAAATGAAGACAGTTACAATAGTACCAATTGTTATGTCCACCACAGGCGTTGTACCCAAGAATCTTCATCAGTCTATTAAATTGCTCGGGCTCCCTCCATCTACTTCCGTGCAACTACAAAAAGTAGCTATACTTAATACATGTCGTTTAGTGAAATGACTAGATAGGATGATCCTATGAGATGACAATGAAGAATTAAAAGTGACCGTGGAAGCGGATCCATCGCAAACCACGTCAGAGTTAGCGGCAAACTTCGGTGTGAGTAATAAACAGTTTTAATTTACTTGAAACATATTGGAAAAGGGAAAAAGTACGTATTTAATTAATAATGGCTACATTTGTGTATCGTTTATTTCAATAAACTGTACAAACGTATTTTAATTCTCTTTTATTACCTTACAATGAGATAGTTACTAAGTTTTTTTTACAATTTCATGTTCAGAATGCATACACAATATGTTTCCTTGCTTGGATAAAACAGTGCTCTTAAGCATATAAACTCCATAAAAAAATTTTGGGCCAAAAACTGTTTTACCAGCATCCTCAGGCCTCATCATAAAATGATAACTTCCCTAAAACAAATAATAAATTATCAATAATATAGGAGTACCAACTTAGAGAAAAATAAATGATTGGACCGAAGACCGAAGGCTTCGCAGGCCGCATCGAGAGTTGGTATAGTGCCTTAAATGTACACAAATAATCATAACGTTAAAAGCAAAATCAAATTATACATTAACGCGACTACAATATTTATTTTATAGACTGCATATATAATTTGTAGTTCACAGTATTTGAAAAATAACATTTTTTGGACTAAACCGAAAATATTTGGTTCATATTTATTATAATGTTAGCGACTTACACTCGCTTTGCTTGGGTGTGTCCCTAGGTACGTTTTAAATAAATAAAAATAGTTATTGTGGTATGTGTCTTTGGGAGACACATGACTTTTCTGTGGATTTTTTTTAAGACCTACATTTTCTCAATCTCTTAAGGTTTAGCCAGCGTTAATCGTGTAAGTCTACACAGTTTCTTTAACAAGTTGACGAAGGAACATATTATTATGTAGTATTATGCAGTCGTATATAGTATGCGTGGCGGTATAACCACATGAAGGCTGGAATACGCAAATACTAATCCTGATGGCGGACAGCAGCGCCACCAGTGAAATATTCCAGCAACTGCGGTCACCAACCCGCCTGCCAAGCGTGGTGACTAAGGCAGATACCTCCTAATGAGAGACAACTCAGATATAAGGCCCCCAGTTCCCGGTAGTCACACTATTCCTGGCCACGGTACCGGCCATGGTAACGGTGCGACAGGGGGTGCTAAGCATCCACTTGGCTACGTTCAATGGAGCACTTTAAGGCTGAATGAACACCTTGCCGAACTGGAAGAAGAGTTAAGTCATATTAACCGGCAAATAGTGGGCCTATCGGAAATCCGAAGACAGGGCGAAGAGACGATATTACTAGATGCTGGTCACTTACTCTTCTTCCGAGAAGGACACCAACCATCCCAAGGTGCTGTTGGATTTTTGATCCATAATAATGTCCTCCTGACCGATTCCGGCCACGGCGGCCAATCTCAATGAGACTAGCCAACTGCGCAGGAGATATTATAGTGCACAAGTGTACGCGCAGACACATGTGCACTCTCTATTCCTGTCACTCTCATACTCCGGTGGGACGACTATTCGACACGACCGGTGAGAGTTAAGGCGCAGGACCGACGGCTTTACGTGCTCTCCGAGGCACGGGGGTGAAACACCGCCAACTTCCCAACTCCGGGCTGTTACTGAGGCTTACTATACAGAAAGACTCAATAACTAAACTTGGCCCGACCCGGGACTCGAACCCAGGACCTCCGGGTGTGCAGCGGTACATGCTAGCCACTACACCACCGAGGCAGTTAAGTTTTTGATCCATAACACATAAGTCACTCAAGAATAACGTCGTAGAGGTTGGCAGTGTGTCGACGAGAGTAGCGTACCTTGTAATTAAAATAACCGAAAGATACTCCTTGAAGGTTATTCAAGTGTACGCCCCTACGTCCACACACCCTGACGAAAAGGTCAAAGCCATGTACGAAGACATAGTAAAAGCTATGTCCCGTACCAACACCTTCTACACTGTTGTCATGGGTGACTTCAATGCCAAAGTGGGAGTACAAGAAGATGGTGAATCGAGGGTAGGAGCATTTAAATATGGGCGTAGAAATTATCGTGGGCAAATGCTAGTGAACTTTCTTGAGGCTCAGGGGCTGTTTCTGATGAACTCATTTTTCCAGAAAAAGCCTCAAAGGAAGTGGACCTGACAAAGCCCCGATAACACTACAAAGAACGAGATCGACTTTATTATATCCAACAAGCGCCACATATTCAGGGATGTCTCAGTGATTAACAGGGTTAAAACCGGCAGTGATCACCGACTTGTAAAGGGAGCCCTGAATATCAACATCAAAATTGAACGAGCGCGGCTAATGAAGTCGACTCTTAGACCAACACCGCCCCAGATGCAAGCTGGCTGCGAAAGCTTCCAGCTAGAGCTACAGAATAGATTCGCCATGTTGGAAACCACGCAGGACATTGACGACACCACCAACAGTCTGATGCGTGTAATCCGTGAGGTGGGCCAAAAACATTTTCGAGCAAGGAGAGATGGACAAAAGTCGAAGCTCTCAGCTGAGACTCTGGACAAGATGTCGAAGAGACGCGATATGGTAAACACCACACAGTGTAAGCGTCAGGTACTTGACAGGAAGATAAAACATCTAATAAGGCGTGATTTAAGACAAGCCGACCCCGAAATATTGAGGACGCTATAGAACTCAATAGGGGCTCGAAAGTCTTTGCTCAATCCCACACCTCCTGTTGTCACCTGACTAAGCTTAGGACTGCGCAGGGTACAACCGTCACCTCGAAATCAGAGATCCTCGCCGAAGTCGAAAAATTTTATGGGGATCTTTACTCTTCACAAACCCTTCCACCTGAGTCCCACCACACGGATAATCCACGTGCCAGACTGGTACACCACCAATCAGATGAGCTTCCCGACATCGACGTGGGCGAGATTAGGATAGCTCTTGGACAACTAGGAAACAACAAAGCTCCGGGTGAAGACGGAATTACTTCGGAGCTTCTCAGAGCGGGAGGAACACCTGTTCTATCAGAGCTCGCAAAGCTCTTTAATTCCGTTCTTCACAATGGCATTACACCGAAGGCATGGAGCAGGGGTATGCTGGTATTATTCTTTAAGAAGGGGGATAAAGCCCTTTTGAAGAACTACCGACACATATCACTTCTGAGCCATGTGTATAAGTTGTTTTCAAGGGTTATCACGAATCGTCTCACTCAAAAATTCGATGACTTCCAACCCATTGAGCAGGCTGGGTTTCGAAAAGGCTTCAGTACTGTAGACCATATACAAACACTAAGGCAAATAATTCAAAAGACCGAGGAATATAATCAGCCTCTATGCCTAGCGTTTGTGCACTACGAGAAAGCCTTCGACACCATCGAGACCTGGGCTGTTCTACAATCCATGCAGAGATGCCTTATTGACTATCGGTATATCCAAGTACTAAGGTGTTTGTACAAAGCCGCAACGATGACCATCCAAGTACAAGGCCAGAGCACAAGGTCAATTCAATTGCACCGCGGGGTAAGACAGGGGGATGTTATCTCCCCGAAACTGTTTACCTGTGCATTGGAGGACGTCTTCAAGACGCTCGATTGGAACGGATGCGGCATAAATATCAACGGAAAGTATATGACACACCTGCGATTTGCCGATGACATAGTCATTATGGCAGAGACTCTGCAGGATTTGGAAGAAATGCTTATCAGCCTAGGCGATTCTTCAAGACGGGTGGGTCTCGGGATGAATCTTGACAAGACCAAAATCATGTCGAATTGTCATGTATTCCCGAGACCAGTGATCGTGAATAGCGCTGTTCTTGAAGTTGTGCAGGAATACGTATATCTTGGCCAAACCATACAACTCGGCCGGCACAACTTTGGGAAGGAGGCCAACCGAAGAATACGTTTGGGCTGGGCGGCTTTTGGGAAGCTTCGTCACATTCTAGAGTCATCTGTCCCACAATCCCTTAAGACCAGGGTATTCAATCAGTGTGTCCTACCCGTAATGACATACGGAGCCGAAACGTGGACACAAATTCAAGGTCGCTCAGCGAGCAATGGAACGCGCGATGCTTGGAGTTTCTCTGGCGGACAGAATTCGGAATAAAGTCATTAGCCAGAGAACTAAAGTAACTGACATCGCGCGCAGAATAAGCTCGCTGAAGTGGAAGTGGGCCGGTCATGTCTCCAGACGTACTGATGGTCGATGGAGCCGAAACGTGTTGAGTGGAAACCACGTTTAGGCAAGCGTAGTGTAGGACGCCCTGCAGCACGATGGACAGATGACCTAAGAAAGGTGGCTGGCAGTGGATGGATGCGGGCTGCCCAGGACCGGGATAGTTGGCGCTCATTAGGTGAGGAAAAAAATTTTTTGAAGACATAATACGGCGTCAATATATCACACAACAACAACATTTTTTTGTGAACGATTAATTTTTCATTTTTCTTTATGTTGTGACTATTAACATTTTCTTTATTTCAATAATAGAATAAAAATATCTTAAAATATCTTTGTAAAATATATTAATTATTTTATGAAGTTTTATATTTTCTTTTAGCCGAGGTAGTTTTGGTCTTGAAGTGAGATCTGTTCCTTGATATTCGGCCAGTGCTATTTCTAATTCTTCTATGAGTTTTTGTGTACATACAGGATCAGTTTCGTTTATGTGTAATATCTGTTAGATTATTAATAACTTGATAAGAATATGTTATTTGTGTCGCAACATCTGTAGGCATATCAATATTCTGTGTGAGTGGTGTTTGTGTGGAATTTTTAATATGATAACTGGTCTAACCGACAATCAACTATTATCTTCTGTAATTACTGGCAAATTACTTTCTGACTCTAAACTATGTTCTTCATTTTTTTCTTTGTCCAGTTGTATTATTACTTCAAGCTTTATAATTCTAAGTACTCTTGCTGTTACAGGCTTATTTCGCATAATAACTCTACATTAATCTGCTATTCTTTGAGAATTTACTTTTAAATAGGGGTATTTTTGTATAAATATTTCAAAAAATTTAATGGGAGACATTGTTTTGTCTGTTTTATGAAATATTAATATATTAATTATTATTATGAATATATTAATATCATCATCCCATTTCATGTGCACCCTTAGCTTACCAACTTTAGTGGTCACGGGTTGTTCGGCGATTACTTTCTGTGAAACATTCCGTTCAGTTGTATCATTACTTCATTCTTTATATTTTCAAGTACTCTTGCTATTAGAAGCTTATTTCGCATAATAACTCTACTTTGATCTGCTATTCTTCGAGAATTTACTTTTAAATTGAGGTATTTTTGTATAAATATTTTAAAAAGTTTAATGGGATACATTGTTTTGTATATTTCAAGTTTGGTTACGTAGTAGTATGTGCGCGTTATGAAAACATTAATATTATCATCCCATTTCACGCGCACCCTTGGCTTACCAGTTTTAGATGTCACTGGTTATTCTGCACTGGAGGCAGTCCTGTGAAACATCTTTAGCTGGCGTTCCTATCCTTCTTATGCTACTCCTTCTTCCGGCTGTAACTTCTGAAGTCCTTTCCCTATCCCCCATTGCCTTCAACTCCCGTCCCGCCATGGTTGCGAGACTCACTGGCTAGCATACTGTCAAGCCCGTGGTCAGCTACAGACGTGCCCCGGCGATCACCTCCGGGGATCAACCATATACAATATTTCTTATTATTGTACACGTTACCGCCCCCCACGTAGCAATTTCGGTGTAAAGTAGGATTTTGGGGTCTTATTATTATTAATATTAAAAACGTTTGTTTTTAACCCTGCTACTAATAGTTTTTGTATAATAATTCATTGAAAATTTGTATGAAGAACAACTCGTCTGGACCCGTTTATTGTAGATAGTAGAATTGTGTTTTCCAGTAAGAATTATTAATTATCCTGTAATAAAAGGTATTTTAAATGTTGTCCCGAGCAATATGTTAGCATGACACAAAATCTAGTTAAATCCGTTCAATACTTTTTGTATGAAAAGCGAACAGATAAGCATACAAAATTAATTTCGATAGTATGAGTGTCTCTATCTAAGGTACTCTCACAATAACTATTTCTACTTATTTAAAGTCACTTACAACGCACCCCATTGAGTCAAGCGATGGTAAATCCCTAAGAATAGATCGCGATGTCCTGGGGGTAGCTACGCTTCTAATTATTTTTAAAATTAATCCCTTAAAGTACTACTTAATTACATATTTCGTCGAAATTTCATTGTGATAATAAAAGTAAAAATGATAAACGGATACGATATTTGCAATAAAGGCGGAAGGTAGAGTGGGGATCTTGATATAGTTTTTATGTACTAACGTCTCGTCGTGAAAAAGACTGAAAAACACTGTTGTAAACCAAAAGTCTTCCATTCATAAAATACACTAAACCACTTAGTGGTTTATTGTATTTTATGGATATATTAGTTAATATAGGGTTCACTTGACCTCCTAATGAGGAACCCTAAAAATTACTGATTTCAGCGATACAAACCTTCTCGATAATGCAGTTACTTGAATTAAGATATGATTTTATAAAGGCAGCCGCAAAATAATGTGTACAAGGATCTTTTAATTTGTAACTATATAGCAGTTTTTTAACATTATCGGTTACAGAATACACAGCTATTTTAATCTGAAAATAAAAAAATATATATATTAGTACTTATAAACTCCAACACAAGGGTGATGAAGAGTATTTTACATAGACAATAGCATTTTTACTATGCGCAGAGATTTTTGTACCGAAACAAAATATATTGACGTGTTTCGTATTTACCAACAAGATAGAAGGTTCAACTCATATTTCAAATTATAATATATATGTACATATAATAAAATTGTAACTAGTCGAATCTGTACATTAAATATTTTTTTGAAAATCTTATTGAAATAGACATTATTATTGATACAGAGAGAGAGATTCTATCTATCGACTTACTGAGTAATATTTGGGCGGACATGTTATCTGTCATATTCTATTTTGACTATGTGTAGGCAGGCGGTCGGTAAGTAAATAGGTAGGTTGATATTGTAGGTTGGGGTAGGTAGGTAGGGCATTAGCGTCTAGTAATCCAGCCGGGCGCGCAGCCAAAAAACGCACTGGAAGGCGGCCTATCTCAGTAGGCGGTGTGCTATGCGGGTTGCTCCTGGTACTTCTCTGATAGGACAGTAGACAGTTGGAGCAACCCCTTGGCTGTTGTGGTCTGCTTTGGCAGACTTGCCATCGGGGCGTCGTGATCGAGTGCCTAAGTGATCGTGCGACGCCCCTTTAAGACGGAGAACGTTTCGTTGGGTTTTAGTGGGTAGTACTGGCTTTTCTAGCTGGTAAGCCCCACATAACTACCTGTATGTATACAGGTGGTATGTGTAAATGTATTTCCCAACATTTAAAAAAACGTAGTGTATCTTAAATAAAACACAGACTATTTTTGGTCGTACTCTTTCTTAATCAATGTAATAAACATTAAGCTTAAATAAAGTAATTATCAACAGCATTATTTTCGACTACATAGACTAAGAAGACTATAATGATGAAGCTATTTGGACCTGATTACTTCGTTTTTGGGTAATTACTAATCTCAAACTCAAAAATTAATCATTTATTAGCAGAGCTATATAAAGTATCACAATCATTCTTATTATTTAGTATATGGAGTAGTAACAACATTTATTAAAATGAATAAATTCTTAAAAATCACAACTTCAGAGATCAAAATAGTAACAATAGCAACTAGAATATTAATAAATAACCAAAAAGTATAACACAATTGTATTGGACAATAATTCAGTCAGACTCATTATTATCATCAGATTTTTTCAATCAAACTGCTTCCGTCATTTTTATCTCAAGCTGTCCGAACTTACCTTTCACTAATCGAATATGCACTTAAAAACATGGTTTTACAAACCTCTATTTTTGATGAGCTTTTTGGTAAAAATACTTGTAAGTGAATTGACAGTTATGTTTTAAATCTCTTTGAAAACCCTTTTTCTTCTTCTGTTTTGTAATAATTTGCTACATGCAACCATTGTTTCTCAAGATCACCTAATTTTCAAAACTTTTCAACATAATGTAACATTTATATCTAGACGTGCAAGGCATACCTAAAGTTTTTACTGGAACAATAACGCCCTTTTTAGAGGAGTATTCCTTTCCTGCATTCGTTAAGCGCTTTCTCTTAACTTCTTCCTAATCAACATAATTTCGGATACGTTTTTATCTCTACATCGAATAAGAGGCGCTGGGGAAGACTGGCATGAAGACACAGCTGTGTTGATTGATGAACGGTTTCTATAGTCTGCACTATCGTGGGACAAAAAAAAATCCTTACATACCTTTTCACCACGTGTTTTTGCTGGCGATGGCATAGGTGGCCGATGTAGTCAACAGCCAGAGTAATCAGTTGAGAGAAAGTTGACAGATCTGATATCAAGGCAGAGGTATTTAAAGGTGTTAAAGCTAAGCTGATATTTAAGAAGAACACGACACCATACTGATTTCTGACGGAAGTAAATATGGTGAGGATGCATTTTTATACACGGCCATAAAAGGATCTTCTCTAAGTACACAAGTAAGAAATGATATATTCGGGTTCATATTTTCATGTGTTGATTTTATGATTTCGCTTGTTCCGTGTACATCGTCTGAAAAGACGTCCTCATAAATGTCGTTCATCTTTTCCACTATGTTGCGTGCTCCTGGGGTAATGACGAATGGCGTTCTGAAAACATATATGTAATACAGTATATTATGTAAAAAAATTATAAATTATTAATACCGCAGGTCAATATTTACTGAAAACCATAAGACGATTCACAATAAAAAGATTCAAAAGTATAAAAATAATAAAATTAACTTCTTTTTATTTATACAGGTAATATATTACTCAGACAAGATATTTTTTATAGAAAAATATATTAAACTAGCATTGCCCGCGGCTCCGCCCGCGTTCAGATGACCAAAAACCAAATTCTTAGGTTTTACACATTAGTATACTCTTACATATTATAGCACTTTCATTGCGTGCCGTATGATTGGTAAATAATGGCGGTGACTGACAATGCCACAAAGGTTCCTCCGTTTGATTTAGTAATATTGCACTTTTTGTTTTAGCAATAACATTTATGTACATAATATGTCTATACTTTTGTTTTGTTTGTTTATTTAGTTTTAGGCGATAAACTCTCTAACTACGGAATTAATTTTAATCATTTTTTACTAATAGACAGCTATTGATTAATTTAATATGTAGCTGATTATTTAAATTACATAATGACAACTTTAATCTTAATTTGTCGCGCAACAGGAATAGGTTAGCGCTAGTAACTAATATTGTCCAAAACGATTTTGAAAAGAAAGTGTAATAAGTAAATAATAATTCTAAGTAATACTTTTTATTATTTCACACGGCTCGGCTAATATGATTAAAGTCGTAAGCATTTTATTGTGTCCTTTAAGCCTTTACCTTTCAAGAAATGATGTCAAAAAAACTGAAAATGTTGAGGTATAACAGTTCCTAAATTACTTTTTCATAGTTTTTGAGATGTGGAATATTTTTAGTTACCCGCGTTCTCAGTTTAACAGCCATAAACTTGTTTCCCATAAAATGTTATAAAATAATATGAATCGAACGTATTTTTACGGTTGATAAAATGAGTCGATATTGTGGAATCGTAAATATTATTCGTATTTATTTTAGTGTTAATCTAACAATACATGTACCTAACCTAAGTAAAAAAAATAACACAGTATTTTGCTATACGAAACCTATAATGCGCGAGTTGGATTTGCATTTGCCCAATTTTTACATTAAAAGATTAAAAAATATTAACATTATTTACTAAATAATAAAAATTTACGAATATTTTAATTTGAAAATTGTTTCTGTCAAAAAATATAACTAATATGTTACTAACTTATAAAGAGAAAAAGTTTGTTTTATTGAAAATTTGAGCACGGGCGGGGCCGCGGGTAATTTAGTAGTAATTCTAATAAAGTCATAGAAAGCTTATATCTGTACATTATTTTTTTGGATTAAAACCACGTATTTTAAAAGCACCTGGCGACATCTATTGTCAAATATCTAAATAACACATTAATAAATTTTCATTAAAATAACTATTTTAATGATTAAAATAGCGCTATTGATATTTCCTTTAAGATAAGGTTTTTTAAATAGTTTTAACATATATAAGTTACCTTGCTAAAATGTTAATAGCATCATCGTTCTTTTATTTTAACCAGTTTTTGTATTTTTTCCCAAAATGAGATATTTTCCTGCGGCAAAAAGTATCCTATGTGTTAACCCGGATAACCAGCTATCATCATACCAAATTTCGTCAAAATCCCTCCAGTGGTTTTTCTGTGATGCGGTCACATACAGACAGACAGACAAAAATTCTAAAAACTATAGGTTCGGCCTCTATATCGCTAATAATGAATATTTCAGTAAGATTCTCCCAAAAATATTGAATTTATGGATTCGGCTTAGTTACAATTTTATTATATTTATAGTTACTAATTTATAAAGCCAAAAAGTTTGCTTTACTGATAATTTGAACACGGGCGGTATCTCGGGTAATTTAGTAGTAATTCTAATAAAATCGTAGAAAGGTCTTATCCGTACATTCATTTATTTGGTATTAAAACTACGTATTTTAAAAACACATGGCGACATCTGTTGTCGAATATCTAAATAACACCTAAATGTATATTAATTAAAATAACTATCTTAATGGATAAAATAGCGCTATTGATAATTTTTTTCTCAAGATAAGCTATTTTTAATAGTTTTTGCCATATTTAGTAAGTTATCTTGCTAAACTGTTTACAGATACTATCATCGTGATTTTATTCCAACCACTTTTTGTATTTTTTCTCAGAAATGAGATATTTTCCCGCGGTAAAAAGTATGTTGACCCAGATAACTAGCTATCATCATACCAAATTTCATCAAAATCCCTCCAGTGGGTTTTCCGTGATGCGGTAACAGACAGACAGACAGACAGACAGACAGACAAAAATTCTAAAAACTATAGATTCGGCATCTGCATCGATAATAATGTCTATTTCAATAAGATTTTCCAAAAAATATTTAATGTACAGATTCGGCTTAGTTAGAATTTTATAATATGTACTAGCAACTCACCCTCGCTCCGCTCGGGTTCGTCCCTAGTTACGTTTTAACGCTTAGCTCAGAGATGAGATATTTTTTCGCAGTAAAAAGTATCCTATATGTTGACCCGGATAACCAGCTATCATCATTCTAAATTTCATTAAAATCTGTCCAGCGGTTTTCCCGTGATGCGGTAACAGACAGACAGACTGACAGACAGACAGACAAAAATTCAAAAAATTACAGATTTGGCTTCTGTATCGATAATAAAGTCTATTTCAATAAGATTTTCCAAAAAATATTTAACGTACAGATTCGGCTCGTTTACAATTTTATTATATGTATAGATAGATATTTACAAATAATCATTGTTTTTCAATAGCAAAAAGATGTAAGTAAATTTAGTTCTAAGAACAAAGAGGGATGGTCAGATACGACCGTTAGACGAAAAAGCATGATCACAGAATATCGTCGGTTGTGATCACGCGTCACTATCATGTCCATAGAAAAATGTAATATAGTTACATACAACTTAAAAATTCAAAAGTTGTTAGATAAAACACAAACTTAATAGAATAATTGTATTATCAGAGAGCAAATATTATTTTTATATAAATTAAATTTTAAATTGATATATAATTTTCCGTAGAAAACCGACGGCGAGTCAAAGCCAACGCTATTATTATTTACTTTGCAAATATAACTTACCTGGAGTCCCTGGTGTGCAGTCCTCCTCATCAATGCTCACTTTATGAGTAAAATTCATAATTTATGCATTTTTGCTTCTTTTTGCCACAAGTTTTAACATAAGCTTTGATCGTCCCGTTTTTATTGTGGTACGCCTTTTAATACGGTATGTAAAAAAACTAGGCACAGGAAACAGGCACGAAATAATTAATAATCACGTAAACAATGATAAACTAGTGTAATTGTTTAAGAAAAATCTAATCCGGTGTAACACTTGGACGAGTTCGACGAACAACGGTGAATGCGCGCATTCGTCGGGAGCGGGAGGGGGCGGCGGGAGATCCCCGTGCGTCGTACAAAGACGCCTATCAAATTCTTTGACAAACATTTCAGTCCTCAAAATATCATCAAGTTATCATTAGTTGGTAGTTTAAAAGCAGGCGAAGCCGTGGATAGTGATAGTTTATAATAAATATTACTTAGAGTATACCTATTGAAATTTAAAATTATAATATTTAAAAAGAATCTGAGTGACCTCATCTAAAGTAGTTTTAGTAGGAAAGAATAAGTAAAAATCTCTGGAATATTGATTTCCATGAAAAGTAAGATTTGTATTAAATTCTGCAGCATTCTTCAATTTGGGTCCTCTGCATATCTCGAAACCTTTATAAATAACATTGTATGGGCCCTGGAATAAGATTTTAGTTATAATGTATGTATTATGTAGGTATGTTATGATTTAACAAGAATAAATATTTCAATTTTATTGTGATAGTGTAAATTTTGGAAATTTTCCTTTCACTAATTCTGTACCAATCGTACATACCATATCGCTATATACCTTTAGAAACTTACCCTCGCTTCTCTAGGATGCGTCCCTAGGTGCCTAACAGTAACATATACGTTACTCCAAGTCGTAGTTTGTCTGTGTACTAGATTTCATCCAAATCCGTCCAACCATTCCAGCCTGAACGAGTAACAAGCATACACACAGGAGCACATACGCACAAGCACACACACATATAGGCGCGTTCGTGCACATGGTCACGAACATACACGTGCACATACGCGCAAACGTACACTCACGCACGCACACACGCACGCAGGGACGCAAGCACGCACATAGACATATATACACGTTGTAATAGTAGCCCGGTTATATCATTAAAAAAGGGAACATTAACATGTTTGTATAATTTTAAATATTAACGGAATAACATGTTTCTGATCCATATATTCTATCTTTGACATGACATAATTGGAGATTTTATATACTTCAAGTAATATATAGCAAGATTTATTTATTTAATACATACTTACAAAATTGTCTGATTTTATTGGAACTTTATTTGTCTTTACTGAAGTAAATAAAAATACGAAAAAAGAAAATAATATGCTAGTATTTGTCATTTCGAATCAAAGACTACTTCAATTGGAAAACCGTTGTTAAACTGTCGTTAGAATTATGTTTTATATAAATGGATATTTAATAATTACCTAATCGTATAACAACTGCAGCTTGTTTATAGGGTTGGAATACCAAGTAGCTATCCTAGGAAATTTTATTTACTGCTAACAAGATTTAAAGTTCTACAAACCAATATAAAATGAACCTCGAACTAATAAACATATATATATACCAGATACCTATAGGTAAACATTAAAGAAGATTATTTTTAGTACACTAGGGAACGTACAACAAAATATTTTCTATTGTGACAACCCTAGATCTATGATATTATCTTTATGAAAATTGACATTGAAAAATATTACGTTTCGAAATAAAACTAAACACCAAGGTAAACAATATTTGACAATATAATATAGTAACGGACACACTGTAAAGGTAATAATTTTTAGTCGACGGGATAAAAGGAGGTTCTCAATTCGACACGTATATATATATATATTTTTGACCACGCATAACTTTTTACGGCGTCGTTCGATTTCGATGATTTTTTTATATGATAGGATATAGTATATACCTCAAAGTTGGTTCCATTTCAATTTAAAAAAAAACCACCTCCAAGTATACAAAAATAAGGGATGATTGATTTCACCTACAGAATTTTTAAAATACTTCATTTTACTTTCATCAGAAAACCACTGTACAGATTTTGATGGATATGATGATAGCTGGTTATCTGGGTCAACATACAGAATACTTTTTACTACGGAAAAATATCTCATCTCAGAGAAATCTATACTAACCGTTAAAACTTACTTAGGGACGAACCCGACGATTTAAATAATAAATATTATTGCAACAAATTAAAATAAATATTATTGCAACGGAGTCCTAAAAGTTAATAACCTTCAAAAAGTACAAGTAAATAAAATATGGTTCTCATTTCGATTAAAACCTTCTTAAATGTACCTGCAAAGTAATTTCCAACATTAAAATGACGAAACGTAATTTTCTGAAGGAGATGTCCTCGCAATCAAGGAAACCATCAAATATGTTTATTTCTAAGCTCCAGTCAGGTTTTGAGAAGAAAATAATTTTTTACTAGTATTTGAATTTGACTTTACTTAATGAATAATATGAAAATTAAAGCAAGTTGGAAAGTACCAATTAATCAAAATTATATTTAACGTGTAACTATTTACGTGTTCTATAATTTCTTTGTGAAATAAATTCGTACAAGAATAATTATTGCCACAATCATATTTTAACACACTAAAGATTAAAACCTTTTCTCTCTCAGGTGCTACAAACTCCCAAGTAACAAAAAGTAAAAAATAATTGAATGATAAAAAAATAATTTTCTATATTTAAAATACCTAGTACGATATTTTGGAGTTGAGGCCAACTAAATTGTTATATTGGGCAAGCAGTCTTCAAAAAAATCAGAAATCAGATCAAAATCAGAAAAAGAAATTGAAACTTAAAAAATCTTTTTGACAATAAAAAAATGGTGTTTTATTTAGAAATTTACAGACACTTTTGAAGTTGGCGCCAGCCGCAAGCCACGCAAGCAAAATAGATGATTTCATTTACATAGTTCTTTATAATTTTGCTTTGCCAGTTTATATTATGTTCGCTTTTCCCTTCCGTACAATTTTGCAACTTCATTTCTTAAATTCATCTTAAACATCTCGTGCGTGCGTGTGTGTGTGTATATGTGCATGCGTGAGTACGTGTGCGCGTGTGTGCGTGTGCACGTCTGTGCGTATGCGCGTGTGCGTGTGTGTGTGAGAAAGAGAGAGAGAGAGAGAGAGAGAGAGAAAGAGAGCGAGCGAGTGAGTGACCACGACAAGTTAAAAAGATTTATGCTCATTAGGGTTTGTTGTCGGTATCCTTTGAGACAAAAGCTTAATTAACGTAAATTCTCCTTTATTCGATTTTCTGTTGATGGTATATTTCTCGGTATTTGTATCATTGAATTTAAGATTTATTATTTTGGATATTATAATAATCTTTATTTTATATATTATGAAAAAAAATCGGGCTCGCACACCGAAGGTTCCGTAGCGTGAAAAATAAAAAAAAGTGCATAATCGCAAAAAATAAACATTTGTGATGTAACGACACGATTTTCGGATTTTCCCCTTTATTTGTGCTATAAGCTTCTTGCCAAATTTGATGAGTCTAGGTCAACAGGAAGAAACCCGTTGTGTTTTGATTTCCTTACGAGTGTCAAAATATGCGACATAAACAACCGCATCTTTTGATTGCGTTGACTTAGAAGTTTCTTTTTTTTAACAATTTCAGACAGACAGACGACGCCGGACAGACCGTCAACGAAGTGACCCTATAAGATTTCCCTTTGAGGTACGGAACCCTAAAAATATCTAGAGAGGGAAAGAGCAAATTTATATATTTTTTTACTTTACTCAACATAATATATGCAGATAAAACAAATTTAATTGGCAGATTAAAGTAATATACATAAGTAGTATATGGATTTAATATGATCTAGAATAGGCTATTGTGAGTAATAAAACTTGTCAAAAGGTGGCGTTGATCGTTTTCTAAAAGATTTATATTGTATTGGCAGAAATCGCGCTAAAACTAAAAAAAAATATCTCTAAAACGGTAGGTTTCATACAAACTTTCATCCCCTTATGGGATGAACTTCGAAAAATGTTACAACACGTATTTATTTAATTGTATTGAGGAGGGTTAATACCAACTTTCAAGTAATACTGATCATAAATATTTTTTTGAATTGTATTATAACGTGTTTTCCCGTGGGATTGAGATAAGCTCCCGCGTTAAAAAGTAGCTCAAGCCGCTCTCCAACCCTCCAACTATCTCCACACAAAAAATCATGTCAATTCGTCACTCTATTTGGACGTGAAAGAAGGACAAACAAACACACTTTTACATTTATAATATTAAGTATTTCAAGTATTCAATTTGCTTCAAGTCGCAAAAGGCACTTGAATGGTTTAACTCGTCGAACGTAAGTCTCACCAGTTTTATATTTTAGAAACCTTGATTCCTCAGAGCGAATTACTTAATTAACCCTTATGAAAAATGAAAAGTCAAAAAAGTTATACGGACGATGTCATCTTTACTGCTTGATTAATTAATTTAGTCGAAAAAGGGAAATTCTGCACAATGGAGACAAAAACCTTAGGAACTCGGCTTACTTCTGAAATGATAAGTGGATTAAGTTACAAAGTTTAACTCATTTAGACCGTTTTTTTTAAACTATATATTTTTGGCTATAGTTAAAGTAGTAAGTTTAGTGTAAAAAAGAAATTCCAAGCAAAGAAGGATAAAAAGGCAAAATACAAACATACAAAAAGTACCTAGATACTCAAGAGTATTAATTGACTTTATATTAGTATGTTAGGAATAGAGGGTGCACTTGTAATTATATTGCAGTTATGTACTATTTAATACTCCTGCGCAGCTGGCTCTCATTCTCTTTAATTGAGATTGGCCACTATGACCAAAATCGACTTAGAGGACATTATTATATAGCTGCACATACGTGTGCGTGGGCGTGCGTGTATGCTTACATCTGTGTATGTGCGTTAGTTTCGAGCCGAACCAAATTTAATTATTAAATCTTTCTGTTCAGAAAGTCGCAGTAACAGCCCGATGTTGGAAAATTGGTGGTGTTTCATTCCCGTGCCTTGAAAGAGACAGAGCAAGTAAAACCCTCGATCCTGCGCCTGATCTGTCACTAGTCGTGTCAAATTGTCGACTCACTGAAGTATGAGAGTGACAGAAATAGAGAGTGCACTTTCTGCGCGCACACTGACATACGCGCTGCACTATAATATCTCCTGCGAAGTTGGCTAGTTTCAGTGAGATTGGCCGCCGTGGTCAAAATCGGTCGGAAGGACATCATGTATATATATTTTTTTCGAAGCATAATTAATACATTATTTCACTTCAAAGTCCTTAAGTAATGCGTAAATGATTACAATTTAGTTACCAACCTCCAATTAAGTATAGAGGATAAACTTCAATATAATTTGCGGCCGCAACTCCGCGGTTACAAATAACACTGATATCCAAATAACTCCCTCGTGCTTTAGTGTTGTGATTATTCCTAAACATGGTACAGATTGTTGTATTAATAAATTCAAAGGTTCGATTTCGTATGAAATACTTGGGAAATTGAACAATTTAGTCGTTTTAAGAGTTAATTATAGGTGCCAGAACTGTTATAGGCTGCCAAATCTTAAATAGAACATGTACCTATGCATGGTTTTTTTCGCACTAGGAAAATTTTACCCGTTAACGTACTTGTTGGATGGATACATTGCGTACATATTAACTCCAACGTGAGCCAATGCTCTATAACATGGTGCCTGTAACATTATAATACTAATCTGCTAGTACTGTTATATAGTAGTAGAATTAATCTAGAAAATCAATTAATTTACCTTAGATATGAATTTATAATGCCAGCTAAGATTAAGATTTACCTTGCAACATTTCCTCACTTTGCTCGGGTATGTAATATTTTGTTGCCAAACGGTCCTATTTCTCAATGTGAGGCCAAATGGAGTTTGAGTATAGAAACTACGATAAGTCACAAAACCGGGCTTATAAGCAGGCATTTTATGCAGCGGGCGTAAAATATATATTTTTTTAGTTTTTGTTATGCCGGCCCTGTGACATACTGTACCTAGAAGCAAAAGCACCTACTTAAGTAGAAAAACATAGTTAGATCATAAGAATTAAAAAAAAACAATTAAATATGGACAAAACCGCAAGAAACAGCAATCGCGTTATATAACTGTATTAAACTAACGATTCGTCACTAGTACGAGTACACATATTATATACAGTTGGAGATAATTAAGCAAACAGCGACATATCGATGGTTATTATAATCACTTAATTAGTATAAACCGCTGGAGTTACCGCAAACATTGGTATTCTAACCGGACAACAAATATGTGTTATATTAAATTTAATTATTAAATACAACTAATGCATTGTCAACATAATCGATTTCGATTAGGGTTGCCAATTTCACAGAAAATAGCAATCTGTGTGGTATAGTATTATGTGATCTGTGCTATGCTTGAGATATTAGAGCAAAAGTGTGTACGCAAACACAGGTCCACTTACCCTTGCTTAACTCTTAAAGTCTGATGGAAAGACAATCCAAAATGACCGGAGGGAAAGCAGAACCGACGGCTTTACTTTAGTCATCATGATGCAAGAGTGTAAAACAACTAACTTCTCAATTCCGTTCTTTTACATACTCGTAAATGTATTGTCAGAAAAAAAAAACACTTTTTTGGCTCGGGATTAAAACCAAAATGGCAAAGACAAAACAGTTCAGTACCTTTTCCTCCTCTATTTATCAATCGAAAATCGGCAAAAGATATTTGAATTTACAAAACTTTTTTTATGAATAACACTTTAAAGCTCGTCAATAGGAAAAAAAAACAAAATCGGTTTCTTTCTTTGTCTGTTTGTCCGCTATACGTTACTAAACTATTTTCATCTAAGATAGCCCAATCGTAACGCGCACGCTTAGGAAACCGAGTGAAGCGAGTTCGAATCCCGGGTCTCGTCTTTAATATTTTCATTTGCGAATCATCTCCAACATGATTACCTCTTATCTTATGGTGAAGGAAAATTTCGTGAAGAAACTTGCAAGTCTACCAACCCGCACTTGGGCAGCGTGATGACGGTGGTGTGCTGGAGGACTATGGCCTCCCTGCTCTCACTGAAGGGAGGCACGTGCCCAGCACTAGGACGTTAAAAATAAGGGCTGCATACATACGCATCTAAGTGAAGCGAGGGTAAGTAAAATCCTTTAAAACTAAATACTAAATATATAGGGACATTAACACACAGCATCATCTAGTTCCATGGTAAGCTACGAGGATTGTCTTATGGATACCAGATAGTTGATACACTACACATATATAACTTTAAATACGTACATATTATAAATATAAACGCCCATGACTGGACTGCAAACATTCGTGCTCATCACACAAATGAATGCCCCCAGCGAGACTCGAACCGGCGATCGCTAACACAGCAAGTAGGGTCACTACAAACTGAGCCCAAGGTGTCCTCAAACTCAATACGTATCAAAACCAATAAACTATACCTATGTATCTATTTCAAGATTCCTAAGTTATGTTAGTTTAACTAATTCAGTTTTTACTTGCGGTCTCGTTTACCTTATATCTATATTGATAATAATGCGTAGTCTATTATTACACGATATGAGTACTTACATAAGTACAGGTTTAGATCACGCAGTGCCATAAAAACTAACATTATGGTACTAAATTATAATACAGCTTTCTATTGATATTTTTAGAATTGGTTCATAAGTCCCAAAGAATATTCTAAATGCAAAGCAATAAAAGTTACCTCTTTATGAAAGAAATAAAGAAATATTTGCCTTAATTAATTCACGTAGTTTCTGGTTATTTTCCTTTCAATTAATATTGAATGATAAATAATTAAAAAGTCTTATTCAAATCAATGCTTTTCTTTTATCTCCGATCCCGAACCATTTTTCTGCATAAAAAGTATTATATTCGGGGAAAAACACTTATTTCCTACACAGAATATAATAGAATTTGTGTATTTTTTATTATACATATATAGTTAATATTTCTTATTTCTTTTTGTTTTGTTTGTTTATCTTTCAATGATTTGCTATCCGCGTCTGTGTGTCTGCGCGTTTGTACGCTTAGTT
This sequence comes from Fabriciana adippe, assembly GCA_905404265.1. Classification (NCBI taxonomy): domain Eukaryota; kingdom Metazoa; phylum Arthropoda; class Insecta; order Lepidoptera; family Nymphalidae; genus Fabriciana; species Fabriciana adippe. The sequence continues at coordinate 14,357,160 of FR989984.1, read as the reverse complement.
CTTCTAAACGTTAAAGGACTTGCATTTAGAAACAAATAAAGTTATTTAACTCTATTATTATTATTTGTATCTCTTTAGAATTCACGGGCTCAAAGGAGCCCGGTCCTTTGGAAGGCTTGCGTGGGGACACAGGTCCAACACGTAGAGGCCCTTTAAGAGATTCAAGCTCGTTTAATGTGACGCATCAGCCGGGATCCATCTTTGAGTAACCCATAGGGAATTGCCCATAGATGGCCTCCGGATAATGCGTAGGGACTATGGAAATATGGAAAACTAAATAGGGTTATGGAATGGAGTTTGGACGGACTAAAAACGGGCTATTGGATGAGAATACCGGACGTCCGCCTGCTCAACAGTCTCACATTGAATATTTGGCGGACGGTGACTCGCCTCCCACTAGATGGGCCCCCACAAAGAGCGGCATAGTGCCTTGGGCGCAACATCAGCGTGGTCGGCTAAGGGTGTTGAGAGGTGTGCACCGGTTTCACCATCGCGAGAATGCTCGTGAGCGGGATTCCCCGTTATTACGCAGATAGAGCACTTCCACCCTTTCGAGCACTTGGGTCTTGCGCTCCATTCTGGACGGCCAATGAAGGCAAGCCAGAGGTGGGGGACAGATGCTGTTTCCCCCGGGAGGTCTTAGGTCCGTGGTGTCGCCACTCACCAACAGCTCGCCACAAGCTGCCCCGCGGACTTATTATTATTATTTATAATATTATTATTTATATTATCATCATTATAAATCAATACGAATTATTTTATAGCCTATTCTGAAAAACTTATTCTATTTCAATCACAGGCTCCAATATTAAAAATATATCTAGAATTAATACAATCCCGATTTGTGAAAGCGATTGTGCTACAATGGACTCAAGAAGCGCTAAAAAGAATAAAATAGGTACAATTTCAACACTGTTCTGTAGAAAGATATATCTCAGCCTTTTCATACAATAAAACACTCTCGTTTATAATGTAAATGTTTTTCTTTCTTTTTATATGCGGCTAATAATTTTTTTAAATGTATGTAAAATATTCTAGCAAATTACATTACATACACTTAATAAAATAAAAAAAACTTTTTAAGAAAAAAATAAAAACCGACTTCAAAAGCACTTAAAAGTAAAAAATAACTGATTGGTAGTTTTCATTTACTATAGATACCTAATCAGATATTTTCGCAGTCTTCACCGAAGGCACCGACTTCAAAATAGCGTATATAATTTTTTCTTAAAAAGTTTTTATTTTTCCCTTTTTAGTGTAGACATAATAATAGTAGCAAAGTATAAAGACTGACACACTAAAATTCGCTCTATTAGTAATACTAAAAATTCTGGCTCTAAAATCTGGTTCTAACGTATTGGGCTTGACAAATCAAACAAAATGAAAACTACTGGGCCAAACTACGTTAAATTTTTATGGGACCAAATGGCAACTATCCGCATCAAACTAAAGAAGAATCTCGTAAATCAGATCATAAATCTCAGCGTAATCGGTGTACATACATAAAAAAATATACCAATCGAATTGAGAACCTCCTCCTTTTTCAAGTCGGTTAATAAAACCTCACAAAATATTAATAACACCATCTATGAAAAATCATTACGTATCACTTAATAAGTGAAAGTACGGAAATTTATGAACCCATTATTTTATTTTTGTTTATTATTAGTATATTATAAAACCTGAGTTGGGATTTAAATATTTTTTTCTTTTTTTTTTTTTGTAAATTTTACATAAATAAATGTAAACGATATATTAAAATATAAATACTGCCATCTATTGACATCTGTTTGAACGACTTCGTCTTTCTTACGATGAGACTGATTTATTATTTAGTACCTGGCGACCGAGCTTCGCTCGGAATTCTTTTATGTTATATCGTATTTTTTAGATAAAAAAAAACTAAAAACTCGAATAAATACAAAAAAAAAAGTAAAACTACAAAACCGATCGAGATTCGAACTCGGACACTCTTATTGATTGACAATCTTGCACCTTGATCGCTTGACCACAATACTTATGCCTGAATGTAAGAAATTATCAAGCATATTCTGCGTAGAATAATACGAAAGAAAACCGCATGAAAACTCGAAAACTTGCGTTTTCACAGATATGAGACTAATTTAGATCGATTTTTCGCCCCCGAAAACCTCCACGTAATAAATTTCAGCGAAATCGCTAGAGCCGTTTCTGAGATCACTGGTATAATAATCATTTATTGATGTAGAATCAGGGCGATTACTTATAAATAAATAAATAAAGATATGGATATACAAGAATTGCTCGTTTAAATATATTAGATTATATTTTATTTATCAAGCCAAATTGAACGAAAATTGTGAAATAAGTAGATATTCTATACAAAAAAACGAATAATAAGTCATTCAAGCTTAGGGACGCACCCGAGCAAAGCTGGAGTAAGTCGCTATTCATTTATACAAATTCCATGTCTTTGTAGTATAATTTTAGTTAACGGACATCGAAATTAACTTAATTAATTCTAAAGTAAACACGAAACACTTTATGAACCCTTATGTATGAATATGTCTCTAGTCGTATATAGATAATATTCATTTAAACTTCAAACATATCGACGTCGTCAAAGAACAAAATTGTAACTTGGTATGAAGATAATTTAAAAATAGATACTAATTTCTCATACATTTAAAGTTTAAATTCGATATTACTAGTGTACTGAGTTGCAATGTTGTTCTTTGCTTACACATTATTATACTCTATTTCGTTAATATTAAATTTAATGAGGGCTCTAGTAAAATTTCGTGTCATTACGCAAATTGTCAAAGTAATTGGTGTGTATTTGAATATATTAATACTAGCGGCTCACCCTTGCTTCGCTTGGGTTCGCTGGACAAACAAAAACAAATCTATCCCACGGGAACCGTACATTTTTCCGGGATAAAAAGAAGCTTATTTGTTATTCTAATGTATGAACTATATTATTCTGAAGTTTCATTAAAATTTAATCAGTAATTTTTGTATACTAAGCTAAGTTAATATAGTTTTTTAACTATCCCACGGGAACTCTTTAATTTTGCGGGATGAAAAGTATCTAAAACGTTAAACGGGGGATATAAGGTACTACCAAGCAAAATTTTATTTAAATCGGTCGAACAGTTTCGGAGATTAGCCCGTACAAACAGACAAACAGAGAGAGAAACAAAAAATTAGAAAAAAATCTGGATTGGTTCTATTTCTCTTCTTACATCCCACTGACTCGGTTTTTAGCATTTTTTTTCTATGTACAGACATTCGACCTCTATAGTTTTAATATATTATGTACCTATAGATTAAAATGTTTCTATGCTTCATATTTAACGATTAAAGACGTAACTCTATAGTACAAAAGTACACCTAGCGAAAATCAGTGCCATGGATCATCATGTATGAATGTGAGCTTCCTTTCAGAGTCCAGTTCCATTCCAGTTCCATTGATGTTAATTGTTTATTAATGCTTATAGTGCTTAGTATCTCTGTTTTCTCTGCCTACCCAGTAAAGTGCGTGCGTGCGTGCGTGCGTGCGTGCGTGCGTGCGTGCGTGCGTGCGTACGTGCGTGCGTGCGTGCGTGCGTGCGTGCGTGACAATACAACAATCAATAAACAGCTCCAATAAGTCAATATCTTATTGGAATGATGAAGTTCATAACTGTCGGCACTACTGTAGATTTTCGCGTACATACGTAAGGTCAAACTTCGTTTTATGTTATATGTGTAAGGAAAGATAAAATTATATAATGTATAATATATTATAGCAACTCACATATTTTACACTATTTGTTGGGTGAAGTCACACAGTGCACCTGAAGCGATGTGTTCAACGAACCAAATAAAACCTATCACGTAGATTTAGAAGTTTCGTTGTTAGAATTCTTCCTTTTTCCTTGCAAATGGGACAAAAGCAAAATCAAAGTACAATAATCATATATACATAGTCTGGTCATAAGTTCTGTCACACAATAAAAACTTTTGAATTTAAAACGCTGGCCATAAAAAAGTTTATTGAAATCGAATTTCGAATTTTTCATGAATATAAAAATGTATACTTTTTAGAAATTTACTCATTTTTAAATATGGAGTGGACACTTAAAGAAGACCGCGTTGCGGTTATTGCGTTGCATCGTTGCGGTCTCGCGCCAATTCAGATTTTTGACATATTGAAAAATTTGAATATAACCAAAAGATTCGTTTATCGTACCATCAAACGATACATTGAAGACTCTAGAGTAGATGACAGGTCAAGAAGTGGTCCCCCTCGCTCGGTTAGGACTCCAGCAGTGATAAAAGCTGTGAAGGCGCGAATTAAAAGAAATCCCATACGTAAGCAAAAACTTTTGGCCCTTCAGATGAGTTTAAGCAGAACCACGGTGAAAAGGGTATTAAATGAAGACTTAGGGCTTCGGGCATATCGAAGAAAAATAGGACATCGTTTGGACGCTCGTTTAATGGACCTGAGGTTGAAGAGATGTCGCGCTTTGTTGAAGCGGTACGCGGGAAACAATAATCGGGAAATTCTTTTTTCGGATGAAAAAATTTTTTATGTGGAAGAGAGCTACAACAAACAAAATGTTACGGTGTTAGCACACAGTAGTAAAGAAGCGAGCAAGCATGTTCCGCGTGTCCAACGGGCCCATTTTCCATCCTCACTCATGGTTTGGTTGGGAGTCTCTTATTGGGGCTTAACTTAGTTACATTTTTGAGAGAAAGGCGTAAAAACAAATGCAGTTTTGTATCAAAATACAGTCCTCACGAACCTTGTGAAACCTGTTCCTCATACCATGATCAATAACAAGCGCTGGGTATTCTAAAAAGATTCTGCGCCAGCTTACAGAACGAAAAGCACTCAAGACTGGCTGGCAGCGCGTGAAATTGACTTCACCCGGCACGAAGACTGGCCATCCTCCAGTCCAGATTTGAGTCCGTTAGATTACAACATATGGCAACACTTGGAGGAAAAGGCCTGCTCAACACGTCATCCTAATTTGGAGTCACTCAAGGCATCCTGGATTAAGGCAGCCGCCGAAATTGACATAGACCTCGTTCGTGCTACGATAGACGACTGGCGGCGGCAGTTGAAGGTCTGTATTCAAAATCGCGGGGGTCATTTTGAATAAACTTTGTTAGCATAAGAATCTGTGTTTTATTAAGTTCATTTTGGTATATAAATGTTTACATCAATAATAAACATGTCTCAATTATTTCATATTAAACATGTGACAGAACTTATGACCTGACTATGTATATATATATATATATATATATATATATATATATATATATATATATATATATATATATATATATATAATGTATGTAATGAATAGAATAGAATAGAAAGAATAGAATTACAAATTTACTCATAAACTTTTAAAATAAGACAATATATAAATACTACAAGTGGTTTAATGTGGCAGCTATCTTTTTTAATGTTTTTAATCAAAAGAATTTTATAGTATATCAAAGGAACTCCAACAGGCTGGAAGCAGGTGTCTGCGAATAATCAGCTGCCAAAATTATATTAGGGTGGTGTTACACGGGTGATCATAATGTGATATTCGTATGAAATTTGCATGAAATTGCCTTCGTATATTTAAATACAAGCCGAGAAAATAGAGTTTCTTCAGACAGAGAGAATTTTAACGGTCATTGAACACGCAAATTTTGTGCGGAATTTTTAAGGTATAAATAAGAGTTTTAAATGAAATGAAGTATTATCATATCAATTTTTCTTCGTATTGTAGTGTATGTATTGTATTCAGCTCTTTTTAACGTCCCACTGCTGGGCACAAGCCGACCTTCCATACGAAGGGGATCAGGCCGTAATCCACCCCGCTGGCCAAGTGCGGGTTAGCGGACTTTATATGTCTTTCGAAAACTTGCTAGATTCTCTCAGACATGCAGGTTTCCTCGCGATGTTTTTCGTAAAACGCCGTAAAACAAGTAAAAATCATATTGTAAAACTTAAAAAAAAAAAAAAACGACTTCCAGGCACTAAAAAGTAAAAAATAACAAGTTAGATTCCAAAAAGGTTGTACTAAACTAGATCGTCGTGTTTGACAGTGGGGAAGAATTTTGCCTTTTTCTCCTGCCAGATGTCGCGATTACTATAGCCCTCAGTATATTGTATAGTTCTATAGCGTGGATGGACTTTTTTTTTATTTTATTTAAAATTTAATTAAAATGACAAATTGTGTAGTGCCAGGATGCAAAGAAAATGGATATCATTTGTTCCCAAAAGACAAAAACTGAGGAAACTGTGAGCTAAAGCAATAAGACGACCAAAATTGGTGAAATCACAATCCTCGTATTTAAGGCTATGTGGACATCTCTCATCTCATCTCTTGATATAGACATTTTGTGATGAGTTTGTTTGTGGAATGTGTGTGCTTCATATTTTCTATTATCTATTATGGCATTAATTTACATAACATTAACTTTAATTTTCTTAACATAGTTGTTTAATAAATAAAAAGTATGTCGTCAAGCTACTCATTTGTTTCAAATATGACTTAACTATTAAATGAAATGAGTTATCTAAATATTTTCATAAAACTTTTTACTAAAAATATTATGTGTTTATTATTCTCTGATTCTATTTTATTTTGAAGTGAATATTAATATGTTAAAGTTATTTTAAATACGTTAAATTAATAAACAACATAATTTGACGAATTAAGCTAGATACTAAATAGGTTATAGATTATGGAATACTAAAAAATGGACGTTTTGCGCTATAGATATTATGATAAACTAGCGATTCACCCTCGCTTCGTTCGGGTTGGTCCCTAAGTACGTTTAACGGTTAGTGATTCCCATACAAAATAAACAGTTCAGAACCTTTTGATTTTCCAGTTATTTTTCTTTTCGCTAATTTTTTTTTATATTTAAACCACCCCTGACATACCCTCAACAAAACAAAAAAAGAATTATTCAAATCGGTCTATACGTTTTTGAGTTTTAGCGAGACTAACGAACAGCGATTGATTTTTATATATATAGATAAAGCCTGCATTTCCTAGGAATACATAAAAGACAAACGTCCAAAGAAAAAAATCTTTTTTGGCAAGAAACATTCGCAGGCGTATACAGAATAACCACCAGAGTTTCTTCACAATCCAGTCAATGGTTTAGGAACATTGCATAGAGGATAAACATATGAACATTCATATTTATTTATATGGAAGATTAGCTATATTATATTGTATGTTACTGTTAATGAGATAGTTTTTGTCTAAAGAAAATCCGAAAAAATAGTACATCCAAAATAAGAGATACTCGTACCGAATTATTAATAGATGAGTGCGAGTTTAATGTACACACTTCTTTTCAGTGGTCCCATAGCATCAAACATTGAATATTATGTTTTATAATTAGAACCTAAAATATCTCAAAAACTATTAAACGTATCGTTTTCAAAATAGTTCTTCTTCATATTTCTATTATGTGTATTTCTTTTAGAATTTTCTACTCCATACTCTAAAAGTGGAGGAGGTAGTGTGGTGTTGGGTAGCAATGTTTACGCATTTAAAAGTGTATACCTATTATTTTATTTTTATCAAATATGATAAATGCTTTATTTTCTCAAATTGAAACACAGTGGATAAGTTCTCAGAGACTACTTATATTCTATGAGGTTGCGCAAACATTCGTCAAAAAATTTAATTGGACATATTCTATATATAAGTTAAAAACTTAATTTGTCAAATTCGCAATTCATCAAATCAGTTATACGAAAGCGTAGTAGCTAATTTGACGAGCTAAGAATTTGACGATATAACAATTTGACGAATTAAGTATTTGACAGGTTTTGACCAACTTCTAATTTGACCAATCTAGTATTTGACTAATGTTTGTGTAACCTTCTATGACGTGACAAGCTTAGTAGCGTGCCACAGAAGCCTAGGTCTAGTAGTGGACTATAGTAGGTTGATTATGATTATAATAACACGTGACAAAAAAAAATTATTATGCGACACAAACTATATTTATAAGTCTTTGAACTTTCATGGTTACATGGTCACCATTTTTAGTACGTAATTTCGAGAGATCCCGATATTTCGGTACAATTACGAGCGCCATGGTCACGGGTATACTGATACATGGATACTCGTTTTATATTATAATACTAATATTATCTATACTAATATTATAAAGCTAAAGAGTTTGTTTGTTTGTTTGGTTGAACGCGCTAATCTCAGGAACTACTAATCTGATTTAAAAAAATCTTTTTGCATTAGATAGCTCATTAACTGAGGAAGGCTATAAGTTATATATCATCCCGGAAAAATGCACGGTTCCCCTGGGATAGATTTGTTATTGTCTAGGGACGAACCCGAAGTGAAACGAGGGTGAGTTGCTAGTATAAAATAATTTCTTTATAAATTAATTTCCTTTGCATTATGCTATGCAGACTATCTAAATTGTAACTTCAATGATAATCTGTGATGAAAAACAAATATATCCCAGTTATTGTATTCATCTTCACTGGATCAACAGCTTTCAACGATTTATACAGCTACGTAGAAACTCATGTATTTATAGCCTTTGTCGTACAATCCAATATGCACGATTGCATATCAATGTGCTACGTCAATACTCACGTCCTACGCTTAATTCGCTTCGAGTGAAGTGTTTCACTCGAAGCGAATTAAGTCGAGTCGAGTGTTCTCAGGCTTAAAATTCAATTACTTAAAATTTAATTCATTTCATAGTTATTATATATGATATCGTATTCAGCCCTTTTTAATGTCCTATTACTGGGGGTGGGCTTCCCTTCAATATGAGGGGGATCAGGCCATAGTCCACCACGCTGGCCAAGTGCGGTAACTTGACTTCACATGTTTTTCGAAAATACGGGTTCTCTCAGACATGCAGGTTTCCTCGCGAAGGCAAGTAGTAATCATGTTGAAAATGATTTGCACATGAAAATATCAGAGGTGCGAGACCCGGGATTTGAACCCGCTTCACTTGGTTACCCAAGGCTACTACTGCCTTTCATATGATATATATGATAGTTATCATACGAATTAAATTCGTGACGAAATAATATGCCATGTTTTATTATGTCAAAATTTTATTCAAATAAACTTTAACAAACCCTATTGATAATACTTTCTTAGATTTGTGAGCAGTTCTTGTATAGGTATAAATAAATTTCGTGTATCTCGGAAAAGGCTCTAACCATTTGGATCTATATTTAGATAAGATTTTGGTTTTTAAGTTTATCTATATAGGTATATTTCCTAAAAAGAACGCAATTTTTTATATTTTTACTGTACTAAACTTAATAATATTATTATAGAAATGAGTTAGAATAACCATTCACTTACGTTGGTATTACGTAAGTTATTCTATATATTTCATATGCTACGTAGAAATAAAAGCATTTCTCCCAAAGATATTATTTCCAGAGCAGATATTTATCTAAGTCCAAACATTCTTACTGAGGCGACATCACAATCGAGTATCGATAATTTACTTTCTCAAGGGCTGGGGAGGTGAAGTCTTTATTTTGATGAACACTCCACACTGAGACGTTGAGGACCTTTCAGAGAAACCGTGTGTGTTTACTGAGGTCGAGAGGTTTTGCTTATTGTTAGTATATTATAATACTTGTTTATATCTAACTAGAGTTTTCTAATGGATTTATCGACATGTGTACTATTTGGTACTATTTGGTACTATATTTGGTTTTGGCGATTTATTTGACGACAGTGTCACAGAGGTAAACATGAATCCAAATAATAATGTTTGAAAATTATATATATATATATAATTTTAAAATAATATACAAATGATTGTATACTGAATGATATGTAAAAAATATCAATAATAATTTAATTATTAAGGATAACTAATACTTAAAATTTCATATGTCAAAAATTGTATATTATAAAATAAAAAAATCAAAATATCTATATACAAAATTAAATCCAAATCGTTACAGCCATTTCCGAGATTCACTAAATAAATTTATATTTATATATATATAATAACATTCTGAGACGAATCTGTAGGTACATTAAATTTTTGGATCTATATATTTTATTGAATATCTTATTGAAATAGTCATTATTATCGATACAGAGGCCGAATCTATAGTTTGTTAGAATTTTTGTCAGTCTGTCTTTCTGTCATCACGAGAAAACCACTGGATATATTTTGATGAAATTTGGTACGATGATAGCTGGCTATCCGGGTCAACAAATTTGATACTTTTTACTGCGGGAAACGACTTTCACTGGCAGATAGCTGATATTATAAGGAGTAACTTAGGCTACTTTTATTTTAGAAAAAGAATTAGTGTTCTGCTCAAAAAAATTAAAATGTACCTAGGGACGCACCCGAGCGAAGTGAGGGTAAGTCTCTAGACGAAAAATAAAATAACATTTAATAAAAGTTACCGGCAACATACTCATTCAAACTTTTTATTAAACATCCCTTGTATAACTGTTTATAAATCACGGTACTATTTTTGACATCATTTATGTTGGCAGAATACGTATGTTTCCTTAGTCTCAGTCATGATATTAGTTTTACATTATGATTTTGTGTAGTTTGAGGGGATTAGGATTATGATATAGTAGGATTAAATCAAAAGTTCTATTAAAATTGATGTAACATTAAATATAAAACATAAACATCCATGACAACGAATTTTTTGGAACTATTAGGTACTTTTCAATTTTTAACCGACGAAAAGAAGGAGGAGGTTCTCATTCGACATTTTTTTTATGTAAAAAGTTATGAGTTTACCATGCATAACTTTTTACAGCGTAGTCCGATTTTGATACTTCTTTATTGGATAGATACATTCCAATTTGAAAAAAATCCACCTCTGAGTGTAAAAAGTGTAAAACCTCTTAAACCACCTTCTTCTCCCCATACTCGACTACGCTGATGTGTGCTATTTGGATGTGACTGAGGAGCAACTTAACAAATTAGAGCGACTTCAAAATCTAGCTATTCGTTTTATTTTTGGCTTGCGTAAGCATGATCATATATCAAATTTTCGTGCTCAACTTAAATGGCTCCTAATCCGACTTCGTCGTGATATGCACATCCTCTCGTTCCTCTTCAATATTCTTAATGACCCCAATGCTCCTTCATACCTTTGTTCGCGCTTCCAAATTCTCCCTATTCCCTCACGTTCCAGACGGCCTTGCATCACTACGATGCTTGACATACCCAAGAGCAACACAAAGTTCTTTTTACAATCTTTTTCGGTGTATGGCGCATCGCTCTGGAACAAACTCCCGAAAGATATCCAATTAAGTCCCTCTATAACTGCCTTTAAAAAGAAAATAAAACAGCACTTTCTCAACCAAGTCAATCCACAGTTATATTAACTACTATTATTATGTAGTATATTATATAGATATGTATTTGTGTATGTAGTAGTATGTATATATGTTATGATATATTATAGTATGTATAATATTTTATTTTTATATATTTATATATAATTTATTTATTTAATTATTTATATTTGAGTAACTGCACTGTAGCCTGCTTTTTAATACTATCTCTCTAACTCACTTTGGTTGACTGGAAGAGATCTCTTCTAGAGATAAGTCCACCTATGCTAGCTAATTTTATTGTTAGTTTATCTTTGTATTTTACATATAAGTGCAATAAAGAATAGTATATAAAAAATAGGGGTGATTGATTTTACACCAACTGAATTTTTAAACTTCAAACTGAACACTACGAACAAATTCTACACTAAAAATGGAAAAATAAAAATAAAAAAAAAAACAACTTCAAAAAATATCACTAAAAAGCTTAAATGGTCGTTTTACCGTTTTGTTTGTTAGAACTACCAATCAGAATATTAAAAAAAAAAACTCTTTTGCATTTTATAGCCTATTGAGGCTATCAAACATCACATTACAGCCCTTAGCGGAGCAATTACCATACAAAATGTAGGTCAGAAAGTAAAATAATCTGGCAGAAAAATGGATGCAGAGCCTTCTCTTTATAAAATTCGTAGTAAAATTGCAATAATTGGATAAAGTAAAATACTATATTAAAATTAATATTTAACCTTAGGTATAATCTGTCATTATTTTTGTATTACGTATGTTTATCTTATCTATGTATTTCATTTATAATATTTAAACGTTATTCTTATAAATGTACTAGCGACTCAACCTCGTTCCGCTCGGGTTCGTCCCTACTTACGTTACGTAGTAAAAAGTATCGAATTTGTTGACCCGGATAGCCAGCTATCATCATACCAAATTTCATTTTCCAAATCATCACATCAAAATCTGTCCAGTGGTTTTCTCGTGATGACAGACAAACAGACAAACAGACTGAAAGCCAGACAGATAGACAAAAAAAATCTAAAAACTATAGATTCGGCCTCTGTGTCGATAACAATGACTATTTCAATAAGATTTTCCAAAAAATATTTGATGTACAGATTTGACTCAGTTAGAATTTTATTATATGTAGGTTTAAATATAAATTTATTTAGTGAATCTCGGAAATAGCTCTAACGATTTGGATCAAATTTTGTATTAAGATAAAGTTTATTTATATTATACAAGTAGGTAGCTTTTCTGAAAAAAATGCAGTTTTTCACAAAAAAAAAAAAACATTTTTTTTTTCCTTTTTCTTTCAACTCTGATGCTGACAATGTCTTATAGCACCATCTCGTGAATGTTTGTGGTACTTGCATTGTCGCTAATGGATGGTAAACTACTGAACGAACACCTATGCCGAGCTTAACTTGATTGTCCAGGTCCTGTTAATAAATATACTTGTAAGTAATTAAATAGTGTTAAATAATCTATATGTATGTTATGTATAAATACGATAAATATAAACTGTTATATTAAAATCCCATAAACGTAGGTAATGGTATGGTATGGTATAATATAATATGGTAATAGTATGCATGCTTATTTACTTTAGGTTTTAAGTAACTTGTACTTTATGTACCTTTCCGCTTTAACTTAATTTTTTTTGAAACCTACGCTATCGATTGCCTGTGAGAGATCGCTTATAATGATAAGGCCGCCTTTGCATATTTCTTTAATTGTGTTTTTTTTTTCTCTTTTAAAATGTACTATTTTTGTGTACAATAAAGTGTAATAATAATAATAACTTAAGCTAATATTAATATTTTATCAAACTTGTTACTTATTTAAACTCAATCAGTTAGTTGGATATCGTTGAGTACTTATTTACGGCTCTAAGTTTAGTTATAATCTTGTGAAATACACACAGCTATGGCCGAAAATTGTCTAATCTTACTGTAGAAGAAAACTAAATCTATGCAAATATTATAAAGGGGAAAGATTTTTGTTTGTTTGTTTGTTTGTTTATACTGAATAAGCTCCGAAAATAATGAACCGATTAAGATGAAAAGTAAAAAGATAGTTCAGGATCCTGAAAAGGACTTAGGATAGTTTGTGCCCTGGAAATCATCCCTTAAGGTGGTGAAAATAGGGATGAAAGTTTGTATGGGAAACCTAGGGACGAACGAGAGCGAAGCGAGGATGAGTCGCTAGTAATTTATATTTTAATAAAATGTGCGACTCTATAAAATAAAGGCTAAGCCAAAAAGCGATTGTTTACATAGACCCTTATTCTTATTCTTTGTAGAAAGACCGATCTATCTCCAATAATACTTACGATTTCTATTACTTTCAATACTAAATCCATTAGCTATTGGCAACTTTTGCACATCCACAGAAAAAACTTTTGTCAAGAACAAATGGCAAGTCAGCAGTGTTTGAAAATGTACTGTCGAAGTTTCCTCCTTATTGGCCCAACTTCTCTATCCAGTAATCCTTTGCTTTTATTTGGAGAAAATTTGGAATTTAGTTCTGAAAACTGTCTGGAGTGTTTAATATAATAAGTAACACAGCATGTGTTGTTGTTAGATACGTAATTTATGATACACGATATTGTAGTCGGTATAAGTTTGTTTATTATAAATGCGAAAGTTTGTATGCGTGTGTGCGTGTGTGAGTGAGTGTATGAATACGTGCGTGCGTATGTGTATGCTTGTTACCTACTATTTTATGCTAAAACGATTGGACGGATTTGAAAAAAGTTTAATATATAAATAAATAAATAAATAAAATAAATAAATATGTTGGGACATTAACACACAACACCATCTAGTTCCATGGTAAGCTACGAAGCTTGTGTTATGGATACCAGATAGTCTATAGTTAGTATAGTTTTTTAACTATTCCACGAGAACTTTTAATTTTCCGGGATAAAAAGTATCTTAAATGTTGACCGAGGATATAAGGTATCACCATGCCTTTAATTTAAATCTATCCATCAGTTTCGGAGATTAATTAGAATCTAGTACATTTACTATGTATTTTATTTTAATGAAATAACAGCAAAATGTACATTGTAATATATATGTATACAATATAATGTAAATACAAATACAACGAACATTAAACGAAACAAACTAACGTCATACGAGTTCAGCTTGAACCTAAAGCTCAAAGAGCTTTGTTTGTCGAATTGACAGATGTACATAGAAATGCACTATTTTAAATAAATAAAAGATATCTCAGTAGATAGTACAGAAGATAGTACAGTTAGGTGTTAACCTAACTAGTAGAGTTATCGATAAAATTATAGATAAGTGGTGCAACATTAAAGCTTAAGCTATGTAGTCGTGTTACTAACACTTGATTTAATCAAGACCGACTCTTAGAATTATGACTGTTCTAAGAGGACTTCTTTATTTTCAGTAATATTTTATAACTATATATATATATATATATATATATATATATATATATATATATATATATATATATATAATTAAATCCGGAAGCAATCTCACCTCAAGATGATCCGGTAAAGCCCGTTTCTGATATTAAAATTAACTTGGAACTGAATTCCTTTAACATCTTAAACATCTTGCTCTTGCTCGTGACCACGATTGCTGTAAAGTATTCGAAACCAAAAATCAAAATAAATCTGCGAAAAATCCAATAAGATAGTTTTATTTATTTTTTTTATCTGCAATAGTTTCCAAATGGGAGGAAGAAATTAAAAAATAGAATTTGATTGTTATATGTAGAAAATGTAGAAATAATAAAAAATATAATATATGTATAACATATAATATTATGTAAGTTTTAAAATCACTTAAACCTGAATAAGTAAGAAATGGTTGCAAATCTAAAATAAAGGAGCCTCTTGAGTAAAATGGAGAATGGCAGCTTTTTACGGTGACACTAAATAGCCATTCGGAATATAAAATGTTAGTTTTAGTTTCTCTAGTGTATAATGTAGACTTGCAAAGAAGAGCTTAATATAGGATTCCGAAGTTTTTAAATTTAAATTACCTACATATTTTTAGTGAAGACTTCAAATTAAAAAAAAAAAACTAAATCTAAAACGAAACCGTCACAGTGTTTAACATCTTTCATATCGCGCTCCCTTATATCCCTTTTTTTATGTTGGGAAATGCATTTACGCATACCACCTGTAGACATACAGGTGGTTATGTGGGCTCACCGGCTAAAATAGCTAGTACTACCCACTAAAACGCAACAAAACCTCCCCCGTGTCTCCTTATATCACTAAAATATAACCATAAACAACGAATGAGAGTAGAAAACGAGATTTAACGTTTGTCATTCCGTGACCGCAAAAAAAAAATACAATTAGATAGTTTTATTCACTAGTAACTAATAATAACTATTTCAATCGAAACTATATAACTCTTTTAGTACAATTCACAGTTGGAAAATAATTCTTTTGACCAAAGGCATTATGTAAACATCCCATAGAGAGATACCTACATTCGAAGTTTTGTTATCGTTTGAGATGAGCTACCATTGTTTGTTACACAAAAGCATAATGTGAATGGAAGCTGTTCTATTTCGTGTATCTTATAATCATGGGATGTATAGTGAGATGAATTTTTATATTCTTTATATGAAAATAGATCGTAGAAATATATTTCTTTGTGTCGAGATTATTGAAAATTTAATTATTTTGGTATTATCTTAGCCAGGCATTGTAAATATTTGCTAATAATAAAAAGAGTATATAAATTTTGAAATAAACGTTTAATATTATAATGTTATTTTCTTTGCAAAATACCCTCTACTTACGTTAAGTTTTCTATTTTCGTCATGTAAAGGCAGTAGGTAATGAATGGCGATACCTGTCATCTTAATTAAGCTAATACTGTATAGAAAATAAAGCAGTCATGCGGACTGCCGACAGAAGAGAAAACTTAAAACTATAACAAGCAGTTGTTATTTTTGGATAATCAAATTAATTGTTTTATCGTAAATTAAAATTTGTAAATTAAAACTGTTTACATTTATCTGGTTTTGACATCTATCGGCACTCTGAGTGACTCAACACATGTCGATGCCGACATATATGAATTTACTCCCCATCCATACCTGTCTATAGAAGTTTTCACTTCAAAAAAATGTGTTTATTTAAGAAACACCAAAGAATTTACACAAGTAAGCTAAAAATCCTTTAAAACACTTTTTAATATAAAAATTCAGAACTACCCTACAAATTGTAGTTAATAATTAAATAATAAGTTATAAAATATATTAATTAATCTTATTATTGATTATTAATTTATCAAATTATAAAATAAAATTAAAATATAAATAACTAAAGCTTTTCTACAAGCTTTAACGAAATAACCTTATTTCAAGTGAATTTTCCTTCATACTTATAATAACTTTACTTATATTCTTACAATGACCTTTTTAAACAGTATGGTATTATTCGTGCTCACTGCTGCGTAAGAACGTATGAGTTGTCTATTATCTACTACAAAATAATGCTATAAGAGTTTTATAGGCATATATATTCCTTTCATATGGTGGTTCATAAACACGATTAGTACTCACTAAATGTCAAATTAAACTTAGATAATATAAACTAAGGCAGTGGTAGCCCAGCAGGTAATGTGCTCGCTTGGGAAATTGAGTGAAGCGGTTTCAAATTCGGGTCTCGCACCTTTGATATTTTCATGTGCGAAGCATTTCCAACGTGATTACAACGTGTCTTGCAGTGAAAGAAAACATCAACAAACTATCAAGTTTTCGAAAGACATGTGCAGTCCGCCAATTCGTACTTGACCAGCGTGGTAGACTCTAGTCTGATCACCCCCCCCCCCCGTATTGAGGGGCGGCCAGTGCCCAGAATTGGGACGTAAAAAAGGGCTAAATACATATACAATATACAATAGTGTTCGCTAAGTGATTGAAATTCGACCATATTTATTATTGTTTTGAAAAAAACATATACATATATGAATAAAATTTATCTATCCAAAAAACCTATATAAAAAAGATAATTAGTTGACAAACAGAAGAGAAAATGCTACTACTAAGGTATTGTCTTGTCTTTGCCTATTTATATTCAAAGGGTAAATTACACAAAATTACTAAGGTTTGAACAGTATCTAGGGATTTAAATGGCGCCTGGTAGGACTAGTTAGTACTAGTGTGTTCTTTGAAGAATTTTTCTGTTCGTTTGAGAAAGCAATTTAAACGAATCTAAACTAAAATTCTTTATGTATTGATTTTAAAAGAACAAGACGAAGTATTGATTTCTTGTATACTTAATAAGCATACTTTGTATAAGTACTTATTTTTTTTTATTAATAACTTTATTATAAACTAGCGACTCATCCTCGCTTCGCTCGGGTTCGTCCCTATGTAGGTTTTAACGGTAAGTATAGAAAAGACTATATAAAAATATATCCCTTACTTGAGAAATGATTGATTATCCACTCAATCTTCCACCCCCACTTTTTACCCCTTTATATATTATATCCATTCGTTTAGGAGCTACGATACCACAGATAGACACATAAAACTTATATACTATACTTATACTTATTATAACACTCCTCTTTTTGCGTCGGGGGTTAAAAATAAACTAAAACAGAAATCATTGAACGTAAATAAAAAAGTGACGAAGACATTACAACTAACTAAAGCAAATAACTAATCTTATAAATGTAAAGAAAAATAGGCACATAATATATAATTCTATTCTTCCCAACTTAAAACATGACTCATACAAACTTAGGAAAATAAATTGCCCAAATATCTTATTTAAGACTTACCCCGCATACATCAACCGTAGCTTAGCAAAATAATTAAGAGTGTAACTTAAGTGAACGTGATTAATTATTATTTTAAGTACGTAAGAACATTAGGCACCCCATATGTAATATATATTTTATTTATATACTAGCGACTCACCCTCGCTTCGCTCGGGTTCGTCTCTAGCTTGCATTAAATCACGATTGATCAGTTTTCGACCGGAGAGGAAAAATGATTAAATTACTAAAATGGCTATTAAAAAATAAGGGTTGATCGTAGAAGGGTGAAAATTGAAGATTGTATGTATTTTTGTATGTTGTATCATAAAAAAATAGAAATTAAAAATTTTGTCTAAAAAATAAAAAATAAAAATTTAGGGGTGGACTACCCCTAACATTTAGGGGGATGAAAAATAGATGTTGGCCGATTCTCATAGATACCGGATAAGCACAAAAAATTTCATCAAAATCGGTCAAGCCGTTTCGGAGGAGTATGGCAACGAAAACTGTGACACGAGAATTTTATATATTAGATAATTTCAGTACAAAACACCTTTAAGTAAGCAGGTGAGTGGAAGACAATCCTATTCCAGACTACTATTACCCGCGGCTTCTACCTTCCCTTAACAAATAGGATACACACTGTAAAAAAATCTAGTACAAACTGGTTTTTCAAAGAAATAAACAAACAAACAAACTCTTCGGCTTTATATATTACTAGCGACTGACCCTCGTTTCGTTTGGGTTCGTCCCTAGGTTGATTCCCAAATTAAACTTCATCGCCATTTTCACCCACTTAAGAGATGATTTCTGGGATAAAAAGTATCCTATGTCCTTTCCAGGGTCTCAAACTATCTTCTTACGAAATTTCATCTTAATCGGTTCAGTAAATCCAGAGATTACACCTCACAAAATCACAAACTTTACCTTTTTATAATATTAGTATACATTATAGATTTTCTAGTAACACATCATTAACTTTTATATTCTTTTATTCTGGTCGTGAAGACTCATCTCACAAAATAGTGTTTCCTGACTTCATTTTTCGTCTAGTATTGGATTATTGTCGTTTAAAGGCGCAGATCTTTTAACCTCGATACAAACATCGGTAATGCAAAATTTCACTTGGGAATCGAACCCGAATTTAACTGAAGTTCCATCTATGAGAAAGAGCCTCCATGTATTATACGGTGCATATATTCTATGAGCTTTTGAAGAAGTAGGGCATTATCGTCTGGTATTAAATTTGTACTGTGCATATACAAAGATGCATCTTTGCAATCATATATTGTAAATTTAAGTAAACTATCGGTCGATTAATTGTCTACAGTTTGCCCTACTTGCTCGTAACACATTTTTCATTCATAAAATACTAAATTCTAAATTTAAACGTAAAGTCTTCATAGAAATAAGTATTTGAAACATAATTAATTAAAGTAATTTAAAAATGGAATATTTCAAAGTAAGCAGTCACTCGATTTAGAAATTTACACAAAATGTATATTTTATGGATTTTGCCAAGAGAACCGAATACTAATCAATTATTCAAAATCTTCTAACGAAAAGCCGAGTGTTTTCGATTTTGCCTTAGATAAATAGAATATTCATTAGATTTTTCACATTCTTTAGATTCAATGCGTGTTCTTAATAATGGTTTTTATTTGGGGATAGAACCTCTGTGGCATTATTGATATTCGGCAATTTTTTTTTTTTCTAAGCTTCCAATGTATTATTACCGGTTATATCTACAGATAGAAAACACTTAAATAAATAAATCTGTATCAGCAATAATGCCTTAAAGTGTCACGTTTTGGAGATATTTCAAAGTATGAGTATGAAAGATCAACATGGACGGTTATTAGGAAATTGTGAGGAAGAAGGAGACAGAACACTATCCAAAAAATAATCTTTCTGGCTAGGACATTTTATTTGTATATAAAAGGGTCCTATTTACGTAAAAGTCAGTGTTTTAAGTGGCAAGTAAAAATTACGCCTTAAGTGAAGGTGTGATTAACATGTCCTCCCGATCGATTTCGGCTACGACGGCTAATCTCACTAAGACTAGCCATCTGCGCGGAAATTTTATTGTGCACAAGTATGGAAATACATCTTGGACTCTCTATTCCTCTCACTTTTAATCTCTGGTAAAAAAATAATCTAAAATGGTGTCGTGGGACACCAGATAGGATCGAAGTTCCTTATTACATACTCGTAAGTATTAATTTCAAGTTCTAGTTGAGGTAATAAGAAAATAATTATTCGGGTATAAATTTTTTATTAGGATTTTTTTATCGATAAAAATCAAAAACTATTAAGCAAAATTATCTTAACACTTTTATTTTATTCACAATGATTCATAAAAATAGATAATAATAATAATAGTCATCACGTAGACTATACATTAGACACTGTATAGCGAACACACATCAACTATACATAAAAATCTTACTGCACGCATTTTCGTTACGGACGTTACGAACGTTTTTTGCCGGCTAGGGTACGCTTCGCATTGTCCCATAATGAACTTCGTTCCAAAAATACACAGACACAAAATACAAAATATATAAACTTCTATGTTTATAATAGTACTGTAATTTAGGATTTAGAAAGTATTATTAAATAAAAAAGATGCTGCAGTAGTAGAACAAAAAATATTGCGTGGAATTTTAGGTCACATAAAATATTATAGTGCCTGTTCACAACTCAAACTGCTTTCACCATTTCTTTTATTAGTTTTAAAAAATAAAGATATATTTCTTCCAAAATTTCACCTAAAATGAAGAGGTTTACAAAGAAGTGTTTATTTTCTCTGATGCTAAGCAATTCCACAGAGAATGGTCTACGTTTATGAATACTGCATGAGATGTTAAGTTTTGCATTTTAGCGTTCTCAGAAATATAGTAAGTAAGCAACACTGCGTTTCACTAAACTTCACACTTCAGAATAAAAAATATTATGATAATTTTATATTTAATGTTAAATAGATTAAACGTCATAGAAAAAATTTTTTCATAATTATTAATTAGTTATATGCGATGGGAATTCAGTTAATCATGGAGCGACAGGATACTATTTTCCAATCGTTGAAGAATAGAAGTCTAAGAAAATGTAGATAGATACTCGTATTGTTATGATTATACGATTTCATTTGTCGCTCGTTTGTGATGATCGCTGTAAAAAACTTGTGATTTTCTAAAGAAGTTGTCTCAAAAGTAAATACTTAATTTTCGTAAATATTCCTACTACTATTATAATGCGAAAATTTGTATGTGTGTATGTTTGTATGGCACCAACTTCTAAAATATCTGGTTACATATCTATAGTAAATAAAAATCCGAATTTAGTTTTTTTTTATTTTTAGTGACTGAAAGTCAGTTATTTTTTTTTTCCTAAATATTTTTTAACTTTTTAATGTCACGGTTTTTTTTTTATCTTTTCTGTAGCAAGTAAAATAAATTTGAATACGTCAAAAACATACTTACAAGACTTCATTGAATTTTTAGCCATTGTTATTTATCAATTTCTTTAACAAACCTATTTAACTTATTTTTCTTCGTCAGAATGTTTCAGCTCAGTCGAATCGGCTCCTATAATCTATAAACATAAACTAACTCTGTGAATATTTGCACTAATACATAGAGCAAATGCTAACACGGTACACCGAGGACACAGCCCATCTTAATGTTACTACGACTGACACCTGCTCCCGCGCAGAGCCTCTCTGGACCTATAACGAGAATCTGCTAAACGGGAAATTTTCTTTACAAAATGTTGAATAATTTAAATAATGTTTGTTCATTGTGAAGTACCTTTAACCTCTTCTGTGTAAAAATATTTGCAAACATCAAAGCCCTTTAGTAGAAGAAGGCAATAATGTGTTATTAAACATTTTTTAAGACAAATGTATAAATCATATGAAAAAAAAACGTTCAGAAAGTTCTATTTTCTACTAGCTATTATAAAAATATATTTTTCCAAATCTTCTAACCAAGCCGTTAATCCGGAATAAGCTTCCAAAAGTAACCGTTTTGCGATACTTAATTAAAGGACTTAAGGCGCAGGACCGACGGCTTTACGCGCTCTCCGAGGCATGATAGAATGACACCGCCCACTTCTCAACAAGCTGTTACTGGAAATTTCTTATAAGAAAAACTCAATAATCAATCTTCGCCCGACACGGGAAGCGTGCCCAGGACCTGCTGCCGTATATGCTAGCCAGTAGACCAACGAGGCTGTAACAAACACCACTCACTAACTCACTAATCTTCAAACTTTCTCAATTATACTAGTTACTGCAAGATGAAGTACACGAAGATACTTAGATTAAAGTTTTATCACTTTTATAATATCACAAAGTTATTCGAAAACTTCCTTGATATTGCAACATTCTCAAAGCGATACGTGTGTTGTTTTCTTAAACTATCTCTGGTATGAGTTTTGCTGAATGTGGGTGAATGGGAAAACTTGAATATTATTGGATTTAACCTTTTTGTTTGTTTATCTGTATTTTTATAATAAAAAAAAATCATTACTGCAGTTATCCACACCAGTTTGGTTATTTTTCTTTCTTTATTTTCATTAAAAGTTTTACATATTTCTTTTAAATAAATATAACGATAAAGGTCACTGAGATTTATGTAATGCTATATTATTCGGTACTAAATATATTACATACTAGTGTATTACGTAATTTGTATTCCTATTTAAGTGCAGAAAAAATTTGAATGCATATGAAACTATATACGGTACTTATAAGAAAAACACAGTTTTTTGTTGTCTGCCTGTCTGTTTGTTCCGGCTTATCTTCGAAACTGTTGTACTGATTTTAACGGAACTTGCACTTACAGACAGTTGATATTATAAGGAGTAGCATAGGCTAGTTTTATTAGATATCAACTATCTGCCAGTGTCAGCCGTTTCGGAGATTAGCCGGAACAAACAGACAGACAGACAGACAAAAAATTAAAAATTGTGTTTTTCTTATAAGTACCGTATATAATTCCATATGCATTTAGTATAAAGCTGTTATTTTGACATTACAAACAGACATTTCAATTTTATTTATCTGTATAGATAAATCTTCGCCACCTTTATTTACTTCACACTTAAAATTCGAAGGTTTGACATTACCATAGAAATTCCATCGGGACTTAAACAGTCAACGTCATAAATATAAATTGACTTCCGTTAAATGTATTTTTTCCGTTTATAAAACAGTATATTATCTTTACTTTATTTATAGTCTTCTCAGACTAGATAACTACATAATATATATACGGAGTCCGCCAAAATAAATGTCAAAGTTAAAAATAGTAGTGTGATTTGCTGTTTATGCTATCAAATCTATCCCACGGGAAACGTTCATTTTTCCGGAATAAAAAGTAGTGTATGTGATATTTCTGACTATAATCTATCTCTGTGCCAAATTTCATCTAGATCTATTTAGCCGTTCTGGCGTAATTGAGTAACAAAAATCCAAACATCCATCTAAATTCTAAAGTTTAAACTTTTTCTAATGTTTATTCTCGATTTTGCCATACAGATTATTTAGTTTCTTTAAAGACTAAAACAAATTTTATATTTGTACTTATTAAAAATAATAATATCTTCTTTTGTAATTTTTAAGCATTAGTTCTCTTCCTAAAAGAGAGATAGCATAATATTACCTCATTTATTTTTTTTTCTTTATTATAATAAAATTAGCTATTTTTATTTATTATCATTTATTTAATTACTAGCAGAACCCGCGGCTTCGCCCGCGATCAAACTTTATAATTGCAAAAATAAGGTAAACAAATTTCATTTTAGCGATCGTAACTCAAAATATCTATCTTAAAACATATTACGCGTATATTCTGTAAATAAATTTACACTTTAGGTATTTAGCAAGCTACACTACCTGTATCTTTTGCACATTTTTCTACTCTCTCCGTAAGTGTGCACTTACGGAGAACTTGAGTCATGTTACTCTTTTTAAATATATTCAACAACTTCAACTTCACCGCCCTATTTAACCCACTTAGGAGCTGAATTTAAAAAAATCTACAATACATGTTTATTTAATTGTATAGAAGAGCATTAATACCAAGTTTAATGTAATTCTGATCATAAACGTTTTTTTACTCATATAAACAGTGCAACCTCCCTTTTACCCTTTTAAGGGATGAATTTTGAAAAAAAAATGATATTTGTATTGTTTTAGATGACATTTTAAAGGTAAATACCATTTTCCGTACATCAATTACAGAGTTTCATACAAACTTTCATCCCTTATT
This sequence comes from Fabriciana adippe, assembly GCA_905404265.1. Lineage (NCBI taxonomy): Eukaryota > Metazoa > Arthropoda > Insecta > Lepidoptera > Nymphalidae > Fabriciana > Fabriciana adippe. The sequence goes on along the minus strand of FR989984.1, from coordinate 14,332,788 downwards.
TGACAGTCTTATAGGATAAATTTCAAAAAACATTAAAATACATATTTATTCAATTGTACTGAAGAGCATTAATACCAAGTTTCAAGTAATTCTGATCATAAATAATTGTTTGCCCATATAAACTTTATCACCCCCTTTTACCCTCTTATGGGATGCATTTAGAAAAAATTCTAATACATATATTTCTAATTTTTCATCTTAAAGCTAAACACCACTTTCTGTGCATTTCGCGTTAAGAATTACAGAGTTTCATACAAACTTATATCATCTATTTTAACCCCTCAGGGGATGAATTTCGAAAAATCCTTTCTTAGCGGATGCCTACATTGTATAAGGAATATGTACTTCAAATTTCACGTTTCTACGACCAGCGGTTTAGGCTGTGCGTTGATCGATCAGTCAGTCAGGACAAAGCATTTTATGTATATATAGATTATTTGTATACTTTTTCAAAACATTTTTTTGTATTCAAGTTTAGTTCTATGACACTCTATACTATTCCTTAGTCTGAGATATTTTATAAAAGACATTTAAAGAGAAGAGGCTTTCTTAGATAATAATATTTTTCTAACGATGATGTAATTTTATCAATACAAATCGTATTATGGATAAATTGTTATTGCCTTTAATGTATAAGAGGGTGTATTTCGTAATTTATTTTCGATTGAAGAACTTTATTTCGAAATATTAACTACATAATAGCCAATAACAGTTATAATTGTCTTTATTGTGATAATGTCTAATATAAATGATAATATCTCAAAATAACCTATCTCTACGTTAGTTCATTAGCTCTTAGTTCAGTACTTTTTCTATGGTAAGCAGATACAATCTTATTTTTTGTTCCTTTTCCTTTAGTAACTGCAAATTTAGCACCCCGGGCTCCCCTACTATAATTAACGGTAAGACCGCCTCTATACCATAATACATTTATTTTATAATATAATTCTTTTTGTTGTGTAGTTTTTTATGGTGTATATATAAAGTGATTACCACTTGTTAATGCGATGAAAGAAAATATCATGAGGAAGCTTACATCTGTCAGACAGATTCTAACGATTTTAATTTTTAACAGATATGAGAAACGCCTAATGTACTATGGCCGCTTGTCTGGAGGTAAGGTACGTGCAAATAGTGGGATATTAGCATCTGAATTATTTAAGGCTCGCGACTTGCCACTAGACAGTAGCTTAATAAATGAGCATTGTGCACACAGACTAAATTGACATATGCAAATGTCTAATTTACAAATAATGCTGCCAGCTCTTTTGTGCAGTGTTGTACCTACAACACCAGTTTGTTGTATCATTAAAATTCACATTATTAATTCTAAATCATATTTTAAATCATTACGTATCATTGAAATCGACGTTATTAAATTTAAATTTGCCTTATTAATTTCGTATTATTACGTTTTAAATAAGTACCTGCACATTATTTCAGGATAACTTATTATAAAAAAAATGATGATTGATTTTATTAACGTTAATTTTCAATAGTGGCACATCACTATTTAAGAATTGCAAAAAACTGGCAACCCACGTAATGTCAGTTTTGTCTCTGAGATTAAAAAACAGACTATAAATTTCATCCAAATCTGTCGAGCCGTTTAAGCGCTATGTGTAACAAACATACAGACAAACAAGATTTCACAATTTATATTTGTACTGTGATTAAAATACAGACGAGGAATCGCGGAGAGCAAGTGAAAGTTATACGAGTTATAATAGTTAGGTATAATATTAATTACTTGCGTAGATAGGTATTAAAATCAGAAGGATTTTGTTATCACAATCGCGAACGCCCACGAGTGTGAAGATTTACTTGGAGTATGTTGTTTGTTGTTGTTATTAGTAAGATATAAACTTACTTTAGCTAATGCTGAACTTTACTACGTTAAATCATAATAATATTAGAAATGTGAAGGTTTAGATGGATGTATGGGTGTTTGTTACTCAATTACGCCAGAACGGCTGAACGGATCTGGATTATATTTGGCAAAGAGGTAGATTATAGTCTGGAATAACACAAAGGCTACTTTTTATCCCGGAAAAATGTACGGTTGCCGTAAGATAGATTAGTTCTCGTTCATCTAGAGGCGAACCTGACCGAAGCGAGGGTCGCCTCAAAGAAAACACAAACAAATCTATCCCACAGGAACCGCACATTTCTCCGGGATAAAAAGTAGCTTATATATTATTCTGATGAATGAGCTATATTATTGTAAAGTTTCATTAAAATCCATGCAATAGTTTTTGCGTGAAAAAGTAACAAACATCCATACATCTATACAACCATAAATACATCCTCACAAAATTTCTCATTTATAATATTAGTAGGATTAATATTTTTTTTAAGTGCATAAAAGAAATATTTACTTTTATAGTAAACTTCTTATTACGTTTTCACTATATTCATAAATTATTCCAAACAAATATTATTGTTCATTAAAATGCCTTATTATAATATTTTTATTATTATTTTTCTTCTTTTTTAGCTTACTAAAGTTTGAGTCCTATACAGGTATATTTATTGATCGTGTAAGAGTTCCATTTTTGGTTTGTTGTTGTCATTTTTTCATTTAACGTACAGAACCATTAAAATAATAATAATGTCCTCCTGACCGATTCCGGCCACGGCGGCCAATCTCATTGAGACTAGCCAACTGCGCAGGAGATATTATAGTGCACAAGTGTATGCGCAGACACAAGTGCACTCTCTATTCCTGTCACTCTCATACTCCGGTGGGACGACTACTCGACACGACCGGTGAGGGTTAAGTCGCAGGACCGACGGCTTTGACGGGGGGTGAAACACCGCCAACTTCCCAACTCCGGGCTGTTACAGAAAGATTCAATAACTAAACTTGGCCCGACCCGGGACTCGAACCCAGAACCTCAGGATGTACAGCCGTACTTGCTAGCCACTACACTACCGAGGTAGTAGAACCATTAAAAATTAAACTATTTAATTAGTAAACTTGGAAACGAATAAATTACGTTTTAATTTAAATAGTTTCCGTCTTGAAGTTTTTAAAACTCATGATGTTAAATATTGAAACACTTGGAAATGCGGACATTTAACGTAGGTAATATGAAATGTAATTTAAAATTTGTAATTATTAAAGCGCTTTTTATAATTTGTACGAAATTTACTTCTTTAATTGGAGAAAACGTGCAGATTACTTTTAAGTTTCTTCCGTTTTGATAATTCTTGGTCGTCATTACAATATCCCTATAAAATTGGTTAAGTTGTTCTGAAGATGGGCAAGCACAAACAGACAAACAATGGTTGCGGTCACCGGTCGTAGTTGTGGTCACGATCGCCTATTGTGCTACAAGATACATATATTGTCATTATTTATCTGAATGAGACCAACGTAAAGCACTGAGTGGCCTATAAGCATGATGGATTAAAGTATTTAAACCGAAATTGTATCAAACGTGGTAGTAACTGTAGTATAAATATATTGGGACATTAACACACACAGTTCCATGGTAAGCTACGAGGCCTATATTATGGATACCAGATAGTTGATACACTACACATATATAACTTTAAATATATATAGGGGAGACTGGGTACGGTTGTAACAATTTTTCTTTAAATGTCCACAGCAAAGCTATTATAGTTATAAGCAGCGATTAAAGCCTTTGCGATGAAAGCATAATTATTAGTCTTTAAAATAATATCAAAACCAATAGCTCAGGTATAACAGTTTGGCAGGAATATGTCATTTTAATGAGTGTGTGCGATTGTTACAACCGACCCCCATACCAGGGGCGGTTGTAACACTAATGGGGGACAGTTGTAACACTCAAAAATAATATATAACTCAAGCATTTAAAATCAGTTTTAATACCTAAGAATACTGAAAATGTGTACTTAAAACATATTAAAAATATTTAAGGCACGTTTAAGATAGATAATTATTAAAACTAAACTAAAACAAGTCAACAGAAATAATATTTCTTTCTTTGGAGTGTATCACTTGAGTAGTTTTATTATTAGACTTGCCAAACAAAAATAATTCCTAAATAATTATTAAAAAAAAACTAATCAACAAAATCTAAGTTAAAACAAAATATTTTTTCCGTGTAATATTTACTCAGACTCATCGCAGTTATGTTATATATAATATTTACTCCCATCAGTACAAGCTACGTGAGACCATTGCTTGCAGCCCCCTTGACACTGGTTTCAACTCTCTCCAGATCGACTCGCTGAATACGTCTTGGCAAAAAAGACAATAATATTTTTATTCTTCAGATAATTCGGGAGGTGGGTTAGTCTTCTTGAGCAGAAAAGCAGCTCATCTTAATGAAGTGCCTAATTTGACTTCATCGTAAGCGTTCTTATACGACATTATATCAGTTTTACCTCTCGAAGTTTTTCTTATACGTTTCCAAGGTATCTGCAATAAAAAATATTATAAGATTACTGTTACAACCGTCCCCATGAAAATCGTTACAACCGTCCCCACACCCCTTTTTTGGTCATAAGGCTGTCATAGTAACGAGATAACATAACCTATACAAAAATGAATCAGCGTATTATAATCTCTAAAATACGAGGATTACGTAAATACATTTTGAAATACAATAATAATATCAATATTTAAGCTATATCATAAATAAATTCGCCAAAAATACTTACTTTTGGTTGGCAAAAGACAATAGGCCTCCTCGTAAACGCACTCACCGCGCGAAAGACGAAGTAACGCTGGAGTCGTGTCGGGACTTGTTCCCCGAGTATTTCCTCCCTTTGTACCTTGCACCTACCACGCATAGGTTCGGTGATATTCGAGTTGTTACAACCGTACCCTGTTACAAACGTACCCAGTCTCCCCTATATTATAAATATAAACACTCATAACTGGAGTACAAACATTCGTGTTAATCACACAAATGAATGCCCCCAGCAGGACTCCAACCCGCGACCGCTGGCACAGCAAGTAGGGTCACTACAAACTGAGCCAAACGTGTCGTCAAATGTAGTATGATCGTAGCATATTTGTAATAACATCGGTTATTCATTGTTGCAATAAATTTACTAATTTTATTAAAGCGTCAGTGTATTTGTATATCAATAAGGATATTTAGTAACGGTATAACAGATTAATGTGATTCTCTTAGTATCATCATATTACGGATTGGAGAATTAATCCTAATAAATCTCTCTATGATTGTCGTTACTAGAAATAGAAATTTGACACAATTTATACGGGGCTTATATCAATATCGCTAATAAGTATAACCTCGGATAAGTTTCAGGGGTCTATTGCACCCTTAAAAATCCATCCATATTACTATATGGATGGATTTTTTATTTTGAAATTTATTTGTGCCATCCTTAAGGTGTACACCTACACTTTAAAAAAGTGTTATAAAAGCGATTCTCAAACATACAAATGAATTAAGTGCCTCCACTTTTTACTGCGGGAAAATATCCCATCTCTGAGAAATGTATACTAAACGTTAAAACGTAAGTAGGGACGAATCCGAGCGGAACGAGGGTGAGTCGCTAGTTTAGTTTAATAATTGGATTGCAACAGCTACATTTCGTCTTAATTGAATTAAATGTTGCGTCGTTGTTGACTGTGTTGTTGATCCTGCGACGCCTTATTAAGACGGGGGAAGTTTTGTTGGATTTTAGTGGGTAGTTTATAGACAATGAATCCCACATGACCACCTGTATGTATACAGGTGGTGCACGTAAATGCATTTCTCAACATTAAAAAAAAGAGCGATAGATTACGACCTCGTTACTGGCCTTCGCATTGAAGGCAGACTTATGTAAAGCAGTGGGCCGGTGGGCTATTCTTGGTTTGGGATTTTTTTTTTTAAATTGCGAAATCCAATGTAATAAAGAAATAAAATAAAGATTCTTTAAGAAGAATCTTCTCCTTTCAATCTCCAGTACATAAAATTCATGAATTTGAAACAAAAAACATGTAAGCTGGTGTAACTTTTGAAATTACGGATGAGGAAATCCGTCCCTAGAGTAAAATCTAGAGTCAAATATTAATACGTGACAGTTATGTTTATTCGGATGATGTCAGAGCCTTTGAAAATACGAATAAAGTAATCAAAATGTAAATTTGCATGTAAATCGCTTTCATCTAGTTCCAACGATGAGTTTGGGATACCAATTAAAACTTAAAACTAACATGTCGTAGTATTTATATAAAATTTTAATAGTTTTGCTTATTTTAACTCTTTTAAGTAAGAAATACTCAGTAAAGTATTCAACTTTACCAAATTGTATAGAGATATTTTGAGATTATATTATTATTATTTGCATCCCGTATAGTAGCTATTTTCAATCGATTAGTCTTTTTAATTAAGGTTGCTGTCAACTAAATCAAGCAAAGCCTTACTAGTCCGAACGTCCGTCCATCTATCTCAACATCTGTCGGTCCAATCGTCTTTTTACTGTAAAAGTGGCATTCGGTTATAAAATTGATGTTCTGGCAAATTTAAGAACAAATAATATTGGTATGATCTTATTTTACCGATTAATCTCCTACATGTCTTCTACTTTCTAAGTGACATTGGCGAAGTAATCTGTGCTCAACTGGTATGCTTTGAAGCCATTAAAAGTAAATATGTTATTATTACAATACAAATAATGTAAATGATTATAAAAAAAATTGTTTTATTTTTTTATAAAAAACTAGCGACTCACCCTCGCTTCGCTTGAGTTTGTCCCTAAGTTGATTCCCCATACAAACTTTCATCTCTATTTTCAACCCATTTAAAGAATAATTTCCGGAATAAAAATATCCTATGTCCTTCCCAGGGTCTCAAAATATCTTTTTACTATATTTTATTTAAATCGGTCCAGTAATTTTCGAGTTTATTCGTTACAAACTTACAAAAATACAAACCTTTTCTCTTTATAATATTAGATGTACATAGATGGGTTCAATTTCCGTATGGGCTAAGGATATACATATAGTATGCAAATATTTGACTTCACTAACCATGAAGTACTGATTCAACAAGAGCAACGAATGAAGTTCAATATGAAATAAAAGCAACTTCTTTCATCTATAAAATAAGGATATTTTATCATTAACTATACTGTCATAATATGCTGGAAATAATCATCGTAAAATGCTTAAAAGCGATCATAAAAATCTGTTCATATAAAGCGAAGGTTTATGTGATACTGATGTACGAATCGTAATATCTATTTACTGATCCATTTACTGTACGATGGCCATGGTCTTAATGGTTAAAATAAATTTACATATTTCAACTTAGATAAGGAAAACGAACTAGACTACCATTTTTCTTGCAAAATATAAAAAGTATTTGAAATGGAAGAAAATTCTATAATATTACTTCATTATTATTTACTACTAGCAGCTCATCTTTGCTTCGCTCGGATTCGCCAACTTTCCAACTCCGGGCTGTTACTGAGACTTAATAAATAGAAAGACTCAATAGCTAAATTTAACCCGACCCGGGATATGAACCTAAGATCACCGCATGTGTAGCTCTACATGCTAGCCACTACACCAGGCGGTTTTATTTTGAAGTATAAACTATCTAATATATAAAATTCTCGTGCCACAGTTTTCGTTGCCATACTCCTCCGAAACGGCTTGACCGATTTTGATGAAATTTTTTGTGCTTATCCGGTATCTATGAGAATCGGCCAACATCTATTTTTCATCCCCCTAAATGTTAGGGGTAGTCCACCCCTAAATTTTTTTTTTTATTTTTTAGACAAAATTTTTAATTTCTATTTTTTTATGATACAACATACAAAAATACATACAATCCTCAATTTTCACCCTTCTACGATCAACCCTTATTTTTTAATAGCCATTTTAGTAATTTAATCATTTTTCCTCTCCGGTCGAAAACTGATCAATCGTCATTTAATGCAAGCTAGGGACGAACCCGAGCGAAGCGAGGGTGAGTCGCTAGTATTAGTATAAAATTTCATCAAAATTCGTTAAGTAGTTTTTGGGTGGTGGTGGCACGCTTATATAGTAATATATCTATAAATCTTGAAAAATTATAGCCTTCATGTTACTCTGATGTATAAGCTATATTACTGTAAAGTTTCATCAAAATCCGTTTAGTACTTTTTACGTGAAAGAATAATAAACATCCATCCATCTTCAACAAACTTGCGTTTATAATATTGGTAGGATTATTAAGATTATTTACTTGAATGTAAAAATTGAAATTTTACTAAGTTAAGGAAGCCTATTTAAAAATTATGGTCATCTGAAGTTAAATCAGAAATTGCTATTTACTTGAAGGCTAAGATTTCCACAAAGTTTAGTCCAAAGTGGAAAATTTATTTAACTACGGCGAAATATTAAAAAAATGTTATTTTTTTTTATTTAAAGCTAATTCTTAATTATTTATTGACAAAACGTTATTAACATAAATTCTTAAAAAAGTTCATATGAAAAAGTTAGAAAGGAGAAAATATTTTTATGTTACGCATGTTATTACTATTTCAATTAGTAACACAATTTTAAAACTGTAAAATTATGACTGTACTAGCGGCTCATCCTCGCTTTACTCGGGTTCGCCCTCTCGAAAAACAAAAACAAATCTTTCCCACGGCAACCGTACATTTTTCCGGTATAAAAAGTAGCCTATGTGCTATTTCAGATTATAATCTATCTCTGTGCCAAATTTCATCCAGATCAGTTCAGCTGTTCTGGCGTGATTGAGTAACAAACATCCAAATACCTATCTAAACTTTCGCATTTATAATATTAAGTAAGATTAATTCAGACTATTCATACCACGCGAGAGAAGCCACGGCCAAAAATTAGCACGAAATAAAACGTGAAATATTGAACTGAACTCTGTTTGATTTCTTTTTATATACCTATAAAATTATGAAATCAGTGAGTTTTAATTTTTTTCGCGTTTATATGAAAGAATGAACAAATGTATGACAAGTGAGGCGGTTTACATAATACATAACTTCACATTCTAAATCCTTTGGGACGGACCTTTTCAGTTTTGCTATAGGTGTAGAATTTAGAATAGATTTATTCCTTCTTTCACATGCAATTTCGCATCTAAGTATTATAATCTTATTTTACCCAACAATCTCCCTCGAGTCTTTTCCATTCTACGTTATATTAGCGAAGTAATATGCTGGCACGATTGAAAGTTATTAATAAGAACATTGATATGAACATTTTTATATTGACTTCTAGAAATACATGTGTAGGTATTATATATATGTACATACATACATACATATTTTGATATAAACTGTGAAAATCCGACTGGGTTTACCGTTAAAACAAACGTCTCCAGTAAACATACAGTAAAGTCATGAAAGAGACATTAAAAAATAACAAACATACAGACAGACGAATATAGAACCTCTTCCTTTTTGGAAGTCGGTTAAATATATTGTGTTTACTATACACATATAAATAAGCAAAGAAAACAGTTCAGTGCCTTTTTCTCCTCTGTTTGTCAACCGATTTTCTTTTTTTTTTTTTGTTTAGCAGCTATTAGTTTTATCTATAAACACTTTGGGAATAATTCGTTTTTTTTTTTTTATATAATGGTTATAGTCCAATTTCGACTACTACACGAACACTAGTCTAGTAAAATACACAATATATTTTATACATTGTAAAAGGTTTGAAATGGATACATACATTTGAAACCTTTTACAATGTTGCTTCAAGAAGATAAAACAACCAGCGCGTGGAATCGGACAGCGTAATGGATCTTTATCAAAGAAAATATATGGCAACGATACGTGCTAAGTCAAGAGGGCACCCACCTCAATGCCTTTCGTTCCACTTTTTCAACTTTAGGGATTTTGAAACTTTTTAGAATTTGGCAATCTGTAAGCGAGTTATGAAAACAATAAATTATGATTCCGCTAAAAAGCTAATACAATAAATTCAAACTTGATCTTATAATTATATGTGATATTCGAGATTTACTTAGTATTGCTTGAATCTAAAATGTATTTAAATAATATTGAGTCATAATTTTAATCTAAAGAATTTATATTTAAAAAATAACAAAAAAAAAACATCTTTTATAGTTATGAAATATTCTACTTATGTCACATATTTTCGCATAATTATAGAAGTACGGCGGCCCTTCTATAGCGGGAAATTTTCATTTTTAGGGATAAAAAGTAATATTTAAATAGAATTTTTAAGTATCCACTTCAAGTTAGCAATTCATATCATCATATCAGGTCGATTTTTGAAAAACAGGCAGTTTTTTGAAAAAAATAAATATGAAGAATAACAGTATTTTCTCTTTTACCGGAAAAGTCGTTTTACTGCCTAAAAACATAATATATTTGATCAAATCACTCCAGTAGCTTACAATATTCTGCAAGTAAATTAGAACACATACAGATAACCTATGATAAAGCTTAATAATTGATAAACTATTTATTTATTAATATAGTAATTGATAAACTATTTATTGTTTATTAAACTTTTGTACAATTTTAAGTATAGATTAAATAATATTATACAGTAATCTTAGTGTCAAAAACCTTCACCGTATTATAAAGCTAACAATATCGGTAAAGGAAAGCAGTTTTGACGTCCACCTACATCTTCTTACTAAGTGAAACGTAAATTTAACGCGACGTACGTATCTATATTGTATAATCTTATATAAGATAATATTATGACTAAATTTATACTAGTGCTATGAAATATAACGATAAAGGAAAATAACTTTCATGTTAAAATTTCTTAGAAAACTGGGTATCAACGCAATTTTGAAAGGATTTTAAAAATTGACAAAATTTCAATAAGCAACCTTCTATTATGTAATTTAACATATTATTTACTGTATTCAGCCCTTTTTAACGTCCCACTGCTGGGCACGGGCCACCCTTCAATACTAGGGGGATCAGGCCATTGTCCACCACGCTGGCCAAGTGCGGGTTGGCACATATTATATAAACATGTATGAAATGTTTAAATTATTCAATATAAAATATATTTATTGCACAAGTTTTTCCCACGAAAAATGTGAATCATGAAACAAGCATTTTCTCATACTTTATTTCATTTTCCGCTTTCTACATTTTCTTACGTCGTAATCACACTTCTAAACTTAAGCGCAGATGCTACATATGTTGATGCATAGAGGAACGACTTGTATCAAGTATAAGGTTATTAACAAGGAAATAAGTTATTCTTGTGTAAAATGCTATGAGCAACTTATACGGTTTTATTGTAAATCCTACGCTCAGTTTGATATATGTTTATTCATCTTCCTACTCTTCTCTTTAAAGGTCAGGGAAAAATAATATATAACTTTGTTGAGTGCATTTATATACTTTTTATAGACAGAACATTTGGACGATAGCTGTCATAAACATAATTTCAAGAAATGAAGTAAATATTCGTCCGATAGTCGGATAAATAAAAAATATGTTATTCGTCAGACTATTGTTGGTATGTGATATATTAGGACTGCGACCATTTTTGTATTTCTAGAAAAAACAATTCTAACTTATCAAGATATAGAGATTTTTAAGAATTTCGATATTAAAATTATAAGTTTCGAATATGATCGAATGGACTTCAATTAAAATTTTGCATATAGAAACTCCTGCGCCTAAAAATCACTTATTTTACATTAAAAAACCAATAGTGGTAGATATTCATATAAACCGACAATCGTCAGACGAATCATTATTTCTTAATCGTCTGATTATCCGACGAATAGCAATAGCCTTTAAGAAAATTTTGGGTTTTAAAATGTGTGCAACAATAAGCTTATAAAGAATAATATGGAGCAAGCACAAAGGATCGCCATCCGAGATACACGACAAAAGTGGCTATTTTGCGGACGCGAAATTGCCCCAACTTTTATATTTCTATTAAATTTTAGTGAGGAAATTGAATTTCACTGGTCATTGTTAGGGGTGATATAATCGTGAAACGTATATTGCTGACAGTTAATGGATCTTTTTAATCTCGTTCTTGTAATATGTGACCTTATAGTGCTGTAGAGACACATTTTCTTACTAAATTACAACTAATACTTTACCATTTTAAATAAAATAAAACTGTCATTTTAAATAAATCATGGTCATCATCATCGAATGCTTTACAGCAATCATGATTGCTGTAAAGCATTCGGAACGTCGGGAACCAAAAATTAAAATAAATCTGCAAAATAATTCGAAAATATAGTTTTCTTTAAATTATGACATGTATATATATTATATGGTTCCCTTTGACTTCTCTACAAGCTATAACGCTATATAACGTAAGATATGTATGCACTAAAGCTGTCACAAAATACATTAATATAAAAAAACTCAAGATACACAATTAGCGTCTCAAAGGTGTCCTCAAAAATAAGTGCAAAATTCGAAATTGAATTGCCCTTTTTTAAAACTTTTGATTTTTGAATTTTATTCTTTAGTTTAACTAAACGTCACATGTTAATGCCACTTTTTGAAGAACATTCAATGAAATTCTTAGACTAACAGGAATCAAGTTTGGTGTGATTATTGCACTAATTTTTAAGATATTGTAACATAATTTAGTAAAATATAATCAATTAAAACTCAGACTCATGGTAGGTAATATAAAATCCTCTATAAATTACTAAGCTTTAAGCGTAACATAAAATAGTATGTGAAAAAAACAGCACTGAGCTCTCGCTGCGCGAATCCTTTTCGCACTTGACCGTGTTTTTAATATTGCATTTTTCATCACAATGCATTTATTCTTTAAAATGTGCCAACGAATATTAAGACCTAAATATAATCTCTGAGGCGTGTTTGCGCATATTCAAACTACTTCCTACATTTCCATCTAAGAGGTTGGTGTTGATAGAAAATGAAAAATACAGTATCACTAAATTTAATAATCACATTATATAAAACGTTCTGTAATTTCGATAAGAAATGAAGTATTTTATAATCGTTCTCGTTTTAAAATAGGAGAAGAATAATATACTTAAGTAATTCGGGCGTAGAATATGTGAATGGAGGTGTATATTTGCGCTACTTGCGCGAAGTTAAAGCTGGTTGCTATCAAATTATGTATATGAAATCTAGTTTTTGCCCACAGCTCCGTTTGCATGATAAATGGGGTGGAAACAGGAAGTATCCTGTAGGAACGGACTCCATGATAAAATCTATGTATATCCCTACCAATTTGATCATAATAGACCAGGCATGATCGTAGTTATGCTTCATAGCCGCAACTTAGAAATGTTTCTCTCAAACATCAAAATCTCTTCAGTGGTTTAAGCATGAAAAGGTAACAAAAAGACAGACAGATTCTTACACTTACAAGAAAACTATAAATTTTTCGCTTGAACTTATCCTTTAGTAGAAATACTTTGCAACAGTTTATCACTTCTATGATCTAAGTCCGTGATTAATAAGCTACATAAGTAATGGAGTATTCTAAAAAGCCATTAATTTACCAAAACTAAGCGTATTTCATAACTTTATTGCCAAAATATGTTTAAAGGCCGACACTACATTAGGAGATATTAGTAATAGTGATAAATGTGTTAGCGATACGGCTTAGTGATATTGTAGACTCTGATAACTGAACTAACTATCGCAAAGTCTGTTTCTATTACGTTAATTATTGTTTGATGACATGTAAATTTATTTTATTTCGATTAAGTGTATCTGTAGAATAAAAAGCGTTTACCTTAAAAGTTATAGCAAAAATTAAAAAAAAAAAACTTACGTTATAGCATATAAGCTAATTGATTTTCAAATCCTGCCTTCGGCTTCTTTCGGATTCTTCTACAATTTTGAAATTAGTAAATGCATCAGTTGCGAAAGACTGGAACAATTTCGTTAATTTTATTTTTATAACATTATAAATCTTACTATTAATACTATAAAGGTGAAAGTTTAGATGGATGTTTGGATGTTTGTTACTCAATCACGCCAGAACGGCTGAACGGATCTGGATGAAATTTGGCACATGCATATGTAGAACACATAGGCCACTTTTTATCCCACAAAAATGTACGGTTATCGTGAAATAGATTTGTTTTTGTCAATAGAAGCGAACCCGAGCGAAGCAAGGGTGAGCCGCTAGTAATTTAATAGATTAGAAAAAAAAATGTTTGCCAGGAAAATTGGGAAATCCGGGAGGCACAAGTGATTTTTTGTATAGAATTCTTGCATGACCTAAAAGATCATAAAAATGAAATTAGATCATTGCAGTCTTTCCAGTCAGCTAGTAATAGTTATTCCAGTTTAGTAATCGTCGTATCAATCATTCTACACTTATTTTGAGCGGTAAAAAAAAATTACGATAACGTGAAAATTATAATTTTTGTTTAGAAAACTGAATAATTCATATGGTAAAATTATACAATGAATTCATTCTAACACCATATTGGATTAAATTTTACCATTCCAGTTATTTATTAGATAAATCGAGATCCCAGTAATCTATGATGTTAGGACGGTTAGTTATTTAATTAAGCGGTACAATTAGATTTTAATCGCTCAAGTGGAGTTTGCTTTTGATCTCAGTTTGGGCGCTTTATAAATTGAATAACTTCTCGCGAAATTATCTATTAAGGTATCAATCATTAAATTCATTAAACCCAGGAAGAGATGTCGGTATTAGTTTAGTTATCAGATAATTGTTATTGATACAGGATAAGTTTGTACTTATATATAACACTTTTTTAGATTTACTCGTATGAAGACTCCACGTATTGAATAAAATTATTTTTCCAGATTTTTCCTAGGTTTTTATTTTAATTCTGTATTTTCAATGTTTTGGATGTTCTACAGAAACATGGTCACTTGAAGCGTCGGTAATAGAATATCAAAATAAAACTGAAAAATAGTATGTTTCTGTTTGAAATATATGCAATTACTACTTCTAATTGATCCATTACGGCCTAGATCAAACTGCTGCGGATGCTTTAAAGCATTGGGGTTACCAAGATTTTGAATACTGCTTTTGTACTCTATACAGCGCTGGTATCCAGAAAAACCTATACTCAGTAGAATTTCTTAAAAAAACATGGAGCCAGACAAGAAAAGTTATAAATGTGAATCTCTTTTTAAAAGTCATATGCGATGCTTTGGGAGAAGAAGTGTAGGTTTGAGACACTTCCCAAATCTAAATTCACTAAATACGATATAATACAAATATATTCACGTATTTTTTTAGAATTGTAGAACATGTATTTTAACAAAAAAAAGTATTTTATTACCATATACGGCTCGTCTAAACTGAATTTAAAGCATAACTTGATAAAACCTCTTAAAATGATTATACGTGTGGTGTACTTTTTGGGACATACAGACGGATAAATTTCAATAAATTCAATATACATAGAAATGACGCGTGCGTATTACAAAAAATAAAAATTGAAAAAATATAGATTTCTATTATTAAAACTATTAGAGGCAGAGTTTGTTTGTTTATTTTTTCGTTTGTTCTTTCGTTCATTCATTCGTTCGTTCACTCTTTCGCTCGCTCGCTCGCTCCCTTGCTTGCTCGCTCGCTTTTTTGTTTGTTTGTTTGAACGCGCTAATCCCAGGAACTCCTAATCCGAGGACCCAAGCGAAACGAGGGTTAGTCGTTAGTTTTCTATATTTCTATTTAGGCAAAGTGAAAATACGCATGTGCATAGCTTGTTCTGATTAATCTATACAGATAAATAAAATTGAAATGTCTGTTTGTAATGTCAAAATAATAGATGTTTACTGAATGTATATGAAATTATACAGAGTGGATTTTTGAGACGGGACAGTAAGGGCAGGTACCTTAAATACTATAGTTACAGGAAAACGTTCCTAGAAGACCACAACTTTTTGAGATATTTTGAACTGCATTCACAGATTTTGGAAAAAATGTACAGTCAGCAAGAAAAATGCTAAAATACGAAAAAAAAATTTTTTTATGTCAATCGATCCTGTTTCATGTAGGGATCAAAAGACTCTTTGGGACCATCTAAGGTTTGAGTACTAGAAATTACAGAAATCGCCAAAATCTTTTACCATACATTTTGTACGGAAAAACGTTTAATCAACTCGAAATATTCTTTGTTGAGAAACAGTCCTATTTTTTGATATTTTGTATACGGTACTTATAAGAAAAACACAATTTTTAAAAATTTTGTCTTTCTGTCTGTCTGTTCCGGCTAATCTCTGAAACGGCTGGAGCAATTTTAACAGGACTTTCATTGGCAGATAGCTGATATTATAAGGAATAACTTAAGCTACTTTTATTTTAGAAAAAGAATTATGATTTTGCTCAAAAAAATTAAAACGTACCTAGGGACGCACCCGAGCGAAGCGAGGGTAAGTCGATAGTTTATCATAATTCGATTGGACTCTAGACTGACTGAAATTATAGGCTTATCTTAAAATAAGACAGTCATACTGTGATATTTTTTAAATTCATATAAAGGGATTGAGAAATCGTGTCGGTGTTAAAACATCCACTACTTAGTAGATTAACAATTTTAACAATCCGTCTGTGTGTAGCAAATTAAGTAAATTTATCGTCAAAATTGAATTTATTTTTGGTACGTTTCCACATTTCAAGTTTATTGCGCTGGTTATGTGAACGTATTGGAATTTGCTTTCCTCCAAAATTAATCTATTACCATTTAAATTGTCTGTAATAAGAAACGTACTTGGATATAAAATTTGTCTATCTACATACATACTGTATACTGGGGACTCAGCTTCGCTTCGCTCAGGTTCGTCCCTAGGTTGCTTCCGAAAACAAAATTAATTAATTAATTTGGTTTTTTTTTTTGTGGGACCCTATTTAAATAAATAAATAAATAAATATATTGGGACATTAACACACAACACCATCTAGTTCCATGGTAAGCTACGAAGCCTGTGTTATGGATACCAGACAGTTGATACACTACACATATATAACTTTAAATACATACATATTATAAATATAAACACCCATGACTGGAGTACAAGCATTCGTGCTCATCACACGAATGAAAGCCCCCAGCGGGACTCGAACCCGCGACCGCTGGCGTAGAAAGTAGGATCACTACAAACTGAGCCAAACGTGCCGACAAATTTATTTCTAAAATAAAAGTAGCCCAAGTTACTTCTTATTACATCAGCTATCTGCCAGTGAAAGTCCCGTCAAAATCGGTTCAGCTATTTCAGATGTTAGCCGGAACAAACAGATAGACAAACAGACAGACAGACAGACAAAATTTTTTAAAAATGTTGTTTTGGTATATGTACCGTGTATGCATCCATATGCATTTAGTAAAAAGCGGTTATTTTAATATTACAAACAGACACTCCAATTTTATTTATCTGAATTATATGTCCGCCGCCCGTCGCGAACGGACGTGTCGAGAGCGCGAAGCCAGAGGTCATTGACCTCCAATTAACAATGGCAACCGGTGCAACGATTCTTAAGTGTAACACTTGTAATATAGTAATAAATGAGGTGCTATGTTTTATTCAAAACAAGCTAGATGTTATGGACAATGTTAGTCTAGTGAAGTTGTGTATTGAAGGTTTTAGTGAAGATGAGATCTGTCGGGCTAAAACATTGCTTCATCAAGCTGTGCCTTCGGTAAAGCGCATGACGCAACGTAAAAATAGAGGTAAGGCTGGAAGGGAAGTGGAGGATATTATCAATATGTTCAAGTCGTTGGATCCTGAACTAGTACCAATTTTTGTAGCACGGGAGCTGCAAAAACTTCCACCGGTAACTTTCGACCACATTGATGCTACGAGATTATTAAAGGATTTGCTTATTATAAGAAAAGAGCTTGATTATATCAAAAATAATTATACGGCTAAAGAGGAGTTTCTGAATTTAATATCTGAGTTAAAATATCTTAACAAAAACGGAGGAGACAATTGTACGATTAATAGTTTTGTGTCTAATAGTGGCCTAGAAAAATCTATAGAACAAAGAATAGATCGACCGGTGAACGAGTCAATGACCGCCCCGAACAAGGACATTACTTGCAAGGTCGCGCATGATCACGGTCATATATCTATTTCACCTGACGCGAGTGAAAATATGAATAGGGGTCTCGCTTGCTCGCCGTTCGTAGATAACTTGAGGCCAACTGCGGTTTCGAACAAACCGGTTAGCATAGATGATTCGCACGCGCAAGCGCATCAGGACGTCCCGCTCTTATGTAGTGCACCTACCACTAACAGTGATCTCACTCAAAATAAACACGTGGAGAGGCGCACCGTGGTTTCGACGGACTTAATTGAGACACGAGGCGGTGTGACGAGATCAACATCACCGGCACATCAGGGCATCCTTTTTTCACCAAGCCAGCGTCTTGATAGCAGTATTCGCACTTTAAATAGATATGAAAGGAGGCCCACTGCGGTTTCGAATAACTCAGGCGCTCGTAAGTTATCGCCGGCTAACAAGCGCGTATTTGCAGGCGATACAAATATAAAGGAAAAGAACTGTAATGAAAAGGAAGATCAATGGACGAAGGTTGAATATAGTAAGAATAAAAATAAAAATAGATTTAGAGGGAACCATGGGAGGGGAGCGACTGAAGTGCAAGGAAGTTTTAAGGCAGCAGAAACTAAAATACCATTTTATATATATAATGTAGACAAGGGGGCTTCGGTAGAGGACATTACGAGACACATTTTCAAAAAAACTAACGTTATGGTAGAATTATCAAGGATGCAAATGAAACAAATGAAACAATATGAGGCCTATAAATTTGATATCCCCTCACGCAAGTTGTCCTTATTTATGGATGAAAATATGTGGCCTGAGAGCGTAGCATTTAGGCGATACATATATTTTAAACACAAAGCTAAAAATACAGCACAGGCAAGTACGATGGAGGTAAACACCATATCTACTCTAAATGGAAGATAAGTCTCTGTATATGAAAGTAATTACTTTTAACTGTAAGGGTATTAAGAGGTCTCGGGAATGTGTAAATTCCTTATGCCAATCAGCTGACGTAATTGCCTTGCAAGAAACCTGGCTCCAACCATACGAGATACCAATACTAAGTGAAATACATAGTGATTTCATGTACCATGGGAAATCGTCGATGAACGTTTCCGAAGGTCTAATAAGGGGTAGGCCATATGGCGGTGTAGCATTGTTGTGGCGAAAAAGTGTTTTTACGTCAGTATCTATTGTGTCGTGTAAGAGTAGTCGTATTAGTGCTATTATAGGTTCAATTGAACCTCGTAAGTTATTATTTGTGAATGTGTACATGCCTACCGATACGATGGATAATTTTACAGAATTTAATGAGTGCTTAAGTGAGATTGTTACCACAATTGAAATATGTGATGTGGAATCTGTATATATTTTAGGTGATTTTAATGCGCATCTTGACGAACCTTTTGGTAGAGAGCTATTAGATTTTTGTTCAGACCAAGATTGGATCTGTGCTGATATTGAAAGGCTAGGGCGGGATAGTGATACCTACACTTTTATAAGTGAAGCGCATGGGTGTCGTCGCTGGCTTGATCATTGTTTAGTTACCAAGGCAGCATGGCTATCGATAGGGGACGTCAAGGTGCGTTATGATGTATTCTGGTCGGATCATTTCCCTATGGAGATAACTTTTAATTTCAACGTGACAAGAATTAAGTCAGGCTATAGTAGTTTGGGATCTCTGGGAGAACCCGGCCAGGATATTAACAATAATTGTAGAGTTAAGTGGAGGGTAAAAACGCAGATAAATATATATCAGGAAATGTGTAGAAATCAGCTTAATAACATTGTTTGTCAATTTAGTGAATTAAGTAAATGTAATAACAAAGATTGTACGAATGAAAGTCATAAACTTGTAATTGATGAGTTATACCAAAAAACAGTTACTGTACTCCAAAAATCAGCCATAGCGAGTAACCAGTCCGGAAAGGTAGGGAAAGGCAGACAGGTTGTAGGTTGGAATCAACATGTTAAGGACGTTCACAGGGAGGCTCGTGATAATTTTTTAATTTGGAAGCAAAGTGGTATGCCATTATCGGGCGTGGTATACAATAATATGAAAGATAGTCGAAAGAAATTTAAAAACAGATTGAAATATTGTCAAAATCATAAAGAACAACTAGAAATGGACCGGTTAGCAATGCACCGTAAAGAGAAAAAATTTAAGCAATTTTGGAAGGACACAAATAAACTTACACCTACAGGTGGCCTCCCTGTGAACGTAGGCGGGGAGACGGATGCAGAACGTATAGCTGCCTTATTTAAGGAGCACTTTAGAGTGGGTCCTATATTGAACCACACACAACACTCGTCGGTGCAAGGAAGTGTCCAGGTGGTGAGCTCTTCTCTCTCTTTCACTGCGAAAGAAGTGAAGAGTGTTATAAAAAACCTAGCCAGTGGAAAATCCCCGGGACACGACGGGTTGAGTGTGGAACACCTTGTGCATGCTGGAGAGCATCTATATAAAATTCTCGCCTTGATGTATACATCGTGCATACGACACTCCTATCTCCCAGCTGACCTTATGAAAAGCGTGGTGATTCCTGTGGTTAAAAATAAAACAGGTGATATATCGGACAAATGTAATTACAGGCCGATATCACTAGCAACAATATTAGGGAAGGTCCTTGATGGTCTGATTGATCGTCATCTTAGTGGCTATTTAAAGCTAAACGACGCACAGTTTGGTTTCAGGCGTAATTTATCCACGGAAAGTGCCATATTGGCGCTCAAGCAGACTGTCAAGTACTATACGGACAGAAGGACTCCTGTTTATGCTGCCTTTCTTGACCTCTCTAAGGCATTTGACCTAGTTTGTTATAATAAGTTATGGGATAAATTACAAAACTTGAATGTACCGTTGGAGCTAATAAACATATTGAAATTTTGGTACGAGTCACAAACAAACAGGGTGAAGTGGGCGGATTCTTACTCAGACTCATATCACCTTGAGTGCGGGGTTAGGCAGGGTGGGTTAACATCTCCTGCTCTGTTTAATATTTATATTAACCAGCTGATTGATGAGCTTGGCGAGACCGGTATCGGCTGCTCTATTGATGGTAAGATTATTAATAACATAAGCTATGCAGACGATATGGTATTGCTGACCCCATCTATCAGCGCACTCAGAAGGCTTCTTAAGATATGTGAATCCTATGCTACAGCACATGGACTAATATATAATGTTAAAAAAAGTGAGCTACTCATCTTTAAAAGTAAAGGATCAAATGTATATAATAATCCGCCTGTAATTCTAAATGGTGTCGAGCTTAAGCGAGTAACAGAATTTAAATATCGGGGGCACATTGTGACAGAGGATATGTCTGACGTTAAAGACATTGACAGGGAACGTAGGGCATTGGCGGTCCGATGCAATATGCTGGCCCACAGGTTTGCTCGTTGCAATAAGGAAGTAAAGCTCACTCTTTTTAAAGCATATTGTCAAACCTTTTATACGTGCAGCCTGTGGGTGTCGTATACGCGTAGGGCCTACAATGACCTACGTGTACAGTATAATAATGGTTTCAGAATGCTGATGGGGCTGCCGCGCTACTGTAGTGCGTCGCAGATGTTTGCGGAGGCTCGTACTGACGATTTTTATGCAATAATAAGAAAAAGATCTGCATCTATGATGAGTAGAGTGTGCGGGAGCTCTAACAGCATTCTGAAATCATTATCAGATAAATGGGATAATCCGTTTAAAAAGAGTTGGGTCAACATGCATATATACTCCAAGGGCCCAACGAAGTATTTAAATTAATTGATTGATTATTATATTTTATATTTTTATTAAATTAATCGAATTAATTAATAATGTATTAAAGTATTTCAATTTTTATTTAAATTAAGATATTTATATTATAACTTATTATAAAATATAAAAATGAATTAATTGATAATAACTCTATACACTAACATAGTATTTTAAGGCTAAATTGTTTTATTACTAACAAATATGGATGTAATATCTGAATTAAATTATTATTATTATTATTATTATTATTATCTGTGTAGATATAAAAAAAACTGTTTTTAATATTTTTAATTTACTTTTAATTTTACGACTATGTATCTACTAAACAAGAAAATGACAATCGGTTGACAAATAGAGGAGAAAAAGTTACTGAACTGGTTTTTCTTCGCCTATTTATGTAAATAGCTTATATGATGTGTCTTTGTCTTTATTAAGATATTGATTGTTTTGAATTCAATATCACTATTTGGTTTGTTTGAGAATTCGGTTAATGTCTTTTAGATATGTCAGATGAGCTTAGTTTACTTTGACTTTGTCACAGTGTTTTACATAACTTTTACCACCTTAGAAGCATAATATGCCTCGGTTACTACGGCTTTTTTTTGTGCATGGAGAACCGCTATATTTTTATTTATCGTAATATTTCTACCTGTTACGACTAGTTTAGTCGTTTACATAAGACCTGCTAAACTCCAGCTCTATATTACCAATAATCTCCTTAAAAAAATGGATTAACATACGAATTACAAACAGACAGACGTAACATAAAAAAAGAAATATTTTCTTATTATCAAATATTTTCATAGTAGGTACATCAATAAAGTGAAATAAAAGTCACATTTACAGCCATTTCATTCCGAGTTATCTTGAATACGTCATTCGTTCTAGTTTTAATTTCCTTTTGCCACACGCGTCTCCTATGTTTCCTTCCTTCCTCCATTTTGTTATTACCTTAGGGGTTACAGATTAACATACAATATTATGCACTAACGTTAGCACAGGATTTGCCTCGCAATGTTAAAAGATAGAATATTTTTTACCCACTACTAGCCGTCTTTACAGTCACTATAATGCTATATAGTTTTAATCTATATAGATAAATGAAATTGAAGTGTTTGTAATGTGCTTTTTATTAAACTCATATGAAATTATATACGGTACCTACTTATAAGAAAAGCACAATTTTTAAAATTTTCATCTATCTGTCTGTCTCTGTTTGTTTGTTTGTTCCGGCTAATCATCTTAGGAACTGGATTGGATTGTAGCTCCGGAACTGGATTGGATGGTGGCTGGATTGATTTTGACGGGACTTTCACTCACAGATAGCTGATGTTATGAGTAACTTAGGCTACTTTTATTTTGTCCTAATTGTATTGTGTCGTTGGTCATTTATTTTGTAAAAACTATATAACTTTAAAAAGTATTTCAATAAAATTATTGTTTATTTGTTATTATTATTATTTCAGAAAAAGAAATAGGTTCCGCTCAAAAAAATTAAAACGTAGCTAGGGACGCACCCGAGAGAAGCAAGGGTAAGCCGCTAGTATCATATAAATTTATATAATGTAACAAAATGATGAGCTTGATTATATCAAGGTTTTTTTTTTTCTTTTTAACGCATTAAAATAAAAGCTTGTTTTTAAAAATGTTTTTTACTATTAATTTATCCAAATTGTTTGAGGAGATGTTTCAGTAAGCTTGTAATAATAAAAAATAGTTGTTAAAATTTCAATGATATAAAAATAATAAAAAAAAAATATTAAACTATGAGTTAAGATTAGAAATTCGGAAAATTATAATATACATATAATAAAATTAATGACTTTCTTTAGACTTTCATAAAATACTTTTTACTGAGAAATGTACACTAAATTCATAAGCACCAAAAAATATTTTTTTACCCTTAGGGTTAGATTTTTTAAAACTCTTCATTGAAAAAGTAATTATAGAAATTACAATTGACGTACATAATATATTATACCATCTAACATCCATACAAAAACAACAATCCAATTGAGTATCTCTTTCTTTTTGAAGTCGGTCAAAAATATTACCTCTTTACAATGTTAGCATATTCATAGTGCCTACTAAGTGTATGAAAAAATGTTTTTTCATCACGAAAATATATATTTTTGGTACAACGCCATCAACATTTCCAAGTTATCTTGATCTCATTTGAAAAAGAGCTCAAAGAAAACGTAATTACTGGTGCTATCCGTTTAATCTGTCTGCCTTTAGGTCGTTCAAGGTCAAGCGCATATTATTACATGGTTAAATTATTGTATATTAAAGTAAATTACAAATATACTTAATTATATATGTATATTTAGTTATATATTTAGCTGAATTAGTTTACTTTTATAACATTAATATTTTCTGTGAAGAAACGATAATTTTCAATTCAATTCAATTCAATTATCTTGTTAATGGGCTACCATTGCCTATTACACTGCTTATTGACTATAGTTTTTATAAATTCATTAATTATTCTCAGTCGCGTGAATTAATAATTTCTCTTATTCAAATTCACTAAAAAGTATACTGACTTCAAAATCATTTTAAAAGTAATTATTGTATCCTGAAGGATGGATATTTTGTTTAAATTAATATAGCACTACACTTATCGTAATCTTTATTTATATATTTATTTAATGGAACATCTACAGTAGGAAGACATATAAATAAAAAAGAAATGTTGGGACATTAACACACAGTACCATTTCAGTATGCATATCAGACTCGCACTTGCCCGAGTTTTTTAGCTTATTCTAGTCGATATAAAACGGCGAGCTTTTTTAACTATAGATAAAAAGCTTTAACTATAGATAATCCACGAGAGAGAAATACGAATGCTACAAAGTTTAACATATTAGAATTACAAATTAAAATTGAATTGCATTCGACTGTGAACATTACAAAATTGCTTTAACAATTTCAAAACCAAAACGGGATGATCGAATTCTGAATCACTGGATTTGTACTTCGTGTTCCACTCTCAATATTCAAATGGGGAATACCCTATTCTCAAGAAGGATTTCACGTTCAATATAAAGAATTGTATATTTGGTATATGTTAAACATTTTGACAACTGCCAACAGCTATTGTGACTCAGTATTAGGATTATTTTAAAATAGGAACTAATTTCTCATATATTTAGTCTTTTTTAAAAAAAGTTTTAATTTAATTAGGGAATTGTTATAGCAAAAACTTGTTTGTCAGCTGCTAATATAATATTATGCTTAAGTTCATTAATGTTATTATTATTATTGAGTCAATGGCTATTCACAATGTTTGAAGAAAGTCTTATAGTTATACATATATATATATATATATATATATATATATATATATATATATATATATATATATATATATATAGTATGCACTTGTCTGCACACTATAATATCTCCTGCGCAGTTGGCGAAATCGGTCGCTGTGGACGAAATCGATCTATTTAAAATGTATGTATAGTTCGTGCCACGAAAGATGAGACTTGACAAACCACGTGGTTTCACTTGCGCAGAAGACGATTTATAGGTCACTTTAGCGGTACGAGGGCTGAGGCGGGAAGGGATCGGGCGACATCGGGGCATCGAAACCTGCGCGGGAGGCGCGGTACGGCGCTGCGCATGCGTGTTAGTTGCCTACCGTTCTCCTCACCCCGTGCAACCCCCGCTTGACTCCGCAATACAGACGAGTGCAACTTGTGTTTATTTTCTATTTTGTTTAAAGTTGTTTTGTATACGAGTGCAATTTTGTAAAATTTTGATTATTCCTCGAGATAAAATATTAAGAAGACAAAGTAGGAACATAGTTTACGATGTGTACACTTAAATGTTAAAAGAAGCAAAGGAAGTGTACAAAATTTGAAGCAGGTACAAATACGTACCGTTGCGTACCACGCGTATCATTTCGTAATAAATATTGTTAATCATTTTAATATAACATTGTTGTACACCTTATTCCGAATGACGTCGAAAAATTCCTAAAATAGATATAGAAATAAATTATAAATAATTATTTCGTACATGATTGTACCTGCGCAGGCTCCCCACTACTGACGCTCGTCAAGTCTCATCTTTCGTGGCACGTATTATAACCGACCGAAGTATATAGAATATATAGCTAATAGCTAATAAAGTTAAAAATATGTAACTTGTGTATTGTCTATTTGATAAAAATATTCAGCAAAAAAAAGTTGTTTTTTACTCAGACTGTTATTGTCTTTCGGACAGCCAGTAAATTCCTTTTATATTTGAAGGAAATTTTAAAATGTTCAACAAAAAAAATCTTTATTATTAAATGAGGGTGCGATGTCCCTGCGTTCAATAAGCACGCTACGCAACGATGATTTTTACTTTGAATTCGAATAAATAAAAAAAATCAAATAAAAAAAAAGAAACATTTTGTGGCGCTGAAACATAGCAATTATTATTTTTCCTTAGTATTATAAGGTCGAGATTTGTGCAACTTCTTGTAGAGAGTCTCATGAGATCGTTATTCCCCTATGTCAATGTGAAACAAAAACTCTCGATAGATGTTACCAGAAAATTTTATGGAACTGAAATAATTTAGAAATTATTGGTAAAAATAGACTTACTCTGCAGTTTGATGACAGGTTTGGCTCAGTTTGTAGTGATCCTGTGCCAGCTGCTGTGCCAGCGTTCGCGAGTTTGAGTCCCGCTGGGGACACTCATTTGTGTGAAGAGCACGAGCACGAATGTTTGTCCTCCAGTCATGGGTGTTTATATTTACAATATGTTTGTAATTATTTAAAGTTATATATGTGTAGTGTATCAACTATCTGGTATACATAACACAAGCCTCGTAGCATGGAACTAAATGGTACTGTGTGAAAAAAACAAAAAAAAGTTAAAAAAGGAAAGAACAATATATTTCGTTATTATTATCAATATTAATATCAATAAAGGCAAGTAAAAAGCGAACAATATCCATATATAATAGCTATAAAGTTTTATGCACAACTGTTTAAATTTCATTTTAAATTCTGCATTTATTTTACGTACAAAATATAACAAAATGGTACGTGTTGAACAGATTTTTCTTAATATTTCACACCTAAATAGCATTACGTATATTCTTTTCAGCGTTCAATTATGATAAAAGGCGACAGTGAGTTATGTGTTCCTTTATGCCGTCTGCGTCACTAATGTATGTCTTCCTAATGTAGCCCATGAAACGGAAATGTAATATTAATTTGACATTTGAGTGAAAAAGTTTTGGTGACTTGATATTGAGTAGTTATTGTTAGAAGGATATTATAATGCTTACTTGTTATAATAACTTAAGAGCAGGACTTATGAAAGGGGTGAGAGGCTCTTGTATAAGAGGTGCGTTCGGATATTTTTTTAGACGTTGCGTTTGCTAAATTCGTTTTTTCATGTGAAATGATTAATCCAGGAATATTTAATATATATCTTGCGAATCCTACTTCAGAGTTAGCCAAAATTATGTATAAATATAGGTAAGTATAATATAACTAAGCGCTACTAGATATTATTAAAACTAATGTATAGATAAGAATATTTGTTTAACTTACCAGAGTTACCTCAGTGACTCAGCTCTTAAAATGAGAATAAAAAATAAATAAAAAATGATTAATCCATTGTGTGGTTTAAAAATTAGATTTTATTGCAATATTATAAAGGGCTCCTTTAAATATTTTACTCCCATACATTTATGCTGTCACATGGTGAATTTAAATGATAGAAAAACTTTATTTCGATCCATCGACAACATCAAAAGAATTCGGTTGGAAGCCCTCACGGCGCTCTCTAACACAAGAGGCGGAATAGCAATTTCATAGTGTGTCTCAAGCGATGAAAAAAATGTAAAACAGGTTTTCCATTTTACACCGGACTCATTGTAATTGAAGATTGTATAACTTGATTAGTATTTCCCAGTCCGACAGTGTTTAATAAACATAACAATTTTATATACATATATATACATATATATATATATATATATATATATATATATATATATATATAGCAATTTTTGTATATTTATATCTTTATTTATTTATACCAGCGATCTCGGAAACGGCTCTAGCGATTTCGCTGAAATTTGGTATGTGGGGTCTTTCGGAGGCAAAAAATCGATCTAGATTAGTGTCATGTCTGAGAAAACGCGTGTTTTCGAGTTTTCATGCAGTTTTCTTTTGTATTATTCTACGCAGAATATGGTCGATAATTACTTACATTTGTGCATAAGCATCGTGGTCGAGCGGTCAAGGCGCAAGTTATAAAACACAAATGCCCGGGATCGAGTCTCGGTCGGAATAGAAAGTTTTTGTTTTTATTTATTTATTTATTTTTTATATTTATTCAAGTTTTTAGTTTTTTTTTTAATCAAAAAAATACGATATAAGAAAAAAGAACTCCGAGCGAAGCTCGGTCGCCAGGTACTATATATATATACACACAAACATAAACAGTATATTTTTTTTCTTCTTCTTCTTTAGACATACTTTTTATATTACATAATATATAATAATATCTATATGACTTTTTTATCGATTTTAGCCAAAACGGCCAATCACACCTAACAAGGTACCTGTGCAGGATATGACAAGGTACAAGTGTCTGTAGAAGCACAAGTACACTTTATTTCTTTCAATCTCAAATTCGATGGGATGACAATTCAACACAACCGTTGAGAGATGCGCGTCGACGGCTTTACGTACTCTCCGAGTCATGACTCATCGCCAGGATGTAACACCGCCAACTTTTCAACTTTAAGCTGCAAATAATTTCTTTACAGTAAAATAAAATAACAATGCTTAGTTTGATTTGGGATTCGAACCCAGGACCTCCTGATTTACACATACGAGTTACTAGAACAAAAAGACAGTCAAGAAATTAAGTATATTGCATGTACATACCTACAGCGCTGGATTTACACTAGGGGCACTCGGGGCTAGTGCCCAAGGCGGCAAATTTTTAGGGGCGGTAAAATTCGGAGAGCGGGAAAAAAAATTCTTCGCGTTATCGAAAATGTTTTTTTTTTTCTTATTTACAGAAAATGAAAAATAAAAAAGATTAGCTAGTAGGTACATTTTTCGAAAAATTTATATCATTTATAAATATATTTTTTTAGCATTTTTCAAAAAAATAATAATTAAAAAAAAATAATTTTATCGAAACTTTATCCGTTTCATGCAAAACTTCGAAAATTGGGCGGCATTTTTTATTATGCCCAAGGGCGGCGCTAAGGTAAGAATCCGGCACTGCATACCTACATCGATTACAGCAAAATCATTAGTTAATTTATAAGACCAAATAATCATTCAAGTCCGGGAATCGAAGTAACGGTCTGTACCAAAACAGAAAGTGCTAAACCCAAATCCTATTGCACCAAATACGTTGATCTAGAGGTTGCAAGTTAAATGTATGTATGTATTCAGCCCTTCTTTTTAATGTTCCACTGCTGGGCACGGACCTCCCTTCAATACGAGGGGGATCAGGTCATAGTCCACCACGCTGGACAAGTGCGGATTGGCGGACTTCACATGTGTTTCGAAAACTTGCTAGGTTCTCTCAGACATGCAGGGTTCCTCACGATGTTTTCCTTCACCGTAAGGAAAGTGGTAATCATGTTAGAAACGATTCGCACATGAAAATATCCGAGGTGCGAGACCCGGGATTTGAACCCGCTTCACTCGGCTTTCCCAAGCAAGCGCGTTACCACTGGACTACTAGTGCCTTTAAGTTAAATACTTGTATTTAAAAACTTCACTGTATCTTATTTCATCTGCAGCTGTTTGAGTTATTCAAACAAAATATCATCACTCATGTTTCTTCTTTATAAAATAAACGACTACACTTTCTTTCTGATATGAATATATTGCGTATTATTATTCAATCCTTTGGAGATTCTGATTCCGATTCTGAGATATTTGATACACTTGTGATAGGAAATATCAAGTTCTTATATTTCATTTCTTTTAAGATGAAGCTATCGGTACAAAATATATCTGTACATACAATAAAATTGTAACTAAGCCGAATCTGTACGTTAAATATTTTTTGGAAAATCTTATTGAAATAGACATTATTATCGATAGAGGCCAAATCTATAGTTTTTAGTATTTTTGTCTATCTGTCTGTCTGTCTGTCTGTCTCTGCATCACGGAAAAACCACTGAAAGGATTTTGATGAAATTTGGTATGATGATAGCTGGTTATCCGGGTCAACATATAGGATACTTTTTACTGCGGGAAAATATCTCATCTCTGAGAAATCTATACTTAACGTTAAAACGTAAGTAGGGACGAATCCGAGCCGAGCGAGGGTGAGTTGCTAGCTAGCCTATATAATATTATTGTAATGGGGTCAATGTTGTACATTATTTTTTTAAATTGAGATTGTTGCCTATGGGATGTAATAAAAACTTTTTGTTTATTGATAGATCAAAAACGACACGTCAACGACCCCTAGTTTTTGAATTAGGCTCTTTTGATCCATTTGTCGTTTTATGGCAATATACAGGAATATATTTTTTATTCCAAACGTACACAATAATTGTTGTTGGTTTAACACGTAAAAAGTAGATGAAACCTGGTTTTCAAACGTAAATGAACGGGCGAGTTAGCAATCTCCCTAAATTTATAACGTACATAAATAAAATTGGAAAAACGCTGTGGTGGTAGAAAGCTAATTTATTTGAATGAACATTGAACATGTTAATAAATTTGTTTTGTCAATACACTGCCTTGGGTAAATAATTATGTTTTTTTAAAATATAGATACGTTATATATTCACAAAACTAGCGAAAAAAGTGTTCTGAATCCAGCGGCAGCACATATGCTCACACATTTATTATTTTATTTAAAACACCACATAGCCAAATGACGTGAAAGGGATAGCGTAATTAAAACTATAAGAAAAAAAAAGACAGCTAGTGTTTGTCACTTGTGCGTAATTTTTTTTTGAATAACGTAATCATGGCGTGTTTATTTGTTTACATAATAACTTTATAAAAAAAAAAAAACGACTTCCATACACTAAAAAGTAAAAAATAACTAAACGGTTGTTTTCATTTAGAACAGATACCTACCTAATCAGATATTTTTGAAGTTGGTACCTACCAATAGAACTTTGTTTTTATTGAAAACGGTCAAAATACAAGATTCCATATACATTCAATACGATATAATAATAATAATAATAATAATATTCTTTATTGCACACTAAAAAACAAAAATACAAAGAAAAAAAAACAAAAAGAAAAGATGCACAGAAGGCGAATACATTTAAAACTTTAAAAAAAATCATATATTTTACAGTTCTACTTAAGTTGAGGAATACTGTTGATCTCATAAATAATAAAAATCTAAAAATATTAATTTCACGGTCATCCTTTAACTTAAGGATTTAATTCCAATTTTTGTTTTTTTAACACAATCTAACAAATAATATAAAAACATCCAGTTTTTAAAAACCTTAAGCTCAATACCAGTAAATTGAAGTGCGAGGTCATCTTAAATCCACTTATAAATTAGAAAACAGTGTAAAAAAAATTCTGAAGCAACGAACAAAATCGATTCACTCCTAATGAGAGCGCTTCGTTAAATTATCACATTCCGTCGACTCTTCAGAAGGATTTCCATCTATAGAAATGTAGACTTTATTATTATATTATGAGAAACGAAATTGGCGTAACAAATAAAGTGCTTATTGAAACAATCGTTTTATTCTTGTTTCTTGTTTTTGTTGAACAATGTATTCTTACATACAAGCGATTAATTCTACCAGATATTGTTATGTAGTTTTTCCAATTAAAAAGAAGGGAAAACTAAGAGTCTTAGTTCACTTTAGGTTCAGCCGTTGACAGTGTATGAATGTAGAAAAACTAGCAATTTTTCCGCAGTTTTGCTTGCTTAATGCAAAAATAATTAATTTCCATACAAACCAATCCCTTTTTTACTCCCTTAGAGGTTGAATTTCCAAAATTCCTTCATACTTAATACCTATTCTATCTATTTCCCAAACAGTTAGTAGCTTTTATGCGTTCTGAAATTTCGTGACTAATTAATGAGTCTTTCCTTTTATACAATCTAGTCTCTCTCTAATCAGGATATAGAAATTTTAATATAATATTTTAATGAATTTACTATCATAATATTATAGAAAAAAATATATGAGGCAAACTAGTTGATTGTAAGTACGTCTAGCTGTTACAATGGTTTTTTATTAATTTGATGGCGCTTTGAAATTCTTAGAGTAACATTTCGACACTCTTACATAATCACGAGTGAGAATTAGGCGAGTGAGAAGGGATGATATTAGTGTTAATGAACAGTTGCAAAAGATTTATTGTAAGGGATTATAATTAGTAGGGTGGAGCGAAAAATAAAATGTTTTTTTTTTCTTAACTTGGCGGTAGAATTTGTAGCTTATAATAAACAAAATTTTTGAAATAAAAAAAAATACTCAACATTTTGAAGTGGACCACTGATTTTTACAATAATTAATTTGAAGTTTTGGTTTGAATAGAATTTTTTTTTCGACTTATTGCAATATAGCAATTCTAAAAAGGTCGAAATAAATAACATGTTACTTTCTTTGTATTACAGTGCAACTTTCACTAGTAGAAAATTACTGTGTTCGTTAATTCCTGAATGTTTTCAAAGGTGATAACCAAAAATTTAAATTATTTATTTTAAAAATCATTGGGCCACCTCAAAATGTTGAATTTTTCTGTCCAGTGGTTTTCTCGTGATGCGCTCCCAGACAGACAGTCAGACAGACATACAGACAAAAAATCTAAAAACTATAGATTCGGCCTCTTTATGGAAAATAATGACTATTTTAATAAGATTTTCCAAAAAAAATATTTAATGTACAGATTCGGCTTAGTTAGAATTTTATTATAATGTATAGATAATTTGTGGAGTGACGTTTTATTCTCTTCGTCCATTAACTCACGTTTACCTACATTTTCAAAAGTAATTATTGAAGATGGATACAATTGATAACGATGATAGACACCAAGTGCCTCTAAATTCATTAAAAATCTATTTTTTAGTTAATAAATGCAAAAGCCTTACAATTTATGTCCATAATATTTGAGTACTTGCGCTAATCTAAACTTTTACAAATATTTTAGACTAGCGACTCATCCTCGCTTCGCTTGGGTTCATCCCTGGGTTGATTTCCCTTACAAAATTTCACCCCCATTTTCACCCCCTTAAGGAATGATTTCCAAGATAAAAACTATCCTATGTCCTTTCCAGGGTCTCAAACTATCTTCTTACCAAATTTCATCGA
This sequence comes from Fabriciana adippe, assembly GCA_905404265.1. Lineage (NCBI taxonomy): Eukaryota > Metazoa > Arthropoda > Insecta > Lepidoptera > Nymphalidae > Fabriciana > Fabriciana adippe. The sequence continues at coordinate 14,299,806 of FR989984.1, read as the reverse complement.
AATCGGTCCAGTAGTTTCGGAGCCTATTCAGCACAAGCAAACAAACAAAAAATCCAACCTTTCCTCTTTATAATATTAGTATATATAACGCATACTTTATATTTTAATAAAATAATCTTTTCGCAAAAAAAAATTGTAATCACAATTCCGAAATTCTCTTCAATCCATAAATTCTAAGCCATAAAGCTCAAAGATTGGTCCATAAAAGTTAAAAAAAAACTCCTTTTATTTGTAGTTTACGACTATATTCGGATTTACGATGGCACCTATTAAATATAGGGTATATTTAATAGGTGCGAACGTAATTCGCTTCGCTTTATTACTTAACTTTCTAAAGGGAGAAGTTGGATATGGTTTGTATTTTATTATATAAGATTTTTTAATCTGATGTTATAAAAATAAAATGGAGACTTCATCAACATTTTTCACTTTTGGCTCCATCAGAGCTCGATGACAAAATTATTATACGATCTCTGGTTTTAGATCGAGATAGAACTTAAAATTGCTATGTTAAAATCGATTGGAAATCGATTTTAACACAGCAATTTTAAGTTTTATCTCGATTAGCTAACTAAATAGTTACAAATTAAATTAGTAATTTTTTCCTAAAAATACATATTTCTTTACTAATATTAAAATGGCAACGTATGTATGTGTCAGTTTCTTGAAACCCCTTCTTTCGCGAGAGATATCATTTTTAACCGACTTCCAAAAGGAGGAGGTATTATAGATATTTTCGAAGTCCGTACCAGTCAATACAAATCACAGTCAATACAAATCAAAGCACAACGACTTCGAAAAATCTGATTAGGTATCTATTCTAAATGAAAACCCTCGTTTAATTATTTTTTACTTCTCATTGGCTGGAAGTCGGTTTTTTTTAAGTTTGACGGCGCATTTTCTTAAAAGTGACATTTCGACACTCTGACACAACCCCGGGCGCTAGTGAGCATTAGTCGAGACGGACATTACAACTGTCATTCGATTCGCATCGCATCGGTACATTACTTGTTCGGTGGAGTGTCTGTGTGTGAATATTAATTGAACTTTAAGAACTGTTAAGAATTTTGAAGTGTTAATAGACAATTGTAAAAGGGATTATAATTAGTGATTATATTGTGTATGATTTGTGAAGCGTCGTTTTATTCTCTTCGTCCGTTAACTCACGTCTACCCACATTTTAATAGTAATTATTGAATATGGATGCAATTGATAATGATGATAGAGGCCAAATGCCTTTAAGTTTTTATTGTATAAAAATATTTATGTACAGCCACAGATCATATAATACTATACTAGGTACAGTAGAGTGATTTAAGTTTATAACTATTGTACATAATATTGTGGTTCTCATAGAATATAACTAAATTGAACATACTCAAGCTAAAGTTTACTAGAATATTACATTTATGATATTTTACTCATCAATATTCAATACTCCAAGTTAAAGTAAACGAATAATGGGCTTCCAAATATAAATAAACTAATATAAGCGTCAGACTTAGCTCTAAGAACTTTGAAGAAAGAAAAATAACGAATTTTTGGTAACCAAAACTAAATAGAAATATAAACTAACATAAAGTTTAATTTACATTTTACTTTATTAATATAATAGAATATCATAATTATTAGTTTTAGCTACTAATAATAGCTTCTGACTGTCATTTTGGTGCTGTATTGTATATATGTATGTACTTTTACTTTCTGGAATCTTAACTAGGCTATTATCAGTATTAATTGTAATCAAACACGCGAAAGCTATTTGAAGCCACAGTTTGAAGTCACCGGTAGAGTTAGTATAATATGTATGTAATCAGCCCTTTTTAACGTCCCACTGCTGGGCACGGGCCTCCCTTCAATACGAGGGGGATCAGGCCATAGTTCACCACGATGGCCTAGTGCGGATTGGCAGACTTCACATGTCTTTCGAAAACTTGCTAGGTTCTTTCAGACATGCAGGTCTCCTCTCGATGTTTTCCTTCACCGTAAGGCAAGTGGTAATCATGTTAGAAATGATTCGCAAATGAAAATATCAGAGGTGCGAGACCCGGAATTTGAACCCGCTTCACTCGGTTTCCCAAGCGAGCGAGTTACCACTGGGCTACCACTGCCTTATTACCTAAGTAAAGTATACCTAAAGTAAATAGAAACTTTTTCCTTACAATTCAAAACCGCCTCATTTATAAAAATTATTCAAATATTGATAAAAGAAAAAGGCAATTAAGAAAATCATCTACCAAAAGATCTTTATATCTTATAAGGCCAAAGGACCAAATCATTATTTTCTTTCATTAGAGTCAAATCTAAAAATCTAAAAAAGCTGGTCAATTTGAATACCATTCAGCTTTTAACGTTTCTTAAATAAACCTAAAAGATGAAAAATCATAATTAATAATCAAAGGTACATTTGAAGTTTATACTTATAATAAAAATACTTAAATAAAGATCTTAGTTCGATGTTTTTCTTTTGTAAAATCTTTTTTTTTTTTGAAAAAGTTGGGTTTTTTTCGTTGAATACACGAAGTAAATTTCCATATATAATACAAGAATTGCTCATTTAAAATTGTATTCAACCCTTTTTAACGTCCTACTGCTGAACACGGGCCTCCCAATACGTGGGGGATCAGGCCATAGTCCACAACGCTGGCTCGTGCGGGTTGGCGGACTTTGCACATGAAAATATCAGATGTGTGAGGTCCGGGATTTGAACCCGCATCACTCAGTTTCCTAAACGTGCGCGTTACCACTGGGCTACCATTCCCAAATTTAATATCATAAGATAAAATTTCTTGAATAAAAATTCTTCACTCGCAGAAAAAATGTGATTTTACTATACAGGATAATGAGATTCAAAAAAACATATCTCAATTTTATTTCAATCAATTAGGTGTCCTTTATACACGCTCAGAACGATAGAAAATAACTAGTAAAGAATAGTAATATCATTTATAATATTATATCCGAAGCAATGATATCTACAGTACCATTTTTCCAATGTATTCTGAGCTTCAGACAAAACTAGGCCCAACGGCAATCTGCTATAGTCTGAGCTTAAATGGATTTAGAGCGACTCGTTTTATTTGAACTTCGCCGATCACAGACTAAAATAATTCAGAGGTTTTTTTTTGTATTAAAATTTATATATTTTATTTTTTTACCAATCTACTGCTAGAAGAAGACTACCGCATAGGATTTCAAACATCCTAATTTTGGGGTTCTTCATCTTATTCATCGTGCTTCCTACATTACGTTTGCCTAAACACTATCTTATACCGTCTCCGTCAATATGGAGGGAGTAGACATGACCGGTTCACTTCCTTCTACTTGAACGTTCTAATTTGGCCCGGAATGTAGATGAGTTTTGTTGATGAGTTTTGTTTTAATGTTAAAGACATTTTTTTAAAGAAAACAATAAAAACCGACTTCGAAAATATCTGATTAGGTATCTATAGTAAATGAAAACTACAAATCAGTTATTTTTAACTTTTTAATGCTTTTTTAAAGTCGGTTTTTATTTTTTTCCTAAAAAGTTTTTATTTTTCCCTTTTTAGTGTAGACATAATAGCAAAGTATGAAGACTGACAAACTAAAACTCGCTTTCATGAGTAACACTAAAAATTTTCTAAAATCCGATTCTAACGTATTGGGCTTGTCAAATCAAACAAAGTGAAAACTACTGGGCCAAACTGTGTTAAATTTTTATGAGACCAAATGGCAACTATTCCGCATCAAACTAAAGAAGAATCACGTAAATCGGATCATAAATCTCAGCGTAATCGGTGTACATATATAAAAAAATACCAATGGAATTGAGAACCTTTTTGAAGTCGCTAAAAATTATATAAATAATAATATTTTTACTATATTATTATCTAACATCTGTAAAGCAAACGAATTCCTTGTTTTTATTTCAATAATACAAAAAATGATCTAAATTAAAACATAAATAAAAAACAAACTCTGCTGTTGTACGTATTATTATTAATTATTCTCATATAAACAAATTTAATCAAGTAATTATTAAAAGGCAGTGGTAGCCCAGTGGTAACACGGTCACTTGGGAAACTAAGTGAAGTGGGTTCAAATCCCGGGTCTCACATATCTGATATTTTCATGTGCGAATCATTTCTAACATGATTACCACTTGCCTTACGGTGAAGGAAAACATCGTGAGGAAACCTGCATGTCTGAGAAAACCTAGCAAGTTTTCGAAAGACATGTGAAGTCCGCCAATCTGCACTTGGCCAGCGTTGCGGACTATGGCCTGATTCCCCCTCGTATTGGAGGGAGACCCGTGTCCAGCAGTGGGACGTTAAAAAGGGCTGGATACAAACAAATTAATGTTTTGACTTATACCTGAGAATTTACAGACATTCAAGTTTAGTTTTGAAATAATACTGCCTATTATAAGTGAATTATTTTGAGCTTTTTATTGTATGTTATTGTTTATTTTATTTTACTGATGATGATGATGATATCTTGCAGTAGACCAATCTCACTGAGATTGACCGATTGGAGACGCGCCAACGCTGGAGGTATTGTAGTGCATAAATAAATAAATAAATATGTTGGGATATTAACACACAGCACCATCTAGTTCCATCGTAAGCTACGAGGCTTGTGTTATGGATACCAGATAGTTGATACACTACATATATATATATAACTTTAAATATATACATATTAGAAATATAAACACCCATGACTGGAGTACAAAAATTCTTGCTCATCAAATACATGAATGCGCCCGACGGGACTCGAACCCGCGACCGCCGGCACAGCAAGTAGGGTCACTACAAACTGACCCAAACGTGTCGTCAAGCATAAGTATACACTGTAGGCCCAGACATTACCTGTAGGACGATAGTTTGATACGACCAGTGAAAGATCTGTAGCAGAACTGAGCTGTTACTGAGACTAAACAGATAGACTCAATAACTAAACTTAGTTGACTCGGGATTTGAACCCAGGATCTCCGGTTTCGCAGCCGTACTACTAGCCAGTAGGCTACCAAGGTAGTGTTGATACCAATGAAATATGTTTTTTTTTTATGTTTTACTAACTAGATCAATAAAACTGCTACATTTTATCGGTTACCAAAAATTTTATTAATAAAACAGCCAGTAATAAAAGAGGTTACAGCAATAACCTGAAAGCTATTTTAGAAAACGAAATAACGTAGCAACTGTTGTTTAAAACGATTATCTTCACCATCTTATATTCTAAAAATAGAAATAGGTGTCGATTAGCTGCCCTTGAACTTGAATAATGTAGACAGTAACAACGATTTAACGTTTCACCTCCATTAGAAGGTTACAGAAAACAGTTAATACTAATATATGGACATAGATATCACTACCTACATATTATATAAAAACTTTTTAAGAAAAAAATAAAAACCGACTTCAAAAAAAAGCACTGAAAAGTAAAAAATAACTGATTGGTAGATTTCATTTACTATAGATACCTATTCAGATATTTTCGAAGTCGGTGTGCTTTGATTTGTATAGGCTTCCATTTTTACGCGGATTTATTTTGATTTTTGGTTCTCTACGTTTCGGATACTTTACGGCAATTATGATCACGGGAAAGACTAAGGTTTTAGACGTCTACTTTAAACGTTTAAACGTTTATTTAAAATGTCATTTTTTTGCGTAAATCTAAGAAAGTACCTACTTAGTGAATTTATTATTATTTATTTAAAAATAGTAGCAGCACTAAACCCGAATCTTTTTGAGGGTTTCACAGACAAATAGGAAAACGACTCCTTCAGCTTCCTCGTATAGCGTCTTCAATTAAATTCATTTTTTTTTTGTTAATGGTTTCAAAACGTGAAAATAAAAACGTGTTTATGTAGTTTTTAAAACTATAATTTTATTTTTGAAATGAAACTTCTTTAGAATCGTTTTGATTTGAAACTTGATGAAACGAAAATGCGACACGAGAAGGAGACAAACATATAAATACATAGGATTAAGCCGGCGAGAGAATGAGATAGACCACATGATTAATTGTTGCCATGGTAACCGTTGCTACTTGTCTGACAAATGGTATATAATATTATATTCTTTCGGTATATGATATTCTATAAATATATGATTTTAATATGCCTAGCATGCCTTAATTATTGATTTGTTTTAATTTAATAGCGATATCTGCCAAAGAAGTTTTTCTTCAATGAAATCATATTTTACTGTCACCGTTGAACAAAGTTGGTGCGGACATGCTATTAACCATTGTTGACTTGCTTCGTGAGGAGCTGATCCTGATTCTATCATGAGATCAAGGTACAAAAAACTGCTAAATTTTACGACGATATTATAAGTTGTTTAAATTCTATTTTAGTGCTTGTTAAAAAACTGAATTAACATATGCATATACTCGTCAGTTTGTGTGGTATTTTTATTCATAGGTTTTTTAAAATAAGCTAAATTATACGACTTTAATTTACTTAAGTCATAAGTAAATTAAAAAGAAATGCTTTTAAATAATTTTAAAGTGTACTTTTTTAGATAAGAAGTACATAATTATATATTTGATTTACTTGACTTAATGAAATGTAGCCTTGCAAAAATTTTTCACTGTTATTATATATGTCGTAGATATTTAGTTACCTTTTTCTGCTAAAATATTATTGTTTACAAGTCACCATTTTGTTTAGTCTAACTTTCATTTGATTTATTTCAAATTAAGAGAGAGGTTACGCCTCGAGCGGGGTCGAGACGCCCACAACATTAGTAACCATTAAAGATGATGTTCGTAGAATATGGATAAAACGTCATATTATATTTATTTTTATGAACCAAAAGTTGGAAGTAAAAAAAATGACACAAATTCCATTAAATTGACACTTAAAACAGCTTTTCCGGTAAATGAATTTACAACTATATAAAATATTGATAGTTAACAAATCTATCCAATAAGCCTTACCGCGTGAAAGGGGTCGATTGATTCTTTCGTTAGGCACCTATGTCACTAATAATAGTCGCTATGATATATCTAAGCGATTTTTTTCTCAAGTCAAAAACATTTACGTATTTGTGATGGATAATATTCACAAAATCAATCTAAATTTTTAAGCCATTCATCAATTTGGACTATTTACCACGTATATTGATCGTCTAATAACTTACCTAACTATGGCGAGGCACAGCACGTTTGACCCGAATAGCTAATCCAATTTCGCCAACCTGCTCTGGTTAAGTGTGAAACAACATATTGATATAACAAGATACCGCTTACTGAGGAACCAGCATGTTAAGCCAATCTTTCTACATAATATTTTAAGCATCAGGTTTATGATTTATTTCGCATACAACATTTTTGGAGTACCAAATGGTTCCTCCTGATCATTTTCAGCTATGGCGGCCAATTGCAATGAGACTAGCCAATTGCGCAAGACATAATACATTGTACAAGTGCACTCTTTATTCCTGTTACTCTTATGCTCCGATGGGATGAAAATTCGACACGAACGCTGACTAGTGTGGGATCGGGCGTGAATCACCACCAACATCCCAACTCCGGGATGTTATTGCGCTTTCTAAACAAAAACACTCAATAACTATACTTGACCTGACCGGGGACTCAAACCCAGTAATTCCAGATCTGCAGCCGGACATGCTATCTATTAGACGATCGAGGTACTTACAGGTTGTAAGTATCAAATATATATGTGAAGTAAGTAGGAAAATTAAAAACTTGTAGGTAACTTAGACGACACGTTTGGCTCAGTTTGTAGTGACCCTACTTGCTGTGTCAGCGGTCGCGGGTTCGAGTCCCGCTGGGGACAATCATTTGTGTGATGAACAACAATGTTTGTACTCCAGTCATGGGTGTGTATATTTGTAATAAGTATATATTTAAAGTTATATAAGTATATATAAGTGTATCAACTATCTGGTATCCATAACACAAGCCTCGTAGCTTAACGTGGAACTAGATGGTGCTGTGTGTTAATGTCCCAACATATTTAAAATATTTAAAATTTAAAACTTTGACTATTTTTTGTATAAAGTTAAACCTCAGAGGTATAATACAGGACTTTTGAGTTTCTACTTAGTATGGAATAACTAGTAGATATGATATCAGTTAAATATTCATTAAACTGCTTTGTTGGTTTACTCTTCACTTTAAAATATTTAACCTATAAAGTTATATTTAATTCTTCTACGTTGTTATTGTTGGTATGAAGTAAATATGTATGTTATACTTGAAGTAATTTTAATAAGACAACTTTTTGTTTTGGCATACAAGTTGAATTTAAATGAAGTTGCGCTTGAAAGTTTGTTATTTAGTAAGCTCCTGTATATTAGTATTAAAACGTTATATGGATATTGTTGCGTAACAAACAACAAAAAATGTTTTTCCAAATTTTAAGATAAAAGAAAATATTATTTGTGCTGTTCCATTGTACACTAGTCTTATTGTAAAAAATCTATATATTAATACGTGAAGCAAAAACTTTGTACCCCTTTTTACGAAAATTGCGCGGACGGAGAAGTATGAAATTTCCCACACTTATAGTTTATATAGAGAAGGAGTGCAGAATGCTAATATTTTTTTAATTATGCATAAAAAATACATTAAATCAATAAAAAAAACATTACACACACTACCATGTATTTGGCACACACACACGCATATATACTCTTTTGTGTATTGTTAAGGTCTGTGGTCAAATTGAGGATAGATTAATATTGTAATGTACGCAAGACAATAAATATATAACTTAATGAATTATGGTTGATTTTCAACCACGCGGTGATCACTAATAATGTCAAAACGATGAGTTTTAACAATCTCATTCATATTTCTAACACGAAGAGACATTTCGATGTGCTTGAATTTTTGAATGGTCTTGTATGAGCTTTGAAGTCGAAAGATATGTTCTTGAAATGCTTCGGGGACTTCAAATATTTTAGGAATAATTTTAATATTTCATGTGTACTATAAAAGATATCCATCTTGTGTTATGTACAAGTGAAATATATGAGTTTTTTAGTAGCAAATAAGCGTGGAGTTACCTCTTCATTCTCCATTAGGTCAATACCTTTTGACCAAAGTGGTACAAACTTATTTCTTACCTACTATTAAAATAATTACGTCATTTGGAGTTCGAACTCATGACATTCAACATGATGGGATATCAATAACTACGATACATTAGTCGGCCTGAAGGACCAATATGTTGATTGAATTAAGCTTGAATATTATGTAATCAGGCAGTGGTAGTCCAGTGGTAACGCGCTCGCTTGGGAAACCGAATAAAGCGAGTTCAAATCCCGGGTCTCGCACCTCTGATATTTTCATGTGCGAATCATTTGTAACATCATTACCACATGCCTTACGGTGACGGAAAATATCATGAGGAAACCTGCATGGCTGAGAGAACCTAGCAAAGTTTTCAAAAGACATGTGAAGTCCGCCAACCCGCACTTGGCCAGCGTGGTGGACTATGGCCTGATCCCTCTCGTATTGAAGGGATGCCCGTGCCCAGCAGTGGGACGTTAAAAAGGGCTGAATACATTATTTAGTTCTTTTAAAAGTTCTCATTAAAGTGTTTAAATTGAATAATAAATTATATTTTGTTGTCAATGAAAAAGAAATAAAGTGTCGATTTACTGATCTTTATATTGTCCCGGGAATTGGAACCAAGTTTTCGATTCAATGAAGGGATACGATTTCTGTTTGAATAAAAAATTACTGTTCATTTATTTGTGAGTTAGGTATTTTTTTCCTTTTTACAGAAATTTCGGTCGTTATTTTTAAATTATTTCTAGAAAAACAAATACCGTTCTCCTTTTAATGACTTATGCTTAATATTTATATCAATAAAAATATGAAGACCTGCAACAGTCCTTTCAATTACAATAGTAGTAATTACTTGTTTTCTACATTGTGTTAAGTATGTGTGTTTACTTTTTAATAAAATTTGGCTATTTCTTTAAATGATTAAGTATGATTCAAATTTATTTTATTGAATTTGATTGTTTAAGTTTAAAAAAGAAAAAGGTACATTTTCTATGATTGCTTTTTTTTAATTGATCATTTTTATGAATCGGTTATGCCTCGAGGATACAACCATAATATTATAGATATCAAGAAAGTAATGCATTACAAACTGCCGAATAATGGAGTGTTTTGAAGTCGGTCTACCTCTCATCTCGAATATATTATCTATACATATAATAAAATTGTAACTGATCGCTGTCTGTACATGGAAGATATTTGAGAAAAACTATTATTGGAGATCTATATTAATACAATAGAACCCAAAACAGTGATTTTCAGTTTTTTGTCTGTTTGTCTGTGCGTTTGTGCGCGAATCTCTGAATGAATGAATGAATGAATGAAATCTTAGAAATGGCTCAACCTATTTGGGTGCGGTTTTCACTAATGTATTGTGGTAAGCTTCACTTAACATTTAGTGTTTGTTTCACTTTAATCGGTACCTAAATAAAAAAGTTATGTCAATTTAAAGAATCATCAGGTACTTACATATATCCAGATCTAGAATGTTCTTTATCATATAAAAAAACGGCCATGTCTTGTTGAATATTCTTGCTTGAAAATATCCGAACTCAAACATCCATCCCCTGACTTCTTTTGTGTTCTAAGTAGCTGTCTCGTTAAGATTTCCTCAAGTACAAACAGACACCAGTATTTGGAGAGTACCTCTTTGTATTTACAGATACCGAGAGTTTACCTCCTTGTATTTACATTAATTAATCTAAGAATAATCTATAGAAATTCCACTAGATAAAAAAATGCAGAAGTTCTTGCATCAAACTAGAAATTGCATAAGATTTTCTCTTTAAACGCTTTCATTTTGTAAATAAAAAAGTATATCTAATAATACGAAGGTTGAAAGGTACAATTGCGAGAATAAATAAATAAATATGTTGGGACATTAACACAGCACCATCTAGTACCATGGTAAGCTACGAGGCTTGTGTTATGGATACCAGATAGTTGATACACTACACATATATAACTTTAAATACATACATATTATAAATATAAACACCAATGACTTGAGTACAAACATTCATGCTCATCACACAAATGAATGCCCCCAGCGGGACTCGAACCCGCGACCGCTGGCACAGCAAGTAGGGTCACTACAAACTGAGCCAAACGTGTCATCTGAATACGTCTGAGTATACTTATTTTACATACAAAATTGGATTAAAATCTATCTTATAATGTTTGCAAGTTTCACATTCAAAAGAGATACATACAGCCAAAGAAAAGAAAAATATAAATTAACGTTTTAACAATTGGCATGGAATAGATAGACTATATATTATATACACATAGGTATGATGAGTTGTTGTGGGTTATATTATAACGTGTTTTCCCGTGGGAATGAGATAGTCTCTCACGGTAAAGTAGCCTATGTCAATCCAAATATCTCCACACAAAGGATGACGCCAATACATCACTCTGTTTCGACGTGAAAGAAGGAAAAACAAACAAACAAACACACTTTCACATATATTATATTAAGTATGGATCATTTGACACGCTTTTAACAAGAAAATTGAATTGAATTAAATTATTATCTAAAAATGTAGGTATGATAATATCCTCATAATAATATACTAACTAATACTGTCTAATACCGGAACGTGTCAGGTCACTGGAAAACACGTTTTGCCTGTGTCGACAAGTGCCGTGGCTGACGGCTGGTGTTGTCATATAACACGTATGCAGGAAGGGAATGCTGTTGATCTCAAAGAGTAAATAAAATAGCTTAAAAATGACTGACATAACTACATAAATTATGTTAAACGTAGAAGCTCTTTACAAATTAATATTTTTCACCTAATAGATGTTGTTTTGACCAAACAACTTGTTTCTATTGTTTACATTAACGCAAAATAAATTTAAAAAAAACCGTAGACACACAACACAACAGCTTTTTCCAGTATTTCCGAGACTTTTCCATTATTTTTTTTCATTTTTCCCTAAAACCTTATTTGTACGAGCATTTTTTAAAAATATAGCTAAATCAGTCCCGTATTTCTCAAATTATGTTCTTATAAACGTATATTTTTGTATATTTCTTCAAGAAGTTAGTGAGCAATACGATCACCTTATTGTCATGTCCATAGTAGCAATTTATTCTGTTGACACTGTGTGAACACGATAGATACACCTATGCGAGGCTTATAAAAATATGATATTTTAGGTATGTATAGACACAAAAATAATTTTAGTCATATGTTTAATGTTTATATTATACGACTATATATTCTAGACAATTCTAGAACATATTATTTTACAAATCAACAAATAAAATAATTTCTATAATAATAAGTAACCTGGGCGATCGACATTCTCTCAGCTTTTTTGGGAAAACATTTAAAAAATGCGTTTTTTAGTCAAAGAAGTTTATATAGAGACTAAAAAAGCAAAACCTTATCTAAAATACAAAATTTGATCCAAATCATATCCGATATACACGAAATAAATTTATATATGAATATGTAAGTATAACAAGAATTGTTCGTTTAAAAACAATTATATATATATATATATATATATATATATATATATATATATATATATATATATATATATGTCCCGATGATATGTAGATGTACATTAAAAATCAACTAAATTACTGCTATAATAATTCAAAAGTTAAATCCTCTAATTGTTTAATGTAGGTTAAATTATTCAATTTTGAATATGTATGATACTGATATATAAAAAGTTTTTGTTGTTTATAAAAGTTGTTTTTCTAAAGCTTGCTTTTAAACATTCTAAATATAACAGATATTGAAAGTATGATATTTTGCTATTGCTACATTAAATTTTAAAGACATTAATACAGATCACAGAACATCGGTGCGGTCGGTATTTTCAAGCTTATTGAGTCAACGTGCTAGATATTTCCTTCCTACGTTTCGAATTTACTCGGCTACGTATATCTAAGACCAAAAATATTTCACTAACATTTTACAATATAGAATTTTGAATGGATGAATTTGGTTCGATACCCAGATGTTTTTTATTTTCATATGCATAGCTATGGTAAAGGTTTTATTTGGAAATCCAGCCGTCAACGGGTTGGAAGTCATCGAATTTATGGGCAAGACGATTCGTAATAGCATTGGCTTACAGTATAAAGTGTTGAATTATCCTTACACATATAAAAGAGGGTCTGTCTGTACGTAAATAAATAAATCTCAAGAACTGATGAACCAAATTGGATGCATTTTTTTTATTATTATCTGCCTTAAAAATTCTAACCAAAAGAAAGTTTATTCAGACTACTATTATAAAAGCGAAAGTTTGTATATGTATGTTTGTCTGTATATTTATTACTTCTTCACGCGGAAATGACTGGACAGATTTGGATGAAATTTAGTATACAGAAATACTATGACCTGGAGTAACATATAGGCTATTGCTAAGTGCTAGGCATCCAAGGACAAGTGAGGAAAAGCAAGTGTAAGTCACCAATAGATAAATAATCCCGTCTCGTTTCTCCCGTTACCATGATTGCTGTAAGCATTTGAAACGTTCGGGAACTAAAAATCATTTTTAATTTTTTTGAGCGAAACCCTAATTCTTTTTCTAAAATAAAAGTAGCCTAGGTTACTCTTTATAATATCAGCTATGAGCTATCTGCCAGTGAAATTCCCGTTAAAATTGGTCCAGCCGTTTCGGAGATTAGCCGGAACAAACAGACAGACAGACAAAAATTTTAAAAATTGTATTTTTCTTATAAGTATGTATGTATGCATTTAGTATAAAGCTGTTATTTTGACATTACAAACAGACACTTCAATTTTATTTATCTGTATAGATGTCAAATATTCGCGTAAATCTAAATATAAGAAATATAATTGCGATACTACAAATAACAACAATTTTCAAAAGAAAACTAATACGTGAACACTTAATGACACGACATACATACATGGTTCTGAATTTTAGTGATGTCATAAACAGTATTAATGGATGGTGAAAAGACTAATGGTTTGGTGTTAAGGGGTCATTTGTAGTTTAAAATTCATATACCTATTAAGGATTTCATTATATTTTTGAAGTTATACATCTTTTGGCACGCTTGGAAAAAAATATGACAGTAAAATTTTTACGATGCGCGCGCACACCGACAGTCAAAAAGTGACATGATGAAGTTAGCTGAAAGCAACATGATAAAGTTAGCTGCATTCCTTTTACAAATAGAGAGTTGTGACATACGGGATGAAATCTTTAGCTATTTTTGTTTTGTTACGCCAAAGAAGTATAACTTCTTACCTGTGTACATAAGTACACACACACGTTTTTTTTTAAAAACGGTCAGTCTTCCTGTGAGTTTGTATCACTCTGAGGACCTGTGTCTTTTAAAGTCCGTCAATTTTCCATGCAATATCCTAATCTAATAACCTTGTAACTACATATATCTTATAATTTTTATGTATGTATAAGTTTTATCTAAGTATAAATAAAATTATTTAATTTATTTCAAATTTATTTTTATCTTTCATATTTTATTGTTGTTTGTTTGTTTGTTTGTTATAGAAACTTTTATTATTATACTGATATATAATCAGACTTATGAACATTTTCTTTATATTCAAAACCATTTTTTTTTAAATAATAAGTTTTTTTGTACTTGGAAGTAATAAAAAAGTATTAATTTTAATCAATCTAGGTTGAAAGCTCAAAAATCAGTGACCGATGAATAAAACAGTAATAATTGAATAAATACAGTAATTTAATTAAAACTCCAACAAACACGATGGTCGTACATCGTTTCGTGGAATGATTGAGCATTTTCAACTCGTACAAACTGAAAAGAGAAAGAATTTCTACATTTATTTTGAACATGCGCTTATACATATAAGATAATGAATTGTTTTACGTTCATATTACTTGTACTTAAAGGTACTTCACTAAGAATTGTAAGGATGAAATGTTTCGAACGAAAATTGTATATTACAATTAATAAAAACGATGAAATCTTAAAATTTACTCGGGTTCGTCCCTAAACAAAAACAAATCTATCCCACGGGTATCGTTCATTTTTACGGGATGAACTACAGTCTATAACCTTCCTCAGTTAACGGGCTATCTAATGCAAAAAAAAAAAATTTCAAATCGGATTAGTAGTTTCTGAGATTAGCGCGTTCAACCAAACAAACAAACAAAATCTTCAGCTTTATAATATAAGTATGGATTACCTACGTATTATTATTACTTACCGGTTCAGGTCAGCTCTTTTAAAAAAATAAGAAGAGAAATTAAAAATAAAGAAATATTTCCTTTGAGTAAATCTTGATAACTTCAATATTTTAGGTACTTTTCTTCCATATCCCATCGACTTGTTCCACCCTGTATACGTAGCATATTAAATCTATGTCCAAACCTCACTTATACGTTATTAACAAAGTAATAAAATATCAATAAAAAATATTATTTTCATACAGTTAACAAGTATAGGAAATCGAGTAAAGTTCTCGTACAAAGTAACGATTTGAAACCTACATATAAATGTATCTCTGACTACATAAATCGGTTAAAATATAATTTGAAGCCATGAATACCATTTGAAGCTCTGAGAAATCTATGCTAAATGTTAAAACATAACTAGGGACGAACTTAAGCGGAGCGAGGGTCAGTCGTTAGTATAATATAAATTTGAAAAATACCAAGAATAATACTAGGATTTAAAATAAATAATATTGTTTAGAAGAAATGCAACTATACTTAAATAAAGTACACGAGAGGAAGTAAAAGTAATAGCTAGTCTATACAGATAAATAAAATTAAAGTGTCTGTTTGTAATGTCAAAATAACAGCTTTATATTAAATGCATATGGAATTATATACGGTACTTATAAGAAAAGATAAGTTCCGGCTATTTGTTCCGGCTAATCTCCGAAACGGCTGGACCAATTTTAACGGGACTTTCACTGGCAGATAGCTGATATTATAAGGAGTAACTTAGGGTAGTTTCAATTTAGAAAAAGAATTGGGGTTTCACTCAAAAAAATTAAAACGTACGTAGTACGAGCGAAGCGAGAGTGGGTCGCTAGTATTAAATATAGATTGAAATTATAATAATTTAAAATATGTAATAAAATTTTAATCTTAGTAGCCATGTATTTTCTACGAAATATCTCAAGAATTCCTTTGGAAAATACGCGAAAACTTCTAACCCTTAATAGATTCCCGCCTACTCATTTGGTGGCGGATTTCACCCATTTATAGATGTCATTGGGCTGAAAAAAATGGCGTAATAGCCGAATTACTGCCCCGCTGAGATAAAAGCACGTGTGAAATTGGAATTTTTGGCCATTATAGACGAATCTATATAATATAGTTTTGTAAAGTGTATGTACGTTCATAAAACGTTGTCAAAAGTTTAGGGATACTATATTTGTTACTAGCGTTTTGCCATCGCTTCTCTTGGACCTTTCCTTAGGTACGAGTACCTTATAGTATGCCTGTGCCTTGTAAGCCATTTTAGCATATAGGAATAACTTACATACATAAATACAAACTTTCGCATTTATATTAGATGTTCGATTATTTTTAAACCATAGTTCCTTTCGCGTGTTACGATGGTAAAAAATAGTCCATGTCACTTCCACTAGAAGCCATCAGGCAGGCGGCTTTATCGCTGGGGACGGGGTTTGCTTAAGTAGGCCAGGCGTCGGGCGTCGTGATTGAACGAGAAATCGATCCTACGGTTAGGACGGTAACGGTACTCTGGGGTTTTAGTACGTAGTAGGATCTTCTAGCTCGCGTATTCTTTTTAATCATATGCATGCAATAAAAACCTTTCCGTTTTCCTGAAATATAAGTTATATAATATGATACACTAGCAACTCACCCTCGCTTCGCTCGAGAAAACAAATACAAATTTATCCCACGGGAATCGTACATTTTTTCGGGATAAAAAGTAACCTTTGTGCCACTCCAGACTATAATCTATCTCTGTGCCAAATTTCATCCAGATCTGTTCAGCCAGTCTGACGTGATTGAGAAACAAACATCCATCCAAACTTTCACATAATATTATAATTAATGTTGATGGGATTATAGTTTATGTTGTAGATTGCGCATATTTATTATTAACCTTATTAACTAGCAACTTACTTTTCCTTCACTCGGGTTCCTAAGCATGTAACAGCAACCTGTGTGTTACCCCAGCCTATCAGTAGTCGATGTTGTAAGCGTAAAGAAATATCCCAATGGTAAAAATGCCATAGTCTATCTGTAAATTTTTCATCCAAACCGTCTAGCCGTTTAAGCGTGAAAGAATACAAAGAAACACAGATACAAATTTTCTTATTTATATATAGTAGGTCGATGTTACAATAATCTACTTTTCTACTGCTATACTAACGATCAAATACCAAGTAGCCTAAAAGCAAAAATTTCATAAATATTTAAAGAAATATCATAAATGCATTAGAGAGCTGATTGAACCTCAGAATCGCATATTCATTTGGGATATTCACCTAGAGCGTGAGATCAGTGCTAGCTGTGAAGTCGAGATATGTGAAAGGAATACTTCAAATTTTATTTAACGGTTATAAATTTTTCAAAGATGAGATATTTTTCTGCAGTTAAAGGTATCCTATATGTTGACCCGGATAACCAGCTATCATCATAACAAATTTCATCAAAATTTGTCTAGTGGTTTTCTGCGATGCGTTTCCAGGCAGACAGACAAAAATTCAAAAATTATAGATTCGGCCTCTGTATCGATAATGATGACTATTTAAATTAGATTTTCCAAATAATATTTAATGTACAGATGAGATTCAGTTAGAAGTTTATTATATGTATAGAAAATGGACATGTCTTAGATTAAATTTATTAAACATGACTGATTTAAAAAAAAAACAATTAAGATGATGTTTTTTTGTATATAAATTATCAATATTTGTAAAGAATAACCGTGTAACTCGGTATTGAGATAATTTAAAAAATAAAAATCTTTTTTTATATTATATTTTGGGTTCAAATAAAAAAATCTGTACTACAGAGTTGCAATACTATTTCTTGCAGTCTAATTTTATTTCTAAGTGCAGAATCCAATACTAAAAAATATCTATTTCACTCAATTTACATAAGCATCGAACTCCTTCACGCTCAAGCGACTTGACTGTTTTGGATGAATTTTAGTACACAAATAGATTATGATCTGGAGTAAAACATAAGCTAATGTTAAAGCTTAAGGAACGCACACAAACGAACCGAATTTCTTTACCCAAAATTAAATTATAAATAAATATACTGGGACATTAACACACAGCATCATCTAGTTCTACTGTAAGCTACGAGGCTTGTGTTATGGATACCAGGTAGTTGATATACTACACATATATAACTTTATATACGTAAATATTATAAATATAAACACCCATGATTGGATTACAAACATTCGTGCTCATCACACAATTAATTATCTCCATCGGGACTCGAAACCGCGACCACTGGCACAGCAAATAGGGTCACTACAAACTGAGTCAAACGTGTCGTCTGGCGCCCAACGTGGGGCCCAAATTATAATGCCATAAAAGCTACTTACCTTGATATACAATATTGATTCGCTATAACCGACTTTATTCAAGTGGGCACTTATAAGTAACCGCAACTTGCGAGAAATGACATTTTAAATTCAATTTGTAACACAAAATTGAAATTATAGAAATTCTCTTCAACGTGAAATTGGATTACCCAAATACAATAAATTCAAAGAATATTTGATATTTTTTGTGAATATACCTAATATAAACTAACACTTAGGCATAATATACATAAATAAACTAGCGACTCACCGTCGCTCCGCTCGGGTTTGTCCCTTGTTACGATTTCTCTGAAATGAGATATTTTCCCGTAGTAAAAATTATCCTATATGTTGACCCGGATATTCAGCTATCATCATACCAAATTTCATCAAAATCTATCCAGTAGTTTTCTCGTGATGCGTTTCCAGACAGACAGATAAAAATTCTAAAAACTATAGATTCGGCATTTGTGTCGATAATAATGACTATTTCAATAAGGCTTTCCAAAAAATATTTAATGCACAGATCCGACTTAGTTAGAATTTTATTATACATATGTATAGATAGATAAGAAGTTAACTTATTATTGACAGTTAGACATAATATTTTGTTTGATTAGCATTGTAAACTACGTGAGAAGTTTCGGTTACGATTTTACACCTGGCAATTTGTGTGTGTGCACGAGCGTACGTGTGTGTGCGCATGCGCGAAAGCGTGCATGCGTGCGTGCCTGCATGTATGTTAAATGACAATACAGACTTAGATGGAATTTAGTGTATAGATAGACTATAACCTGGAGTAAAACATACGTATATAGACTATTTTCAGGCATCTAGGTACAGTAGTAAGTAGTGAGTCGCTAGTTAGGTAAATGTTTTTGTTTTCAACTTGGCGAAATAATCATTTTTTACATATATTTTTTTCCTATATTATATTATTTTCACTTAATTTATAATCCTTAATTATTTGGCATTCACAAATACTTTTTTAATCAGACATTAATAAATATCTTGTAACATATTTGAAAATTGCAATCGTAAAAAGATATAATATAATAACGCAATGAAAAGATTTCTTGTCCTTTTGTAAAGTGCGAATGGCGATTCTACCGATATACTCGTATCACGATTCTTTCTCAATCAATCAAGTATGAAACAAGTTATATTATAAAATATATTTATCTTCTGAATACAAACAGTATAGAAGAGTGAGTTTTGAGAGTATGCGTCGTATATTGTGTACCAAGAAATATTGTAGGAAAGGGATTACAAATCTACATACATTTTTTTAATAATTTACATTATTATTTAAGTAACGTTTAAAATGTAATAAAAAATAACTATTTTTTTGTAAATTTCCTTGTTTTTCTGTTCGTCACTAGATTAGCGAAAATGAATTGATTTTAATGGTTATTAGGTAATTTCAAATTCAAAATATTATGTACTATATGTGCCCAGCGATTTCACCCGTGTTAAATTTATTTGATTATAAATATCAGTTTTACAATAATATATGGAAGGGTTTGTTGACTATAGCATTATGATACACTAGCGGCTCACCCCCGCTTCGCTCGGGTTCACCTCTAGAAAAGCAAAAACAAACCTATCCCAAGGGAACCGTACATTTTTCCGGGATAAAAAGTAGCCTACGTGTTATTCCAGACTATAAATAATCTATCTCTGTGCCAAATTTCATCCATATCTGTTCAGCTATTCTGGCATCAAAGAGTAACAAACATCCATACATCCATACTCACAAACTTTCACATTTATAATATTATTAGTATAGATAGCCTATAGCCTTCCTCATTCCTCAACAAACGGGCTATCTAATGCAAAGGGATTTTTTTAGATAGGATAAGTAGTTCCTGAGATAAGCGCGTTCAAGCAAACAAACAAACAAAGTCTATCTCTTTATAATAATAGTATATATAATGTATTATATATAAATATTTCAGTTTATAATTGAAAACATAAAAGCTGACTATTAGTGACGATTATTGATTTAGAATTAATGTGTATCTCGTAATATCAGTTCGATAGCCGCAGGGGAGGCGAAAGAAAATAACTTCTAGATATGACACTATTAAGATATTAATAATTGTTCAATTATTTTAAAGCTTTCATGTTCACTGACAGCTTTATTGTATTGCAGAAATGATATTGCAAAAAAGAAAGTAAGAAAAGTAAATATCTCGTTTTATATCTTAATACATAAAAAACATTTGTTTGGCTATAAGACACTTTTTTGTATATATAATTAAGTATAGATTTAGTTTCATTGTATTTTTCTTGTTTTAACAAAGAGGTTATTTACTTAAGGAAATAAATAAACTTTTCATATGCAAACGCTAAAAATTTAATCTATAAATATAATAAAACTGTAGAGGTCGAATGTCTGTACGTAGAAAAAAAATGCTAAAAACCGAGTCAGGGGGATGTAAGAAGAGCAATAGAACAAATCCAGATTTTTTTTCAATTTCTTTGTTTCTCTGGCTGTTTGTTTGTTTGTACGGGCTAATCTCTGAATCTGTTGAACCGATTTAAATGAAAATTTTCAGGCGGTACCTTTTATCCCCAGTCAACATCCTAGATACTTTTCATCCCGAATTAAAAATTTCCAGTGGGATAGTGAAAAAACTATAGTAACTTATACAGCTTAGTGCACAAAAACTACTGGTTGGATTTTAATGAAACTTTACAATAATATAGTTCATACATCAAAATAACAAACAGGTTACTTTTTATTCCGGAAAAATGTACGGTTCCCGTGGGATAGATTTGTTTTTGTTTGTCTAGAGGCGAACCCGAGCGAAGCGAGGGTGAGCCGTTAGTTTTATAAATATGTTACTGTAAATAATTTTGTGTTTAAGGTGGATTGTATGGGTATTGGGTAATTAATGTACGTAGTTCCGAAAGCTATTGTGTGTTTCCAAATAATTGGATTAGAATATACAAGACCGATTCAAACGCAACTTCCTCAAAGCTATCATAGGAGCTTATATTGTAGATACCGTGTACAATTATTAGCTGGCACCGACTTGAAAATATCTGATTAAGTCTCTATAGCAAATGAATACACCCATTGTTATTTTTTACTTTTTAGTGTCTGGAATTTGTTTTTTTTTTTTAAGTTTTTATTAAAATAAAAAAAAAAACATATTTTTACATAGAGGAAGGGTGCATCTATCTGCTGATAAATCATGACTTGTTTTTGTCTAGGAACAAACCGGAAGCGAAGCGAGGGTGAGTCGTTAGTTTTAATATACATATTATGGTTATCAAAGAAATAGCTATATGCATATATTAAAAAAGCTCTGGTTTTCAATGTTTTGTACTGAGCTTTCAGGCCTTTTCACTTTACGTAATAGAACCAACTTTAGCCTTCATTAGAACCAAGGCGTCTACCTTATTTTGAAATACTAATTAGCATTTGCTTTTCAAAGCACAGAAAATAATTTAAAGACAATCTACTTTAAAGCGGCCTTTGAATAAATTGTAAAAGTTTTAATTTAAAATCTTGAAGCTTTTACCACCACTTTTTTGAGTACAATTTTCCTGTTTGAGAAGCTATGAATTAATAAAAACTGTTTATGAGTACCACTTTTATTTTTCTCGCATAAAAATAGGAATACCCGAGAGTTCAAATAAAAAAAATATATATTTTATATAAATGCCTGTCTGTTACTGCATCACGGAAAAACCACTGGAGCGATTTTGATGAAATTTGGTATGATGGTAGCTGGTTATCCGGGTCAACAAAAAGGATACTTTTTATTGCGTATATTGCGGGAAAATATCTCATCTCTGAGAAATCTATACTAAACGCTAATGCGTAAGCAGGGACGAACCCAAGCGGAGCGAGGGTGAGTCACTAGTTTATATATATAATTTCATATATACGAGTATAACCTAAACAATAGTGAAATCTGCTATAAATATTTCTTAAATTAAAAAGTTTTAAGGGATGAATTATCAAATATATTTACTTTTTTCATATATGTTACTAAGGGGTTATCGTCTCTTGTACAAAATTTCATGGTTTTAGATCCAGTAGTTTAGTCCGTACATTATCTGTCAGTTACATTATTTCATAGTTTTATTTAAGTTTACTAATCGTAATACATCAGCAATACCGTTACTGAAAAAACGTGTTATTTATTTATTGAAGAAAAAATACATATAAAAAATATCTTACATATTGTCTGTTCGCTATTTTCTATGACAATGTACGTCCCTTTTACGATGGCAATAAATCAGATTGGATGTTAGTTCACGGTGAAATATTGTCCTACGAAGTCGCTTAGCTATCGACATTTCTGTTTAATAATCGAAACCTAGTCTTAGAATATATATGATTCTACAATCGTTGGAGAAAAGAAATTTTAAAAATTGTATTAAAATGACAAATGCAATTGTTATGTTATAAAATCATAATAATATGTCATTCCAATACATTTTTGAAATAAAACTTCTTTACCCACGCTTGACTTGGGGGGTAAGCTGGTGAATGCGTTACGAAAAAATGTACGTACGTTTGTTGCAATGGTAACCGTTGTTATTGTCTGACAAATGGTATATAATATTATATTCTTTCCTTAATTGATATTCTATAAATATATGATTGTAATATGTCTAATATGCGTTATTTTTAGTATCTCACATATCCTAATTATTTAAAACATAAATTGAATTTCATAAAGAGTATCGATAACATACAGAAGTTTTACTTCTTGCGCGTGTACACATTCATACACGCACTCTTTATTTATTTTTTAGATAGCTATTCTACATCGATTGTAGAATGACATCCTGTTATTTGAGGGTTTTTTTATGCAAGTTGTGAGCTGACTTTAATTTACACTCTAAGTCGTTTATTTAGCTCTATGTGATGTTAGTGATTGAAGTGTTTTTGACGTATGATGATATATGACGTAAAATAAATTATTACGAGTCAAACTCATGTCGATAGAGTTCCATGTAAAAGCTTTGCTCTTATTTTTCCAGTAACCTAAATTAGGTGAACAAGATAACCGGTTGACGGTTATGATACAAAAAATATATAAAAAAATAGATAACAGTGAATTTAAATTAAGTTCGAAAATGAAAAGTAAGAAATCTCTTAAAAAGATTTTTTGTTATATAAAGTTCTCTTACTTTTTTTTATTATACCGGGACACCAGACGTACTGCAGGTTACCATCCTTTCTTGGTCGACATTACGACCATTCACACTAAGCGCTATTCATCATCTTTTATAATTCGCACAGCCAAAAAGTGGAATGCCCTGTCTACGTCTGTTTTTCCGAGTACGTATAACCTGAGACTCTTTAAGGTACGTGTTAACAGGCTTCTCTTGGGCAAACTCGTTACATCGTAGATCTTATCTATGCCTTCGAGCTAAAATAAAGATCAAGAGTATGCCCATTTTTACATAGTCCTTATATCTATATATAAATAAGCAAAGACAAACAGTCCAGTATCTTTTTCTCCGGTACTTGTCGATCAATTTTCTTTTTTTGTTTTTTTAGTATCAATTGAGCTTTAATACTTTCAAAAAAAAAAAAATATTGAAAACAGTTTGTTTATATAGATAGGTAAATTCTATTCATATACATATGTATTCAGCCCTTTTTTTAACGTCCCACTACTGGGCACGGGCCTCCCTTCAATACGAGGAGGATCAGGTCATAGTCCACCACGCTGGCCAAGTGCGGGTTGGCGGACATTCATATACATAATATGTATGTTTTCCTCAAATTTTCAATAATGATGATGAACATAATTTTGAATTGTCATTAGTAATAGGAAAATAAATTCTCAAAAAACATCACAAGCACAAGTATTTAGTACATTATACTTCATAACATATTATGCTATAATTTACCAAACAATCATTTCTAATTAAAATTTTACCCCAATTTAGCCAGTTTAGTTTAAACTGGGTAATTAATTATACAAAGTGTGGAGATGGATCGTGCTACCCAAAGAGCATTCACTGTGAATAGCTGTTACTGAACTCTCTAATCAACTAAATAAAATTAGACGTCTCTGCGGTCATACATTAGTACTCTAGTTTTGTTGCCGACAACGACGAGCAACGAAGAACCCCGACGACCGACCGTCGCCGACAACGATGAGTAACGACAGGCCCCGAAGATCGACTGTTGCCGAACACTCATCGGTGCGAGCAACGACAATCGCCGAGCGACAACGTGTGTTGCCGACGACGAGCCCGGAAAAACCCGACGGCGACCCGACCGCCGCCCGACTTGTTTCGATTTAGTTGAAACATGTCTTTACGTGTAAATATTGATTACTTTGTGTAAGCCAATTAGAGTGGGGCATTTGAAATGTTTTCACTCAGTAGTATGTATGTTGCGCATGTAAATTAGGGTATAAATATAGGGGTGTTTTTATGTAAAGTGTATTCCAGTTCCAGTGTTAGTAAAGTAAGCTAGATAGCAATAAATGATAAAATAATAAATAGTCTTTTAATACAGTCCACCACAAGCTGGCCCATCGACCCGGATTGAAGAATGGTCATCACCAGGAGCCAAGGGGATGCTGCCGACCTGGAGGAGCAGCGCCGCCCAGGGACCAGCACCGCCCAGGACCAGCGCCGCCCAGGGACCGGCGCCGCCCAGGACGAGCTGCGCCGCCCTGACGACCTGCGCCGCCTGGAGGGTCGACGACATCTGGAAGGTCGACGACACCTGGAAGGTCGACAACACTTGGAACACCTGCAATACCTGGATGATCAGCGACACTTGGATGATCAGCGACACCTGGAAGATCAGCGCCACCTGGAAGGTCGCGCCCGTATGGAAGATCGAAGCCAGGAAGCTGAACGTATCGAGTTAGAGCGAAGACGAAGATTCTCTCAGAATCCACCAGCCTCACCGACCACACTCCTGGATACGGAGGTTGGGCTAGGGGCTACGAACGATGCCTCTGCCCCCACACCCTCCGCTGCCTACCGAACCCTGAAGACTGGAGACCGACCCCGAACCAGGTCACCAGGGCATTCAGTGCGATCGACGGCAAGTGTGACCGCTAGGGTGCGACTGGCGGAACTTGAAGCAGCAGAGAAGCTAGCAACCCTGAGGAAAAAAGAATTGGAAATCGAAGCTGAACTCATCAGAAAGCGGCTGGCCGCAGACATCAGCAACATCCAAGAGGAGCAGGAGAGCCTGCATGAAGAACCTCTTGACCACCAACAAAGGGTGGACGCCTGGCTCCGCACCAACCCCATCAGCACACGGGGGGAGGAAGGGGAGCAGAGACGGACTGGAGGGGAACGGCACGTTCGATTCGAAACAAGAGGAAGGTCACCCACTCCAACCAGAACGAGGCCAGGGATCGAGCAATTGGCTGAAGCCCTGGAGAAGATGGCTAGACCCAGAATAAGATGCACTGACCTACCGATCTTTTCTGGAATAGCTAACGAGTGGCTGTCGTTCAGAGCAGCCTATCAAGACTCTACGAAGATATACCAGATATCTGCGAACGAGAACCTGCAAAGACTGAGGAGCTGCCTTCGGGGAGAAGCGAGAAACGTCGTAGCTGGCCTGTTACACGCCGCTACAGATCCTGACGTCGTGATGAAGACCCTCGAACAGTGCTTCGGGCGGCCTGAAGTCATCATAGATCAAGCCTTCCTGGAACTGAAGAAGCTTCCGAGACCTGGGTCATCAGCAGTAGACCTGAACAGCTTTGCAGTGAAAGTTCAAAGCATAGTCAGCATCCTGAACAGCATCGGACGCCAGGGGTACCTCTACAACCCAATGCTGGCGAGGGAAGTCCTGGACAAACTGAGTCCTCACATCAGGGCACGCTGGTGTGACTACGCCGAAGAACACGACGGGACACTACATCCAGAGATTGTAGTGCTGTCTCGCTTCCTCATGCGCGAGGCAGACCGGGCATTGAAGTATGCATATGCCCCACCTACGAGCGTCTCAACACCTGCTGCAACCCGGAGGGAGACCAGACCCTCGATGAACACCGGGACCCAAAGGAAGAAGACAAGTGCCGTGTACAACGTGACTGAAGCTGAAGAGGAACAAATCAGCCGATGTCCTAGTTGTGAGCAGACTCATACACTGCCACAGTGCCCCAAATATAAAGGGCTCACGTTAGATGAACGATGGGAACTGGTGAAAGAAAAGAAGTTATGTTTCAAGTGCATAACTAAGAAGCACAGACGCAACAGCTGCAAAGCAAAGCTGTGCGGCGTGAACGAGTGTCGCCGTTCTCACCATCCAACTCTGCACCGGGAAGATAAGACGCCTAAACCCTCAACGACAAGTGAAGCCGAAGCTGTGCTGTCGGTGGCATCCAAAGCCACTGTGTCGACTCAAGCGGTCCTGCTGAAGATGTGCCCAGTCACCGTCGTCGGGCCACGGGGGGAGGAGAAGACCCATGCTCTACTCGATGAAGGGGCTACCATTACCCTCATCGACGAAGAGCTGGCAAAGAAGATCGGCGCCAAGGGACCTCTCACACCACTTCACATGCGCGGAGTCAACATGTCTCAGCACGAGGAAGACAGTCAGCTGGTCACGGTGCACCTGAAGGGAAAGAATGGGAAGAGACATAAGCTTCGGGCACGAACAGTCAAGAACATGAAGCTTCACCAGCAGTTCATTCCCAGCGCACTACTGAAACAAGATCACCTGCGAGACCTGCCAAGGGAAGAAGTGTGCTACGACCTGGCACACCCTGGTATCCTGGTGGGGACAGACCACTGGGAATACATCGTATCCCGAGAGCTGCGAGTTGGAGGCCCGAATCAACCAGCTGCCTCCAGAACACAACTCGGCTGGGTGGTACACGGAACAGCACCACGCAGTGTGATCCACAACAGAGATGGTGTTCTTCACGTCTTCACCCCTGAACCTGGTGGAAACGTGAACGACCAGATAGATCAACGCCTACATGACCTGGTAGAAGAACACTTCCGAATCGACGCGCTCGGCATTGCTCACAAGTCACGAGTGAGCGATGAGAATTCCCGGGCAACGAAGATCGTCGAACAGACCTTAAGGAAGATCGAAAGTGGATACCAGGTAGGACTGCCCTGGAAACAAGACGACGTTAGAATGCCACCAAGTTACGACGCAGCACTTCGCCGTCTTACGAAGATTGAACAAAAGATGGATGCCGCCCCGACCTTCGCAGAAGAGTACACCAAGCAGATAGACAACCTGCTGGCGAAGGGATACGCAGTACAATGCGACGGCACGGAACGTTCGAGCGCAGTCTGCTGGTACTTACCACACTTCGCCGTGCAGAACCCGAACAAACCTGGGAAACAAAGACTGGTGTTTGATGCAGCAGCCAAGAGCCGAGGGGTTAGCCTCAATGACCATCTGCTGGAGGGACCTGACCTGCTAACTTCGCTTCAAGGCATCCTGTTCCGGTTCAGGGAGCGAACAGTGGCCATCACTGCCGACATACAGGAAATGTTTCTCCAGGTGAAGATTCGGCCAGAAGATCAGCCAGCACAACAGTTCCTGTGGAGGGGCGCCGACAGAGACGATCCACCTCGTCACTTCAAAATGACGAGCATGATATTCGGCGCAGCAAGTTCACCCTTCATGGCTCACTACGTGCGGAATCACAACGCACAGGTGCACGCTCAGACGCATCCTCGTGCCCTAGAAGCCATCACAAGGAGTCACTACATGGACGATTTGGTGGCGAGCTACGACACTGTAGAAGAAGCTCGACGCGCCATCAAAGAAATCAGGGAGGTGCACGCAGCAGCGGGATTCACGCTACGAGGATGGAACGCCAACAAGAACGAAGTGATTGGCGACGTGCCCACGCAGCTGCTGGCAACATCACCGACCCGACTAGGTGGAGACGGGCCCGCAAGTAAAATACTTGGCCTGCACTGGGACGCCGAACGGGACGAGCTGGGGTTCAACACCTCGATGAACCGAGTTCCTGCGGAAGTGCGCGCCCAGACCCGTCCGCCTACCAAAAGAGAAGCACTCAGCGCGGTCATGTCTATATATGACCCCCTAGGATTGCTGAGTCATTACACGATACGTGCGAAGATCATCCTGCAGAGTCTCTGGCGCATCAAGATGTCATGGGATGAGCCGATTCCTGTAGAAGAAAACGAGATGTTTGCGGCTTGGCTGCAACAACTACCTGACCTCACCTGCCTACGACTGGAACGCTGTTACGCCCTGGAAGGTTGCCAAGGCCTGGAGCTGCACGTGCTGTGTGATGCCAGCGAACAAGCCTACTCAGCCGTGGCTTACTGGCGCATTACTCGACCCGACGGCACCATCAAAATAAGCCTCGTGACCGCCAAGGCAAAGGTCGCTCCAAGGCGCACGCAGACGATACCTCGTCTGGAGCTACAGGCAGCAGTCATCGGCGCCAGACTGGCAGACACAATCAAGAGAGAACATCGGATTGTGGTCCAGAGGACGGTATACTGGACAGACTCCATGACGGTGATACATTGGGTACGACACGATGCACGCAGATATACACCGTTCGTCGCGCACCGTCTTGGAGAATTAGCCGAGCTCACCCAACCTGAAGATTGGCGATGGATCCCAACCAGTGGCAATGTAGCTGACGACGCTTCACGATTCGCGCACACTCGCATCACCAGTGACGACCGATGGTTCCAAGGGCCAGAGTTCCTACGTCACCCAGAGGAACTGTGGCCAGCCGAGGGAACGCCCGCAGAAGAGGAGGAGGTCCTGCTGCACGTGACCACAGAGGACAAACAAGGCGACGAGTGGTTGCCGGATCCTGCGCGCTTCTCCAAATTCGAAACACTGGTCCGAGCAGCTGCGAGGGTGCTGGCTTTTATAGACAAGTGTCGGCGCCGAGCTACGGGATTGGAGCATCGTCACATCGAGGAAGCCGAGTGCGCACTCATACGCCGTGCGCAGAGAGATAGCTTCCAAGACGAATTACTACGTATGAAGTCATCTCGTCCCCTGCCTAAGACGAGCCGACTGTTCCGGCTGGATCCAGTGCTGGAGGAAGGCGTATTGCGGGTGAGAGGCCGCATAGGAGCTGCCACTGCACCGCTTGAGATGAAGCGACCTATCATCCTCGACGGACGCCACCGCACTGCGAAGCTCGTCGTGCTAGTGAAGAAGGAGGCTCGCAGCGCTGCGCCGGGGGGAGAGCTGTTGCCGACAACGACGAGCAACGAAGAACCCCGACGACCGACCGTCGCCGACAACGATGAGTAACGACAGGCCCCGAAGATCGACTGTTGCCGAACACTCATCGGTGCGAGCAACGACAATCGCCGAGCGACAACGTGTGTTGCCGACGACGAGCCCGGAAAAACCCGACGGCGACCCGACCGCCGCCCGACTTGTTTCGATTTAGTTGAAACATGTCTTTACGTGTAAATATTGATTACTTTGTGTAAGCCAATTAGAGTGGGGCATTTGAAATGTTTTCACTCAGTAGTATGTATGTTGCGCATGTAAATTAGGGTATAAATATAGGGGTGTTTTTATGTAAAGTGTATTCCAGTTCCAGTGTTAGTAAAGTAAGCTAGATAGCAATAAATGATAAAATAATAAATAGTCTTTTAATACAGTCCACCACAAGTTTATATAATTTATATACATTGTCTTTAGTTATTTTAACTGTGAACTATAGTGGAAATGTACATTGTATACATTGAATTTAAATAAATATGTTGGGACATTAACACACTGCACTATCTAGTTCCATGGTTAGCTACGGGGCTTGTCTTATGGATACCTGATAGTTGATACACTACACATATTATGTTAACTTTAAAAACATATATATTATAAATATAAAACACCCATGACTGGAGTACAAACATTCGTGTCCATCACACAAATGAATGCCCCCAGCGGGACTTGAACCTGCGACTGTTTTCCAACAGTCAGCACAGGAACAGCAAGTAGGGTCACTACAAACTGAGCCAAACGTGTTGTCAAGTTTAGCAGTTGGTTGTAGTAGTCTAGCGGTTACACACTTGCTTGGGAAACTAAGTGAAGCGGATTCAAACCTGAGGTCTTTCATCTCTGATATTCTCATGTCCAAATCGTTTTCAACACGATTATTACTTGTCTTACGACGAAGAAAACATCGTGAAGAAATCTGCATGTCTGCATGTGATGGACTATAACGTGATTCATCTTATATTAAAGGAAAGGACGTGCTCAGCAGTGGGATGTTAAAAAAGGCTGAATAGATGTACTGGATTTATTGTAACCAAAACTAGACAAAAACAATTTAAATAAAATTATTTTTTCGGATTTTTTGCGGATTTATTTTGATTTTTGGTTCCCGACGTTTTGAATACTTTACAGCAATCAAAGTCACGAGAGAGCTAAGGTTTTAGACGTCTCAAAAGCCATTATAAACTCATTACAGGCCATGCCTAACCACAATTTTATTTAAAATTTCAAATATTTGCGTAAATCTAAGAACGTATTAAACGAAAACAATTTAGCGGTTTCGCTAAATTACGAAAATATAATTACTACGAGCGGCTCACCCTTGCTTCGCTCGGATTCGCCTCTAGACAAACAAAAACAAATCTATCCCCCGGGAACCGTACATTTTTCCGGGATAAAAAGTAGCCTATTTGTTATACTGATGATAAATCCAATCAGTTTATGTTACATAAGAAATAAAATTAGTTTATGTTACATAAAAACTACTGATTGGATTTATCATAAGCTGATTGGATTTATCATAAGCTTTATAAGTTGCTATATTTTTTTAACTATCCCACGGGAACTCTTTAATTTTTCGGGATGACAAGTATCTAAAATGTTGACCGGGGATATAAGGTACCACCATGAAAAATTAATTTAAATGGGTCCAACAGTTTCAGAGATTAGTCCGTACAAACAGACAAACAAACAGAAAAACAAAAAAATTGAAATAATCTGGATTTGTATTTTTCTTCTTACATCCCCCTGACTCGGTTTTTAGCATTTTTTTTCTGTGTACGTTCATTCGTTCCACAACAACATCCACAGTTTTATTATATGTATAGATTATTCAAAGTGGGTCTCGTGATTCGTGTATCTTGTTTATAATTGAAATCTTCGAAGGGATACAGCTTGATTAAAGCTGAGCTTATTCGGGTCAGAAATGGGGGATTACTCATTATATTAAAATGTTTTGACCTTATTTAGGCATATTTTTCGAACAAAGTACATATACAAAGTATTTGTACAACAAGTTAGTGCCTGTGATTCCGTTCAAGTTTAAATACATTAATTTCCCAAAAAATAACAGATCGCTTAATATTAGGTGAATTGAATACAAATAAAAACTTATGTAAGTAATAATACAGAAGTGCTATTAAATTGGATCTTTCGACAGTATGTAGTTCGTTAATCTTTTCTTTTTTTAAATATAATAATAGACTAGCGACTCACCCTCGCTTCACTCGGGTTTGTTCCTAGGTAATTCCTTAAATTGACATAACTTTTTTATTTACGAACCGATTGAAATAAAACAAACACTAAAAGTTAAGTGAAGCTTACCAAAATACATCAGTGAAAACCGCACTCAAATCGGTTAAGCTGTTTCTGAGATTAGCGTGCACAAACGCACAGACAAACCGACAAACAGACAAAAATTGTAATAATCATTGTTTTGGGTTCTATTGCGTTAATAAAGACCCCTTATAATAGTTTTTCTCAAACATCTTCCATGTACAGACAGCGATCAGTTCCACTTTTATTATATGGATAGACTTTGCGCCTGCTACCTATTTAGGTAATGAATTATATAGCTGTGCTCCTTCAAAGAGATAGAATAATTTTTATTCCGTATTTTGTTCGAGTTATTCGTAATTCTAATTTATTTCTATTTTGAGTGCGATATGAGTGAGATTTAGTTTTAAAAGTAAGCTGTCAGTATTGTTTTTTTTTTTCGTATTTAACATGCCTTGTATTTTGCTTCTAACATTAATTCTTTTTTTACTTTTTGTAGCCAAGGATCAGAAGTATGTGATATCCGGATAGTAATGCATTCAATCCATATACTTCCATATTTGATGTCGTCCAGCTGATATGATGATGGAACCAAAATAATGAAACTTTTTAATGGCTATTTAATGGTAAAACTTTCTAATTGGGTTCATTTTATTCGTTTTAACGAGTCCATTAAAGTTGATCAAAAGCATATTTTATTTTAGTTGTTTAAAACTATAATTATTTTATATAGTCCGCAACCACTAAACATGACCTCATTTTACAAAAGAATAATATTCATATATTTTTGAATAGCGCCTCTCCCTTACTATGCCTGTCCCTTACTATGCGCGAATCGCCATGCAAAGCTTATTTGTCTCCCCCATCTTAGCCTAACTTTCTCGGTTAGGTTAACATAGGTCACGCTCGACGGCTGTTAATCTATAGGTACATATAATAAAGTTATAACTCAGCCTAATCTGTACATTAAATATTATATATTATATTTTATTCTATATTATTTATTCTATATTATGCTTTAATATCGTGGGTTTTTGATTTTTTTTTTATTTGAAGTTTTTTTCATGTCACAATTTTCTCTCGTGACTTATGTTTTATATACATAATAATCTATATATTTTTTTTTCAATATATGTAATATAATTTCAATATAATTAAAGGCGTATTATTAAAATATAAAATTTATGCACTGAGTAGCCAAGACCTATTGACATATCTGAGAATTATTGATTTTCATTCTTGTACACGTTATATCAGCAGTTTTGTGTCTGTACTGTCTACCGTTGAGAAGTAGCTTTGTCTGGAGCCAAGCCTGGTTTGGGCGTGAAACGAGGAGGCACATTAAGAAGTGACCCACGTCGTTGGGCGGTGTAACATGCAGGTTGCTCCTGGTACTTTTATGATAGCAGAGTGGACCGTAGTAACATACGCATGGTTGTTGTGGGCGGCCTTGGCTTAGTTAAGTGCTAAAGCGATACTGCGATGCCTATTAAGACGGGCGAGGTTCCGTTTTAGTGAGCAGGACTGGCTTTTATGGCCGGTGAATTCCACATAACTACCTTTATATATGGAGGTAGAATGCGTAAAGAGATTTCCTAATGTTAAAAAAAGAAAAGAGTTTCATTTCTGAAATGTAATATAATAATGGAATATTGGGACACTAACATACAGCACCATATAGTTCCATGGTAAACTACGTGGCTCGTGTTATGGTTACCAGATAGTTGATACACTACAGATATATAACTTTAAATACAAACATACATATTATAAATATAAATACCCATGACTGGAGTACAAACATTCGTGCTCATCACACGCATGAAACCAGCGGGACTCGAATCCGCGACAGCTGGCGCAGCAAGTAGGGTCACTACAAACTGAGCCAAACGTGTTGTCAAAAGATAATACATGCGATAAAAACAGTTATTCATTATTCCGTGCGGAAATTGAACTTTTGAACTTCCGATATGTGCAATCTATAAGCATGATAACGCAAACGATCTACATTCAAAACGTAATAAATATCTTTAATGTACAGTTAATTAGAATGAATATGATAATTAGTTACAATAAGCATATGAATAGAATGTGTATTATACGTTTATGACTTCGTGAAACTATGAGTTGGTTCTCCCATTTATTTTCCTCATATTCTTGTGACGGAGACTAATTTATGTTTCGCGGTCGTCGCATTGAAGCATTGTGGTGGTCCCATTAAAAAGTTTGTATGAACTTCTCTATTTAGGTATTGTGAGACTAATATAATTCATCAAACGACTGAAGTTAGTTATGTTATATTAATAATTTTAATAAATAATTGAAAATTCACTTAGATAATTTATTGAAGCCCAAAGAAGGGTCGTGTGTTTGAACTGTTTGTATGTATGTATATTGGTATACTATATTCCTTCGCCAACTTGTTCCGATCTTTTTAGTTTGCTTCTTACATTTCTGTTTATTTTTATAACTAGCTACTCACACTCGTTTCGCTCGCGTTCATCCCTAGGTACGTTTTCACGGTTAGCTATGTTTATACATAAATAGTACTTTGCTACTCCTAAGATATTTATTTAAATTATATAGCGATTTACCCTCGCTTCGCTTGGGTGCGTACGCCGTACGCGGATTTTGTTCACAATTTCATGGGTTTTAATTTTTTTTCGCGGAACCCTGATTCGTTTTCTAAAATAAAAGTAGCCTAAGTTACTCCTTATAACATCAGATATATGCCAGTGAAAGTCGCGTCAAAATCGGTTCAGGCGTTTCGGAGATTAGCCGGAACAAACAGACAGACGGACAGACAGACAAAAACTATAAAAAAATGTTGTTTTGGTATGTGTACCGTGTATACATCCATATACATTTAGTAAAAAGCGGTTATTTTAATATTACAAACAGACATTCCAATTTTATTTATCTGTATAGATGCGAAAGTTTGTATGTTTAGTTGTTACTCCTTCACGCCGAAATGGCTGGACGGATTTAGATGAAATTTTGACTACTGTATGAGATATACATACTGAACTAATAATTAAAAGCGACTTCTTGAAAGCATTGTACACACTATAAATATGGTATAGTGTAACTTCTACTTAATAACTTTCCTCAATAAATAGATTTTAAAATGCAAAAAGATTTTTTCAAATCAAACAGGAAGCTCCAGAGATTAGCGCGATGAAATTAACAAATAAACAAAAAACAATGCCTTTAACTTCAAATTATTAGCTTTACAATATTGCCAGAACAAAAGTCTTACAAAAGCTTATTATATATTTTTAATACCATATAAAATGGGACTTTCTCCATGGCAGCATATGCTTATAACAGAACATTATGCGTCCTATGGGGACGACTTGAAATGTTCATTTCAATTATGTTTTTTTACTCCCACAGGCTCGACGAAACCCCTTCTTACAATTTCACGAAATTAATTTAAGGAATGCTTCGGATGCTGGATCTTATATCGGTTTCACTGAAGTAAGCCCAATAAACCTGCTTGAAATATTCTGGTATCTGCATATATTGAGCTTTTTATCTGATCAAAAAATGTTTCAGGAAATTTCATGCTCTATTATAATTTTTGTAATGACCATCTATAACGTAGATGATGTTGGAGACAAGATTTTGTCGAAAAACTGGTTTTTGATACCAACTATCATTTTTCCAATATGGCAATGTGTTTAAGGTCGCAAATTCGGAGCATTAATTAAGACACAAAACTGAAACACTCCAAACTAGAACGCCAAATTAGAACTCTCCCTGACCTTTTGGAAGTCAGAACATACCCAGTGACTGAACTAATCATTTTGCAAAATTGGTAAAAAGGGTTGAACCAATTTAAAATTTTACAATTGCCAACAAAAAGGTATACTGACTTGATAATAAATTATAAAGTAATTATTATTTTACTCTTAGAGGGATTTTTAATTTTATATAGGACATGGTTTTTTAGGTATAACCTGTATACTAAAAAAATTGAAATGATAAATAACAATGGTATAAATATGTTTGGAGTGATATAAAAAAGTACTTATGTAATGCTTTCTCAGATTTACGAGAATATTTAACATTTTAAATGAAACTCACTTTTCGGGTTTATTTTGATTTTTGGTTCCCAAAGTTTCGAATGCTTTACAGCAATCATGATCACGGGAGTGACTAGTCTCTCCGAAGATCCAAAAAGATAGTTTTATTTCAAATAGACGTATGGATATATGTATATTATAAAGCGAGGTTTGGGTACCATCTCCACTCCGATCACATTGTTCGAATAGGAAACGTGCTGCTATTCAAATTGCGTTCCTTCAAAGGGTGTGTTTGGGAAGTTCAAGGATTCTCGTTTTAATGAAATATGTCAGTATTTATATTCGTATTAACTACTTTTTACGTATATATTTTTAAGAGAAAACAGCGACTTTATAATTTATACCACCACTATAGGTAGAATTCTTTTTTCTCATTTATGTATAACGAAGATGATTATCCTGAAATAACCTATTCAATTCAAAAGAGATTAATGAAAATCGATTCATGATTATTGATATAGATGTCTAATAACATACACGAAAAAATCAGGTATTGAGAAGCTTCTTTTCGAAGTAGGTCATAAAGTATATATAAGGTAGTAGTAGCCCAGAAATAACGCGCTTGCTTTGGAAACCGGGTGAAACAGGTGTAAATCTCGGATCCCGCACCTTTGATATTTTCATGTGTGAATTATTTTCAAAATAATTATCACTTACTTTGAAGGAAAACTTGAATGTCTGAGAGAATCTAGTAAGTTTTTGAGAGACATGTGAAGTTCGCCGACCCGCACTTACCCAGCGTGGTGGACTACGGCCTGATCCTCCTTGTATTGAAAATAGGCCCGTGCCCAGCAGTGTAACGTTAAAAAGGGCTGAATACAATACGTCCACTACATTACGAAGAAAAATTGATATGATAATACTTCATTTCATTTAAAATTCTTTTCTATACTTTAAAAGTTGCGAACAAAATCCACGCCCAGCAGTGGGATGTTAAAAAGGGCTGAACATACATAGGTACGTTTTTATTTAATCTATATTATAATATGTGTATTAGATGACATTGTGTTACAAAGTTGAGAGCATTATAGTTTACGTATCATGCTGAGTAAAGGATATTAGAGTATGTAGTAGTTGCGACGAGAACGTCGCGAATGTAATACTTTCTTTGAAGAAGCTCTACAAGGATTACTGTGTAGTGCTACAATAGAAAGAAACCGGGTCTTATTTTTATTTTTAGCTAAAATGTATAGCTATGTTAAATAAAATAGTGGCACAAAGTAAAGTAAAATATCTACAGCTAACAGTTTTAAGCATTTGTATGTGCTGAGTTCTTTTCAGCAGTTCTTATAAGGACAGTCATTTTTACCAGACTGCGTATTTTTACCAAACTGATTCTATGATTTGAAAATAAGACGCCTTAATGTCTTGTTAATTTTTTTGCAGTTTGCAGCTTAAATGCCAGAATACGTAAATGCAATTCCGAATGTTAAAAAAAACCTTCTCAAGTTGATAGCTTAAAGTAGAAAAATTACGCCAAAAAAATTTGCTATGATATGGAAATCTCAGCATTAAAAAGGCGTGTACTTCATATCTCCGATTCATATAGGAAACATCAAAAACCCCACAAAGGGATATTCAGATATTCAAGTACCGTTTAGCTTTAAATTATTATAATTGCAATTTGTATACGTTTGTTGAACTAGCTCAAAGGAATACTATTCCTACTGAATATAACAGTGTAAAATATTCTTACAAACAAAGTCTTCTTGCTACTTTTAGCTGCTATACATAGTTTCATTCTTTATCATACAAAGAAGTTTTATTTGATTCTGTAAATTTGCAAAATATAAAAATACTAGCGACTCACCTTTGAATTTCTCGGCTTTTCTGTACTATAATATGCATGTATTATACACCTTCCTCTTGAATCACTGTATCTATTAAAAAACCGCATCAAAATCCGTTGCGTAGTTTTAAAGATTTAAGCTTACATAGGAGCAGACAGACAGCGGGAAGTGACTTTGTTTTATACTATGTAGTGATCCCTTGTAATGTAACGAAGTGTAAAGAATTTCATATAGTATTTGAATTAGTGCCTTGATCAAAAATCGATAATAATTCATTAAGTTTCAACGTTTTTGTGGTTATTTAGAATGATATAATATATGCAATGGAAACTTGTATTCAGTCTTTTTATAAATTTGAAGTCACGATATTTTGCACACGCATGTATACATCACACAAGAAAACATAAACCCGAATTACTTAAGAGGATCGTGAAGTGCCGATACGCGGCGCGAGTAGGTTTTTAAATAAATGCTATCTGTTTCATACCGCACGCTTTGCCAACCCTTATGGTGCGATAGAGAGAGTTGCAAATGTTAGAGGCAATTACCTACATTTCCTGTTTGAAATATTGTTTCGGGCGATAACGTTTTCACCCTCCTAAACGTTTACGAAATGAGACAATTTTGGTCTCATTAGATTCAGTACACCTTAACCTAGGTCTGTACGTTTTTCTTTTTTAGTGATTCAGTTTAGTTTAATTAAAACAAAAAAAAAAAAATCTCGAGGAAGTTTTTAAGTCAAAAATACAGATTCTTTAAAATAAACACGTACGGACCTAGTTTTTCATTATATTTACAACATTTCCAAAAATTATGAAAATTAGACTATGTTAATGGTGGGAAAAACGTTATCGCTTTTGTATGAAAATTTACAGCTTCACAATCCTCTTAAACCTTCTTTGAAGTCGGTTAAAATAAAATTTACTATGACATACATATAACAATACAAACATTAACATTCTCTGATAAAATTATCGGGTATTTAATGAAATAAAAGACAATAAATGCTTACGATTAAATCGCTTTATTTGATTGAATATTTACGAATATTAATAATAATGTTTATGAAACATTCTGTAATTTTATATACATCCACTATACAATGTATTTTATATACATCCACTATACAATGTATTTTATATATTATGTACAATATTTATATGTACCTAATAAAAAAATCATTTTTTCTGCTTCGCTTTAATATTGCTTAATCATATTAATTATAGTTAGCGAAATAAATAATAAGAATTACTGGCGTTTAAATGAACAAACATTTACATATATTACAAGATTTTATTATTTTATTATTTTTTTAACTTGCCCTGTTAGTATGGGACAAATCTTGCGAGTTAAATTAGAACCACTTCCTGTCTTTAGATTAGGTTGAAATTTGGTTTACGTAACTTCGGTGACAATGTAATAATATGGTACCATGAAGCTGGTCTCAAGATGGAGTCGGAAGGTGGCCATAGGAACTCCTAAACTAAACAAGACAAATCCATCGAATTTCGACTCGTTTGAATAGTCTTGACAAGCACTCTTGTGTTACGTAATATCCAGGATCTAAATAAAAGCTGTTTTTTTTTTAAATTTTTAATTAATTATTCTTCGGATATAGAGAGCTTACAAACTTCTTTAACTTTTCTCATAAAAAAATTGTTTAAACAAATGAGGCCTAAATGATAGTACTACGATATGTTTAACTCAAATTATAAATTAGTATTGTGGTATTTTGAATTATTTTTGTATTTAAAATATGCAATGTATGTACTTAAGATTATTAAGAAAATTATATTTGTACAGCCAGCCTTGTAGTTTTTTTGTAAAATTTAATAGTTCTAAGTATTATTGTAACAAATATTACATTTTTACATTCCAATTTAAATTATTTTGAATTTTAACAATAAAATTATTTTAACATTAACAAGGATATGTATCAGCTACCCTTAATTATTAATATTATAAATTTATTTTATTTAATCTTTGGTGCAATTAAAATCTTTTTACTATCAAGGATTTTATATCGAGATATCTACAACATGATTGTTATTAATTACAATGTCTGATGTCACAGGTTTGATATTAATATGAGACACACAAATTTCTTATTACTGCTATATATGTACTGCTAATGGTGGAAAAATGTAGAAATATAAACTACTATACATATATATATATATATATATGTGTGTGTGTATGTATATTAGCGTAATATACTTCGTATTTCTTCGATTGCTACGGTGACCAATTTAAGTTTTGATACGTATCAAAATAAATTTAGATACTTTAGAAACGCATCCTAAAGTGAAAGTAAATAATTCAGTTTTTATTCTGATTTATAATTCTGTTACAATTCAAATTTTAAATGTTTAACATATTATTAATATAGACACTGAATTATAAAAAACAACTGCTAAGAAACCATGAGAGTGAATTTCTATTTTTTCCCTCAGGATCTAGGATAACTAAAAGGAACCAACGACCAAGTTCTAAATGATTGTACATCAAAACGGGTGTTATTAAACTGTTTGCATCAATATTAGTATACCCTATACTCTTTCCTAGACAGTCTAATGGCACAACCAGAAGTTGTGACCGAAAATATACCAAACATTTGTAGGTCTTAACGTTTAACGTGTACTTATCGTGTGAAT
The DNA here is from genome assembly GCA_905404265.1 of Fabriciana adippe. Taxonomy (NCBI): domain Eukaryota; kingdom Metazoa; phylum Arthropoda; class Insecta; order Lepidoptera; family Nymphalidae; genus Fabriciana; species Fabriciana adippe. The sequence goes on along the minus strand of FR989984.1, from coordinate 14,259,244 downwards.
GAGGCACGACAGCAGATTACCTCATTTCTGCATTCCTACTGGGATTTTTTAAATTCAAAATCCCCAAATTCCTTAAATCTAATTCAGAATTTGAATTCTTTAATGGAACAATAAGTTATATAATCTGTATTAAACTTGTTCTTTAGTTTCATTAAAGTATTTTCAATACAATAACATATTATAATTTATTTACAAGTAAATAATACTTTGAAATTTAAACAGGTATATGTATTAATATTATTATTTTTTAATAGCGTACACGAAGATGTAACTTTAATTATTCATAATTCATCGCGACTCGTTATTTTGTACATGACTAGCTTACACAATCATAAACTACAATTTAATAATATATGCAAATATTCTCGAATTGAACTGACAATAATAAAAATCACGAACGATACAAATGCCATTTATAATTATATTTATATAATTAACAATAACTACAATATTGAATTAAATAAAACTAAAAGTCAAATGCTGTGTAATTTTGCTGTGAAATAAACTACATTGCGTATGCTAAAAGCGTATTTATTAAAGCTCTTTAAGTTCACACGAATTGAGATCGGATGTTTCTATTCACTGAGAGCGCACCGAGTCCTGGATCAGAACAGGGTCGAACGCGCTCCCAGGGTGCCGGCTACCTCCTCGTCTTACAATATTGGCATGACAGAACTTTCTTGAAAGCCTGTCGAAACACTTTATTGAATATTGTGTAGAATATTGGATTAACCATCGAACTTGCGTATCCCAACCAAAGAACAAAATCGAAAACCCAACTCGAAATTCTTCTCTCGCATTCCGGGCAAACAGCTGGTACCATATTGAGAATAAAAAAGGGGGCCCAAAGTACGACGAATGTAAAGAAAACTACACCCAGCACTTTTGTCGCCTTTTGCTCAAGACGTAAAATTCGTCCATGTCTAGATGAATTTCGTGAAATAACACTTGAATTTCTCGAATGATGTGTTCGGAGTTGTCTTTGGGGGCTGGGATTCACTGTCGGTCGATTATTAACTGATCTCTGACTCCGAATAGTCCTGACTGGGGTTGAAAGTGTAGTTCTTGCACCACCGAAACTCGAACCCCTCCTAAATCTTCTCGCTTCTTCCCAAGTTACCATTGACGATGCCCCACGACTAGACCTTCTAAAGAACGGTGTTGATGGCTCTTCGCCTTTCATATTGTCATTCCTAGGAAATCCATTGCATCCATTTATATCACCTCCAGGAACTATAATAACTTCCGTTGTTCGCCTGGGAGGAGTGGAATCGGATCCAAAATATGGGCAAGTACATGGAGGTGGTAATAAAAGACCGTCTTCTGAACTTCTAGATTTGGTTGTAAGAGTTACTGGTGCTAGAAGACCATCATTGCTTTCATCATCAGATGCGCTTCGTGGTCTATTTATTGGTGTATTAGGATCCCCTGCAGATGAAAGTCTTCGTTTATCTTGGAGCATTGATGAAGGTGAGCTGGATGACACGCTTAAAGATCCAGGTGTGAGCATTCCTCCACGTTCTGATATATTTGTCCTGAAAAGATAAATTCTTTGAACAAATATAAACGAACATAATATTATAATTGATATTAACTTTGACATAAATATTATAAAGCAAAACATAAAACACAAATGTATTTAAAATAACAATTAAACACGAACAATTTGCATATAATTATGCAGTTGTCTACCAAAATAAACCACAGAGATATGTTAGTGGGATCTGCATGTGAAGCGTAAGGACAATTAAGGGTATTTGCATACTGGCTGCACAAATGTCGTAACGTATAATTCTTATCAATGCTTTAATAAACAATTATCATAATTTATATTGTGTATTAGGATTTGCACAACCAGTATTTAATTTTGAGGCGAACTAATATATGCCAATTGTAATACCCTCGGTAAGTTGGTTTAGATGCAGCAGAAGCTTCCAAGCCTCGCGACAGTCGTAACATCTCTGCCCCGAAATGATGCAGTGCGCTCATGGCTGACGGAGCAGGCTCGCTGTGCAAATACACACTTATGAACAAAACAACACACATAAAACACACACATAAGCAACATTTAATGAAGACATAGAAAGGGTCTATTCGCACTACAGTTTAATATATTATTAGGATTATTACATCAATAGCATATGATTAGTTATTTTTTTTTTCTATTAGTTTAACACAGAAAAGAAAATAAAAAGTAATCGTACTTTGCTTTATAAATAAATAATAAATTAAGGAAATTGTTATACGCAGCGGCAAAAACATTTTATTACGTTTTAATGGAACACTGTAATAACTAGCGCAACGCCACTTTATTAATATTAAAGCCTCGCAAAGCCAGTCTAGACATGATATAAAGATTGAGACCACTAATTAAATACTTTTATTATATCTATACATGTAATAAAATTGTAACCAAGCCGAAACTGTACATTAAATATTTTTTGGAAAATCTTATCGATTTAGATATTATTATCGATACAGAGGTCGAATGTATAATTTTTAGAATTTTTGTCTCTCTGTCTATCTATCTGTCTGTCTGTCCGTCTGTCTGTGACCGCAATACATCACCACAAAAACCAGTGGAGGGAATTTCATGAAATTTGGTATGATGATAGCTGGTTATCCGGGTCAACACATACATAGGATACTTTTTGTTGCGGGAAAATATCTCATCTCTGAGAAATCTATATTAAACTTTAAAACGTAAGTAGGGAGTTACGAGTTAAACAATAAATATAGATGAGATGAGATATCAATGGAGTTTGACTGGCACTGACCAGTGAGTCTCTTGTTTCATGTTCGATTTTGATTAAACTTTATATTCAAAGCCAATATTAGATAAAAAAGTTAAAACAAATTCGATTCTGCAAAGTTATCTTTCATAAGTAATTTTTACAGAATATTCAAATAATATGGTAGTTATAGAATTTTAAGATGACTCTTTAAAAAGACGCCTATTGGATTACAGTAACAAAACCATTTACAAACACATAACATAACAATTTCTTACATTTTATTTTGGGCGTATAAAAACGTAACCACTTTCACTCAATAAAAGCTGTAGGAATCGTGATTTTTTTTTGTAAAAGCGGGCATATAACGTTAACAGTAAAATTCAGTACGATTTCATTGAAGTAACTGAAGAATTTGTTGGGAATTAATTGCCAATAAATCGCTTTTGTTGCTCAAGCCACTTCCGCAAAATGCCACGTTTATGTAACGGTAGCAAGAAAATTGCAAAATTGAGGCTTATCAAAGTAAGTAGTACTCTTCGTATTTGCTGATGCAAATCTGTGCCAAAAATTGTGCTGATATATTTTATTTTAATATTATTATTAATATTATTTTGGAAATTACGAAAAATATTCAAAATGATATCATTTTTTTATTATAATACTAGCGGCTCACCCTTGCTTCGCTTGGGTTCGCCTCTAGACAAACAAAAGCAAGTCTATCCCACGGGGACTTTACATTTTTCCGGGATAAAATGTAGCCTATTTGTTATTATGATGAACTATATTATTGTAAATTTTCATTAAAATCCAATCAGTAGTTTTTGTGTACTAAGCTGTATAATTTACTATAGTTTTTAACTACCCTACGGGAACTTTTTAATTTTCCGGGATAAAAGTATCTCAAATGTTGCCCGGAGATATAAGATACCACCATATGAAATTTCATTTAAATCGTTCTAACAGTTTCGGAGATTAGCCCGTACAAACAAACAGACAGAGAAACAAAAAAAATTTAAAAAAATCTAGATTTGTTCTATTTCTCTTCTTACATCCCCCCGACTCGGTTTTTAGCATTTTTTTTTCTATGTACATACATTCGACTTCTACAGTTTTATTATATGTACCTATAGATTGTATGAGCCGGAGTTATATTGGTTACTTTTTATCTTTTCTATATTAGCAGTTATATAGCTGAAATTTATTATGTAACTGAAAAGTATATTTTTGTTTGTTTGACCGCACTCTGAAACTACTAAGAATAAAAAAAATGTGCATTTAATAGCTTCTTTTTCATAGAAGGTTAGATGCTATCAACAACACGCTACAACCCTTAGGAGCAGAACAATTATCCGTAAATAATCTACGAGCAAAACCGCCGATTAAAACTACACTGTAGTAGTCTATTCCAATATTAAAAAAATGTTTTTTTGTTTGTTTGTATCGAATGGACCCCGAAACTACTGAACCGATTTAGATGAAATTTGGTAAGAAGATAGTTTGAGAGCCTCGGGATATAGGATAGTTTTTATCCCGGAAATTATCCCTTAAGGGGGTGAAAATGGGGGTAAAACTTTATATGGGGAAGAAACTTAGCGAATCCAAGCGAAGCGAGGGCAAGTCGCTCGTACTTATATTATTATAGTAGTTCTGGTGGAATTAAAGTTTCTTATAAATATATATTTTTTTTTTAATTTTAAATTAGGTTTCTAGTTATAAATAATGGTTTTTGTTCAGACCTTTTTCACGTCTCACTGCTGAGTACGGGCGTCCCTTCAATACGACGGGGGATCAGGTCATAGTTCACCACACTGGCCAAGTGCGGGTTGGCGGACTTCACATGTCTTTCGAAAACTTGCTAGGTTCTCTCAGATATGCAGGTTTCTTCACGATATTTTCCGTCACCGTAAGGCGAGTGGTAATCATGTAAGAAATGATTCGCACATGAAAATATCCGAGGTGCGAGACCCGGGATTTGAACCCGCTTCACTCGGTTTCCCAAGCGAGCGCGTTACCACTGGGCTATCACTGCCTAAATAATGATTTAATACTTCTTTATGCCAGTTTAATTTTAGAATTTGTCTCCCATTATTTTTATAAGAACCAAGAGGTGTTATTAAATAAAGTATGTTTCAATGCTCATGAGCTTAAAGTTTTGTTTTGTTTTCTGGGAAGTAATTCAATTAAAGCTAACATAATGTGCTTTTATTAAACTGTAACTCATTATTATTTATGAAGTGAAAGTAACAGATGTTTTACGTAATAATTGTTAGAAAAGTTAGACCGTCTAGGTATTGTCTGTCTTGCATGTATATCTCAAAAGTTTAATTTGTTGTGGAAATTTATATTGGAAAAATTATAATAATTAGATATATATAGCTATAAATAATAAAAAAAGATTTTTTGAAGATATTGGATAAAATACTCAAAAAATGTACACATGAGTTGAGAATCTCCTCTTACTTTAAAGTTGGTTATTGTTCGAGCTCTCATGTATATGGTATCGACTCTGTAACTTTTATAGTATTTAATCAGCGTGAAATAGTGGTCTACAAGACCGTGCACTTACGCAAAGTAGTGAATAAGTTCACTCAAAGGAATGTCCCAAATTTTCGTGAAATACCACTATAATACTTGTTATATTACTTGACTGATCTTAAAAAAAGAAGGTATTGTGTGTGTAAATTACAATATTTTCGACAATTATAAATGGAATTTCATGACTTTTCTTATTTATCAATATAATAGTAAAGTATTTTTATTTTTTACCTAATTGCAAGTATTGATTTCTGAATACTGGCTAAAACTAAAGCTTACAATAAAAAAAAATACAAAAACACCGACTGCGTTAAAACAAAATAAAAGATTTAAAACAAATTGTAGAAATAACAAACTTTATAATATACTAGCGACTTACCCTCGCTTCGCTTCGGGTTCATCCCTAGACAAAAAAAAATCTATCTCACGGGAACCGTACATTTTTCCGGGATAATATATAGCCTAAAGCCTTCCTCGATAAATGGACTATCCAACACAAAAATAATTTTTCAATTCCAACCAGTAGTTGCTGAGATTAGCGCGTTCAACCAAACAAACAAACAAACTCTTCAGCTTTATAATATTATAATATTAGTATAGATAATACAAAGCTTTCGGAAATCAAGGGTTCAGTTTAATTTTGAACTTTCATTCAATTTTAAACCTATACAAGATCCATCAATCAAAGTTAAAGTACAAGTTAAAGTTACACTTAAAGTTATTACACTGCACTAAGTTGTAAGTTGTTACATATTAATTAGGTTCAATGAAAGGCATAATGTCTCCATAGCGTGCTCCATAGCTCCATAATATATGCATGCGAGCTTTCTAATATTGTATGTAGGCGATTACGATATTGAAAATAATCGACTTTATAGTTTCATTAAGCCACTTTAGATAATTGTGGAAAAATGCATGTCAGAGAGCTAGCAAGTTTTCGAACGTCATGTAAAATTGTAAATGCACTTGGCCAGCGTGTTGGACTATGGCCTGATGCTTCTCGCATTGAAGGGAGGCCTATTCCCAGCAGTGGGAAGTTAACAGGGTATAAACACTTCATTTATTCAATACTAGCTAGCTCTCGCTTCGCTCGGGTTAGCCTCTAGACAAGCAAAAACAAATCTATCCCACGGGAACTGTCCGTTTTTCGGGGATAAAAAGTAGCATCTTTGTTATTCTTATGTATGAACTATATTATTGTACAGTTTCATTAAAATCCAATCAGTCGTTTTTGTGTACTAAGCTGTATAAATTACTATAGTTTTTTAACTATCCTACAGGAACTCTTTAATTTTCCGGAATGAAGAGTACCTAAAATGTTGAACGGAGATATAAGGTACCACCAAGCAAAATTTCATTTAAATATGTCCAACAGTTTTGGAGATTAGCCCGTACAAACAGACAAACAAACAGAGAAACAAAAATATTGAAAAAAATCTGGATTTGTTCTATTTGTCTTCTTACAAACTCTACTCTACTCTGATACAAACAAAATAAATATTTTTTGAAAGAATGTAAGGCACCTATAAAGCTTTCATGTTTACTCGCACAAATACATTTTATACTGTGATTCTTAAATCTAACAACTTCTACCTAAAATTTAATTAAAACTGTTCAAGTTACCTTTACTTAAGTTATAACTTAAAAAGTATGTTATTTTCACCAAAAAAATGATACAGATAATAAATCAATAGTTAATTCTTTGAACTCATACTGACATACACAAAGTCTTTTATTTTATGTTAAGTATTATTAAGTAACATAGTATACACTTAAAAATGAAATCGGTCGATTTTGCTAACAACTTCATAAGCTTAGCATAAGCTTTTTAACGTCATATTAATCGTTAATAAAACTAACCTCATAATTAAAATATGAGTAATGCCACTAATAAAGCTATAAGTACCAATAATAAAGTTGTTAATTATGGAACAAAATATAATATTTTTGAGGAAAATGTTTCATATGCTTAAAATTAATAATAATAATAATGTCCTCCTGACCGATTCCGGCCACGGCGGCCAATCTTATTGAGACTAGTCAACTGCGCAGGAGATATTATAGTGCACAAGTGTGCGCTCAGATACAAGTGCACTCTCTATTCCTGTCACTCTCCTACTTCGGTGGGACGACTACTCGACACGACCAGTGAGAGTTAAGACGCAGGACCGACAGCTTTACATGTTCTCTGAAGCACGGCGGTGAACTCCGGGCTGTTACTAGACTCAATAAATAAACTTGGCCCGACCCGAGACTCGAACCCAGGACCTCCGGGTGTGCAACCGTGCATGCTAGCCACTACACCACCAAGGCAGTTAATATTTAGTAATAGCTAAAAAACTAAATATTATATAGCAATTAGCATAAACAATTTTATTAGTGGTTTATTATTTAAACCCACATTGTGCATGAATTAATCCATAGCATTTCTCTACATATGTGTTAAATGAACGCAAAAAACCAAGATGCTTTGCGTAAAGCAAAAGTATCCGCTTCACAAAACAAAGTGAGGCAAATATATCAACAAAAACGAATACAATGAGAACAGGAAAGCTGTATTTTACATTGAAATTAAAGCTAGAACATTAATCATGCTTTAGATGTTCGTATAAAATAGGCGGTTGAATCTATACAGATAAATGAAATTGATGTGTCTGTTTGTTATGTCAAAATAACAGCTTTATACTAAATGTATATGGAATTATATACGGTACTTATAAGAAAATCACAATTTTTAAATTTTTTTTGTCTGTCTGTCTGTTTGTTCCGGCTAATCTCCGAAACGGCTAGACCAATTTTAACGGGATTTTAACTAGCAGATAGCTGATATTATAAGGAGTAACTTAGGCTACTTTTATTTTAAATAAGGATTAGGGTTTTGCTCATAAAAATTAAAACGTATCTAGGGACAAACCGGGGCGTAGCGCGGGGGAGGCGCTAGTAAAAAATATAAAATCATAATGGTTATTTTCGGTAGATCTTTTTATAAGTATTTAATGATGTGATATTATAATATAGTAAATAATATTCAATCAAATTTTACAAAAGCTTGAATTTTTTGCTTGAGTAAATAAAGAAAGAGGCAGTGGTAGCCCAGTGGTTACGCGTTCGTTTGTGAAATTCGCACCTCTGATATTTTCATGTGCGAATCATTTCCACTTGTCTTACGGTGAAGGAAAACATCGCGAGGAAACCTAGCAAGTTTTCGAAAGACGTGTGAAGTCCGCCAACCTGAACTTGACCAGCATGGTGGACTATCGTATTGAAGAAATGATTTTAAGCCGAGCACGGGCCTTCCTTATGGGACGTTAAAACAGACTGATTACATACAACACATAAAAGTAAAGTTGAAAGATATAAGCTAGTTATCGTGCCATTTCAATAATATACCCGTAGTTTCTATCGATACATATATACACACTACGATTTTGAAAACGCCATCGGCGCGCGCTTGTCAGACGTTTGTATCATTGCGAACGTATGTAATCCGTTATTTTCAGTTTTTCTGCACAAAATGAACAGATGTACGAGTATTTTTATGATACACACGCTGCTGGATGGTAGACAGCATATAACATAATAGGCATTTACCTATAAAGTTGTCGTTTTATAATACTGGCTTTTTAAAACTTGATTTATGAACTGCCGGCAATAAATTCTAATTTCAAATGAATTTTATTTTAAACTAGAGACTCACCCTCGCTCCGTTCGGGTTCGTCCCTAAATACGTTTTAACGCTTAGTATAGATTTCTCAGAGATGAGATATTTTCCCGTAGTAAAAAGTATCCTATATGTTGACCCGGATAACCAGCTATCATCATACCTCAAAAACTGTCCAGTGGTTTTCTCGTGATGCGTTTCCAGACAGACAGAGAAAAATTCTAAAAACTATAGATTCGACCTCTGTATCGATAATAATGACTATTTCAATAAGATTTTCCAAAAAATATTTAATGTACAGATTCGACTTTGTTACAATTTTATTATATGTATTGACGTTTGGAGTTCGAAGGGTCTTTAAAATTCAGATGGATAATTTTAAAATCATAAACATTGTATTTGTCGACAGAAGACATCTTATTATTAGCAATACCAAGTAATATAAATAGCATTTTTATATTATTTTATAGAGAAAGCTCAAAGCATGATATATACTTTAATAGCTAGTGGTTACATCAAGGAGATGATATATAGAAGTTTTAATTACTAGTAGTGCAAGGTGCCCGCGGTACTGTGGTTGCACGTTAGTTTCAGGAAAACCAGTTAATAATTTGTTAAGAAAGTACAAAAAATAAATATTTCATTGAAATTTATTATTATTATATAATAAATCATAAATATTATCAAATAATTTGAAGCTTTTTTGATTAATAATCAAAGGAGCTTAGCTTTGAAAAGTTTAGCATATATTTAAGTTTCACACCTGCTTTTAATAGATGCTGGAACTAATAATACATATATAAATATATATGAAAAAAGAGACATTTAGTGCGTGTAAGGTAGTTTGTTAAGCTATTTACGTTTACGTCTTTATTATACAATATTGCCCTTATTTATAAATGCCTTTCAACGTCTTTTTCAATCAATGAAATAATGACTTTTATTAGACTCTATATGTAAAATCTGCCGAAAAATATTATTTTGGCGGTTCAAAGTTAAAACATATTTATAAGAAGGGTTAAGTTTTAACTTTTAAACTATCATTTTAATATGCACATTTAAATATATGATAATACTATACGCAATATGTAAAAATCTGCATAATATTACCTAGAGTCCTGTAGCCATAGATCCCTAGTGTCGATTGGTGGGAGTTCGGTTTCGGTTGAAGCAGCTGAGTGTTGAGGAGTACCTCCTCTAGGGCTCAGAAATCTTCTCCATGTACATCGACGTTCTGTATAAAAGTAACAGTAACATTAGTAATGTGGATAAGTTTTCTTTATACATAGGTATCTATATATGTTAGGGTTCTAACTAGTTTTTAATTGATGCTTATAAATGTTATATGCATGTTGTCGTTGGCCTGCAGATCGCAAGAAGTCCTTTAGGCCCCAACGACCGAGCGCTGATGCCGATGACTGCCGATGTTCGAAGTTCGAACAATGTAATTAAATATTATTTTATACGTTTTAACGTTTAGTATAGATTTCTCAGAGATGAGATATTTTCCCACAGTAAAAAGTATCCTATGTGTTAATTTGGATAACCAGCTATCATTATACTAAATTTCATAAATACCCAGACAGACAGACAGGCAAAGATTCTAAAAACTGTACATTCGGCCTCTGTATCGATATATAATTAATTGATATTGACTTTTTCAATAAGATTTTTCAAAACATATTTAATGTACAGATTCGACTCATTAAGAATTGTATTATAATATGTTACATAGATTGTTTTTTTTTAACATCAATTTGGTGGAACACTTGTTTGTCAATATTTTAAGTTTTGTACATAATATGTATGTTACTTTTTGTGAAAAACTTGTTTTATTAAAAAAAGTCTAGTAAAATATATTTTTTTTATATTTTACGCTATTTCAAAGTCAGAGTAATAACTTGATAACTAAAAAATTACAACGCTTTCAAAATCTGTATATATAAATATTATAAATGTGAAAGTGTGTGAGTACCTATGGATGTTTGTTACTCTTTCACGACAGAACGGCTGAACGGATCTGGATGAAATTTGGCACAGATTTGGATAGATTATAGCCTGGAATAACAAATAGGCTACTTTTTATCTCGGAAAAATTTACGGTTCCCGAGGGATAGATTTATTTTTGTTTTTCGCCAGTTACTAATAAAATAATTATATCACCCTTGAGATATATAATGTGGATAATTTTCTTATATGAATGACATTCTTTTAGTTTAGGTAGTACATTCAAGATATAAGTAAATAGATTAAATATATAAACCAAATAAAATTGTTTGAAAATACGACAACTGAAAAAAGTTGCCCTCTAAGAAGAAAATATGAACCTTTCAATAGACATGAAAGTCCTTGTGACTTGTCAAACATGGAAGCTTTTAACGGATTAGTTTGGATAGAAATCCATTTGATTAGTGATGTTCTGAGAATAAACTAAGCTAAAAGTCGCATGAGGACTTATATATCGAAGAAAGTATTCGTATTATTTAATTAGAAAAAAATATATGTACATATGTTTATTAATTTTATTCTAACACATTTTGTAAAATAACTAGAATTTACTAACCACTTATCTCTTAAGCTTTTAATGTATATATTTATTGTGCTGTCTTTTGTTTTAGGTCCAAAGTTAATTGAGGATTTACTCCCTTTTTACACATTATAATCTCTTTCGTGTCTTCGATATTCCACGTGACATTGGCGGAGTAATCTATACTCAACTGACACGCTTTGAAGCCATTAATAAGAAAATTGTATTGAGTGGGATTAAGTTTATTCTAATTATATATTATACCTGGGCTTCGCTTGGAGTTTTTGGCCAATTGTACAAATTAAAAAACAAAAACTAAATACTTGAGTAAATACAAAAAAGAAACAAAAGTAAAAACATTGTATAAATTAAAAAAAAATGATATTAGCGACTCACCTTCGCAGTTACGTTTTAATGTTTAGTATAGATTTCTCGGAGATGAGATATTTTCCAGCAGTAAAAAGTATATCTTATATGTTGACCCGGATAACCAGAGAAAATTTATCCAGTGATTTTATCGTGATGCGTTCCCAGACAGACAGATAGAGAGACAGACAGACAGACAAAAATTCTAAAAACTATAGATTCGGCCTCTGTATCGATAATAATAACTATATCAATGCGATTTTCCAAAAAATATTTAAATTACAGATTCGATTCAGTTAGAATTTTATTATAATATGTATAGATTTTTTATATGATTACAACAATAAATGTATGAATTCTCATTAAAAAGAGATTCTTCCCCTATATTATATTCCATAGCCACAAAGGCATACGAAATATAACGTTTTGCCTTTCACATTCAATATGGCATTTATTGTCCAACTTTTCGATGCCACTTCTAAACTGTCTGATTAAAAAAAAAGAAATTTCTTTATAACAGTGAAATCAACGCGATAAAGGTCGAATTGCTCAAGGAGTAAAAGGTTATTAATGTATTGTCTAGGGTTCATTGTTTTCTTTTGTCACTAAATACGTAAAAGAAAATGGATTCGAATTGATGATAAATAATTAATTTTACCTTTGTTTGCGATGAGAAATAAATTTCTCAATTAAAATAAGTACTGGTATGAATTTATAAAGCTGTATGTATACCTACAGTGTTCTTGCATACTGAATTTTAGTAGACCATTTTATTATTCGTTACTAGTAACTTCGCCACCTTAGGTCCGTATTTTGTTCAGTTGGTGTTTTGATTTTTTTTCAATTAAAGTAGCCTAAATTACTCCTTATAACATCAGCTATCTGCCAGTTAAAGTCCTGTCAAAATCGGTTCAGCCGTTTTGGAGATTGTCCGGAATAAACAGATAGACAGAAAAACAGACAGGCAAAAAATTTAAAAATTGATTTTTTTTTCTTATACGTACCGTATATACTTTCATATTCATTTAGTAAAAAGCTGTTATTTTGACATTACAAACAGACACTTCAATTTTATTTGTTTGTATAGATTATTAGCTACCGATATAATTATTTACTCTTTTACATGAGTATCTTACTTCTAAGCTTATAAGTTTATTTATAAATAAAAAGAAGACTAATGTTTGTTTTGTTATCATGTTTATTTCTTCGTCCAGTGGTCGAAATTCGACAATATTCATTTTTTTATTGATAACACTAAAGATCATCGATAGCCACTAGTCATAATAAAACGATGTGACAACTTATAAATATTGTTACTTTGTAAATATGTATATATGTATAATGTATATATACACAAATATTGTATTATATATATATAATTAGATCATCTATATCTAATGTATAAATATCTCGTGTCACGATGTTTGTGTTCGCACTCCTCCGAAACGGCTTGACCGATTTTAATGATTTTTTTTGTATATTTGGTAGGTATGAGAATAGGTCGAAAAGTATTTTTTATTCTCAAAGTTTTTAATCGCGATTTTAGTATTTTTGTATGAATTATATCCAAGTAATTTAATATTATATAAATACATGGAGGGACGTACTCGAGCGAAGCGATTCTTCTGATAGAAAGGCCTTGCTTTCATGAACTGACAATATGAATAAATAATGTTAGTATTTTAATATAAAAAGAAAACAAATTAAAACGAAAAAGGGCTTTAATAATAATTTCACTCAATTTCATGTTTCAATGTAATATCTGTTTTTAATTTAGATTAATGTTTGCTTAAAAAAATAAAATATGGGCTTAAGATTACTCAAATGGTTTTCCTTTATGTAATTTCATATTTAAGATGGTGGGAAGGCAAAAAATTATAACATGCGTTTTAAAATCCGTCAAACAAGATATGAATGAATCGAAAATGTTTTTAGAGCTTTCAACCCTTGATTAAAATCCCGGCTTGAAACGATCAAACGTTTATGAAAATATTATGTTTTGCTATACAAATATTTTTTCAATCTCACGTGTTATATTTACATATATTGTTATGTAATGTCCATGTAACATAATAAATGTACCATATTTCAAGTAGTTTTCCTATTCTAAGAACCGCTAGACAATAGGGAATATGCGTGTGATTTAAATAAAGGTGAAATATTTTTTAATAATCTTTATTGCTTCTGAATTAAGCCTATATTAATATTTTTTTATGTAATTTCTTTTTGATTAAGAAAATAATTATTGAAAACAAATAATTATTGTATACAAATATTCGTGCTCATCACACAAATGAATGCCCCCAGCGGGACCCGAACCCGAGACCGCTGGCACAGCAAGTAGGGTCACTACAAACTGAGTCAAACAAATTGTAAATAATACATAGATACTTTTAAAAATTAAATCGACATTTGAACACTAAAGTGTCACTGTTAATATTTCATGAAAAATTCTGCAAATATTAAATGTGAACGAGTTTTAATAACATCATTCTCATAGTTAATTATAATTTTATTGAAAAATAAACAAAATGAAATTTTTCGTTTTAATATTTCAATCTGTAATAAAAATTAAAACGTTTTTAACGATAAATGATCTTTAAAGCTTATACTAAATTTTTATAATAATTGTATTAGCGTCTAGACATAATGGATTTTCTTTTAATACAATTGTGTTATAGCGTTTACTATCCAACAATAACATTAACTGTCTCGGTCGTTTAGATTTTAGTGGTTAATTTGTATAAAACAGATTCAGAAGTCCTGGGTTCGAGTTGGGTTGGGTTAGTCAGTGTTTAAATATCCGCGTGATTGTGTAGCGTGCTGAATCAGCATTCTACGTCAAGACGCGTCTATGTAATTTTCCGGGATGAAAAGTACTTAAAATGTTGACCGGAGATATAAGGTAAGGGGTCCAACAGTTTCGGAGGTTAGCCCGTACAAACAGACAAACAAACCAACAGACAGAGAAACAAAAAAAAAATGAAAAAAATCTGGATTTGTTCTATTTCTCTTCTTACATCCCCCTGACTTGGTTTTTAGCATTTTTTTTTGTATGTACAGACCCTCACGCAAGCTACGGAATCGGTTATCGTGATTAAAAATGAGATTATCTCTAAAGTTATATATTGGAGCTGTATATATAACTTATGTCGTTGGAATCGTTATGAAATAACCTAACACATTAAAATTGATTTATTCCAGTTTTGCCTTACAATGTATTAGTAAATCGACCTTGAAGTCAGGGAAGACGATTTTACCTAAAAATCTACCTAGAAATCTTTATAACTGAGTTTTTCTTTTCAAACATTATCAATAGTAACACGGAATTTAGCTAAATCCATCGATCTTGCACCTTAACTCTTACCTGTAGTGTCGAAGTATCGTCCCATCGGACTTTGAAGTGAAAAGGTATAAGGTGTGAAATAGGGAGTGTATTTGTGTTTACGCGAACACTTGTGCACTATATCTCTAATATCTCCAGTTGGCTAGACTTAATGGCCGCCGTGGCCGAAATTGGGCAGGAGGAGGAAGACATACAACAGCAAAATTATTTTTAACTACGAGTAAATAGGCTTCAAAATCTTTTTAAAGTTATTTACATCTTACAGATAATTTTTTTTTTCTTCTAATTTTGAATAATCCATATGTGGTAGTTGTCCGTTTTGAAATTGATCAAAGACGTCAGTTTGAATTAAGTTACTTATATTACAGTTTTTTTTAGTTATTTTTCTGAAATTATTCAATTCAACTTTCTTTTAACGCGAACATTTTATAGTAAAACAATCTTTTCGGTTTTCTTTTTCTCTGCTTTATTTTGTATATATTCCTCATACAAACTTTCATACCCATTTTCACCCCCACAAGGATGATTTCTGGAATAAAGAATATTCTATGTCCTTTCCAGGGTCTCAAACTATCTTCTTACCAAATTTCATCTAAATCGGTCCAGTAGTTTTTAAGTTTATTTGTTACAAACATACAAAAATACAAATCTTTCCTCTTTTTAATAGTAGTGTAGATAAAATATTATACAAATAAATATTAAATATAACTAATATAAAGTTACATTTTCCTCAATTTTAAGTTTAAAATATACGATATCTCCCCTGAATGCATTTTCAGTGTAAAGACCGCAATAAATCTTTATTCTAAATTCGCTCCAGTCAAACATCCTAACTGCCGTTGAGAGTTACTGGCTCGTTTTGTTACAGCTAAAAATTTCTACAATTTTACCTTTCAACCTTAAAATTTGTATACTAACATTTCTTGGCTAATTCTAGTAAAAATTTCGACAAAATTTATCTATATATACAATCTGTATTTATTTGTTAATTGTAACATTTAACCAATAAAAATTTACATTAACAATATCTATCTATACATATAATAAAATTGTAATTGAGTCGAATCTGTACATTAAATATTTTTTGGAAAATCTTATTGAAATAGACTTTATTATCGATACAGAGGCCAAATCTAAAGTTTTTAGATTTTTTGTCTGTCTGTCTGTTACCGCATCACGGGAAAACCACTGGATAGATTTTGATGAAATTTGGTGGGATGATAGCTGGTTATCCGGGTCAACATATAATGTTCTCCTGACCGATTCCGGCCACGGCGGCCAATCTCATTGAGACTAGCCAACTGCGCAGGAGATATTATAGTGCACAAATGTACGCGCAGACACAAGTGCACTCTCTATTCCTGTCACACTCATACTCCGGTGGGACGACTACTCGACACGACCGGTGAGAGTTAAGGCGCAGGACCGACGGCTTTACGTGCTCTCCGAGGCATGGGGGAAACAGCCCGGAGTTGGGAAGTTGGCGGTGTTTCAAAACACCGCCAACTTCCCAACTCCGGGCTGTTACTGAGGCTTACTATACAGAAAGACTCAATAACTAAACTTGGCCCGACCCGGGACTCGAACCCAGGACCTCAGGATGTGCAGCCGTACATGCTAGCCACTACACCACCAAGGCAGTCAACATATAGGATACTATTTACTGCGGGAAAATATCTCATTTCTGAGAAACGAACGTGAAAACGTAACTAGGGACGTTAAAACGAAAACGTGAACGTTAAAACGTAACTAGGGACGAACCCGAGCAAAGCGAGGATGAGTCGCTAGTATGTAATAATACAGAAAAAATATATCTATCAATGGGACTAAATATGATGTCACTTTACAATCGATAAAAAAAGAATAGAAGAAGGGAAGAGAAGAATATTAAAATCGGAATATGCCATTCTCACATATTTTTTTTAAACTTGAGGGTCATAGATTTGCCTACTATAAAAGAGAAATTTTTAAGTTACCATGCCTAAAAATAAATTCTTTAAACACCGACCTAAAATCAATGAAAAGTAATATAATAATAATAATTTTATTGAAATACTTTTACAAAGTTATATAATATTTACAAAATAAATGACCACGGACACAATACAATTTGGAACCTACCTGAACTAGGTTAACAACCTGTGTTTCAGGTTATGGTTTTACCATGTATTTCTTACTGTGACAAAGGCTTAGAACAGAGCACATTTTGAAAATTACATATAAGCGTAGAGTATGAATAAAGTGATAGGAAACTAAATAACATTATTGATTATTTCAAACGTCTTAATATTTATACCTAAGCATATTTATTTAGCAAGGCTCTGTCATCTTTCTTTAATAAAGAGGCCAATTTAATAAGGTGACCCAATTTTGATA
Source organism: Fabriciana adippe (assembly GCA_905404265.1). Classification (NCBI taxonomy): domain Eukaryota; kingdom Metazoa; phylum Arthropoda; class Insecta; order Lepidoptera; family Nymphalidae; genus Fabriciana; species Fabriciana adippe. The sequence goes on along the minus strand of FR989984.1, from coordinate 14,241,698 downwards.
GAAGCTGGTAATATCTTATCTTTACTATCTCGAATCACAATTCCATAGTTAAATACAATTTATGAGGGTAATAAGCGTTTGTTATGGTATCCTTACTGCCATATTAATATGATAAAAGTGAAAATGTAGTTTATTTGTTTGTTAGTTTGTACATTCGTACGCAGTAACTGTTGGATTTAATTCTAATCACGTATCCCTATATAGTATAAAACAATGTCGCTTCCCGCTGTATGTCCCTATATATGCTTAGATCTATAAAACTACGCAACGGATTTTGATGCGGTTTTTTAATAGATAGACTGATTCAAGAGGAAGGTTTATATGTGTAAAAGAAACACTGATAATTTTAGAGGTTTCTAATTTGATGTCGTAAATAAACACTTTTGCGCTTACATTGCAAACGCTGGCTGAACCCTACGAGATAGATCAAAATAATGTAGTACAGTATTATACACCTTAAAAAAGTCTACAAAAAAGTCCGCGATGGCATATGTCTATCTCTTAAGGATAACATACATATGTACATACATACTATATTCATTCTACTATATCCAAGCTAGGGACAAACTCGAGCGAAGCGAGGGTGAGTCGCTAGCATTAATATAATTTGTTATTTTTATTGTATGTACATCTAATTATACCCATGTATGTAGATACTCTGATAAAAATATCTATATAGGGGAATTTACTAGGAGTATTATTCTTCTAATATATAAAATTCTTGTGTCACAGTATTTGTAACACAACAAGTTTGAGCGATTCTTATGAAATTTTGTGTGTATATTCATTAGGTGTGAGTATAGGACGTAAACTATTTTTCATACCCCTAAGTGATAAGGGTGGTCCACCCGGAGCGACCCGGGAGCGAGGGTGAGTCGCTAGTACTCATATAAATATACTTCGTTTCAGCGCATCCCTAAGCGGGCACTAGTGGAGAATATTTTTGAGTGACAATGAAATGAATCCAGATTCTATGATATGATCTGTTGTTTACCAAATCTTTATTATGCATATAATAAAATTCTGTCTGAGTCGAGTCTATATATTTAATATTTTTTGGAAGATCTTATTGAAATAGTCATTATTATCGATACAGAGGCCCAATCTATAGTTCTTATATTTTTTTTCTGTTTGTCGTTCTGTTTTTTCTGTTTCTGAACGCATCACGAGAAAACCACTCGATAGATTTTGATGAAATTTAGTATGATGATAGCTGGTTATCCGGGTCAACATATAGGATACTTTTGACAGCGGGAAAATATCTCACTTTTGAGAAATCTGTACTAACCGGTAAAACGTACAATAGGGACGAACCCGAGCGGAGCGAGGATGAGTGGCTAGTCATAGTTTAAAAAAATACGCTCAAAATTTAATATTCAAGGAAAAATATAATTTTCTCAAATAAGTGAATTTTATGTAATTCTTTTGAGAAATAAATTCTTTGAACCCATGTTGGTATGTCATACCTGGACGTAACCACACGGTATTGCTAATTATGATTAAAATTTAAGCCGAAAACAGTAACTCGTCATATAAATACCGATAGGTATCGCACCAAGCCAGCCTGCAGCCCATCCTTGTCCAAGTCCTTTTCTTTGGCGCGCGAGAAGTTGCACTGTCAACGCGTATGTCAACAGCATCACACCGAGAGGAATGTAGAAGGAGATAACCGATCCGATGGCTTTGTATAACGGATCAGGTATCTGACAGGAACCGCCGATCAGGACTGATTCTTCGTTCTGTGAATGAAAATTATGTTTAATTATGGAGTCTGACAAAATTCACTTTTTAACAATTATTTTTTTAAGTTTATAAAGAATTCAGAGTAAGATTTTAAAAAAAGGAGGTCCCAGGCCTGGCTATATGTTTTTTTTGTGTATGTTTCACGATATTTTGATTAATTGTGAATTTTTAGTTCCCGACGCAAATAGATAGTTTTTTGTTTGATCCCAGTCAAGTTGTTTGTCGAAGTGTTTGTTTTTTTTTTCATTTTTTTTATTTTAATCGATGAAAAAAAAAACAAATTAACTCCGAACCTTATTCGAGCGCTTGTCTTTCATCCCGTATATGTAAAATCGCTCTTGAAGCGGAGTGAGGGTAACATAAAGGGCGGAATTTTAATACAATATCAGTTTACAAAAGAATTTTCGGGCGCTTTTTATTACTTCTAAAAAAAGAACATTTTAAAATTAGATATTTTTTATAGATTTTTTCAAAAAGCTCGCAGAAGCCTTGGACTTAACTTCTACAAAATAATTTATCCTAAACACATGCATTATTTATGCAGTACATTGCATTCAAACGTTTACTTTTACGTCATTGAGGCTGGTTATTTATTCAGGCCTTAACGTAGATGGATACCAAAACAATTGTTATCCACATAGAACGTCACTTTATTGATTTTTTAACTACATTCTATTAGTGTCTAAGCTGGATAGTGCTATGTTTGTAGTTTTAGTATGAGCCTAGTAATTTATCTTGACATATAAAATTTGTTCGTCAAGTTTAAAAGTGCTAGGTGTCACTGTTTACTATAATATAATAGTACCTAGGCGACCGAGCTGCGCTCAGAGTTCTTTTTTGTTATATCGTATTTCTTAGATAAAAAAAGTAAAAACCAGAATAAATACAAAAAAAAAAAACGAAAATTAAAACTTTGTATCCGACCAGGATTCGAACCCAGACACCAGTGAATGTCAATCTTGCGCCTAAGCCGCTTGACCTCAGCGTAAGAAATTATCGACCATATTTTGCGGGGAATAATGCGAAAGAAAACTGCATGAAAACTCGAAAACACGCGTTTTGCCAGACATAAGAGTAATATAGATCGATTTTTCGTCCCCGAAAACCCCCAAATGCCAAATTTCAGCGAAATAGTTAGAGCCGTTTCCGAGATAGCTGATATAAATATATAAATAAATAAACAAGAATTGCTCGTTTAAATATATTAGATTAGGTAGATAGATAGAAGTCGCTGCAACAGCAGGTGTGTTACAAAGGGTATTTAAAAAAAGTGTCTTTGAATGAAACAAACAAAAAAAATTTGAAATTTTAACATAGGAGTAGGAAAAACAAATGTAACAATAGGAATAGAAATTCGCTATATATTACACTGGCTATGAATATTTAAAGGTTTAGTGGTTAGTATCCAATACATTCAGTTAGGCTTTGAATTAATCATTACTACGTATAGGCTATTGTAATTCTAAGGAAATTCAATATATGTATATAGCACATGATAGATGGAGCTGAAATATTAGGTTTAGTTTTTGCCTGCGTCTTCACTCGATAAGCGAAATGATATAAATCTAATTAAGTCGACCTGTAAAAAAATCTATATATATATAAAAATCTATAAATAAAAGTTTCCATTTTGTCCTGAATGCAATTTAGGTCCTTTCCTCTAAATCTGTTCTGCGATTCTACCATGAGAAGGCAAAGAACAGGCAGATTTTGAAATTTATATTAATAAATGACAATAATAAAGTTGTTTTTTTACCATAATTAGCAATTTCGTGAACAAGCAAAAGAAAATTGTACGATGGAATTAATAATACACGAAGTAAGCGTAAAAGTGGAATACTCAAGATAAATTCTTTAAATGTGCCAAAACTTTTCTAGTTTTCTTTGGTAAAATATGACAACTAGCAACTCACCTTCGTTTCGCTCGAGTTCGTCCTTAAGTACGTTTTAACGATTAGTATGCAATGATAGACTATATATTACATACACATAGGTATAAAATAAACAGTTCTGACCTTTCAATTTTCCAGCTGTTTTTTTGGGGTTTCTCTATTTTTTTTCATACATCGTTTACCATAAAAAATATTCAAATTGGTCCAGCCGTTTTTGAGTTTTAGCGAAACTAACGAACGGCAATTGATTTTTATTTAATATATAGAATAGATATAGATGATGTGACGTAATTTGGGCGGTCCGTCTTTATCTATTAGGATAAAAGAATTAATTTCCTTAAACCAGGCATAATTTAGAGATATTTAGTACTCTATTTTCGCACTAATTCCTTAGAACTGATGTAAAAACAACTCTTCTAAATAAAAGCGGAAAAATAAAACGCTTTATTTCTAGAACTTTTATCTGCAAAATATAATCTTATTTCTCTACGAATTTACATCAATCATTGTACAGAACAGGTTCCATGGTTTAATTTCAAAGTGTTGACAGCAATTTAATTAAAACTATGATTGTTATTCAGTGTGCACCGTTATATTTTGTGCTTGATCATCTTTATCGGTAAACGAACGTTGAAATAAAATGTTAACAATGGTTTTGCCGTTTAAAGTAGCATATACGCAAACTTATATATACTAGCGACTCGTCCTCGCTCCGCTCGGGTTCGTCCCTAGTTACATTTTTACGTTTAGATTTCTCAGAGATGAGATATTTTCCGGAAGTAAAAAGTATCCTATATGTTGACCCGGATAACCAGTTATCATATACCTACCAAATTTCATCAAAATCTGTCTAGTGGTTTTCTCGTGATACGTTCCCAGACAGACAGACTAAAATTCTAAAAACCATAGATTCGGCCTCTGTATCGATAATAATGACTATTTCTATAAAATTTTCTCAAAAAGTATTTAATGTATAGATTCGACTCAGAATTTTATTATATGTATAGGTACATAAATTACATTCAAATTGTGCCTGTTTTATTATACAGATAAATATATCTAAATTTATCCTATACCTGTCGAATAAATCAAATAATAGCTTACTAAAGTTGCATCGCAATCGGATAAATAGTACAGTAAAGTCAGAAAAAATAAAAAAAAAATATCGAGGACCTTATTAAAAATGTCACATATTCGCGTAAATTTAAGAAAGTGTTGTATAAGAATGCATACAATAAAGTTACTTGGTAATTTAAAGTTATCTAATGCAGCCCTTTTCATCTTCCACTTAGAAACGAGTCTATTTTCAATACTAGAAAGTTTTCGCCTTTATCATACTAGCAAAAATGTGGCCTAGCAGATTCTACATGAAAACTAGTTATTCTCTTGGACGTACAGAATTCCTCACGGTGTCTTCATTTTCATCATATTAGCAAGTGGCAATCATGTAGAAAAAGATTCGCATATTAAAATCTAAGAGGCGCAAGACCCGATTTTATAACCACTTCACTTGGCTTTCCAAGCGAGTGAGTTTTTTTATCTACTGCTGCTTTAACAGTTTGAAAGATAAAACTTAGAAATTGAACAAAGGCTTATTCTGTTGTTAAATTATTCGAGTTACCACCCAAATCTCATCAAAATCTTGTTATAAAAATATTCAGAAAATATTCAGAAATACTCGTAAGTATTCTTTTTATTTAACCAACAGTGTATGTGAAAAAGAAAGCTTAATATAGAAAGTTTTATTTTTACAGCTCCAATTTATTAGATGTGCATAAAATAACTTGTGAAGTTACCTTGGGCAAAAGTTCACGGTCACATTCAAATATACTTTGCCTATTCCTAAATAGTATTAGACGTCTTAAATCTCACTCGACTAATAATATCGGTATAAAATATTCTTACCTTTGAAATTGTAAATCTTTTGAATAATATCATTAGTCAAAAAAGTCAATTTATATTTAAACTACTAGCGACTCACTAGTTATGTTTTAAAGTTTAGCTTAGAGATGAGATATTTTCCCGCAGTAAATAGTATCCTATATGTTGACTCGGATAATCAGCTATCAACATACCAAATTTCATCAAAATCCGTCCAGTGGTTATCCCGTGATGCGATAACAGACAGACAGACAGACGAAAATTCTAAAAACTATAGATTTGGCTTCCGTATCGATAATAAAGTCTATTTCAATAAGATTTTCCAAAAAGTATTTATTGTACAGATTCGGCTTAGTTACAATTTCATTATATGTATAGATTAAAGAAACATGCTTAAGAATTGTCGATATTTTGTGAAAATCGGAACCCTTCTAGGATCACTCATCTGTTCTCACACACCTGCTATCTGTGTCGTCTGACTTGAGTATAGTAAAAGTTTATTTGAAAAGTTTTTCTATACCTCAGCTTTATATAGTAAAATTTCTTTATCTATTCACTTAGTGGCTGAAAATCGACTATAAAGCTCGTTAAAAGCTACTAAACAAAAAAAAAGAAAATCGGTTGACAAACATAGGAGAAAAAAGTACTGAACTGTTTTGTCTTTGTCTATTTATATATAGATTGTTATTTAAATGGAAGTGTCAAGAGATGTTTGTTTATACATAGCTTTAGTCGGTAAAACGTATATGTTTACGAGTTTTGCTCCAATTACTGATCAGGCGTTGCGGGAATATAATCATTTATTAAAAGGTCCCCGTGCGTTGTTTATAGAGGAGATATTACTTTAAGGAATAATGAATCTTGTTGCAGTTCACAACGTTGTTTCAATTTCCTTTCGACTTACGACGAACAACTTTAACTAATGTTCGTCCAGAGGTCGAAATTCGATATTCATGATTCGATTTATATATATTCGATTTATATACATTATATATGTTACAGTCAAAACTATTTTTTAGTCAAAACTACTTTTAACTAAAGGAGATTGGTCAAAAGTAATTTTGATTGTAGGCTTTGGTCAATATCAGTTTTGAGTGGCATATCGGTCAAAACTGTTAAAAAGTTAAGGAGGTAAGTAGGTTAAAAGGTTACTCGGAAGAACCCTTTCTTTCTTTCTAGGTTAGGTTAGGTTAGAACAGTGAACACAGGGCCATAATTTTAAGAGTTTTGACCGATATGCCAGTAAAAACTGCTATTGACCAGTGCCTGCAGTCAAAACTACTTTTAACTGTTTTTGTCAGTCAAAAGTAGTTTTGACCACGAAAGAGTTCTGACTGTAACATATACATACATAAAAAAATTGTTAGAAACACTAAAGATCGTCAATAGCTATTAAACAAAAAAAAAGAAAGTCAGTTAACAAATAGAGGACATAAGGGTACTGAGCTCTTTTGTCTTCGCTTATATATGACGAATTACGAATAAAATAGTTTTTCAAATTCAAATTCAAAATATTTTATTCAGCATTAAATTATTACAATTTTTTACTGAACGTCATGAGTCTACTAACAGTTCGGAAAGAAGAAGCCTCAGACCTGAGAAGAGCTGACGAAAGAAACTCAGCGGGACTAATATTTTTTTTATTAAATTATAATTTAAAATATTGCTATAAAGTTGAAGTAGCCTGGAGGCGATCACTTCATTCCCAAGGCGTGCTATCTTCTATAAAATCATTTATTGTATAATAGCCTTTAGCACACAAACGTTCTTTAACAATTTTTTTGAATTTAGCGATAGAAGCTTTTTGAACATTTTCTGGGATCCTGTTGTACAAGCGTATGCATTGTCCATAAAAAGAATTACTGACTCTCAGTAGACGAGTCACAGGCATTACAAGTTTGTATTTGCTCCTAGTATTAATGTTATGCATGTCACAATTCTAGGGAAAATCGTGTATATTTTTACGAACACACATAACATTTTCGTACACGTACTGAGAAGCAACAGTCAATATTTTTATTTCTTTAAACTTATCTCTTAATGATACTCTAGGACCTAAACTATAAATTAACGAATATCTCTTTTCTGCAGCACAAAGATCGTAATAATAGTTGCTGCATTTCCCCATAGTAAGATACCATAGGACATAATACTAAGAAAATAACTAAAATATACTATGCGAGCTGTATCTACATCAGTAAGAAGTCTTATTTTTTTACCGCGATCGCTGCAGAGCTGAGTCTACTCGCTAGTCCCTCAATATGGGAGCCCCACTGCAGTTTGGAATCTATCATAATACCTAGGAATATAGTGGACTCTACCGGTTTCAACACTTCTCCATTTAATATTACATCATTATCAACAAGTTTAACGTTGGGTGTTGAGAATTTTATTAATTTTGTCTTTTTATTATTTAATTAAAAATTATTTGAATCAAACCAATAGACAACCTTTGAGAGAGCATCGTTTACATCGTCAAACATTAGCAAATTTCGCTTTACTTTAAAAATAAGTGAAGTGTCATCAGTGAACAATACTATCTCATGTTTTTCCTGTACAAAAAAGGCAAATCATTAATATAAATTAGAAAAAGTAAGGGGCCGAGAATAGACAATTGTGGAACCCCCATATCTAATGGAGCTCCAGGAGATCTCTTACCATTAACATCAACCCTCTGTATTCTATTATTTAAATACGAATTCAAAAGGTCGAGTGCCTTATTTCTAATACCATGATGATGCTGTTTCCTGATCAGCGTCTCATGACACAATCAAAGGCCTTTAGAAAACTAAATGATGATATTTTTTATCGACTTCAATTAATAAGAAGATACTTAATTCTGGTGTAGTTTTTATGTGTAGGTACATTTTCATCCATCCTTTCAGTTGAAATAAAGACGATATGTTTGGCTCATTTTGTAGTTCCTGTGCCAGCGGTCGCGGGTTAGTCTCGCTGGGGGCATTCTTTTGTGTGTAAGTACGAATGTTTGTACTCCAGTCATGGATGTTTATATTTATATATATGTATGTATTTAAAGTTAATTTTATGTGTAGTGTATCAACTATCTGGTATCCATAACACAGGCCTCGTAGCTTACCATGGCAATAGATGGTGCTGTGTGTTAATGTTTCAACATATTTATTATTATTATTAATTACTATTAAAGTAATTTTGATGTTGGTCTACTTTTTTACTAAAAATCATTAGTCATTATTGTGTCACTTTATCGTTTACTAGTGACTCGCCCTCGCTTCCTTTCGGATTCGTCCCTGTACAAAATCAAAATTATTCCAAGGGAACCGTACATTTTTCCGGAATGGCCTATAGCCTTCCTCAATAAACGGGCTATCTAATGCAAAAAGAATTTATTAAATGGGATTAGTATAGATGGGATTAGTTCCTGAAATTAGCGCGTTCAAACAAACAAACAAACACACAAACAAACTCTGACTCATTACAATATTATAGATTTGACACTAATTAAAGTTTTTATATAATAAGTGAAGATTTCAGCTTAATTTTATTAATACTTGTATAGGTATATTTTGTTGAAATTTAAAATTGTTACTTTAAGAAAAGATTTAATCAATTTGCACTTTTCAAAGTCGTGGATTTGTATACCTGTTTATTTTATACGTTTGTCTCGGTCTAATTAAAGGATAAAGCGAAGTTAGATCCTGTCATTAAGCAGGTATTACTTTGATGAGAAAACTAAAGCTGACTAATCGATATTAGGTACTAGAAGAGAAATGGATTGTTTAATATTATATTTTGATGTGGCCTAAATAATATTTTTCTTTTTAAAGTTTCAAATTAAATTTTTGAACTTATTTATGTTTGACTTTACAAAATTTACTTTTATAAAGTTTATTTACTTTAAAAAAAACTTATTTTTATAATTTACTTTTATAAAATTATCATAAAACTCCTGGAAGGAAAGCCTTCTGAGCCAATTGTAGCTTTCTCATGGACTTACAACACTTGCATTTAAATTAAATTTAAAATTCACGATTGAATGTGCCTGTAAAAGTCTATTTGATTAAGTCTGATTCTGAATCATCCTTATAATAATTACAATATTGCTTTTGTAAACATTTTAACGTTAATTAAAATTCATCGTCAATTAAAAAAGCTACTCTTTCTACTTTATTTTTTACTCTTAGGTTAAAAATACTGCTTAAATTTCCATTACAATTAGTTGTTCTTATGCCAAAATTTATCAAAAATAAACTCATCATAGATTACAACCCAATATTTTAAGATAAAATTAGTAACTTATATTAATTCAATTGTTCACTATAAGGGAGAATGCCTTAGACAAGCTTCTACAAATTCAAATAAATTTATTTAGCATTAAATTATTACAATTTTATACTAGGCGTGATAAGTTTACTATGAGTTCGGAAAGAAAAAACCTCAGCCCTGATAGTCTAGTCAGTCAACAAGTGCCTTTTAGGTCAACTTTTTTCAGCAGTCTCGAAAAAATATGATTGAGATGTCATTCGATTCGGAATAGCATGTGGATGATTTAAAAAAAAAAAACAAGTTCCGCTTGCAAAAATTGCAAAAGTTATAAACAATTAAATAAAAATGAAAAAGGGGGTTTATTTTTTTGCAAATATTTCAAAAACTAACTGAGATTTTTCAAATAGAAATATTCTGAAAAAAAAATTTAACTCCTGTAACTGTAGGACCAATATTTATTATTTTCTCAGAGAGATGAAAATACGGCTTTAAACGGTTATGAGAAGAATTGGCGAAAGAAATTTAGCGGGACTAAAATTATTTTTTATCTTTATGTAAAATCAATAAAATAATTCTCCAACATTCAAGTAGCTAGATCAGATTTTTCCCAAAGTGTGTGTTCTATATAAATAAAAACGTTTTTGAAAACGTTTGTTTTTAATTTGATAATTGATATTGATATTACTAATAAAATAATTGGGAATGTTATATTCAGCAAAACAAAGACATAGAAAATTGATAATAAAGACTTTATACAGTCAACATATTGGTTGATCGCCAAGCAATTGAAAGATAGGTTATTAATTTTAACCATTAATCAATAGGTATGTATAAAAAATCCACAAGCGTCAATGAATTTAACGAAAACAAAACTAACAACTAATATATCATGTATAGGGCACAATCCGTTAAAATATAAAACGTCAGAACAAACACAATGCTCCACATTTTCTTTGTCTCCATTTCATGTTCTCTTTGATAGGATTAATAAGCATTAACTGAAGCTTTATTTACTGTAATATACTCAACGTTACATGTTAGAATCAATATAGACCTGAATGAACGGAAGTTGTCTTAAAAAAGGATGTCCCTTAACTTTTAAAATATTAGGAACAGCCACAGACCATAGTTTTAAAGTGTTATTATTACATTTACCCATTTAAAATACTTTCTTAGACTTAGACTAAATCACGCAATGGATTTCAAAAAGTTTTTATTACGGTATTTTTTTAGGTTTATAATAATACTAGCGACTCACCCACGCTCCACTCGGGTTCGTCCCTACTTACGTTTTAAAGTTTAGTATAGATTTCTCAGAGTTGATATATTTTCCCGCAGTAAAAAGTGTCCTAGGTGTTGACCTGGATAACCAGCTATCATCATACCATATTTCATCAAAATCCCTCCAGTGGTTTTTCCGTGATGCAGTCATAGATAGACAGACAAAAATTCTAAAAACTATAAATTCGATCTCTGTATCGATAATAATGTCTATTTCAATAACATTTTCCAAAAAATATTTATTATACAGTTTCGGCTTAGTTACAATTTTATATTTTATATTATATTATATTTATTATATAATATTTATATTATATTTATATTTATATTATATTTATCGAAAAAAGTCGATGTTTTGTAATCAAGTCGTCAAGCGAAGAGTGTAGAAAAAGGCACTTAGAGATGTACCCGAGCGAAGCGAAGATATGTAGACTAGTGTATAGATATAACAAATTATTACAAATTAAACTTAAGGTTGTCCCTTACACAAATATTTAAAGGCAGGTACGTCCCCAAAATGACTGTGACAGGAAGCCATTATCAGTCCCTTTTGAATAAGGAATGCTTTTGTTTCCTTATATTTTAACGTTAATAATTCAAACTTCTTGTCCGTAATTTCCATTAAGAGAAATCTATTTGTATTTATCGTGTAATAAATATTAATATTGACAATTTTTACTCGACATAAAGCAAATTAAAGAGGGGTCATTTAAAATGTAATGTTTAAAATAATGTTCTTTACTTATTTATTAACTAGCGATTCACCCTCGCTCGTATACGTTTACGGTATAGATTTTTCAAAAATGAGATATTTTGCTGCAGTAAAAATTATCCTACGAGTATATGTTAACCCGGATAACTAGTTATTATCATCCAAATGTAATCAAAATCTGTCCAGTGGCTTTCTTGTAATGCGTTATCAGAGAGACAGACAAAAATTCTAAATACTATAGATACGGCCTCTGTATCGATAATAATGACTATTTCAATAAGATTTTCCAAAAAATATTTAATGTTCAGATTCGACACAGTTAAAACTATATTATATGTATTTACTATATTTTTAACTTTATTATATTGTGTATGTATTTTTAATGCCGAATCATAAAAAAATTAAAATAAAAAAATTCGTCTAAAAAAAAAGATTGGGTGGACCACCCTTATCACTTAGGGGTATGAAAAATAGTTTACGTCCTATTCTCAGACCTACTGAATATACACACAAAATTTCATAAGAATCGGTCAAGCCGTTGCGGAGGATTTTTGTTACAAACACTGACACGAAAATTTTATATATTAAATGATAAACAGTGCCTATAGTTCAAAAGTATGTTTTTTTTTTAAATCATGCTAATATAGACAATAATATAACATATCGCTATCATACAAAGACTATCAAAGTAGTTTTTAATCTATACTATCTATACTAATATTATAAAGCTGAAGAGTTTGTTTGTTTGTTTGTTTGGTTGAACGCGCTAATCTCAGGAAGTACTAATCCAATTTGAAAAATTCTTTTTGTATTCTATAGCCCATTAACTGAGGAAGGCTATGGGCTTTATATCATCCCGGAAAAATGTACGGTTCCCGTGGGATAGATTTGTTTTTGTCTAGGGACGAACCCGAAGCGAAGCGAGGGTGAGTCGCTAGTATGAAATAAAAAGTATGTAACATATTCGTACCTTTAATATGATAAGGTAGCACTAATAACTCAATCTACACATTTGTGCCGTTTGTGTATAGAGAATTCTATTGTGCCTTTGTCCAAGTCACATTTATTCCGGCCTTCTTTGACTATAAATCGGTATGTACATACAAACGAGTGCTTTGTATTGGGAAATAAACCTGTCAATACCTAATCACTATAAATTTTCTAATCAATTTTGTGATTTAATCATATCATTTTGATTAAATTATTTCAACTTTTTGAAGCAAAACTTTTTTACGCACGCTTGACTTGGGGAGTAAGCTGGTGAATGTGTGACGAGAGTGTTACGAAAAGTGTGATCGTTTGTTGCCATGGTAACCGTTGTTATTGTCTGACAAATTATATATAAAATTATATTCTTACCTTAAATGATATTCTATAAATATATGATTGTAATATGCCTAATATGCGTTATTTTTAGTATCTCACCTATCCTAATTATTTAAAACATAAATTGAATTTCACAAAGAGTACCGATAACCTACAGAAGTTTTAATTCTTGCACGTGTACACATTCACACATGCACTCCTTAATTTTTTTACCACATATATATGAATTGTAATCAAATTAACCCTCCTCTCATTATCCACAAAGCTTAACCATTTAGTGAACAAAAATTCAGTCCGTTACGGTTATACTCTATCTATACATGGAAATAAAACATTGTTTCTAAAAAAAAAGTTCTTTGGGACTTATAAAATATTTAAAAGATACTAGTCCCATTCCCAGATGAATACCTCAAGGTCGCATGTCATACTTCATATTCCAGTGAATAGAAATAGAGCAAACTCATCGCTAAAACATGTCTAAGAACGTATGTATTTTTTGTAGGCACAAGGGTTGTATCGGAATAGCCATTTCTCATTTTAGCGATTGTCTTGGGGTTTTTCTGTTTTTATGCTCACACTATAATTATTTTTTGGTTTCATAAGCAAATGTGCTTTCCTTTTTTTTTAAATAATAATATTTTCATATTTTTGAAGTTATACTTCTTTTCGGACGTTTGGAAAATATTATGAGAGTCAAAATTTTTACGATGCGCGCGCACACCGACAGCCAAAATGCAATATGACGAAGTTAGCTGATAACTGTTTGTTGCCATGGTAACCATTGTTATTGTCTAACAAATGGTATATAATATTGTATTCTTTCCTTAAATGATATTTTATAAATATATGATTGCCTAGTATGCCTTATTTAATTATTTTATTAATTTATCATTCCTTTTACAAACAGAGAGTTATGATATACGCGATGAAATCATTAGCTATTTTTGTTCTGTTGCGCCAAAGAAGTATAACTTCTTACGTGCGTACATAAGTACACACACACACACGTTTTTTTTTTAATTTTATTATTATTTAGCTTTTGATTTGACTTTATTTGACTTCCATTTGAATAGGTACATGAATAACAATTATAATAATATAATAACAATTCCTTATTTCAGGTTTGGAAATTAACACAATAATAGGTCAAAGACTATTTAGAAAAACCTTGTTTAGTATAATCAATTTTTGAATGGCTAATCACATCTTTCATTCAATTGGCAGATATTGAAATTTTTGCCTGGTTATCATTAAAGTGATGGCAGATTGTGAAAATTTGTCGATAAATTAACATATTCAATACATTTGCGCTCTGTACTTTTTAATTATAAAATATCGCAAAGTTTAAGGTTTTTATCGCAGTGTACATTACAATGTACAGTATATTTTATGTAGATAATTTAAATATCTAATTAGTTATTTACAACGTAATTTCGTAATCAAAGGAACGCGAGCCCGCATATATCATATTCTGTCAATTACTGTACGTGGTACTCGTATATTCAGTACCTACTCGATTGTTTTTTAAATATTATAAAGAGAAAAGATTTGTATTTTTGTATGTTTGTAATGAATAAACTCAAAAACTACTGAACCGATTTAGATGAAATTTGGTAAGAAGATAGTCTGAGACCCTGGGAAGGACATAGGATATTTTTTATTCCGGAAATCATCAATTAAGGGGTGAAAATGGGGATGAAAGTTTGTATGGGGAATCAACCTAGGGATGAACCCGAGCGAAGTGAGAGTGAGTCGCTAGTTTTAAGTAAAACTATGATGGATTTTTCAATTTCATTTTACATTTTTGTTCTCGACGTTTCGAATGTTTGACAGCAAACATAACCACGAGAGAAACTAAGCTTTTTAACGTTATAATTGTTCTTTTCATTGGCTCCTAAGAGTGCCATTTGGGCACCATTTACTTCGCCAATGTCGTGTAGAATGTAGAAGACACGTTACATATAGAATGATCGGTAGAAAAGAGAAAAAACACACTATATCTGATTGCGTGTAGAAACGGGGTTTGTTGTAAAATCAGGACTTACAACAGATAACACAATATGTACAAAAACTATAAGAGAAAAAAATCTTTTTGACGTTACAAAAGTCATAGTTATTACAGACAGTGTCTAACCACAAAAATTACATCATAATTATGATACCTGAAAAATACAATTATTACACTGCTTTTTCACTTCTTTAGAAGTTGAACTTAAAAAAAGATTTATTAGCGATTAAAGTAATATTTAATATATAGTAATATATAAGAATCGAAGATATTATTTGTTTATAATTATTTACATTCATTAATTTTTAGAGAAAAAGAATCTTTTTGTATTTTATAGCCCAATTATTATTGACTAAACTTAGGATATACATAAAAAATACTTATATAAAATATTTTTTTAAATATTATTACATTTTAATCCTATCCTTCATAAGATTTGGGTCGCAATTCCGTGAGGCCTTCGTTAGCTTCATTCAATTAGCTGATGATACGACCGGGCTTTGTATTGAATAATTAATTAATATATTAATTTATATTTAATAATATATAAACTATAAACAATATATAGATTAACTAGCAGAACCCGCGGCTTCGCTCGCGATTGAACTACGAAAAATACGAAATTTCATCCAAATATGCCCCGGGAATAAAAAGTTTCATACAAACTGTTATCCCCTATTTGACACCCTTGGGGGTTGAATTTAGAAAAATCCTTCCGTAGTGGATGCCTTCGTTATATGAGAAATACGTGTGCGAAATTTCAACTTGCTAGCCTTAAGGGTTTGGCCTGTGCGTTTATTTAAAACTTTCATCCCCTATTTTCATCCCCTCTTAGGGGTTGAATTTTGGAAAACGCTGAAATATGTAACTTAATATTTTTGCCGTACTTATTTCATACGAAATTTCTAGCAAATATTTACTATAAAAAACCTCTTTGGCTTTTTGCTATTAGTAATAATTTGATGGCTGTAATTATTTGCAAATGTATGATTGTGACTCGCGCATCGAGGGCTCCGTACCGCCGAATATAGTGTTGTTGTTACCTACACATTTACACACAAATATATAGGGTAAGTTTGGGAGAGACGCCTATAAGGGAGAGACGCGTAATAAATTTAAAAATTAAATTAATTAATTTTGCGTGATTCGGAACGCGTCCATAATACGTCAACCGATAGTCAATGTCAGTGTGGAAGTTTTTACACAAAGACGTATTACTTATAATTAATATTTTGGTGTAAATTTGTAAAATAAGATAAGTGTAGTTAATATATACGTTAGAATATAATCTTTGAGATAGTTTGCAGTATTTTTTTTCCCTAAATTATTTAGTTAAATAGTATTAAATTGTTTCAGCATTTTATATTGTAAATGTTTTAGGGTGTGTTCAGAGTCAATAGGCATCTCTCCCTAATGATCGGGAGAGATGCCCAATGATATTTCGGGGTTAGATGCCCAGTATATTAATTGGTTCCTCCTAACGTGCGTTCATCTTGTCATGGTGGGGGAGCTCTTTAGCATTCGGCAGTTCATCTGGACGCTAATTAAAGCAGTGGTAGCTCAGTGGTAACGCGCTCGCTTGGGAAAGCGAGTGAAGCGAGATCTCAGGTCTCGCACTTTTGAATTTTTCATGTGCGAATCATTTCTAACATGATTACCACTTGCCTTACGGTGAAGGAAAACATCATGAGGAAACCTGCATATCTGAGAGAACCTAGCAAGTTTTCGAAAGACATATTATGAAGTCCGCCAACCCGCACTTGGCCAGCGTGGTGGATTATGGCCTATTCCCCCTTGTATTGAAGAGCGGCCCGTGGCAGTGGAGGCAGTAGGACGTCAAAAAAGGCTGAATACATACAGTTCAGCCGAACGCGAATCCATGAAACGCGTTGGGAGATGGCCCACTTTGGTAGGTGCTGTACCATGCGGGTTGCTCCTGGTATTTCTCTGACGGCAGAGTGGACCGTGGGAGTAACCTCACGGTTGTTGTAGTCTACTTTGACAGACCAGCTGTCGGGGTGCCCCATTAAGACGGGTGAGGCTTTGTTGGGTTTTAGTGGGTAGTACTGGCTATCCCCACATAACCATGTCCATATAAACATGCTAACCCTTCGAAACAAACATAAATTAATTCTCACCTCTTCTCTCGTCTAAGAGATGGAATTTTGAAAAACTTTGAAATATTGTACATGCTTATAGTTTGCTTATCAGTTCAATCAAGAAAGATAAATAGTAAATTTTAAGCAAATCAGGCCATTTTTTTTTCATTTTTATACTAATGTTTTCACCCTATTTCTCACGTTTGGGGTTGAATTTCCAAAAACGATGAAATAAGTATGTATTTATTTTTGTTGAGAAGCTTTAATATTAAATTTCATTCTTCTTACTTCAAAAATGACGGACTTCTCATATAAAATTTCATCATTCCCTATTCACCCTCTTAGGGGATAGATTTTCTACAGCTCTGAAATACGTACTTATTTATTTCTAACCAGAAGCTTGTATAAGAAATTTCATGCTTATTACTTCAAAAATGACGGACCTCCCATATAAACTTTCAACCCCTATTTCACCCTCTTAGGGGATAGATTTTCAAAAACTCTGAAATACTTATTTATTTATTTCTAATCAGAAGCTTGTATGTGAAATTTCACGTTTCTAACTTCGAAAATGATGGATTTCCATACAACCATTCATCCCTTATTTTATCCGTTTAAGGGTGGAATTTCTAAAAATCTTTTCTTAGTGGATGCCTACGTCATAAAAGAAATACGTGTGCGAAATTTTAAGTTTCTAGCCCTAAGGGTTTAGCCTGTGCGTTTATTTAAAACTTTCATCCCCTATTTTACCCTCTTTGGGGTTGAAATTTGGAAAACGCTAAAATACATAACTTATTATTTTTACCGTACTCAATTCATACGAAATTTCATGCAAATATGTCCGAGAAATAAAAAGTTTCATACAAACTTTTAACGCCCCATTTCACCCTTTTAGGGGTTGAATTTTAGAAAACGCTGAAACACGGAACTCATTATTTTTGTCGTACTCAATTCATACGAAATTTCATGCAAATATGTCCAAGGAATAAGAAGTTTCATACAAACTTTTATCCCTTATTTCACCCCCTTGGGGGTTGAATTTTGAAAAATCCTTCCTTAGTGGATGCCTCCGTCATATGTGAAATACGTGTGCGAAATTTCAATTTGCTAGCCTTAAGGGTTTGGCCTGTGCGTTGATACATCAGTCAATCACCTTTGCCTTTTATATAATAAGATTAATAGCTAATAATATATAAACGTTATACGTTACTAGCAGGACCCATGGCTACACCTGCGTTCAATCTACAAAAAAAAATCTTTGGCTTTATGTTATACTGCGACTCACCCTCGCTTCGCTCGGGTTCATCGCTATGTATAATATATTTTTATTGAATAATTTTTATGAATAGCTTTTATTGATAAAGCGTCCGAACTAGGCGTGGCTTGCGCAAGCCAGACCAACCGTTTTAAGCTGTATTTTCTTCCCTTTAAGAACAAATAAATATTGGTCCTACAGTTCCGGCAGTTGAGACTTTTTTTTAAGAAATTTCCTTTTCTTTTTGAATCTTTTTTTAGATTTGAAAAATCTTAATTAGTTTTTGAGATAAACCCCCTTTTTTATTTTTAGTTAAATGTTTATAATTTTTGCAATTTTTGCAAGAGGAACTTGATTTTTTTCAAAAATCATCTACATACCATTCCAAATCGAATGACATCTTCATCATATTTTTCCGACCTCTGAAAAAAGTTGGCCTAAAAGGCACTTGTTGACTACAAATATGCCCGATTTGTTGACATTTATGATTACTGCTCCACTCCCTTGGGTAGTAGGATAATGAAATATAATCTTCCTCAATAAACGGGTTATCTCAAAAAAAATTCAAATCGGACTAGTAGTTCCTAAGATTAAAGAGTTTACACAAACAAACAAATAAATTCTGCCTCTGTATAATATTAGTATAGATTATATTCTTACCTTAGAATACATGAGGCTTAAAGGAAGGCTCATCGCTGTGGAGAGTATCCATACAAAAACGATCTTGATCGTCACTCGTTTTCTTGTTTTGTTTCTACCAAACCTCATTGGATAGCGTAATGAAAGGTACCTGAAAACATAAGTAGGATTAAAAAAGGTAGTTTTGATTTTACATCATTCAAAATTATGTAAAACATTTAATTATACACTAGGTTATGCGATTGCACGTGGTGGCCTATATCTACAACTTAATATGTATTATAATATAATGTAAAAATATTTTTGTACACTAAAAGAGAAGTATTATTTAACTAAAATATATTTTTTGGGCATCATCACCATTTATGCATCCTTTTTCGTGCTTCCCTTTTTTGGACAGATTACGCTATAGGAGGGTCTACATATGAATTTCAAAAATTCAACCCCTATGTGTAGAATAATTACTTTTAAAGTGATTTTTAATGTGTACAGTTTTAGTTCAAAGCACATAGTTATAAAAAAAAAACTTTAATTTATTTATAAATTATTGAAATTGATAGTAAAACTGATGACTTCTTGTCCCACTTTTACCTATTAGTAGATTACGTTATCAAAGATATTGCAATACTTGTTCAATCGGATGCCAGCAAGTGCTTGATAATTTAATATTAAATTTGAAACTAAAGATGAACGTACAAAAAAAATTTAAATATGTTGGGACATTAAACATACAGCACCATCTAGTTCCACGTTAAGCTACGAGGCCTGTGTTATGGATACCAGATAGTTGATACACTACACATATATAACTTTTTAAATCCATACATTTTATAAATATAAACACTCATGACTGGAGTACAAACATTTGTGCTCATCACACAAATGAATGCCCCCAGCGGGACTCGAACCCGCGACCGCTGGCACAGCAAGTAGGGTGGGTCACTACAAACTAAGCCAAAAGTGTCGTCGTACCTATATAAAATAAAAGCTTGTAATATTAGAAATAAGTAAGTTAGCTCTGTAAAAAAAACAGATTCGCTTCTGCATAATGTTGCAAGAGATTCGTTCTCTTAAAATATGTTGAACTAAAATTTAAATGTAATTTCCAATGTTTAAATTTTTTTTTAAATTTTAGTAAGTTATATCGCTGGGAAGAGCAAATATCCTTTGGGAAATTTAATGATGTCGTGAAAACTGAACCCAATTTAATAAATGTGTGTATAAGATCCCTGCATAAGAAATGGATAAGGCGTGAAGACTGAAAAATGATATCTTTATCCTTCTTTGAATGGATATTTATAGTAAAATTAAATATATACACATTAAAAAGTGTTGATTTCATGTGTTTGGTCATTTCATAAACTAGTAATATCATTTAATATTATAAATGTGAAAGTGTGTTTGTTTGTTTGTCCTTCTTTCACGTCTAAACAAAGAGACGGATTGGTGTATTTTTTTATAGTTCAAGGGGTAGATGGAAAGTGACATAGGCTACTTTTTACCGCGGGAGATCTTCTCATTCCCACGGGAAAACACGTTATAAAACTTGGTATTAATGCTCTTCAATACAATTAAATAAATACGTATTTTAGCATTTTTCAAAATTCATCCCTTAAGGGGGTTGAAATAGAGGTTGAAAGTTTGAATGAAACCTTCTTTTTTATTTTATTTTTTGTAGTTTTAGCGCGAGCGAAGCAGCGGGTTCTGCTGGTAATATCATAAGTTAATACAATTATTACTGTACGAGTCTACCGCTAATAGGGAAGAAAAAGCTAAATTTAAAACCGAGTCGTACACCACCGAGATTTCTATTTAATTTAATCAAGTCAACCACTTGTTGATGTAGAAAAGGAAAACATCATGAGGAAATGTGTTTGTTTGAGGGAATCTAACTAGTGTTCAAAGGATATGTGAAGTCAAAAATTATAATTATAATCTATACTAATATTATAAAGCTGAAGAGTTTGTTTTTTTGTTTGTTTGGTTGAACGCGCTAATCTCAGGAACTACTAATCCGATTTGAAAAATTCTTTTTGCATTAGATAGCCCGTTAACTGAGGAAGGCTATAGGCTATATATATATATATATATATATATATATATATATATATATATATATATATATATATATATATTATCACGGGAAAATTTACGGTTCCCGTGGGATAGATTTGTTTTTGTCTAGGGACGAACCCGAAGCGAAGCGAGGGTGAGTCACTAGTTTTTTATAGTTGGGAATCTGGTTTCTTTTATATGATGGCATGTAAGATATTCGAAATTCAATTACGTTGCTATAACTTTATAGATTAGAGAGTAACTTTATACATTATAGTAACTTATGGCCGTAATTGCGTTTTTGTGGTCGATCAAGTTGAACAATAGATGAACTCTCCTTTGAAACCAATTTTAATGCTGTATGATGGTACAGGATATTTTTAACTTAATACTTTCAACTTAGTGCTTAAAAAAATATGTATTGTTTTTATACATTTTATTTTATTGACCGTTTTAACGGTTGTTACGTTTTAACCGTTAGTATGGAATAGATAGACTATGTATCAGTACATAATACATGTATATACATATGTATGTATGATGAGTTTTATTTGCCTTATTAGAGAAATGATTGATTCCCTATACAAACATTCATCGTCTTTTCACCCACTTAAGGGATGATTTCCGAGATAAAAACTATCCCATATTCTTTCTAGGGTCTCAAACTATCTTCATAGCAAATTTTAATATAAATCGGTTCAGCAGATTTTTAGTTTATCTATTACAAACAAACTCATAAACATACAAACTTTACCTTTTCATAATATTAGTGTAGATTATCGAAGATGGACTTTTTTCCGATAAATAGTATGTACCTAATGATGACTTTTTTAAAGTGTCCGTCTCTATTTCACTTACGGTAGTTTTCCATTAAATTTATTTAGTAATTTGTCTAAAAAAACACGAAAATGGATTCTCAAGTGGCAAAGATACCCAAAAACTATTTTTAATAAATTACTACTTCCCTTTGAAGTTTGTCCTTATATTTTTACATGTACATATATATTTAATATTACTAAGACCACATTTACCACAGGTCACTAACACTAACCTAACCTAACATTCAAACGCAAAAAATAATATTATTATAACTAGCGACTTAATCTCGCTCCGCTCGGGTTCGTCCGTAGATACGTTTTAACGTTTAGTATAGATTTCTCAGAGATGAGATATTTTCCCACAGTAAAAAGTGCCCTATATGTTGACCCGGATAACCAGCTAACATCATACCAAATTTCATCAAAATCTGTCCAGTGCTTTCCTCGTAATGCGTTTCCAGACAGACAAACAGACAGACATAAATTCGAAAAACTATAGATTCGTTGTCAGTATCGATAATGATGACTATTTCAATAAGATTTTCAAAAAGATATTTAATTACAGATTCGACTCAGATAAAATTTTATTGTATGTATAGATTAATAAAGTCGAAAATATGTCTATCAAGAGTCTATCATCTATTGTCAATTATTCCAAAACATGGTTTAGATATTTTTAATTTAATTTAAAGTTATGCAATCGCAAATTAGGTAGCATTATTCAACTCTACCTAAAAAGGCAAAAAGTTTGAAAAAATATTTAAATTAAATGGGGGAGTGATAGAAGATTAATAATTAGCTAAGCTTTATCGTACCTGTCAACGCTGATCGTACATAAATGCATAATAGAGGCGGTGCAAAGTAACACGTCGAGACAGATCCAGGTCAGACAGTATACAGCTGGCAGGGGAAAGTATCCTGCAATAGAAAATATAGTAAAATTATGTGAAGAAAATATAAAATGTAGCATTTTCAGAATTGGGAACTTGTATAGAACATTATTATATATCATTTTAAAATAAATTGCTCATAACTTAAAGTCCAAATTAAAAATTTCTATAACACTGTACTTAAAATGTTGTTCTTTAAGTTGCAATTTTGATCTTTGTGGTATATTAATATTTTAAATTATTACTACTTAATTTTTAAAAGTAACGTTTTCACATAAATCTGGGCTAAAAAAAATATTGTGTGTCCTAGTTTAATTAAAACAAACAAACTAAATCTCCCATAATTGATATCACCAATATTCTATTACCTCCATACAAAGTATGTCAAAGTCCAACCTCTAGTCTATATATACATAAAATGCTTTGTCCTGACTGACTGACTGATCGATCAACGCACAGCCTAAACCGCTGGTCGTAGAAACGTGAAATTTGGAGGACATATTCCTTATACAATGTAGGCATCCGCTAAGAAGGGATTTTTCAAAATTCATACCCTAAGAGGGTAAAATAGGCAATAAAAGATTGTATGAAACTCTGTCATTCTTAACGCGAAATGCACGAAAAGTGGTATTAAGCTAGATGAATTTTCGAAATTCATCCCTTAAAAGGGCATAAGGGGGCGATAAAGTTTATATGGGCAAACAATTATTTATGATCAGAATTACTTGAAACTTCGTATTAATGCTCTTCAGTACAATTAAATAAATATGTATTTTAGCATTTTTTGAAATTCATCCGATAAGGCTGTCAAATAGGGGATGAAAGTTTGTATGAAACTCTGTAATTGATGCACGGAAAATAGTATTTACCTATAAAATGAAAACTAAAACAATACAAATATCCTTTTTTTTCTGAAATCCATCCCTTAAAAGGGTAAAAGGGGGTTATGCTGTTTATATGAGGAAAAAAATGTTTATGATCAGAATTACTTGAAACTGGTATTAATGCTCTTTAATAGAATTAAACAAACATGTATTGTAGATTTTTTTAATATTCAGCCCCTAAGTGGGTAAAACTGGGCGTTGAATAGGTAAATACATACTGTATTGCGAAAATTATTTTTTTCGTAGTTTAATCGCGGGCGAAGCCGCGGGTTCTGCTAGTAAGAAATATTGATGATAGTGAAAATAATTATTGGGACGAAGTTCCTTATCACACGTTATACTGGGCACACTTGGCGAATAAAAGCTAGACAGAAAAAAGTGTAATATTTGGACCATCACGACACTTTTTATTATTTACTAAGAGCACCACATGTGACATCATCATAAGTACCAGGCGATCATAGGTTAGGAATGTTACATACATAAGAAGTTTGTATGCACTCTTATGACGGGATCCTACATATTATATAATGGAGGTTTCTTGAGGCTTCTGGTACTCGCGACAATAATTGTTATCACCAATTATCATGAGCTAAGGGCAGCCCGTAGTGACGTCATAAGAAGTACCAGGCGATCATAAGTGTTAAGGAATGTATTTTGTAAGAAAGTGTGCACTGTGCAAACCTTTTTTCGATGACCTTGAACCTGACTTAATGAGCCAAGGGTAGATAGCAAAAGGAACTTCGTTCCTACCAGGTGTTCCGCCACATCTTACGATTTTTTTTTATAATCTTTTTTCTCATCATAAAAGTTTAGTGTAATGTAAACGAATAATGTAAATAATAAAGGTTGTGGTAGCCCAGTGGTAACGTGCTCGCTTAGGAAACCGAGTAAAGCGGGGAAACCGAATGAAGCGGGTCTCGCACCTCTGATATTTTCATATGCGAATCAGTTCCAATATGATTACCACTTGTCTTACGGTGAAGGTAAACATTGTGAGGAAACCTGCATGTCTGAAAGAATCTAGCAAGATTTCGAAAGACATGTGAAGTCCACCGATCCGCGCTTGGCCAGCGTGGTGGACTATGGCTTGATCCCCCTCGTATTGAAGGGAGGCCCGTGCCCAGCAGTGGACAGGACATTAAAAAGGGCTAAATACTTAACGAATAATGTAAGCTAACATTTTAATTATAACTATCTTTTCGGATTATAATGCGGACATATCACGGTAGAGGTTGAGGGTTTGTACGTCTTAAAAATATTACAGTTGTTACATTCGGTATCTACCTACAAAATTATACAATAATTTAGAAGAAATAGAAAAAATATATTTCTATAAAAAAAAAAAAAACATTCGCAACAACGGGAACTAAAAACCAAAATAAAAAAATCTAAGATAGTTTTGCTTAAAATGTCAAAGTTTCTAACATAATGTTTAGTTTTTCAATTTCTAACATAATATTTAGTTTATAACTTAACATTTTGTTGTTTTCAATATTAATTTAGTAGCTAATGAAATTTTGTTTATGGAAAAAGCCATAATAAATGTACACACAAATTTTGTATGTTTTGGGTGCGTTGGCACTATAGTGATGTTGTCATTAGTGTCGTATTCCACGATGTTATGTCGTGGCCATTATAACTTTGGGCTTTTTGTTTATTGTTGTTATTGAATTGAATTCTAATTATAACTAAATATAGTTAATTAATTGATAAATATCTATTTTCGACGACACGTTTGGCTCAGTTTGTAGTGACCATACTTGTTGTGCCAGCGGTCGCGGGTTCGAGTCCCGCTGGGGGCATTCACTTGTGTGATGAACACGAATGTTTGTACTCCAGGCATGGGTGTTTATATTTATAATATGTATGTATTTAAAAGTTATATAATATGCGTAGTGTACCAACTATCTGGTATCCATAACACAGGCCTCGTAGCTTACCATGGAACCAGATGGTGCTGTGTGTTAATGTCCCAACATATTTATTTATTTATTTTTGTAATAATCAAACAAATACCTGAATATTTACCTAATAAAATATAATATGACTTAAATTTTCTTTTATACTACCATCCCGACCTAGTTTAACTCAGATTGGCACAATAGATAGATACACGCATGCCGATAAAAATTATGGTTAACATAAAATTATATGATATACGGCTTTCGCTTTGTAATTTCACTCTGTTAGAAACTTTTAAAAATTATCATAGAAAGTTTTATCATAATAATTTTAGCCATTCTTTTAATAATAACGATGAAAGCTTTAAGCAAGAGTAAATTTTCAAAAATCAAACAAAACAAATAAACTCTGAACAAGTATACATATATTTAATCCTTTACTAGAAGTATTAACATGCTAATATAGACATTTTAAAACGCACAAATGTACGTAATATACTTGTATATTAGACAATAGCGACTCACCCTCGCTTCGCTCGGGTTCGTCCCTAGTTGATTCTTTAAGTTGACATAATTTTTTTAGTTATGAACTGATTAAAATAAAACAAATATTAAAAGTTAAGTGAAGCTTACCACAATAAATTAGTGAAAACCTAACCCAAATCGGTTAAGCCGTTTCTGAGATTAGCGCGCAGAAACGCACAGACAAACAGACAGAATTTCTAAAAATCATTGGTTTGAGTTCTATTGTGTTAATAAAGATCAATAATAGTTTTTCCCAAATATCTTCCATGTACAGACAGCGACCAGTTATAGTTTTATTATATGTATGGTAAGTCAGGGAGAGTTGCCTATAGTTTTAAAAAAAGATCAATATTAATTATATGAGTGAGATAGTACATAAAATACGCATAGTTTATTTTAATTCAATATTTATTTAAGCCATTCAGATCAAATTTGAGATGCCTATCGACTCTGAACATACCCTAAAACATTTACAATACAAAATGGTGGATTGTTAACAACAACAATTTAAGACTATTTAAATGAAGAATTTAGGAAAAAAATTACTGCAAACTATCTCAAAGACTGTATTCTAACGTATATATTAACTACACTTACCTTATATTACAAATTAACACCAAAATATTAATTAAAAGTAAAATATATTTGTGTAAAAACTTCCACACTGACATTAACTTTCAACTGACGTATTGTGGATGCTAATGATAATTTTAAAATTTAGTAGGCATCTCTCCCTTATAGGCATCACTCCCGGACTTACCCTATAATAATAATAATAATTTATTGAACAATAAAAACACATAAACAGTAAACAATATTACATACAAAAACAAACATACATATTATATTATTACACAGAACAATCTTAGTTTTTTTGCTCAGTTTAACTTAGAGTGTATTGACACAAAAGATATGGTAGCCTCTGTTGGCTATAGATTGAGGAAGATAAGCGTTATTGTAGACCAAATGTAAATTTCTGGAGGATCTAACATCTCACGATTTCCCGAAAACGATTTATTTTATCAATATCTAAACAAATTGAAGCAAAACCAATTACGTAAAATTGGGATTGGAAGGAGATTCAGAATTGAAAACAAACAAAACAGTTCGAGTTTCGAACTTGAACAATAAGAATTTTGGTCTTTAATAATTTCAAGCACAATTATTATAATTTATAAGAAAAAAAAAATATATTATAGACAATATATCAAAATAATAAATGTCAATAAAATGATTCTTCTGTTGTCTTTCAAGTAATGTTTAGAGAAAAAAAAATGTGAAACGAGACAAAAGTCTCTTTAACTTAATTTTCATAATAACGTATTTTTAACATATTGTTAAATTCATACCAACTTAATTTGACAATAGTGATAAAGATCAGTCAAGTGCGAGTCGAATTCGCACACGAAGGGTTCCGTACCATCGTACATGTACTTTTTATTAATATGACTTTTACATGTATGTATTTAGTTATACATATATATGTATGTGTATGTGTAGTTTATCAACTATCTGGTACCCATAACACAAGTCTCGTAGCTTCATGGAACTAGATGGTGATGTGTGTTAATATCCCAAAATATTTATTTATATTATTATTTATAATATGTGAGTGGTACGGAACCTTTGATGCGCGAATAGATTAACTCTTGGACTAATTAAATCATCAAAACTTTTAACGTCAATCAGAATGATACTTTCCAACCACAGCTGTTGAAACACGAAACGTCGAAGTTAAATACAAGAGCGAGAAGCATTTCAAAGTTATTTATTAAATTTATCGGAATACTTAGTAAAGTCAATAGAAACATTTATTAACAATTTTGGAAATGAGGCAATCAGACTATTACAAATGCGAAACGTACGTGTGTATGTTTGTTACTATAAAACGTTGAAACGACTAAATAGAATTGAATGATAATAGTTTAACTAGGCGATTGAGGCAGTGATAGCCCAGTGGTGACGCGCTCGCTTGGGAAACCGAGTGAAACGGGTTCTAATCCCGGGTCACGCACTTCTGATATTTTCATGTACGAATCATTTCCAACATGATTACTACTTATCTTATGATGAAGGAAAACATCATGAGAAAACCTGTATGTCTGAGAACCTATCAAGTTTTCGAAAGACATGTGATGGCCGCCAACCCGCACTTGGCCAGCGTGGTGGACTATTGTCTGGTCCCCTCGTATTAAGGGAGGCCCGTGCCCAGCAGTGGGACGTTAAAAAAAGGGCTGCATACATTTTATAGTGGAATAATGGCATATCATTCAAACTTTTTATATTAAGAGAGTAGGTAAGTACCAATTTCCAATATTACTTTACATTTTTTCTAGAAATACCTTGTCATAAGAGATAATTTTGCATATATCTTTATGTCTAGTTTGTTAACCTTCCGTGAACCATGTGGGGTTTAATAGACCCCAGTCACACAAAAATCCTCGTAACTCTCTAAAAATTCGCTCGGCGTTTTTGATACTTTAAGTAGCTGGAGTTGTGACATAGCCACACCGCTTGGTTATAGTGGTTTGATAATCGCGTCGCCGACGTAACAAACAGACGTGCGCAAAGTGCGTTCGGGTCTCACAGACCCCACGTGGTTCGGGACGTCGTCTAAAACGTAAGTAGTAATTTTATTGTGAAATGTAGTATTTCTAGAATATTTGTATTTATTTCGAATTATTTATCATTCATTACACATTTACACCTTTTGAGTACCTAACATTAGATGAAAAGTTGGTTATCTTTCGAGGGAGATGTGGGTTCCGACGGGTTATGATGATGATAATATGAGAGATGTTGAATAATAGTATCGAAATAGGGAAAACCGATCGTAGAAGAAACTTCGTTCGTAATTCGGGAACGGCTTTGATTGAAGAACATTTGAAAAACCACAAAGATAATCTACGGATTGTTGTAAGCTCTGCGATATATCTATATGCTTAGAGCATGCTCACTTATACTGCAAAAATTGTACCAAATTTAATCAGCCTGGACCTCATGAAGACTGACAAAATTAAGCTAATTTTGTCAATTTTACATGCCTTAGAATACTAATTTTGAAAATTTGAGATATATGATAAGTGATTAATTACTTTTTTATTGTAGATGCTGGCCCAAAGAAGAGGCTAAGTTTTAGTTTGCAAAAAATGACTATATTTTGTTCCTTTTTGAAAAAAGTTTAAAAATGTTGATTATTTTACTCGGTTTTGTTTTATTATTACGCTCAAATAGACAAAAAACAGTATTTTTTAATAAAATAAAGAAATAATCAAAAATTATACATTCCTTGCTC
Organism: Fabriciana adippe; assembly: GCA_905404265.1. Taxonomy (NCBI): domain Eukaryota; kingdom Metazoa; phylum Arthropoda; class Insecta; order Lepidoptera; family Nymphalidae; genus Fabriciana; species Fabriciana adippe. The sequence continues at coordinate 14,212,246 of FR989984.1, read as the reverse complement.
TGATAATTCTTGGGGTCTGAGAAACCCCACATGGTTTGCGATGTAACATTTATGCACGTGGTTCACGAAAGGTTAATATGGTTCAACAACTGAATCGATTTAGATGAAATTTGGTAAGAGTGAAGAACCTTACTTTGTAAAATTCAATCCCTAAAGGAGGGAAATATTATTATTTTAACTGCTTATTTGAAGAAGTCTATTACTCTAGATTTGAGTTTTAGCTTTTATATGTATTTTTTTTTTATTTCTATACATATTATAAAAGAGAGCTTACAAAGAAAATATGAAATGCAAAAATAGCTATCAAAAGAAATTTCAAAGGAAGTTAAACTAAAGCAGATAAAAAGCTTGACATTTGAACAACGTTCTACTCGTATTTATACTTGATAATTTCATATAAAGAATATTTAAATAAGTACGTAATAAAATTCATTAAACATTACTCATTTAAGTCGATTTTTAGGGTTCCGTACCCGAAGGGTACCAATGGAACCCTATTACTAAGCCTCCGCTGTCCGTCCGTCCGTCTGTCTGCCAGAGGGCAGTATCTCATGAACCGTAATAGGTAGAGAGTTGAAATTTTCATAGAGTATATATTTCTATTGCCGCTATAACAACAAATAATAAAAATAAAAAAATGAAAATACAAGGAACATTTTTTTGACGTTTGTAATCGATCTTCGAAGTTAATATATTAAATACATATAGTTAAAGTCATATTAAAAAAAATACATGTACGATGGTAAGGAACCCTTTGTGTGCGAATTCGACTCTCGCTTGACCGATTTTTTTATACGGATATATAATCTATAGTACTCGTATATAAAAAGGCAAAGATAAAACTATTCGGTACTGTCTCTTCTCTTTTTGTCAACTGATTTTCTTTTTTTTGTTTAGTAGCTATTCTCGAGCTTTAGTGTTATCAATTTAAAAAAATATATAGATAAGTAAATGCTATTTATTTATATATATATATATATATATATATATATATATATATATATATATATATTCGGTTTAAAGATGCTTTATTTATTTCTCTAAAGAATAACATTCACTTAATGAGAAAAAAAAAATTACAAGTAGTTGAATATTATTTACATCGTGAACAACTTTACAAAAAAAAAAACAAAAAATATGGTATAGGTACATAAACACCAAATATGAGTTCATTAGGTAATAATATTGATACATTTATACATTTAGTCAAATAATATCATTTTTTACATAATGTTGTGGGTAGAACGGTGTTACAACTAAAATGTTTACGTACTTAATTGATAAACACAAAGATATAGAGAGCCTGTTACTAGAAAAGATACGGATAGAATTCAGTAATAAAAATGAGTATAATAATAAAATGTTAGTTATTTTATTATACGAGTATATATTCAGTTTAAATTATATTTAGATTACTTTTTTTTTTTTAATTTTCAACAATGATTATAATCCACTGGGCGATTAGCATACATGGATAGATAACTTCTTCATTGCACACACATAGGAAGAGTACAGCAGATTAAACGCAAGAAAAAGTTAACAAAAGGCGATCTTATTTTTATGAGCAATCTCTGACAGACAAGCTTTAATGAAAGGAATAATATGATTATAAACAGGACAGTATCTACGTATATATACATAAATATGGACATATAAAAAAGTATTTATATATATGCAAATCTCAAGACTAAGGAATTATATAGACAGAGCCTACAAAAGAAAAATTAAAGTCGAAAGCAGTAGCGTAATTTTACTGTATATGCTACTATTCCAGATTTTGTCATATAGGAATATAGGAAATTTTATATACATATGTAAGTATTAGTCAAATTAATTTACAGTTTTAGATAAGAAAATGATGATGATGATGACCTCCTGACCGATTTCGGCCACGGCGGCCAATCTCATTATAGTGCACAAGTGTACGCGCAGACACAAGTGCACTCTCTATTCCTGTCACTCTCATACTCCGGTAGGACGACTATTCGACACGACCGGTGAGAGTTAAGGCGCAGGACCGACGGCTTTACGTGCTCTCCGAGGCACGGGGGTGAAACACCGCCAACTTCCCAACTCCGGGCTGCTATTGAGGCTTACTAGACAGAAATACTCAATAACTAAACTTGGCCCGACCCGGGACTCGAACGCAGGACCTCCGGGTGTGCAGCCGTACATGCTAGCCACTACACCACCGAGGCAGTTAGAAATAAGAAAATATAAATAATACTGAATAATAAAAATAACACTATGTATATACTTTTGTATTGTTAATAAAAATAAAACTATGTATATTCTTTTGTATTTTTAAGCATTAGTTCACTTCCCCTTGCAAGAAAGTTACCATAATATTAGGTATTTTTATTTTGTAACATTTATTTACTTATTCCTCAGTACATTGTCATTAGTACACAGTTTTAAAAAATGAATATTATTTTGAAACATTACTGTTTGGCTTCATGTTTAGTTCTATGGCATTCTGTTTATTATTCTTTAGTCTCAGACACTTTGTGTATGGATGTATATATCGCAGGAAAATTGTTAAAACCGTGAAATTATAACTACCCGGAGTGTTGTCAAACGTCTCCTTTTCTTATAACATCACGAGATATTTTTTGATTAATTATAATTTCCCTAAGCACATTCAGTGATATTGTGAATCAATGAAATTTTGATAATCATTAGATAATAAAAGTCGTTAAATTGTGAAACGGGCACTGATTGGTCAAATTTAGACATCTTTTTTGATACGCAACATGAACCATAGACTTGATAAAATAAAGGAATAGAAATGTATTATTTTTAATTATTAATCATTTCATTATTGTTCATAGGTTCAATAGGTGTTCAATAAAATATAATAATAGGAAAATTATAATTTCTCTAGTGAAATTATAATTTAACGGATCTTAAATTATATAATAATATGGATATATAATATAATGGATTCCCCATACAAATCATCCCCACTTTCACACCCTTAAGGGATGATGTCCGGGATAAAAACTATCTTATATCCTTCCCAAGGTCTCAAACTATCTTCTAACAAAATTTCATCTTAATCGGTTCAGTAGTTTCGGAGCCTATTCGGTGCAAATAAACAAACAAACAATCAAATCCTTCCTCTTTGTAATATTAGTATAGATATATCAATTTCCTGCGACATATATACTAAACAAAATTTACATTTACTGTAATAAAAAGGTTTTAAAGCAAAATCTATTTAGGACTTTTCTTTAAAACCTTTCGATCTTAACCGACTATTGAAAAATCAGTTTTCAGTCGACTGCTTAAAAATAGCTATATAAATACTAATCGTCTTGAACTCGTATTTTTCAAAATTTTCCCATTAATAGTTGCATTCTCGTCTTAAAAATGAAAATAAAAAGTGAAGAGTCTTTAATCACTCTTCAGACAAAAGACTGTTCGTTAATGAAAAGGTTGGAACGTTATTCATTACGCTATCCGATTGGGATTTCGCAGTCGAATACATTTATTAGGATTTTTAAGATCTATTTCAATTCATTATACTTTTTTTATTATACTTATTCAAACTAAATAAAGTAGCGTTCATTGAATCGCAATACCATGCATCAAGCTAGTTGGTAAAAATACTTTCGGTTGGTAAAAAAATTCATGCCAGCGCTCGAAAGCTTCAAGACATACTTGATCCCCTGTACATACATTTGTTCCTCCATCTAACAGTTTCGGCCATGTGCACACAGACCTTGTCAGACCTTTGCCCGTGTCACAGGACTATAGATATTGTCTCACAGCTGTGGACAAATTTACACGTTGGCCAAAGCTGATACCGCCCCATGACATCAAAGCTGACACAGTGGCGAACGCTTTTATCATACCATGGGATCAGACCATAGTCGACCATAGCCAAGTGTAGGTTGGCCGACTTCATATGTCTTTTGAAAACTTCCTAGGTTCTTTCAGATATGCAGGTTTCCTTTACTGTAAATCAAGTGTTGAATGATATGTAAATATCAAAGATACGAGACCCGGGTTTCGAACCCGCTTCATTTGGTTTTTTAAGTAAGCGCGTTACCGCTGACCTATATATATAAATAATTCATTCATCAAAACCTTTAGGGTATCCTATTGTACTGGAATCGGAAAAATACTGCATAAAATAGTACTTGCCATTAAACATTTATAATTGGGATGCTGGTCGTTATGATTTTTTTTATGGAAGAATTCCGTATGGAAGAGTTCCGTACCCAAAGGGTAAAATGGGAACCTCTCACCAAGACTTCGCTGTCCGTCCTGTCGTCCGTCCGTCCGTCCGTCTGTATGTCTGTCCGTCTGTCACCAGGCTGTATCTCATAAACCGTGATAGTTAAACAGTTGAAATTTTCACAGATAATGTATTTCTGTTGCCGCTATACCAACAAATATTAAAAAAAAGAATAAAATAAACATTTAATGGGGCTCCCATACAAAAAACGTGATTTTTTTGCTCAATATTAATAACGGCAACAGGTAGCTTGAAATATTCACAGAATATTTAGTTATATATTCACTTTAAAAATAAATAATTAAATAAAATAAAACAAATATTCAAGGGGGGCTCTCATAAAGAGTCATGATTTTTTTGCCGTTTTTATAGATAATGGTACGGAAACCTTCGTGCGCAAGTCCGACTCGCACTTAGCCGGTTTTTTATTTCATTACGACTTATTATATTTTCAACATCAGACAGATCTATCATAGATTAAGGTAATAATTCCTTACATTTATCATTCATAGTTATGTATTGATCATGCCCATCGTTAACTCCCTAGATATTAAATCATTAGTCTTGATTATAATGCATTAACATAATATTATTACGTATAAATTGGCTTATACGCGATTCACTTATACTCTCTAATAAGGCTCTATTTCAACTATAGCGAAAATTTTGTAATATTTTTAATTATATTTTGTATCTATACTAATATTATAAAGCTGAAAAGTTTGTTTGTTTGTTTGTTTGGTTGATCGCGCTAATCTCAGGAACTACGAATCTGATTTGAAAAATTTCTTTTGCATTAGATAGCTCGTTAACTGAGGAAGGCTATAGGTTATATAACATCCCGGAAAAAGGTACGGATCCCGTGGGATAGATTTGTTTTTGTCTAGGGACGAACCCGAAGCGAAGCGAGAGTAAGTCGCTAGTGTTTCATTATATGAATTTAAAATGACTTTCAAGTCAGTTAAGTTTTTGTCTACGGTACAGGTTCAGATGGGTGACCGTTTTTTGACACAGCGTGGACGTGGCAAATTTGAATTTAGAATTTTATTAATTCAACTAGCATTTCTCGCGGCTCCGCCCGCGTTCAGATTATCAAAAATCAAATTCTTAAGCTTTACACATTAGTATACTCTTACATACCTATTCCACTTTCATTGCGCACCGCATGATTGGTAAATAATGGCAGTGATTGACAATGCCACAAAGGTTCCTCCGTTAATCTCATATTTGATTTAGTAATATTGCACTTTTTGTTTTAGTAATAACATTTATGTATGTCTATACTTCTGTTTTGTTTGTTTGTTTAGTTTTGGGCGATAAACTTTCAAACCACGGAATTAATTTGAATTATTTTTTACTAATAGTACCTATTGATTAATTTAATATTTAGCTGATTATTTAAATTACATAATGGTAACTTTTCTTAATGTTAATTTGTCGCGAAACAGGGATTGGTTAGCGCTAGTTAGTAATATTTTCCAAATGGATTTTCAAAAGAAAGTGTAATAAGTAAATAATTCTAAGCAAATGCTTTTTATTATTTCATATGGCTCGGCTAATATGGTTAAAGTCGTAAGAATTTTATTATGTCCTTTAAGCCTTTACCTTCCAAGAAATGGTGTCAAAAAAAAACTGAAAAAGTTTAGGTATAACAGTTCCTAAAATAGGTACTTTTGCAAAGTTTTTGAGATATGGAATATTTTTAGTTACCCGCTTTGTCAGTTTAACAGCCATTAACTTGTTTTCCACTTATTTTTATGGTTGATAGAATGAGTCGATATTGCGGAAACGTAAATATTATTCGTATTTATTTTAGTGTTAACTTAACAAAACACGTAAGTACGGAAAACAACACAGAATTTTGCTATACGAAACTTATAATGCGCGAGTTGGATTTGCATTTGCCCAATTTTTACATTAAAAGATTAAAAAACATTAACATTATTTACTAAATAATAAAAATTTACAAATATTAAATATTTAATAATGTACCTACATTAAATATTTTTTGGAAAATCTTATTGAAATAGACATTATTATCGATACAGAGGCCGAATCTATAGTTTTTAGAATTTTTGTCTGTCTGTCTGTCTGTCTGTCTGTCTGTCTGTCTGTCTGTCTGTCTGTTACCGCATCACAGAAAAACCACTGGAGGGATTTTGATGAAATTTGGTATGATGATAGCTGGTGATCCGGGTCAACATATAGGATACTTTTTACCGCAGAAAAATATCTCATTTCTGAGAAAACATACAAAAACTGGTTGGAACAAAACCATGATGATACTATCTGTAAACAGTTTAGCGAGGTAACTTACTAAATATGGTAAAAACTATAAAAATAGCTTATCTTGAAAATCAAATTATCAATTGCGCTATTTTATCCATAAAAATAGTTATTTTAATTAATATTTATTTGTGTTATTTAGATATTCGACAACAGATGTCGCCATGTGTATTTAAAATACATAGTTTTAATCCCAAAAAATGAATGTACACATATGACCTTTTTACGTTTTTATTAGAATTACTACTAAATTACCCGCGGCCCCGCCCGTGTTTAAATTATCAGTAAAGCAAACTTTTTGGCTTTATAAATTAGTAACTATCTATAGTTTTTAGAATTTTTTCTGTCTGTCTGTATGTAACCGCATCACAGAAAAACCAATGGAGAGATTTTGATAAAATTTGTACGATAATAGCAAGTTATCCGGGTTAACACATAGGATTCTTTTTATCGCAGGAAAATATCTCATTTCCGAGAAAAAATACAAAAATTGGTTAAAGTAAAAGCACGATGATACTATTAATATTTTAGCAAGGTAACTTACTTATATATGTTATAACTACTAAAAAAAACTTATCTTAAAAGAAATATTAATAGCGCTATTTTATTCATTAAAATAGTTATTTTAATGAAAATTTATTTATGTGTTATTTAGATATTTGACAGTAGATGTCGCCATGTGTTTTCAAAATACATCATTTTAATCGAAAAAAAAATGTACAAATATAACCTTTCTATTACTTTATTATAATTACTACTAATTTACCCGCGGCCCCGCCCGTGTTTAAATTTTTAACAAAACAAACTTTTTGCCTTTATAAATTAGTAACATATTAGTAATATTTTGTTGGCCGAAACAATTTTCAAATGAGAATATTTGTAAATTTTTATTATTTAGTAAATAATGTTAATGTTTTTTATCTTTTAATGTAAAAATTGGGCAAATGCAAATCCAACTCGCGCATTATAAGTTTCGTATAGCAAAATACTATGTTGTTTTTCTTACTTACGTGTTTTCTTAGGTTAACACTAAAATAAATACGAATAATATTTACGTTTCCACAATCTCTACTCATTTTTTCAACCATAAAAATAAGTTCGATTTATATTATTTTATAACATTTTATGGAAAACAAGTTTATGGCTGTTAAACTGCCAAAGCGGGTAACTAAAAATATTTCATATCTCAAAAACTGTGAAAAAGTATTTTAGGAACTGTTATACCTCAACTTTTTCACTTTTACTTGACACCTTTTCTTGGAAGGTAAAGGCTTAAAGGACACAATAAAATGCTTACGACTTATCATATTAGCCGAGCCATATGAAATAATAAAAAGTATTTGCTTAGAATTATTTACTTATTAAACTTTCTTTTGAAAATCATTTTGGAAAATATTACTAACTAGCGCTAATTAAGAAAAGTTATCATTATGTAATTTAAATAATCAGCTAAATAATAAATTAATCAATAGCTGTCTATTAGTAAAAAATGATTAAAATGATTTGAGAGTTTATCGCCCAAAACTAAAAAAAAAAACAAACAAAACAGAAGTATACACATACATAAATGTTATTGCTAAAACAAAAAGTGCATAACGGAGGAACCTTTGTGGCATTGTCAATCATTGCCATTATTTATCAATCATGCGGTGTGCAATGAAAGTAATGTATAATGTAAGAGTATACTAATGTGTAAAACCTAAGAATTTAGTTTTTAATCATCTGAACGCGGGCGGAGCCGCGGGAAATGCTAGTATCTAAATAACACATAAATAAATTTTCATCAAAATAACTATTTTAATGAATAAAATAGCGCTATTGATATTTCTTTTAAGATAAGATTTTTTAAATAGTTTTAACATTAATATGTTAAGTTACCTTGCTAAAATGTTAATAGTACCTATCATCTTGCTTTTATTTTAACCAGTTATTGTATTTTTTCTCAGAAATGAGATATTTTCCTGCTGTAATAAATATCCTATGCATTGACCGGGACAACCTGCTATCACCATACCAAATTTCATCTAAATCCCTCCATTGGTTTTGCTGTGATGCAGTTACATACAGACAGACAGACAAAAATTCTAAAAACTATAGATTCGGCCTCTAACTCGCTAGTAATATTTCAATAAGATTTACCGAAAAATATTGATTGTACGGATTCGGCTTAGTTACAATTTTATTATGTGTATAGTTACTCATTTATAAAATCAAAATTCAAAAGTTTGCTTTATTGATAATTTCAACACGGGCGAGGCCGCGGGTAATTTAGTAGTAGGTAATTCTACATACATTCATACATTTATTTTTTTGGAATTAAAACTACGTATTTTAAAAACACATGGCGACATCTATTGTCAAGTATCTAAATACAAATAAATAAATATAATTAAAATAACTATTTTAATGAATAAAATAGCGCTATTGATAATTTGATTTTCAAGATAAGCTATTTTTAATAGATTTTACCATATTTAGTAAATTACCTTGTTAAACTATTTATAAATAGTATCATGGTGGTTTTATTCCAACCAGTTTTTGTGTTTTTTCTCAGAAATGAGATATTTTCCCGCGGTAAAAAGTATCCTATATGTTGACCCGGATAACCAGCTATCATCATACCAAATTTTATCAAAATCCCTCCAGTGGTTTTTCTGTGATGCGGTAACAGACAGACAGACAGACAGACAGACAGACAGACAGACAGACAAAAATTCTAAAAACTATAGAATCGGCCTCTGCATCGATAATAATGTCTATTTCAATAAGATTTTCCAAAAAATATTTAATGTACAGATTCGGCTTAGTTAGAATTTTATAATATGTATAGATTAAAAATGGAAAATTGAAGATAAAAAAGGTTGGGTCTGAAATAATATTTAATATTCGTATATTTCTAATAACGCGCTCCTTTCACTAACGTCCGATCTACATTCCATGCTTTCTTCATGTTTTTATATACATACATCAAAAAAAGTACTATAATCGATGAGTATATTTTTTGTTATAAGTACCTGGAAAACCGAATTATTCGGTATTTTTTAAAGTCGTGTTTTTCGGAGAAGATGTAAAAACCTATGTAGTTGAACTTAAAAAGCAAAACCTAATTACAAAATTTGATCCAAATCGTTAGAGCCGTTTCCGAGATACATGAAGTTTTATATATGTACAAAAATCGTTTAACATGATAAAATATACTCCATTTGCGTAGTACGTAGGTATGACGATATACATATCTATATTGTATGGTAGTCTTTCTAGTAATATAAGATACTAGCGACTCACTCTCGCTTCGCTCAGGTGTGTCCCTAGGTCCCCAAAACGTGCGTTTACATTGTCGTGGTGGGAGGCTCAGTAGCGTCGCGAAGCCAAGAAATGCACAGGAAGGTTGCCCACTTCGGTGGGCGGTGGGATGTGGCCCACTTCGATGGGCGGTGTGCCATGCGGGTTGCTTCTGGTACTTCTTCTGATAGCGGAGTGGATACCCTAATAAGACGGGGGAGGTTTTTGTTGGGTTTTAGTGGGTAGTACTGGCTTTTCTAGCCTGTGAGTCCCACATAACCGTATGCGTAAATGTATTTCCCAACATAAAAAAGTGTCCCTAGTGTGTCTGTGTATCTGCTAGTGAATTGCCCTTCAAAATCGGTACAGCTGTTTCGGAGATTAACCGGAACAAACAGACAGACAGACGAAAACTTAAAAAAATATTTTTTTCTTATTAGTACCATATATACTTTTATATGTATTTAGTAAAAAGCTCTTATTTTAACATCACAAACACACACTTCAATTTTATTTATCTGTATAGATAAGCCTGTTAAATGAAACTATCTTTTCAGATTTTCTCGCGTTTTTCTTTTACATTTTTGCTTCCGATGTTTCGAATGCTTTACAGCAATGATGGTCTAAGAGAGTCTTACGTTTTTAGACGTCTCAAAAGTTATTATATAGTTGTTACAGACGGTATTGTTCTTTATATTTGTGCCCACAAAATTTTACAATAATATGGAAGAAATAGACACTATATGTATAAGCTATTTCCATTCCACACTCAAATCGAACAACTAACAAACATACTCACTAACTTTTAATAATAGTGTCACCTATATATGTATATACTAGAAATGATTCGCACATGAAAATATTAGAGGTGCGAGACCCGGGATTTGAACCCGCTTCACTCGGTTTCCCAAGCGAGCGCGTTACCACTGGGCTACCACTGCCTAACATAATTACCACTTGCCTTACGGTGAAGGAAAACATTGTGAGGAAACTTGCATGTCTGAGAAAACCTAGCAAGTTTTCGAAAAAGTCCGCCAATCCGCACTTGGCCAGCGTGGTGGACTATGGCCTGATTCTCCTCGTATACAAGGGAGGCCCCTGCCCAGCAGTGGGACGTTAAAAAGGGGCTGAATACATATATGTATATAGTATATAATATTAGTGTCACTTATGAGATAATATTTTGCTACCATATACTAAAATCTTTATACAAAATATTCTCAAAGCGCGGTCTGATTTAATTCAATGTCACGGCTGACAATTAGGGCGAGCTTGATTAACGAGCCGCGGCTTTGTGGTGGGAGGCAACGCTTGTGTTTGTGATTGGGCTAAACGCATTGGCAAGTCACATTATAATACTAGGTAATTTTGGAGTTTGATAGTAAATTAGCTTTTTAGGAACTTTGAAGGTCATTTGAGTGAAAATTGTTTTGAGTTACGGGTTAAAAGAAATTTACGCTTCAACTTATTTATGTGTTATATAAGTGTACTAATAACTCACCCTCGCTTCGAGTTTGTCCCTAGTCAAAACCAAATTTATCCCACGGGAACCATCCATTTTTCTGGGATGATATATAGCTCAGTTATATCTAATGCAAAAAGAATTTTTCAAACCGGATTAGTAGTTCCTGAGATTAGCGCGTTCAACCAAACAAACAAACAAACAAACTCTTCAGCTTTATAATATTAATATAGATTTGACCGACTTCAAAAAGATATCCTCGACAATTGTAAATCAAAATAAAAATAGATTATAACTCAAAGGTGGTTCCATAAAAATGTTACTTCTAATGTATATATATTGAGCCTTCCTTAACGTCCCGCTGCTGGACACGGGTCTCCCTTTAACACGAAGACGATCAGGCCATAGTCCATCATAATTGCGGACTTATAGTATTCACGTGTCTTGCTAGGTTTTCTGAGACATGCAGAGTTCTCACAATGTATTTCTTTACCGTTAAAAATGATAATCGTATTGAAAATGATTCGCACATGATGATATCAGAGGTGCCTACCCGAGTTTTGAACACGCTTTACTTAGTTTCCCAAGCATGCGCTTTACCATCTGACTACTACTGCAATATGTAGTGGAATAATTATTTTTAAGTGATTTTAAAGTCGGTGATCGTTTTTGCTAATTTGATAATAGATGTTCAGGAATACTGAAATTCTAACAAAACAAAGCTAAAACCACCGTTTAAAATCTAAGTACCTATTATATATATTATATAAAAAAAAACATAGATAAAAGAAGATTTCAACAAACAAAACGAGGTCAGAAAACCGCTAGTAAATGTATAATACAAGTTTCTATATTTCTACTGTATTTAAAGAACGTAATAACGTAGGGAGCATTAATAATGCCTTGGTTGAGAATACAGTGTTACTGACATTAGGGTGAGCCAAACAAATGATCAGCGACTGCGAGTTAAATTCGTCGTTCGCATGTTTTAGGCCACATTTATAAATACACTGCTACCTTTCGTTTATTTCTATACTTGTTTAGTTATTATGGTTGTATTTTATTATAATATTAGTTACATTCTTTTATTTGACGACTCGTTTGGCTCAGTTTCTAGTGCTTGCTATTGTAATGTGCCAGCGGTCGCGGATTCGAGTCCCGCTGGGGGCATTCATTTTTGTGAAGAGCACTAATGTTTGTACTCCAGTCATGGGTGTTTATATTTATAATATAGTCCAAGCGAAATGCAGTTTGGAAACAAAATATTGAAAACCTGAAGTTTTATTATTTTAAAATATTAGCAGGTATATAAGGAATAGAAATTCATAAAATGCCCCCGATGCCCAGCCACCCCCGAGAAATGGGGGGACGCAAAGCGCTGAAAAATAGTTTTTTTCAATTTCCGGCTTACTGTGACGTTTTATCGAAAAACGTTTTCAACAAAAGTTGTAGGTCTAGTAAAAATCTACAACTTTTATTTATAACACTTTTTACAACAACCTCAAAGTTTTCGAGATATTTGCAAAAAAACTCATTTTTTAATTTTTTCTTGGTTTTTTATTTTTTATTTCTAGAATAATTTTTCAATTCCCATGAAACTAAGGTAATGTAATCTACAATATATATAAAATAAATAAAAAAAAAATTGAAATTGAAATGTTTAGCCATTTCCGACAAAAGTATGTTTTAAGGCCTCGAGAGGCTGAAAATCACCCCCAATTTCAAGTGGACGTTTACATTTAAAAATTTTTTTGTACAATTTTCAGATAGAGCTCGTTCTTTTCGCCTTGAACTCTACTTTTTGAAGAAACAAAAACATTGTATGGTCGCCCTGTAAGAACACTCTTAAAAATTGAAAACATTGGAGAAATCGATAATTTTTACTTTGTTAACTACATTTTTTTTAATTATCATTGGAAAAGTGTACTTTATTAACCAAATTCTTATAAACTGTTTATACCAGTGTATTTTCGGGAAAAAACGAAAAAAACGGTATTCTTAAGTTTTTAATTTGTCGCTTATTATTTATACAATATCGCCGTAAACATTCCAACTTTGCAATTTGACGAGTCGTGAAGAAATTATAAAAATTGGAATTCACGTAAAGTACACCCTTTTCTTTTGTATTTTTTTCCACTGGAATCTATTTATGTTATTATTTTTTTGAATTTATCGATATTTTATTAATTTTTGATCGATTTTGGAGTTAATTTTATTGCTTTTTTCAAAAAAAATAGACTTTAAGGTAATTACAGAAAGAAATGAAATTCATTCGTAGTCTAATCTTGTTTATTCATTAGTTAAAAGTATAATTTAAAAAAATTACGTTGATATTTACAAAATTTGGTCATAGTTTTGTTAAAAAATCATAAAAAAATGTATAAAATGAAAAAAAAAGTTTTTACTAAACTCTTTACGTCGATTTTTCCTGAGATATTCGACTTTCATTTTTTTTCATCAATATCTAAGCATTTGATGGATGCACAGTACATTAAAGGGTAATTTAAAAATTTCAATCTTTTTAAAATTACCCTTCAATGTTCTTTTTTTTGTTTTTAATTGTTGTTTTTTCGTATTTTACATTTTTTGTAAATATCAACTTAATTTTTTTAAATTATACTTTTAACTAATGAATAAACAAGATTAGACTACGAATGAATTTCATTTCTTTCTGTAATTACCTTAAAGTCTAATTTTTTAGAAAAAAGCAATAAAATTAACTCCAAAATCGATCAAAAATTAATAAAATATCGATAAATTCAAAAAAATAATAACATAAATAGATTCCAGTGGAAAAAAATACAAAAGAAGAAGGTGTACTTTACGTGAATTCCAATTTTTATAATTTCTTCACGACTCGTCAAATTGCAAAGTTGGAATGTTTACGGCGATATTGTATAAATAATAAGCGACAAATTAAAAACTTAAGAATACCGTTTTTTTCGTTTTTTCCCGAAAATACACTGGTATAAACAGTTTATAAGAATTTGGTTAATAAAGTACACTTTTCCAATGATAATTAAAAAAAATGTAGTTAACAAAGTAAAAATTATCGATTTCTCCAATGTTTTCAATTTTTAAGAGTGTTCTTACAGGGCGACCATACAATGTTTTTGTTTCTTCAAAAAGTAGAGTTCAAGGCGAAAAGAACGAGCTCTATCTGAAAATTGTACAAAAAAATTTTTAAATGTAAACGTCCACTTGAAATTGGGGGTGATTTTCAGCCTCTCGAGGCCTTAAAACATACTTTTGTCGGAAATGGCTAAACATTCAATTTTTTTTTTATTTATTTTATATATATTGTAGATTACATTACCTTAGTTTCATGGGAATTAAAAAATTATTCTAGAAATTAAAAATAAAAAACCAAGAAAAAATTAAAAACTGAGTTTTTTGCAAATATCTCGAAAACTTTGAGGTTGTTGTAAAAAGTGTTATAAATAAAAGTTGTAGATTTTTACTAGAACTACAACTTTTGTTGAAAACATTTTTCGATAAAACGTCACAGTAAGCCGGAAATTGAAAAAAAACTATTTTTCAACGCTTTGCGTCCCCCCATTTCTCGGGGGTGGCTGGGCATCGGGGGCATTTTATGAATTTCTATTCCTTATATACCTGCTAATATTTTAAAATCATAAAACTTCAGGTTTTCAATATTTTACTTTTTCTTAAAAATAACTGCATTTCGCTTGGACTAATATGTATTTGTTTAAAGTTATATATGTGTAGTGTATCAATTATCTGGTATCCATAACACATGCTTCGTAGCTTACCATGGAACTAGATGGCGTTTGTTGTATGTTAATGTCCCAACATATTTATTTATTTATTTATTCTTAGGCGAATGCGATGGATAAAATATGGTCAAAAATAATTACAAATTAGTATCCAATATATAAAAAAAGAAGGAAGGGTAGACTTAAGAAACTTATCGCCCCGACTGGCAAAAGGTACTTGTCTTATTTTATTTATTTAATTGTATCTTGTTCTTGTTTATGTATGTTTGTAAGTATGTATGTATATAAGTTAGTATGTATATGTGTATTATGTTTGTATTTTTGTTTTGTGTGTATAAGTATGTATAAGTATGTATGTATATATGTATGTATGTACGTTTGTATGTATATGTGTATTGTTTATCTATTTGTATTGTATGTATAAGTATCTCAAATACTGTATTATAGCAAGTACACCGCCTACCGTTTCTCTCACACTCTCCTTTACCTGATAGTTGGTTGCCTGGAAGAGATCGCTTTAAGCGATAAGGCCGTCTGCTGTACATCTATGTTTATTATTATTATTTTTTTTTTTATTAATGTCTGTATACATTTTTTGTTTGGTGTACAATAAAGAGTATTATTATTATTATTATATTAATTACATCGTGTGGCTTTGTTCGCGTCTAAATTATATTTTATTTTCTTTCAACGTTCTTGGGCAGCGCCACCTAAAATAAAATTAAACTGTTGTTAAAGCCACTATAATAATAGTTAAACGGTAATAACAGTATTATCTCACGAAAAAATATTAGCATATATAAATAATAAATATCTTCATAATTTATACAGATAAATAAAATTGGAGTGTCTGTTTGTAATATTAAAATAATCGCTTTTTACTAAATGCATATGGATGTATATACAGTACATATACCAAAACAACATTTTTTACAATTTTTGTCTGTCTGTCTGTCTATCCGTCTGTCTATCTGCCTATCTGTCTGTCTGTCTGTTTGTTCCGGCTAATCTCCGAAACTGCTGGACCAATTTTAACGGGACTTTCACTGGCAGATAGCTGATATTATAAGGAGTAACTTAGGCTACTTTTATTTTAGGAAAAAAATTAAGGTTTCGCTCAAAAAAATTAAAACGTACCTAGGGACGAACCCGAACGAAGCAAGGGTGAGTCGCTAGTAAACAATAAATATCTTCTAAATATCTCCTGGATCCGGGGTATGGTCTACATGCGTGTCAAGTTTTATCCATTTCAATAAAACGGTTTGTATACGATTAAGTCAGCGATGGAGCCACATATTGCATAATATTGTTATAGACTAGAAAAACTCGTTTCACAAATTTAAAGCCTTAACTCCCTAAGGTTCGTAATCTAGAGCATGTTTATCAAAATCATCGACATAGTCCAAAAATAGATGGATGTCTCAGTGGGCTGGTCATTTCTTACGTAGATCTGACAACCATTGGAATCGAAAGAACAGTGAAGATCGCGACTAGATAAGCAGCGTGGGAGTCCTGCGACTCAATAATCAACATTAAGAGGATAACTGGTACGTGCTTAGTAAAGCCTAGGATGGAAAATCCTTGATGCTACTAATGCCGTATATAAAATTTTCTGTCTGTCCATCTCCCTGTTTGTTCCAAATAATCTCCAAAACGGCTGGACCGATGTTGACGGGACTTTTACTGGCAGATAGCTAATCTTATAAGGTACTCCTTATAAGAACTACTTAATATAACTTAGGCTACTTTTATTTTAGATAAAAAAAGTCGCTAGTTGTTACCTAAAATAAATACCTACCAACTATTTCTGAATACGAGTAGAATCAGAATTTCGTAGCTCGTTATGCAGTTCCAAACTCTACTCGTTATCTAATCGAATATCCAAGTGGCTAACAATTACAATATTTGCAATGGTAATAGATACAGTTTCTATCAAGTTTGTACCAAAGACCTACAAATGATTAGAAAGACGTATCGAACTAAGTCTGCATTTTATGTAATGTAACTTTCATGAAACACAATTTATGAATCGAGATACCATAATATTAATATACATTTTAATTTCTAAAAATATAAGCTTTTAAATAAATCCTTTTGATTAAAAATAAAAAAAACTAAAAATAAGATTTTTCAGTAAAAGGGGCCAAACGAGCAGACCACCGGACGGCTATTGTCGCTCATAGTCCATAGACATCTGCTACATAAGAGGAGTTGTGAATGTGTTGTCAGCCTTTTAGGAACCCGAAGACTACTATACAGTACCCATATTACAGCGCTTAGGGAAAACCTCAAGAGGAATATCGTTCTACGATTTCACGTGCAAAGTAGAACTGAACGTGATGCATGGACGTTTGTGGAATGCCAAGTATCTAGGATGTGTTGATGACATCCAATCCGACAGCGAAGGGTGCGATGATCAATTATAAATATTCGTTACCAATAAACCCTGTTGAATGCATGTAAATAAATATAAAATATAAGAAGTACAATCACACAGAATAAGAAAAACCGATGTTAAAATCTATCTTATATATTTAAACGAGCAATTCTTCTATATTAATTTATTTATACCGGCGATCTCGGAAACGGCTCTAACGATTTCGTTGAAATTTGGCATGTGGGGGTTTTCGGGGGCGAAAAATCGATCTAGATTAGTCTTATGCCCGGAAAAACGTGTGTTTTCGAGTTTTCATGCTGTTTTCTTTCGCAATATTCCACGCAAATTATGGTCGATAATTTTTTAGATTTCCGGTAATTTTTAACATAACCGGGTTTGAATCTTGGTAGGGACACAAAGTTTTGACTTTTGTTTTTTTTTTGTATTTATTCAAGTTTTTAGTTTTTTTATCTAAAAATACGATATAACAAAAAAGAACTCCGAGCAAAGCTCGGTTGCCCAGATACTAAAGTTATTAAATGACAAATCAATTTTATTATATTAGTACAAAATTTGTAATTAAAAGTTAAAATATTACTTTCAAAACAACACGACGCCTTGAGGGTAATCAACGTTCACCTGAACTGGAATCAAGTTAAACGGTTACAGTTTTAACAAAGCAATTTGTGCGTTTATTAGAAATTTCATTGTGTTAACAAGTTTAGATGAAAGCAATCGGAAGGAAGTTGATAAGATATTAAAATGAACATTTGAATTGTGAGATGTTTGAAATATTTTTCTTACTTATTATTTGCTTCAAAATTCATTAACAGCCAAGTGATAACGCGATTACTTGGAAAAGCAAATAAAGCAGGTTCAAATCTCGCGCCTTTAATATTTTCATATGAAGGAAGAAAAACTGTATGTTTAGGAGAACCTAGCAAGGTTTCGACATATAAAGACAACCAACCCGCACTATACAGACTATCGTAGTGAGATAGTGAAGATTAAAGGTGAAAAGATAACAAATAGAGTTACTTATTTATAATATTAGTATGGATATAAACTTCATAGGCTTCAAAGACGCCATTATTAGAAGTAAGTTAAATTAATTTCATAGATAGATTACATTGAGGTAAATCTAATAAAGGGATGTTTTAACAATACATTTTGATATTAAATTACTTATAGATATTACATGAGAAAACGTATTGCCTTACTCTGCATAGTTTTTCAATTCCTCTTAATTCCTGGTAACGAAGTTCTCTAACTAAATTTTCAAGAAAATATATTTTATTCTATCCAGTGACTAACGCATTCTTTAGTGTCTAAAATACTCCACTAAAAACTAGATTCAGAGGTTGAACTAACACTTTATGACAAAGTTCTACTTTTAGCAAAAGAAATGTTTCATACTCATATCAAATACTTAGTTTACAAATCAAAATTATTGAAAGTAAATTTCGGAATGTAAAATCAACTTTTAAAAGTGGAGTTTTGGAGAAGCTTACTTTAGTAAATTTACAACTATGAATCTCACTATAATATGCCACATGTGCCATTAATTTCCTATCAAATATGATTGCCAATGATAATATAATATATTAATTTTTAGCCACTCGCGTGGTTGGCACATTATTATAAAAAAAATTCATGTTATTTCATAATAATAATGTATGAGCCACTTTCCGAATTTCACTCAAATCCTAATGATTTAAGAACAGCTTAATAGGCGTTACAAAGTCAAGTCCTAACAGACAAACATTCACTCATAAAAATTCGCATTTATAACATTACTGTGATTATAGGATATTTCAATTTCCTGACGAAACGTACTGAATACATGAAAAGGAAATAAGTTTTTTTCTTGCCACGTTGTATGCAGCGGTTCCGCTCACCGAAGTTAAGCATCATCGGACACAGTACTTAGGTGGGTGACCAGTGGGTGGTGAATTATGATCTGATCCACCTCGTATAAAAGGAGGCCCATGCCCAGCGCTGGGACATAAAAAGGGGCTGAATACAAATATTTTTATCGTAATACCTAACATAAAATGCGATAGTTTTTATATAGGTGTAGTTTTGTTACTCCTTGAATCAGATACAGCTGGAGATATTTCGATGAAATTTAGTATACAGATGAACTATGACCTAAGTAACATATACAATATACATAGGCTACTGTTAGTTATATAATATTAATTTTTGATACCTACCTCTCACTAGCGTTAATATCCCCAACGGCATAACCAGGATAGCGACAAGCAGATCAGTTATCGCCAATGACATCAAGAAGTAATTCGTCACATTCTGTAACCTTCTTTCCAAATAAATTGCCAAACAAACCAACACGTTCCCAGCTGCAGTGCAAACAACTAGCGCTATTGCCACTAACGCCCACCAATTATTTACGACACCTACATCTGTAGATGTTCTATTTCCATCTGTTTCATTTATTATCTCAATAAATTCTTTAATTGAGTAATTAGCATCCAATGTGTAATTGATATTAGTAATTAAAGGGTAGTTGTATTCTTTTTCATTCATTGTGAGGTGCTTTTGGGGAACCTCTCAGTTTCATTTTTGATTGGACGCATTTCATCTTATTTCGTAAATATGATAGATGTTGTTCCTAGGATCCATTTTGCATTTCATTTTCAATAGTTTTCACTTTTAGCAAGCATCTGCAAAGAGAAAAAAAAAATGATTAAGTGGTGTTTTTTTTTTATTATTTATATTTATATTAATTCTTTTTGTTTTTGTTTTGTATGTTGAACTTAGGATAAAAATTAATTAACAATACAGATTGGTATTGTTAATGAATTTATTAAAAGTATATATTAAAAGCAAGCTGAACTAAAACAACGGTAGTTTCAAGCCAACTGCGGCGAAGCCAAAAGGAGGGTTATATAATTTACCTGTATATAATACATATATAAATGTACGTACTATTTTTGTACTTATATGTTATCGATAACGCATCTTAGGATATATTAAAAGTAAAAAAATCTAAATAGCCGTGGATTTTAAGAGCGAATTTGGATGTCTTGAACAACGTTTTCTTCCAATCCTATCGAGAATCGAAGAGAGTATTTAAAGGGGATGACAAAAAATGTGTACTACGAGTACACACCTTAAATGCTTAAAAATAATTTACTTTAATAAACTGTTAATTAAAACTCCAATTATAATTATCTTACTGAATACTATGTTCCTACTTCAACTTGTTTCCATATTTTGCATCAGTCGGGTTTTTCTTGTGTTATAATTAATTTTTTTATTTCTGAACTATAGATTCGGCCTCTGTATCGATAATAATGACTATTTCAATAAGATTTTCCAAAAAATATGTAATCTACAGATTAAATTAAGTTAAAATATTATTATACGTATATTTGATTTTATATATTTATATATAAGATTCATGATACAGTATTCGCCACATAAATGGGCCCAAGATGGCTGTGATCAACTTGGTACTCCTTTTTGTTTTTCTTACATCACAAATTTTACAATACACACTCACTTAAAATAGATACCTAAATATTAACTAATTTTATATGTATGTAATATATAATAAGTGTTATTTAAATGGAAACTTCAGTCGAATTATTTATGAATTCAAATGGCTGTCGTTTCGAACCGCTTCATTTGGAATCCAATCTCAACGTTACAGTGCCCGTATTGATAACGTGAATATATAACGTTTTATATGAATTGGTCCTTAGAGGGAATGTTATTGAAATAGATTATGTAAAAGTGAAGTATGTAAAATTAAGTTTAAGTATGAATAAGCCTGTTTTATTCATAAAAAAGTCTAGAGGCAGTAGGAGCCTAGAAAATCAAGGGAAGTGGGATGATAAAGGCTAAAGACATGAAAAAATAACTTATATAAAGTAACGAAAAATATATTGACTACATATAAAAAAATACAAAATTTAGTAAGAGAACTGAATAGAAGAACAAACAAAAAAAAATACTAAAAATCCAATATAAATCCAGACACTCCCAAATTGGATACAATTCAAATTTAAAAGTATAAGGCTTTTAAATTATTGCCTATTAAGGAAAAGGCGCCTTACTTCGAGGGGTTCGGAGATTGACACCGTATTCCGAGATATTTATAAAAACGGTATTTACAGTGACTTAGATTTAAGATGATTAAATAAACATAAATAAATAAATATAAATATGTTGGGACATTAACACACAGCACCATCTAGTTAAATGGTAAGCTACGAGGCTTGTGTTATGGATACCAGATAGTTGATACATTACACATATGTTAACTTTAAATGCATACAAATTATAAATATAAACACCCATGACTGGAGTACAAACATTCGTGCTCATCACACAAATGAATGCCCATAGCGGGACTTGAACCCGCGACGGCTGGCACAGCAAGTAGGGTCGCTACAAACTGAGCCAAACGCGTAGTCAGTCGATTACTATTTACAGTGACTTAGAAACTCTTTTAACACGATTTTGCTAACTTCAATTAAACTATTTACTATCCAACTTTAGGGTTCATAAGATTAAAACACACGTTTTTTGGCTGGAGACGTTTAATTGGAAAAAACGTCGCTTATTTACAATTATTTTTATAAGGCTAAATAACGTCCCATACTCGTTCTATTTAAGCTTCCATCTTACTCTATTATTATGTTTGACTCGTTTACTCATTCACTTACTCATTGACATAATATGTCTATCTCATTCCCACATATCTATCTCTCAACAATCAATCTACATAACTAATGTGATTGTACTATGTAATGGAATATAGTAACTCAATTTTGACCTACTTACCGTCAAATCAATTTGAATCTTTCTTAGTACAAGAAATCCGGATGACAAAGAAATAAAACAATCATATTAAGGCTGACATAAAGCCATGAGATGGATAGTGAACCTTTAAATTACTAGTAAAACATTTTAGTTTAGGCTCATATTATGTTTTTTGATCGATTGATCGTTTTTTAAAGACTTTCTAATATATAGTTTAGTTTTTTTAATGTATACTAGCTTGGATATTGTATGTTATCCTTAAGAGATAGACGTATACCATCGCAAACTTTTTGTAGATCTTTTTTAAAGGTGTAAAATACTGTAGTACATTATTGATCTATCTCGTAGGGTTCAGCTAGCGTTTGCAATGTAAGCGCAAAAAAATGTGTTTATTTACGACATCACATTAGAAACCTCTAAAATTATCAATGTTTTTTTGTCTACTATATTATGCATATGTTATACATATAAACCTTCCTCTTGAATCACTCTATCTTTAAAAAAAACCGCACCAAAATCCATTGCGTAGTTTTAAAGATCTAAGCATACATAGACACAGACAGCGGGAAGCGACATTGTTTTATACTATGTAGTGATTACTAGAAGTCCTCTCTCTTGTGTTTATAATATCAAAAGGGTATAGTTTGCTAACGACTAATATTTAGTTTAAGAAGATCGCTTCATTAAACTACTACTACTACTATCAATAATTTTGTTTCGAGTCTCATTATATTGTCATAATAAAGTATAGTGTTTATTAATGTAACTGAAAATGCGCTAAAGTACTCAAAAAATATCTTAGACTAATTTTGTATCGCATATAATTCTTAATCTAAAATACCTGTTATTATAAATAGGTTAAATGGTAACAAACATCTATACATATAATAAAACTGTAGAGGTCGAATGTCTGTACACAGAAAAAAAATGCTAAAAACCGAGTCAGGGGGATGTAAGAAGAGCCATAGAACAAATCCAGATTTTTTCAATTTTTTGTTTCTGTCTGTCTGTCTGTACGAGTTAATCTCCAAAACTGTTAACATAATAGGCATTTTAATTATATTTGTTTAATTTTGAGAACATGAGAATATCATTATTTGCATTATTACATGGAGTTTCTAAGAATTAAAAATCAAATCGGAACAAGGGTTATTTAATATTTCCATTTCGATTGGAGTAAGATGAATGCTTTAGATTTTCTTTAACTTTCATTATAAATCAAAATCTAATATCCAAACCCTTATTCTATTTTAGGAAATCAAGATCAATAAGAAACGGCTGGGCTTTCAGAAAGGTACAAATACTTAATATGTCCTTTTGAGGTTTGGTGATCTTATCGTGAAATATGGTGCCTACATCGTAGACAAAGTTTTCACCCGCGACTTTGCTGGGCTATTTAATATTTCCATTTCGAATTTAACTTAAGTCAAGTTTTCAACATTCGTATTTGGCATTGGTATTTAGCGGTTAGTATCTACGTATATGTATCTATACTAATATTATAAATGTGAAAGTATTTGTTTGTTTGTTTGTTTGTTCGTTTGTTTGTCCTTCTTTCACGTCGAAACGCAGTAACGAATTGGCGTGATTTTTTATGTGGAGATAGTTAGACGGCTGGAGAGTTACATAGGTCAGTTTTTAACGCGAGAGATTACCTCATTCCTACGGAAAAACACGTAATATAACCTAAAAATTATTTTTGAGCAGAATTACTTGAAACATGGTATTAATGCTCTTTAATACAATCGAATAAATAGGTGTTTTAGTATTTTTAGAAAATCATCCCTTATGAGAGTAAAATAGAGGGTGAAAGTTTATATGAAACCTTTTAAGAGTTTTTTTTTGTAGTTTTAGCGCAAATGAAGCCGCGGGTTCTGCTAGTAGACTATATATTACATATACAATATACATAGGTACAAAATAAACAGTTTTGAACTTTTTCGATTTTCCAGCTGTTCTTTTGGATTTACAAAACAAAAAAAGAACTATTCAAGTCGGACCAGCCGTTTTGAGATTTAGCGAGACTAACGAACGGCAATTGATATTTATATATATCTAATATATAAAATTCTCATGTCACAGTTTTCGTTGCCATACTCCTCCGAAACGGCTTGACCGATTTTGATGAAATTTTTTGTGCTTATCCGGTATCTATGAGAATCGGCCAACATCTATTTTTCATCCCCCTAAATGTTAGGGGTAGTCCACCCCAAAATTTTTTTTTTTAGACAAAATTTTTAATTTCTATTTTTTTATAATACAACATACAAAAATACATACAATCCTCAATTTTCACCCTTCTACGATCAACCCTTATTTTTTAATAGCCATTTTAGTAATAGGAAATTATTTATATGGCAAAACAACGTTTGCCGGGTCAGCTAGTCTAATATATAAAATTCTCGTGTCACAGTTTTCGTTGCCATACTCCTCCGAAACGGCTTGACCGATTTTGATGAAATTTTTTGTGCTTATCCGGTATCTATGAGAATCGGCCAACATCTATTTTTCATCCCCCTAAATGTTAGGGGTAGTCCACCCCTAAATTTTTTGTTTTATTTTTTAGACAAAATTTTTAATTTCTATTTTTTTATGATACAACATACAAAAATACATACAATCCTAGTATATATATATATATATGTATATATATATATATATATATATGAGATAATGGGATTTATTCATTGCTTTGCTGATTTTTGGTAAAAAAAGTATTCATTGTAGTATTTGAGTTCGACTATAATAGCACTTTCTATATTTTTATTACTATTTTCATGGAATATTTAAATTCCAAAAGGGCTCACGTCACCAATCTCTGTTATTACCAACGTAGAAATAAAAGTTAACTATATGGACGTACCGCTAGAAACGTGTCTTGAGTTTTTATCGAGTCCGTAAGATGTCATAAATGTCAAGTATTTTCATTCAATACACGATCCCATCTCAACACGTGTACCTTTCTGCGGGTAACTATGGGGATCTCCGGAGTATTTTTTCAGATGAATTTATTTGGCATTTTAGGTATAATAAAATTAGTGTCATAGTCTATACATATAATAAAATTGTAATTAAGCCGAATCTGTACATTAAATATTTTTTGGAAAATCTTATTGAAATAGACATTATTACCGAGTTTTTAGAATTTTTGTCTGTCTGTCTGTGGAGGGATTTTGATGAAATTAGGTATGATGATAGCTAGTTATCCGGGTCAATATATAGGATACTTTTTACTGCGATAAAATATCTCATCTCCGAGAAATCTACACTTAACGTTAAAACGTAAGTAGGGAATATTATTATTAAGGGAAATATTATTTAGCTACTGTGTTTTACTGTCTTTGTTTTTATTAATTTGTTAACAAAATAAAAGTCTCAATAAAATTTGTTTAGGCTGCCTCGAGTGATAATAATCGTTTAAATAGACAGACAAACAAAAAAATCTAAAAGCTAGATATGTAGCAATATATTATAATCAACATCTCAATCAATTCCTAAAATGAAATATATATATATATATATATATATATATATATATATATATATATATATATATATATATATATATATATATATAGTTATAATATTACCCTGTCTAGCAGATGTGAACACGTTATTACTTTTCAAAATGAAGAATATTAATTATTTTCCTTTTCTCACTAAATGGCAAAATGTTGTCATTCTCTCATATTGACTCTAGTTAATAAAATACTAATATTATAAAGAGGCAGAGTTTGTTTGTTTGAACGCTCTAATCTCGGGAACTACTGATCCGATTTGAAACATTCTTTTTGCATTAGATAGTCCATTTATTGAGCCAGACCATAGGCTATATATCATATAATGTATAGACTATCTATTCTATACTAACCGTTAAAACGTACCGAGGGATGAACTCGAGCGAAGCGAAGGTAATTTGCTAGTAAAATATACGTATATTCCGCGATATCGTAGGTGAATGAATGAAAAATATTTGAATGAAACAGAATTATTGTAAAACTTTTATCGTCTGTCCCTCAGAAATGAAAAGATCACTAATAATATTATGGTAAAAAAGTTACGTCCTTCAGATAAGAAAAATATCTCTGTCCCTTTCAATAATACTGGAAGAGTAGTTCCGAAGAAGACAGTAGTACTATTATAAATTCGAAAATTATAATGTGTGTATGTTTGTTACTATATTATGCTGAAATTGCTTGACGGATTTGGATGAAATTTTGTACGCAGATAGATTATGAGCATGTCGAGGAGAAACACATAGGCTATTGTTAGAAATCCAATACGCCAAACGGTTGCCAAGCTGAAGAGTTTGTTTGTTTGGTTGAACGCACTAATCTCAGGAACTACTAATCAGATTTGAAAAATTCTTTTTGATTTTTTTTTTGTTTTTCTAGAGGCGAACCCGAACATAGCCATGGTGAGCCGCTAGTATACTATAAAAACAAAAGGCACCTCCCAGCCAACCAGGCAAGCTCCTGAATGAAGCGAGGTTACATCTTGAGTATTAGTATAAGAATAAGTCTGTTTGTGCTATTATTTGCATCAAAATTCTTAATTTGATTTATATATCTATACTAATATAATATTATAAAGAGGTAATGTTTGTGAGTTTGTGAGGTTGTAGGGGGTAATCTCTGGATCTACTGAACTGATTTAGACGAAATTTAATAAGAAGATAGTTTGAGACGATGGAAAGGACATAGGATACTTTATATCCCGGAAATCAGCCCTTAAGGGGGTGAAAATGGGGATGAAAGTTTGTATGGGGAATCAACCTAGGGACGAGCCCGAGCGAAGCGAGGGTGAGTCGCTAGTCATAAATATGTTTGTCAAGCTTCAAACGATTATTTAAATACAACTAAGAGTTTGGTTCAAGCGGACATTAAAGTTTTACAAAATCATTTTAAACACCATTATAAAAGAGAAGCACAAAGAGATTTTAGACATTTTTGTCTAAACGAATTACTTTGTACTGTAAGATAAATTGCGAGATAAATGCAAAAGCGTCGTAGAAAATAAACGTAATACACATTTGCGCAAAATTGCGCGTATCTATTTTATTACGCGAACGATACTTTATTTCGTAATTAAGTAAGATGCCATAGGCCTTGTAATTAATACGACAATTAATCTACGGTATATCATTTAATATACTTGCTTAATATGACAAAGGTCTTAAAAGGATAAAGAAAAAATATAGCCTCCGTGTTTTTTTCTAGCAAAAATTGGCTTGGGTTGTCACAAACGTATTTTTGTGAATTATTTTTTTTTTATTTTAGATATGTTATGTAAAAACATTATCATGGCTTTCATATGATTTATATATACATATGTATGTACAATGTACATAATTGTACATATAGCATTTTACATTATACTTTTAAAATGAAAATTCACAAGCGCCAGCCCTAAAAGCCATCTTCCGAACTGCATACAATGTGGTTGTGATTAATTCGCCAACAGACTATAAAGGCACGTCAAAATAACCTGAGAAGTAATTAACCCTTGAAGGTACTGTGTTCTTTATCCCAACCCACTAGATCAACATCTGGTACCTTACATTTTAATATAAAGCTATAAAACAGTCGAAACGTTGGAGTCTGAACCAAAAATAAATTCTGAGAAGATAGTTTTATTTAAAACTAGCGGCTCACCTTCGCTTTGCTCGGGTTCACCTCTATGAAATCAAAAACAAACCTATCCCACGGGAAACGTACATTTTTCCGGAATAAAAAGTAGCCTTTGCCTTAGGTCAAAATGACTTCTGTCACGCACAATTGATTTTTTTTTCTTTCTTTCTATTCTTTCCCGCGGGAACTCGTCACTTTTATGGGATTTACAAATTTTATAGTACATATTGTTTGACCGACAATATAAGGACAATATCAGCATGCCAAATTTTACTAAATTAGATGCATAAGTTGTTGTGTACTAAGCTGTATAAGTTACTAAGTTTTTTAACTATTTCACGGGAACTCTTTAATTTTCCGAAATGAAAAGTATCTAAAATGTTGACCGGGGATATAAGATACCACCATGCAAAATAGCATTTAAATCGGTTTAACATTTTCGGAGATTAGCCTGTACAAACAGACAAACAGATAGAGAAACAAAAAAAAACTGGATTTGTTCTATATCTTTTCTTACATCCCCCTGGCTCGGTTTTTAACATGTTTTTTCTATATACAGACATTCGACCTCTACAGTTTTATTATATGTATAGATGTCAAATATTGACGTGGGCCTAAGAAAGCTTTATAGTTTCGAAGATATCGATTTGCATGCGGCAATCTCTAAAAAGAAAATCACTTAATTGATAACATATTATATGCATACATTATAACTGTCAATTGAAAAGTCTGATTTTTAAAATCATTTCATATAAAACTATTTTGTCGGATTTTTTTGCCGATCTGTTTTGATTTTAGTACCTTATAGTCTCTCCCGTAACCATGATTACTGTAAAGCATTGAAAACGTTCGCAACCGTTATTTAAATGTCAATATATTTAGAGTACTAAAAAGGTGACTGCATGGAAAGGACCTCCAGGGGTACGTAAATAGGGTAGACCATATGCTAGATGGGAGGATGAAATTATCCATACAGCGGGTAGTAATTGGTTACAGGTAGCTCAACCAAGAGAAGACTGGCAAGCCTTGGAGGAGGCCTTCGCCTGTAGAGGGGCAAACGACGACGCTTGCAAACGTCAAATAAAAAAAAATAGATGTAATATATGTATTATTAATCATAAACATTAATCATAATATACTCGTAAGACCTAGACACTTAAGCACTAACAACCATTTTTTTACTTAAACTACTAACCATAGCATATTTTTCTAAGTTAAAAATTTACTGTAACTTTACTTTGCAAGAAATATAAGGCTTTTTTATTTATTTTATTATATTTAGAGTGACTTTGTTTCTTGACTTTTTGAATTATGAAAAAAAAACAATAAAATAATATGCTATATCCTCAAACTGATGTACAAATATATTAGGATATAAACAGCGTCAGCTTTTAATAATGATAAATGAAGATTTCATTAATCTGACGTTCCCTTAAATAAGTAAAAAAGCTATTCTAAAAACCTTTTAAATTGTAAGGGCGTTTTTAACGCTTACGTTCAGATAAGGGAAATCTACGGAAATGACTACGGTAAATTATTTGGGCTTCACGTAACATGCAAACATCGGATGAGGTAACAATAAAACATAATAATATTTAATTGTCTTTTATTAATATTGTAACGTACATTTTTATATAAAAACTACCCACTCACCCTTGCTTCGCTTGGGTTCGTCACTAGTTACGTGTTAACATTTAGTATAGATTTCTCAGAGATGAGATGTTTTTCCGCAATAAAAAGTATCCCATATGTTGGCCCGGATAATCATCTACCATCATACCAAATTTCATCAAAATCTATCCAGTGGTTTTCCCGTGATACGGTAACAGACAGACAGACGGACAAAAATTCTAAAAACTATACATTCGGCCTCTGTATCGATAATAAAGTTTATTTCAATAAGATTTTCCAAAAAATATTTAATGTACAGATACGGTTTAGTTTCAATTTTATTATATGTATAGATAATGCAAGATTTTATCATAATTTGATAATCTACCTATACATATTATAAAATTCTAGCTTTGCCGAATCTGATCTGAATACAAAAATGTTTGTATATCAGCAGTTTACACAAAGTTACATCCCACTATTCTTCGGGTCTGGGCGAGATAGACGTGGGCAGAAAAATGATTACTTTAAATAAACTTAGGTTATTACTTAGGATAATGTCGCAATCAAATTATCATTATATTACAGTACATGCTAGCTTGACGGTCATGTTATTTGGTTTTACGTTTAATATCCCAATTATATCGTTATATTTAGTTCAATGGAGCTAATTAACGTCTTTCGTCTTTCAGTTACTGAGAAACTCGCAAGAAAGTTTCAAATGGTCTCTACATATTGGGCCAATTAAACCGCGCTTTCATGTAGATCTATACACTAACTTTTGTATACTGTACACGTAAGTATATTATTACTAGCAGAAACCGCGGCTTCGACCGCGTTCAATCTACAAAAAAAATCTCTTTGGCTTTATTTCATATAGCGTCTCACCCTCGCTTCTCTCGGGTTAAAATGGGGGGTGGGGGTAGGAGGGTGAAAAATACTTTACGAACTAGATATACAACATACTATTAGATATACAAAAAAAATAATTAAAAGCGGTCGAGCCGTTTCGAAGGAATGCGACCACAAACACCGTGACACGAGATATTTATGTATTAGACAATTTATCGAAGCGCAAAGGAGGGTTGTGTGTTTGAACTGTTTATATGTATGTTTATTGGTATACTATGTTCCTTCGTCAACTTGTTCCGATCTTTTTAGTTTGCTTCTTACATTCCTGTTTGTCTTTATAATTTCATGTTTTATTATTTACTAGCGACTTACCCTTGCTTCGCTCGGGTGCGTTTCTGAGTACGTTTTAATTTTTTTAAGCGAAACCCTAATTCTTTTTCTAAAATAAAAGTAGCCAAATTACTCCTTATAATATCAGCTATCTACCAGTGAAAGTCCCGTTAAAATTGGTCCAGCCGCTTCGGAGATTAGCCGGAACAAACAGACAGAAAGACAAAAAAATTAAAAATTGTTTTTTTCTTATAAGTACCTACCGTATATAGTTCCATATGCATTTAGTATAAAGCTGTTATTTTGACATTACAAACAGACACTTCAATTTTATTTATCTGTATAGATGTATAGATGATTACTAAGATAGTGATTTAACTTAAGGAAATTGTAAAACAAGACAACTTTAGGCACATGTTCAGTTTCTATATACATTGTTAATTATTTCTGAATCATATAATAGGTAAGTAATTTAATATTTATGATGCTGAATTGATATAATATAATAATTCCTTTTTTAAATAGGCATCTAAATATTATTAAGTCACACTTTTTTTGAACATAAAAGCAAATGTAACGGCAAAAATATAAAAGTTAACCTAATACCATAGTATGTTGGTTTTTTGTTGAACTATTAGACGTTGCGTAATCCACGTATCTGCCATACATTGTTTCCCTTTATTCGCAATCATTTATGCCGCGCACGTCGATAAAGCAACTAAGCGGAACTTTTTCTACCGATTCTATTCACTAACATCGTAAATGCTCAGCTCCTATGGAAATTTTAAACATACCACGTTATTTCTGGAGAAATGCAGATCATAACCTTGCCTTAATGGTATGGTCATATCATGCGAATACCGAGTATGCATATAAAAAGTCGTAAATTGTATATCAGTTATCCAAAAAGACCTCCAAAAAGTCATCTTGACTTAACATATTTAATAATGATCCAGAAATGGTATTTTTGAGAAAGAGAATTGACAGTTGCCCTGAAGAAGAAATGTTACAGGGCAATAACGACTTGAATTATTCTTACTAATACCTAAGTAAATATATAAAAATCGACGTGTGTATGCGCGTATGTTTCCTAAGGAATCCAAAAAGGCTGGAACGACTTTGATGAAATTTTAATCTAATCTTCAGATTAGCTTTGCGGACGATCCTGTGAAGCTTTGGTAGTGATTGGAAGCTTAAACGCGGGCGAAGTCGCGGGAACTGCTAGTTATAAATACAAAATATCTTTGCTTATGTATCCTTCTTTTTTGCAGGAACGCAGTAACAATAATTTTACACTAATGTATGCATAGCGGTAGCTTAGAGGTCGGTCACTATCATTTTATTTGTTCTATTACATCTAGTTGTTATAGAGAAAAGGGGAAGGTTAAAACATTTAAATAAATGTTTTTTAAATAAATATTTTGGGACATTAATACACAGCACCATCTGGTTCCATAGTAAATAAGCTACGAGGTTTGTATTATGGATACCAGATAATTGATAGACTACATTTATATAACTTTAAATCCATACATATGATAAATATAAACACCCATGACTGGAGTACAAATATTCGTACTCATCACACAAATGGATACCAGCAGCGGGACTCGAACCCGCGACCGCTGACACAGCAATTAGCGTCACTACGAACTGAGCCAAACATCCCGTCTTTATTTGATTTATATACTACCCACTACTACTACTCGTGCTTTATTTTAGCTTTATTGTAAATATTTCTTTGAAGTATTTCTTACCCTATTTTTCACTTTACTTAATTCAATTCAATTCATCATTCATCATTAATAACAACAATCTTAAATTACTAATTAAGATTTATGGGAAACACGCTTTAAAAAGAAATATGGAGACGTACGACCTTTCATCGCCTTGGCAATCGTTTCTTGGTGTAATAAACTCCATGTCGAAGGAAGTAAGCTAAAAATTACTCTTTGAATTTAAATTTAAACGTTGTTCGTGAAGTTTCAACCGTTATTACGCGAACGACGACTCATAAAGAACGAGCACTATTGTAAAAGATTCTTTCTACAGATTTGGTGATTTGATGTATGCGCACATCTATACTAATATTATAAAGAGAAAAAATTGTTGTTGAATTGATGCTTCTTTTGACACGTTTGGAAAAAAATATGAGAGTAAAATTTTTATGTTGCGCGCGCACACCGACAGCCAAAAAGCGACATGATGAAGTTAACTGCATTTCTTTCCAAACAGGGAGTTGTGACATACGGGATGAAATCTTTAGCTATTTTTGCTATGTTACGCTAAAGCAATATAACTTCTTACGTGCCTACATAAGTACATATGCATTTTTTTATGTGGTCGTTTGTAATGGATAAACTAAAAAACTATTAAGCCTATTTTAAAAATTCTTTTATCTATCAAAAGCTACATTAGCAGCAAATAACATGTGCCATATTTTACTTTCAAAAAAGTAGAGGTCCCGACGAAAATTGCAATAATGAATCCTAAGGTATCAAAAAATTGCCTATAGCAGTCGTTACTTGGCGTGCACCACAAAAATTAGACTTACCCGAGCGAAGCGAGAGTGAGTTGCTAGTCTATACATATAATAAAATTGTAACTAAGCCGAATCTGTACATTCAATATTTTTTGGAAAATCTTATTGAAATAGACACTATTATCGATACAGAGATGGAATCTATAGTTTTTAGAATTTTCGTCCGTCCGTCCGTCTGTCCGTCTGTCTGTGACTGTATTACGGGAAAACCATTGGAGGGATTTTGATGAAATTTCGTATGATGATAGCTGGTTATCCGGGTCAACATATAGGATCTCTTTTACTTCGGTAAAATATCTCATCTCTGAGAAATGTATAGTAAACGGTAAAAGTAGCGGAACGAGGGTGAGCCGCTAGTACCTACTAAAGTAGTAGCGTAAATGTCAACTATACATACGTAATCTGCATATCATATGAGTTTCTAACGACACAAAAGCCTACATGTCCAGGTCTGTTATATAAAATTGTCTGTCTTCTCTATTATATAAATTTTCATCATTTCATGAATTCAAATATTCGGATTTATAATAGTGTGTATTAACACGAATAAACTACGATGGAAATCAATTGGTTGTATTTAGGTAGGTTGTAGGATTTTTTTCGCTTTATTTTGATTTTGATTGACGGGAGAGATTTTTCCATGACTGCTGTAAAAAATTCGAAATGTCGGGAACCAAAAATCAAAATAAATCCGAAAAGATGGTTTTATTTTAAATAATATCCATATTAATATTTTTAAGAATTTATCAAGGCTATGAAATTAGTGTTTTGTGTGAAAATTTTATTTAATAAGCGTTGGGATAGTTAAAAAATAAAAAGTAATTAAAAACATAATGGCTTATGTACGTAACTACTTTTTTACACG
Source organism: Fabriciana adippe (assembly GCA_905404265.1). NCBI lineage: Eukaryota > Metazoa > Arthropoda > Insecta > Lepidoptera > Nymphalidae > Fabriciana > Fabriciana adippe. The sequence goes on along the minus strand of FR989984.1, from coordinate 14,178,238 downwards.
CTGTCAATACTATTGGCTATCTGACTGGTTCCTAGAAACCATCTCATATTATGTAGCATTGTTAATTGAACCTACAAAAAATGTTTATTTTTAATATTTATAAGTATTTCTTAAAAAATAGTAATAAAAAAGACCATTTAATTATGTCGCCGAAACACAATTTTGCGCAACATGGCATCCAGTGACGTCACCGTAAAGTGTCAATCAAGCGTCATACGCAAATTTAGTTAGGTTAGGGTTTATTTTTGTAATTAATTATTTACTATTGTTACCTAATAAAGAAAATGAACAAATGGTATTTACTGTTTTCGTATTCTTCTTCTTCTCTTTCATTCTGTCAACACTCATTGACAGGTATATTGTTTGACAGTTTACTAGTCTGTGACATTATACAGTCAGATCATTTTTGATCACATGGTAACAGAGAAAAATAAATTAAAATTTTATTGTTTTTTTTGAGTATGTAATAAAAAAAAATTTGTCTAATTAATAAATCTCTTTAAAAAGCCCTGCCTTATATCAATAAATAAAATAATATTTTTCACAGTGTCAAATAACCTATTATATCGAAATAATATACAATTAATTTACAGTTTCGTGTCGAATATACGCAATTAATTGCGGCGTGCGTAAGCCCTAGTATTATATTAGAACCCCATTTCAAATTGCTATAATATTGACCAAAAATTTTAATCCTTGGAGGCTTCGAATTGAATAGATCCTAATATATTGACTGTAATAGATTATAGACTAACATTACTTGTAAAATGATTAGAATTACTACGCAGTTATATTCCATTAAGGTTTTATGTGTATATTTAAGCTGTATTTTGTTGTAGGTTCAATATATTATACGAAGGATCTACTCCTTTTTTTACTTATTGTAGTTTAATTTATACAGATAAATATAATTGAAGTGTCTGTTTGTAATATCAAAGTAACAGCTTTATACTAAATGCACATGGAATTGTATACGTTACTTATAAGAAAAACACAATTTTTAAAATATTTGTCTGTCTGTCTGTTCCGGATAATCACCGAAATGGTTGGACCAATTTTAACGGTACTTTAACTGAGAGATAGCTGGTATTATAAGGAGTAACTTAGGCTACTTTTATTTTAGAAAAAGAATTAGGGTTTCGCTCAAAAAAATTAAAACCTACCTAGGGACGCACCCGAGCGAAGCGAGGGCAAGTCGCTAGTTTAGAATAATAATCTTATTTTCCGATCTATCTCCCTCGTACCTTCTCCATTCTACGCGACATTGGCAAACTAATGTGTGCCCAACTGGTACGTTTTGAAGCCATTATTAACAAGAGTATAGAAATGATCCTAGATATTCACTCAAGGAAAATAATTCAGAAGGTTTATTTTTTATCGGCTCATTTAAAAAACAGTAGGTATAATAAACTAAGTTTGTGATTTAATTGAATATAATTACTTAGTCATGTTTCAATGAAATCATTACTAATTTCTTAAAACTAATTAAATATCAACTCAGACTTCACTTGCAATCGAAGTAAAAACGAAAAATCTATTTTTATGATGAAAAACAAGCCTAGCTTCATGGTCGTGGTAAATTTAACTGCTTTAATTCTTTCCACTTGTTATGCATTTATGTAATAGTTTACTTCGGGGAACTTTCCACAAATTGTTATTAATTTGTTTCAAGTTAAAATTACCGGGAAATCTAGTGATCGCCGCGTGGTTCAAAATCAACCATAATTCATTAAGTTATATATTTATTGTCTTGCGTATATTACAATATTAATCTATCCTCAATTTGACCACAGACTTTAACAGTAAACAAAAGAGTATATATGCGTGTGTGTGTCAAATAAATGGTAGTGTGTGTAATGTTTTTTTTATTGATTTAATGTATTTTTTATGCATAATTAAATAAAAGTATTAACATTCTGCACTCCTTCTCTATATAAACTATAAGTGTGGAAAATTTCATACTCCTCCGTCCGCGCAATTTTCGTAAAAAGAGTGCAAAGTTGTGCAGCAGTCGACCGTTGTAGAATTTGACTGATAATGATTTGTATTCTGAAGTAACAGATTCAATTTCAGTACAGAGTTAATTTTTGTATCGAACCGTTAACCAAACATATTAATAAATATAGCTGAAGTCAATAGTTTTTCTTTTAATTTTGTTTTAATAATTCAACATGTTTTTGGCCTGCAATATAACATTATTTCTCACTTCCATAGGTGGACTAGAAGAGATCTCTTCTAGGGTAATTTCACTTTTCCACATTGATGTCTATACTATTGGTACGATAATGTTAATGTACAATGAAGAATGTATAGATCTTTAAAAAATTAATTTAATTTACACCGATTTCAAGACACTCAAAAGTAACAAAGGAGACTTTTATTAACAATGTGTACATAATCAGATACAATGATTCAGAGTCTGTTCATTTTGACAAACAAGTCAACAACAAAAGAAAATGAAAAATCCAATTATGAGAGCATGAATTGTTATTTTCAGTTCTCTCATCTCTTCTTTATAGGAAATGTGGCGCAAAAAACCATAAAATGTTTTTATGCCACAAAAGTGGTAAACAATTACGACCTGCGTTATGTTGATAGGCAATAGCCGTAGTCTATGTAGGCTTGTAATGCCACCATTACACCCACGTTACCATTTAAGATAAAGTACATTTAGGGGAAGGGTGCAGAAGAGGGGTGGGTAATTAATCCACCGACCCTCACTTACCTACTTTAAATCGATATTTTGTGAGATGTTCTTACTTAGAATCGGCTTATTGATGCAAACATCGGCAAGGTTCCGACCATTGTAGTGCAATGGTATGGATATCTGTGTAACATTAACTTGTATTGCAGTGGATTCTGTTTCTATATATGAATGGATTTTTATATCGAACTGAATTCAATTACGGCTCATAAACAACGTAGAATAACGATAGTACATAAGTAATCTTGCTCAATAAATAGAATGTAGAATGCAAAAGCTCTAAGATGATAGTACTGCTAGCCGCCTTTTTCTCGCTAATATCGGTGAGGCTACCTTACAAATAGGCTAGCCCTTTCATGTACTTTATACTTAGTTTAGGTACAATTAATACAGTCATTATTTAATACATTTTTTTACAATTAGAGAAATTTATGACTTTAATAGTTATTCTAATCAGTATAGTAAACTCCACTTGGCACTCCCGTATTTGGCCAGCGTGGTGGACTATGACCTGAACCCTCTCGTATTGAAGGGAGACCCGTGCCCAGCAGTGGGACGTTAAACAGGGCTGAATAGAGTATAGCAAACAGCTTGGTATAAAACTTAGTTTAGTAGTTAAAAATACTTAATCTTCAACTTAGGAAATTATTGTATTTGAAGGAAAACTTAAAGCGATTTAGGAGACCAGGTATAATATCAGAAGTCATTATATTAACTGCTTACATAAAATTTGCTCCAAACTTCATGTTTAATTTAGTAGACGTATAACTTATAAGCTGCAATTAGGGAGGAGTCACACCACTACCTAAAAGCACTTTACGCTCTTGGAAAAAGCCATTAGCATTTTTTTTTCGTTTTCCCAGTAAATATTACTCATAATACTATTGAATCAGTTATTAAAACTTAATTTTTATAATACTTTTGTAGATTTACGCGAACTTTTGATGTTTTATCAATGAAACTGTCTTGTTAGATTTTGTCGCGGTTTAATTTTTTATTTATTTTTTTTATCTCCACGTTTCGACAAACTTTATAACAAACTTGGTTAAGGGAGAGACTAAGATTTTAGACGTCTTAAAAGTTACTATAAAGTTGTTATAGATAATATTTACTCACAAAATTATACAATAATTTGGGAAATAGACAAATAGTATTAATGCCTTAAAGCGCTAGAACCCAAAGTTTTAGGACTAAATTAAAAAAAGAATATACTATTATACTTAGAAATAATCGAGAAATTGCTTGATGGATTATCAAATCCGCTGTTTAACAAAACCGCTAGATGTTTTACATAACGGCTTATGTAAAACAACTATCTAAGTGCGTCTCCACCTTAAATTTTATAGTAACAATTTTAGTCTAAGTTGAAACATGCAGACCCTTTCAAAGTTAGCTTTCGTCCTTAGATCGTGACCTGTTTCGGTAGTCTATCTATACATATACGAGTACGTAATAAAGTTGTAACTAAGCCGAATCTGTAGGTAAATTAAATATTTTTTGGAAAATCTTATTGAAATAGACTTTGTTATCGATACATACGCCCAATCTATTGTTTTTAGATTTTTTGTCTGTCTGTCTGGTTATCTGTCTGTCTGTCTGGTTGTCTGTCTGTCTGTCTGTCTGTCTGTCTGTCTGTCTGTCTTTCTGTCTGTCTGTCTGTCTGTTACCACATCACGGGAAAACCACTGAAGGGATTTTGATGAAATTTGGTATGGTGATAGCTGAAGATCTGGGTCAACATATAGGATACTTTTTACTGAGGAAAAATATCTCATCTCTGAGAAATCTTTATAAAACGTAAGTAGGGACGAATCCGAGCGGAGCTAGGGTGAGTCGCTAGTATGTATATAAATTGTAGTCGACATATTTGGGACAAAGATCCCCGTAAGTGTTAAGGTACAACGAAGTTATGAATGGATGAAGTTTGTGCTCCTGTTATTTATTGCTTTAAGTAACAATCTATTACTGTCATTTTGCTGCGAAAAATTAGACATGACAAAAAGTTCATTTAAATCTAAGTAGATTTTATAATATCAAACTGAATAAGTTTTTAGGTTTCATAATCGAAGGTTAGATTCTAATACTAAAGTGCCGTTTTTTGTTCGTTAGTTAAGGTGTAAAATGAAACTTAAAAAACATATAATTTAAGATTTTTTTTTATTTTAAAATTCAATGGGTAAAAATTACAAACACTTTTCATCGTCTTCACGAACTTTTGGTAAGAGTAAATAATGATTTTAGTATAACCTATCATTTTGGTCAACTCCACCGTTTCAAACTAGGTTAAATATAATATAACTATGGAACCAGCAACCTCTTTTTTTGATACAAAACTCAACTTCCGTCAGTTCTATTTAGAACTCTAAGTAAAACTGACGGAAGTTAAAAATCTTAGGAATATACATAAGTATATTCCCTATTCTGATAAAAATTAGTGGGTAAGTATGTATGGTTCTAACCCATAAACTATTTCTGTTGCAATTTGTTGTTTTTTTTTTGTATTACAAAAGAATGAACTTAGAAACACATGTTTGCGTTTATAATATCCTCCTGGGACCCAAACTACAAATTATTGAATTTAAGCAGTGTTTTTCTATTTACTGGGGTATTTGACGTTAGACTAATGCAAAACTATCGATTAAATGTTACACAAATATCTATTTCAGGATTTTCAGGTGGTGTCATATATGATACTTTGCGACACAAAAGAAAAAATACTATGTTATTTCAATGTTATTAATTTATTTCTAAATCAGTATAATTTTCACATTTAATGCTCATGAAAAGTTTTATAACAATTCCTAGTGAAATTAAAACATAAATAATAAATACACATCACACTCCTGACATTTTATAAAAGTCAAAATTTTACAACCTTCAGTACCTTGCTAATTATTTTTCATTAACATGGCTGTTAAATACTCTTTCCCTTACGACATCCAAAAGTGGTGAAGAAGTAAAATCACAATCCATGTAAATTGAAGTGCTTACTGATAGGGTATCCTGCAAATGCTATCCTGCTATCCTGCAAATTTTTCTGGTGTTGGGTACAAAACCGATTCCACTGAAGACAGTAAATCGTCAGAATTCACTGCGATATAAAGTTTTATCCCTTCCGGGATTGGCTTAACTAATAACCAGCCTTTCACCAGTTGCTTTTTGACACATCTTTCTGTGTAAAGTGAGATCTGCTCATCGTTGGAGACATTTTCGTCGCGATCATTTTCAGGGCACGCTCTTTCAATCTCTAAAACTATTGGTCGTATTTTACAGAAGCAATCATTAGATCACGTTGATTCTAAAACATCAGCTCAATTGACGACTATTAGTACAAGCGAATCTCAGTATAACGACTTTTAGTCATTGCAGGTGCCACTAAGCCGCACTTGTTACTAAAGGCCAGTATTGTTTTATTCTTGGCATACCTAAAAGTCCAATAACCATGCTACATCCAAAAAATGTTCAATTTCTGCAGCAGTAGAGTTCACTGATTTTCCTGTGCCACAAAGGACATGACATTTCGACAAAAATCCATGTTTTTAAAGAATTCGATATTCAACTACCACACAAAATATTCCGCTGTCTTTTTAACATCAGGCTTCAGGTTGTTCTTTGAGAGGTTCACTGCACCTAATGTGGATGCGATAAAAATGGCTCTAAAATTAGCTGTATGCTTACAAATTACTGGTCCACCTGTAGAAATATGCCTTATTGAACGGGACAGTTGTTGAAACGGGTTATCATCAGAGGAATCCCGATCACTATTAGGTCCCTGCAAACTTGGCTGTTCCTCAATCTTATCTATGTCCTGGTTCTGCATGTCATCCTCGTCTACGTCAGAGTCCTTCCCTTCATAATCGGAGATGTTGAAGTCCAGTAATTCATGGTGAATTGTTTCGTCAGACATACCTGAAATCATTGTAAATAGTTAATATTATTTCCAATAGTGCCCAAAGTATCACATTTGATATGCTCAATTTATCGTATGATATTCACGTTAAAATAAAATTTTACATGATTTAATCACTTAAAATACAAAGAAGAGAGCTTAACCTTTATACAACAATAGTAAATTACTTAGAAATCCATAATTTAATAATTACTTACCCTTATGTAAAGTTGACATGGCGAAAACTTTGAATTTGCGAAAAATAAATGTCCTACCCGTTTAAAATTTAAGCACTTTAAATGACGAAAATTGTAGTTTTAAATCATTAGAGGTCTACTCTATTGCTTAAATAAAAAATATTCAGGAAAACATAACAGATGACGCTTTCACGAGGTTTTTATTTCAAGTATCAAATATGATACCCTGGTTCCCAAGAGGATATTAGTATATTTTAAAAACAAAAATGACATAAATAAGAACATCTAAATTCCTCACGTAGCTTAGATATTGCTGAATAATGTTACTATAAATTTTAAAAGAGCAATCTGTTTACTTTCTCGCCGGATTTTCTTAGCAGCACTTTATTTTGAGCCAACAGTAGCTTTCCGTCAGAACGACACAATATGAGTTGTATAAAAAGCTCAGTATGGAATTAAATCTATATATTAATACGTTAAGCAAAAACTTTGTACACTTTTTACGAAAATTGCGCGGAGGGAGGAGTATGAAATTTCCCACACTTAAAATAACAACACAGAAAACAAATATTTTTTTTTTTAATTATGCATAAAAAAAACATTACATACACTACCATGTATTTGACATATACACATGCATATGTACTCTTTTGTTTATTGTTAAAGTCTGTGGTCAAATTGAGAACAGATTAATATTGTAATATACGCAAGACAATAAATATATAACTTAATGAATTATGGTTGATTTTCAACCACGCGGCGATAGATAAAAATATGTATAAGATGTCAGAATATGACAAAATAAGGCTCACCCAGAGATCACCTGACGTTGACGTGACGTGACTTCAAAATTAACCGCATTTGGAAAATCCACTTGCATTGTATTTTACAAAAAAAATGTTAAAGACAAAAAACACAGCCTACGAATAATAAGATTTTAGAAAATTTAGGTTTATTTAATTGACGTTTTGATTATAAAATAAATAAATATAATTTCATTTGTCAAAACAACCATCAATGTAATGGATTTAGATCCTAATTTTAGGACAGCAACTTTTGCACATTTTGTAAGATTTTAAGCTCTTCTGATTGGACTTAAACAAACGTAATGAGCAATTTAACAGCACCCTATTAAAATATTTCTAGTGAAGATTAAGAAGGGCAGACTTGGAATTTAGCTTTGTCTGTTCTGTTCAAGACAATCAGAATCGAAGCCGTTTATTTCAGATCAGATCAGCTTTTAACTCTAAAGCTAAAATATAGTCTTTCTATTTATTCCACGATAAAAGTGCATGTATAAATGTGTAAAATAAATATGTTAGGACATTAACACACAGCACCGTTAAGTTCCATGGTAAGCTACGAGGCCTGTTTTATAGATACCAGATAGTTGATACACTACATATATAACTTTAAATACATACATATTATAAATGAAAACACCCATGACTGGAGTACAAACATTCGTGCTTATCACACAAATGAATGCCCCCAACGGGACTCGAACCCGCGACCGCTGGCACAGCAAGTAGGGTCACTACAAACTGAGCCAAACGCGTCGTTGAATGTATGGGTTTATTTGACTAAAATTTCTTATTTCATTACGTGAAACAGTTTGGGACAATTTATTGAGTTTAACGATCAACGTTTCCCATTTTTAAAATAGGTAACCATATAAAACTTTATACTGTAGGCAACTTTAAAATAAAATTTTACTGTTAATATTACATAGTTACAGAATGGACCAGAATATCAGTAAAATCGAATAGATTGTACTTAGTAATTTAATATGCAAGATATTTAAGGTCGAGATGAAATATTTCGTCTCCAATATATTTTTTTATAATAATTTAGATGCTCTATTACCTCAAACGCTCTCAAAATTTCTTTTTTAATATTGTTTCTTAATTATTCTTGATTAATTAATTTGGATTGCTGAAGTACAGAGTTTTCTGTACATTTTATAATGAACCAGCGACTTACCTTTTGCTCCTTTCGGGTTTGCCCTTAATTATGTTTTAACGTTTAGTATAGGTATATTTGTCAGAAATGAGAAATTTTACCGCAGTAAAAAGTATCCTATATGTTGACCCAAACATTAAAATCTGTGCAGTGGTTTTCTCGTGATGCGGTGACAAACAGACAGACAGATAAGATAAGATATTTTAATAATAAAATTAAATTATATTATAATAATAATGAAATTATTATGATAATTTAATTATAATACAATTCTTGTACAGTACAATTTGATACTTGATATTGGCATTTCACTATTTTAATACCTATCGATTATTCTGTTATGTAATTATGCATTTATAGAGGACGATGGCAATTGATTCACATTGCGTACAATGTTAGGTTTAAATAATCCATACATATTATAATAAAATTCTAATGGAGCCGAATCTGTACATTAAATATTTTTTGGATAAGTTATTAAAATAGTCATTATTATCGATACAGGGGCCGAATCTATATTTTTTGTATTTTTTGTCTATCTGTCTGTCTGAGAACGCATCACGAAAAAACTACTGCAGGAAAATATCTCATCTAGGATAAATCTATACGTTAAAACGGATCCGAGCGAACGGAATCCGAGCGGAGCGAGCTTGAGTCGCTACTTCTTATAACATAAGCTTAAAAGGAAATATTAACATAAAAGACTATATTTATAGGATAACTAAACATAATAACTACTAATAACAATAAAAAGTAAAATAGAATAAATTTAAAAAACCAACGATCTACCATTTATGAAAATAATGTTCTAAATATTATCTCATCACATCACATCACATTACAATACCTTTTAAAAGAGCAGTATAATATTGATATAGGATTTAACCTTACAAAGAAACAGTTATTTCAATGAAAAAGAGCGAAATAACAAACCACATTTTTCCGTAACTTCATAAAGCCCTTCCGCCCTATTAGACGTCAATCAACAAAGATTGCGGCAGCAAGATCTTCGAAGCTCAAAGTCAAGAAAAAGTTTTGTAAACAAATTTTCTAAGATATTTTTTAGTGTTGAAAAGAAATGTAAAAAAATCTTTTACAAGCTGAATACTTACTCCTTTTAGTTTAAAGCTTTTAATTTCTACTGGAAAAGTTATTTGTGCGCTTTGCATAGTTCATTAAGTAATAACAGGGTGAGGTTTGTAAGTAAAAAAGGTAGGACTTTTTATAATATACTAGCAGAACCCGCGGCTACGCCCGCGTTCAATTTACAAAATAAAAGTTTTTGGCTTTATGTTATAAGTGACTCATCCTCACTTGGCTCGGGTTCGTCGCTATGTATTTACATATGTTTGTTCATACAAAAATACTAAAATCGCGATTAAAAAATGGGGGGTGGGGGTAGGAGGGTGAAAAATACTTTAGGACCTATTGTCATACCTACCAAATAAAAAAAAATTGTATTGAGTGCGTGTATGAATGTGTACACGCGCAAGAAGTAAAACTTCTGTAGATTATCGGTACTCTTTATGAAATTCAATTTATGTTTTAAGTAATTAGGATAGGTGAGATACTAAAAAAATATTTAATAACGCATATTAGGCATATTACAATCATATATTTATAGAATATCATATAAGGAAAGAATATAATATTATATATCATTTGTCAGACAATAACAACGGTTACCATGGCTACAAAAATTCGCCTCACCCGATCACACTTTTCGTAACGCTCTCATCACGCAGAAGCTAGCTTTCTCCCCAAATCAAGCGTGCATAAAGAAGTTTTACTTCAAAAAATCATAAAAATCGGTCAAGACGTTTTAGAGGAGAGCGACTAAAGACACCGTGACACGATATATTTATATATTAAATTTTACATTTCGACTTCATAAATATCCAAACGTTTTCATTTAAACTATTATACCTCAATCTCAACTTGAATATCCTATTACTATGAGTATATTAGTCCTTTTTAGTCATAGAATTGAGTAAATAAATTTTGATCTTTAGCAAAAGACCATTTTATATTTCCTATATTTCGTTACATTAACCCATTAGAAGCCAAACAAAAAGTAACAAGCGGATTTTCAAAAAACTATTATTTATTGATGATGGGCGAGTACAAGAATACATAAAATTATAAAAAATTAAAAATAAATTATTTTTCATGATTTTACAGGGGTGTTCCCAAATTGGCACAATGGCCACATATGTTATAAAATTGTCGAAATATGTTTGCCTATGCAAAATGTTTTTTTTTTGTTTTTGACACCCTGATGATCCTAGACAGGGCACAAAACAAATCACACTAATTTCAGCACATTTTAAGGGTCGTAATCAATGCCATCTGAATGTAAACCTTCAGTCATGGTCGAAAAAGGGAACAAATCAGAGGCATCCCAAAGATTTTCTGCTTTTTCTTCATCTCTCATTCGGTTTGATGTAGTGTCTGGTGATAGATCTTCAACGTATTAACAAGTCCTTGTGCCCTTCATGTCCATTCTTTTGTCAATATTCATCCCAATTGGTTTAGATCGCATATCAAAAATGCATCGTGTAAAAAACTATCCTAATATATTCTATTATTTACTGGATTTACTAAGTATTATTTTTACAATTTTTATTTCTTACAGTTGACGATAACAAAGATGGTTGATGGGCAATACAAATTAAAACTATCAATAGCCAGTTGAACCCAATACGACCCAATTTTTGTAGCCAAACCGTACCAAATTCCCTACAATGTATAGCTTAGCTGGATGTTGAATATTTTATAACAGACTCTCAACTATCTAACTTTTCAACTATATAATGTGTGGAAAACCCTCTGTTTCTGAAATTTTTCATCAAAATTATACTTATCCTTCTGAATCTTGTCATTTTGTCAAGTTTTTTTGAAGCATGTTTGTCTACGTAAAGCTAATATTTGTTTTGATCTCTTTGAATATTTTTCTTCATAAGGCTTTGACACCACTTCATCTCTTTATTGAAAGATCAATAAACATACGTTTACGTGATAGTTTTTGACAACACGAAAGTATCAGTATTTTAAAAAAGCATTTAGCTCTGCAATAAAGACAATGAAATTGTATCTTTGTCAGTGTGTCAGTGGTTCTCCTTGGATCGAACAAGTAAACGTTCGAGATCTTTTACAAGCCAACGGCTTATCATCACTGCTATCTTCGCATTCCGGAGGAACGTCTTTACTGCCAACAAAAACTTCAACATTACCAAGAACTTTATTTAGTAATAAGTTAGGTACCACATCCTCATTATCTTCTTGTTCGTCAGTCACCACACTTGTTCCGTGGTGTGATGGTCAAATTATACTCCAAGTCATTGTTACTCTTATTTCTAGTGTTAAGGCCTTATTCCAGTCTCCTAAAGTCAGGGCCGGATTTAGGGGTGTGGAGGCCCCGGGGCAACAACGGAGTGGAGGCCCCTAATTATTTTCCGAATAAAATGAACAATTTTTTTAATCAAGTGATTTAAGTATTTATTGCGAAACAAATTAATTTTTTTTCAATAAACATATGTAGATATAGTCAAAAACAAGAATTATTCGAAATTAAATTACAGCGTTAATGGATGGAACCTTGCGAGCATTTTTTGGCGAAAAATAGTTGATGATTTTGCTGAACTTTAATGCTTTTTTATTATGGATAGAAGTCTTAAGTTACCCATATAAATAAAATTACCATACAAATTATATATGGTCCATATAATTATATAGACTTAATGTAAGCATAAATAATCTATGATAAAATTACTTTTTTAGTAAAAGAATATACATTATTTTAATAAAATAAAATATACTAAGATAGGTAGTTGATCAATAAATAATTTAAAACTACATTTTAGTTCCATCAACTAATTAGATGAAGCCGGAGAGCTATTTTTTATATTGGAATAGCCACCAATAATTTTGAGATATTAATAAGTACTGTTTTACTAAAACTACGGAGATTTTTGATGGACAATACACACAACCACTCCAGATTTTTTTTTTTACAAAAATAAAAAACCGACTGCATAAAAAGCGACCTAAAAAGAAGATAACAAGTTGACGAAGGAACATCATGTTATTATTATTTTGTAGTCAGAGACATACACACACGCAACTATTCTAAAACATGTAGGTACATAGTATATGTATGTCTGCGACTGCATAATACTATGCTCCTTCGTCAATTTGTTCTCTTCTTTTTCGGAGAGTTAGACATTTTTAGTTTTATTTAACAATTTTTTATTCTAAATTCCATGTAAGTTGTAAATATTTCTGTAATCGCCTCTTAATAAGTTGTATTTCGATACCCCACTCGATTTATTCGCACGATTTTTTTTTTCAATATATACAAATTGGCACCTAGGATCCGCCATTTTGAATTTTAATAATATCTATATTCTATATAGCCTATGACACTCACATTATCAATACTTATCGAATTACGTATGAATGATCAAAATCGGTTAAGCCATTTAGTGATTACGAATGAACATAGAATCAGACATACATACAGGTTAAACACATAACCCTGTTTCGCCGCAGTCGGATAAAAAGCAAACATCTTTATTATATAACATCAGCAACAGCATATAAATAAACCTTATTCACTTGTTTTAACAGGATATACCATATGGAAACTTTTAAATTTAAATATGGTGGACTGTATTTAAGGGTTTCAAAATAAAACTCTCGTTGGTTGATTGTTCCTTAGCTTTTCTTTTCTATGGCTATCCGACGAATGGTACACTATGAACAAAACCTCGTTTTTTTTAATTTCTAATTAACAATCTTATTAGATATGCTACTGTGCGTTTAATCTTTTAGATATGCTCCTGTGAGTCCTGTGAGTGATAATTTCTTATTGTATTTTACACTTAAGCTAGATTCTGCCGTCGCGTAGACGTAACATACATCATCAATTTAAGTATTATATTATCTATGAATTTGTATAAGTCTAAATCAATTTTAGTTATGTTTCGATTGTGGTTAAATGTGGGTGAAATCAATAAAAAATGCAGTTATTTTATCTATACCAACAGATAAATAAAATTTATATGTCTGTTTGTAATGTGAAAATAACAGTTTTTTTACTAAATTAATATGAAATGCATATAAGGTTTAAATTTTTAAAATTTTTGTCTGTTTGTTCCGGCTAATCTCTGAAACGGCTGGACCGATTTTGACGGAACTTTCACTGGAAGATAGCTGATGTTTAAGGAGTAATTTAAGCTATTATACATTTATTTTAGAAAAAAAATCAGGGTTCCGCGCAAAAAATTAAAACCCATGAAATTGTGAATAAAATCCGCGTACCTAGGGACGCACCCAAGCGAAGCGAGGGTAAGTCGCTAGTTGACAATATGTGTTAATTTTTTTATAATAAAAGGTTAAATCCTCATGAGCTCTTTGTTCACCTTTAGTTAACTACTTAAACCTATGGAGTAGATATAGTTATGAGCAAGCACTCAAAAATACAAAAAACAAAAATAGAAAAGGATCGAAGAAAATTTATTTTAAATTTGAATTAACAAACGTGAATATACCTATAAAACATTGGCCTTTGATGATAATATCGCAGACCTAAAAATTATAAAATAAATAAACTCACGCGAAAAAAAAACGGTGATAATTAATGAATTATAACCGCTCTATAACTTCTTTTCACCCGACTGCGATGAACTGCGGTGAACGAATATGGATAAATTGTTTTTAATATTTAAAAACAATTATATAATATGTATAATCAATCATATTTGTTAAAAATAAAAACTAAAAAGTTGTCGACCAGTCAAAGTTTTTTTTTTTTTATTAAATCTCTTTTGTGGGGGCCCCTATCTTGTGGAGGCCCCGGGGCTGCAGCCCCGCTTGCCCTCCCTTAAATCCGGCCCTGCCTAAAGTTACAGTGTATCGTAAAATAATTGCAATTCGTTCCTACTTTATAACTAAAAAAACTAACACTTGTGGCCGTTGTACCAAAATTGGCACACCAATGTTTATGTTGCTATATTTTTTTATACATATATTATAACTACAATTTGATGACTTTAAATGAGACACAAGTTTCTTACTTTATCAAAATACACACAATAACTATGATATGCATTACCTGTATTACATAATAATTATATAAGTGCGGCCAGGTCTAGGGTCGTGTAAATGACTGATTTCGACAAATCATAAAAACGGTGTTTCTCGATATAGGTCTAATAACACGCACTATAATTAACAATCATAGTTTCGATTACACAAAAAAATAAAAATTTACTAGCTATGGCACACTTTTTTTTATAAGCCACAATTTATCAAGTGTTCCCAAAATGGCACAGCGGCCCAGAATGGGTTAAGCTATTACAATTTAAAACTTAATTAACTTTAAATAACTACATTACTTAGTATTAAATATCCGAACTTGGTCAAAACCACAGCTTTTATCCTTTCGAAGTTTAAACATATTCGAAATATTATGAAGTTACACTAACAATGCGGGACCGGTACTTATTGCACTAGTTGAATTTGCGGTCTCACTAAGAGACCTTCAACTTGAAGGCTAACTGCAGAAATGGAATGGAGATAGAGTTTTATTAAGCAATATTAACTAAAATAGGTACTAAAACTAAGTGGAAGTTTCTAAACTTAAATACACTGAATGGACTGCGTGTGGGAATTTCTATATTTCCGTACCTGAACGATCAAAATAGTCCACATTGTCCACAGAAGAACTATGTAAGTCTAAAAATTCTAGGCCCCTGAGAGTTATTTGTAAATGTCAAAATTTGTGTGATTTTAATGCAAATATTAAGGTATTATATGGAATAATAAAAACTGGCCAAGTGCGAGTTGCACTATCAAATCAAAAGGTACATAAGTTTGGTTGAGGTGCCAGTTTTCAAATGTTAGCATGTGCGACTGTTGATCTGGAAATCCTAGGTTCAAGTCCCGGGTTTGCCCTAGTTAAGTTATTGAATATTTCTGTCAAAAAATTCTCAATATTGGCCCGAAGTTGGGAAGTTGGCGGTATTTACACCACTTTACCTCTGAGAGCACGTAAAGCCGTCAGTCTAAAGAATTCAAATCAGTCGTGATTCATTTTTAAAGAAGGAGCACTTCTTTTCAGAGATATAAAATACATAAAAACGATTTACATTCAATCCTGCTTTGAGCTACGCAAAAAGCTTTTGAGGTATAAAAATTTATTATGATATTTATTTTTTATTTTTTTTCAATTAGGTCTACTTTATACTTTTTTGCAAATAAACTATTATTAACTTAAAGGATCAAATAATTATATATTTTATTGAACTTTTTAATTTGATAAAATTTAATGTTTTTGGTCAAATTTTATTTATTCTGGAGTCTTCTGTCTAAAAAATTTACTGTGTTTGAATGTAACAAAAAAGTAACAAAAATACAAAAAAGACAAGGCGAGACAAGATCTGTTGTTAATGAATAAATAAAAATGAAATGCTGTTATTCGATAAACGTAACACTTGAGAACGGCAGGACTAATTTGGCTAATTTTTGTTACCGTTCGTTCGGGTCCGATCAGGGCGCTTAGGGGAAAAAATGGAAAATTTATTTGCGAAAAAAATATATTTTCTATAGGATTTTATATGAACACCAAGACCACTTTTAATTAAATGGAAATTTTAGAGGACAACCTCCATATAAGCTAGATGATAGCTGATAGTTATAAAACTAGCTGATTCATTAGATCGCAGCACAGCTTAAGTATCGAAACTATTTTTTTTATTTTACACTTTTAGGTATTTATTAGAAAATCAGTCGTTAAAAACCTATTCATATCACAAAAGACCTATATTTAAAAATAGGATGTTAACACATAGGAATTTAGAAATATCTGAAGATGAACAGATAGACAAACTAAAAATTTTAATTAAGAATTTTAGAAAATCTCATTCTTCTTGATTTTTTCGGACACACTTAAAAATTAACCTTACATTTAAAAGATTAAGTAATAATTTCGCATAAAATATCTAAATATGAACAGATAATATGGACAGACTAATACTTTGAAGTAAGAATTTAAAACAAAAATCTTACACTTAAAAGAAGAAATCATAATTTCCTGTAAAATATTTTTCTAATATCAATAAGTCTTCAGTCTATTCAATTTATAATTAATTTACCGACTTCAGTTAACTTCGAGCTTTCTCAATGGTTACTTGAAAAGTTGTTTTATTTATTAGATGTAAATATTTTTTATTATCATACAACCTTTAGCTTTTGAATAAATAATATAAGAACTTATTCAATTCAGAACTTAGTCAATAATCGTTAGTAAAAATTGACAATTTTATCTGCATTTTCAGCTAAATAATATTCAGAAACGTTCCAAAAATTAAATCAGCAAATTCGCAATGATATTACAGTGATTCGTAATTGAAAATTTCATTCGACCTCTGTTATCGTAATGGAAATGCACTTTTACGTGGTTTAAAAGCTCTGATACGAGTATCAACATTCATGTTACTAGCGCGATATCTCATTCCATACTGTATTGTTGCGTATTTAGGTCACGTCGTAACCTTAATAATCCGACATTGATACAATATGATATTTCAGGAAATTGTTATATCAGATTTATCTAATTATTTTCAGTTTTCATTATTCTTATCACGTTTTTGTCTAATTTCGTAAGGTCTTGCATTAAAAGTGTGACGTAAAATTGGCTGTATGATTGATCATTCGGCTCGAGCCGATTTAAACAATGGGAAATGATAATTTTAGGATTATTTTATTTGTGCCTTGCACTGGTAAATATGCGAATGTACATCTTCTTCCTACCCTTGTTACAATTTTATTTGGGGTCAGTGCAATATGACTTTATACCAGTCATACTGCTTTGAGGTTTTGGCAGATTTTTTTTTCTTGTAATATATAATGTAATATATAGTAAAAATGTTAATTATACATTGAAATATTTGAACGCTTTTATCAGCTTCATTTTATGCCCAAAACTCAATTAATTTAATGTGTAAATAAATCTTAGAAGGTGACTTACAACTTTGTATATATACATTCATATATGTGAAATTTGGAAAACAATATAACAATTTGATACCATCAGCTGATCTCATGATGGAATCTCTATTGAAGGAGGAGGACAATAGACTCTTTAATGTCTATGACTAAAGCTATCAGTTATTTTCAGTTGTATATCTTTTTTAATATTTTCTTTAACAAAACAAAATTCATTATTAAAATATTTTATCCACTCAAAAAATATCGTGGTAAAAGAGTAGTATGTTCCCGCAAGTTTTCCCTCCGAATGAAATATAATATATTTCAAAACTTGCTGAAAGTCCTTATCTCCTTTCTTCCCTTCTTTTCTTTAATCCTTTAGGTGATATCTTTAGAATCACAAATGTATTTGTATCTTTAGCTACTACCTACCATCAGGTAAATCTATTCTATACATATAATAAAATTTTAACTGAGTCGAATCTGTACATTGAATATTTTTTGGAAAATCTTATTGAAATAGACATTATTATCGATACAGAGTCCGAATCTATAGTTTTTACTATTTTTGTCTGTCTGTCTGTCTCTCTTGGAACGCATCCCGAGAAAATCACTGGATAGATTTTGATGAAATTTGGTATGATGATAGCTGGTTATTCGAGTCAACATAATATAGGATACTTTTTATATATCATCTCTGCGAAATATATACTAAACGTTAAAATGTAACTAGGGACGAACCCGAGCGGAGCGAGGGTGAGTCGAAAGTATACATATTACTCGTACCGGTAAAAACAGAACAACGCCCTATAAACTGTAAAGAAACACGGCAGCAACATAATTATGCCTGTAATAACTAACTTATCTACAGAGAATCGAGTGTAATTGACTTGAACTTTGCAATTAACTTTTTTTATTGTTAACTAGCTACTCTGTGGTTGCTACGGTGCATATATTTCTATTTCTTCGACCACTTAAAATGACCTACGCTTTGTAGACTTAAGCTATACGGTTAGATCTTTTCAATAGATTGAAATGAAACTGGGTTTTTATTTCAGTTTTTTATCTGAACAGTAAATAAAATTGCTTAACTGCAAGTTGGACTCACGAGATAAGTTCCATATACTATGGAAATTTAAAGGAATTTAAAACGTTTTGCTATCGTTTTATTTTTTAGAGAGAAATATAGAAAAGTATTTGTTATCTTAATTGTCGCTAATATTATAAGTGTGAAAGTTTAGATGTTTGGATGTTTGTTACTCAATCACGCCAGAATGGCTGAACTGAACTGAAGCTGATGAAATTTAGCACATAGATAGGTTATAGCCTGGAATAGTACATACTTAAGTTACTTTTTATCTCGGAAAAATGTACGGTTTCCGTGGGAAATATGTTTTTTTCTAGAGGTGAACCCGAGCGAACTGTGTTCACATTTACAACACGCCTATAATTGGATCACCAAATTCTATATACCATGTTTCAAGTTTTTTCATCTATTAGATTTGGAAAAACAAAAAAAAAAGATATAAGGATTTTAGTATTAGAGTATTTTTACCTTTTGAAGAACCAAACCTAATTTTCCATCAAAATCTACCTAGATGTATGCCTGGAGCAAGCGACTACTATAATCTATACAGATAAATAAAATTGGAGTGTCTGTTATTGGAGTGTGTAATATTAAAATAACCCCTTTTTACTAAATGCATTTGGATGTATACACGGTACATATACCAAAACAACATTTTTTGTAATTTATGTCTATCTGTCTGACTGTCTGTTTGTTCCGGCTAATCTCTGAAATGGCTGGACCTCCATGGACCTGGACCATTTTGAGGGGACTTTCACTGGCAGATAGCTGATGTAATAAGGAGTAATTTAGGCTACTTTTATTTTATAAAAAAAATAGGGTCCCACGAAAAAAAAATTAAAACCAAAGAAAAATTGAATAATATCCGATTCAAATAGGAAAGTTTTATAATTACATTATATTTTTTCTATATTTCTTCTATTTAAACTATAAACTATATATAATATACCTAGAGATGAACCCGAGCGAAACGAGGGTGAGTCGCTAGTTACATAAATAAACCTTATTGCTGCAATATAAATTAACAATTTATATTTATAACTAAGTCCATATCGATACTTTTAAAGTACCTTATTGGATTTGTAGCTTATTTGCTTTTCCTTTGAGATTGAAAGAATAGATAGGTAATAAGGGACGAGTGGAGCTGAGTGGTAATAGAAAAACACTACTGTAGAAATTGCTGTTGAAGTAGAAGTATTGTTTAAACTAGTTTATGCTACTTGAACTATTATAATAATATATAAAATTAAAAAACTACATAATATTTATCATATATTCATATATTATTAATAATGAAAGTGAATTATACAAAATATGTGTACAAAAAATATGTTTTTTTTTCTATTTTCTACTCTAAATATTTAATGCATATTAACAATATTAGATCTGCCATTTTCGAACATCTAACGAAAACAAAATGAAAAATATCAAATGCTGCATTGAAATAAATATACGCAAGAACTTATATTGTTTAAAACCCTTAGGTCCTGTAGTGTTTAGTCCAGCAATTATTTTACTTAAACCGCTTATACTTTGTCATAACGTGATCGTGATATTTTTCTGCAAAAGAAAAAAGGGGCAATTTATGATTTTAGGGTTATAAAAAGGGTCCAAAAAAAGGTCCCACTTTTGACGTAACTGTGAAATTCAACATTATATTTAATGTGCATACCCATTGCAAGCTCATGTAATATTAGCAACCTTTTTCCTTCGAGAGAAAAAAAATTAAATTACTATTCGGGGTAAGTTCCGGAAATTCGAAATATGACAGGTATTTTGGCGCTGAATGGATTCTATGATAATTGCACTAAATAATATTAAAAAAAAGTGACCGTTTTGTGAAATCGCCTAAAAAATAGGTACATAAAAAGTCACACAGATGATCTTTAACTTTAAAATTTACTTATAATAAAAAAACTTATAGTTTCAGCGAAAAAAAATATCGAAAAATTCATTTACGTAGAATCGTATTAAGTATAGGATTCATAAAAAGTAAATATTTGGAAAAGGGCTAGCGATCCACCCAAGATTTATCTAGAAGGTAACTTTTTAATTTTATATTCATAATAATAAAACTTGTAAATGTCAAATTTTATAGGTATTTATACACATAAACAATATTCTGCATAAATCCTCTTTTTGCCCCTTTTTATCTTTCTAGTGACTTTCTTCAAAAAATAAATATGTCTTATTTATGGGCTAATATCCGTCCATATTTATAATTCGTTTCGTTTTAAGGTTTAGTATACATTTCTCAGAGATGAGATATTTTCTCGCAGTAAAAAGTGTCCTATATATTGACCCGGATAACCAGCTATCATCATACCAAATTTCATCAAACTACGTCCAGTGATTTTCTCGTGATGCGTTCTCAGACACACAAACAGACAGACAAAAATTCTAAAACTATAAATTCAGCCTCTGTGTTGATAATAATAACTATTTGAATAAGATTTTCCAAAAAAATATTTAATGTACAGATTTGACTTAGAATTTTATTATATTTATAGGTATGTATGTCCCCATTTTATATAGCCGATTACTATGAAACTTTGAGAAGCGACACGTGGGCGAAGCACCTAGTATCGCCCAGACGCTAGTATAAGCTAAATGGACTTCATTTATACAAATGACAAAAAGCTTTACCCTAAACAGTATATTATTTAAACTAAGCTCAGGTGCAACGTCAGATGTCGCTTAATTTGCGGCGTCTAAGACAAAGGAAAATTAATGGTCGCCAGCGTTTCATTATCTTTGATGAATACCTAATTATTTACCTTTACTGCCTCGGTGGTGTAGTGGCTAGCATGTACGGCTACACATCCGGAGGTCCTGGGTTCGAGTCCCGGGTTGGGCCAAGTTTAGTTATTGAGTCTTTCTGTATAGTAAGCCTCAGTAACAGCCCGGAGTTGGGAAGTTGACGGTGTTTCACCCCCGTGCCTCGGAGAGCACGTAAAGCCGTCGGTCCTGCGCCTTAACTCTCACCGGTCGTGTCGAGTAGTCGTCCCACCGGAGTATGAGAGTGACAGGAATAGAGTGCACTTGTGTCTGCGCGTACATTTGTGCACTATAATATCTCCTGCGCAGTTGGCTAGTCTCAATGAGATTGGCCGCCGTGGACGGAATCGGTCAGGAGGACATTATTTACCTTTGAAATCTGTATCTCAATATTCTAAAATGCTTTTAACTACTTTAATATCATGATAGATGTCATTATGGTATTGACGAATATTAACACAGATTCCCTTTAACTAGTGTTAGTTTTAGTTTAGGGGTTGATATTTGACAATAATCATGAAAATTGGAGGAAAATATATGTAAGTTTACCTATCTATAAAAAACAAACAAACTGCTTCCAAATATTTTCGTTTAAAACGACATACGTCGTATATACATAAGTGTAACACACGTGTAGAACGTCTTTTAATGAAAAAAAAAACATGTCTGAACCTGTTTTAGGAATAATGATTAAGATAGTTGAAAATTCATGAGTGGCAGTTAATAAGTTACCAGGAATTGGAAAGAGATAAACAACACTTTATAGAAAGAAATTGTTATTATTAGAACATTTTCGAAATTCCTGTCAGATACTAGAGTTTTCTTTAAATTTTGCAAATTAAAAATGAGAAAAGATAGAGATTTTCTGATCCTAAAGACCAATGTCGTGACAATAATTTGTAGAGTATATTATATCATACTTATCACTCATAGACATACACAAAATATATAGACAGACATATATACATAAAAAATCTATAGTAATTTGAAGGTCGTATTAAGACATCAATAAAGAGGTAATAGCGAACGAGAGTGGCATTAATGGTCCCTCAAGTGAAATGGCTACAACAAATGACGGTGCGAGGTAATCGTCGGTTCTTAACTCGAAATACGACTGTGCGAATAAATATTTAATATAAAAAAGCAATAATACTCTGAAGATGAGTGGAAATAATATAAACTAACGACTTACCCACGCATCGCTTGGGTGCATCCCTATCTAACGTATTTAGACGAGCAATTCTTGTATATATATATATATATATATATTATATATATATATATATATATATATATATATATATATATATATATCTTTATTTATTTATACCGGCGATCTCGGAAACGGCTCTAACGGTTTCGCTGAAATTCGGCACGTGGGGGTTTTCGGGGGCGAAAAATCGATCTAGTTTAGTCTCATGTCTGGGAAAACGCGTGTTTTCGAGTTTTCATGTGGTTTTCTTTTGAATTATTCTACGAAGAATATGCTCGATAATTTCTTAAACTCGGACATAAGCATTGCGGTAAAGCGACCAAGGTGCAAGGATAACAAACATAGGTGTGTAGATACAAAGTTTTTCTTTTTTTTTTGTATTTTTTGTAGTTTTTAGTTTTTTTTATCTAAAAAATACGATATAACAAAAAATAACTCCGAGCGAAGCTCGGTCGGCCAGGTACTGTAAATTTTAAATGGACAAAATTAATTAATCTGAAGCTAGTTCACCCGGGTACTGGTATTTAAATGTATGTAGTAGACTCAAAGACCAAAAATCCTTGTTGTGCGAAAAAGTTTTCACAACATATATTGCTACAAATAATTCACGAGACGAATCTGGCTGTGGCTTTTATAATTTTTTATCACAACGAGTTATTGTCGGCAAGAAATACCATAACGAATTCTGAAAGTTAATCCATATATCTATATCTATACATATAATAAAAGTGTAACTGATCGCTGTCTGTACATGGGTGATGTTTGAGAAAAACTATTATTGGTCTATATCAACGCAATAGAACCCAAAGCAATGATTTTTAGAATTTTTCTCTGTTTGTCTGTGCGGCTTAATCGATTTAACCTTGTGCGGTTTTAACTAATATATTGTGGTAAGCTTCATTTAACATTTAGTATTTTATTTCAATCGGTTTATAAATAAAAAAGTTATGTCTATTTAAAGAATCACCCAGGGACGAACTCTAGCAAGTCACTAGTGTAGAATAAGTACAAAGTACAAAGGACTTTTACTTCATTAGTAAAAATCCCGTTAAACCTTTATAAAACTAATGTTAATGACAAAATCTATACTAATATTTTAAAGCTGAAGAATCTGTTTGTTTGCTTGTTTGTTTGGTTGAACGCGCTAATCTCCGGTACTACTAATCCGATTTGAAAAATTATTTTTGCATTAGATAGTCTGTTAACTGAGGAAGGCTACAGGCTATATATCATCCCGGGAAAATGTACGGTTCCCGTGGGATAGATTTGTTTTTGTCTAGGGACGAACCCGAAGCAAAGTGAGGCTGAGTCGCTAGTCTAATAATAAAAAAACGTTATAAAAATAACTTACCTATATATTTCTTAAATAATCAAAATAAGGAATCTATAGAATAATTTCAAAAGAAATAAAATTGTAATTCTTTCAACCATTACTCGATCGTTTCGCACATTTCCCGAAGACGTAAAATAAATCAAGGAACATTACTCGACCTTTGATTTGATGGTCAATTACGATGTTATAGCTTCAAAAACGTACGTGTAAGTGTATGTGTGCATTTTTAATAAAATAAAAAATATATCTATAATTAATTATTATTGCTTATAATTTGTTTTATAAATATAGACATCATTATCGATACAGAGGCCGAATCTATAGTTTTTAAATTTTTTTGTCTGTCTGTCTGTCTGTTACCGCATCATGAGAAAACCAATAGACAGATTTTGATGAAATTTGGTATGATGATAGCTGGTTATCCGAGTCAACATATAGGATACTTTTTACTGAGGGAAAATATCTCATCTTTGAGGTAAACGTGAAAACGTAACTAGGGACGGACCCGAGCGAAGCGAGGGTGAGTAGCTAGTTAAAGATAAAATTATATATTAATTTCAAAAAAAAAAAACTAAAAATATCGTTTTATTTATTAACGTTATAGGTATAATAAAGGCATCAAATACCGAGATGTATTTAATGTTCACATGTGATAGTAGTTGGAAATGATATTACTCAGCCGATGGGCAATAACTGTAGATCTCAATTACCACACCTAGCTAAATAGCTCCAACATCCGATGATATATATAGGTATATTAGCTATATTTTTATTACCCGACTACGCGACGCAAAGGAGGGTAATGTGTTATCAGCCTATGTATGTATGTATGTGGGTTTGTACCTTTGTGGCACGGCACTATTTAGACCAAACGCGTGGGCCGATTTTAATAAATGACACGTCCTTTGATTCATCATGACGGCGCAAACGTTATAGAATGCATAAATATTTGGAAAAATCAAAGTGACAGATTTTGGACGCCATAATGTGATAAAGAAAAAAATGAAAATCGACGAACTATGTCATGTGGGGTATCGTTGGATAGGTATTTAAAAATAATTTTTAGGCTTCTTTTATCATTTTTCATTTTAAATACCAATTTAAGATATATAATGATTTTCCTACTTAAAAATACTTAAAAAGCTGTAAAAAAATAAATATATTATAAAAATAAAAAACTCGACTGCAAAAAAGCTAACTAAAAAGACGAAATTTTTTTTCGAAATCAATGGAATCCCATAAAAGTTTTGACTTATGCCTTTACTAAAAAGGGACCTTTGAAAAGGGTGTTTTTCTACAATATACTACTAAATACTCAATTAGTGTGTGTGTATGTTTTTTTTTGTGTTTATTACTGATAATTTCACCAATTGTTTGCTAATTTTTATAATTGTTCTTATTTAAATAAGTATAAAATAACTCAAAGATGATAATTTCAGAAAAGATATTATAATTTAAAATAACATTGTTATACAGCGAGCTTAACAAAGAGCAGCTTTTATTAAAGTCACAACCTTACACTTGATTATACTAACCAGACTTAATTATAAAAAATATTCAACACGACTAAGGCTACAGTAAAAGCTACTGTATAAAATAAATATTATTTTCAGAACCTTTCGACTATAACGACGGTACTCTATTACCGCACCTACTCGTGTATGTGAAATGGATTGCCTAAGATTTTTACGCGAAAAAATGTCGGCAGTTGCCAATGGGCTAAGAACAAATTGGAAAACGATCTAGTTCATTTGTCCTTCATCAGCAGAATATAAAGATGGTACCTGGTCTAGACTTGGTTTGTAACAATTTAGTTACATGCTCCTAGTGTTGTTTTTGTAATGTAATAGTATCCCACGGGATTCACTTGTAACGGAAAAGTACTTTATGGTTCTATGCAATCAATCAAATACCACAACAATCTGTAACATCAAAAACAATTTTTTGATTCAGTATACATTTGTAGAAGAATATTTTCTGCCTTGAAACAGATGGGTAAAATTGTATGTACATTAATCATATTCTATAATATGTACATATGTATAAGTATCCTAGTTTGTTTAATACAATATGGGTTCTCCAACTTAACACTAAACACCAACTATAATAGCTGAAATATCAATTTTCTTACGTATTGAGAGGCGCATATATACCCGTGTGTATGTTAATAATTAATTTCCCGGAAATTCGAACGGAGGCGTTAGAAAGCACTGGTATTAAAGCTCACCACTGATCGAAATTTGACCATAATTAATGTTGAATCTTAGTAAAAGGGTGAAAAAAATACCTTAATGTAAGTTTTTTTTAATTCAATAGTTACTAAACAAAAAAAAAAGAAAACCATTTGACAAACAGAGAAGAAAAAGGTACTGAATTGTTTTGCCTTTGCCTATTTATGAGTATATATAGAAATATATTTTTTTTATCAACAAATGCAATAGTGATTTAGGAAGAAATACATAAAAATCTTATTAAAATCAGAAATAACTGAGTAAAGAACTATATGACGGAAGCAACTATTAAAAATTTAATTTTAAATTAGTAAATTACTTTTAAAAATTACTTTCAGAATGCTCATTTGAATTGAAACAATACCTTGGGTAGCTTAAAACTTTTGTTTCCGCTAAAAACAGTTAAAATAGTC
Source organism: Fabriciana adippe (assembly GCA_905404265.1). Lineage (NCBI taxonomy): Eukaryota > Metazoa > Arthropoda > Insecta > Lepidoptera > Nymphalidae > Fabriciana > Fabriciana adippe. The sequence goes on along the minus strand of FR989984.1, from coordinate 14,151,440 downwards.
CATTAAAATTTAAAGCGACAGCTTTACAGGTAAGCTCGGTTGGAATGTTCCTCAAAGTGCAACTAAGCTTTTGATGCAAGGCCTGTCCGTAATTGCAAGTTGCTCTCTATGGTTAACCAGAGAGTATAAAATGAACAGAAAGTAAAGTTTGTCGAAGTTTGTTGCAATATAGAGATTAAAGGCATTGATTACTAAAGATTATTAAGGTTTTGTTTTTGTATAGTTTGTTTTTAATATAATATAAATATAATATTTAAAGGGTAACTGTAAATTTGTATTTTATTCAGCCCTTTTAAACTTCCAACTGCTGTGCACGGGTCTCCCTTCAATATGAGGGGGATCAGGCCATAGTCCACTCCGCTGGCCAAGTGCGAGTTGGTGAACTTCACATGTCTTTCAAAAACTTGTTAGTCAATGTTTTCCTTCACCGTAAGACAAGTAATAATCGTGTTGGAAATAATTAGCACATGAAAATATCAGAGACGCCAGACCCGGGTATTGAACCCGCTTTACTCGGTTTCCCAAGCGAGCGCGTTACCACTGGGCTACTACTTCTTATATATTAGTTATTTAACAACAAAAATTATAGATGAAATCCAAAAAAGTGACAGAATTATTTCTATCCTGCTTCTCTTAAATATGTTTTTCTGTTTTGTTTTTGATGATTTAAATCTGAGTTTTGGTATAGAAAAACTATGCATTTTATTAACGTGTGCAGTATTAAGCTTATCTCAATTCAATTCTTTTGTTTAGTGGCTTCCATCAAGCGTATCTCTAAACAAAGAAAATGTTGACACATTATAGGTGATAGACGATATAACTTATTAAAAAATGTGTAAGTATACAGAAAGTACCCTTAACTTTTGATGTAAATTCACATAACGTGTTTTTTTTAACCGACGAAAAAGGGAGGAGGTTCTCTATTTGACACATATATTTTTTTTATGTTTTACCACGCATAACTTTTTACTGTGCAGTCCGATTTCGATGATTCATTCTTTTCCAATAAGGATAGTTTCAAAGTTGGTCCCATTTAAAATTGAAAAAAGTCCACCCTACCACCAAATATCCATTTTTCTTACTTTGCTACTACTATGTCTACATTAAAAATGAAAAAATAAAAACTTGAAAAAAACTGACTTCAATAAAAGATTTGTTTATCACCCCATCACGCTAAAATGCCTGGATAGATTTGCTTGAAACTTAGTACTTAGACCTGGAATAGCACATGCTACAGTAAGTAATAAAATTAGCCAAATCTAGGGCTGCCTGTACATAAAAATATTTTTGATAAACTTTATCATTATGCGCGTATTATGCCAAGTTTTTGAAAACTGTGACGGATGACCCTAATCCAGTTCAAATCGAACTCGTGCAACACGCAAAGGATTTAATTCAACTAAAGTGGATATTTTAATTTTTTGATAAAGTCGTATTGTACAATTTTATTACGTTTCCATTACTTGTTTATTTAAAATTAAAGTTCTAAATTCTACCACTGGCGAACACTAGTTTTAAATACACGATCAAATCATTATGGAATACATAATCTATACTAATATTATAAAGCTGAAGAGTTTGTTTGTTTGTTTGGTTGAACGTGCTAATCTTAGGAAGTACTAATCCAATTTGAAAAAAATCCTTGTGCATTAGAGAGCCCGTTAATTGAGGAAGGCTATAGGTTATATATCACCCCGGAAAAATGTATGGTTCTCATGAGATAGATCCTAAAAAAAACAGTAACTGTTGTCAAAAAAAACAGTAACTGTTATCAAAAACAATATTGATATAACTTTAAACTTGTCAATAGCCACTAAACAAAAAAAATCGGTTGACAAACAGACGAGAAAAAAGTACTGAATTGTTTAGTCTGCTTATTTATATATAGTTGAAAATTTCATTCCTTGACTTAATTACTAGAGTAATTTCAGTAATTGTACACCATTCAATTTCGTTATAATTTACTTATTTCACAATTAACAACAATTGTGTTGTAGCAGTTTTAGTTTAGAGGTCGCAAATTCAATCTGCTGTAGGTCAAACTAAATTTATAATGAATTATTAATAATTGATATGATATTTATAAGATGCAAACATTTATAAAATACCTCCATCACCTAAGAATATATGTTTAATGACTATTTTAAATCATTATTATTATAGAAGACTGAAATGGCTAATAATATAACTAAGTACCGATGGAAATCTTGCTCGTATATCTATACATATAATAAATCTGTAGAGGTTGAATGTACATAGAAAAAAAATATTAAAAACTGAGTCAAGGGGGTGTAAGAAGAGAAATAGAACAAATCCTGATTTTTTTCAATTTATTTGTTTCTCTGTCTGTTTGTCTGTTTGTACGGGCTAATCTCCGAAACTGTTGGACCGATTTAAATGAAACTTTTCATGGAGGGGTTTTATATATCATAATATAGTTCACACATCAAAATAACAAATAAGCTACTTTTTATCCCGAAAAAATGTACGGTTCCCGTGGGGTAGATTTGTTTTGTTGGTCTAGAGGCGAACCCGAGTGAAGCGAGAGTTGAGCCGTTATTTAACTAATATAACTTAATCTTGTTGCTATAATTGCTATAGTTTGAATCATGTACATTGAAAAACTACACACTACTCGTAACTTTGTAAAAAGTACCTGACTCATGAAAAGTGTATTAATATGTATATCTAATATTTATAATATGTATGTATTTAAAGTTATATACATATAATATATGTGTAGTGTATCAACTATCTGTTTTTTTATATACGTGTAATATATAGGTAAAGAAATAACAATTCATTATTATTATTTATAAATTTTCAATAATGATTATGATTGAATTTGGACCACTGGGTACATAAAGGACCCATAATATTTTTGTTAAGAATATTTTTAATTTTTAATAATAAATTAGCAATTGCAAACTATTATAAAATATATTAATATATAAAATATTTAATATCAAGCATGTTAAATCTGAACAGAAAATTCCCATTTAAAATGATAACTATGTTATTTTTATTTATTTATTTATTTATTTATTTATTTATTTGTTAGGGAAACAAACAATGAAGATGGTTCTTATACAAAACTAGAATACAAAAATACATACATTAGCTAAGTTTCCACTGATAGAAAATTACATAAACACTAGCATTAACAAAGACAAACCCAATAAAGTTCAATATAGGTAACTACATAAAAACAGATAGATAATCAACTTAACAAAAAAAAAAAAATACAAACTCAAAGCTGAAGTTTTATAAGATATGATGATTTTAATCAATATATTAATTGAATAGGCAATAACAACTAAAGTGGCTACAGTGACGTACATAAGACAAAAAATATAAAATAAAATATACCTAATATAATATGGCTACAGGGTAAGCATTATAACAATATTGTGTATACTAGGAAATTATAAAGTAATATTCTCATTTCTCTTATTAATTTTACACTTAAAAGAACCAATTCTCTCGAATAAAATGTCAATATCTGAATATATTTTATTATAATTTTGGCAGCTACGGTATAAGAAGATATTGCTAGTGCATTTTGTTTTAGAAATTGGCTGATGAAATAGTGGCTTATACCTGGAATTAAATCGTGGGCAGTTAAATTCCAATTTAGACAATAGGAAAGGTGATTCAATAAAATTATGAATTATCTTATATAAGAAAAGTTGGTCTCTAGCTTGTCTACGCGATACAAGGGGAGGCAGAGGTTGAACATCAGCAGAGATATCGGCCCTGTAACACAAATGCTTATGGAATTTTCCCTGTATAGAATCTAAGTCATTTATATAAGTTTTATATTGTGGGTTCCAAACAGTGGAGGCATACTCAAGAATAGAACGAACGTACGAGTTATAGAGTAGTATCAAAGTTGAGCATTGCCTAAAATCCTTGCAGACTCTTAAAATAAACCCAAGCATGCGATAGGCTTTAGATGTTATATAGGATATGTGAGAAGCAAAAGTTAGCTTGGAGTCTAAGACAACACCTAAGTCCTTTATTTCAGATACCCTATTTAAAGATATGTTATTTAGTTTATAATCATAAACTATTGGAATTCTTTTCCGAGTAAAAGATAAAGTGTTGCATTTTTTAACATTTAGTGTCAAAAGATTATTATTACAATATTGGCAAAAATTATTTAGGTCATTTTGTAATAAAATACAATCATCTAAAGCATTGATCTTTCTAAAAATTTTTAAATCATCAGCATAAAGTATAAATTTACTATTTTGAAAAGTTAAATTAATATCGTTTATAAAAATAATGAATAATAACGGACCAAGGTGAGAGCCTTGAGGCACACCGGATGTAATTGGCACAAAAGAAGAACTGAAACCTTTGACAGTAACAGCTTGATGCCGGTCTCTAAGGTAAGATTCAAACCACCGAAGTAAATCACCGTGTATACCAAAATTTTTAAGTTTCTTTAATAGTAAAAAGTGAGATAATTTATCGAATGCTTTAGAAAAATCTGTATAAATTACATCCATTTGACCACTGCTGTCCATTGCTTGTGCAACTTGATGAGTGAATTCACAAAGATTAGACTCTGTAGATTTTCTGTCTATAAAACCATGCTGCTGTTGAATTAAGTAAGGTCTAATGAGGGGGAATATACTATCATAAATGATCTTTTCGAATAATTTCGCAACAACATTAAGTTTAGAGATAGGTCTATAATTTTGAATGTTATGCTTATCGCCAGATTTGTAAATAGGTACTATATGCGATTTTTTCCAGATGTTTGGAATTTTACCAGAATTAAGTGACAGTTTGTACAGGATAAACAAAGGTTGGGCTATAAATTCTCGGCAAGATTTTAAGAACAAGTGTGGTATACCGTCTGGACCACACCCTTTATTAACATCCAAATATTTAAGGTAGTGTCTGATTGATTCAATTGATAATTCGATACAACTAATAGATGTATAACCTTCGTTCATAATATTATAAGTAGCGGAGCTTGAGGTTGAAGGAGCGTCAACGGGCTCAAAAGAAGACTGAAAATAACGATTAAACAAGTTACAAATCTCAAAGCCATCCGAAGAATGCGTGTCATTTAAATACATAGAACTTGGTATTTGGTGTGATATTTGTTTTTGCTTAACAAAATTCCAAAATAATTTACTATTGCGTTTAATGACGCATTCAGTATTCAAAATAAAGTTATCGTAACACAAAATTTGAACACGTTTCTGACGATCTCTGTATAAACTAAAATTGTCATAGTCACTTTGTCTTTGATAGACTTTCCATTTTTTATGATATTTAAGTTTTTTATTTATAATTTTTATTAACGCCCTAGAGTACCAAGGAGGAAATCGAGTGCCATAAGTTTTCTTCAAAGGAACATATTTTGCGATAATTTTATTAATGATTTCATAAAAATTACGAACAGCTACATCTATATTATCAGAGTCCAGAGCATCATTCCAGTCAATCTGCGCCAGTTCAAAATTGATTGCATCATAATCAGCAGCCTGAAATATACGGATACTACTTGAGACATGTTTTAATGATTTTAAATTATGAGCCATCGCATGGATCAACAGCGCTGGATGGTGAACATCTTCTTTGATCAGAGGATCATTACAATGGCAAACCGTACATTCATTTCCACTAATTACTAAATCCAATTGTCTATCGTTCACATTCGACGTCATGTTAAATTGAGAAAAGTTTGTAAAATTGAGAAAACAATACAAATACCTCAATAAGTCATTGTCATTATTATTAACTAAATTACTGTTTTCATTGAGACCAGGACTACTCCATATTGCTGTACTAATATTGAAATCTCCCATTAATATAAATGTGTCATTAGGATTATTAGTGTATGAATCCGACATGACTTCAAAAAATTCTAATAATGCGTCGGATTGGAAGTAACAATGTGGAAAATAGCAACAGCAGATATGCACCTTGGTACCAGGTTGATTATGTACATTAATAACAATTTCTAATACTTCAGCTGCTGCGCCAGTTAATACAATAGGTCTATATGAAGAAACTGAAAATTCACGTTTTATAGCAATGAGTACTCCTCCGCCCAAAGTATCACCTCTGTAGTCATAGTCTCGATCGCATCTGTAGACATTGTATCTAAAGTCAAACAACTCAGCATCATATATACCTGGATGCAGCCAAGTCTCACACAAACAGATTACATCATAATCTGAAGACATCATACTCCTGAAAAAGTCATTTGTTTTTGTTCTAAGCCCACGAACATTTTGATAATAAATTGAAATATTATTGACAGGCATTGTTACAAGAATTGTAATGCAAGCAGTTTTTATAGACAATTATAGAGATTATAAGATTCATCTGTCCAAATACAACATAGAAATACAACTTTAGGGTATAACTATTTAGAATAAGGGAACGATGATTCATTATTGAGAATATTATTATAATTAGAAAAACTTCAAAGCTGTAGCCAACTGATAATAACCAAATTAATATTAAGATGCAAAAACATGTTATAATGAAATTTGAAAACTTTATATGAAGAAAACATATGATAAATATACCGTCAATCTGCCAAAATACAATCCAATAATGTAAACTTCGAGTATAATTAATTAGAAAAAGAGTACAATGATTCATAATAGAATTTGAAAATATTACTATAATTACAAAAACTTTGAAATTGATACAAATTAATATTTGAATACAATAACATAAAATAAAATTTGAGAACTTTATACTGAAATACCATTCCGAAAAGAAAAAACTGTAGGTGCCAATTATATTATTTTTCTGCCAAGATTCTGTATAATAATATGAATGTAAGGTATAATCAATTAGTGTGAAAGTACAATGACTCAATTTATAATTTGAAAATTTAATTATAATAGCAAAATTAAACCTATAGCCAATAAAGAAGGAACAAATTAATATTAGGATACAATAACATAATATGAAATTTAAAAACTTTAAACCTAAAAATAAGATCCAATTCATAAAAAAACTGTAGTGGCTAATTATATAATTTTTCTGCCAAAATACTATATTATAATATGAATTTAGGGTATAATTGTATAGTGTGAGAATACAATTAATGATTTTATAGTTTGAAAATACTATTATATTTATAAAAACTAAATTAAACCTGTAGCCAATCAAATAGGAACAAACTAATATTGGGATACAAAAACATATGACGAAATTTGAAAACTTTACACTTAAAAATAAAAACCAATTTATACAAAAACTGTAGCGGCCAATTGCATCATTTTGCTGCCAAAATACTATATAATAATGTAAGCTTAGGGTATAACCATTTAGTGTGAAAGTACAATAACCTATTTTGTAATTTGAAAATATTATTATAATTATAAAGACCAAATTAGACCTGTAGCCAATTAAACAGCATGAGCGTAGTACTATAATATGTAAGTATGATTTATTAGAAAATATAGTTCTTATTTGATTTTGTTTAAATCTTTTTCATTAGATATATGTACAACAGGACTTGTATCACTACGACGTACCATAATAGAACAGTTTTTAACCCAAATATACTTATAATGGTTATCCCTAGCTTTACTCTTAGCTTGCTGTAAAAGCATCTTATTAGCACTAGTGAGGTGATCATTAAAAAATATAGGAGAATTTACATTACTAAAACCTAAATCACATGCCTTTAACTTAAGCTTTCTGACATAACTCAAAAAATCATCTTTTTTATAACGGGCTAAGAAACGCATTATAATCGGTTTAGGTTTGTTAGAACTATTTCTAGATGCAACACGAGTAATAAAGTCTAGGTCACTACTAATATTTAATGGGAAATTCGCCCTTTCTGAAATGTCCTTTAAGATACTAAGAAGATTTTCGCCTTTCCTTTCAGGAATCCCATAGACCTCAACATTGGAACGCCTAGCCCACTGCTCCCGCTCGTTATTATCACATTGAATTTTGTCAGTTATATCCTTCAGCTCACCGATAGTCGCTTTAGTAGAAATTAAAGATTTGACATCTTTTTCTATTACTTGAAACTTTTTATTTACATTTTCAAATTCTGAATTAATAAAAGAAATGCTCTGTTTAAAGGTTGCAATTTCATTCTGTAACGGCTTAAGTTGTGCAGAAATTATACCAGTAATAGTAGCTTCCAATTTTGCCCACGACCTGTCAAACTCGGTGGATACAATTTCCCGGACTTGCTCACAAGAAACTGGCATTGCATTAGGGTTCTCCTTGGGAGAGGCAATGCATGATTTTCCTCCTTTGCGATGTGTAATATTTTTATCCATTGTTTTAATTTTTGATGTATCGTTCGACCGTTGACCGTTGACCAATCAGGAGCAAGTATGAAATCCACATGAACAATTATTACCGGTTTTGTGATTATTTTCTCTAATACTAATGAAAAACAATATATTATACCCTTAATGTAAGAAAATAAGAGTATCAAACACATATATGAAAGTTCCAGCACATTTGAAAAGTTTGTATTGAGATAGTATGAGGGTCACAATTTGACTTATAACATAAAAATTTACGAAGTGAATGCACTGCAAACAACACTCGCGATTAATTAGTCAGTCTTTGATCCGATAAACACTTAATTGCGGCAAAAAACGAGTATAATCCAAACTTATTAAAGTTTTGATACGGAGCCTACGTTTAATGCTACCGGCAGCCAGTGTTGCCATACTGATTTTTACGCAAGAAGAAAGAAAACAAGTTTAAATCATAACGTTGACATTTAATATGAAATTGCATTTTTTATATGAAATGAGTTTCTTTAATGTTAAGGGTTAAACACATTTATTTAAACTAGTCATCGCTGCGTGGTTGAAAATCAACCATAACTCATTAACCCTTAATTACTCGCATTGAGAAAATCACACAACTGCTCGCACGGGGTCTCAGGTGACCCCAAATTGTAGGAATTATTTTTAATATATAATAAATAAATATGTAAATAAAACTATCTTATTATAAAAGTTCTTTATTTAAACTAATACATTTTTAAGGAATAACATAAATCAATATATAATTATACAAAAACTATCAAATTTAAAATAATCAGTAAATATGAACACTTTATACTTATAGTGAGATCAAAAGTAAAAAATAATAATAATTTTACGAATTTTCTGAATCACTGTCACTACACTGTTGACAATATAACTTAAAGTGATCATTACATACAAATTTAATGCATTTATTGCATTTTGTTGACATTTTTCGATCGCTTTTCCGAGCGGAGCCCATAACTTACTGTGGTTGGTGGCACGTGATATTCCAGGTGATGCACATCCATAAGACGTTTTTTTACAATCTTAGTAGTTGTACTGAAATTGATTCGTCGTTTCTGGCGATTCTGAACAACAAATTCGATAGCCAATTGCCGCAGGAAATGACACCTCACGTGAGTACGTAAGTTGTCTGTATTTGCTCGATGGACATGGAGTGCGTTTATAACTGTGACATTTACCTATAAGATGAAAGAAAATGGCCATCGTTTTGAATGCCTCCCTATATTGTAAGTGCCACACATCTGATCATTGGCGTCCACTCCTGCTCTTGTCCTGCATTATCTGACGTTTCGTTTGATTTTGAAAGAGACTCAATTATTTAGCTAGTACTTTTGTGATCACTTTGGATTATCTCATCTGACTCCAACACAGATCCTGACTCTTCAACATGTTCTTCATCTACCTCTATCCGTTGCAAAATTTGCTTATCTCTTCCATTTATGACTGATCCTAGAATAAAATAAAAATCACAGGATGATACAATTTTTGAATAAATTTGTTTTATAAAAGGATAAAAAAATATATTGGTGACATAAATTTATACACTGGACCAGTAATAATACCAAAAGAAATAATAATGCACGAAAAAAATAAAGAAAATGAGCAACTCACCTCTTTCAAAAAAGTTACGTAATTACTCGCATGGGGTCACCGCTCAGGAGAGCAGCGACTAGTCCTTGTGGTCTTGTCACTTGATCGCTATTCAAATGCAAACTTAGACACGATTTAGGAAGCTAGCGGGGGCGCGAGGAAATCGGAACGTAATGAATACTTTTTTTTTGAACGCAAAGTTGCTTTGACCCCATGCGAGTAATTAAGGGTTAAGTTATATATTTATTGTCTTACGTATATTACAATATTAATTTATTCTCAATTTGACCACAGACTTTAACAATAAACAAAAGAGTATATAGGTATGTGTGTGTGTATCAAATACGCGGTAGTGTGTATAATGTTTTTTTTATTGATTTTATGTATTTCTTATGGATAATTTAAAAACAATATTAGCATTCTGCACTCTTTCTCTATATAAACTATAAGTGTGGGAAATTTCATTCTACTCTGTCCGCGCAATTTTCGTACAAAGGCGTTCAAAATTTTCTCTTCACGTATTAATATATAGAAGATATATAACTATAAAAATTGGGCTTTATGGTGGCGCGAATACAATTTACAATTTTTTTTCATGTCTCGTATGAAAATATGTTAGTTTTCGATGTTTTAAGAGTCTCCTTAAAATTAGCACAAAAAAAGTTTTTTAGAGATCGCTTACAATTTTATAAGATTTCAAAAAGGGTCAAAAATTGATTTTTTTAAATATTTTTTTCTCCTTATTTTATCATATTCTACATTGACAAAGAGTTTTCGATTCTAAATATTCAAGTCGATACTTTAATTATGATTAAACGTCGCTCATAATATTTTTAGCTTGAAAATTACTATACCTAAAATGCTTTCGAGCGACCTCTTAATACAAATATTAACGATATAATATTGTCTATTGTGTGTATAAGATCTTCCTAACCTTTGTTTAAAACGTATTAATTTAAATTTTGATTTGAAAACTATATAACTTGATTATGAAAACATCTTCTAGGGAAGTCAAATCATGTCTGCTGTAAGGCCTGAAAGGCCTGCGGGGCATATCCTATAATGACAGGAATAATTGTTATGAACGAATCTTTTGAAATTCATCCTCTTTAGGTGAAAAATGGGGTCAAATAGTGAAATGAAGGTTAGGCAGATGTAGGGTCATTGAAACTAGCCATTTTAGCAGAAAATAGTAATATAGTACACAAGTATGCGCACTTACAAGTGCACTTTCTATTACGCTCAGTCTTATATTCCGGTAGGACGATAATTCAACACTATAGATCAGAGATCACATGCAGGACCGACGGCTCATGCTCTCCGAAGCACGGGGGTGAAACAAAGCCAACGTTCCAACTCCGAGCCAGTTAATCTGTAGACAGAAAACTCAATATCTAAACATGGCTTGACCCGGGACTCGAACCCAGTACTTCCAGATCTGCAGCCGCACATGCTAGCCACTAGACCAGGCAGTTGCTATACACTAGTTTATTTATCTAACTTGATATAAATACATTGGTTACAGTTCGATTGTTGTATCAGCTGATTTTGATAATATCTATTTAATGGTTATTTCATTGACTTTATAAATATTGATTATATTTCAACAATTCGTAGCCTTCATAAAAATTCTATACAAGTGTTCATTTACCTATTCTACGCTATGTTCACATAAGATAACAATATTCAATGTATAACACTAATGTCCACGGCTTTGTTCGCGTGGTATAAAAAAAATAATTTATTTACTTGTCTAGGATATAAGGTATCTCTATTTTGAAGTTTGCTTCATTTTCTTCTGCCATTACTCAGTTACTAATTGACTGACAAACTTTCACATTTACAACTCTAGTGTGACTAATGATACGATCAAATACGTAAAACGTGCTGGCGTCAAACCTGCGACCTTCGGCAGTCGGTAAAATATTCAGATACCTACATATGCAAGCTTATAAAATATTATTTAAAACTTTCTTAGAGCTTTCACAAAACAAATATAAAACACTTCATTTTACTGTCATACTCGAGTAGAAAAACCTACATGTCACAATACTGTAAAGAAAATAGAAAATATCACAATGGTATAAAAAAAATCGTTAAGTGCCAGTCACTGATGAAGGTTGCGTACTTTATGGAAATTAAAATACTTAGAATTTAAGTTATGTTTTCTTTGTAAAACCATAAAAATAATGGTGAATAATAAAGGGTATTCTCCATAACTTTTGGTAGTGTATATTTGGGGTAAATGGTATTCGAACATACACATAAAAACCTAAGCAAGAATACTTTCTTAGATTTACGCGAATATTTGACATTTAAATAAAACTATTTTTAAACTGATTTTTGGTTTCCGACGTTTCGATTGCTTTACAGCAATCATGGTCACGGGAGAGACCCTGAAAAAATTCCGAAAAGATAATATTATTTAAACCTAAGCAAGAAATTTAAGTGCTCAGTTTTTCACTAAATATATGAAAGGATACAGAAAACTTGTGTGTTACATTACAACCGAATTATTATATAAAAAGTATTTTAAAAGTATTTCACTTCACGTTTCAGAGATTCATTTTTGTACCGAAAACCCTTTCAATGTCCCGAACGTGTTTGATTAACAAATCCCATACATTATACCCCAAACTTGAGTGAAAGTGATTCAGCTGAATACAATTTTGGGAACTTTCAAACTCCGCCGTGTTATCCGTTAACACATAATATATTGAGTGTAATATTAATGACCGGTTTCGATTTAGAAGTGTCTGGGTACGTCTGTTTTTGTGTGCCTGCTACATGATATCATCAATTCTGAAATGATTATCATGATTGTTTTTTTAATATTTTAAATCTCAAGGGTGAGCTGAGCTTAATATAAATATAAGCTTAGTACAAGAATAATTGAACCCCTAAGGATGAATCATAATTATTTTGAAATCAGTGTATGTTTATTACTTTTTCATTTAATTATATTTTTATTATAAAACTAATATAAATATTTATTTTCAGACGAGCGATTTGCCCTCGCTTAGCGAAGCGAGGGCAAATCGCCATGGTGTCCTTGCCCTGCAATGTGCGTTCACCTTATGGTGGTAGGTGGGCTCATTAGCGTCCGGCAAACTAGCCGGTCGCGAAGCCAAGAAACGTACTGAGAGGCGGCTAACCTCGGTGGGCGGTGTGCCATGTGGGGTGCTCCTGGTACTTCTTTGATAGCAGATTGTACCGTAGGAATAACCTCACGATTGTTTGGAGTGGTTTGGTGGTTGAGTGCGTAAGGTATCCTGCGATGCCCCTTTAATACGGGGCAGGACGTTTGGTTTTAGTGGGTCGCTTTTCTGGCCGTTGAATCCCACATAACCACCTCTATATAAGCAGATAGTATGTGTAAATGAATTTCCAAAAACCAAAAAGGTGTATCCTTAGGTGCCTAACAGTAGACTTAAGTCACCTATCCTATCACAATCCTTGCAGCCATTTAAACGTGAACGTGTAACAAACATATAAACACATACGCATTTATATAGTAATCCGATAAAATGTAGCACACACTATGAGTAGAAAATAGTAGTACTTACGATATCTATGTTTGTTTCAACCATGTTAAAATAAAACCTGGCGATGCATACTGTCATCCAAAAACGCTAACCCACAGGAAGAAAAGGTGTTAATTGATAATCATATTGTATTAAATTTCCTCCCAGAACTCCCTATACATGCTTGCTCTACTATAAATTTACATTTAATATAATCTTTAGCACTTTCTTATATTCTAGTCCAATGAATGGAATTTTAGAACAGATATTGTAACTCCAGTGTTTATCACCGCACAAAAAAAACACACACACACAAAAAAAAATTATAATAAATAATATCAAAATGTGTAAGTAGAAGTAAGTTGTACTTTTGGTCCTTATCTATCTAATCTAATATACCCATTTAAATATCTAATATATTTAAACGAGTAATTCTTGTATATTTATTTATACCGGCAATCTCGGAACGGCTCTAACGATTTCGCTGAAATTTGGTATTGGGGCGAAAAATCGATCTAGATTAGTCTTTTCCTTTCCTGAAAAATGCGTGTTTTCGAGTTTTCATGCGGTTTTATTTGGCATTATTTCTCGCAATATATGGTCGTTAATTTCGCACGCTCGGGCATAAGCATCATGGTCAACCGGACAATCACAGGTGTCCGGTTCGAATCCCGGTCGTGTAAAGTGAAATTAAAACATTAATGGATTTGCCTTAATAATCTAAATATGTATAAGTTATTTTATTTTCGGCGCAACAAAATAACGTACACTTTAATCCCCGAGTCTTCATTTAAAACATCACATTTAGAATTCTTTGTCATATGTCTTCTACAATTTACTTTTCAAAAGAATAATAAATAAGTTTCAAGGGCAAAGCTGTCAGGAACAAATTTGATTGTCATATTTTGTATAAGCAAATATGAAGGTAATGCTTTTTCAAAATGTGCAAAATGAAAAAATATATTGTTCTTAATGTCCCATCTCTCTGAACTTTCTCTGTCACACTCTTATTATATTCTTCATTTTTCTATTTTCATATAATACTTTTGGGAACAATTTAAATTAATGATTCTTTTTCAGCTCTTTTGAACACCCCATGACTGGACCATCCCTTAGGTTAAAGTCCTAGTCAGAGTTCGAATCCCGGTCGGATACAAAGTTTTACGTTTGGGGTTTTTTTTTTGTATTTATTCAAGTTCTTAGTTTTATTTTTAATTTAAAAAATACAATATAACAAAAAAGAACTCCGAGCGAAGCTCGGTCGCCTAGGTACTATATTATTGTAAGGGATCGACGATCGATCATAATTTCTTGCACAAAAATTTTTTTTTTCTTTTCTTCATTTGTTCAAAGCTTTCTTGAGTAGTATAAGCTACTTTTCATCTAGGTATACGAGTAACAACTATGTACCAACAAATATATTATGTAACAAATAAATATATTTCAAAAATTTTTTTTTTGCATTAGATAGCCCGTTAACTGAGGAAGGCTATATGCTATATATCATCCAAAAAATGTACGGTTCCCGTGGGATAGATATGTTTTTGTCTAGGGACGAATCCGAAGCGAAGCGAGGGTGAGTCGCTAGTCATTACATAATTATTCGAAATCGTTGTTATGTCGTAAGCCTTAATTATATCGATAATTTCAAGGCTGTCTGTAGCCTAGTAAATACACCATTAAAATTTGTTTGCATACATTATTACTCTGTACCTATTTATATGTCTGTAGACTAAATAGAATACTATTTACTTGAAGTTAATTGTTTGAAACGTTACGGTCGATTATGGTTTTGTCGAAGATGGGTGCAAAACCAAGTGTTTTTAACCTTTACGGTAGGTGGGTGAGGGAAATTGTGTTTAGCCCGAGATTATCTATTCGATTTCCGTAAGGAGAAATGGCATGGAAAAGTAAAGAGGCCTTGATTTTGCTTTATTCCTTATTAAAATACGTAAAGGTGTTTCATCTATATATACATAAAATGCTTTGTCCTGACTGACTGATCGATCAACGCACAGCCTAAACCGCTGGTCGTAGAAACGTGAAATTTGGTGGACATATTCCTTATACAATGTAGGCATCCGCTAAGAAAGGATTTTTCTAACTTCATCCCCTAAGGGGGTAAAATAGGGTATAAAAGATTGTATGAAACTCTGTCATTCTTAACGTGAAATGCACAGAAAGTGGCATTTAGCTTTAAAACAAAAAATAAGAAATATATGTATTCGATTTTTTTCGAAATTCATCCCTTAAAAGGGTAAAAAGGGGTGATAAACTTTATATGGACAAACAATTATTTATGATCAGAATTACTTGAAACTTGGTATTAATACTCTTCAATACAATTAAATAAATATGTATTTTAGCATTTTTTGAAATTCATCCCATAAGTCTGTCAAATAGGGGATGAAAGTTTGTATAAAAGTCTAGGTAATTGATGCACGGAAAATGGTATTTACTTTTAAAATGAAAACTAAAACAATACAAATATCATTTTTTTTTCGAATATCATCACTTAAAAGGGTAAAAGGGGGTTGTGCTGTTTATATGAGGAAAAAATTGTTTATGATCAGTATTTCTTGAAACTTGGCATTGATGCTCTTCAATACAATTTAATGAACATGTGTTGTAGATTTTTCTTAAATTCAGCCCCTAAGGGGGTAAAACTGGGCGGTAAAGTTTGAGTTGTTGAATATATTTAAATAGAGTAACATGGTTCAAGTTCTCTGTAGTGTACACAGTAAGTGTAGGATATAAAGTAGAGAACGGAAATTATTCTGAATCTAAAGGAAAATTATGTTTAACTTTTCGGCTGGCCACAGCAGTGACAACTATAACAGGGAACCTAGCTAGGGAGTATCCTGCTATCTATGTCCTCCTTCCGAAGGTTGGCTCATCTGCAATAAGAAAAAATCGCCTAAGCTATGTAACGGGATTACACTGTGAGTAATTCATTAAACAAAAAAGTCGATATGACAACATATAAATTCAATGGAAATGAAAATTGAGCAAATTTTTCAGTCCCCGCGAGCGTAGCCGCAGGCAAAAAGCTATAGCAAAATAAGAATAGCACTTTATATATGTAACTTTAAAAAAAAGGAGAAGAAGGGAGACTGTAAGCTTCAGGTGTACATAGCATTGGATCTTTAAAAATAGCGTAGACATTAGCCTGTTAGTATGTTAGTTAAAAAACCCACATTAGCCGAGTTACATGATTTTAAAGTCGTAAACATTGTATGCAATTGTATCATTGTACTCTTCTCATCTAACTTTGGAATGATGGAGTAGAAAAATGTGCAAAAAATACAGATAGTGGAGCTTGCTAAATACCTAAATTGTAAATTTATTTACAGAATATACTCTTAACATCTTTTAAGATACTGGATATTTAGAGTTACGATCGCTAAAATTAAATTTGTTTTCCATATATCTTTAAGAAATAATAAAACGTACACGAACTTATTTTTGCAAGTAATAAAGTATGTATTGCGAAAAAGTTTATTTTTTTAGTAGTTTGATCGCGGGCGAAGCCGCGGGTTCTGCTAGTACATAATAAAGATAATAAAAAATATTCAGGCTTTTTTGCTACTTTACAGTAAGTAGGTCTACACCTAATCTATACAAATACATAAAATTGGAGTGTCTGTTTGTAATATTAAAATAACCGCTTTTTACTAAATGCATATGGATGTATACACGGTACATATACCAAAACAACACTTTTTACAATTTTTGTCTGCCTGTCTGTCTGTTTATTCCGGCTAATCTCTGAAACGGCTGGATCGATTTTGACGGGACTTTTACTGGCAAATAGCGGATGTAATAAGGAGTAACTTACTAAAGTTAAAACTTAGAGAAAAAATAGGGCCCCACGAAAATAAATTAAAACCAAATTAATTAATTAATTAATTGTGTTTTGGGAAGCAACCTAGGGACGAACCCCAGCGAAGCGAGGATGAGTCGCTAGTATTATATATATATATATATATATATATATATATATATATATATATATATATATATATATATATATATATATATATATATATGTGTATATTGTACATCTTCACTTTACGCTTCTGATATATACTTTGTAGATCTACGTGCCTTAGAGCTTTCTTCAATATGCGACATACGCAAAACTAATGCTGAACTAGTGTATAGCCACTAACAAGAAAATAAATGTGTAAAATTATTCTTTTCTATCACCGAAGATATTGCAGTTTCGATTTTTACACCGAGTAATACTTATGGCATATTTAGGCAATTTTCATGTATATATTAAAAAAATGATAATTCTGATAGGTTATTTCTTAAAAATATGTTTTTTTTTGTGATTTTGCGACCTTAGTTGGTGCAAGGGTACATTGGAAAAATAACGCCAAAAGTATTCCTTTAGAATATTTTCTTTTCAGCTTATATCTGTACATATCTATATTATTGGAAAATCTTATTGAAACAGTCCTTATTATCGATACAGAGGCCGAATCTACAGTTTTTAGAATTTTTGTCTGTCTGTCTGTCTGTGACTGCATCACGAGAAAACCATGATGGTAGCTGGTTACCCGGATCAACATATATGATACTTTTTACTGCAGGAAATTATCTCATCTCTGAGAAATCTATACTAAGCGGTAAAACGTAACAATTTACAATATAAAACGCAAGTTACAATATAAATCACTAAGCCAAAAAAATTGAACTAAGGAAAAATGACCTATATTATTTTCATACAGTAAATATTGAAAACACATAACTCCGAAGAATTTTTTTCATTTATTTTACAGAACTTCGTCGCCAAACAACATACATTTCAACACATTTTATGAAACGTAAATTTTGTTACAGTAAATTAAAATTTGATGTATAATTTTATTGAAAATATAGTCTGATATTAATATCAAGATACGACGTTGATACCTCATTATATAGTAGGTCGGATGTCGCTCGTTAGTTAAATGGAAGCTTATTCTGCCATATTTAGTCAGAATCGTGCGTAATTATAGTTCCCGTGAACTCAACTATATGTAAATATAAAACGTTTTTACTGTGTATAACTTAGTACGTTTATAATATTAACTACCTCGTTGGTCTAATGGTACAGATACAGTATGTAATGCAGATTCGTCCTCCAGAAATCCCGGGTTTGAGTCCCGTATCATAAGTCTCAAGTATAGGCGTTATATTTATCTGTAAAGATTTTCTCCGTAATTATCCAAAGTTATATCGTCGTATCTCGGACAACGTAAATTGTACGTTATGTGTTTGATCTCTCATGGCTATGTCGACCTGTCATCCCCACCGGACTTTAAGAGTGTAAGAAACAGAGTATTTGCCTTTGCCCATACTTTGAACCAACAACGTCGAGAACTACAAATATTTTAAAATTAATTATTATTTATTAAAAAATGCGTATATTTATTCAAAATTCATTTTTGAAGCGAAAACTTCTATAGACAGGTTTGTATGGGGAGTAAATTCATGTAAGTCGTCATCGACATGGTCACGTGACGTGTTAACGCTAACACTCAGAGTGCCGATATATGTCAAAACCAGATAAATGTTAACAGTTTTAATTTACAAATTTTAATTTAAGATCAAACAATTAATTTGAATATCCAGAAAAACAACTGTTTGTTTATACATAGTTTTAAGTTTTCACTTCTGTCGGCAGTCCTCATGACTGCTTTTTTTTCAGGGTTCAGGTTATTTTATAAAAATAACCCTTTGGTTACGGAATCTCATAAGAACGTTTATTTTATATAAATATGTGTTATGAAAGCGTTTTTTGTGTTTCATTATAGCCAGTGAAATAATTACTTAATAATAAATGTGCACTTAACGATTACTGTAAAAGTTATGAACGCTTGGAATTCTGGTGAACTTCATTTTTATATATGTACGTATATTTAAGTATAAATATCCATATATAGTTAGTTAAGGTATAATATCTTTTCTTGAAATGTAACTTATAATCTCTAAGATTCAAAATCTCGATGACCCACATTGAAATAGATTTAAGGGGAAACCTTTTTCCACCCTGATGGCTTTGCTATCGGCATTGATAGTCATTTATCAGCGTCTATTGTTTTCCGATTCGAGCAGAACAACAATCGGTCTTGATTTTATTCATTGAAAATCGTGCTCTCGGATTTTAAGTATTTTTAATCAAAGGTATCTAGCAGGTGCTCAGCCAAGATGTCATTCTACAACAATTGAAGATTTTATAATACATTTTTTAATACCTCCTGGATAATTTCTAAAAAAATAATTCTTAAATGACACGCCGGCGTGCCCGCGATTCTCAACGGATTAAGTTTAGCATAGATTTCTCAGAGATGAGATATTTTCCTGCAGTAAGAAGTATATGTTGATTCGGATAGCCAGCTATAATCATGTCAAATTTCATCAAAATCTGTCCAGTGATTTTTTCGTGATGCGTTCCCAGACAGACAGACAGACAAAAATTCTAAAAACTATAGATTCGGTTTTTGCATCGATAGTAATGACAATTACAATAAGATTTTCCAAAAAAAAAATGTACAGATTTGACTAAATTAGAATTTTTTTTTATATGTATAGATAGGTTATTTTTTGAACAGGTAGAACTTTGTCTTCTAATAAGAAAATAATATCTAAATACTATAGTGAATAAAACGTAGTCTCTGACATTTTCAAAATCTGAAATGCTTATATCATTTACATTATCAATCTTTACTGCAGTTCACTCCATGCATTATTATATGTATAATTTTTGAAACTATGATGTCCTCCTGACCGATTCCGGCCACGGCGGCCAATCTCATTGAGACTAGCCAACTGCGCAGGAGATATTATAGTGCACAAATGTTCGCGCAGACACAAGTGCACTCTCTATTCCTGTCACTCTCATACTCCGGTGGGACGACTATTCGACACGATCGGTGAGAGTTAAGGTGCAGGACCAACGGCTTTACGTGCTCTCCGAGGCATGGGGGTGAAACACCGCCAACTTCCCAACTCCGGGCTGCTACTGAGGCTTACTAGACAGAAAGACTCAATAACTAAACTTGGCCCGACCCGGCACCCGGGACTCGAACCCAGGACCTCCGGGTGTGCAGCCGTACATGCTAGCCACTACACCACCGAGGCAGTTAACTATTTTGAAACTATAAGCATATATTGAAAATCCTGTAGTAATAAAGGCTATTTTTCGAAATGCCACACAAGCAGAGCTGTGGGCAACATTATGTATAGATAGATTATATAGGCAGTGGTAGCCCAGTGGTAATGCGCGTTCTTGGGAAACCCAATGTTCAATCTGGGAACCTTTTTTAACATGATTACCATTTGTCTTATAATGTAGGGAAACATCTTGAGGAAACTGTTGTCTGGAAGAATCTAGCATTTTCAAAATACGTGTGAAGCCCGACAACCTGTACTTGGCCAGCGTTTTGGACTAGAGCCTTAATCCTCTGGTAAGGGAGGCTCGTGAGCAGGAGGGGGATATTAAAAAAGTTCTGAATACGTACATATAAAACGTAAAATATAAAAAAAATACATACTCGTACATATAGACGAACATAGCACCTTCTCCTTTTTGTAAACTTTTCCATCTTCTTTTATCAGTTAAAATATATAGTAGTTAGTAATGTAGTGGCTACCTAGTAAAGTTTTAATTTAAACTTCAAATTAGTATAAAAGCTTGTTTTAATTTCACTAGAGATTAGTACAACTTGACATCTCAAAATTAAGCTAAGTCCTAATATTCTTACGAAAATGAAGGAGCTTTATTTAATTTACTAAGTAAATGTAAGATTTCCATAATTACGATAGATATTCCTTCTGTTTCACTGCAATAGTTGCAGAGTTCCCATTTGTGGTGAACATACAGTCATTTGCCTAACATGTGCCAAAAAAATGTAAGTGATTTGATACTTACAGTTCATTTTAAGGACTTTTCTTAATAATATTAAAAAAAAAGGAAAATCGAACCAATAGTTCCTAATTTAGTGAATGTAAGATTTAGTGTCTTATTGATCTCAAAGAAAAATGTGCTATTTATGATTTGTGATTTAGTAGGTACTTAAAAATTAAATAAATTTTCATTTTTGTGACAATTATCTTTAATTGGTTTTTCCTATAAATGAAATAAACTAGATCAAAATAAAATAAAATCTTAAAGAAAAAAGAAATTAAAAAAATTATCAAAAAGTCGAATGGTAAGCTTATCGTAGAAGTGTAGGAACGTTAGCTGTGTAGGGTTAAATGAGCTTTTTACTGTTTACAATTGAACATAATTATTAGAGGTCATCCTATCGATGTATTTACAAATATAACAAAAAATGTATGCTTTGCTACAATAACTTGATACGAAATGAAATGACTTGAATAAAACAATCTTTTCAGATTTTTGCGGATTTATTTTAATTTTTGGTTTCCAATTTTTCGAATGTTTTACAGCAATTATTGTCACGCGAGCGACAAATCTACACATACTGTTTGTACGCTTAAATATTTTAAACTACGCAACAAATTTTAATACAGTTTTCAGCAATAGATGGTGTGATTCAAGAGGAAGGTTTGTATGTATAATACATGCATATTATATTCATACTAACCGTTAAAACTTACCTAGGGACGAATCCGAGCGCAGCGAGGGTGAGTCGCTAGTAATAATAATAGTTATTAAATATTTTTTGACATTAACACACAGTACCATTTAGTTCCATGGTAAGTAAGCCACGAGGTTTGTATTATGGATACCAGATAGTTGATACACTACACAAATATAACTTTAAATACATACATTATTATAAATGTAAACATCCATGACTGGAGTACAAACATTCATGCTCATCACACAAATGAATGCACCCAGTGGAACTCGAACTCGCGACCGCTGGCACAGCAAGTAACAAATTGAGCCAAACGTGTCGTCAAATGTTCTAATAAAGTATTAAATGGCTTGAAGTTTTGTAATTTTTATATGTTCTTATTTAACTTCACTGATGTGTGAATGGTGTTCACATCGTGGTGGATATGCGGGACACATCTTGCAAATTAATTTTAAAACAATTATCGCCAACAGATTGAGATTAGTTAATAAGTTTTAGTCATAATCCACGATGAGTTAAATATCTTTTTGGATGTTACGCGATGTTTTCGAATATTGAGTATCGATTTTCATGATTTCTTTAACATTGAATCTCAAGTGTGGGTCGTGGATGCCTACAAAACATCTTTGATTAAGATGTCTCCACTAAGAGTAGAGTGGCAGTAATAACGTACTTTTAAAGTGTATATACTTTTTTACTTAAAAAGTAATTATTTTAAATGATATTTCCATATTTCTGATTTAAAAACATTCAGTTATAGGTAAGTTTTATCTCATTTAGCGGTGCAAAGCTAAACAGACAATGCATGGGCACTGGATATAGAAGTGTTTTGCTGTATAAGATTTTTTTTTATACTCGAGATCTTAAATTTTAATATATTAATATATCTATAGGTACATATAATATAATAAAATTCTAAGTCAAATCTGTACATTGAATACCTTTTTGGAAAATGTTTAGAAAATAGTCATTATTATCGATACAGAAAAAGAATCTATAGTTTTTACAGTTTTTGTCTGTCTGTCTGTCAACACATCACGAGAAAACTACTGGATAGATTTTGATGAAATTTGGTATGATGGCAGCTGCTTATCCGGGTCAACATTTAGGATACTTTTTTCTGCAGGAAAATATCTCATCTCTGAGAAATCTATACTAACCGTTAAAATGTACCTATAGACGAATCCAAGCGGAGCGAGGGTGAGTCGATAGTATAATTAACTAAATACCTCCAAAATAACATTTTTGCGACGACTTCTTATATCTATATAATAGTGGTGTCATAGGGATAAATTGAATCGTTTTAGTAATCCTTCTAAAGAATGAGGCCTATCATACTGGTATATGTATTTTTCAGCGTCACGTCCTTATACTAGGGTTAGAACGAGATCGAGAGAAAGCAATATAAAACTCCTGTAAACATATTATGTATTGTTTAACCCTATTGTTATATTTGTTCAATACAAATGATGAGCCCGATGGGATTTCCCATCTGCAATACAAACAGAAGTTCACACATTTCCATATTTCTTCAAAAAAGTAAAGTATGTAGAGCTTCAAGAAAGGCTAACTTTCATACAAATTCTTATCCCCTTGTAACCTCTTTAGGAGAATTTTTAAAACTACTTAGTAGTTCTTCGTTATAATATAAGGAATTGTAGTGCAAAATAAAGGCACCTATAATAGAGCACGTATTATTTGTTTGTTACTCTCTTCGCGCTAAAACTAGACAGATTCTAGACTATAACCTGGAATAACTAAATTAACTTTAAAATAAGAGAAAATAAATTCTCATATGTGTATATTACATATTATGTATTTATGTACGTATGTAGGTATATATTGTTTCGTTCTATGAGTTCGGAGATCTGAAATTTAAAGCACGTCTTTTGCACTATTGATGTTTTATTGCTCTTGGTTGACAAGAGTGATTTATGGAGAGTCACTAACACGCACAGTATATAAACAGTTCTGGTTAAACTCAGTCACTGAACACTAATTTTCACCACTAGATACACTTTCACTATAACTTCACTCCACTTTTCTTCATTTTTTTGTAGTTTTTCTCAATTTTCACTTAGTTTCAAAATTCAACTGATCTCTCGACTGCCGGACTTTTTATACGCATAAACAAAGAACATTCTAGTATTCGAAAATTCGAAACCTTTCTAGTGATTTCGAATGTTTTATTCATCTCTCACTCTTACACACGGCAATTTACGATTAACTGTT
Source organism: Fabriciana adippe (assembly GCA_905404265.1). NCBI lineage: Eukaryota > Metazoa > Arthropoda > Insecta > Lepidoptera > Nymphalidae > Fabriciana > Fabriciana adippe. Next base: position 14,127,200 of record FR989984.1, on the reverse strand, counting down.
CTTGTCTGAATCTCGAATCTTCTAATAATTTCGATGCCTCTCTGGAAATGTTTTGACAACTATCTTAGGATGTATAAAGTATGCATTCTTTAGACGTGTCTTTTTAATTATTATTTTTGGTGTAATGCGTTACATACTCTCCAATACGCGACAATATTATACATATATATACTATTCTTTATTGCATTTATATTTAAGATACAGAGATAAACTAACAATAAAATTAGTTAGCAAAGGTGGACTTATCTCTAGAAGAGATCTCTTCCAGTCAACCTAAGTGAGTTAGAGAGATAGTATTAAATAGCAGGCTACAGTGCAGTTACTCAAATATAAATAATTAAATATATAAATTATATATAAATATATAAAAATAAAATATTATACATACTATATACCATAACATATATACATACATACCACTACATACACAAATACATATCTATATAATATACTACATAATAATAGTAGTTAATATAACTGTGGATTGACTTGGTTGAGAAGGTGCTGTTTTATTTTCTTTTTAAAGGCACTTATAGAGGGACTTAATTGGATATCTTTCGGGAGTTTGTTCCAGAGCGATGCGCCATACACCGAAAAAGATTGTAAAAAGAACTTTGTGTTGCTCTTGGGTATGTCAAGCATCGTAGTGATGCAAGGCCGTCTGGAACGTGAGGGAATAGGGAGAATTTGGAAGCGAGAACAAAGGTATGAAGGAGCATTGGGGTCATTAAGAATATTGAAGAGGAACGAAAGGATGTGCATATCACGGCGAAGACGGATTGGGAGCCATTTAAGTTGAGCACGAAAGTTTGATATATGATCATGCTTACGCAAGCCAAAAATAAAACGAATAGCTAGATTTTGAAGACGCTCTAATTTGTTAAGTTGCTCCTCAGTCACATCCAAATAGCACACATCAGCGTAGTCGAGTATGGGGAGAAGAAGGGACTGAGCAAGCATAATCTTAGTTGTGAAAGGGAGGAAGAATTGGAGACGCTTGAGAGAGTGATGAGTGTGATGCATTCGTTTGCTGACCTCGTTGATATGAGCCACCCAGGTCATGTTACAATCCATAATTAGGCCCAAATTTTTTACCTTATTGCAATAGGGGATTGGAACACCAGAAAACTGGACTGTAGGTGTTGAGGTCCAATCGATTTTGCATCTCAGCCTACTACTGCCAAAAATTATGGATTGTGACTTGCAGGGATTCACAAGAAGGCCGAAAGACTCAGCCCACATTTGGACCCGGACAAGATCCGAGTTCAATGCATCAATAGCTTCATGCAACTCGGTCAGCTCACAGTGTCGATATATTTGTAAGTCATCTGCATACAGATGGAAGGGAGAAGAAATGACTTTTGATATGTTATTAATAAAGATTGAAAAAAGTAAGGGAGAAAGTACGCCGCCTTGAGGTACACCAGCAGTAAGATCAAGCCCATCCGATGATGCATCGTTGGTCTTCACGCACTGCTGGCGTCCGAAGAGATAAGAGTGAAACCGGTCTATAACAGTAGTAGAAATGTTGACCGCACGAAGAGTTTCAATAAGGATGTCGAGGTCCACAGAGTTGAAAGCACTGCTAAAATCAAGTAAGACCATCACGGTGAGCTTGGTTTTATCCATAGCACCACGAATATCCTCCGTGATATTTAGCAGTGCACCAACTGTGCTGTGGGAGGAGCGGAAACCGGATTGATAGGGACATAAGAGATTATTGTGAGATAGATGGAGTAAAGTTGATTATGCGCCAATGATTCTATGACTTTGGATAGGATTGGAAGGATAGATATAGGACGGTATTGAGTGAGGCACGTAGGATTCGAGGATTTAGGTAGGGGTATGACAAAGGCTTTCTTCCATGATGACGGGAAGACATTGCGTGTGAATGAGAAGTTAATAATGTGAGTGATCACAGGTGCAATATCCTCCAGTACCGGAAGAACCATGTCAAGGCTGAGGTCGTCACTACCAATGGCTTTTGTGGAAATAGAGCGGACACACTTCTTTATGTCATCTACTGAGACTGTTTCAAAGACGAATGGTGGTATGTCAGGGGGGGAAAGGTTCGATAAAAATGAAAGAGTTTCAGTTTTTGTAAGCGAATCTACAGTGATGGTGGATCTACGGTGGAGTGGTAAAGTGATAGTTTAAAGCATTGAGATCCACAGAACTTTGACAAGTTTCTGAGGCCTTGCCCACACCCAGTGACAATAGAAATCTCTAAACTTGCGCTTGACAAAGATCCCGAATCACCAAATCAAAATATATATATGAATGAAAATATATAAAATTAATAAAATGTTTAACAACTAAACTAAATAACAATTAAATAATCATAATTTTAATATATCAATTTTTGTTATTAATAATAATAATACTTTATTTCTCAAATAAGTTTAAACTTGTGAATTAACATTATTATCTTATTTTAGTTTTATATGATAATAAATGATTGTTACGGCATACAGCGCCCACCCCTCAAACATTGGCAAGAATACTAATATAAAACTAAATAACTAAAATTTGGCAAAAAAATTCTACATGTATAATAACTGTTTATTTATTTAATCTATAAGATTTATGAGAAGGATATAAAGTAACTGTGCGTGCGTGCGTGCGTGCGTGCGTGCGTGCGTGGGTGCTTGCGTGCGTGCGTGTGTGTGTGTGTGTGTGTGTGTGTATGTGTGTGTGCGCGTGGGCGTGTGTGTATGTGTTATAATAATTATTATATTTAAATCCATAACTATAAAACCATAATGTACTACTCATTCGTATACTTCTTATACGAGAATAATCTACTGTAATATAACTTAAAGGGTTGCATCTTATCTATGGGCGTCGAGCTCTGATATTTGGATCGAAATTATTATAATGGCATTCATGATTGATGACGGTGTATCGTATAATATGTCTAAACTGTTTGCATTCAATATCGAAGCATAGATCGTATTAGAATAAAGTTTAATTTTTACAGAAAATATTTAATGTGTAGAAAACATGTCCATTTATAGCTGTCTCGGAAGTCTAGTGGTTAGTGGCTGTAGAGTGTAGATCCGGAGGTCCTGGATTCGAGTCCCGGTTTCACAGTAAAAGCCCGCAGTTGAAAAGATGGCGGTGATCCAACCCCGTGGATAGCATGTAAAACCATCAGTCCTGCGCCTAACTTTCACCAGTCATGTTGAATTATCGTGCCATCGGAATTTGAGGGTGAAAAAAATAGAAGTACACTGGTGTCTGCGCGTAGATTTGTGCACTATAATATATTCTGCGCAGTTGGCGAAATTCAGTTTAAATCAGGTTTGTATATAATTATTATACCAAGGGGCTTAACTTGACCCGATCCGGCATTGGAATGCAGGACCTAGAGCACTCAAAGAGCAGACTCAAACTTAGCAAGAAGAACTCATAAAAGTCCATACATATTAAAAGAAATTTACGTTTTTAAATCCCAAGATATAACTTAGTTACTATGAAGGCGTATAAACATATTTCAATTCACGCGAGGCTGATTCCAATATATGGAGGGAAACAGGGCAATTAGAGGCAACGGATGTGTGAGCTTTTGCAATAGATATTTACGTACAGATGAAAGAAAAATGACTTAATATCATTAACTTCATTGATTATACTTTATTTTGCAGCTTTATTATTTTTTATATATAACATGTTAAATATTCTGCTATCCAAATTGTTATGTATATGTTTGAATTGTTGTGATCTTTGAGTTTGTACAAAAATCATATACATATATAAACTTCTTTTTTTTTTTTTGGTTTTTCCGAATTTTTCAAGTACCGAAATATTTTTACAATTTTTTGCCCCTCGTATTATGCGTGCTATGCCTATTTATTGCTATTTTAAGATAACTTTTATACCTGAGTGACCTACGGAAAATTTTAGCCCATCAAAAGGTATTTCATAGAAAAGTGGGGAAGGGGCTAGGGGGGTCTGGGCCTTACTACCTGTTATTTCGCTATATAGCAGCTATATAGCAACTGTAAAAACTGTTCTGAGAAAATTTACCATAGTAATGTATATTTTTTTTACACTCTCAGAAAGTAGAGATTTTAACGAACAAAAAACCCACTGACTTTTAAAAAAAAGCAGATATTTTGACGGAATAATTTTTCGATATTAATTCAAAATAAGGTGAAAAAATAAATATTTTAAATCAAAATAATTACAGTGTGTTTGGGATATTAAAAGGTAAGTTTTTACCAAATTTCATGTCACATTTTTTTTGTAAAAGATAAAAATAAAAAAACCAAAAACTTGGTTATTTGAATTTTTCACATAAATTTTAAGGTTATATGACAAAAGTGTAAATACAAAAGTTGACCTTTTTATTACCTATAACTTTGCCATTTATCTTTTTTCCATAGGACTTGTAGCTTTGCCGGAAATCGAGATAAACCGTTTTGTACCCTTAAACACTCACCCCCTTCCATTTCCCGACCTTATATCGCCCGTAAATTATTTTTCATTTCATTTTTTTATATTCTCTTTCTTGTCCAATGGGTTTCCTCCTACTATTATTATTTTTTTTGGTTTCAAAAATTATCGACCCTGGTCTACATCGCAAATGATTTATTTTTAAATGTAATAATATAGTACCTACAGTACATATTAATTTAGATAAACATAGAATGTTTAATCGTATCGACATATCTGTAATACAGTTCGCTTTCAAGGCCGTATCGAACGTTTTGTATTTGCATATTATGTCCTTCAAATATGACTGATGTCTCTGACATAATAATAGTTTTATTATATAACTAGCATTACCCGCGGCTTTGCCCGCGTTCATACTTCCGATCGCTACCAAACTTCACAGAATCGCCTGATAGGCTAATCTGAAGATTACATGAAGATTTCATCAAAATCACTTCAGTCGTTTTGGAGCCCATAGAGAACATACATACACAATATAAATTTTTATTGATATATTCCTAATAAAAACGTACAGTTCGAAGATAATCTCAGACGTAGGGGATTTGAGTTTTGCGAAAGTGTGATTAGAAAAATGCCTAAAGGAGATATAATAAGAACTTATCTTTAGGTTTCATTATTTTTATGAACAACTAGCGACTGTGTCGCTCCACTCGGGTTCGTCCCTAAATACGTTTTAATGGTTAGTATAGATTTCTCAGAGGTGAGATATTTTCCCGCAGTAAATATAATCTGGATAACCAGCTATCATTATACCAAATTTCATCAAAATCTGTCCAGTGGTTTTCTCCTGATGCGTTCCCAGACAGACAGGCAGACAAAAATTCTAAAAACTATAGATTCCGCCTCTGTATCGATAATAATGACTATTTCAATAAGATTTTCCAAAAAAAAAAAAACATTTGTTCTACAGATTAGACTCAGAATTTTATTATATGTATAGATTTACAATTTCATTTCTTATTTCATTGTATGACATCAGTTAATATAAATACTAACAAATCTATCTATATATATAAAAATCAATTGCTGTTCATTAGTCTCGCTAAAACTCAAAAACGGCTGGACCGATTTGAATAATTCTTTTTTTTTGTGGTGGGTGTGTCAGGGGTAGTTTAAACATAAAAAAATGTTTGCGATAACAAAAAAAAAACAGCTGGAAAATAAAAAGTTTTGAACAGTTTATTTTATATGGGAATCACTAACAGTTAAAACATACCTAGGGAATGAATGCCTTTCAATAGTAATAATATGTTACATAACTAAAAACACGGTATAATTTTTGTATCGATTGTACACACATCTAAACTCTTAACTGCGTCGACTAACTCATTTCGCTAATTACAAGCGATATATTTCTAAGCTAAAATTAAATGTAACCCTTTAAGCCTTACATCTATACTAATACTATGAAGCTGAAGAGTTTGTTTGTTCGTTTGTTTGTTTAGTTGAACGCGCTAATCTCAGGAACTACTAATCCGATTTGAAAAATTCTTTTTGCATTAGATAGCCTGTTAACTGAGGAAGGCTATAGGCTATATATCATCCCGGAAAAATGTATGGTTCCCGTGGGATAGATTTGTTTTTGTCTAGGGATGAACCCGAAGCGAAGCGAGTGTGAGTCACTAGTTCCTATATATTATGTAAAAAATACAACAATATCATATAATAACGATTTTATGTGGTTGTAAAATATTATTATAAGTAGGAATAGGTATGGTTACGTTATATAGAAATGAGTTTTTATTATATCTCATGTAGTGCTCAAAATCTTACACTAAAAAAGATTATCCCGTTCGGCGTTCATGCTACCATTCCTACACTTCAACGACTTACTCTCGATTCGCTCGGATGCGTCCCTAGATATGATTTTGTTCACGATTTCATGGATTTTAATTTATCTGCCTGGACCCTATTTTTTTTCTAAAATAAAAGTAGCCTAAGTTACTCCTTATAACATCATCTATTTGCCAGTGAAAGTCCCGTCAAAATTGGTCCAGTCATATCGGAGTTTAGAACAAACAGACAGACATATGTCTGTATGAAAAAAAAATGTTTTTTTCTTATTAGTCCCGTATATACTTTTATATTCATTTATTAAAAGTTAAAAGCTGTTATTTTATCATCTCACATTACAAACATACATTTTAATTTTATTTATGTGTATAGATGACCCGACCCTTACGTTAAGTCGTTGCTCCATTTTTGGGTGAAAAGTATCAATTCGAATCCCGGGTCCATGTTTGAGAGTGAAAAGAATAAAAAGCACCTACACTTGTCTAAACAAATAAATGTATACTTTTGCACTATAATATCTCTTGCGTCTAGCGTTGGTTGTGCAATCTCAGTAATCTCAGTAATCTCAGTAAGATTGGCAGCCGTTTGAAAATAAACACACAAAAATATTATTAGTAGGGGTACGTGAAGGTTGCAGGGTCGATTCCTATACATGTACATTGTACATACAAGGTGAAATATTTATATTTACCAGACCTTTGTGACAGTCTGGTACCGCCATCGAATAGCGTTGAAATCCAACAAATATTGATAAAAAACTTCTTAATATACATTTTCCATAAATTTAAACTATTTAAAAAAAATCTCTTATACACACAGACAGACAGAGAGAGTAGCATTACTAACATCCTCTCATTTATTATTTAATTATTTCTTGTTGTGCATGTGGATTGATAACACTCAAACGAATAAAAAATATTAACAATATAATGTCCATTTCTTACTAACATATAAGCTATCGCTACCTTAAGATATCTCGAAATTGTGACATCTTAAGGCTCCATGTTGCTGTTATTTTATTTTTTCCTTTCATCGTAAACCACTACTTGGAAATAAAAGTAAACTGGCGGCGGTTAATGCCAGCTTTCATAGAAAGACGTACGTACCCCTTCTAAAATAGTTCCTTCAGTTTCAACTTTCATTTTGAAGATCTTCTTATATTTATTTGCACACAGATTTTTATAATTAAATCCTAAAACCATAAAATAAACATAAAGATATCAGTTACAAATAAAATAAATTATTATGGTATCAATATATAACAGGGTATTAGGTAACTGTCCTACGTGAGTATCAGCAAGTAATTCATCCCACACATTTACGAGGACATCTAGAATTTCAGTCACGGCGACCAGGTCTCACTGACATTAGCCTTAGGAAGGAAAATTTATTGCATTATCGCTATCTCGTATTGGTACTCCCAGTTTCTTCACTATCATAGTCCGGTAGTATAGAGTAAAAAAAAACCGATACAACCAAAAAGATCAGGTTACAAAATAGGAAGAATGGATAGAAAGGGAGTAACACCGAATTTCCCTTCACAGTGATGCCACTGGTAATTTCTTGAGAAAGAGCTCTTAATTGACCGAGATTCAAACCTACACCACATAATTTGCAGCACCGCAAGTAGTTGCTTGACTAATGAAATAGTACAAACATCTTTTTGCAGTAGCTATCGAATACAGAACCTCAAAGCAATACATTATACTAACATATTAAAACCCAGCTCCTGTGTCACGTGTATATTTATTTGTATATTAATATGTAAATCTGAAGAGTATGTTAGTTTGAGCACTCTAATATTTAGATCTGAATTTCTGGATTACTGGGCCGTTTTGAAAATATCTTTTTTGAGAAAGATTAAAGGTAGTAGGTAGGTAGTAGGTATACATATATATTAACGACATAATACGATAATTCTTCCAAATTAAACTTTACAGATGGAGCTGCCAGAAAATTCCAGTGCTCTATGAGATTTTTTTAAGGTGAACTAAAAAATATTATTATTTCATTCAAAAAATGTGTATTGTATTTTTATCTAACACAGTGTCATCGCGTCTTCTATCAACTTTCGCAGTACTTTTGGCTCCAACCTATTTCCGTGTGTTTTATTTCGTCTCTTTTGACAGGTCGTAAACTATCTTGATATTGGCACATCTAATAACTACATAGGAAAAAGAAGCTTTTTGTAATTCGATATCGCACGTTATATTTACACTAGTTTTTTACATCAACGCGACAACCCATCAGTCTAGACAATAGTATACAGAATAAATCCCGGACGTCAGTCTGCACTGCAGATTAGAGTGGCTCTAAAATAGCTCGGTGCAACAAGAAACTCGGTGCACACGTAATTTTAGCTGAACTTCTAAAAGCGAGGGAAAACCAATCCTTAAGGCCCTTCAGAAATTATTTAATACCGTTATACTCGAAGGAAAATTGTTTTCCCCTGATTTGAAAGATGTCTTTAAGATTCTGAACTGAAACGCAGTGGGCATCAACATTAACAGCGAGTACATCACTCACCTTTGATTTGCCGACGATTTAGGGGATCATGAAATAAATAAAAGTATAAATATAAATAAGTTAAATTATAAATAAAATAATAAAAAAAAATATCAGTCAGTATAAATTTGTACAACCTCAGTATAATCTCGAGTTTGAATCGACGAATCAACCTCGTAATCATTACAAATACCGCAGATTTTCAAGACAAAAGTATTTGATCAGTGCGTGTTGCCAGTGATGATATACGACACAGAGACGTGGCCTGAACCTTATAAGAAGGTTACCCAGAGAGCAATGGAGAGGGCTATGGCCGGAGTTTCCTTTCAAGATCGAATCTGAAATGAGAAAATATTTTTAAGCTCAAGAGGCAGTGGGCAGGACACATCACTCGAAGAACGGATGGTTGTTGGGGACGAAGAGTTCTCGAGTGGTGGCCACTTACCGGAAGGCAAAGCGTGGGCAGACCTCTCGCAAGGCGGACTGACGACTTGGTCAAAGTCGCTAGAGCCCACTGGATGCGGATGACACAAGATCAGCAGTCGTGTTTATCTTTGTGGGGGCTCAATGTCCAGCAGTCGAAACACGTCCAGTGTTTCGGCTAAAACAACGATACAAACTAGCCTAGCTAGCTAGGAAATGCATGAAAAAGTGTGAATAATCTGAAAGTAATCTTCTCTTTATCTATACATCTATACAGATAAATAAAATTGGAGTGTCTGTTTGTAATATTAAAATAACCCCTTTTTACTAAGTGCATATGGATGTATACACGATACATATACCAAAATAACATTTTTTACAATTTTTGTCTATCTATTTTTCCGGCTAATCTCCGAAACGGCTGGACCGATTTTGACGGGACTTTCACGGGCAGATAGCTGATTTTATTTTAGAAAAAAAAATCAGGGTTCCGCTAAAAAAAAACATGAAATTGTGCACAAAATCTGCGTACGGCGTACGCACCCGAGCAAAACGAGGGTAAATCGCCATATAATTTAAGTGAATGTCTTAGGAGTAGCAAGCTACTATTTATGTATAAACATAGCTAACCGTGAAAACGTACCTAGCGTGCGTAGCGCGAGCGTGAGTCACTAGTTAAAAAATAAAATAGTTCAAAGTTCCTTCCCTGCAAGTGTCTCACTTTTCGGTGTCATACAACAAAATAAAGCTATTATCATGACCTTTGAAGTAATATGCATTATGCTATTTTACACTTTTACGGGTTTAATTAAACTAAATGCATAATTCATAATTTTTCCCTGCATGTGTCTCATTGTTGGTGTCATACAATATTATATTTAAACTGACATATATCACAACTTGATACACTCTGGGGAGAAACCACCCATTGTCCTTTGCTAAATTTTCTCAGACTTACAGGTTTTCTCACAAGGTTTCCCTTCACCGTAAGATCAGAAGTAATAATGTTGAAAATGATTTTTATATAAGAATATTAGAATTGCATGACCTGGGATTTGAAGCCATTTGACTTGGTTTCCCAAGCAAGCTCGTTGCTACTGGGTTTCTACTGCCTTATAAAGATAGCAGTAGACAAATAAAATTGGACTAAGAATAATAATTAAATTACGAAATACAATTGATATTTAATTACCGTAGCATATGTATTGTAATATACTATGTAAAAATATACGATATATGTATAATGTACATACATACATTATTTCTCGCCAATTTTGTAAATACAAATAAATAAATAGCTACAGCATCGTTCATTATGAAATTACTTCTTTTAATATTTAAAGTGTTTAATCAATATGTTGAAGCCTTAAATAGTAAGTAGTAGTACTTAGGTAGTAGTAGTAATAGCTTTAGCTCCGCCCGCAATTTTTTTTCCAATACATTTTCACGTGCATCCATCAAAGTTAAGAGTTCTGTTCAATTTTTTATCCGAGACGTTATAAAAGATCAAAAATTTTACAACGCGAACTTTCCTTAGTGGTGAAAAGTTTCAACTCCCACAGTTCGAAATTCCAATAGAATTGAATTCTTTTGTAAAAGTGCAAATATTTCACTGAGTAAAATATTTTAAAATGAATAGTTCACGCTTAAAGTTATAAATAGTCATTGTTTTATGATCGATTTTCTTTAGCGTGAAATAATGGTAGAGATCGACAATACTGTTTCGAGAAGAGGTGTCTAAAAAATCTTCTACGGTACAATGAAACTTGACAAATACAGCGGTTCATGCAAATTGAGTTTTTTAAAGTGAAAATTAGAAGAAATTTTCATACACATATAGAATATAAATTCAATATTTATCTCTTGTCTTGAACAAGAGAATTGAATTGTATAATGTTTTTTACCAAATTAAAAAAAGAGATTTTCAATCTCGAGGCAGGTCTAAAATTTTCATCTTCTATCTGATCAATGTATACCCACAATGATCAGGGTGACAGTCAGAATGTATCCCTATAGGTACATTCGTCATGTCGTATAGCCAGGTCTATTCTCGATCCAGGTATTGGCTGAAGGTAAAGAATGCTAGAATGTATTCCACTAACAAGAGCCCAGTTCTTAAATAAGAACAAGTAATGTGTGTGCGTTAATTATAAGAAAAAAAAAAAACATAAAATCAAATGGAATGCTGCCTCTTTTTTATAATCGGTAAATTAAATACAAACATGTGTTTACATTAAAAATATATATGACCAATCTCTGTTTTGGTCTGGTTGAGATGAAAGCATGTTATTTGCGTCGTTAAAAATTGGCATTTAGTGGACTATTTAGTGGAATATTTTTATCTTTCTTTCATATATTTTTTCTCAAATCTCTTATGTAACTTCCTCATACTTTAAATTTTTTTTAGTATAAAGAATATAAATAACATGCCTTTGATGAACAGTAATGAATAGGACGCATAAAAACGAATCAAATGAAGCTTAACTAAAGTTCCATATATTTATATTATATATGTATTTAAAGTTATATATGTGTAGTGTATCAACTATCTGGTATCCATAACACAAGCCTCCTAGCTTACCATGGAACTAGATGGTACTGTGTGTTAATGTACCAACATATTTATCCATTGTTCATCTCCTATCCATGGTCAGATTAGTTTGATGATATCAATTTATTATTTTGTCATCTATATTACTTTCTTCAAGTGATGCAATGATTTTCAAAAACACGATAAAATCGACTTTCAAGATTTGATTATATACATAGTGAGAATTAAACCTAGTAAGTCGTAAAAAAACGGCGAAGTGCGAGTCGGATTCGTGCACGAAGGGTTCCGTAACATTATCTATAAAAACGGCAAAAAAATCATGTCTGTTGTATGGGAGCCCCCCTTAAATATTTGTTTTATTTTAATTTAATTATTTATTTTTAAAGTGAATATAGAACTAAATATTCTGTGAATATTTCAAGCGTCTACCTGTTGCCGTTATCAATATCGAGCAAAAACGAGCAAAAAAAATCACTGTTGTTATATGGGAGCCCCCTTAAATATTTATTTTATTCTGTTTTTTAGTATTTGCTGTTGTTGTAGCGGCAACAGAAATACATCATCTGTGAAAATTTCAACTGTCTAACTATCACGGTCCATGAGATACAGTCTGGTGACAGAAGGACAGACAGACAGACGGACGGACAGCAATCTTACAGATAGGAATTAGATCCCGTTTTATCCTTTGGGTACGGAACCCTAAAAATTAAAACAATTCTAAAACCTAATACTTTATTACATTTACGCGAATATTTAAAAAAATTAGAAAGATTTTTTTTTTAATTCCATAACAATTGGATAGTTTATACAAGATAACAATATGTATCCATTCAATCCGTTGTTTCTGAAAGTTGCTGTCAACTCTGAACAGCTCTACTAGTGGTTTCTATTTTAAACGTGTCCCAGGCAGTTTTAACCTCAATTGAATTTATTTCTATCAATAAAAGTCTATCTATTGATTAATATGATATTACAATAACTAATTACATGTATTGTATGTATGTATATTGTATAGTCTATACATATAATAAAATTCTAACTAAGTCGAATCTGTACAATGAATATTTTTGGAAAATCTTATTGAAATAGACATTATTATCGAATCAAAGGCCGAATCTATAGTTTTTGGAATTTTTGTCTGTCTGTCTGTCTGCCTGTTACCGCATCACGGAAAGACTACTAAGGGGATCTTGATGAAATTTGGTATGATGAAAGCTGTTTATCCGGTTCAAAATATAGGATACTTTTTACTGCAGGAAAATATCTCATCTCTGAGAAATCTATACTAAACGTTACAACGTAACTAGGAACAAACCCGAGCGGGGTGAGGGTGAGTCGCTAGTATAAAATATATGTATTATTATAATTAATATTGTTATCTATGTGGTATGTTATTTTTATATATACTTTGATTTCTTTTCTTTTTTTTAACTTTATTTCTTTATTACCTTGCACTTTTATACTCCGCTAAATGACAATCTTTCTCAGCCCCCTAGGTTGACTGGAAGAAATCTCTACTAGAGATAAGGCCACCTTGTGACCTTTACCTTCAATTTTCTCTTAATGTAATATATTTTTTATGTACAATAAAGAAGATTATTAAAATGTTTAACATATTTTTTTAGTTTTACAATCTCTTTAAACTATAAAATACGGTAAGATTTATAAAATTACCTGGTTTTGTTAAGGAATAGCGACGTATAAAGACTCGTACATGTACTTACATACACCTTTATTAGTTGTTACTTTTATGTTCAGACTAATAAACCCTGAAGTATCCAATACGCCTCACACCATACTAATTTTGTGTTGATGTAGATATAGAGGTATTTGAAACACCAGCGAGTTGAAATAAAACATATAAAAAATTACATCGTAATCGGATGATTGATTAGACTTTGATTTGAATATTTTAATTATCATAATAAAACTTGTTGATATTGACTTATTGAGAGAAATTTTGCAAGAGTTCCTTATGAAACAAAAACGAGTGCCAAGGAATGGTTTTTAAGATTTATTGTCTAAACCCTAGATAATCCCTTGAGCAAAGGATGTAAGTTTATGTGAAGATTCGTCGAATTTTTAAGTTAAATATGTATATGGAAATTGATGTTTAAGCATTAATTTATATTTTTACTATTATTTAGATTCGCAACCCGCGATATAGAGATAATTTAGACATTACGCGGACCCTCTACTAATTTTAGTAAACCAATTAGTTAAATTAAGACATTTATCTTTTTAAGGAGGTTTACTTTTATTTTGGTTTTGTGACATTAAGGCGTGCCAGTCGAGTGAAATTTATGACTTGGGAAAAAATATTGATTGAAAAAATATTGTAATTAACATAACAATTCTTTGCATGGTTCAAATATATTTTATGGTATTCTGCATCTATATTTCAATTTATGAACCTAATATGGACTTATTTTATAATCCGACTGCGGTGAAACCCTTTGGGTTATGTACTTATAATATATATACTATTTTTTATTGCACTTAAAAGTAAATACACTGATTAAAACACAATTTTTGTTTGCAAAGGTGGACTTATCTCTAGAAGAGATCTCTTACAGCCAACCTATGGTAGTGAGAAATAGTGTTATAAAGCAGTATATTGCAAGCAGTATATTGTAATATATTATTATTATATAATATAATATAACATATATAATATAACTTATAATATAATATAACCCACAAGATACACGTAGCAAGACTCGTAGTAAGAATAAAACATATACGTTTCCGACTGCATGGTACTATGTTCCTTCCTCCACTTGTTATCATCTTTTTAGTTCGCGTTTTATGCAATCGGATTGTTTTTATTTTTGAAAATATTTTTAAAGCAAGTCATTCTGAATACTTACTTTCTTAGATTTACGCGAATATTTGACATTTTAAATAAAACTATCTTTTCGGATTATTTCGCGGATTTTTTTTGATTTTTGGTTCCCGACGTTTCGAATGCTTTACAGCAATCATGGTCACGGGAGAGACTAAGGTGTTAGATATACATCTCAAAGGCGTTATATACTTGTTACTGACAGTGCTTACAGCAAGCAATCGAAACGTCGGGAACTAAAAATCAAAATAAATCCGCGAAATAATCCGAAAAGATAGTTTTATTTAACAAGTCATTCTGATTTTTTTATGAAAATTTTAGTCATGAAAAGTAAGTATGACGTCACATATTACATGGATAAACAAAATACATGTGTATGCTACCAATTTAGCATTGCAGTAGTTTTAAGCTGTGATTATTTATACTCGAATGTTCAACGTCGAGTTATAGGAAAGCGATAAATAGCCAACCATTAATAATGGTCTTTTAGAAAGTGTTTTTATTCATATCCCCAAGTTTATTAATATACTTGGCAAATGGAAGTACGCAGCTGTTAGTAAGTTTCAGATGCTATAGTTATTTTTACTGAGGAAGTAATTATCATTAACAGTAATAATGATTATAGTTTTAAAACCCTAAAGTAAACAGCCTTAGCTCAAAAAACAACAAAAAGACTAATAGTAAGAGTTTCAACATCCTCCATCATCAGATGAGATAAATGATATCAGATTATGTAATAAACTCTCATCAGGATTTCATATCTATATATAAAGAGGCAAAGACAAAATAGTTCAGTACCTTTCTCCTCTGTTTGTCAACCGATTTTCGTTTTTAGGTTTACGTACCCGAAGGGTGCCTATTACTGAGCCTCCGTTGTCCGTCAATGTTTCCGTCCGTCCGTCTGTCAGAGCGCTTATCTCATACCTACTGAACCGCAATAGATAAAGAATTGAAAATTTTCACAGAGTATTTATTTCTATTGTCGCTATAACAACAAATAATAAAAATAAAAATGCAAGAAATATTTTTCTTACGCTTGTAATATATCGTTAATCTATTACATACATAAAGTAAAAGTCATATTAATATAAACACTTAAAAAAACCAACTTCCAGGCACTGAAAAATAAAAAATAACTAAACAGGGGTTTTCATTTAGAACAAATACCTAATCGGATATTTTCGAAGTCGGTGTGCTTTGATTTGTATTGGCTGGCACCGACTTCGAAAATATCTGATTAGGTATTTGTTCTAAATGAAAACCCCTGTTTATTTATTTTTTACTTTTCTGTGTCTGGAAGTCGGTTTTTTTTTCAAGTGTTTATTTTCCATTTTTAGTGTAAACGTAATAAGCAGGTAATTTGTAACAAGAAAGGTTTTTAAAAACATATTCGATTAAGCCATTATTTCAGTCCCTTAATGACAGTTACAACCCATCTTGGTGTAAAGTTCTCATCAATACAAATTAATCAAGCCCAAATACCTGCTACCACCAGGTACCACCAGGTGGTACAACCCTTGGGATATCTCCTTTCCAATAAAAAAAGAATCATCAAAATTGGTTCATAAACGACGAAGAAATCCGCGAACACACATAAAAAAAACATATATACTGTTGAATTGAGAACCTCCTCTTTTTTAGAAGTCGGTTGAAAATGTACATGGTGTTGTATTAATGGAAACATAATATTTTTACATACAGGGAAAACCTACTAATACATTACGTTTTCCTCAAAAGTTCAATAATGATAATGATTATGGTTGATATTCGATCATAAGGCGAACATTATTTATAATGTTTCAAATCTATATAACAATTATAAAGATGTTAAAATCGATATCGAAGATTGACTAAATAGTTACTCGTACCAATTAGTCTAAATCGAATTTACGTGTTCTTATTGAAAGGATTGTCTAGTATATGGACAACGTTTGTCAGACTGATGTTGGGCGGCAAGTTTTACCGATCCAGGTCAAGTTTGAGAATCCGATACAGAAATATTGTATATAGGGTGTTAATATCATAACCATACCATACTTTCTTAGATTTATGCGAACATTAAACATTTTGAATGAAACTATCTTTTTAGATTTTGTCGTGGTTTTATTTTACAATTTTATTTCAGAGGTTTCGATTGTTCTACAGCTCTCTCTAAACACCCTTTCCCGTAACCATGTTTGTGTGATAGACCTGTGTATGTATATTATATAATTAATACAATTTCAGCCGAAAAAGGTCGCTGGGTGATAATTGAACTCAATAATGACCTCCCGACCGACTCCGGCTACGGTGACCAGTGTCATTGAGACTAGCCATCTGCGCAGGAGATATTATAGTGAACAGGTGTACGCGCAAACACAAGTGCATTCTCTATTCATGTCACTCTTATACTCCAGTGGGACGACTACTCGACAAGACCGGTGAGAGTTAAGGCGCAGGGCCAACGATTTTACGTGCTCTCCGAGGCACGGGGATGAAACACCGCCAAAAGACCCAATAATTACTTGTCCCGACCCGGGATTCGAACCCAGGACCTCTTGAAGTGCAGCCGTACTTACTAACCACTACACCAACGAGGCAGTTAATTAAACTTAAGTATGGTTGTAGTAGTTCAGTGCTATTTAGGTATAACACCTGTGATATCAGATATGAAATGTCTTATTCATCCATAACAATAGTATAAAAGCTTAAAATATTTTGTACATATGTTTTCGCCGCTAGCACTCTAAAGAAAAAATCTTTAAAATGTAGCATGAACAAGTCCAAAACAAAAGAAAAAGAAATTTAAAAATGTGACGAAAAAAGCTATGACGTAACTAACATTTAAACCTTAAAACCTTAACACCTTCATGATTTTGGAACGGAAATTTTTTATCGCAATCAAAATCACAATACTTAAATCTGAAATGAAATCCTTTTTTATACCGTAAATATACAAAAAATGGTTAATTTTTAAACAATCATACAATAATTATAAAGACTTTTAAGCGTTAGGAACTTATGACAGACGGATTAATGTCATAATATTTTTAGTATTTCATTTTTTGATGCTTTTGACCCAAACGAGGAGGGACTTAATTGGAGGGTATATTTTTTGCGTACGCTACACGATATCTTCAATGATTGTGAAGCGATTATCATTATTATAATACTTTTTAAATAACTAAGTTATATATTTTGGATGGTCCCATATAAATTTCAATGAAGAGGCAGTGGTAGCCCAGTGATAATGATTAGAATACTAAGTGAAATGTGTAGCGGGTTCAAAATCCCTGATTTTGCACCTCTGATAATATTTCATGTGCGAATCATTTTCAACGTGATTACCATTTGCCATCATGGAAAACATCGTGTAGAAACCTGCATGTCTGTGAGAACCAAACTAGGTTTCAAAATACATGTAAAGTCCAGTAGCCTACAAGTCCGGTAACACTTGGCCTAGTATAGTAGACCATGATCTGATCTCCCTCGCTTTCAATCTCGCGAATCCCGTGCTTAGCAGTAGGATGTTAAAAGGGCTGAATGGAAGATATAAATTAAAAAAAAAATCTATTTTCCTTTGGGTAATGAAAAGTGACCAAGTAAAAAAGTAATTATTGATTATATTGGTTGACCGGTCCGAGGTCAGAAGTCAAAAGCTCTCGAACGCCCTAATGAACCCAGTGAGCTCATCCGTATTATATTATATAGATAATAAAGGAAAAACATTATTTTAATCTAAAGGAAAAAAAATTGGAGAGTTCTCTATATACCTAAAACATAATTAAAACTATATGAACAAGATTAATAAAGGATATATTAGAGAAAGTTTGTAAGTAGCACCAGGGACAGAGAAACTGTAAGTAATAGTTAATGGTATGGTCTGCCTGGTATGGTCCTGGTATGGTCCAGGATATGAACCCTGAGGAGGGAAGAAAGCCATATATGCAAGAGAATATTAGGTACATACATATGTGTGTGTACATAGAAATAGAGGTAGACAACGGAAGGTATGGATGGACTGTACGTGAAAGGTGTTTGTACTGGGATGACGGCATGCATAGGGAAATATGAGTAGGAAAATTGTAGACCCTACGTTACGTGAGATACGTACAAGAAGAGAAAGATTATTTTAATTATACTTAATTTTTTTTTATAATATGGTTATTGAAATTATGCTTAATTTATTCAAAGTTTTCAGTAACGTATAAATGTTGGTACAAGTTAAAGAAATCGTAACAATCTAAACTTCGTCCTAACATTGAAAACAATATTATAATGTCCAAATAAAACTTAAGTCTTCTATTAAACATTTTACTACACCTTTAAAATTAAACGGTCTTTAATTATTTATTTTAATTATAACAAAAAAATCTACGTTTTTAAAAAAATCGTAAAAAGTCCTTTGGGACCACCTACCTGACCTAACCTAACCTATTACTCAGTTTAAAAAAAAAACTTTTTGCATTTTATAGCCTACTAGCAACTCACCCTCGCTCCGCTCGGATTCATCCCTAGTTACGTTTTAACGTTTAGTACAGATTTCTCTAGATGAGATATTTTCCTGCAGAAAAAAATATCCTATATGTTGACCCGGATAACTAGCTATCATCATACCAAATTTCATCAAAATCATTCCAGTGGCTTCTCGTAATGCGTTTTCAGACAGACAGACAAAAATTCTAAAAACTATAGATTCGGCAATAAGATTGCCCAAAAAATATTTATTGAATAGATTCGACTCAGTTATAATTTCATTATATGTATAGATTGAGTAAAGCTATCTAACATCACGCTACCCTTAGAATGGAAACAGTTGTACAAAAATAATCTACGCGGTCTAGTCGTGGACTCTATATAAAATACTGACTCAATGTAATTGCAGGTATTATAAGCTAAAAATAAATATCGATATAACATAGTCAAGGTAACTAATTGAATATTGTTAGAATATCTTAAATATTCTTGTACATGGGAAGTAACACCTGTATTCTTTGACGAAGGTTATTCTATTTAAAGTAATTTAAGCCTTCTCACAATTGTAATAGTTACCAAATTCTCTTGCATTTCAAGTGCATTGTTAAGAAGACTACAAGATTATTTGCATCTATTCATTTTAACAACAAAAACTTAAAAGAGGTTTCACTCCAGAGATTAAAAAGAATGTAGAACTAAGCGTCCTCAAAGTCTTTTTAGTAGTGAAGTTTAGGTTGAAGTTTTTTTTGTAATGTATTATTAATCCCTTATGTACGTACATCTATACATATAATAAAATTGTAACCAAGCCGAATTTGTACATTAAATATTTTTTGGAAAATCTTATTGAAATAGACTTTATTATCGATACAGAGGCCGAATGTATAGTTTTTAGAATTTTTGTCTGTCTGTCTGTTACCGCATCACGGGAAAACCACTGGATAGGTTTTGATGTCAATTTGGTATGATAATAGCTGGTTATTCGGGCCGACATATAGGATACTTTTTGCTGCGGGAAAATATCTCATCTCTGAGAAATCTATACTAAATGTTAACACGTAATGCTCGCTAGTATGTATATAATTTTATGTAGCTTGTATGAAAATATTAATTAAATTTCACTTTACTGGTGTTCGTCTAATGGTTGAAATTTAACCATAATCATTATTGAAAATTTGGGGGAATACATACAAATAGAATTTACCTATGTATCTATAAATTTTTTTTTTTATAATTTTATGTTGATAACGCTAAAGCTCGTCAATAGCAACTAAAAACAAAATCTGTTAACAAACAGAGGAAAGAAAGGTATTAAACTGTTTTGTCTTCGTCTATTTATATATAGATACTATTTTTGTTTCATGAATATAATTAACTGAGCGAGCGCAGCGTCTCTGCTTCAAGTCTCATAAAATTTGCTTTCCTCTGTCAGTTTGTTGGTACTCCTCTTTACTCCTTTGGACGAAACTTGATATACAGGTTTTACGAATTTAAATAAATTTTTTTCGTCGGCGATTTTTGATTGGAGGGGTACTTCCTCCAAAAAGGGGCCAAAACGGGGCTACTGGATTTCGATGTTTCTTTTTTTTTTTAGAAAGATAGTAACTTTAAGTTGATCTCATAAAAATTTGGTGAAGATCTGATGAGGATCTTTGGCGTGATAAGCAGGATAGCTCCTCAAAATGCAGTAAATTGCACACAACTTTCGTAGTATAGTAGTAGTATCAGCCTACTGTCCAAAAATGGAGGTCACTCAACCTGAAAAATACTTGTGGGATGCGAACAACAACTTCTGAAGTTCAATGCTGAATTTTAATGAGCGAGTTGAAATTAGCCTACGAATGACAGCTTAAAAGGTGACATTTTGAAGACCGTCAGCCTCCATTTTCTTATAAAACTTTCTTATTATATAATTAAAATAAAGTGATCCTTTAAAATTTTATATAATACTAATATTACCATGTAATATAACGTACTATTTTTCAAGTAACTGTGTTTATTCAGGTTTGAAGCTCTGGGGGGGTAGCGAAAAATGCTCACAGACAGACTGTAAAAAGACAGGGTTAAATTAATCTGTGTTCATCTGGCACGCTTTGAAGCCGTTAACACGGAAATTGAATTGAATTGACTTATACTATATTATAATATTTCTGGATAAATATTTCCGAACCCATTGTTTATGATAGAAAAATATATTACATAATATCCACCAGGATATATTAAAGAAATCTGAATTTTAATTCAAAAAATAAAATATTTTGTACTTTATAATGAAATAAAAATTATTACCAATTTTACATATAAATAAAAGAAATATGTGGGCTAATTATAAGCATTTACTCAAAAGAACAGGTATACTCTACCTCTGACGTACGACGATATAGGCAAGTATAAAAACAAATGATAAAACTTTAACTATTTTAGCTTTTCTAACTCTAGCATTGTGAAAGTAATAAAAACACATTCAACTGTTCTAGCTTTATGCCGCTTTATAAGGCCACTTCCAACTTTTTGCGGATACAAACTTTGTAGTGTTAAAATTATTATTACTAAGTATTACTTTAGCATATTAATTTCGTTCGAATAGCTTCATTATAAACATATTCTTGTATATTTTAGGAACAATGTTGAAAATAACTTAAAGTTAACATGAACATATACATAACTTGGTAGGGAGCTTTACTTACCTATTTTAACTAATAGGTATGAAACTCTAGATTGAAAATCATATACTGTACTGCTAGCTTAAATGTAATCAAGTTGTTGTTGTGAATAAGTTTATTCTTTTTGAAGGGAATTGGAATGTTTGCAATAACAGGTTCAGTAGTGTCAGTCGTCGAGTCAATGTTAATTCTTCATGAACTATCTACAGACTGTCTTTAAATTAAATCTGCTATTCAAAAGTGCTTGTGCGAGTCTAATTAAATGAATTTAATTTACATTCATCTCATTTTATTTAAATACTAGCGACTCGTCCTCGGTTCATCCCTAGTTACGTTTTAACATTTAGTACAAATTTCTCAGAGATGAGATATTTTCCGCAGTAAAAAGTATCCTATATGTTGACCCGGGTAACTTCATCAAAATCTGTACAGTGGTTTTCTCGTGATGCGGTAACAGACAGACAGACAGACAAAAATTCTAAATACTATAGATTCGGCCTTTGTATCGATAATAATGTCTATTTCAATAAGATTTTCCAAAAAATATTTAATGTACAGATTCGGCTTAGTTACAATTTTATTATATATATAGATTTATATCGTTATTCTGTGAAATAGTCATATTTTCTCGGTTGAGCCGGCATATTCATATGCATCTAATATTAAATAGCGAATGTTTTTATTGACCATGAAGTATTGTGGTGTTTGTTTGGCCGGTCTAAAACAAGAACCAATAAAACTAAAATTGATAACATATTTTTCAAATGCTTGATCTACTAGAAATACAAGTTTTAAAGAAATTCATTATATAACATATATAGTGATTGCAACAAATATCAGAATATATATATCTACGATAGAGAAAAACTATAAAAGTAGGGAAAATATTATGTTAGCAGATCGACGTGAAGCTAAATGAGAGACGTAAAACTTTCACGCTATTGCGTAAAACTTAAATCATAGACGCTTTTATTATACATTTTTATTTGAACACGTATATAGAAACAGATAACAAATATTAAAGACGTAATATTACGCATATACATACAGCAAATTGCTCTGACTGCGGACGCATATGATGAAGTAGAAGAAGTAGGAGTAAAAGGTTCCCCACCCCACCCTTCATTTGAAGGGTCCCTGTTGTCCTTGTGAGATATATTGATTCAATATCATCAATGTAGAACCCAAATTTTATTAGAGCTTTTTAGAATTCAGAAGTAAAATTATTTAAATGATACAAGGGCTAAAGGAAGAGAGAAGAAAGAAAACACAAAAGAAGACTTTGATGCGTTCTGTAAAAATTTGGAAAAGAAAATGTTAGAAAATTATTGGTGAAACCACGAAGAATAAGCAGTAAAATATATTAAAAACAAGAATAGCTACTAACAAGCTTTTGCAATATAAAATATTTTATAAAAACCTTCATCCACAATGTATTTCACTTAGTTTCTAAGATAAAACCTTGTTTTAAGTTAATTTAATCCCTCTTAAGGTTTTTAAAAGGCTTCCGTATTATAAAAAACCGCTTGAATTTAATTTTAAATAAAATTTTATAATACTTTAATGTCAGTGAGGACTTTGTATAAAATATCGTATTGTATTATATAAAGCGAAAGTATGTATGTATGTGTATTGTTACTTCATCATATTAAGACGGCTAGATGGATTTGAATGAAATTTAATACACAGATAGACTATGTTTATGATAGACGTAGAGCTGTCTCGATGGTTTAGTGCCACAAATATGGAGATCTTGGGTTGGATTCCCTGATCAAGCCAAGTCCAGTTATTGAGTATTTCTATCAAGAAATTCTCAGTAACAGCCCGGAGTTGGAAAGATGGCGATGTTTCACCCCCGTGCTTCGGAAAACACTTATAGCCGTCGGTCCTGCGCCTTAATTCTGACCAGTCGTGTCGAAGTATCGTCCTATCGGAGATTGACAGGAACAGAGAGTACACTTGTGTCTGCGCGTACACTTGTGCACTATAATATCCCCTGTGCATTTGGCTAGTCTCAATTAGCATGGCGGAAATCGGTCGGGAAGACATTAGATCTGGAGTAGCACTTTTAGTTACTGTTAGTATCGAATATTGGCCAATTAATATAAAAAAGACGCACCCAAAAACCGCTAAAGCATAGCGAGTGTAAGTGTTTAATGTATTGTTATTTTTGAATAGTTTTTTTCGTCGCTACATTAAATAAAATGGTTGTGAACGTACATTTTCTCATTTAAAACTAAATAACATTCCAAATAAAAATATTCTTAAATTAACTAAAGCGAAACATATTAACGTTTATTCTTTAACTTTGAATCCACAGTGAAATAAATACATAATGATATTCTTTAGTGATATTAAAAAATATATGAATAACTACATACTATGGAGTGGATCGCATTTTTCTGAATTTAAAATTTATATATGATAGCTTTTACCTCCCAAAATACATTTCGAAATGATAAATTGTCATAGTAATTAACTCACATCGAATAAAATTATAACATCACAAACATCAGAATATACCAATTTTAGTGTTATTATTATCATACATGAGATAGATTGGTATGATTATCTATACATATAATAAAAGTGTAATTGACCGCTATCTGTATTGTTAGATATTTGAAAAAACTATTATTGGGTTCTTTATTAACGTAATAGAATCCAAAACAATGATTTTTTGATTTTTTGTATGTTTGTCTGTGTGTTAGTGAGCGCTAATCTCAGAAACGGCTAAACCGATTTGGATGCGGTTTTCACTAATGTATTGTGGTAAGTTTCACTTAACATTTAGTATTTGTTTTGTTTCAACCGGTTCATAAATAAAAAAGTTATGTCAATTTAAAGAATCACCCAGGGACGAACCCGAACGAAGCGAGAGTGAGTCGCTAGTTTTAAATAATAGTGTCTGTTTGGATGTCTTCGCGGATTTATTTTGATTTTTGGTTCTCGACATTCATGACATGAAGCATTCAAAGAATCCTTCATTGTCATAAAAGAGACCAAAAATCTAAATAAATCCGTGAAAAATTTCGAAAAGATAGTTTTATCTAAAAAAAACAATACTTGTTACACCTATATGAGCGTTTTCCAACAAAAAAGTTACTAACCACAATAAAAAAGCTCCTGTGAATTCCAAATATTGTGATTATATAAGAGCTTTCTTGGTCAAGAAAAACTTTTAGGACTACAGTAACACCGAATACTTAAGATCAAACGTAGACCAATAGAAAGTTCTTTTATTTTCACTTTGATCAAAATCTAATTACTAATGTATAATTGCTTATAGGCGGCTAAAAATGCTCCACCAATTCCTTTTCGACATACTGCCTTTTTACTTGATGTAGGCATTTATTGGTTTTTATTAAACCATCTGTTAAATTTAATATTAAATATAACGTAAATAAAAGAAATTTATTAAAAAAATATGATTTTTATAGAAATAATAATTAAGATTAAAGGTCGCGTTGAATTTGCAAGGACAGAGTTCTTGTAACTATGTATCTATCTATATAAAATGAATCACCGAAATGTATGTACGCGCATAACTTCCGATCGACTGCACCAAATTGGATAATTCTTTTTTTTTTGTGTTTGTTATTGCCAGGACAAGTTTTGTATAAAAGAAAATTAAAAGAAAAAAGTTTACTAAAATAGGACTTTTTTCAAATCTCATGATATGAAAAGTGAGTGAAATAGTTTTTATCCCGGAAACCATCCCTTAAGGGGGTAAGAATGGGGATGAAAGTTTGTTTAAGGAAGCAAGCTAGGGACAAACCCGAGCGAAGCGAGGGTGAGTCGCCAGTTTTAAATAAAGCTATTTATTGATTTTTGATTCCCGATGTTTGCTTACAATAAATATGGTCTCGGGAGAGACTAGTTCTATTTAAAATGTCAAACAGTTACTTTTTAGGAAAGTACTTTGTACAGAGTAGGTACAATTCTATCAAAAAACATCTAATACAAGGTCTTAGAGCTTAGAATAGATGTCATCTTCTTCTTTAATCAAGTAAGTAACCTTTCTATCCTTGTTCTATTCAGCCCTTTTTAACTTCCCACTACTGGGCATGGGTCTCCCTTCAATACGAGGGGATCAGGCCGTAGTCTACCACGCTGGCCAAGTGCGGGTTGGCGGACTTCACATGTCTTTCAAAACTTGTTAGGTTCTCGCAGACATGCAGGTTTCTGTACGATGTTTTCTTTCACCGTAAGGTTAGAAATGATTCGCAAACCCGGGATTCGAACCTGTCTCACTCGGTTTCCCAAGCGAGCGCGCTACTACTGTGCTACCACTGCCTAAGTAATCTTTACTTCTTTTAATTAACATAGCTAAACTTAACAGAAAGCTTTCCTTATCATTATGACTTACGACTAATTTAAAATACAATATATTGTGATAACAACAATGTCATAATTCTATTACGAAACAGACTAAAAATTTCAAAGCACGTTCTACGTGCCAAGAAAAATGATAAATTAATATCCAAACACGCTGTTTCTACTGAATCTTTTCATAAGCTTTGTTATGTAGGCAAATAAATTAACTTATTTTACGAATGTCCTGTTATTTCATTTTGTATTTTTATTATAACTTTTGCTTTAAGCTCTCTTCGCATATATTAATTAAAAATGTTTAAGTTATTTCTGGTAACTCTTTCTATCACTGAAAGACTATTTAAAATTAGCTTAGTAATATCAGAGACTGTTATTCGTATTCAACCCCTTTTCAGTGGACCCACTGCTGGGCACGGGCCTCCCTTCAGTATGAGGAAAATCAGGCCATAGTCTACCACGCTGGCCAAGTGCGGGTTGGCGGACTTCACATGTCTTTTGAAAACTTGCTAGGTTCTCTCAGACATGCAGGTTTCCTCACGATGTTTTCCTTCACCGTTAAGATAAGGGGTAATCATGTTAGAAATGATTCGCACATGACTCTGACTCTGACTGACTCGCTTCACTCGGTTTCCCAAGCGAGCGCGTTACCACTGAGTTACCACTACCTATTATTATCTTACTAATATTATAAATGTGAAAGTTTAGGTATTTGGATGTTTGTTACTCTATCACGCTAGAACAGCTGAATGTATCTGGAGATAAATTACAGTCTGGAATAGCACATAGACTTTTTATCCCAGAAAAATGTACGGTTCCCGTGGGATAGATTCGTTTTTGTTTTTCTAGAGTTGAACGCAGACGAAGCGAGGGTGAGCCACTAGTTTTCTTAATAATTCCAATTTCAAAATACAATAATTAAGATAACATCTTAATTAGCAGCATCCCCTTAGTAACCTTTTGTTTCACTCACACGATATATTTTAGTAAAATATATTATTAAGTAATCACCATTTATCAAAAGTATAAAACATGTTATAATTATAATGTTATGAAATTGTTCCGACTACGTTTTATACATATAGGTATAATAAATTACATAAAGTTGTTTTGGCATTATATATTCTCTTTTCAGGTCCTTCCTTAACAAAAAATTTTGTCCAACTGGCACTACTAGAAGCCACGAAATACAAAAATTGAATTGAACAAAAAAGCTCAAAAAGATATTTACAGCTTCAGTTTTCACTAACATAACTTTATAATTTTCTTTTAAAATCAAAATTCGTGAAGTTAAGAAGTAAAAAAAATATCTATCCTAGATTCGAAATCCACAGTCTCTATTCTGAATTGTACTGCATTTTCAAAGTTTTTTTTTTTGGTAAAACAGTTTATATTAATTAAAATAAAATTATTATCTTTATTTTTGTAGAAGATTATTATCATATGTAATAAATAATAACCCTTTAATTAAATTATTTAACTTAATAATGAATTATTTTCACGTTTTTATTAGTCCATATTCCAAAGATAAATATAACTTTTAAAGCTTTTGCACCATAAATATTAATTTGTAAAATATACAATTTGTTTAGAATGTATTTAATTTTTGCAATTTTTATTTTTTATTGCTGTTTTTTTACTTATTTAAATAAAAGCTATAAAAATTAAATTTAACACCAGAAATAGTTTTGTAACTACGAATTTACGTACACAAATAACCATAATTATAAAAAAAATAAAATCATTTATTGTAAAACATTATTAATGTTAAAACATACATGCAATTAACTTAATAATTAAAAAACATATCCATACCTTGAGAATTCTACCAATAGTAAATTCACAACACTTTCAACAGTCCTTTTTTAGTTAAATTGGAGTTTTCAATATTTTATGTAACACGAAAACGAATACACAATATTATAGATAACACGGAATATTATAAGAATATTTGCAAGTTCATCGCACAACGCATACGTGCGGCCGGTACGACGGGTGCCGCTGAATGAAGCCGCGCACCTGTTGTACTATGAAAGCTATGGAATAAGGAAAGCCTTTTGGCTTAGATATTTCAGAAAATTTATAATATATTAACGAATCATCCACGCTTCGCTCGAGTTTGTTCCTAGGTAGGTTCTGGCGCTTAGCATGGAATAGGTCGACTATATAATATACATATATGTACATATATGTACATAAGTGTGATCAGTTTTATATCGTTTACTTGAGAAATGATTGATACTCCGTACAGAC
This sequence comes from Fabriciana adippe, assembly GCA_905404265.1. Lineage (NCBI taxonomy): Eukaryota > Metazoa > Arthropoda > Insecta > Lepidoptera > Nymphalidae > Fabriciana > Fabriciana adippe. The sequence continues at coordinate 14,098,921 of FR989984.1, read as the reverse complement.
TGCCACCCCCATTTTCATCCCCTTATCCGGAATTTCTTATCTTATTCCATAATTTCCAGAATAAAAAATTCTATGTCCTTCCCAGGGTCTTAAACTATCTGCATACCAAATTTTATCTAAATCGGTTCAGCAGAAGCGTGAAAGGTAATAGACAGACAGACACATCGACAGATAGTAACTTCGCTTTTATAATATTAGTATGGACTAGCGATTTAGCCTAGCTTTATTGTGGTGCGTCTCTAGAAGCATATTGCCTATTTCTCCAAGCCATAGTCTATCGATATAGGTAATACATTTCATACATATCATCTATATATACATAAAATGCTTTGTCCTGACTGACTGATCGATCAACGCACAGCCTAAACCGCTGGTTGTAGAAACGTGAAATTTAGAGGACATATTCCTTATATAGTGTAGGCATCCGCTAAGAAAGGATTTTTCTAAATTCATCCCCTAAGGGGGTAAAACAGGGGATAAAAGATTGTATGAAACTCTGTTATTCTTAACGCGAAATGCACGGTAAGTGGTATTTAGCTTTAAAATGAAAAATAAGAAATATATGTATTAGATTTTTTTCGAAATTCATCCCTTAAAAGGGTAAAAGGGGGTGATAAAGTTTATATGGGCAAACAATTATTTATGATCAAAATTACTTGAAACTTGGTATTCATATTCTTTAATACAATTGAATAAATACGTATTTAAGAATTTTTTGAAATTCAACCCTTAAGGGGGTAAAATAGGGGATGAAAGTTTGTATGAAACTCTATAGTTAATGCACGTAAAGTAATATTTACCTTTGAAATGAAAACTAAAACAATACAGATATCATTTTTTTTTCGAAATTTATCCCTTAAAAGGGTAAAAGGGGGTTGAGCTGTTTATATGAAGAAAAATTAGTTTATGATCAGAATTACTTTAAACTTGGTATTAATGCTCTTCAATACACTTAAATAAACATGTATTGTAAATTTTTTTTATTCAGCCTCTAAGTGGGTAAAACTGGCCGGTGAAATTTGAATTGTTGAATATAGACCTAGAGCGCGAGAAAGAGAACCTAACCTATATTTGTGGTTGGTATTTTTAGTATAGACTAACTTAAGTGAATCAAGAGTTTTATTCTTAACATAATATTAAAAATTCTAACAAAAGCTACAACAAAATAAGAATGGCACTTTATATACGTAACTTAAAAAAGAAGGAGAAGAAAGGAGACTGTAAACTTCAGTATGTACATTGGGTCTTTAAAAATAACGTAGATGTTAGCCTGTTAGTATGTTAGTTAAAAAAACCCATATTAGCCATGTTACATGATTCTAAAGTCATAAACATTGTATGCGATTGTATCATTGTACTCTCTTCCTCTAACTTTGGAAAGATGGAGTAGAAAAATGTACAAAAAATACAGGTAGTGCAGCTTGCTAAATACTTAAAGTGTAAATTTAATTACAAAATATACGCTTAACATCTTTTAAAATACGGGATATTTTGAGTTACGATCGCTAAAATTAAATTTGTTTCCAATATATATAGTTTAACAAATAATAAAACTTACACAAACTTATTTTTGCAAGTAATAAAGTATGTATTGCGAAAAAGTTTATTTTTTTCGTAGTTTGATCGCGGGCGAAGCCGCGGGTTCTGCTAGTCCAGCATATATTCATACATATCATATCCAGCTGCTTTAGCGCGAAATAGCAACAAACGTACATACACATTTTAAATAAAAACACTTTGTTTTTAAATACGTTTAGAATTAAAATCAACAAAATATATTGTTACGTACTCTGGTGCCATTTTTGAATTTTTAAAATCATTTTTATAAATTGTGGATAGGCACTGTCTGTAACAAGTATATAGCGCCTTTGAGATGTCTAATACATACACATACAAATATTCACATTTATGTTTACTGTCACTCACTCATTGGTTAATTAGGATACTTGGTAAAGGATTCATCTATATATACATAAAATGCTTTGTCCTGACTGACTGACAGATCGATCAATGCACAGCCTAAGTCGCTGGTTGTAGAAACGTGAAATTTGGTAGACAAATTCCTTATATAATGTAGGCATCCGCTAAGAAAGGATTTTTCGAAATTTATCTCCTGAGGGGGTAAAATAGGGGATAAAAGATTGTATGAAACTCTGTCATTCTTTATGCGAAATGCATGGAATGTGGTATTTAGCTTTAAGATAAAAAATAAGAAATATATGTATTAGATTTTTTTAGAAATTCATCCCTTAAAAGGTTAAAAGGGGGTGATAAAGTTTATATGGGCAAACAATTATTTATGATCAGAATTACTTGAAACTTAGTATTAATGCTCTTCAATACAATTAAATAAATACGTATTTTAGCATTTTATGAAATTCACCCCATAAGGCTGTCAAATAGGGGATGAAAGTTTGTATGAAACTCTGTAATTGATGCACGGAAAATGGTATTTATCTTTAAAATGAAAACTAAAACAATACAAGTGTCATTTTTTTCGAAATTCATCCCTTAAAAGGATAAAAGGGGGTTGTGCTGTTTATATGAGGAAAAAATTGTTTATGATCAGAATTAATTCAAACTTGGTATTAATGCTTTTTAATACAATTAAATAAACATGTTTTGTAGGTTTTTTTTAAATTTAGTCCCTAAGTGGGTAAAACTGGGCAGTGAAGTTTGAGTTGTTGAATATATTTAAATAGAGTAACATGGCTCAAGTGTGGGATATAAAGTAGAGTAAATTTATTTACAGAATATACGCTTAGCATCTTATACATATTTTTGCAAGTAATAAAGTATCTATTGCGAAAAAGTTTATTTTTTTCGTAGTTTGATCGCGGGCGAAGCCGCGGGTTCTGCTAGTGAACAATATATTTTTAGGTCAGAAAAGGAGAGAATTAACTTATATGAAAGTTTTTCTTTTATAATATACCATGCTTGACACGAAATCGAAGTCAAGGCTAACGTCTGTAGTGTATTATATACCTATGTGCTGAAATAAATTTGAAGAATTCTAACGTCTTAGCTCGTCAGATTTCTGGTTGAGGCAAATAATTTTTGACATGATGTCAGAACGTATGTATTTTTCTGCGACGATTTTCTTTTTTATTTTTTCTGCTTGACAAAATTTATTAAAGTAACTCATTTCATTAAATATTAAATTTTACATAAAACTATCTTTTCGGATTTTTTCGCGGATTAATTTTGATTTTGTTCCCGACGTTTCGAATGCTTTACAGCAATCATGGTCACGGGAGAGACTGCAAAAAAATCCGAAAAGATAGTTTTATTTAAAATGTCATATATTATTAACAATTTGAGACATATCTAGAATAATATGTTTGAACTTTAAAACACCACCACCAAATATTGGTATCAAAATAACTTGGGTAAATAATGTCGAGTTAAGCATATTAATGTCGAGTTAGGCAATATTATCAAACTGAAGGATGTTTCCTGCGTTTGTTTGCGCTTATCTCTTTTAAAATAGCATTCCGATTAAAAAAAATTACAACATACAATTTTTAAATATGTATTTACGTATAATAGCGACTCACCCTCGGTTCGCTTGGGGTCACAAACTCTAAATATTAAGGGAAGCTTACCACAATACATTAGTGAAAACTGCACCCAAATCGATTAATCCATTTCTGAGATTAGCGTGCATAAACACAGATAAACAGACAAAAATTTTAAAAATGACCCCTAGTAATAGTTTTTTCTCAAATACCTTCCATGTACAATAATAATCAGTTATACTTTTATTATATGTAATATATAGATTATAAAATATGAAAATATTATAATTAAGTTTTAAGTAAAACTTTTTGATATTAAATCTAAATATAAATAGGCAAAGACGAAACAGTTCAGTACCTCTTCTATGTTTATCACTCGTTTTTCTTTTTTTTAAATAAACCTTTTCGGATTTTTTCCGGATTTATTGTTAATTTTTCGTTACGGATATTTCGAATGCTTTATAGCAATCATGGTCACGAGAGAGACTAAGGTTTTAGATGTCTCAAAGACAAGGTTCTTTTTTTGTTTAGTAACTATTATCGAGCTTTAGTGTTATCAAGAAAATTGTCAATACTGATTATGAATTAAAATCCTGTAATTTCATGCACAGAGCGAAGAAATAAATCATTTAAGGATTTTTGCAAATGAAAAAATAAATTAAATTATGTTCTAATAAAAGTACAAATATCGAACATAACTAGCGGCTCACCCTCGATTCGCTTGGGTTCGCCGCTAGATGATTCTTTAAATGGGCGTAACTTTTTTTTTATGGAACCGATTTAAAAATAAAACAAATACTAAATGTTAGGTGAGGCTTACCACAAATCGGTTAAGCCGTTTCTAAGATTAGCGCGCACAAACGTACAGACAAACAGACAAAAAAAACTAAAAACCATTGTTTTGGGTTCTATTGCGTTAATAACGATCCCCAATAATAGTTTTTCTCAAATATCTTTCATGTACAGACAGCGACCAATTTTATTATATGTATAAAGATACCGTAGACATATATACATATACATAATATACAATAATATGTATTTACTCAGAGACAATTCTTTACTGAATATGGAAGCCAGTATGTGAGAAAATTACAAAAAAAATTTTTGACTGCTCGAGCTAAAGCCTATGTGACACTAAAATCCCTCAGAGGATTTGGGTATGATGAGGGTGTTACTCTTTCAGATTTTTCTTTCAAAATGTCACGCAATAAATTAAAAGATGAAATCTGACAGTGAGTTTACTAATATAACATTGTCTTTTTATATTCTGTTTATTTAAGTCAATGGTAATTTATAACTTTAATAATTTTTAGATTTACCCGAATATATTTCTTTTTAATAGCACAATAATTTGTCTAAATTCGCTTTTTGCGGTTTTATTTAGATTTTTGTTCTCGACGTTTTGAATGTTTTACAGCAATTGTTATCACAGAAGCGACTAAGGCTTAAGAATCCTTAATAGTTATTATATTATTAGTAGCGTCTCACCCTCGCTCCGCTCGGGTTCATACCTAGTTATGTTTTAATATTTAGTATAAATTTTTCAGAGATGAGATATTTTCCCGCAGTAAAAATTATCCTATATGTTGACCCGGGTAACCAGCTATCATCATACCAAATTTCATCGAAATCTGCCCACTCGTTTTCTCGTGATGCGGTAACAGACAGACAGACAGACACACAGACAAAAATTCTAAAATCTATAGATTTGGCCTCTGTATCGATAATAATATTTCAATAAGATTTTCCAAAAAATATTTAATGTACAGATTCGGCTTAGTTACAAATGTATTATATGTATAGATTACAGAAGGCATTCACCCAAAGCTTATACTAGTTTTTATCTCTCCAGACCTCATTTTCTAAAAAGAACCCGAAATATCAGGAACAAACATTCTAATTAAAACCGCGAATTCCGAAAAAATAGTTTAATTTATAATTTCAATTAAAAGATTTAACTTGAATCGAATCTACTACCCTCTTATTACGTAAGTTATGAAATTCAAACCATCCGGTCACAGTACCGTTTACGGAGTATAATTACGTTTTATCATACAAGCAGATATAATGTAGACACGCAGTTTAATCTCGGCCTTTATAATAATAAATGCAGTTGTTTTGCACACAAAGCTGGCGTGGGTTTGTATACAACTGAGGCAGTTGTTCACTCTCCAACCTCTATGCCGACCCCATTTGAGTCATACCGTAAATGTCATTCATATCCATAATATTATTGTAGCATATTATACATTTTCAGCCAAAATAATAGCTGTTTTTATTACATTTAGTTGTAATATCGAAAACTGTAGGAAATATAGTTTAGACGTACTCGTAATCTATATTAATATTATAAAGAAGTAAAGTTTGTGAATTTGTGAGGTTGTAGGGGGTTATCTCTGGATTTACTGAACCAATTTAGACGAAATTTGGTGAGAAGATAGTTTGAGAGCCTGGGAAGGACATAGAATTCACCATCGCTTAAGGGGGTGAAAATGGGGATGAAAGTTTGTATAGGGAATCAAGCTAGGGATGAACCTGAGCGAAGCGAGGGCGAATTTTTAGTATGTTATAATGTTAACGCCAAATGTTTTATAGTTATAACTTCTAAGATTAAGCAGATTGAGAAGTTTTTTTTTCGTAAGATAATGGATGATAATCGACGACAATATTATCGCTATCCATTTAAAAAATCTTAAAACCTAACTTACATTGCTAAATTAATGGTATAACCACTTTAATGACTTTGTTTTAAAATAATTTTCAAAATTTAAGGAATAAGTAAACAAGACAGAATTCAAACTATACAATAATCGTAGTCGCATAAAAACATTCAACATAGAAAATTACCTTATCGTGGTGGGGGGTGGGATGGGGGGAGGGTCATTATCGTAGCGAAACCAAACGACACACAGAAAGGTGGCCTACTTCGGTGGGCGGTGTACCAAGCGGGTAGCTCCTTGTACTTTTCTGACAGCAGAGTGAACCGTGGGAGCAACCCCTTGGCTGTGCAGTCTGCTTCAGCATTCCTGCCGTCAGGGCGTCATAGTTGATTCCGAGATACCTCATTATGCGGAGGGAGGTTCTGTTGGGTTTTAGTGGATAGTGCTGACTTTTCTAACCAGTGAGTCCCACATAACCACCTCTATGTATATACAGATGGTATGCGTACATGCATTTCCCGACATTAGAAAAAAAAACTAGAAAATAACACTCATCTGTGCATAAAGACATGATGTGATTATACGCATTAGTTGTATTAGAAAAGTTTTATAACAACTGAATAGGTTATTAAGAAATATTATAATTAAAAAAGTAAATTAATCTTTATAGCTTAACATTCTGTTCTAGCCTCTCTTCCTTCACCTAAGGCCCTATCTCAAAAAGTCATTAATAATCTAACCCTTATCCATCACAAACCCTTTCATTTTCCAAGAAAGAACCTATTTATCGAATCTATCTAGTCTATCCGCCATTGAAAATTAACACAAAAAGACATTTAATTTTATTTATAACTAGCGACTCACCCTCGCTTCGCTCGGGTTCGTCCCTAGCTTGGATATAGTAAAATTTATATAGTACGTTATCCTTAAGAGATTGACATATGCCATCGCGGACTTTTTTGTTGACCTACATTATTTTGATCTATCTCGTAGGGTTCAGCCAGTATTTGCAATGTAAGCACAAAAAAATGTGTTTATTTACGACATCACATTAGAAACCTCTAAAATTATCAATGTTTCTCTACTATATTATGCATGTATTATACATATAAAGTATAAACCTTCCTCTTGAATCACTCTATCTATAAAAAAACACATCAAAATCCGTTGCGTAGTTTTAAAGATCTAAGCATATATAGGGACCGACAGCGGGAAGCGATTTTGTTTTATACTATATAGTAATGATGATGAGGTAGTACTAAATATAAATTAATGCGGTCTTCATGACCCATTGTTGCACGTGTATGACACCCACTACTTACTAATCTGGAATTTGATTTCCGCACGAGCCAAATGTTTGTATTAATCAACGATTATTCTTCTTAGTCTTTTTAGGACGTAGGTATTCTAAATACTTAAACACTTTATGAATTAGCCTTATTGGCATTAGTATAAGAAAATATCAATTTAAATAGTAGTGGCTGTACAGTTGTATTTTGTTTCATCAGCTAAAGCACCAGAAGCTTAACCACTTTTTCTTTTTCTTCTTCACGTTCTTTATTCTTCCCTTTTTATCTAAATTAACACATTCGTGAAATAACCCTAATCTACAGTTTATGGTCTAAAAAAGACTGTTTAACGAAGCTAAAAAAACAACACATAATTCTAAAATGTAGGAATACAATATAAGTAAATTACATTGTAGTCGTCGCCAACAAAATGTTATTTTTCAGTAATTGTTAGATAATAACGTTTTTATTGTTACTCAAATAGATATATTCATTATTGTATAAAAAAATATCGTAAAAGCTGCAACATAAAAAATTAATGAGAAATTAATAGAAGTAGATACTTAGTACAAAATAAGAGCGGAAGTTTCTGGTGATATTTTAGCAAAGCTACGAGATGTTTGAATTAAATAAATATGATTGGTTATGATTTAGTTAATATATCATGTGCTACTCAGAGCGGAAGAAACCGCCAGGGTTATCTAGTAGTAAATCTACTGGTTGTTACTTTGGGGCTCAAAGGAAAATACCGTCCAGAGTTGGAAATTGCCAATTTAAATTCCTCTGTACGTTGCTCAGACTTCAGCTGTAGCGGTGTAGATGTTGTTAATTCATAAATTATTTATCTAGTTCTGAGTAAATATATTATGTGTTACATTATCTTATATATTAGAAACTAGCTACTCACCCTCGATTCGCTCGGGTTCGTCCCTAGGCACATAAGGTTTAATGGTAAGTACAATGTACATACATACATAAGTATAGAATAGTATGCAGGTTATTTTATATTTTTCTCTTTATTAAAACTTTCCGTGTACCTTAAGGAACATAAGAAAAAAATAGCTGAATTGATCGAGCCACTCTCAAGTTTTGCGCTTAGCAACATTCATTTTTATTTACATAGATATTGTAATCATTAAATATTATAATAAAAAGAAAGTCCAGGGTGATAGTTTATAATTCTGTCTATATGTATGTGCGCGTTAATCTCTTAAAGTACTTTAAAAAATTTGCATACAGTGTTTGTAATTATGATCTAGACTTGTCCAGAAAAAATGAGGTGTATTTATTATTAAAATGATCACTAGTCCACATAGTATTATTGTATCGAGCATTGTGTGACATGGAACGTGGTCTGGGTCGCCAATTTGTTTCATATTTTATGCGTCCAAATTTTTACTATTTCTTATATTTAGCAATTTCCAAATTCAAATTGGTATTTGAAAAATTTTAAACAATGATTTTAAAAATAAAATTTAAAAGTAAATGTAAAAAATACAAGGGTACAATAAACTACTGGAAAACATAGAAGGGTTGATAAAAATGCAGCAATTGATTTTACGTTAAAGAAAATTTCCTTTTCCGTATATAAATTTACGAAACAAATGTATATTTAACAATAATTACTGTACAAGTCATAGTCAGTTCAAGTTAGCCCGAAAAATTGCATAAATTCCCAAGAAGCTAAAAATTTATTCACGTGGAAACGTGTACATAGTATAAGGAATAAGACTTTAGTAAATTTTAGAATCGCTTTTTCTCAGAAATAGTAAATTTTAGGGGAAATTTTTGTAAACAATTACATGATCTACAATTTTTGTCTTAACTATTTTTTTCATAAAACTAACCGTTTCGCTAAAAAATCCAAAAAAACTCATTGTCGCAAACTTTGACCTTGTATACAATTTTTCGCACACATGGGATCGACGGGGATTTTCACAATTTCATTATAATGGTATCCCTAACGTTCATATAAATTTTCAGCTTTTTGGGAATTTATGCAAGTGTGAATGTCTATTTTGACCGAACTATCATGTCCTCGTGGAATTGTAACTAGAATACTAGCTGCTTTCTTCCTCATAATCATTATACTATTTTTAGTCTAAAAATGAGATGGCCACCGTAACTAGTAGCGATGATAAGACCAAGTGTTATGTCTCTTAAAGATTTATAGTAGGTACTTTAGAGCGGTGAGCCAAAGGTATAAAGAATAAAAACCGTATAATTTTGACTAAAGGGTGTTATTACGTAACTTAAATAATTCATCTCTTTTTATCACGACTCCCACTTATCCAGGAAATTAGCGTCAAATTATCAGATCTCATGTTTTAATTTTGACTTATTCTAGAGGAATAGCGACTCGCCTTCGTTTCGCTCGGGTTCGTCCCTAGCTCGCTTCCCGATACAAACTTTCATCCCCATTTTCTACGTTTCTGCGCAATTTTCTTAATTTTTTTTAATGTAAGAACCTTCTCCTGACAATAACAAACACAACAAAAAAAGAATTAGTGAAATCGGTCTAGCTGTTCACGCGTGATGGCGTGACCAAGAGAAATAGGGATTCATTTTTATATATATAGATAATAAATATAGGTAAAGGGACGTCAATAATGGCAAGAGTATGATAGTATCATTTTATAAAAAGCCATGACGCAATAAAGTATACATATAATGGGCTTCTTGAGCAAGAGAGTCCTTGATATTCAGATTACTTAATTTGCTGACATCTCCATTCCATCTATCTTTGGTTCACATCGTTGTAAAGCGAATATGCTAAGCGATAAGGGAACTGTGTTTTTTCTAAAAATACGTCGATATTTACTGAATATGGTTTCTATTATTAGATATGGTACGTAGGTGTAACCACAACAAAGTGCCATGTAATTAGCTATAGCAGCGTGCAATACAATAATTCTACGGAAAATAGGCTACACATACCCGTTACTGTAGCGTAGCTGCGTACATTTTATTATTACTGATTTCATTGATTTAGTAATATTTTTTGTATGTATTCAACCTTTTTTAATGTGTCACTGCTGAGAATAGACCTAATTTCAACCAAGTACGGGTTGAGGGAATTCACATATAGATAATAATAATAAAAACTCTTTATTGCAAACACAAAAATAATACAAAAATCTGTAAAAATCTGTAACATGTATATCATGCCTTTGAGACGTCTAAAACCTTAGTCTCTCCCGTGACAATGATTGCTGTAAAGCATTCGAAACGTCGGGAACCAAAAATCTAAATAAATCCGCGAAATAATCCGAAAAGATAGTTTTATTTAAAATTTCAAATATTCGCGTAAATCTAAGGAAGTATTAAATAGTGTGTGTTAATATGAAAAAGTCTTATTAAATATGAAGGGCAAAATGTATTATTCAGTTTTTTATGGAACGCTTATATCGCATTCAATCATAAGATCCTTCATATATCTTTATTAAACTTAGCTGCCGAATCATATTTTCTCGACTGAGATAGATACCTAGAAATCGACCAATTGTGAGTTATATACATGCACCCAGTGTTCCGTATATCTATACAGATAAATAAAATTGGAGTGTCTGTTTGTAATATTAAAATAATCGCTTTTTACTAAATGCATATGGATGTACATATACACGGTACATATACTAAAACAACATTTTTTACAATTTTTGTCTGTCTCTCTGACTGTCTGTTTTTTCCGGTTAATTATATATATCCGGTTATTTATATATAAACGGCTTTCACTGGCAGATAGCTGATATAATAAGGAGTAACTTACGTTACTTTTATTTAAAAAAAAATAGGGTTCCACGAAAAAAAATTAAAACCAATGAAAAATTGAATAATATCCGATTCATATAGGGAAGTTGTATACATACATTATATTTTTTCTATATTTCTTCTATTTTAACTATAAACTATATATAATATACTTAGAAACGAACCCGAGCGAAGCGAGGGTGAGTCGCTAGTATATAATATAATTTATGTCACGTAAATATTAACCACTAAAATAGTGAGCCTGATACAACGTCCAACAATTTTCATATTTTTAACTTCAAAAATTACGAAATTCAGGACGGAAGGTTTTAGACGTCTCAAAAATTACATATGGTATATTTTAGTCATTACATACATGCCCTTTTCTGTTAATCAATTAATATAAGAATTTTATTAGATTGATATAACGGTTTAACTGCCCCGTTTCGAATCCTACTTCGCCATTTATTATTTCTTAATTTACTTTAGTATTTGAAAATTAACAATAACAAGTAACATTGTATTAGAATAAATTATTTTTTAACATTTTTTTAGAAATATATTACTTGTATAGGACCCCTTATTTTTTAGACAACGACTTACGGCGGATACTAATTAACCTATCTATCTGTCGTTGTCATTGCTATAGAGGCGTAGGCTCCATATAAATTTTGTCACATTCCTACGTTTAGTAAGGAAAACCATCGAAAGTTAAGTTATTTCAGCACTAGACAAATTATATTCTTCATATCCCTTGCCTCTTACAGTTTGCCAATTCCAAAACCTGGAAGATATCGCTATTTTAGCAATAAAGTTCGCCTTTTGTACATTATTCTATTTCTATTCTATTTCTTCTCTTATTTTTCTTACTTTGCGCATGTACAATAGACATATTTTACGACACGTTTGGCTCAGTTTGTAGTGACGCTACTTGCTGTTGCCAGCGGTCGCGGGTTCGGATCCCGCTGGGGGCATTCATTTGTGTAATGAGCACAAATGTTTGTACTCCAGTCATGGGTGTTTATATTTACAATATGTATGTATTTAAAGTTATATATGTGTAGTGTATCAACTATCTAGTATCCATAACACAGGCCTCGTAGCTTCCCATGGAACTAGATGGTGCTGCGTGTTAATGTCCCAACATATTTATAAAAATAGTATTTATCATTATTTATTACTAGACCATTTCAGTACGGAATCTTACATATCATAATCCTTTAGATCTTTCAAAAAGCATTCACAGTCTGATAGATGACGTTGGTTCATAAATCTATGTTGAAAATCAAAGAGTATTTTACGATATTTTATATTATATCGAAACGACAGGCGGTATCTTTGTATAACTAGAAGGTCAGGGGTTCAATTACATACCATGAGTCAAATATTTTTATTGGCCATTGAGGTCAAAGTCCGATGTAAGGAAATACCACAGCTCATCTAATAAACTGTGTTAGCCAAACATTAACTATATAAAATTTTGTGCCTTCTTTTGTTTGTTTTTTTTTTTTAATTTGACTTATTTATTTCACAAACAATAATATATTATATACATAATAATGTATTATACAAAGAAATTTATTCTCGCCAAGCTTTTACGCATAGCGAGACGTAGCCGTCCTTATAAAATAATAATAATATCTATCTTACGTTTAACTGTAGGTTTTTTCTCTGTTCAACGAATTTTATTCTTTTTTGTTCAGCAGATATTCTATCTATGGTTTTAATAGTATGAATAAAAAAAATTAAAACAACTTTTTTATATAGATAGGTAAATTCTAATCATATATGTTTTTCTTAAATTTTCAATAACGATTATGGTCGAATTTCCACCACTGAGCGAACTGCTGGTCATAAATTGTCTATATGGATTTATTTCGGGACTAGCGACGGCTCGCTAGTCCCGAAATAGAATAGACTAGCTCGGATTCGTCTCTAGGTACGTTTTAATTTTTTTGAGCAAAACCCTAATTCTTTTTCTAGAATAAAAGTAGCCTAAGTAACTTCATATAATATCTGTCAGTGAAAGTCCCGTTAAAATTGGTATAGCCGTTTCGGAGATTAGCCGGAACAAACAGACAGATAGACAAAAATTTTAAAAATTGTGCTTTTCTTATAAGTACCATATATAATTCCATATGCATTTAGTAAAAACCTGTTATGTTGACATTACAAACAGATACTTCAATTTTATTTATCTGTATGGATAATAACTTTAACTTGGTCTCATAAAATTTGGTAAAGATCTGATGAGGATCTTCGGCGTGATGAGCAAAATAAATTGTAGCAAAAAAAAAATGTGCTCGTGAGGTCTACTGTTCGCAGAACTACTATTTATTTATTTACTACTTTTAGATACCATACATTATGACTTTCTTTCACTATAATATTTTTTTTTATTTTTTAACCTTTGCACATCTCATATAATATTTATTTTTGACTGTAACTTTATATTCATACTTGTTGTAGTGTTCCAATCGTGTTAAATAATCAATTTTCTTATCTACTGGCAAAATTTTAGAGGTGAAAAAAAAAACTTGGAAAAAGATGGGAACTACCATCGTCATGGGATCCTGTCATTAATATAATAAAATCAAATAATATATCTAAACAAAACAGACAGTTAGATGTAGTAAGTTCTTACTGTGCGGATCAAAATAACAGTAATTTAAATTAGTATTCAAATTAATATTTTCATTTGCAAATAGTAATTCTTAATTAATTTTAATTTTTTTAAATTACACATAGAATAATAATGTGGCTTAAATAATTAATAATTTATTTTTTCTTTATAGTTATAAATATAATAATGGCAACACTAAATATAGATTATTAATCAATAAATTTTCTAAAAAATTGTAATAATTATAATAATAAAGCTAAAATTAAATAAATTATATAAAATTATATAATATAAAAGTAATTAAAATTATAAAAATGTTTTAAAAATGTTTTAAAATTAAAATTAACAAATATTGTAAGGTACTTTGGTGCCAATTTTCAAGTTTTTTGAATTCATTTTGTTATTTGTGGGTAGGCTGTCTGTAACAACTATATAATACCTTTGAGACATCTAACACCTCAGTCTCTCCCGTGACCATGATTGCTGTAAAGCAATCGAAACGTCGGGAACCAAAAATCAAAATAAATCCGCGAAAAAATCCGAAAAGATAGTTTTATTTAAATGTCAAACATTCGCGTAAATCTAAGAAAGTATTATAAAAAAAAACTTATCATATTGTTTATTGCACAGTTCTATAACTTATTTTCTAACCAGGAACTTAATTAGTTTTATTTTTAAATTCTTATCTATACATATAATAAAACTGTAGAGATCGAATATCTGTACATAGAAAAAAAAATGTTAAAAACCGAGTCAGGGGGATGTAAAAAGGGAAATAGAAGAAATCCAGATTTTTTCATTTTTTTTTTGTTTCTCTGTCCGTTTGTCTGTTTGTACGGGCTAATCTCCGAAACTGTAAGCCCGATTTAGATGAAATTCTACATGGTCATACCTTATATCCCCGGTAAACACTTTAGATACTTTTCATCCTGAAAACTTGAAGAGTTCCCGTGGGATAATTAAAAAACTATAGTAAATTATACAGCTTAGTACACAAAAACTACTGATTGGATTTTAATGAAACTTTACAATAATATAGTTCATACACTAGAATATCAAATAGGCTACTTTCTATCCCGGAAAAATGCACGGTTCCCGTGGGATAGATATGTTTTTTTTTTGTCTAGAGGCGAACCCGAGCGAAGCGAGGGTTAGCCGCTAGTTCTTAAAATATTCTATGTATGTATTAGTTAAACATTCGCCAGTAAATAAGCAGTCTGTAACTTATTAATGACTCGGCAAAACACAAAACATACATATCTTGATGTACGAGTATATTAAAACAGTGCTTGGTTGATAAAACTTACCCAATGACCATATCAGTATATTACATATATGTATAACAATTTTATCTTCCAATTGATTTTTTTATCGATGTTTATTGTTTGGATACTTAAAATCTACATATCGTACATGCGTGAATCTACATCCGTAATCCGTATGTGTGTACAGCGAGATATTGTGTGTTCCAAACATTATTTTATCTGGCTATCTATACGTACTATGAAATTTATCTAATCTATATATTAATACGTGAAGCAAAAATTTTGTACCCCTTTTTGCGAAAATTGCGCGGACGGAGGAGTATGAAATTTCCCACACTTATAGTTTTTATAGAGAAGGAGTGCAGAATCCTAATTTTTTTTTTAAATTATGCATAAAAAATACATTAAAACAATAAAAAAAACATTACACACACTACCATGTATTTGACACACACGCATATATACTCTTTTTTTTATTGTTATAGTCTGTGGTCATATGAGAAAAGATTAATATCGTAATATACGCAAGAAAATAAATATATAACTTAATCAATTATGGTTGATTTTTAACCACGTGGCGATCACTAGTATTACTTATTTGATATATCATATTTTTATGAGTGCAGTGGTATGCCAATACGCTTGCTTGGAAAACTAAAAGTAAAGCTGCTTCAAATCCCGGATACATCTCTGATATTATCATGTACGATTTATAAATCATTTTGAACATATTTATAACCACATGCCAATACGGTGAAGGAAAACATTATGAGGAAACCTGCATGTCTGAAAGAGCCTTAATTGTTTCCTCACTTCACAAGATGATGTAAAATCCACCAACCCGTTGGCCATTGTGGTGGATTATGACTTGATCCACCTTGTTTAAAGGAAGGCTCGTTTCCAGCAGTGTGACATTAAAAAAAGGTTGAATATTCATATGTACAACTTTTACTTCAGCTATATTAAGGATAAAAGTAAAGCCATTATTTAACTTCAACCAAAAATGTCACTGTAACATTTTATATTTGCCAGATGGTCATCATATTATGCTAAATAAGAATCTGCATAACTGAAGAAAAGATCCTTAATATTATAAATATTTCATAAGATATATTACCATCTTAAATAGCTTGTAAAAAGAAATTAAGAGTATAATCTGCTCTTCAGTTTGGACTTTATATACCTACATTTAAAATGGAAATTCAAATTCCAGCCCATTATCTACACTAATATTATAAAAAGGCAGAGTTTGTTTGTTTGTTTGAACGTGCTAATTTCAGGAACTACTAATCCGATTTGAAAAGTTCTTTTTGCATTAGATAGCCCGTTTATTGAGGAAGGCTATAGACTATACCTATATCATCCCGGAAAAATGTACGGTTCCCCTGGGATAAATTTGTTTTTGTCTAGAAATGAACACGAAGCGAGGCGAGGGTGAGTCGTGAATAACGTGGTAATATTACGCTTTGCCATCACCGTCGTCATCATTATTTATGTCGTTATATTAATATTCAAATATACTATATTCGAAACTCACGTTGGCTTGATAGCGTGGACCTAGTTTTAGAGCTGACATTGTTATATCGATAGTGTTACATAAGGCCACGACCCGTAGCTTAAATTGTTGCCTTATGGGAATTAGATTGAAAAAAAATAGAAATGTTCAAATTAAAAATCTTCCTGAATAATAAGTTCCACGTTGTGACACTACTACTATAATTGTACAAATGTGTATGTGTGCAACTTCTTCTCGCTGAAAAGGCTTGACGGATTTGGGTGTTTAGTATCTAAATAGACTATAATAATAATAACCTCCCGACCGACTTCGGCCACGGCGACCAGTCTCATTGAAACTAGCCATTTACGCAGGAGATATTATAGTGCACAAGTGTACGCGCAGACACAAATGCACTCTCTATTCCTGTCACTCTCGTACTCCGGTGGGACGACTACTCGACACGACCGGTGAAAGGTAAGGCGCAGGACCGACGGCGTTACGTGATCTCCGAGGCACGGGGGTGAAACACCGCCAACTTCTCATCTCCGGGCTATTACTAAGACTTATTAAACAGAAAGACTCAATAACTAAGCTTGGCACGACCCGGGACTCCAACCCAGGACCTCTCGATGTGCAGCCATACTTGCTAGCTACTACACCCCCAAGGCAGTTAAATGAATAAAGAAGAATAATATAAGGATATGTATTATATGCTGCTGTTGATAATAAAATTTGCCGAAAATGGGCGCTGCCTGTTCATAATCGGACAAATTATTACAAAAGGCACCTATTGACGCACTTTTTGTTAACGTTGGGAAATGCATTTACACATAACACTCACAAAATGAGTACAAAGTATAGGTAAGTCACAAAAATATTAAAAAGGCATACAAAACGGACTACAAGCAAAAGGTTAAAGGGTGTTTAGAACTTTAAAGGAGATTGCTTAGGCCAAAAAATATATGTAAAAATGTTAGTAGAAAAATGCAAAAAAGGTCTGACTCAGATCTTTTCCCTCCGTCCTACAATGAAATAGAGTACTATTTTTATGTATACATACATCAAGATACATCAAGTGTAAGATAGCAAAGCAACGAACTAAAGCATGTAAGGATACTTATATATAGGCATCAGAAATCATCAGAAAAAAATATCTCATTATATAAAAACTAATTTAACAAATTTATTTATTAATTTAATCAAGCATTAAGTTAATTAAAAAATTTAATCATTTTGTGCTGGTAAAACATCGTAAATTCTTCTAAAGTTTTTCTTAATAAAATATGCTCTTGAATAGACGTTAGCAAAGAGTTGTTGAGAGTTATCTCAAAGATAAAGACGGCTTCCTAAGTAATCTACTTTGATTGCATTCTACAAAAAGCGAGTACTTAAAATAGCAGGAAACGTTCAAATGGATGTCACGAAATAAAGACAGAATTCGTTTAGTACAAAGGTACAATAGAAGTCATAGCTTTTTAAAGCTCGGACTATATTATTATTTTTCTTTGCTCCAAACTCCATATATACGAGGTTTAAATTTAGCTACTGTACCTACAATATACAGTGTGTAAAATGACTGATGGGTCATGACTTCAATACAGTGTGACAGGACTTCAATACCTATTGATTTAATCCTCATGTACTCGTATATTCAGCAATATTTAGTGGTTCCAAAGTTATTTGGATTTCGTAAACTTTTTACGATTTTCATAACTACACCTACATAATAGTGTTACTAAATTCAGCACGTTACTGTACTTGCGTGTATTATTTTATTTTCTTCTATCCCGTATTTTTGAGATTACCATCTATTTATGGAGTTTCTCAATAGCCTATCTAGCCATGTTTTACCTTACTAGGGATAGATATTTAACGTAAGTTCCAAGAAATTATGTCTTTCTATCTCCAATAAACAGAACTACAGATAGGTTATATATATGTATATAAAAATTTGTGAGGATAGTATAAAATGAGATAGATGAGAAATGAGAAAGAGAAAGAAAATTTCGATGTTCGAATTTTATATGATAAACTACTTGTTGACCGTGGTTTCGCTTGTGGTACGGTAATATAAGATAGTTTTAGTTTAAATCCAGGCTATCATCCCCATTCCAAATTTCACCCAAATGTTTTGAGCTGTTACACCGTGAATAAGCAACAAAAACTATGATACACTATGACATCTATAATATGTATGTATTCACCCTTTTATAAGCATTCCACTACTGCTTCAATGCGAGGGGGTCCAGACCAAAGTCCACTACGCTAGAGAAATGTAGATTGGCGGACTTCCCATGTCTTTTGAAAAACACTTAGGTTGTCTCAAGCATGCAGGTTTCCTCACTATCTTCTCTATCACCGTAATACAAGTGATAAATGGAAAATGATTTTCACATCATCAGAGGTGTGATCACCGGCTTGGTTTGAACCTGCTTCTGCTTTCCGAAGCAAGCACTTTACTTACGGTTAACACTGCCTTTATTGTAGTATAAATATGATAAAAAAGGTTTCTCAATTTTCTACGTCTCTTGTTTTACCTACTTCTGTGATAACTTTGAACACTTCGCTGGGTGTAATCAGATAAGCCACGCTAAGTTTCCACTCGCTCAATGGGAGGCAAAATAGTTTTTCGATAATGAAGTTAATGCTGGATGCTTCCCAGCTCAATTTAGAATATTCTTTAAACTTCGTTTTAACTTTCGTCTGAAATGTTTTTTTTTTTTTAGAAAATATACATTTTATTTTTGAAAACAAAAGTTTCTATCTTCTAGTATTTTTTTTTTATTTTTTTAAATCAAGAGAATTCATTATGTTTTTTTTTTTGCAAAAAAAGCAATTGGTTATTTTATAGTAATAATTAACAGTTTCATTGATTGCAGGTATAGTTTCATAAAAACCTTGTCCATTTAGTAAAATGATATGCAAATTCCACAAGTTATTTAAAATTTTAAACTTCATAGCCTTAATAAATAATTAATAACAGGAAAAAACTTCCACTTTCTTCGACAAAGTTCTAACTCCAGGCTGCCAGTACTTTTAAAAATTTCTAACTTCATAATAAGTTTTAATCTATACATAAAAAAATTGCATGTCCACACTGACAGAGTCATCTACGCTTAGCTCAAATCACACAACAAAAAGTACTGATAACAGCTATTTTTATGATGATATATTATGGTTTAAAAATTTACATTAACAAAATTTTGAAAATAATCTATTTCTGGCTTGTATTATTTGAAACTCTGTATGTGCTTTTTAGGAGTTTTCGAAATTGGAACCTCCTATGGAGGAACATATTTTTAACTGACTTCAAAAAGTAGGAAGTTCTCAATTCAATTGTTTTTTTTTAAGTATGTACACCGATTACGCTGAAATTTATGATCCGATTTACGTGATTCTTCTTTAGTTCGATGTGGAATAGTTGCCATTTGGTGCCATAAAAATTTAATATAGTTTGGCCTAGTAGTTTTCATTTTATTTGATTTAACAAGCCCAATACGTTAAAATCGGATTTTAGAGTCAGAATTTTTAGTATTACTAATAAAAGCGAATTTTAGTTTGTCAGTCTTCATACTTTGCTACTACTATTATATCTACTCTAAAAAGGAAAAAATGAAAACTTAAAAACCGAAGTCAGTTTTAATTTTTTTCTTAAAAAGTTTTTATATAGTAAAGAGTTTTGAAAAATATTACATAAAAAAATAAACAGGCAAAGCCAAATCATGTCGCCAGTATCGCAACAAAAGAGGAACATTAACAATTATATTTCTCTTGCTTCTTTTCAAAGTGATATTTTCTTCCTGAAGTTTTTAACTTTCAATAATGGCATGATTGTATGATAAATATTTTATCCACATTTGTATGTACGTACGTAACTATTAAAATAAAGCACTGGAAAGTAGAGGACATTAAATCGGCTGTACTCACAGATAATCCCTACATAATGTCCGATTAAACTTGTTAGCTACTCGTGAGCTCACATGGAATGCATTGTTACACTTTCATATGGAAATTTTATTGGAAATAGTTATTAGTCCAGATACTGTACGACTAATATATATTTATTTTTTGACGACACACTCCATTTTTAAAGAACGAGAAAAGATATATATATATATATATATATATATATATATATATATATATATATATATATATATATATATATATATATATATATCGTGTATCTTTCTAAAGCTAAGCTCTTTAATTTTGTTGGTCTCAGATTTGTAAATACAATAACATTTTATAATAGTCCAGTAACTGGCTAAATAAAAATATGTATATTAGTTGTATAGTAACTGTATTAATATTAATAAATTAATTATTCGTACAGTTACTGTATCAATAGGGTCAGAAAATTTTATTTATTTTAATTTTACATATTACACTTGGCTCCTCTGGTGTAGTTAATGAGGCAGGGATGAAAGGTAACTTGGGTATGTCCCTTTGACACAATCTATGTTAGTGTCAAATTTCATTATAATCTGTTCAGCAGTTTAAGCGTAAAAAAGTAACAAAAAAGAAAAAAACAGGTAAACAAGCATGCAGTATTGACGTTTTAAAACATTTTGATATCAGCTCTTCGCAGTAGAACTTCTAACTCAGTAGTTCTGTCTGTGTATGACTGATCCTTTTTTAGACGCTTTTATTGGCTTTAAAGTAACTACATATTATACTAGTTAACTAGTAGTTAACTACATATTATGGGATCTGTGATATTATAATATAACCCTATCTGAAAATGAAATTTTAGCCTACGTTTCATTGTTGTATCAGTTTGAAATTTTGTATGCGAAATTTTAATGATAAAACAAATCTAATCATAGAGACAACTTTATAAGCTTAGTTCTTCCTTTCCTTTTAGTCTAGACTCATTTCATCTGCTTTAACAAGACCCAGACTCATATATTTATTATTTCAAATATGAATTTTTTAAACCTTTCTTACCTACGTCCAATCAAAAGTACTTGTGAATATCTAAATGGATTAAGCATACTTAGTGTAACTTACCACGCCACATTGATAGATAAAGAATACATTACATTTCAAATTCAATTTCGTTTATTAGACTCCTTATATAATGCATTGAAACCTAAATCGTTTCTGGGAAAGATTGTTATCGGTATCTATCGGGGCCAGTGTTCCGTGTTCCTTACAAAGTGCGATAAATCACTGTTCAGGTAATTTCCGACCATTACTGTTCTAAATATCTAGTATTGTTTCGTATACGTGAAAGCAGTTCTTTATTGACGAGCTGTTTAGCTTTTAATCTATATATTAATACGTGAAGCAAAAATTTGTACCCCTTTTTACGAAAATTGCGCGGACGGAGGAGTATGAAATTTCCCACTTAGTTTATATAGAGAAGGAGTGTAGAATGCTAATGTTCTTTTAAAATTATGCATAAAAAATACATTAAATCAATAAAAAAAACATTACACACACTACCATAAATTTGACACACACGGATATATACTCTTTTGTTTATTGTTAAAGTCTGTGGTCAAATTGAGAATAGATTAATATTGTAATATACGCAAGACAATAAATATATAACTTAATGAATTATGGTTGATTTTCAACCACGCGGCGATCACTAGTATATTTCAAACTTCATTTATTACAAGTTACTTAAGATTTCCCATCGGCAATATAAACATAAGTCGTTTTTAACCTACTTATCGTATCGATATGAAAGGAGAATGGGCAACTTTGTATGGGATCCGTCCCCAGAGTGTATCAAGTTGAGACATATGTCATTTTAAAGATCAGAAGAATAGCTTCAATTTATTGTATGACACCAACACTGAGACTCGTGCAGGGAAAGAACTATGAATCATTTAATTTTATTAAATTCGTGAAAGTAAAACAGCACAATTTAGATTGTACAATATTTTCATATATATTATTTTATATAGCGTACCGTGCCGCCTGTGTCAGCCCTGTATAGGATAGCTGAATGAATAAATGAGGAAAATTTGAGCAGGCTACGATGAGAAATTGTAGGGTTATTGGAAGTTCAAAGAGAGGGGGACAACTCGATAACGGTCAAATCTGGTAATCTGTTCTATTTCCGGGTGACCAACAGTCCCAAAGTGGTGTCGGGTTTATTGTTCACAAGTCTCTTGTGAACGGCACGGTGACTATGTAAAGCTTGAACGACTCCAACTGACTTCGACTGACGAAGTCCACGTTCCTACCAGTGCCACACCAAATCCAAAACCCCGTAAGGTTTTAGCTGGAACTCCAAAACCGCTTTGATTGCGACAGCGATGTGGCTACTTTTAACGATGGGTTCCTCAAAGCTGTCCAATGAGTTGGGTCAAAATACCTAAACACACTGTAAAAATAGACCCAAAAAGATCTCTGATCCTACTCTCGAGCTCATGGCAGAAAGAAGAGAGATGATCTAACGCTTTAAACGGGAAACTAGGCAATATCTTCTCGTCTCAAATACCGCAGTGTCTCAAAATAAAAGTTTTTGACCAATTTGTGTTGTCATTGATGACATGAGGCACAAAGGCGTGGCCGCTTACAATAAGCCTTATTAGAAAGCTCAAGATCACTCAGAGAGCAATGAAGAGGGCTATGCTTTGAGTTTCTCTGCAAGATCGAATCGGAAATGAGAAGATACGCAGAAAGACCCAAATCACCGACATACTAAAGTGGTAGTGGGCGGGATAAATCGCTCAAAGAAAGGATGGTCGTTGGGGACGAAGAGTTCTTAAGTGGCTGCCACAGAAGACGAAACGTGGGCAGGAATCCCTCAACGTAGACCGATGACTTGGTCAAAAACGCTGGAATCCACAGGATGCGAATGGCGCAAGACCGGCATTCATAGAAATCTTTGGGAGAGCTTATGTCAGCAGTGGATATGTTTTGGCTGGAACGACGATACAAACTAACCAAAGTCAAAGTAAAAAAATAAAGTCCTTTGAGTGTTTTGTCAATTTCTGTAAATAAAAAGAAATGTATGAAAAAGTGTGAATAACCTAAAAGTAATCTTGTCTTCATTAAAAATAAAATAATTCATAGTTCTTCCCTGCAACTATCTCATTTTTGGCGACATACAATAAAATAAAGCTATTATTATGACCTTTAAAGTGATGTACAATGTACATACGTCATACTATTTTAGACTTTCACGGGTTTGATAAAATTAAATGATTCATAGTTCTTTCCCTGCACGAGTCTCAGTGTAGGTGTCATACAATAAATTGAAGTTATTCTTCTGATCTTCAAAATGACATGTATCTCAACTTGATACACTCTGGGGACGGAATGCCCATTATCCTTTTGTATGTAAAATCCGGATGGTTATAGACCTTTTTTAATACATCTACCTATATATATGTATCATAAAATTCTGAGTCGAATCTGTACATTAAATATTTCTTGGAAAATCTTGTTAAAATAGTCATTATTGTCGATATAGAGGCCAAATCTATAAATTTTAGAATATTTGTCTATCTATCTGTAACCACTGGACACATTTTTAAAATTTGATATGATGATAGCTGGTTATCCGGGTCAACATTTAGGATACTTTTTACTGCGGGAAAATATCTCATCTCTAATAAATCTATACCAATCGTTAAAACATACCGAGGGACAAACCCGAGCAGAGCGAAGGTGAGTCGCTAGTATATTATATAATTCCTCCTAATAAAAGGCTAGGAATGATAAAATTGTAATAGATTTAAAAATATTAACTATGTAGCAAGTAGTTACATCTTCTTCTTCTCTTTATCTTCTTCGATCTTTCGAAATTGCTTATTTTACAAATTATTGCAATGTAAATTAATAAGATTGACATTACAATTGAAAATTTACATTTTTTTTTAAATCATTTTTTTTTTAAATATGTAGTGTGTATTAAATTAGTCAAGTGAAAATCGATATCGCTGATAGAAACCTAAAAAATGTATGAAAATGACAAAATAAATATCTGAACCATATGTCACGTGGCTAGATAATATGATGTAATCATATTTTTTTAGTTGTATAATATTTTCCTGTTAAATTATGGTTAGGTTGTTATTAAGTTTAACTAATAAATCTTAGGATTTACCAAGATGAGACAGTAAATATAAACATTTTATTAGAATGAAATATTTTTTTACACTTTTACCATTATAGAATGGTAAATATTAGGTTTTACCAATAACGGTGGGTAAACATTGGTTTTTGGAAATTAAATAATAAGTATTTCTTAATCTATCTACTTATATATCTACATATTTTAAGCGATATCGATTGTAGACAATCAACTTCTCTGTTTAAAATTATTACTTGTATTCTAATAATAGAATTCTCATAAAACTTCTTATATCCAATATGTTTATATTCAGTTTTACGTTCGAAATTTTATAACATTCTATATTATTTTACTTACCAACCGTAAAATTTATACATCTTTTGTAAATTGTTATTATATTTGTAAGGGGTTTAGCGATTTGAAAATATCTTTATAAATAAACTATTACTGGGGGCTATATGATATATTATGTACGTGCAGTGGCACTGTTTAGTGCAAAAAAGCAGGAGGTACTCAATCCGAATGTATGAGTGTGTGTCTGTGTATGTTTGTTTGCTTGCGCACGTGCATACATACATACATAGGCTGATAAACACATTACCCTCATTTGTCATTTACGCAGTGGGGTAATAAAAAAGTATTAAATAGGTTATATTTTAATATAAAATTAAAAAAAGGAACACTAAACAAACTTTTATCAAACTCACGTTTAAAAAGGATGTATAGCGCCATAAATAATTTACGTAACTTCGCAAACAAAATATTTTATTAGTCTATATTTATAATAATTTATTTCTGCCCAGATTGCGGTCGTGTGGGACAAAAATAAACAAATTAAAAACGAGAAAGATATATAAACAATAAAAACAGAAACTGCTGACCTTCGACGTAGTAGGCCAACGCTTTAACCATTAGGATATTCAGACGGCGCGACCGTTTTTTGCGTGAAAACACGGAGAAAACGAATTTCCACAGATATGAGACCTAGCTAGACCGGTTTTTCGCCCCCGTAAACGCCTACATTGCAAATTTCATCGAAATCGTTAGAGCCGTTTTTGTGAACGTGATAAAAAATATATATCTATAACAAATATTGCTCGTTTAGTTTATAATATAAGAATTATATATTCATAGGTTGAGGAACATTGATACGTTTAAAATAATATTATAGTAAGTCTATTTTCAGCCATCTCATCCTGTAACTGAGTTAACAGCTCAATTATATGCGCCAAGATGTACCTAGATTGCTTCAATGACAGGAAATTGCTTGCCCTAATTTATTTAGGGCAGTTTTGTGGGAGCGTTAAGTTTACGGTCCCTACAGATTATCTATTCTATCGATAGTATAGAAAATTTATTATGTCTAATAGATAACATATGGTGTTAGATATATCGTGAGATGTTTAAAAGTAGTTTGATGTTATTAAAGAAGTACTTATGTATATTGTATTATATGAATGGTTTATTTAGGATAAAATCAATTGATTTAAAGTAATGTATAAATTGAGGTAAAACAGTAAATAATTTAGAAATAATTAATTTTACAGAAAATCGTAGTACAACATTTAGAAAAATTTCCATTTACGAAGCTGTTCAGTTTTAAAACTTTATTAGTAGGATAAAATCTTATAAGAAGTACTGTTAAATTAAAATCAGACACGCACATCAGGATCGCTGCTCTAGCCATATATAAAACTAAAAGAATAAAAACAAATCTATCCCATGGGAACTGTACATTTTTCGGGGATAAAAAGAAGCCTTTGTGCTATTCCACACTATAATCTATCTCTGTGCTAAATTTCATCCAGATCCCTTTAGCTGTTCTGGTGTGATTGAGTGACAAACATCCACCCATCCAAACTTTCGCATTTATATAGTAGTAAGATCAGTTTTAGACTATACTAGCATTTCCCGCGGCTCCGCCCGCGTTCATCAAAAAGCAAATTCTTAGGTTTTTCACATTAGTATACTCTTGCATACTTTCATTTCGCACCGTATGATTGGTAAATAATGGCAGTGATTGACAATGCCACAAAGGGTTCTTCTGTTTTGTTTGTTTATTTAGTTTTGGGCGATAAACTCTCAAACTACGGAATTAATTTTAATTATTTTTTACAAATAGACAGCTATTGAATAATTCAATATGTAGCTGATTATTTAAATTACATAATGACAACTTTTCTTAATGTTAATTTGTCGCGCATCAGGGATGGGTTAGCGCTAGTTACTAATATTGTCCAAAACGATTTTCAAAAGAAAATGTAATAAGTAAATAATTCTAAGTAAATACTTTTTATTATTTCATATAGCTCAGCTAATATGATTAAAGTCGTAAGCATTTTTAACCGACTTCCAAAAAAGGAGGAGGTTCTCAATTCGTCGGAATCTTTTTTCTTCCTTTTTTTTATGTATGTTCACGGATTTCTCGAAGACGGCTGAACCGATTTGGAAAATTCTTTTTTTGTTTCAAAGGGTATTCTTCCCCGGTGGTCCCATATAAATTTTATCGAAATCGGTCAAGCGGTTTTTAAATAAATGGCTAAATCAAATATGTTTTTATTAATAAAAATCTTTCTTCTTATAAATTACAAATTACCTGCTTATTACGTCTACACTAAAAATGGAAAAATAAAAACTTAAAAAAAAAATAAAAACCGACTTCCAGGCACTGAAAAGTAAAAAATAACTAAACAGGGGTTTTCATTTAGAATAGATACTTAATCAGATATTTTCGAAGTCGGTGCCAGCCAATACAAATCAAAGCACACCGACTTCGAAAATACCTGATTAAGTATCTATTCTAAATGAAAACCCCTGTTTAGTTATTTTTTACTTTTTAGTGCCTGGAAGTCGGTTTTTATTTTTTTTTTTAAGTTTTTATTGCATCCTTTAAGCCTTCACCTTCCAAGAAATGGTGTCAAAAAAAAAACTGAAAAAGTTGAGGTAACAGTTCCTAAAATACTTTTTCATAGTTTTTGAGATATGGAATATTTTTAGTTGCCAGCTTTGTCAGTTTAACAGCTATAAACTTGTTTCCCATAAAATGTTATAAAATAATATAAATCAAACTTATTTGTACGGTTGATAAAATGAGTCGATATTGTGGAAACGTAAATTCGTATTTATTTTAGTGTTAACCATACAATACACGTAAGTAAGGAAAACAACAGCATTTTGCTATACGAAACCTATAATGCGCGAGTTGGATTTGCATTTGCCTAATTTTTACATTAAAAGTTAAAAAAATATTAACATTATTTACTAAATAATAAAATTATATGAATATTTTAATTTGAAAACTGTTTCTGCCAACAAAATATTACTAATTCTAATAAAGTCATAGAAAGTTTATATCTCTACATTATTTTTTTTTGGATTAAAACTACGTATTTTAAAAACACATGGCGACATCTATTGTCAAATATCTAAATAACACAAATAAAATATCATTAAAATAATTATTTTAATGCATAAAATAGCGCTATTGATATTTCATTTAAGATAAGCTTTTTTTTTAATTGTTTTAACATATATAAGTTACCTTGCTAAAATGTTAATAGTATCATCGTGCTTTTATTTTAACCAGTTTTTGTATTTTTTCCCAAAAATGAGATATTTTTCTGCGGTAAAAAGTATCCTATACGTTGACCCAGATAACCAGCTATCATTATAACAAATTTAATCAAAATCCCTGCAGGGGTTTTTCTGTGATGCGATCACAAACAGATAGACAGACAAAAATTCTAAAAACTATAGATTCGGCCTCTATCTCGCTAATAATGAATATTTCAGTAAGATTTTCCGAAAAATATTGAATTTACGGATTCGGCTTAGTGACAATTATATTTTATGTATAGTTACTAATTTGTAAAGCTAAAAAGTTTGCTTTATTGATGATTTGAACATGGGCGGGGCCGCGGGTAATTTAGTAGTACCTAATTATAATAAAGTCGTAGAAAGGTCATAACTGTACATTCATTTTTTTGGAATTAAAACTACGTATTTTAAAAACACATGGCGACATCTATTGTCGAATAGTTAAATAACACATAGGTAAATGTATAATAATTAAAATAACTATTTTAATGGATAAAACAGCGCTATCGATAATTTGATTTTCAAGATAAGCTATTTTTAATAGTTTTTACCATATTTAGTAAGTTACCTCGCTAAACTTTTACAGATAGTACCATTGTGATTTTGTTCCAACCAGTTTTTGTATTTTTTCTCAGAAATGAGATATTTTCCCGCGGTAAAACGTATCCTATATGTTGTCCCGGATAACCAGCTATCATCATACCAAATTTCATCAAAATCCCT
The DNA here is from genome assembly GCA_905404265.1 of Fabriciana adippe. Lineage (NCBI taxonomy): Eukaryota > Metazoa > Arthropoda > Insecta > Lepidoptera > Nymphalidae > Fabriciana > Fabriciana adippe. The sequence goes on along the minus strand of FR989984.1, from coordinate 14,069,954 downwards.
CCAGTGGTTTTTCTGTGATGCGGTAACAGACAGACAGACAGACAGACAGACAGACAGACAGACAAAAATTCTAAAAACTATAGATTCGGCCTCTACATCGATAATAATGTCTATTTCAATAAGATTTTCCAAAAAATATTTAATGTACAGATTCGGCTTAGTTAGAATTTTATAATATGTATAGATTATATAACATTAAGTATACTGGCTAATGTTGTCTCTATATATTTTTTTCTTCTTCTATCTATTAAATTCTGATATCTTTTACTAGCTCATCATAGGCCCCTAATTTGGGGTACTAAAAATTTAAAAAAATCGTTCAGGGCAATAGAAATTTAAGTATGCGATGACTCGATCGATTGGTAAAGCATTAACGCTACTCTCACAATTCTCGCAAATAGTCAGGCCATAACTTAAGCGATTTTTAATTTTCTTTTAAAAACCGCTTTACCGTTCGTAATAAATTATGTATTTAAAATTCCGGTACTAAATCGCATAGTATTCTGTTTGACAGTATAAAATATTTCTTTTTTAATACCTTCTTGCGAATGCGAAAATGAATAATCAATAATAATAATAATTTATAATGATTTAAATCACATTTAGGGCCTATCATACATGACTCAACTTTTTAACACTTTGTCGACGCGCGTTTGATGAACCCTAAATGCCTGCGCTTATTCCGCGCATATTTTGCGTTAAAAAACATAAAAGGGCACATGCAAGCCGCGTTTCAATAACCGCTGCCCACGCACATTTCATAAGCGTATGTCGTCTGCGCATATGCTGTGCTCTTAAATGTCTGCAGGCGCCAAATGCGCATCAATGGCGATTTAAAAAGTCATCGTGCAATTAGGTCTTTATCGTGCCAGACACATGCCATAGTCCACCACGCTGGCATTAGGGCTCGGCCACGAACACGCCGCTATCAGCGGCAGCTTAGCGCGGGAGCGGGAGCGGTCAGACAAATGTACTAAAATGTTTTTGCCGAGCGAATCGCTGCAGCGGCGCGCAGTGCGTGGCGCGGAGGGAACAAACGTACGCGCGACCCAATGCGATGCCACGACACAGAACGGCGCGGGCAGCGGTAACGCAAGGACGCACTGGGCGGCGACTCGACGAATTGCTTTTGAGGCAAAGCGGAGCTACTTTGGATAGTGCCATTACTGAATACGTCCACCCCGATCACAGCCGCTTAACGCTACTAGGCGTACGTGGCATGGCCACCGCTCAGCTCGCAGACACCGCTGCCGCATACCGCTAAGGCCAGAAGTCGTGGCCGGTCCACCGGTTGGTGGACTTCATACATCTTTTAAAAACTCGCTAGGTTATCTGAGGCATGCAGGTTTACTCAATCACTTGTAGCCAAGTTTAAAATGAGATTAATATATTAAAAACTCAGTGGTGCGAGATCTCGGATTTGAACCTGCTTTACTTGATTTTCTAATCTAACGGACGTCCAGTGAGTTATTACTGCTAAATGTTTGTTATATTATAAGAGCTACGAAAAAGAGGGATAATAATTCTCAAAGATTTTCCAATATAGATTACAATGGTTATGAAAGCTCACAATACACACAAAATGTGTAGTTAAGTACCTAATCCATGTGAGGGTGAATCTTTAGTAATATCATAGGTAATTGAATATTATATAACTTGACTTTCTTGTACAATATGGAATAGATAACGATAACATTTCCTGTATTGTTTTTCCTTAGATAATTATATCATTTTTTTTTCATATATAAGCAATAAAATTAAATTAATCAATAATAGCAAAATATTAATAAACTAGCGACTCACAAGTTTTAGCGTTTGGTATAGATTTTTCAGAGATCAGATATTTTCCAGCAGTAAAAATTATTCTATATGTTGACCCGGATAAGCATCATCATCATCATCATACCAAATTTCATCAAAATTTGTCCAGTGGGTTTCTCGCGATGCGGTAACAGACAGACAGACATACAAAAACTATAGATTCGGTCTATGTATCGATAATATAGTCTATTTCAATAAGATTTTCCAAAAAATATATAATGTACAGATTCGACTCAGTTAGAATTTTATTATATGTATAGATTAATTGTTATTTTTATTGGCTTTTCCTTGCTTTTAGCCTATTTATAACACAGGAGTTTTAGTCTTTTTAAAAAAATATTTATCTTTTTTGAATAATCATCATCTTGTTCGCTTTGTATGGGTAATACAGTATAGCTATTAGCTTTGTATGGGTAATATAGTATTTACTTATAGTTTTATTTGGGGTTAGCCTTCCATTTCTTAATAGTTTTTTTATATTTTTAACGTCATTCTAAAGGCCCAACCGAAATACTCCAAAAATGGTAATAATATTTGATTTCATTAATATACGCCCGAAGTATTCTTTTAGGACCTCTTGACTTTTAGACCTTTTCGAGATTTTTATTCTGAAGATAATGGCTGTACGTAATATAAAATTTCCTTTATTTACAAAAATAATATCATCAAAAGTATATCTTCGCTTAAGTAATAATATAAATAAATATGTTGGGACATTAACACACAGCACCATCTACTTCATTGGTAAGCTACGAGGCCTGTGTTATGGATACCAGATAGTTGATACACTACACATATATAACTTTAAATACATACATATTATAAATATAAACACCCATGACTGGAGTATAGACATTCGTATAATATATCATAACACAATATGAATTTGTTGTCTTATTGTTCTACTTTAATACAGCAACGAGTTGCGATTTTTTGAGATAGTTTAGTTTGAGGAGTCTTTCATCCTGAGAAAAAAAAGAATTTACGTTGAAAATAGAATAGAAGAAGAATGGTTTATCAAATTTAAAGAATATATTCACTAGTAAGGATGATAGTGATTTATAACCTATTTTTTACAAATTAGCTTTAGTCTTTTGAAAAAATATTTATCTTTTTTGAACATCATCTTCTTTCTTCCGCTAGGATAAAATATGCATATACCTCAATGAGGAGTAAAACTAACAAATGGATATATTAGAGTAACAGGGAAAGTCCTGAAAAAATATGCATTTTTTGCCATTCCCTAAAGAAGAACTCGTTTATTTTTAATTCCATTTCCAAATGATAGTATGACATAAATATCACATGCCCCCATATAAAGTTTGCAGGTTCAATCAGGATATCAATGTGGTTTCGTCACGCTATTACGCTGGGGATCCATTAAAATCCGTCGCTATGAATAATAAATTTACATTAGACAACTTTAATTAAACTATAACAAATTCATGTTACACTAGTCTTTGCTTGCAGCTTTGCTCGCATTTTCATGAGTATAGTATTGCTGTCTTTCAGTACGGGAATTTTCAAAATTGGTTTAACATTAAAATTGTAATAATACGTCGTTGAATCAAATTTACCCACTAGGGGAGAGGTAGCGCGTTCGACTACAGATTTTTATCGGATTTGGGTCTAAAGCCCTGGCTGGACCTGTAAATATTACTATATTTGTAGTAATATTTATTTTTGTATTTCTACTTTGGACAGCTTTGAATAAAAGGACAGTGGAACTTTAATGAATAAAAACCTTTAGTTTGGACTCTTTTAATTGGTTTTTACATTACAGTGAATCAGAAGTGTGTTTTTCATAAATATAACTTAATTATCAATCAGTCGGACTATCTTCACTGCTTTGTATTATAAATAACAGACTGATTTTAGTAAGCACAAAAGTGCACGCAAACACATAGTTGAGTTATGAATATCTTAATATAATCAGAAACTGTCTTGATCAGCTGATATTTACCGAAAAATATATTTTAAGTATAAATACAGATTAATAGCAGTATGAGATAAACGTCGCAATTATATCTCAATGGCTTCCCATTATTGACACATGGCCAGCTTCCAAACACTGAAAGGAGATCTCTTGTAGGACCATTATCAGATTAGTCCTTTGAGCTTAGAAACCTGCTTACGTATATCGACCTAAGTTAACCAATCCACTTATGTGATTGTTTCTAAAGACTTGTTTCCTACAAATAAAATAGTTAAGATACTAAATACTATAAATAAATTTGTTACAGTGTAGATGTTTAAAATTAAAGTTTGTTGAATCATTGTTCTAATTGTATTCAGCCCTTTTCAATGCCTTTTCAATACGAAAGGGGATCAGGCCATAGTCCACCACGTTGGCCAATGCGGGTTGGTGGACTTCACATGCCTTCCGAAAACTTGCTAGGCTCTCTCAGATATGCAGGTTTCCTCACGATGTTTTTCCTTCACCGGCAAACAAGTGGTAATCATATTAGAAATGATTCGCACATGAAAATATCAGAGGTGCAAGACCCGGGATTTGAACCCGCTTCACTCGGTTTCCCAAGCAAGCGCGTTACCACTGGGCTACCACTGCCTCATTCTTATGGTATAATATGGTATAATTATGGTATAATAAACAAAAGATCAAACACCTCTTATCCTATAAGACTACAACGTTGCTGCATCAGACTGACATAGTGTTTGGCAATAAAAAATTTTAAAGTACCAAATAGAATCTACCTGGAAAAGTGCCATTTTCGTACCTAGTAGTTCCTGCATAATGTACCTTGTAGCAGCTTTCAGTTCGCAAATATTTGACCAGCTTACTTTCAGAGCGGCTTATTTATAATACTCGTATTATTACAAATATGTACAATGTATATTTTAGTATACAAAAATGTGATATAAAATATTCATATGAGAGAATCTTAAACTCAGATATGAAAAATGTAGACCTTAGGAAAGGATTTATTAGTTGTAAATTCTTTTACTTATCTTTAGGCCAAATATTGACGATGATATGGTCCAAGATGAAAACGTACAGCGATTTGCGAGGATCAGATAAAATATGATCAGTGTCTTCTTTAAATGAACTTATAGATTTAAAGAATAATAACTGCTAACCTAACTTTACTAATTAATTATTATTTAACTAAATAAATTAACTGTTGTATTATATCCTTATTTATTTTATTAATTTTATTTATTAAATATATTTTATTTCTTACTTCATTTATGTTTGAGTGAATGTGTACTTTATCTACACTAATATTATAAAGAGAAAAGATTTGTATTTTTGTATGTTTGTAACAAAACTCAAAAACTACTGGACCAATTTTGATGAAATTTGGTAAGAATATAGTTTGAGACCCTGGAAAGGACCTAGGATATTTTTTATTCCGAAAATCATCCTTTAAGGGGGTTAAAAAGGGGATGAAAGTTTGTATGGAGAATTAACCTAAGGACGAACCCGAGGGAAGCGATGGTGAGTCGCTGTGTAAACTTAAAGAAAAACAATAGATACTGTGAGTGAAGTTTAAATTCTGTCGTAAGCTATTAGTATAATGCAAAATGGCACAAAATACGCGCATTTGGACTGTGATATAATTTCAGACTATTTTTTTACTTAAAATTTACCTCAATTACATTATTAATGCGATACTGAATTTGTTTTTCTATATGTTCATTATCTTAAGGCTCGTATGGATTAAAATAAAATTAAAAACGTTTTAGGATTTGACGTGAAAAAGAATCCATTATAGTACTTTTTATACTATCTATCAACAATTTCTAGTAAATTTGTTGCTAAGAATACCTATGTCTTAGTCCATGTCATAGTCTATATGCTTACTCTAAATCCATCCAGCCATTTAAGCGTGAAGGACACACGTACAAACTACTCCATTTTAATAGCAGTGTGACTTTTTCATAATTTGAAAGCACAATGATATCTTTTTATAACCTACTTTATATCCACGTGATAACACATCGATATAAGAGATAAATCGCTTTATCTCATAATTTAAGGCAATAAGCAAACTACGTCACTTATCTCCGATTAAAATATCGGCCATGGCAAGTATTACATTGGATGAGAATTTGTAATCGACAGTGAAGTGTTTTTTGGTTAATAATGAATAAAACACCGTTAATTTAATAATGAAGACACCTTGCGTCATCCCCCGTTGCCACAAGTTGGTAAGTACATTTGCAGATAATATAATAAAAAACGTAAAACGTTATCAATTGACTGATAGTAATCTGAAATATCATCGCGGTTAAGAGAAAAAGCATATTTGTATGCTTCTTATACAGCTAAAATATGTTAGAATATGTACTGTCGCCGACTCTACTTGCGTGTTTTTCAATTTTCCACAATTATTATTTGCATTGTTTGAGAACGCGTGCGACTACTCATATAATTAACATACTCGTATTATGTAGGATCATTTATAAATTTGTTCTGAAAACTTTCACCATCTTACACACTTCCACACCATATAAATCTATACATCTATACAGATAAATGAAATTGGAGTGTCTGTTTGTAATATTAAAATAACCGCTTTTTACTAAATGCATATGGATGTACACACGGTAATTTTTGTCTGTCTGTCTGTCTGTCTGTCTGTCCGTCTGTCTGTCTGTCTGTCTGTCTGTTTGTTCCGGCTAATCTCTGAAACGGCTGAACCGATTTTGACGGGACTTTCACTGGTAGATAGATGATGTTATAAGGAGTAACTTAGGCTACTTTTATTACAGAAAAAGAATCAGGGTTCCGCGAAAAAAAATTAAAACCATGAAATTGTGAACAAAATCCGCGTACGGCGTACGCACCCAAGCGAAGGTTAATCGCTATATAATTTAAATGAATATCTTAGGAGAAGCAAGCTACTATTTATGTATAAACATAGCTAACCGTGAAAACGTACCTAGGGACGAACGCAAGCGAAGCGAGCGTGAGTCGCTAGTATATTATAAAATTGTAACTAAGCCGAATCTGTACATTAAATATTTTTTTGAAAATCTTATTGAAATAGATTATTATTATAATAGATTATTATCTATACAGAGACCGAATCTATAGTTTTTAGAATTTTTGTCTGTCTGTCTGTCTGTTACCACATCACGGAAAAACCACTGGAGGAATTTCGATGAAATTTGATATTATGTTAGCTCGTTACCCGGGTCAACATATAGGATACTTTTCATTGCGGGAAAATATTCTATCTCTGAGATTTCTATACTAAGCGTTAAAACGTAAGTAGGGACGAACCCGAGCGGCGCGAGGGTGAGTCGCTAGTATAATATAACATTTCAAAAGTTAGACTAGAGTCTAAATTTTATCATTTTGCCTTTACTTTATTATACGTCTTTCGCGTTTCACAAACTCCTCTTAGTATTAAACAAACCAAACTAAAACATTCGATACACTTCAATATTATGTTATGTACAGTTTATTTATTTTGAAGCATAATTCCTCATTAGATTTAACATTTAAAACGTACATTAGAATTGTTTCTGAATATTTAAAAATTACGCAGTTAATAATACTTATGTAGGCACAAATACACACATTCTTAAATACTTTTTTTTTATTTTTTATTAAGATCTATTTTAATAGGTTTAATTTAATTTTGATAGAATTTGTAAAAAAAAATCAGAAATTAGTGACAATATTGGCGTACAATTATATGCATGGTTTTTATTTCTATTTTAAATCAAATAGATTTAAATAATCATATTACATTGCTGCAAAGGCTATACTTAGGTACTAGACTTTACTCTTGCTCCGCTCAGGCTTTTCGATTTTTCATATTAATCATGGACTTATTAATCTCAATCTCTTCCTCAATTAAATTGAAAGTTCCTGGGCGATCCAGCTTCACTCGGATTTTTGGCCAAAAGTATTGTCTTTAAAAAGAAACTAAAAACTTGAATAAATACAAAAAAAAAAACAAAAGTAAAAATTTTGTATTCAATCGGGATTCGAACCTCTGTGATTGTCAATCTTGCGCCTTGGCCGCTTGACTACGATGCTTATACCCGAGCGTGCGAAATTAGCGACCATGTTTTGCGTTGAATAATGCGAAAGAAAACAGCATGAAAACTCGAAAACACACGTTTTCCCAGACATAAGACGAATCTAGATCAATATTTTGCCCCCGAAATCACCAAAATATCAAATTTCAGCGAAATCGTTAGAGCCGTTTCCGAGATCATCGGTATAAATAAATAAATATACAAGAATTGCTCGTTTAAATATATTAGATTCAAAAAATTCTTATACCTATACTTTCTTAGTGACATCTATACTAATATTATAAAGAGGCAGGGTTTGATTATTTGTTTGTTTGAACGCACTAATCTCAGCAACTATTAATCCGATTTAAAAAAATCTTTTTGCATTAGATAGCCCGTTTATTGAGGAAGGCAGGCTATATATCATCATGCTACTACCCAAGAGAGCGGAGCAGTAATCATAAATGTCAACAAATAGGGCAGACTTCCATACATTATTGTAAAACTATATAATATATTATGTATATAAAGACATCGCTCTATAACATAAACTTACAAGAATTGGATTTTATCTAACTAAGTACTTCAAATGACGAATGAAACTTGATAAAAATCTAAAAACTGGGTACATTCAATCATGAATCATATTATTACGTTTCAGGAAATTATATGTTTACATTACATATTTGTTCATGTACATTGTACACTATATCTGATAGGTTATCAGAATTTTTTTCAGTGTTTAATGAAATTATAACGAATTGTATCGTCACTATAAGCATTAGCCCTACACAGTGACACAACTTGTGTCTTTGGCCCAAATATAATAAACAGTAGTAGTGACAGATTATTTTAATTAGTCAAGTATATTTGTTGTGTTCAACCCTTTTTAACGTCCCACTGCTGGGCACGCCTCCCTTTAATACGAGGGGGATCAGGCCAGTAGGGCTAACGGAATTCACATGCCTTTCAAAAACTTACTAAATTGATTGATTGATGAAAGATATGCACTCGTAGGTTTTTTCACGATGTTTTCCTTCACCTTAAAGCAAGTGGTAATCATGTTGAAAATGATTATAAGAGAGTATAGAACCCGCTTCACTCGTTATTAAAATCGAGCGCTCTACCACTGTGCTACCACTTATAGTATACTTGTAATTTGTAGAGATTTACATCATAGCAGTGACTAAAAGTTAATTATTATTAACAGCGTAATCTACCGTATCTAATGCACTTATCGACTTCTGATAAGAATTAATCACATCAAATTGAGTAAAGCAAACGTTAGAGTTGCCTGTTTAAAATATATTCTTGTACTTAGTACTTACATTATATACTTTCGTGCATTTAAAAATGTATATGTGAAATACTAGTAGTTCTACAAAATCCACATTTAATATTATATATTTTAAAGTTGGAGTTGAAGTTTGTATGCACTAATATCTAGGTTATAACGTAGAGTCCGATTTGAAAAATCTCCGTTTCCTTCCGCTGGTAGGCTAACCGGGACAGGGATAAAGTATTGTCCTATGTTCATCCACATGATTCAATATTTGTCCTTACTTTTCATAGAATGTTTAATCAGCTACTTTGAATCCCAATAGTTAATTTCAAGTGTTTCCCAAGAAATCCTTTATATTGCAATAAGGCGAGAAGATGTTATATTGACTTACATATATTGTCCTCCTGATCAGTTTCAGCTTTGGCGGTAGATCTTTCTTGATAAAAAAAAAGCAATAACCTCGATCTGGGGCTCGACATTTGAGCCACCGAATCTTTAGTCTGTACATACTAACCATTTGACCGTAAGACAGTAAATTTATTTATATAGAAAAGTACGCTAACAACACACATATTAAAACATTTATATACATTTAGAAAACATTAATAAGTAATCAGATATGTATTTAAAAGTGTACATAACATTCGTTATAATTACATAATCAAAAGTATACCTACATAAAATTATAATCTATACTAATATTATAAAGAGGAAGGATTTGATTGTTTGTTTGTTTGCACCGAATAAGCTCCGAAACTACTAAACTGATTAAGATAAAATTTAGTGAGAAGATAGTTTGAAACCCTGGGAAGGAAATAGGATAGATTTTATCCCGAAAATCATCCCTTAAGGGAGGGAAAATGGGGATGAAAGTTTGTATGAAGACTCCACCTAGGGACGAACCCGAGCGAAGCGAGGGTGAGTTGCTTTATAAAATCAATGACATAAATAATCACCTAGAAAGGATTTTTTTACAAATTCAAACCCTAAAAGAGTGACAAAGCTTGTAAGGGAAACTATAAAAATATTTACGATTGTCAAATTTAAAAAAGCAACCGAGTGACAGCGGGCCGCTGGCGTAAAATAAAATAAAACGAAGGCCGATTTAACTAGAAAATGGGACTAAGAAAAATATATGAAACGTTCTCCACTAAATGTAAAAGAGCTTTCTCTGTGGTTAAGCTAAGTTAAATATTAAAATAAAGTTTATTTTTCCTACCAAGTAGAACAAGTGCTCCCAAAAATATCAAGCAAGGGCTTGAATCGGATAAGTGGTTACCTCTCCATTATACTTTACTTAAACTAAATTGTGTATGCAAACAACTCAATAATTTTACTAATGAACTTCGTTTGAATATAATATACTAGCTACTCACCCTCACTTCGCTCGAGTTCATCCCTAGTTTGCTTCCCCATAAAACTTTCGTCTCCATTTTCACCCCCTTAAAGAATGATTTCCAGGATAAAAACAATTCTATGTTCGTCCCAGGGTTTCAAACTATCTTCTTACCAAATTTCATCTAAATCGGTTAAGTAGTTTCGGAGCCTATTCGGTACAGACAAACAAACATTTCCTCTTTATAATATTAGTATAGATTCTACTAGCATTTGCCCACAGCTCTTTAAGTATCGTAGAGTAATGAGTCTATATATTTTTCAATAATAGGCTATAAAATACCAACATAAGTTTACGAACAAGTAATTCCAGAGATAAGCACGTTTAGACAAAACTCTCCAGTTTTATATATTAGAAGAAAGTAAAGAACGTATTAAACCGACTATTATTAATATGAATGTAAAATTTTATAACTGTTTGTATGTTTGTTACACCTTGACTGTTAAACGGCATATTTGACATTTGTAATGAAACTGTCGGATTTTGCCAATTTTTTTTAAAAACAAAACAACAAGGTAGGGAACAAAATGTGATTCCGATCCGATCTTTTTTATTTAAAAAAGAAAAATATTGTTGGGACTTCTACTCCCCTCATTTCCCACACTCTTGGATAAAAAATCTATACGTGTAATAAAATTCTAAGTCGAATCTGTCCATTAAATATTTTTTGGAAACTCTTATTGAAGTAGTCATTATTATCGATGCAGAGGCCGAATGTATAGTTTTTAGAATGTTTGTCTGTGTGTTTGTCAGTCTGTCTGTCTGTCTGGGAACGCATCATGAGAAAACCACTGGATAGGTTTTGGAAAAAAATATTTTTATTTATAATCTATATATAAGTATGTTGGGACAGTTTAAATTTGTGTAATCATATCGAATCAACTACCTCTGAATATAACAAAAATTGAAATGACACATCTAAAAGTTGTGTCACGTGGTTATAATAACTTATTCTGATGTATACCTATTATAGCGATATCGATAATAGAAAGTCGACTTGTCTATGGGTTTGGTAGAAATTTCTAACTTCATTCCACACATCATGCTTATTTAAATTAAATAAGCGTAGAATCTGATAATATACTCGTATAATGGTTTTTTTTTGTATTTTCAATACTTAGTTACAAATCTTGTGACTAACTACAAAGTTAACTTCAAAACTTCAACAAACTTCAGTTATTTCACTTAGATTTTTTAATAATAAATTAATTTTCGCTCGCAGTTATTCGATATACATATTTTACTTAGGTATAGAATCGCTTCAATAATTCTATAGATCCTCTACAGACAAATAAAACAAACAAAATTTAACTTCGACTTAAAAACAATTCAATTCGCAAATTCAAATATTGTATTAGTTCCAAAAAAATTGTGGTTAAGTGGCCTTACGCTATAGTACGTGCTGTATCAATTTCCGTGACTTTTGCTTTTTAGCGACCTCTTTGTGTTTCGATGCATCATTTTCCGGAGTACTGCTAATACACAATTATGTATACATTCCCACTATTGTTCAATACAATTCATAAAACAGTCATTGTCCGAATTTCGAACAAACGTTACATATCATGATTTTCGTTTAAACCGATAAAAATAATTGAAAAAATTCAATCAATTTTTGATAAGAGAAAAAATTTAGTCACTCTATACATTTTTAATCTTTGATAGCGCTACATAGTTATTTTATCGTGTATTTTTTCTCTTTCTAAATAGTGAATTTAGAGTGAAACAGAATAACACTGTGATAACAGAACTAAATTTCATAATAGCATTCGCATTCAGAAAGGATGGTCGGTTAATGTAGGGCACTTAAATTGGCCAGGATCCTCAGTGTCACAGAGATAAGAGGACGTGTTGATTTGGATATAAAGTGATAAGAGAAAATGGTAAATATTTTTTTTATTTAACTATTTTTTATTGCACCCTTATCATAATCTGTTTATCAACTTCTTTAACTCCAAATAGTACTTAATTCGAGTGTTATTTTGTACGTGAACGTATTACGCATCTGGATAAGTGTTACTTAAAGACATCACCATAATATGATACGTAAAATTAGAGACAAAATCCACCTCTAAAACGCAAAAATTACATTTAAAGTGACCTTAAAGTTGTTATACATATTTATTTAAAAGTGATTAAGTGCATATTATGTTATCCTTATATATTCTGCGATAATATTGGCATTAACAATAAAGCAAAATTACTTAGTGCTTACTATCACTCAGGTGGTACAATGGTCAATCATCAAAGTACTAGATCTAAGTAATCATTTCAATTCATTTAATGAATGCAATCGCATACTGCCCTTGAATTATATTTTTTTAATATTCGAGATATCTTTAAAAAGTATCTATATATTTTAAAAACTATTATTTTACAACTTTAAATTTTTATATAACTTTGTTTCACTGCTTGTTTTTTCTCGCGGCTTCACTCGCGTTAGTTTATAGCGTCGAAGCGTGACGATACCGACCTACCTCAAAAAAATTACAGTACAATTTTATAGCCATTTTATTTTAAATCGGACATATAGGTCTAGATATTAGTGCGGCCCAATAAGCAAAAATTAATTAATAAGTAAATATGTTGGGACATTAATACACATCACCATCTAGCTCCATGGTAAGCTACGAGGCTTGTATTATGGATACCAGATAGTTGATACACTACACATATATAACTTTAAATACATACATATATAAATACAAACACCCATGGCTAGAGTACAAACATTCGTGCTCATCACACAAATGATTGTCCCCAGCGGGACTCGAACCCGCGATCACTGGCACAGCAAGTAGAGTCACTACAAACTGAGCCAAACGTGTCGTCAAAAAAATTAATAAACGTAAACAATTTTTAAGAAATAAAGAACGATCATACAAACTCTGAAAAATAATAAATAACTAATGCAAAAGTTGCAAATAACTGTGCAACAGATGTTACTTAAAATAATTAAAAGAAAAAGAATTAAGTGTGCCCCTTTACGCTACAGTGGCTTCCTCGAATTATGACTGAACGTGAACGTACGTTCTTGCTCATTTTTTACGCAATCGAGTTAACAGATGCATTATATTAAAGTAAAAATAAAACATTTACTGTCAGTTTGTCTTTAAACTATAGTTAAAAAAATTACATCGTATAGTGCAGCTTGCAACTTACTACCTTAGAAAAAATAATATCGTTTGTCCGCTACTCTGTTCACTTATTTAAATACTATTGACTCACCCTCGCTCCGCTCGGGTTCGTCTCTAGGTACGTTTTAAGGGTTAGTATAGATTTCTCAGAGATGAGATATTTTCCCACAGTAAAAAGTATCCTATATGTTGACCCGGATAATCAGCTATCATCATACCAAATTTCATCAAAATCTGTCCAATGGTTTTCTCGTGATGCGGTTACAGGCAGACAGAAAGTATAATGACTATTTCAATAAGATTTTCCAAAAAATATTTAATGTACAGATTCGACTCAGTTAGATTTTTATTATATGTATAGATAAGTTATAACCTTCCTCAATTAAACCATACTATTATCATAAAGTAAATGTGAGAGTAACTCTGTCAGTTATTTTTTCACGCTTAAACCGCTGAACAGATTTGGATAAAATTTAGCAAAGACATAAATTGCATCCTAAGAACGTACCATACATAGGCAGGCTACTTTTGATATCTGTTCCACTTACCATGCGACCAAAGACGCGGGCTAAAACTAGTGGGCTATAAAATACAGTATTTATTTTTTCAAATAAGTCTGATAGCCCAGAGATAAACGCGTTCAAATAAATAAATAATACAACTGTTCTTCTCCTATAAAAATTAATATGTAGGTACGTAGTTCTATATAAATTTCAAATAAAAATTCCACTTTAAGGTTTGAACAATTAATTTTAAGTAATTTTGAAATTATTGTACTTCATTAAAACGCCGCAGTTAAACGTAAATATCTAAATACATATGACGTTTCCATATCCAGATCCATTCTAATATTATAAATGTGAAAGTGTGTTTATTTGTTTGTTTGTCCTTCTTTCACGTCGAAACAGAATGACGGATTGGCGTAATTTTTTGTATGGAGAGAGTTGGAGGGCTGGAAAGTGACATAGGCTACTTTTTACCGTGAGGTATTATCTCATTCCCACGGGAAAATACGTTATAATACAACCCGCAACAACTCATCATACCTAATCATCATCATACCATCATACCGTTAAAACATACCTAGGGACGAGCCCAAGCGAAGCGAGGGTGAGTCGTTAGTATTTTGTATGTAAAGACTTAGGTAAGACAATTCACTACATTTTTCTATTGTTTTTGTCAACTGATTTTCTTTTGATTTTTTGCTAAGTAGCTATGAACGTACATTATGTTATCAATAAAAAAATTTGGAAACAATCACTCATTTTTCTAGATACGTAAAGACAAAATAGTTCAAGCACCTTTTTCTCGTCTGGAATGATTCGTGTATATAATTAGGTCACTCTACAAATGCACTAAATTTCGTCTATTCAGTAGGATAACAGTTTAAGCGGTTATTAACAATAGAGGTTACATACGTCCTTATGTTATAGTAGATTAACAATCGTCTGTTCCGCATGATCTTTAATTAATTTTGCTGGGAATGAGCGCAGAGTTTTAGGACGTACTTGAAATATGCGTACATCAGAAATCGCTTTGATTACATTCTACCTTTACAATAAAACTAAAGTGGACATTAAAATATGTAATCAGCTATTTTTAACGTATCACTGCTAAGCAAGAGCCACTCTTCAATATGAGCCCCCTCATATTAAAGGGGGGTCCATATCATCAGACC
This sequence comes from Fabriciana adippe, assembly GCA_905404265.1. Lineage (NCBI taxonomy): Eukaryota > Metazoa > Arthropoda > Insecta > Lepidoptera > Nymphalidae > Fabriciana > Fabriciana adippe. The sequence continues at coordinate 14,054,643 of FR989984.1, read as the reverse complement.
ATAGTCCACGCTAGTTCAGCCTAAGTAAGGGTTCCCTCCCAACGTGCGTTCACCATGTCGTCGTGGGGGGAGAGTGGGGGGCTCAGTAGCATCCGGCAGTTCAGCCGGTAGCGAAGCCAAGAAATGCACAAGGAGGTGGCCCACTTCGGTAGGCGGTGGGAGGTGGCCCATTTCGGTGGGCGGTGTACCATGCGGTTTGCTCTGATACTTCTCTGATAGCAGAGTGGACTGTGAAGCAACCCCATGGTTGTTGTGGTCTGCTTCGGCAGACCTGCCGTCGAGACGTCGTAGTTGAGTGCGCCCCATTAAGACGGGGAGGTTTTGTTGGATTTTAGTAGGTAGTACTGGCTTTTCTAGCTGGTGAGCCCCACATAACCACCTACAGGTGGTATGCGTTAATGCATTTCCCAACATAAAAAAGGCCAAGTACGGTTGATGGACTTCACATATTTTTTTCCTATTTATCCGTCGCGCAGGTGCGTCCGTAGGTGCTTAACAGTAGCGCAATAACAGTAACACATATGTAGGTAATACTCTAGGTCATAGTCTATATGTAAACTCATTCATATCGATACACACAGACACAAACTTTCACATGTATAATAGTAGTCTAATTGACAAAGCGCAAGCTTTAACTTTGCTAAGTTTCACTGAGATCGGATCAGCTGTTCCGGAGATTGCTGTAAACTTACCTACATAATACAAAAATACCATTTCTTACAATATAATTAAATATAAATTGATAAATATTTAAATGTTATATGTTTATTAAAAATATATTATATAGTTTAAAGTTGTATTAAAAAAAACCTTACAAGCGTACTAACTCAAAAGTTGCGAATGAATGATTGCATATGTTTTCACTCACACTACAATAGTTCAAAGTATTTAAATAAAAAGTTTTTAGGATAGATACAGCTTACGTTCTAAAGTAACATAGACTATTTTTTATTGACCTGCCAACATGCCAGGGCTCGGAACCGGTTTAAAAAAAATCGCTTAATTTCTTTAATTTTATGGTTAATTCCTCCCTCGTTCATTTTATTAATCCGTGATAAAACCGAACGATTTAGTAAACCGAATAAATTAAGGGTTATTTTTAGAGAAAGATTAAGTTTCGATACCGAAATAAACCAATTAATTCCAGTAATGTACTTCTATTAAGCAATTCGCCATTAGCCAAATATAGCCGCACAAAACTCATTTTAACTGATTAATTTTCGATCATGGAACCTAAATTCATTAAAAACCGTTTTCCAGGTTCTAACCTGTTATAGAACATAGCTTAAACCTTAAACCGAAAAATCTTTCGGTTTGAGGTCAATGACCAAAACCTATTAAAAATTGAACGGGTTTCCGAGCAACACGCAAACGACACCGCGGGCAAAACTAGTCTTAAATGTAACTAAATATAATATTAATATTACTATATTTCTTTTCGTAAATATTTATAGATTATTTGAGTGTCTCATATTTCCAAAGTGAGTAAGTTATTTGCGAATTTAATAGAAACGTCGTTGGTTTGTCGCAAAAATAAGTAGGTGTGTAGAGTTCATGTAAACAGCACTTTCATTCACGTCATAAGGTAGCTTTTACATTGAACAGTCATTTTGTTCAGAAAATTAACTTTATTCTTAGAAATTTGCATAACGGGTATAGTGCAGCGATCGACGACTTCAGTGTTGCCGCTTCATTCATCATTGTGGGTTCGATTTCCGTACTTGGCAAATGTTTGTATTATTTGTGGTTGTTTACAGTGATTGGGTAATGTTTTATTTTTTTTTTAAACCTTAAGTTGAACCTATTCTCTGCCTCTGGGCGACTCATCTCCATTGTAGTCCATGTATTCTCCAGGTCTCAGTCTATCTGTTAACTAAAACTCATCAAAATGTAACTAGCTGTTGCAGCGTGAAATACTAACTGACATACACACACATACAAGCTTTTATAATGGTACCTACACTCCGAATTATTCATTAGTCTTCTAAATATTAATTCAACTTATGAAAAATTATAGGGAAAATTTAATTCGCGGTAAGATGATTTCCCGTGAGGCTATTTTCGTAAATAACGATGGCTATTTACAATACTAATCATTTTATCGTAACATTGTCAGTTCTACGTATTTTAACGTATATAGATACTGTGATGTTTAATTTTATAAACATTATATACATTTTGTTTGTTCATTCGTTCGTTTGATCCTTTGTTTGCTATGGTAAGTTATGTGTTATGGACACCAGATAGTTGATATACTACACATATATAACTTCAAGTACATACATATTATAAATATAAACACCCATGACTTGAGTACAAACATTCGTGCTCATTACACAAATGAACGCCCCCAGCGGGACTCGAACCCCCAACCGCTGGCACAGCAAGTAGGGTCACTACAAACTGAGCCAAACCTGTCGTCGTATTAGGTTAATAGATATAGAGTTATGAGATGTAAATTCCAATCCTTCTACGTTTTTCCGCCGATATGTATAGGTCTTAATATGCGTAGGAAGAAAAAGCCGGCAAGTTTTGTTTACCCACTTTGGGGACATAAATGGATAGAGAAGAAATAAGCGCTCACTTTCTGAGAATGCTCAAGGAAATTGTTGCTTATTTTAACGTAATAAATCATTGGCATTTACTCAGATCTTCATTAAGTAAATATAAGGGATGATAGGAGTACTTTTCATAAATATACTAGCGACTCACCCTCGCTTCGCTTCGGGTTCGTCCCTAGACAAAAACAAATCTATCCCACGGGAACCGTACATTTTTTCCGGGACGATTGATTGATGCCTTCTTCAGTTAACGGGCTATATTATAATGCAAAAAGAAATTTTCAAATGGGATTAGTAGTCCCTGAGATTAGCGCGTTCAACCAAACAAACAAACAAAAAACAAACAAACAGATTGGAATTGAGAACCTCCGTTTTGGAAGTCGGTTGAAAAATAGAAATAAATATAGATAGATTATGCACAAGAGCGACTATATCGTTATAAGCTCCAGGCAATTAATAGGAGTAATTATGTTAAATGGTTGGCGATGTACTTGCTACACACAAATATATGTATATATTCTAAATACAGACGTATAGATATACTAGCAATTGATACGTTTTAACGGTTCGTGTAGATTTCTCAGAGATGAGCTATTTTTTCGCAAAAAAAGTATCCTATATGTTGACCCGGATAACCAGCTATCATCATGCCAAATTTCATCAAAATCTGTCCAGTGGATTTCTCGTCATGCTTTCCCAGGCAGACAGATAAATAAAAAAATTAAAAACTATAGATTCGGCCTCTGTATGGATAACTACAGACTATTTCAATAAGATTTTCCAAAAAAAAATTTTATGTACAAATTCGGCTCAGTTAGAATTTTATTATATTATGTATATATGTATACTTAATATAAATTAAATTACGAAAATAAAAAAACCCGACTGCATAAAAACTTACAAGCGAACTATAAGAATGGGAACAAGTTGAAGAAGAAACATAGTATTATGCAGTCATAAGTAAAAACATCCTTATTCTCTTAGTTTCAGTGTAAATATTACAGGATTATATAAACTGAGGGTTTTCATTTCAATATGTTATCTATACTAATATTATAAAGCTGAAGAGTTTGTTTGTTTGGTTGTTTGATTGAACGCGCTAATCTCAGGAACTACTAATTCGATTTGAAAAATTCTTTTTGCATTAGATAGCCCGTTAACTGAGGAAGGCTATAGGCTATATATCATCCCGGAAAATGTACGGTTCCTGTGGGATAGATTTGTTTTTGTCTAGGAACGAACCCAAAGCGAAGCGAGGGTGAGTCGCTAGTAAGTTATAACCTTAAATAGAATTCAGAAAAAAGCAAAAGATAGCTTAATATTTGATAAATCAATGTTTTTGAATACGTTGTGAATTGTGATATAATTACTTAAATTAGAGATTTATCATGTAGGCATTGTTAATTACGAAATTTATCAAACTTATCAGCTGCGGGCGTCGAAACCAGGCTAATAACGTAAAATGTTAATTCACTAAATACAATTTAAAATATTTTTAATGGTTTACAATTTCATTTAATTGATAAGACCGTGATTTTAATGGTCTTAGTCACATTTGATGTTTTTAGGCCATAGACTAAATGTCACTGTCACCTTGGGTAGCGCAATCATTGATTAGTTCAGAACTCAGGCAAATGAATTACATAGACGAAGCCTACCAAAATAAATGTCAAAGTCAAAAATAGTAGCGTAATTTTGCTGTTTATGCTACTATTGCTTATTTTACCGTTCATATCATTTATTTTCTCCTAAGAGTAAGGGAAAATTGTAATTGTATAATTATTATATTTAGTTGTTATATTTTTGTGTTGTTCTATATGTTGGCCCGGATAACCAGCTATCAAAATACCAAATTTCATCAAAATCCCTCCAGTAGATTTTCCATGATGAGGTAACAGAGAGAAAGATAGAGAGACAGACAAAAATTTTAAAAACTATAGGATTCAGCCTCTGTATCGATCACAATGTCTATTTCAATAAGATTTTCCAAAAAATATTTAATGTACAGATTCGGCTTAGTTACAATTTTATTATATGTATAGGTTAATTTATGATGGAGGAAATAATTCGAAACGCTGCGCTATCCGATAACAATGTATAATAATACGCATTAAATTACATGTAACAAAAATATCGTAATCGCTACTTAAAAATGTGAACTCATCAAAATGTGAAATCAGTAACTTAAATTAATTAATTGTGAATGTTTTTTTTTTCAGAGCAAACTTTTCCGGTCTAGATCAAAAGATTTCGAAAATGAAGCTTTAGAAATCCATAATGAATATAGAAGAGAACACGGAGTATCCCCTTTAGTTCTTAATAAAGAAATATGTAAAATAAGTCAACAATGGGCTGAAGAGCTAGCAAAAAAGGATAAAATGTCCTACAGTATTAATCAAACGTATGGCGAAAGTATTTACTGTGGCTGGTCTTCTGACCCTAATGTTAAAATACGAGCAAAAGATTGCGTGGATAGATGGTACAGTGAAATCAATGATTTTTCATTTGGAAAGGAACCGGAAGTATTAAGTTGTGGTCACTTCACACAAATAGTTTGGAAAAGTACGAGAGAACTTGGGATTGGAAAAGCTAAAAGTGATTCTGGAAAGTTATATGTAGTAGCTAACTATTACCCACCAGGAAACTACACTGGACAGTTTGTAAAGAATGTTCCACCTCCAGGAGCTTTGCAATTTCGTAATTCATCAAATTCCAGTTCAATACGAGAATCAAATAGTAGTTCTGTATCCGCGTTTTCGTTTTCCAGAAATAATAGTAATCTATCACCATCATCTCCTAATTCTAGAGGTAGCAAAAATTTAGGAAATTTTGCATCTGAATTAGTGAGCAAATTTAAAACAATTTCAGTATCCAATGAAAAATTTGAAGAGGAATTCCTACAGGCTCATAATGAATACAGAAGTAGGCATAGAGCTCCGCCCCTTGAATTGAATAAGAAAATGTGCAAGTACGCTGAAGAATGGGCTAAAGCTATTGCGAAAAAAGGAATAGTAGAACACAGAGATCAAAATGAATATGGCGAGAATATATTTTACGCTTGGTCTTCTGATCCCAATTTTACATTAACAGGTAAAGATCCTGCCGACAAATGGTATAGCGAAATAGAAAATCATTCATTCGGCAGAGAACCAGAAAATTTGGGCTCAGGACATTTCTCACAAATTGTATGGGCGGATAGTAGAGAACTCGGTGTAGGTGTTGCAAGAACAAAAGAAGGACAAATTTATGTTGTAGCCAATTACTACCCACCAGGCAATGTAATAGGAAGCTTTGCTAGTAAAGTTCTACCGCCTGTAAGTTAGTATAAAATACCAACCAAAGATATTGACATTCCAAAGAAGATATTTTTAAAGACTATAATATTATACGTTTATTTATTATATTTTTTCTATTTATTCTTTATTTATACGAAATATTGTTAAATAAGGTTCAATATTGAATGTAAAAAAAGTTATGAATTTTGTTATTAATTCTTTCAATATACACCCTCTTTGATGATAAACAAAATTAAAATACTTTTATTTTCCAGTATAAATAAGTTTTACTTTAATTTACTCAAAGTATTTTAAGCTGAAAAGTTTAATTAGTTCCAAGTATTTGACCTTTAGTTGATTAAGGGTAAGTCGCTGAGGCTACTCAGGAAGATGTAGATAAAGCATAAACGATTCGTAGGAGTCTGGATGCTCTCTTTTTTGATGGAAATTTTGCTAAACAACTTTGAAACGTAAGACCAAGTCATAAAATTCAAAGTAAAATGAAAAAAAAACCTAAATTTAAAAGCGTCGATTTCAAATGGATAAACGAATAAATTTTTATGTTATATTTTTAGCCTTGAATTTATTTATTGTTATTGATTGAATTAACACGTATGTGTTATAATTGAAAATATCGATTATTATTAAAAATTGCTTTTATTAAATACATATCATACTATAGTATTTAATTTTAACGTTACATTCGTTGTAAAACAGACAAAATAGACAGTTAGAACATTTAATATTTTTTCTCTAATACCCCACCAACAGTCACATGTATGAACCCCTCTTCAAAATTAACCCTTCCCTGGTAATGTTTGATATAGTTATCAATTATATATATAAAAACTTATCCTCGTTTTTTGGTACGTCCGTAAGTGTCTTTTGTATTTATCTATACTAATATTATAAAGAGGCAGAGTTTGTTTGCTTGCTAGTGTGTTTGTTTTTTGAACGCATATCATCATGCTATAACCCAAGGGAGTGGAGCAATAATCATAAATTGTAAAACTATATAATATATTATATAAATACATAGGGATGAACCCGAGCATAGCAAGAGTGAGTCGCTATATAACACAAAACCAGAGAGTTCTTTTTATAGATTGAATGCGGGCGAAGCCGCGGGTTCTGCTAGTAACTTTATATTGAAACTAGCGACTCACCCTCGCTTCGCTCGGATTCATCCCTAGGTTGCTTCCTAAAACAAACTTTTTCAAATTTTATTTTTTGATTTTTTTTTCGTGGAACCCTATTTTTTTTCTAAAATAAAAGTAGCCTTAGTTACTCCTTATAACATCAGCTATCTTCCAGTGAAAGTCCCGCCAAAATTGATCTACCCGTTTCAGAGATTAGCCGGAACAAACAAACAAACAGACAGACAGACAAAAATTGTAAAAAATGTTGTTTTGGTATATGTACCGCGTATACATTCATATGCATTTAGTAAAAAGCGGGTATTTTAATATTACAAATAGACAATGCAATTTTATTTAATTGTATAGAGTATAGATAGCGCCATATTAGGTATTTAAATTATATATGGAAACTTGGTCTCTGCTGTAAATGTCACATTCATAGAACATGATCTCCATTAGTGTACTTTGTACAGTAGAGCTACTATAATTTCTCTATTCTGCGAAAACGTTCTACAAATGTTGAAAGACTCTATTTGCACTGTCTGAATAAGAACTGTTTAATTTATAAAAGGTTGTCTAATAGCATTAAAATTGAAACATGATAAAGTTACGAGTGTTTGGGGATTGAAAATTAAAGAACTTCACTTGTATTATAGATGTTTTTAATGCTTTAACAAACATGAAAGTCATCTTAAACAGTTCACATACACCCGCGGTAAAGATATGACGATACGTTTGGCTCAGTGTGTAGTGACCCTACTTCTCGTGCCTGCGGTCGCGGGTTCGAGTCAAGCTGGGGGCATTCATTTGTGTGAGCACGAACGTTTGTACTCCAGTCATGGGTGTTTATATATTTTATAATATGTATGTATTTAAAGTTATATATGTGTAGTGCATCAACTATCTGGTACCCATAACACAGGCGTCGTAGCTTAGCATGGAACTAAATGGTGCTGTGCGTTAATGTCCCAACATATTTATATTATTTATATATTTATATAGTATCGACTTAATTCAGTCACTGAGCACTATTTTCGACTACAATTTCACTTTCTCACTTCACTTCACTTTGAAGCACTTCTGCTTATTTTTCCAAAATTTTTCCTAAATCTTCACTTAACTCTGAATTTCAACTGCACACTCGACATACTATAGTTTTACACACATAATATTAGTTTTTTAATTTAAATAAAATATATATTATATTTATGTATATATTAGCGTTTTCACTCGCGTAGTACTTGTAATGTATTACTTTATAAATTCTATAATAATCTGTCATTTTTTGTCAATTGATTTAATTGTTCTAATAGTGTTATATTTATTTTTGTTTTTAATTACTATTTATATTAGAGTTTAATTCATTTTTTTTAATTATATGTATAGTGGATGGCTTTAATAATGTTTATTAACTTCTGCATTATTATTTCAATCTGTTTTTGCTATTTATTTACTAAAATTTCAACAAACATTATCAAAATTATAGTCTATGGGTCACTCTGAAGTATAAATTTACTGTAAAGTTGTATCAAAATATGCTAAAAAACGGTAAGTAGTTTTTGCGTGAAAGAGTAACAAACACACATACATCTATAGATCGGCAAAAAAAAATTTCTCGTTTGTTATTTTAGTAGTACTTGTTAGAGTTTAAGATTTGTTTTGTGCTAACTAACCATTGAGCCCAGTGGTGCATACTAAAACTGTGCATACTAAAACTGTGCATACATTTATAAAGCTAGGCTCCGTATCTACAAGAAAGCGAGCACGTCTACTGTAAAGCTCTTCAATCATCGAGCATTGAAAAATGATCAGCCCCTTATTTCTCCAAGCGCGGTTTACTAAGATACAAATCAACAATCGTTTATCTTTGAAGATTAAATATAGTATAATAGTTAATTTGCTTCTCCTATGTAGGTATATAAATGTTATTAAGACCCCTAAAAATTCTAACAATATAAAAATGCACTCCTATTTGTTGATGGAGTTGTTGGTTCTACACCCCCCCCCCCATCCCCTTCCCTCCCGCTACCACAATGTGCGTTCACCTTGTTGTAGTGGAGAGAGGAGGGGAGGGGGAGGGGGGGGGGCTCTCATTATCTACCGTCAATTCAGCAGGGCATGAAGCCAAGAATCGCACCGGGAGGCGGTCCGTCTCCTGGGACTCCGCATTAAGACGGAGAAGGTTTCGTTGGGTTTTAGTGGGTAGTATTGGCTTTGCCGGTGAATCCCACATAACAACCTGTATGTATGTAGGTGGTATGCTTAAATGTATTACCTAACGTTAAAAAAAAGATTAAGCTTACCAACCAATCTTCTTTCTGTCTTTTCCACTCTACGTAACATTGGCGAAGTAATCTGTGCTCAACCGGCACTGTTTGAAGCCATTAACTAGAAAATTGAATTCAGATTAAGAAAAAAAACTTTGTTTAAGAATCTTCTAACTATACACAAAAGTTTCATCAGGCGCCGCTTTAAATAAAAAAATAAATAAATTCCAGCTTCCATAGAAAAATTCGAACCCCTTTTTCTTGTAAATTCTTATACTCATAAATAAAAGATATTCAACATTCATATTAAAGTTTTAAAATTTTATAATACGAGATGCAAGATTACCAATAAGCTATTCTATTTCACGGTTTGCATCCAATATTTAACTTTCAGTAGAATTGAACTCGTGTTGTATAACAAACAGAATTGTTCACAATACAATAGCCCGTATTGTACGATAGAAGTTGGAATGGCGTGATTTATAAAATTATATTTTGTATTTAATCATTTCTGAAGTTGCTTTTTCACAGTTATAAATTAAAAAAGGCGATGGATTTCATTTTGATTGTGTGGTTTATTTTATTCGTGAGTTTTTCACGCCGCTTTTATTTATACTGTTATTTCATGGTGTCAGTAGTTTAGCACCTAGAATATATATTGTGTTTTACTATCTCGGTGGTATAGTGGCTAGTATGTACAGCTGCAGATCTGGTGTCCTGGTTTCGATTCCCAGGTTGGGTCAAGTTTTGTTATTGAGTCTTTTTGTGAAGAAAGTCTCAGTAACAACCCTCACTTTGTCGTGTCATGTCGAATTATCGACCCACTGGAGTGTGAGAGTGACAGGAATAGAGTGCAGTTGTGTCTGCGTGAACACTTGTGCAATATAACATCTCCTACGCAGAAGAACATTATAAAGCAAAGTATTATAAAATTTGAGTCACAGGTCGTGTCTAAATAGATATTATCACGTTAAAAAAATCTTTCTTTTTTTGTTTAAAAATTTATATGTAAACTAGCAACTCACCCTGTCTCCGCTCGGGTTCGTCCCTACTTACGTTTTAACGTTTAGTATAGATTTCTCAGACACGAGATATTGTCCCGCAGTAAAAAGTATCCTATATGTTGACCCGGATAACCAGCTATCATTATACTGACTTTCATTAAAATCTATCCAGTGGTTTTCCTATGATGCGGTAACAGACTAAACAAACAAACAAAAATTCTAGAAACTATACATTCGGCCTCTATATCGATAATAAAATCTATTTCAGTAAGATTTTCCAAAAAATATTTAATGTAGGTACAGATTTGGTTTACTGTTTTAGTTACAATTTTATTATATTATGTTAGTCCCTAGTTACGTTTTAATGTTTAATATAGATATAGTATGTTATAGCAGTGGTAGTCCAGTGGTAACGCGCTCGCTTGGGAAACCGAGTGAAGCGGGTTCAAATCCCGGGTCTCGCACCTCTGATATTTTCATGTGCGAATCATTTCTAACATGATTACCACTTGCCTTACGGTGAAGGAAAACATCGTGAGGAAACCTGCATGTCTGAGAAAACCTAGCAAGTTTTCGAAAGACGTGTGAAGTCCGCCAACCCGCACTTGGCCAGCGTGGTGGACTATGGCCTGATCCCCCTCGTATTGAAGAGAGGCCCGTGCCCAGCAGTGGGACATTAAAAAGGGCTGAATACAATACATACATGTTATCCTTAAGAGTTAGACATACGCCATCGCGGACTTTTCTGTACACAATTCCACTATACATTATTTTGTTATATCTCAAAGGATCTAGGTAGCGTTTTCGTTGAAAGCTCCCAGACGGCTTATTTTTTTCCGACACCTCCAACAAATATCGTTATATTTTAGCCAATGTATAAATATAATATGTAAAGACTTAACAAATTATATACTAAAATCTTCCTCGAGATGGTTCTCGAGGAAGATTTTATTTAGCCATTGGTGAAAACAGCATGGAAATCGGTACAGTAGTTTTTGAGTTTATCCCGAACAGACAGACAGACGCGGCGGAGGTCTTTGTTTTATAATATGTAGTGATAATCAAAGACAAAATAGCTCAGTACCTTTTTGTCACTTTTTTGTCAACCGCTTCGTTTTTATGAGTATATCTCTTAACGAGCATTTGTTTTATCAATAAAAATATGTAATTAATTTATTTTTTCTTATATACATAGGTAGCTAAAATATATAAAAATATATATTATTTTCCTTAAATATTCAATAATGATTATATACTAGTTAATATAAAATGTTCTATAAAGTAATTATTTTCGTTTTATTCTTCTAGAACAATATTGTTCCATCACCAGCGAGAAACAATTTTGCAAAGGATATAGAAACACTTCTTCATCTACTGAAAGTAAGTAATACTTTGTTCCTAACTCAGATATTAATATTGAAGTTAGCTTGTTTTTAATACTTAAGATAGTATAAAATTCTAACAGTTCAGAATATGATATGGACTTACAAAGAAACTATAATTTATGTATTGATAGATAACTTAAGTCTTGATAGTTTTATACCACTTTAGATATTACTAAAATCTATACGTATAATAAAATTCTGAGTCGAATCTGTACATTTAATATTTAAAAAAAAAATCTTATCGAAAAAGTCATTATTATCGATACATAGGCCGAATCTGAAGTTTTTAGAATTTTTGTTTGTCTGTCTGTCTATCTGTCTGTCTGTCTGTGACCACATCACGAAAAGACCACTAGACAGATTTTGATGAAATTTGGTATGATGAGAGCTGGTTATCCGGGTCAACATTGAGAATACTTTTTCCTAGGGGAAAATATCTCATCACTGAGAAATCAATACTAAATGTTAAAACGTAACCAGGGACGAACCCGAGCGGAGCGAGGGAGAGTGGCTAGTATTATAATAAGTACTACTATTGTAGTTGATTATTAAAATTGTTTTTAACCAATTTTCAAAAAGTACGAGGTTCTTTATAATAAAACAAAACGTTTTACGATTGTGAATGTATCGTTAGAAGTGAAATGGCGGACGTGCGTTGCATAGCGCAGCAATAAATGTAAAAGATTCCTTCCACTCTGGAAAACAACGCTTCAAAGCACCACCGGCTGCGAGTTGTTTTGTTTCACAGTTATCTTAATTTTATGTTATAAAATATATAGACAAAAATCTATGGGGCTATAATAATTTATAGCTTATATTAATATATAAGGCCTAAAATGTATAGGGCTATACATTAATGAAGATATTATTTGCCCTATAATATATTCATTGTACTACTAAGGACTTAGTCTCGCTTCGCTCATGTGCATCTATAGGTGCCTAAAAGTGTATAATTTAGCCAATGTGTTACTCTAGCTCATAGTCTATCTTAGTCTATCTGCGTCCTAAGAGTTAACAGACCTTGGTATTGATGGTATCGCTTCTGAGCTCTTGAAATGTTGTTTTTTTTTTTTTTATTTTATGTAAAAAGTTAAAGCCGAATGAAGGATCACAATAGAGAATAAAGCTTGCGATCTTGAAATCCATACAAAATTCCCATATAAAAAAGCACTTCAGTTTTTCCAGAATTTTCAAATGTTCCAGACAACGGCCCAACCGTTCTCAAGTGATGTACTTACCAATGAACATTTCATTTTTATTTATGGGATAATATAAGGATAAAAGGGCTTCACAAAAAATTTTTTTACTCTCTTGATAAGTGCTTGGAATAGATCTAAAAATAAATAAAAGTAAATTATCAAGTGTACTTACTTGCTAATTTAGTCACGAAAGGTCTAACCGAGTTATGAAAGAGTTGTACGTTGAAATAATTTCAAGGAGGCTTTCACGAAAAGCTGATATTTTTTATCTGTAACAAGAGAACAAAAAAAAAACGTAATATTTTATTTAAGAAGATAATGATGATAATTTCATTAAAACAACCTACACCAACTTCAAGAACATTTTAATGGACACTAAAGGGTGGAAATATTTCATGGAAAACCTTAAAGCATACATATTAATAAAAAGAGCCTTTTAAAATAGGCTCACAACGCGTAACACACATACACACGCACGCACACACATATGCACGCTCGCACGCACGCATGCACGCAAGCACGTCGATACCTTCACCCTAGTTAAGAACCTGCATATACCCAAGCGAAGCGAGTGTAAGTTACTAGTTATATTTAAATAAAGAGTGGATTAAACACAAAAAGCTAATAATAGCACTGAACGCTTATTCGTTAATGGTGGATCCCAATTACCAATCTATCTGTAATTTTCCTAACTAGAGATACGAATTTTACATAATTTCTCTTAAGTCACATGTCTATCTCTGGTAAGGAAAACTTCAGGTAGATGTAACGCAATGATAGAATAAATTTTGCGCGTACATTCCAGTCACAGTGGATTTGTAATTCGTAATTGCGAGAAAAAAAACTTACAAAAAGCTTCGTACAAACCAGTGTTAAATATATATATTTCAAGCCCATTTAAACTATTTTAATTTCATGTATAAATGCTTGAATAGCTCATGAACTTACCTTGCGATGACGCTAAAGTGAATATCCATGTAACGGGCAAATCCTTTTACTGTACTTGTTTCTATTATTTTGCTACTAAGAGTATAGTTACAGAAATTAATTTAAATAGTTGTTCTAGAGCTATTTATTTTAAAAAGGTTTCGGTATGAGTATTTTTTGCATATCATTAACACTATAAAAGAAATTACAAATATACTTAACTAGCGGCACACAATCGCTTCGCTCGGGTTCGCCTCTAGAAAAACAAAAACAAATCTATCCCACGGGAACCGTACATTTTTGAGGGATAAAAAGTAGCCTATATGCTATTCGAGGCGTTAATCTATCTTTATGGTAAATTTCATCCAGATCGTCCAGATCATCCAGATCTAGAGATTGAGTAACAAACACCCAGACATCCAAACTTTAACATGTGTAATATTAGTAAGATTATACTATAAACAAAATAAATGTATACTTAATCATTACTGTAAAAGTTATGACTGCGTGGAATAGTGGCATGAATGCTAGCCGCGTTCCCCCGCTGAATGGCAATGCCGATTCTTTGGGTGAAAAACGAGCCAACTCTCCTGTCACCAGTAGAGGCGATAAGACGAGGTCTTATGTCTTTTAAGAGGTATTTAGCACTTTGAATCCAAGGGTTAAGGGTTTCTACAGCAAAATCTACAAACGACTATTACTTGACTGTTCAAACTAACTAATAATTAATAATTAATTTAGTAGGTATTATTATTTCATTTTTAACATATTATCGAAGACCTAATTATTTTTATAATACTAGAATTATCGGCACTGAGCGAAAGATAACTCACTATAACATACTATTAAATGAAAATAATTTAGTTAATACGAGTACATCATATTATGAAGTCTTATCAGAGAGTAAACTGTTTTTTAAATCAATTAAGCTTTATTTAATCAGTTTTAATCACATTTTATATATAATCACTTTTAATGCTCTAAAATATTTTACAAAATGTCCTTATCTAATATCTAATATATTTAAACAAGCAATTCTTGTATATTTATTTATTTATAGCGGCGATCTCGGAAATGGGTCTAAAGATTTCGCGGAAATTTGGTATGTGGGGATTTTCGGGGGCGAAAAATCGATCTAGATTAGTCTTATGTCTGGGAAAACACGTGTTTTCGTTTTTTCATGCGGTTTTCTCTCGCATTATTCCACGCAAAATATGGTCGCTAATTTCAAGCGGACAAGGCGCAAGATTGACAGTCACAGATGTCCGGGTTCGAATCCCGGTTGGATACAAAGTTTTTCTTTTGTTTTTTTCCTGTATTTATTCAAGTTTTTAGTTTTTTCGTTTTGTTTTTCAGTCAAATTAAAAAGAAAATTGTACTTTCGGCGAAAAACTCCGAGCGAAGCTCGGTCGCCCAGGTAGTAACTGTATTAATGTAATCATAGCTTGCCTAATTTTACTATATTCAAAGACATCCAGTTTATGCCCCATATACCACATTTATGCAAAAAATTACGTAAATCAACGTTATGGTAGACAGACCAAAAGACTTATTTTTGGCATCTGTAATAATAATATTTTCTTAGATTCACTCGAATATTTGACGTTTTAAAATAAAACTATCTTAACTAATTAACAACCATGTAATAAATTTTGAGATGTTCACAACCTTAGTCTCTCCAGCGACCGAAACCAAAAATCAAAATAAATCCGCTAAAATAACCGAAAATATAATTTTATTATAAAATTTACCGATAATATTATATTTGTAAAGATTCAATAGTAACAAGTTCTACCATTATACTACAAATAAAAAATTGGGGATCTCATTTCATCGAAGCAGTGTTTGTCATTATTTAAATAATTATGTTTTAAGTACAAAGACACTCCGCACTCACTAATTACTTGAAAGTATAAATTATTTCACTCTGGGGCTAGATTTATTTACACTTGAATCAGGTATGACCGTTAACTTAAAAAATCATGAAAATCGTGTTTATTTTAAAGTCAAAAATATGTAATTTTAGTTCAGTACTAATGTTAAATCTATACTAATATTGTAAAGCTGAAGCGTTTTTTTGTTTCTTTGAAAAAACCTTTTTGCATTGGATAGCCCGTTAACTGAGGAAGGCTGTAGGCTATATATCATCCTGGAAAAATGTACGGTTCCCGTCGGATAAATTTGTTTTGGTCTAGGGACGAACCCGAAGAGAAGCGAGGTTGAGTCGCTAGTTAATAATATTTATAATATGTATGTACTTAAACTTATATATGTATAGTGTACCAACTATCTGGTATCCTTAACACAAGCCTCGTAGCTTATCATGGAACTAGATGGTGCTGTGTATTAATATCTCAACAACAACATATTAAATTAGGTATATGCTAAAATTTACAATCACCATGTAACAGAGAAGAAGCATTGCGTCCAGTGAAGAAAACATTCTCGATGTGCCAAAATCACTAGAAGACCTACCCGTAGCAGAACCCATACATCCAGGTCATACATTATTGCAGCCGAGCTTGAAAATGTTGAAGTCGCAAATAAAATATCCACACCAGCAAGACAGTGCTCTTGTGTATGGGAATTTGGATAATCTTGGTATAACGTGAGTTTTTAAAGTATTTTACAACTTTTAAACACAAAGAAAATATTCTTAAACTTTTCTCTATATAGTCAAATATGGCACTAATAAATCAGATTTTATTGTTTTATTATTATACATACGAAAGTATGTGTGCGTGCGTACGTGTGTTCGTTCATGCGTGTGTAAGTAGGTACGGGTGGGCCGAAGTTACGAATTGTACATAATGTAATCATTTACTCTTTGACGAATTTGACAATATTTGAGATTAGCCATTTGCGATAGATATTATAGTGCACAAGACATAATATTAGGTCACAAGTAAGTGCACTTTCTAGTCCTTTCACTCTCATGTCCTGGTATACGACAATTTCACACCGCTGGAGAGAAAAAAAGTGTAGAACCGCTGGCTTTATGTTCTTCCTCAAGGCTTTTAATGAGAGTTTTTAGCTGGATTTATATTTGGCCTGACCAAATACTAGAATTTCATGGTGTCTATCCATAGGTTACATTGTTCTAAAGATTTTTCATTCAAAAATAGGCATCTATAGGCATCATTAGAGGCGATATTAAGGCGATGAATGGCCCCATCTGGAAATTTAATTTTCACTGTTGTATATTATGAACTCAATATTTTAGGTACGGTAACACAAATCAGCGGATATTGTACACGGATTTCAGAAAATCTAATGACTTGGTAAGTTTAAATTTAATATAAATACATTTTATCAGAAACTTAAGTTCAAGAGAATTATTATTCATATTAAAATAGCGTATTTAACAATGGCTTCAGCGTGGTGGACTATGTATATAACCTAATCCCCCTCGTATTTAAGGGAGGCCCGTGCCCAGCAGTGGGACGATAAAAAAAGGGCTAAATAGGTCTACATACAACAAACGCTTCGAAATTAGCCTTTCTGTTTTAATTCTAGCTTTTACCTAAGACCCTATGCCACTTATCGCTTCGTATCAATATGAAATTTTAAAACTAAGCTAACTAAGCAGACTAACAGTTAATTAAAGTATCAGTTAAGCAAACTAACAGCTAAGCAAACTAACAGTTATGCAAATTAGCAGTTAAACTAACTAACAGTTAAACTAACTACCAGTTAAGTAAACTAACAGTTAAGAAAACCATCTGTTAAGTTAACTGTCAGTTACGCAAACTGTCAGTTAAGCAATCTATCAGTTAAGCAAACTGTCAGTTAAACAAACTATCACTTAAGCAAACTACCTGTTTAATAAACTATGAATTAAGCAAACTAACAGTTAAGCAAACTAACTAACAGTCAAGCAATCTAACAGTTAAACCAACTAACAGTTAAACCAACTAATAGTTAAACTAACAAACAGTTAACCAAACTAACAGTTAAGCAAACTAATATTTAAGCAAACTGTCAGTTAAGCAAACTATCAGTTAGGCAAACTAACATTTAAGCAAACAAACAAACAGTTATACAAACAAATTTTCTAGTAAATTATTTTCATTGTTGTAAATTAGCTTGCTACTAATGTTAGCTAGCGTTAGCTATATAAATTTCGACAACTCGATAGAACCAGTTACTGCGTTTTCCCGTAGGAATGATAATTTTTCCTGTAGTAATAGGTGTCCGAAATGTCAACCCCGAGTATTAAGTTATCACTACACAAAATGTAGTTAAAATCAGTGCAGTACTTTTTGCGTAAACGTGCACATCGATTTGACTAAGTTAGTTTTATTTATTATATGTATATAGATAAGAATAGGTATTGCGAGTGTACCTTAGGAGATAATAAGAAAACTACTTTTAACTGTTTTTGTCAGTCAAAATTAGTTTTGACCACGAAAGAGTTCTGACTGCAACAGAAACATATACCTATCTTCTGTACTATAACAATACTTCTGAGACGTCAAAGTCTTAGTTGTTCACTTGGTTGCCCAATCAAGCGCGTTTCTTTATAACTTTAGAACTATTTGTTCAATATTTTTCTTCAACTTTAAATAGCGATTCCATTTAAAATTTTATTCGCCCTTAAGGTAAAATGTTTTATTTAAAAACCGGCCAAGTGCGAATCGGGCTCGCGCTCGAAGGATTCCGTACCATTATCTATAAAAACGGCAAAAAAAATCATGTCTGTTGTATGGGAGCCCCACTTCAATATAAATTTTATTTAAATCTAATTATTTATTTTTAAAGTGAATATATAACTAAATATTCTGTGAATATTTCAAGCGTCTACCTGTTGCCGTTATCAATATCGAGCAAAAACGAGCAAAAAAATCACGTTTGTTGTATGGGAGCCCCCTTAAATATTTATTTCATTCTGTTTTTTAGTATTTTTTGTTATAGTGGCAACAGAAATACATCATCTGTGAAAATTTAAACTATCTAACTATCACGGTTCATGAGATACAGCCTGGTGACAGACGGACAGACAGACAGACAGACACACACACAGACAGACAGGCGGACGGACAACGGAGCCTTAGTAATAGGGTCCCGTTTCACCCTTTGGGTACGGAACCCTCAAAAGAATGATCCTAGAAAACCAACTCACAATCAGCTAAACGTGGGCAAGCAATCTTAAAGAAGTTAAGAATACGAAATAAATTAGTTTTTTTTTTGTTTTTTTTAATAATTTAAAATTGAACAGGTGAACAAGCTGCTTCATGCCATAAATGAAGTCCAAGAAAAAAATTATGAGAGGTAAGATATTAAAGATACATGAATCATATAATAATTTTAAAATTATATGCTATTTAGTCCATATTATTTATCTGCGTACTTTTGAGTACAAAAAGTTTTGAGATCGGTTAACCACCAGTTTGTATTCAGACTGCTATTATAAATACGAAAGTTTGTACGTGCTTAATGTTCGCGTATGCTTCTTACTTTTTCACTCAAAAACGGCTGGATATATTGGTATGAAATATAGTATATAAATACACTATAACGTTTTTATTTAGCCTTCATCTTTATGTTGGGAAATGCATTTACGCATACTCCAGTAAACGTAGAGGTGGTTATGTGGGACTCACTGGCTATAAAAGCCAGTACGACCCACTAAAACCCAAGAAAACCTCTCCAGTCTTAATGGGGCGTAGCAGGATCGCTTACGCACTCAACCACGACGCTCCGACGTTAAGTCTGCAGAAGCAGATCACAACAACCATGGGGTTGCTCTAACAGTCCACGCTGCTATCAGAGAAGTACCAGGAGCAACCCGCATGGTATACCGCCTACCGAAGTGAGCCACCTCCCTGTGCGTTTCTTGGCTTTACGCCCGGCTGGATTGCCGGACGCTAATGAGCCCCCCACAACGATAAAGTGAACGCACATTGGGGTGAATATACACTATAACCTAGAGTAACTCGTAGGCTAATGATAGGTAACCAAGGGCGTACCCGAGACTTAGTCGTTTGTACACTATATACAAACAGATAGATGAGAACGAGAGAGATGAACACTATATATAAACAGAGAATCTCCTTTAACCTTTTGATGATTAATTATTATTATGCGAGTATAACTAATTCCTAATAATATTCTTAATCGTATTAGTAACATATTATTATTTTCAGAAAACCGCCTATGGTAACTTAAATTCTTAAGCTTATTAATATTTCTTATATTAATTCTTACACAATTTATCACTGTCTGCTATTTACAGCTTAGCTAAGTTAGCTTAATACCATCTTTATGACTAAGAAAAAGCAAAAATATCTAATATGAAAAACATATTATTAAAGATCTTAAATATGTAATTTTCGGCCAAAATAAACTTCTACATTATTTTATTACTAAAATAAATGTATAAAATGTATTTATGTGTATGCGACTTTACCTGTCTCATCCTGGATTCGAATCCCGGCGCTAAATATCTGTACCAAAAAGATTTTTTATTAAGAAAGCTGGCGATACACCCTCGACCCTCGCGTCTTAGAGAACTGCTGTTGAGCTTTTCAGTGGTCTTGATTTGTGATTCCATCACAAGATTGATGGTATAGAAGTTGTACGTGCGTTTACGCGTACATTTATGTATATATATATGATATTTTTAATGTAATTTTATATTCACAGATAATTATTGAGGTAGATCCAGCAAGTTTAGGTATATCACAGTAAGTATTTTTTACAAATAATTATATCTATCGATGAGAATATATATGAATGTTTATTTGTATGATTGTAAGCTAGTATTTCTAAACCATTCTTCCAATCGTGATGAAACTTTGGTGAGGTATCCTGAGTACGCTTGTGAATTTTCCTGGCCCAAAAAATTATTATACTGTGTATGTTTGTCCTCTATGAGTTCCTAAACCATTAATACATAGTAACGCACCTAAGCGAAGCAGAGATAAGTCGTATTGGATGAAATATTTTGAAACATCACATATAAAGGAGGTTGCGAATTCGATTCCAGCACGAATATGCATAAGCTAACAAAGACATTAACATGATTATGGCAGAAAGCGATCTGTGATTACATCTCTTCAACAAAAAAAAAATGAATTTGTTTAATAGAACGTGTACATAATACACACTCTTTTGTGTTATATAACTAATACCTCGCGTATCTGTACATTATTATTTATGTTATTCTAAGTGAAGTTTTGCGGCATCGGCTGAAATATGAAAAAGTGAAGGGCCATATTCTTTAACTTCCATGTACATATATAATTATACTGCAATAGAATAAATTATTTACTCAATTTCCTTATTGTATAGAAATTCAGAAAATTATCCAGAGGTATGTAGTGCTAAATTTTGCTCTAAATAATTAAGTCGCCCCTTTTTCACTCGTAAATTATTTATTTTTAATACTTTATGCTATACTCGTTTGAAATGCCTTGCCATTCTAAGTCTAAGGCAGAAAAAATCCGTCCATATCCATTAATTTAATGTTTTTTTTTAATATTGTTATTAATATTTAATGCTAAACTTAAATAAGAAACCATATTAAGAATTTAAGAACACAGAATGCGAATCTGCACTTCTTACTCGTATGTCATCACACACACACACACACACACACACACACACACACACACACACACACACACACAAACTATTTTTGCTATTATTTATAAGTTTTGGTTAATATTATAAAACTATTGAGTTGTAAAATTTTTAAGAAATTTTCTACGGAAGAGCAGGACATCCTGGCACAGGTATATATTTACTTAAAAGGGTGTCCCAACAACGGACTTAATGTATTTGAAAAACTCTTTTATTAATAAATCATTTTTGTTTTTTTTTTTTTTGTTTTTTTCATGTAACATGTCAAAGCACTCTAACCTCTTTGAAGTGAAATTATTGACATCTAGTCTTTCGAATGAAGGCTTCATTTTTTTTAATATTAATTTAGTAGTATATTACCTTAGTTAATATTACTTTATTTTTCATCTGTTTCACTATAGTAATATTTATTATATCAAAATAACTTTGACGATTATTTTAATTTTGCACAGGTAGCAGAAATTGAAAATAATGCCAACGAAATATTAGATGAGTAAGTTTGCAAATATATCACACTTTGCAATGACTTAATAAATGATAACTTAGAATTTATGTGAAAAAAATCTTGTGTAAACAAAAATGTACAAGGTCCAAGTTCGATAGCAGTAATTCTATACATATAATAAAATTCTAACTGAGTCGAATCTGTACATTAAATATTTTTTGGAAGATCTTATTAAAGTAGTATTATCGATACAGAGGCCGAATCTATAGTTTTTAGAATTTTTGTCTGTCTGTCTCTCTGTCTGTATATCTGGAACGCATCACGAAAAATCACTGGACATATTTCGATGAAATTTGGTCTGATGGTAGCTGTTTATCCGGGTCAACATTTAGGATATTTTTAATGCGAAAAAATATCTCATCTCTGAGAAATCTATACTAACCTAAAATTATTGTAGGTGCTAAATAATCAAATTATTTTTAAAATGGTTACTTTGTTTAAAATTAAATTAATAACTCGACAAGTTTTAAGTATAATAGGATAACCAGCAAAGTTAAATTTTGGGCTGGTTTTCAACTAAGTTTATTAATTATTGGTGTTCAGCCTCAACTTGGCCCGACTTTTACATCCAATTTAAGCTCCAATAAATCTTTCGTTGTGGTTATCTTCGTGTCCAGTGGCTTTGTATGAATGTTAATAGATTAATCAAGAGTAACTTAAAGTTTAACAAGTATATTTATAAGTACTAGTTCGTCTAGTTGTGAAAATACCATAATCATTGTTGAAAATTCGAGGAAAATATAATATATACATATAATTTACTTATCTATATAAGAAAAGTAGCTATTTCCAGAAAAAAAATATTGATTCACTAAAGCTCGTCATTAGCTACTAAACAAAAAATATCGGTTGACCGGATTGGTTTTGTCTTTGCTTATTTATATATAACATATTTATATATGTTAAAACTACAGCGTGTCGCCATTTTCTTTTTCGAACTTGGCTGGTGTCTTGTATAACTTGTTTTTTTTTTAAATCACGCTTTTCCTTATTAAGTATAGAGGAAATGCAATATTATCACAATATTGTGTGTTGGGTGTCGACTCCTAACGCTAAGCAGAACAATTCACTTTACACAGTCATCGGACTTGGAAAAAATAGCGAAGTAAATAACTCAATTTAAATACAGACTCCGCAACGTTATTTCCATAGAATAAGAAGACGACGGTCTTATAAAAAAATAAATACCATTTTTACGAGTACTATATTTTAAACGAAATTGAGTCTGAAGTAAGATTTTAGAGTATTTGACCTAACGTTTTCTTTTATATTCGGACTCTTAATATTTTAACTATTCTGTTTTAGACTTTAGATATATTTTTAATTCATTTGAGGTTTTATAAAAAAATAATTAAAATGACATAGATTATTATATTTCCAGTCCTAATGATGTTGTAGAAGATGATTACTCAGTAAGTTTATATAAATTTAATGAACCACTTTTACTAATGTTTTTTTTTTCACATGGTTCATGATATAAAAGCTTAGATTTTCACCAAAATTAAAACGATATACCGTTAAGAAGACTATTATAAATGCGAAAGCTTGTGTGTACGTTTGTTATTTCATCACGATGTACGGATTTGAATGTTTAGTATACTACGAGTAATATACTACGGCCTATAGCAATTTGTTAGGAATCGCTTTTGATTTATTAGGAATGCACCCAAGTGAAGCAAGAGTAAGTCGTTAGTTTTTAATAATCTTAAGTGGTACTATAATTTTTAACTTAAATAAGTTAAAAATAACTAGTTACTTTTAACTAAAAATGCATTAAAGCATACATAGCTTTATTCTATCTCGTCGCCGTTGATGTATGAGACCTTTTCATCTAATCAAGCGGAGTATTTAATTCAACCAATTAATTAGTATCGCGTGAGGACAGGCTTTATCTCTATTCTAATTCAGGAAAGCAGTCGTAATTTAAATTAACAGTATTAATTTTATGTAAATTTAGGAATTCGTGCATAGTATCTGTAATTAAAATTACGAAACATGATGGCTCTTCGCTCTAAGACTTTCAATTAAATAACCAATGAACCGATAAATATATTTACATTTATAATATTAACTAGCGACTCACGCTCGCTTCGCACATGTTCGTCCCTAGGTACATTTTCACGGTTAGATATGTTTATACATAAATAGTAGCTTGCTACTCCTATAATATTCATTTAAATGTCAGTGAAAGTCCCGTCAAAACCGGTTAAGCCGTTTTGGAGATTAGCCGGAACGAACAGACATACAGATAGACAAAAATTGTAAAAAATGTTGTTTTGGTATGTGTACCGTGTATACATCCATATGCATTTAGTAAAAAAGCAGTTATTTTAATATTACAAACAGACACTTCAATTTTATTTATCTGTATAGGTAAAAAAAGATAATATTATTTAATTCTGCGTGAATAGATAGAAACACGAAGAAAAAGTAAGAAGATAAAAAGTAATTATAGACACCGTGACTCGTCTTTCGAGAGAACCAGTTCAGAAAGCTCCTCGTCGTCCAGATCTTCTGACTACGAAAGGAATCCTGGTAACCCCTACACTGTAGGGAAGGATAAATACAAACAAAACTGGCTTTGGAACCATTTTGTAAGGAATTTAACAACTTTTAAAATTTCTTTCTATCTCCATTCGTTTTTCAAGCTTGCAAAATATTGCTATCTAAAAATAAAATTGTAATAATAGTTATTTATTATATTAGTATCTATATGAATTATTTTAAAAAGTTAAGTCAGAGAATATGCATAGGATGAACCTCAATAATAATTAAAAATTTAAAAAAATATTACTTTTTTTTGGATAGATACTAAATTTGAAAAACAAACTTGCAAAAATGTTTGCACCTTCATTTTTATGAAATCTTTTCAGGAAGTTTAAATATAATATCTCAAAAATATACATAACTATGAAATTATAAATTAAGAAAATCTACACTTAAATGATATAATTCATTACTTACATTGGTACCAACTACTTTAGTTAATAAGTAATTACTTTATAGATGGATGGTGACCATATGAACGTAAATCCACACGCACCACCCTTCGCCAGTGTTGGACCATCTGGCGCCTCTTTATTCTTTGGCAGAAAATGGTGGTATTTTAATCAAGTGGGTAGTAATGAATTAATTATCATATAATAAAATTTATTTATATTAAAACATATAATAAAATTCTGAGTCGAAATTGTACATTAAATATTTTGTGAAAAATCTTATTGAAATAGTCATTCTTATCAATACAGAGGCCAAATCTATAGTTTTTAGAATTTTTGTCTGTCTGTCTATGACCATATCACGAGAAAACCACTGAACAGATTTTGATGAAATTTGGTACGATGATAGCATATAGGATCCTTTTTATTTCGAAAAATATCTCATTTCTGAGCTAAACGTTAAAACATAAGTAGGGACAAACCCGAGCAGAGTCGCTAATCTACTTATATAAAAACTAGCGACTCACCCTCGCTTCGCTTCGGGTTCGTCTCTAGAAAAATACAACTCTATCCCACGGGAACCGTACATTTTTCCGGGATGATATGTAGCCTAAAGCTTTCCTCGATAAATGGACTATCCAACACAAAAAGAATTTTTCAATTCCATCGAGTAGTTCCTGAGATTAGCGCGTTCAACCAAACAAACAAACAAACAAACAAACAAACAAACAATCAAACAAACTCTTCAGCTTTATAATATTAGTATAGATTGGATTGCTATTATAATCGCAAAAATTTATATGCGAGACTCCTTGGAAGTTCGTCCGTTAGAACGGTTGATGGTATTTGGATGAAATTTAGGACACTAAGCCTGGAGTTATACATAGGATACTCTTAGGGACGAATAAATCGCTAGAAAAAAATAAATAAGAGCGTGGTGGCATTATAATCTTTTTATTTAATTGTCTATATTAATAATGTTGACTCAAGATTTTTCAAATAACTAATTTTTACCTAGGGCTTCGGATGCGAGGCACGTCAACAAAATGTTGCATAAGTGCTCCAGAATATAAGCTAGCTCGTTTACAAACACTCAAATCCGTTGAAGTTTCAAAGATAAACTCATAAACTTTTGTATTACAATAGTGTGGGCAGGGTAATAATTGAATAAGGATAAATAACGTACCATATAGGATAATGAAACTCCATGTTTATAAAAAACTTCCTATACAAACTTTCATCCCCATTTTCACCCCCTTAAAAAAAATTCGAGATTAAAACTATCCTATGTCCTTCCCAGGATCTGAAGCTATGTTCTTAATAAATTTAACCTAAATCGACTTAGTAGTATCGGAGTTTATTCGATACAAACAAACAAACAAAAAAATGTTTCCTCTTTATAATATTAGTACCTATAGATAAACCTGCAAAATGTTTAGGTCTACCAGGTTTTTGTTAACGTTGATAAATTATATAGTTAGTATAATATGAACGATATTTTATAAAATCATTGCTTTCTTAGATTTACGTGAATATTTGACATTTTGTAAGAAACTATGTTTTCGGATTATGTTTCTCCCATGACCATTGAGCATGTGTAAAATATAAAATAAAACTACGACAAAATCTGAATATATATCATTGCTTTTCAATTTTATGTAGTCAAACACCTTAAAAAATCGTTATATTGACTTACAGTACTTATTGTTTAAAAATAGATTTTACAAATAAACATGTTTCCAGTAAATATTTTACTACTATTTTCCACATTAAGTTAAATTAGATTTTAAATTTTATTAAATGCTTTGTAACATTTGTTTCTAATATTATATTCTTTGTACATTTCTTTCAGGACGACTTCAAACCTCTTAATTGACAACAAATAAATGGATAAAGCTGTCAAATTGTTTTAGTTTCCCTTCGAAATTTTATTTCCAGTCGAAATATTTTTTGGAAAATCTTATTGAAACAGTCATTATTATTGTCACAGAGGCCGAATCTGTACCTAGTTCTAAAAAATTTTGTTTGTCTGTCTGGGAAAGCATCACGCGAAAACCACTGGGCAGATTTTGATGAATTTGGTATGGTGATAGCTGGATATCCGGGTCAACATATAGGATCCTAGAAATCTATACTAAACGTTAAAACATAACATGGGCCGAATCCGAGCGAAGCAAGAGTGAGTTGCTAATTTGCTTATATAAAAGAGCAGTAAAGGTAGTGGTAGTCCAGTGGTAACGCGCTTGCTTGGGAAACAAAGTGCAGTGGGTTCAAGTCCCGGATTTTGCACCTCTGATATTTTCATGCGCGAATAATTTCAACAGAATTACCACTTGCCTTACGGTGAAGAAAACATCGCTAGGAAACCTACATGCCTGAGAGAACCTACCTAGCTCGCATTTGGCTAGAGTGGTGGACCATGGCCTGATCGCCCTCAAATTGAAAGGAGGCTTCACTTGTGCGCAACAATGGAACATTAAAAAGAGCTGGATACATACATGTACATTCGCTTGTTATTCTTTTTCAGGTTTAGGGTTATGTTATGATAATTAATATATGTAAAAATGACAATCGTGAAAAAAATTAAGGAGGATTTTATATTTTCTTGGATTTAAATTTTAAATTCACATACAGATAGATCATTGTAATATTATGTTTGTCCGACAAAACATTCATTGTTATTTAAAACACAGTGATAGACACGAAATAAATACTAGAAATAAGGAAAAATTGGTATCGCCTAGCTTTCGCCTTCAAAAAGTGAAGAGATCGTTTATGGGGCAAGGTGTACGCATGTATAATAGAGTTCCACAATCGATTTTGAGCTTGCCACTTAAACAATTTAAGACTAAAATTAAAAATGTATTAGTGACTAAGGCTTATTATACAGTAACGGAATACTTCGAAGATATCAATGTGTGGAACTAATCTGGTTGGGTCTCACGTAGGATAAATATATAATAATTATTGTATTACAATATTGTACACAATTTTTATTTTAAAAGAGCAACTGTTGAGTTTCTCGCCGGCTCTTCTCAGCAGAACTGCTTTCCGAGCCGGTGGTAGCTTCCTCACGGACTGACTACACTGACATTTAATTTAAATTTAAAATGTAAAATTGACGATTCAAAAGTGCTTGTAAAAGTCTATTTGAATAAACTATATTTTGATTTGATTTGATTTGATTTGATTTGATCTCCTATCCTAAAACATAGGACACTATTTTATCTCAATGATTAATTTTTAATGCATATAGCTTAACTTCAATTATAAAAAACTAAACTAATTTTGAAATTATCAATAGATGGCGGTGCCGAAATTCATGAAAGAAAAAAAATAAAACACATTTCATATGAGCAAAAACGCTGGGTAAACCTATTTATACATAAATACTGTCAGCAAGTAAGTGAAATATTTGGGGTCTGGCTTTGTAGGATATCGGCTAAAAGATTCTTACCTGGAATCACACCGAATTCTTAGTTAATTTTTTTCACATTTTACCTCCCATTTTACGTACATGCTAAACCTGAATAATCCCCTTTAAAAAGACCTCGTGAGAGACCTTTGCAAAGTGAGGGTAAACGTAAAGGTCGCAAGGATTTATGTTGAAACTTGAAACTTTTAATCCATTTCCCAATCGGACTGAATTATAAATTAGTCTACGTATAAAATGGAATTCGAATAAAATTCAGCCCACGTCTTAGCCGAATTTGAAAGAAATGAAAAAATATTACTTATTGAACGTTCGCAACTTCAGTAAGAAAACTTGAACAATTTAACTGTAGAATATAAAAATAGAATCAATTTATTAAAGTAGTGTTCAAACAGTGGTCGAAATTAAACCATAATAACTTTTATTGATAACACTTAAGCTAAAAAAAAGAGAAAATCGGTCGACAAACAGAGGAAAAAAAGGTACTGAACTATTTTGTCTTTGCCTATCTATATTTAAAAAAAACTAACTTTAAAAAAATTGTTGATAACACTAAAGCTCGTCAATAGCTACTAAACATGACGACAAGTTTGCTCAGTTCGTAGTGATTCTACTTGCTGTGCCAGCGGTCGCGGGTTCGAGTCCCGATGGGGGCATTCATATATGTGATGAGCATGAATATTTGTACTGCAGTCATGGGTGTTTACATTTATAATGTGAATGTATTTAAAGTTGTATATGTGTAGTGTATCAAATATCAGCTGGTTTTCATAACACAAGCCTGGTAGCTTAACATGGAACTAGATGGTGCTGTTTGTTAATGTCCCAACGTATTATTATTATTTAAAAAAAACTAACTTTAAAAAAATTTATTGATAACACTAAAGCTCGTCAATAGCTACAAAACAAAAAAAAAGAAAATCAATTAACAAACAGAGAAGAAAAATGTACAGACTTGTTTTGTCGTAACGTCAACAGATTTATTTAATTAATGCTTAAATTATAGTATTATTGATGCATAAACTGTAGTAGAGGTTGAGGAAAAATTAGTCAATAGTGCAGTTGATGAAACTATTGTTTCTTGGTTTGATTTACAACTACATGACCAGAGAAAAACACAACTGTCGTATCTATTACAGATGGTGTTTTTACGCAACAATTGTAAAATTTTATAAGTGTAGTATGATTCATAGTATAATTGGTATAAGAGTAATAATGGTAATATAATTGGTAAAAGCGAGTTTTTCATACGATAATTAAATTAAATACTTGTCAACTTTAAATATTTTGAGGATTGTATATTATAAAATAAATACTTTACTCTTATAACCTACTAGCGACTCAACTCTCGTCCTACGACCTCTCGTAGGTCGCTAGGGCTCGTCCCTAGCTTGCTTCTCCAATACAAACTTTCATACCCATTTTCACCCCCTTAAGGAATGGTTTCCGGAATAAAAAAATATCCTATATTCTACCCAGGATCTCAAAATATCTTCTTACCGAAATTCATCTAAATTGATCTAGTAGTTTTTGAGTTTATAAGTTAAAAACTTACAAAAATACAAACCTTTCCTTTTATAATAGTAATGTAGATGCACGTTTACCTTCAAATATTCCAAATCGTTCAGGTATGATATCTAGTGCTATAAATAAATTGGACTCGTCATGTCTCTTTGTAAACGCTGGAGCACAAACTCTTTACAGAACATTCATTTCCTTTGAATCCATTTTCCGTGCGACACGTGTCTGAAGAGAATCTTCCGTTTTTGAACTGACCAAACCTTATAAATTTAAAAATCCTACGCTCATTCCATTAATTTAATAAAAAATAACCCAAATATTTAATGTAGTATGATGGGTGTCGTCCTAGAATTTTGTTAAATGGTCTATATGTACAGTAACACTTAGTTTTTATTAGAAACGCTTATGATCCAACTATAATAAATCTCAATGTCGCTTATTACTATGACGAAGGGAGCAGGTTCTATTCTTGTGTGGGGTTCAGATTTTAATACCTATTTAAATACCAAAAAAGGATCTCGCCATTTGTTTGTATGTAGGAGATAAACTTTAAAGCTACTAAATTTGTAATTTTTTAACCATATTTAAAACTTTTTCACTTACTAATACATTAATTGAAACATATTAACTAGTTTTCGTAATACCTGTAGAGTTCACCAACTCGCATTTGGCCAGCGTGGTTATTTCTCGTATGAAAGTGGCTTATATGCATTAGTACGAAGAATTGTTATCTACTAATATACTAATATTATAAAGCTGAAGAGTTTGTTTGTTTGTTTGTAGGTCGGTCGGTCGGTCGGTCAGTCGTTCGTTCGTTCGTTCCTTCTTTCATTCAGGAACCACAAATCCAATTTGAAAAATTCTTTTTGCATTGGATAGCCCGTTAACTGAGGAAGGCTATAAGCTATATATCATCCCTGAAAATGTACGGTTCCCGTGGGATAGATTTGTTTTTGTGGGTGAGTCGCTAGATATTAATATAATATGTACTAAAGTAAAGTGAACTTTGAGAATTCAGAATTTAATGAAAACATTTAATATAAAATACTAATAATATTATTAAATACCAGCTTTTCTAAATCGGTATTAAAATTGAACCCCACATAAGAACAAACAGTACATATTACTCATTTAATATAACATTTGATTAGAAATTCACTCCTTCCTTGGCCCTGTCATATCCTAAAGGTCGCGTATTATTACTATCTATTTTGGGCTCATATCTTTCCTTGCTGAATTACATCTCTATGGCTAATGTTGTCAAACCCATATTTATTATCGTATCGTAGTACGAGTTCGTCTTTCAAATACGAAGGAAGCTAAGCTATATAAATAATTTAAAGAGGTAGTTTGTGAATTTGTGAGGTTGTAGAGGGTAATCTCTGGATCTACTAAGCCGATTAAGATGAAATTTGGTAAGAAGATAGTTTGAGGCCCTGGGAAGGACATAGGATACTTTATATCCCGTACATCATCTCTTAAGGGGGTGAAAATGGGGATGAAAGTTTGTATGGGGAATCAACCTAGGGACGAACCGAAGCGAGAGTGAGTCGCTTGTGTAATAATAAAATAATCTTTACATTTTAATTTACTATGTATCCATCTGATACTAATTCTGCCTTACCTTCCGTTTAGATTTTAGTAGATTCGAATCCTGCGTGAGGAATATGTATTTTGATCATTTATACATTTATTTAAGCTTAAATTGGTTATTCTGGTGGTCACGAGATGAATGTGCAAAAAAATATTAAGAACGTGACTAATAGTTCTTAATATTCTGGGTTTTGGGCAGATTTATACGTATGTATTTAATATCGAAAAAAAAAAGTCAGTGAGTAGGTACTTATGTACGCACCTAAGAAGTTATACTTCTTTGGCGTAACAGAACAACAATAGCTAAAGATTTCATCCATCCTGTAAGTCACAACTCTCTGTTTATCTAAGGAATGCAGCTAACTTCATCATGTCGTTTTTTGGCTGTCGGTGTGCGCACGAATCGTAAAAATGTTACTCTCATATTTTTTTCCAAACGTGCCAAAAGAAGTATAACTTTAAAAAAAGTTATATAAATCACAATCATAAGTACAAACTTATAGCAAAACTATTTTCAAAGAAATTTACGCTACGAATCCCCACCCACGTCAAAACAACTCAAATAACAGAATTTTGAGACCAAAACGTTCAAACGTTTTCTTGATACAAATATGTATTAATAAAGTTAAGCTATTGCCAATATCTGGTTTTATAAAACTGAAGGAGTGTATCTGACAGTAAATGATTCGGATACCATCGATTATGATTTTCAGACGGGAGCAACGAAAAAATATGACAAATTGATTTGTTGCTTGCTGCAATATAATATATCATCGTCATAGCTTCTAGCTATATAATTGGTTAGTTAGTTTTATCTATACTTATCTATATATACATAAAATGCTTTGTCCTGACTGACTGATCGATCAACGCACAGCCTAAACCGCTGGTCGTAGAAACGTGAAATTTAGAGGACATATTCCTTATACAATCTAGGCATCCGCAAAGAAAGGATTTTTCTAAATTCATCCCCTAAGGGGGTAAAATAGGGGATTAAAGATTGTATGAAACTCTGTCATTCTTAACACGAAATACACGGTAAGTGGTATTCGGCTTTAAGATGAAAAATAAGAAATATATGTATTAGATTTTTTTCGAAATTCATCCCTTAAAAGGGTAAAAGGGGGTGATGAAGTTTATATGGGCAAACAATTATTTATGATCAGAATTACTTGAAACTTGGTATTAATGCTCTTCAATACAATTAAATAAATATGTGTTATAGATAAAAAAATGAAATTGTTGCGTTCATAAACTAATAATATTGTCTTTACTCTCTAACTATGTACATTGTTGATTATCTGTGGTTACTGTGAATATCTCTCAATTAAACGTTCGTTGCAAGCATCTTTTATTTAATTAATCTTTTACTATTTTATTAATATAAAACAACAGGTTATGGGCCCAGACCCACCTGATTCTTCCAAATTAAATATTTTGACATAAAAATTGATAAAAGTAAAAAAATATATATTACAACATTCATCAAAGTAACGTCGCAACGTGGCCGTCGTACATAAAAAGCGTCTTCATCAGCCGAAAAGATGTCTTCAAATCATACAATGACTATGATAGAAAAGCTGACTGGAAGAGACAATTATGCTACCTGGAAGTTTACGGTAAAAACTTACCTTGAGCACGAAGAATTGTGGAATTGCGTGGCAACGACGTCAGGTGAGGAAGTTGATATAAAAAGGGACACTAAAGCGAAATCAAAGATAATTTTATTAGTTGATCCCATCAATTATATACACATACAAGAAGCCACAACGGCAAGAGAGGTGTGGGATAATTTAGCCAAGGCTTTCGACGACAACGGATTGACCCGCCGAGTAGGACTGTTGAGAGATTTAATCACCACCACACTAGATGGATGCCAAAACATTGAGGACTACATAAATAGGATAATGACAACTGCCAATAAGTTGAGAAATATTGGTTTTATTGTAAATGATGAGTGGTTAGGAACATTACTACTAGCCGGATTACCAGATATGTATCAACCAATGATTATGGCATTAGAAAGCTCAGGTTTGACAATAACAGCTGATTCTGTAAAAACAAAGCTTCTTCAAGATGTTAGAAAATCAGAGACTACTGCGCTGTATGTTAATAAAAGTAAAATTAACTCGCAGTATACCAAACAAGCTTCAGAAAAGATAAATAAACCTAACAAAGGTCCGAGGTGTTATATATGTAACAAATATGGACATATAAGTAAGAATTGTAGAAACAAAAAGAAGGAACATAAATTAAATGAGAACTCTGGCTACGTGGCTGTATTTACTGCATCAACAACTAATGACAATGGCTGGTATGTGGACTCAGGGGCATCAATGCATCTAACAATGCACCGTGACTGGCTCTATGATGAAATACCACCTCCGGTTAACACTATTAAAGTGGCTGATGACAAGAAACTTCCTGTGAAAGCATGTGGCAAAGTGAATCTATATGTTATCAATAAGAATGGTAAATCTGAAATGATTATAATACAAAATGTTCTTTATGTTCCTGAACTAGCCACCAACCTTCTTTCTGTAAGTCAAATAATAAAGAATGGCTGTCAAGTGCAATTTGACAAAGATGGTTGCAGAATATTTAACAAAAATAATAAACAAGTGGCAGGTGCAAAATTGACAAATAATATGTATCGGCTTAATACACACAGTGTTCCAGCATACATGTCTACAACTATAAAAAATGATGCTTACTTATGGCATCAGAGAATGGCACATTTGAACTTTGAAGACCTAAACAAATTAAGTGAAAGTACAGGGGTAAAAATTGAAAACAAGGATAAAGTTGTATGTATTTCATGCTTGGAGGGAAAGCAGTCAAGAAATCCATTTCCTTCAGAAGGTTCCAGAGCAAAAGGCTTGCTAGAACTCATACACTCTGATGTCTGCGGTCCCATGGAGGTCCAGTCACTGGGAGGTGCACACTATTTTGTCACTTTCATCGATGACTTTTCCAGGAAAGTATTTATTTATTTAATAAAAAATAAATCAGATGTTTTTGATAAATTTAAAGAATTTAAAGCAATGGTTGAAAAACAACTCAATTTGTCTATAAAGACAATTCGTACAGATAATGGTAGAGAATATCTAAGTAATGAGTTCAAATCTTTTCTAATACAATGTGGAATTACTCATCAAACTTCCACACCCTACACACCCCAACAGAATGGGCTAGCAGAAAGAATGAACCGCACAATACTAGAACGAGCACGTTGTATGTTATTAAATGCTAATTTACAGAAACAATATTGGGCGGAAGCAGTGTCAGCAGCAACATATATAACAAATCGATGTCCAACAAAATCAATTTCATACACTACTCCTGAGGAAATGTGGTCTGGAAAAAAGCCTAATTTGAAACATCTTAGAATCTTCGGCTGCGAGGTTATGGTGCACATTCCCAACACAAAACGTCAAAAATTGGATGCTAAGGCAAGTAAAATGATTTTTGTTGGTTATTCAGATACAACTAAAGGCTACCGAATATTAGATCCTAAAACAAGAAAAATTCTTATTAGTAGAGATGTTGTGTTTATGGAAAATTCAATAAAGAGGAAATTTAATATGGTTCCGCTGACAGAAAATTTAAATAATAATAATAGCCATGATAATGTAATAAATGAAGGTAAAAAATCAGATAGTACAGAAATGCAATACACACAAAAACCTAGCGAGTCAAATTTGTCCTCAATGACATCATCTGATGCTGAGTCCTTTTTCTCTGATGATGATCCTTTGTATTTACCTGACAGAGAAATAAATGTAGATCAGTTTAGTAATATAACTACTAGATCTAAAAGTAGGAATGTAAAACATGAACCTAATACTTACCTTTGTCAAGGTGGAGATCTACTAAATGACACGCCAAAGACTTACCAAGAAGCGCTCTCATCTCCAGATAAAGAAAAGTGGGAAAAATCTATACAAGAGGAACTGAAAGCACACAGTAAGAATGAGACTTGGGAGCTGGTGGAGAAACCGAATGGAATAAAAATAATTGGATGTAAGTGGGTTTTCCGTGTGAAAAATGAGTCTTCGGGGCCACTGTATAAGTCAAGACTCTGTGCCATGGGATGTTCACAAAAGCACCAGGTTGATTACACAGAGACATTTTCACCTACTGTAAGGTATGATTCTGTAAGAGTATTGCTTTCTAAAGTGTGTCAAGGTAATTTAAAAATGATACAGTTTGACGTCAAAACTGCATTTCTCTATGGAAATATTGTTGAAGATATTTATATGACTCCACCAGAAGGTTTAGATATACCTGAAGGGTTAGTTTGTAAACTTAAAAGATCCTTGTATGGCTTAAAGCAAGCACCTCGATGTTGGAACCAAAAATTTGATTCAGTCTTGAAGAAATTTGGTTTCACTAATAGTCACTCGGATAAGTGTGTATACACTGGTGAGTTAAATGAAACTAAAGTATATCTAATTTTATATGTAGATGATGGATTAATAATTTCAAAAGATAAAATTGTATTGGATAAAGTAATTAATGCTTTAAAAGAAAATTTTGAAATAAAAGTCTATGAACCTAAAAACTTTGTTGGACTTGAAATAGAGAGAGGTGAAAACTACATATTCTTACATCAGACTAAATATATAGAGAAATTACTAAATAAATTTAATATGACTAATGCCAATGGAAACAATATACCAGTTGACCCAAACACTAAGTTGGAAAAGAACACATTGGAAATAGACAAGAAAATACCATACAGAGAAGCAGTTGGCTCTTTAATGCATTTAGCTATTGTAAGTCGGCCTGACATTATGTATGGTGTTAGCTTGGTGAGCCGATATCTTGATTGTTTTCATTATAGTCACTGGAATGCTGTCAAAAAGATTATCAAATATCTTAAAGAGACTAAAAGTTATGGTCTATACTATACACCTAAGAAACCAAATATAGTAGAATGTTACAGCGATGCTGACTTTGCTAATGACATTGAGACTAGACGGTCAATGACTGGATATGTGTTCATTAAGAATGGTGCTGCAATAACTTGGGCCAGCCAACGTCAACAGAGCATAGCACTGTCAACAACTGAGGCAGAATTTATGGCAGCATGTAGTGCGACAAAGGAAGTTATTTGGTTGAAGAAACTTTTATTGGATATAGATGAATATCATCAAGAATCTATAAGTCTTAATATAGATAATCAAAGTGCAATTTCAGTCATAAAAAATGATAATTATCATAAACGATGTAAACATATTGATGTTAAATATAAGTTTGTAAAAGAAAAATATGAAGAAAAAGAAATCAATTTAAACTACATATGTAGTAATGAACAAACTGCTGATATATTTACAAAACCTTTGCCTAAAAGTAAATTTCAATATCTGAGAAGTAAAATGGGTATTTGTAAGTTGTAATTAACTTTTCTGTAACATTATATCAGTATTATTCTGTTTCAATCTCAATATGTATATATATTGTGATTTACATATAAGTTAACATGTTTGCTGTACATATTTTTGGATGTTAGCTTGATTTATATTTCATGTAGGTGTAGCATCTAATGTTATATTGTTATGATAGGGAACGCTACAATTTGGAGAGAGTGTTATAGATAAAAAAATGAAATTGTTGCGTTCATAAACTAATAATATTGTCTTTACTCTCTAACTATGTACATTGTTGATTATCTGTGGTTACTGTGAATATCTCTCAATTAAACGTTCGTTGCAAGCATCTTTTATTTAATTAATCTTTTACTATTTTATTAATATAAAACAACAATATGTATTTTAACATTTTTTGAAATTCATCCCAAAAGGCTGTCAAATAGGGGATGAAATATGTATGAAACTCTGTAATTGATGCACAGAAAATGGTATTTACCTTTAAAATAAAAACTAAAACAATACAGATATCATTTTTTTTTTCGAAATTTATCCCTTAAAAGGGTAAAAGGAGGTTATGCTGTTTATATAAGGAAAAAAATGTTTGTGATCAGAATTACTTGAAACTTGGTATTAATGCTCTTCAATATAGTTAGATAAAAATGTATTATAGATTTTTTTTAAATTCAGGTCCTAAGGGGGTAAAACTGGCCGGTGAAGTTTGAGTTGTTGAATATATTTAAATAGAGTAACATGGCTCAAGTTCTCTGTAAGTGCACACTATCTGTGTGAGATATAAAGCAGTGAACGGAAAATATTCCAAATCCAAAGGAAAATTGTGTGTAACTTTTCGGCCGGCCACAGCAGCGACAACTATAACAGACCTAGAGCGCGAGAGAGAGAGAGAGAGCCTTACCTATATTTGTGGTTGGTTTTTTTAGTGTAGATTAACTTAAGTGAATCTAGAGTTGTACTCTAGACATAATATTAAAAATTCGATATAACAACATAAAAATTCAATGGAAATTAAAACTGAGCAAATTTTTCAGTCCACGCGAGCGTAGCCGCAGGCAAAAAGCTACAACAAAATAAGAATGGCACTTTATATACGTAACTTAAAAAAGAAGGAGAAGGAGGAAGACTGTAAGCTTCAGGTGTACATAGCATTGGGTCTTTAAAAATAACGTAGATGTTAGCCTGTTAGTATGTTACTTAAAAAAACCCATATTAGCCATGTTGCCATTGTACTCTCTTCCTCTAACTTTGGAGAGATGGAGTAGAAAAATGTATAAAAAATACAGGTAGTGCAGCTTGCTAAATACCTAAAGCGTAAAATTAATTACAAAATATACGCTTAACATCTTTTAAAATACTGGATATTTTGAGTTACGATCGCTAAAATTAAATTTGTTTCCCTATATACTTTAACAAATAATAAAACTTACACAAACTTATTTTTGCAAGTAATAAAGTATGTATTGCGAAAAAGTTTATTTTTTTCGTCGTTTGATCGCGGGCGAAGCCGCGGGTTCTGCTAGTATATAATAAAATTCTGAGTCGAATCTGTACATAACATATTTTTTGGAAATCTTATTGATATAGTCGTTATTATAGATACAGAGGCCGGATCTATAGTTTTTAGAATTGTTGCCTGTTTGTCTGTCTGTCTGGGAACGCATCACGAGAAAACAACTGGACAGATTTTGGTGAAATTTACTATGATGATAGCTGGTTGTCCGGGTCAACATATAGCATAGAAATCTATACTAAATGTTAAAACGTAACTAAGGATGAATGATGATAACCAGGGACAATGAGTCGCTAGTGTCAAATACAATAATATAGTTTTATATGATAAGAAAAGAAAATTGTTACCATCTATCTTCATTTTGGCTTTATCGCCTTCTGATGGAAATAACTTCACTCTTAATCAAGTTTATGTAAGGTTTGAACATAATCCCCCCTAACGTGCCTTTACCTTGTCGTGGTGGGGGGGCTCAGTAGTGCCCGGCAATCTAACCGGGCACGAAGCTAAGAAACGCACAGGGAGATGGCCCACCTCGGAGGGCGGTGTACTATGCGGGTTGCTCCTGGCGTTTCTCTGATAGCTGAGTAGACTGTGGAGCAATCCCACGGTTGATGTGGTCTGCTTCGACAGACCTGTCGTCGGGATGTCGTGGCTGAATGCGTAAGCGATCTTGCGACGCCCCATTAAGACGGGGGAGGTTCCGTTGGGTTTTAGTGGGTAGTACTGGCTTTGCCGATCAGTCCCACACTTCATACCTAATTGCATTTCCCAACGTTAAAAAAAAGGTTTGAACACAATGTCACACTATGAATGTAAACATAAAAGCACAGAATGTGAGCTGAGCTCAAGCGATAACTTTGTAAATACGAGTATGTACATAACTGATTTCATTTGATAACAGGAAACATTTGCTTTGTTTTGACATACTAATTTCTTACCTCCAAAATGAAGTAAAATATACACCAATCTTCTATATCAATTGTACTGGTATAAATAAATTAGTACTACCATGACAAATTTACTCATAGTATGTTAATTTTGCGGCCAAACGAGTGAAATGGAAAAAATCTCATATCTCGAAAACTACTAAAATACCTTCGTCCAGATATTCATTTATTTTATTTTTTTAATTTTCCTAACCATACTTCACTCGTTGAAGAGACCTACGGACACAAAGCTCACGTCTTTAGAAGCATGTGCCTCGGTGACTATGTGCCATTTTTATTTTCTACATTTGAATACAGAATTGTCTAGCGCTTTACATGAGACACCTCTCTACAAACTACAGCAATATAGATCAAATAGGCTTCAAGTATAATGGCTTTGACATACGAATAGAAGGACTTAGACATGAACCCTAAAAACCAAATAAATATTTAATTCTCTATACTAATATTATAAAGCTGAAGAGTTTATTTGTTTGTTTGGTTGAACGCGCTAATCTCAGGAATTACTAATCCGATTTGAGAAATTCTTTTTGCATTAGATAGCCCGTTAACTAAGGAAGGGTATAGGCTATATATTATTCCGGTAAAATGTACGGTTCCTGAGGGATAGATTTGTTTTTGTCTAAGGACGAACCGTAGCGAAGCGAGGGTAAGTCGCTAGTACATACATATTACTACTTGTTTAAGCTTAAAATAACGTTCCTTTAAAACTTTAAAAATATATCAGACAATGTCAATTGTATTTTAAGTTCAAGAGCGAATCATTTAAATTCACAAAGTTCTCCCAACAAAGATGCCAAAATGCGAACAGTTCGTTTGAAAATGCACATAAACTGCAAGGTATAAAATTGTCAAAGTGTCATTCAAACTGAGCCATTAGCCGACCTGCGACTGCTTCCTGCCATGGATGTGTTGTAGTTTAATGGAAATATACATACATATTTGCAGATACATACATACATAGGTATATGGTTTTGCTTTAAATCGGTATTTTCATTTTTTACATCTTTATATTGAATCCTACTAATATTATAAATGAGAAAGTTTGTGAGGATGTGTAGATGTGTGGATGGATGAATGTTTGTAACTCTTTCACGTGAAAACTACTGAATTGATTTTAGTGAAACTTCACAATTTACATAGCTATGTATATTATACTGTTCTTTACGACTTTCCTCTTTCCTGATATATTACAGTTCATTTACTCATACAATTTATTAAAATTTTATAAAGCTATCTAACTTCAAATGACATTTACCACAAAACCCGAGCGTGGGATGTCACTTTGTGACGTCAAACATTTCCGTCTCTTATCTACTTACGTAAAATTCTTTTAAAAAGAATTTTTAAATATTCATACATATAATAAATTTGTAACTAATTACTGTCTGTACATGGAAGATATTTTATTACTGGGGGTCTTTAA
Organism: Fabriciana adippe; assembly: GCA_905404265.1. Taxonomy (NCBI): domain Eukaryota; kingdom Metazoa; phylum Arthropoda; class Insecta; order Lepidoptera; family Nymphalidae; genus Fabriciana; species Fabriciana adippe. The sequence continues at coordinate 14,014,038 of FR989984.1, read as the reverse complement.
TAACACAACAGAACCCAAAACAATGATTTTTAGAATTTTTGTCTGTTTGTCTGTGCGTTTATGCGCGCTAATCTTAAAAACATCTTAACCGATTCGGGTGCGGTTTTCACTCATATTATATTGTGAGAAACTTCATTTAATATTTAGTGTTTGCTTTATTTCAATCGATTCATAAATAAAAAAGTTACGTCAATTTAAAGAATCACCTAGGGACGAACCCGAGTAAAGCGAGGGTGAGTCGCTAGTTTAAGAAATATATTTTTAGAGAAAACCATCATACTAACACATATAACAAATATAAACTAAAAGAATAAAATAAATAGGATATAACACAAATAGAATTTAAAAGATCCAGTCCTTTAAAGATAGGGTAGATGCCTCAAGAAGGCGACCCAAACGTTATATAAACAAGTTTTATGTGGATACATTTTTGTTCACTTTACGCCAAGGTTATGATAAAAAAATTCAACATCATAAAGGCTTTTGGCATGAAAAGCGATTTCTTTGTTAGAATAAGTAGATACACCCAATAGATGATAGGGTGAGTCCATAGCCGAGTTACACATATAGATAAAAAACCTATAAAATATTTAATATCTTTCATACCGATTTAACATGTTTCATATCTTTTATATGAAAGATTTAATATCTTTTACATCGATACAAAACGTTAAAATCTATTACAGTTTCTGCAAAAATATTAATATTATTGTAAAATTTAAACGAGCAATTTTTGTTTATTTATTTATATTATACCGGCAATCTCGGAAACGATTCTAACGATTTCGTTGAAATATGGTAGGTGGGGGTTTTCGGGGGCGAAAAACCGATCTAGATTAGTCTTACGTATGGGAAAACGCGTATTTTCGAGTTTTCATGCGGTTTTCTTAATTATTCCACGCAAAATATGGTCGATAATTTCTTACAATCGGACATAAGCATCCTGGTCAAGTGGCCCAGGTGCAAGAGTTACAATTACAGGTCTCCGGGTTCGAATCTCGGTCAGATAATTTTTATTCTTTTTTGTATTTATTTAAGTTTTCAGTTTTTTTTTATGTAAAAAATTCGATATAACAAAAAAAAACTCCGACCGAAGCTCGGTCGCCCCGGTACTTATTGTAAATACAAGTTTCTCCTTTAGGAAAACTATACCTGCTCTATCAAATCAACTTTATCCGATAAATCATAATTACAAATATGTATATGAAATGCTATTTTACGGTTCTTGACTTTTAATAGTGCATTGAAAGTAATAAGAAAACTTGAATTGTACTTCAAAATGGAAACTAATACTAGTATAGGATTGTGGAAATGAAACGGGGCATTAAACTTTTTCTTGTTATAGCGGTGAGTAATTGTTACTGTAAGTAGGTTATGATCGTATTTATTTACATACAAACATACATAAATAATTCAAAAAAATTGAGTCCAATACTAAAAAAAATTATATACCTTACAGTATTTGTTAATTTTAATTTTAAATCTATAAAGATAAATTAGAGTGTCTGTTTGTAATATTAAAATAACCGCTTTTTATTAAATGCATATAGATGTATACACGGTACATATACCAAAACAACATTTTTTTTCAATTTTTGTCTGTCTGTTTGTTCCGGCTAATCTCTAAAATGGGTGGACCGATTTTGACGGGACTTTCACTGGCAGATAGCTGATATAATAAGGAGTAACTTAGGCTACTTTTATTTTAGAAAAAAAAATAGGGTCCCACGAAAAAAATTAAAACCAAATTAATAAATTAATTTTGTTTTGGGAATCAACCCAGGGAGGAACCCGAGCGAAGCGAGGTTGAGTCGCTAGTTATTTCATATATTTGCTTAATCGAAGAAAGTATTATTTTCATAAAATATTCTTACATTCATATAAAATAAAGCATTCAGACGAAAAAGGTACTAGTAAAAAGGACAAATGAGAAGCTTCATTGAGCAAAATGCAGAAAATTTTGTTGTACAATTTAATTATAATTGTTACCCCTTTCAGTTCGTATTACATCCTTGTGATGGCGTCAGCCTCAGGCGACAACTCCAACATATTACTGTAAGACATTTTGCTTACCATTTTTTACCCAACTATCCCAGAAAGAAAGTAATGTTTTTCGAGTATATATAATATTATATTTCTCTATTTTTAAAGTAAAACTTATTTCGAATCGTTGTTATTTGAAACTCGATGAAACGGAAATGCGACACGAGAAAGTGGCAACACATAAGTATATAGAATTAAGCCGCCGTGAGAATGAGATAGAATACATTACTCGTTATTATGACTAATTGTTGTCATGGTAACCGTTGTTATTGTCTGTCAAATGATATATGTATAATATTATATTATTTCCGTATAAGATATTCTATAAAAATATGATTGTAATATGCCCAATATGCCTTATTTAATTATTGTTTTTTTTTTTTTTTTATTGCGATATTTGCCAAAGAAGTTTTACTTCAACCGCGCGTACACGCAGACATTTTATGCTATCTTTTTATTTATGATTTGCAAGTTTTATCATTGTAATGACCTGTTATTATTCGTTCTTCTTAACATCATGAGCTATTTTTACATTAGAAAGTGACGAGTAGTAAATAAATAGATTGAAATATAATATAAATACAATGATGTGATTTTTTCTATAAGTACATATAGCTTACATTCTTGGGCATATCATGGCTTTTTTTCGCCGTAAAGCGAAGCCAGGGCATTTCACTAGTACAATTTAAATAGATAATTATGGATATGGTTGTTATTCTAAATAAAATACAAAATATGTTATCTAGAACTAATGAGCTTACAATTTTTAGGATTCAAGATTACAGAGCTTGAACCATGAATTTTTACCTTTCGTAAGTTGAGTATACTAATAATACTTTATTTTAGTTACTTTTTTAGGTGATATTATATAGATAAGTTGTCGTAATTCTCATTCGACGTCTGGCGTAGCGGTTATGTATCTGTGTCTACGCCGGAGGTTATAGTTTCTACTTCCGATTTACATAAGTACTCATAATATACTAGTGTTTTCCCGCGGCTATAACCCGCACTACATTAATGTATTACTATATCTACATTAATCATCTATAGCTTATCTATTACTCTGATATGTTAGCTATATTACTGTAAAGTTTCATTAAAATCCTTTTAGTTGTTTTTATGTGAAAGAATAGATAAAAAACGTACACCCATAACATAACATATATCCTCACAAAATTTTGCGTTAATAATATTAGTGAGATTGTATAATGTATACTATACAAATTGATATAGTAATGTAAGTGTGCATCCGTTTGTTCTTAATATGTCTTCAAATCTGGTTCAAGTCAAAGGTTAATTGTTAAATTTTAAATAAGTAAAATAAATATGTTTACACATTAACACACAACACCATCTAGTTCCATGGTAAGTTACGAGGCCTGTGTTATAGATACCAGATAGTTGATACACTACACAGTACACATATATAACTTTAAATACATACGTATTATAAATATAAACACCTATGTAAGGAGTACAAAAATTCGTGCTCATCACACAAATGAATGCCCCCAGCGGGACTCGAACCCGCGACCGCTGGCACAGCACTACAAACTGAGCCAAACGTGTCTTCGTTTTATACTATTTATACTATTACCTTTTCATTGAAAACTAACCTTTAATTATAGCCTTATTATATTTAATTAAATATTTTTATAATATATCCACTTATTGTCTTCTAGAGAAGATTTTATCAATACGATCCTCGTGAAATTTCATCGATTCTTGGTGTACCGTCCAGACCTAGTCATTTACCTGAAGCAGAACCTATATTACCTGGTCACACACTCTTAAGACCAGGAATAGGAATGCTAAAATCTTCAGTCAAGTTTCCCCATAAAGACCTGGAAGATGGCTCTGGGGTGTATGGCAATATTGATAACTTGGGAATAAGGTAAGTCGGATTTTGTTGAAATTTCTGGCTAACAAAAAATACTTACATATTTTATTTGTATACAATTCAGTGATTTTACTTTTAGAAATATTAGCCGAATATATCGAGGGTATTCTGGCAGAACCAAATAAGTGCAAAAATTTTAAAAAAATAGTTAAAAACATAGGATACTTAGTTTTCGACGCATTTTTTATCTGGCAAAACCCTATAACTGCCGAAGCATTTACAACGGTTTTTTCCTCTCGGTAAAGAAAATATCTAGCACTTTTTTCTATAAATTTAAAAGCAAAAAGTGATATGGACTCTTAAAAAACAAAATAAAAAGTTTATTACAGTGACAACGGAATAAGATAATTTACTTTCTTTATCCACAAAAACACTTATAGATAATTGTATTTTATATTAACAGGCAAAACAAAATATTAAATCTTATTTGTTTCTCATTGGTAAGATGAACTGAGTTCTATGTTTTATTAATAGGCAGAACAGGATAATACTACAGGAAATTTTAAATAATATGTGGAAAAAAGTTAAACCTATGAAAATTTTATTCGTCTTGAGGTTTGTAAAAAGGGAGAAAAGAATTTACTTCAATTATAACATGAGTGAGACTTTTAATTACATTGATGTTACCGGTAAAGAAGGGAAAACTAGAGCTACACGAACAAAAAGAAAGGAACAGGACGAATTTCCAACTGAGTTAAAAAAATGTATATTCGGAGTACAAATTAATTCGATCCATTTTATGGTGTAAAAAGTGCACTTATTTCAAAATAATATAAATAAATAGATTAATTGAAGTATTGTCCATCGCTGGCTACTACATTCATCCACCTCTCAGGCAATTTTCGAATTCCATGTCGAAAAAATGTCTCGTCTTTTGAGGTAATAAAGTCTTTGGAGCCAATTTCGATTTCTTCGAAAGAAGTGAACCAGTGACCTGCGGTTCACGACTTTTGCTACATGAGGCCGAGCGTTATCATGCAAAAGAAAAACTTTGGTTTTAGCAGCTCGTTATATACAGCACCCCTTTGGTCCCACCAGATGCACAACATGAGCTTCGAACCATGAATATTCGGCTTTGGTGTTGATGTTGAGGTCGATGGCAACAATTGACCGGACTTAACGTAGTATTTTTTCCTCTTGAGATTATCATAGAATATCCACTTCCTATCCCCAGTCACAATCCGATTTAAAAAACCCATTCTTTTTTGCCTTAGAAGCAGCTGCTCGCAAGTGAAAAGTCGCCTTTCAACATCTTTCGGTTTCAGTTCATAAGGTACCCGATTGCCTTGCCTGTGAATCATTCCCATGGATTTTAATCGTACTGAAACTAATTGTTGTATTACTCCCAATGATTCTGCAAGTTATTTTTGCGTTTGACTCGGATCTTCATCGAGTAATACCTCCAATTCGTTGTCTACGATTTTTTTTAGTTCTAGGGCAAAGCTTGTCTTCAACACTAAAATCACCATCCTTGTAACGTCGAAATCATTCCCGACATGATTTATCAGTTGGAGTATTCTCACCGTAAACTGTCACAAGCATTCTATGCGCTTCAGCTACATTTTTCTTCCAATTAAAACAGAAAAGTAAAACCTCCCGCAAATACTGCTTAGTTACCACAAATTTTGACATTTTTAACACAATAAAAAATAAGTGTTTTATATAAAATTCAAAGCAATATGAACTCTACATTATTCACAGATGTATAACCTCTCTGAAATCACTACAATCAGCTGTCACTATGAAATATTTATAAGAGCCAGGGCCATCTTTTCAAAACGGACCGAATTAATTTGTACTCATCTATGTAAAGAATCATTAGCCATATCCGAAGCAAAAAAAAAAGGATTTACTAAATTTGGTTAAAAAAATATAATACCAGAAGAATTGGAGCCTTGCTATAAAAATCTGAAGACGGTTAGTTCCTGAAGAGGCTGAAGAGGAGGATGAGATGTTTTGCGAGGAAACTATTTCGTAATTTCCTTTACTCGTATTTTTTCTTGACAATAATTTTTAAGTGCTATTTTATCTACAGGATTAATCAGTTTAAACTTAAGAAAGCTTACAATAAATAAAATAAATATCGCATATATGTTTTTTAATGCAGTAAACCCAAAAAAAAATACAGGTAGAAACAGATAACTGAGAAAAAAGTATTTCTACCGTCTTAATTGTAATATTATTTTAATTTTTTTTAACATCAATTTATTTAATACGGAACATTGAACTGTTCCTAATATATTAGATAAAGATCAGTGTGTGTTTAAGAGATTTACAGCTTATTTGCTTATTTCAGGTAAAACAAAATAACTGTAACTGTACGCCAACTTTCCCCTTTTTATAACTTTTTATGACAATTTTTGCATAAATTAATATATCAAAACAATCTTAGATAATGTATCTAAGTACAGGTAGTAAAAATTTTCAGTAATTATGCTTCGTCGTTGACCTATGATCATCCAAAACTTTAAATGCCTTTATCTCAATATAATAGTATCGCCACATATCCGGTTCTCCCAGAATACCCTCGATATAGCTGAATGGTATAAATTATATTTAGAAACATTCTCACTTAGAATTCTTATAAATGACTTATTTCAAAACGCTTTGCAAAAAAATTGTGGACATTGCGATCAAACCATGAAAATTAAAATCTTAAAACCCTCGACACATATTATATAAAATGATTTCTTAAAAATTAAAATAAATTGAGATATTACAGTTATCCCTAATTGCTTCAGCGGACCTGAATTTGAACTACCTTGGTTATCAATATCAATTTTTTTAATTATTTTTGTTTTTAAGATAATTTAAAACCTTTGGTTTTATTATTTTATTGATCCTAATCACAATATCAAATATGTCCAATCTCATTTATTTTGTGAGTAATATATAAAATATCCTTTAGTAGCATAATGAGGTGAAGGAAAAGGGATGCTATTACAAAAGGGTTAGTTTTACTAATATGCACCGAAATTCTACGTCAACGTCATATTTCCGATAGTTTAGTGGTAACAAGGACGTTAAAAAGATCTAGATATTTTTAGTGTCTCCTGAAGAGGCTTTAGTTCACTTATTGGGTTCTCCGTACCATCCAAATTGCATACGTCGGCGTAGTCGAAGATGGGCAAGAAAATATATTGCTCTTACATGATTTTGATACTAAAATGTAGAAAACATTCGAAACGCTTGAGAAAATGAAAAGCGAAATGCATACGTTTCTTAAGTTGATATCATCGTAATGTGCTTAACACACGTTGCCCATATAATTAATGTATTTATTGATACACTTTATAGTACACCACAGTAATGAAATAAATACAGTAAACAAAGTATCTAAAAACAAAAGTGTCCACAAAAGGCGGTCTCATCGCTAATTAGCGATTTCTTCCAGACGACCTTTGGGTTAGGAAATATTATGGAAGACTATACAGGTTGGTGGTGTATATATAATGTACTATACGTACCACAATACTACCTAATACCTAGAAATTGTATATATATATGCGGCTCATCCTCGCTTCGCTTGGGTTCGTCCCTAGCTTGCTTCCCAATACAAACTTTCATCCCCATTTTCATCCCCTTAAGGCATGATTTCCGGAATAAAAAATGTCCTATGTCCTTTCCAGGGTCTCAAACTATCTTCTTACCAAATTTCATCTAAATCGGTTTATTAAATTCAATAAATTCAAAAGTTCAATAAATTCGACGACACGTTTGGCTCAGTTTGTACTTTGTAGTGACCCTATTTTCTGTGCCAGCGGTCGCGGGTTCGAGTCCCGCTGGGGGCATTCATTTGTATGATGAGCACAAATGTTTGTACTCCAGTAATGGGTGTTTATATTTATAATATGTATGTATTTAAAGTTATATATGTGTAGTGTATCAACTATCTAGTATCCATAATACAAGCCTCGTAGCTTACCATGGAACTAGATTGTGCTGTGTGTTAATGTCCCAACATGTTTATTTATTTATTTATTAGATCCAGAGATTACCCCTACAACCTCACAAACTCACAAACTTTACCTCTTTATAATATTAGTATAGATAAACAATTCATAACTTCGGTAAATGCTAAAAGAGCGAGTAGTATTAAAAAGTATGTCAATATTTATAACAGCAACAAAATAATATCAACAAAGTAGATACTCAAATCAAAAGATTACTATTGCAGCGAGCGTAGAGCTAAACATGCATACCAAATATTGTCCATATAGTGTAACAGTAAGCTAAGAATGACGTCCTCTTGACCGATTTCGGCGACAGAAGCCAATCTCATCGCAGGAGATATTATATTGCACAAAGGTACGCAGATACTTGTGGTATTGCTATTCCTCTCACTCTTAAGTTCCAATTGAATGATAATTCGACACGATCAGTGAGAGACCAATCGCATGATCGACGACTTTACGTGCTCTCTGAGGCACGGAGGTGAAACACCGCCAACTTCCCAACTCCAGGCTGTTACTAAGAATTTCTAACCAGAAATAATCAATCATTTGCTGTTGACTTGATCTGACCCGGGACTCGAACCCAGCATCTCCAGATCTGCAGCCGTATAGGCTAGCTATGAGACCATCAAGGCAATTAGTTCGCGCTAACAATACTGTACACTATTCAGTAGAATTAGTAAAGCTGGTGGATTTTAGTATATTAAAATGTACTTCAACCGGCCCATCCACTTAAAAACAACGATGTAACAGACAGACTGACAGCGTCAAAATTATAAAACCCCTCTTTTTGCGTCAGATGTTAAAAATGTCATTCGTTATAAAATATTACTGTCTTATTTTTTGTAAACTGGATATATTTAGTAAAAACGTTCGCGACATCCCTGTGCCATTCAAGTATTATATAATGTAAATGTAATTTCATTCAATTAGACACGATGCCCGAAATGAAAGATTGCTTTACTCTGGATTTAGAAGATTCCCATCTGATTATATAATGGTAAGATAATGTTTTTTTTTCTAATTTTAGTATTTTTTTTATTCACCTTTCTTTACCAGACGATAATAAACAGATAAGTGTGTTTAGGCCTTAACGGGACTTTAAATTAAAGTAATGGACTTGATATATAAATTATATGTATTCAAATAAAACGTATAATAAGAGCGTCCGTAGTCCAGCGCGTAGGTAGGCGAAGTGTCGCGGTGAGATGCGCTCGCGGCCGGGTTGGGTCCCCCGCCCGCGCGGCGCATACGTCACGCGCCCGGTGAGAGGGAGACGCGCCGACATATTCCCCGGGTTGAAGATATCTCTTCAAGAATCAAATGGAAGAGGGCAGATGCAGTTGAAGGCACGCCGCACGGTTCCTCTCTTCGTCTTCAACTCAGCTACTCGCGTGACTCCGTCGACGCCGGGGTAGGTCTTCGTGACCCGACCCAGGGACCAGAGCAACGGCGGAGTAGCTTTGTCCTTGATGAGGACTAAGGTTCCAGGCTTCACTTCCCCTCTGGAATTAAACCATTTTGATTTGGACTGTAGTAAAGAAGTATACTCGTTATGGAATCTCCTCCAAAAATGCTGTCGGATGAACTGAATCCTCTTCCATCTGTCTAGCCTCGTTATCTTGGCATTAGTCATCAAGGGGTATGGAACAGCTAAGAGAGGTCGTTCAATCAGGAAATGAGAGGGAGTGAGTACCGAAAAATCGTTAGGGTCCGATGAAAGAGGAGTAAGAGGGCGCGAATTCAAGACTGCCTCTATATGAGTGAGACAGGTGGCCATCTCCTCAAACGTGAAATGGGTTAAATGCAATAATCTTTTTAAATGATGTTTGCATGATTTAACAGCAGCTTCAGCTAGAGAATTAAAGTGAGGGCTATATGCTGGCGTGAAATTAAATTCGATACCCTCCTGAGCTATTTCAGATGCAACATTAGATGCCTGCAAGAACCTATGTAAATCGTTTGATGCGCCTACAAAATTCGTCCCGTTATCGGACGTGATGCTTCGAGGCTTGCCTCGACGCGCCACGAAACGATTTAAAGCAGCTATATATGCGTCGGTGGTGAGGTCAGTGACGAGTTCCAAATGTACAGCTTTCACTGCTGAGCAAACAAAGATGCACATATATGATTTTGTGAGTTTGCTGCCGCGACCTTTACGATCGGCGATCAATACTGGCCCTGCGTAGTCAACATAACAGTGTAAAAATGGAAATTCAAGATAAGTCCTTGAATGTGGAAGTTGACCCATGATAGGCTGAACGTTTTGAGCCTTGTGTCTGAAACATTTAAGACACTTGTTCACGACAAATCTAGACAGGTTTCTACCTCCTAGGGGCCAATATGTTTGTCTTATATGTGACAAAAGCAATTGCGGACCTGCATGTAAAAGTTTTAAATGTTGCATTTGAAATATAAATTTAGTTAGTATGTGTTTGCTACAAATTACAATGGGATGTTTTACACTAAAATCGTAGGGGGAGTTATCAAGCCTCCCGCCCACGCGAATGAGGTTTTGATCGTCTATGAATGGAGTCAGAGGAAGCAACCTACTTTTACGAGGCAATTTTTTACCAGAGTTTAAGAGATTATATTCTTCAGGGAACATTTCAAGTTGTGAAAAATGTATAATTAAGTTTAATGAATTTTGTAATTCTGTACTAGAAAGACTACCACGTGATTTAATTTTATTTTTTAAGTTGTAAATAAATCTTTGTACATAAGTAAATATAATTTGAATTTTTGTTAAGCTAGAATGATTTTGTAATAGATTATGAATGATGGATGAATTAATGTTTATGTCTGAATTATGAATGACGTATGAATGATTGTTTTCACTACTATCGCTACTAATAAAATTAGATACTACTTCCGGCAAATCGTGTTTCTCTGTGTTTGGCATTTTGGGCCATGCATTTTCAGCATGATATAAAAAAGAGGGACCGGACCACCATAGAGGTGTGTCCCTAATTACGTCGGCCCGAAGACCACGGGAAACAAGATCCGCCGGGTTGTCTTTCGACGGTACGTAGCTCCAGGTATGACCACATGTGCTCTCTTGTATCTCATTGACTCTATTTCTAACAAAAGGTTTTAATTGTGTAGAAGGAGTGGAGAGCCAACCCAATACTATTGTAGAGTCACACCAGAATCTACAGTTATGAATTGGTATGGTAAGTGATTCTTGAACCTTAGTACACAGTCTTGCACCCAACAAAGCCCCACAAAGTTCACCTTGGAATCGTCGTAGGGTTTATGGGCGCTACACGATTTTTAGAGACTAAAAGGTGTACCCCTGTGGTTCCAACATTATTACAGGAACGAATGTACACACAAGCGCCATACGCTTTTTCAGATGCATCTGTAAAGACGTGTACTTCGTGCATTATAGAGTCTTCATGCAAAACCCAACGAGGTATTTTTAATTGATTTAAAGATGTAATTGTATTTTCAAATGTACACCAAAGGTTTTTAATTTCGACCGCTATTTCGTCGTCCCAGTCATATTTATCTAGCCAAAGACGCTGCATGATAATTTTTGCTTCGACAACGCAAGGACCTACGAGGCCTAATGGGTCAAAGATCTGACTGATGACGGAAAGGACATGACGTTTAGTAATTTTAGTTTGAGGCGTGATGTTAATAGAGTAGGTAAGTGAATCTGAATCACACACCCAATTAAGTCCTAAAGTTTTAGACTGACTGAAATTTTGACCTTGCTCTGTAAACTGTAAAATATTATTTGTTTCATTGCATTGCGTAATTTGCTTAAGAATATCTGGATGATTTGATCGCCATTTACGCAAATTAAATTTAGCAAGAGACAGAACCGATTGTACCTTTTTTGAAATTTCCACAGTCTGGGCTATGGTACTTCCCCCACTTAGATAGTCGTCTACGTAAAAATCTCGTCTTATAGCGGATTGAACAAGATTATCCTCTACATCATCAGCCAGACTTACTAAGCACTTAGTGGCTAAATAGGGAGCAGATGCGGTCCCATAAGTGACCGTATTTAAAGTATAGGTCTTTAGAGGTTCTGATGAATCATATCGGAAAACGATTTTTTGAAGAGTTCGTTGGTTTGGATTAAGTTCTATGGCTCTGTACATTTTTTCTACGTCACCTGAAGCCACATATTTATGTTGACGAAAACGTGTTAATATACTAAACAGATCATCTTGAACTACGGGACCGACCATCTGAATGTCGTTAAGAGACACCCCCGTACTTGTAGGGGCTGATGCGTCGAATACTACGCGTAGTTGTGTTGTGGTACTAGAGGTGCGAATTATTCCATGATGTGGAATGTAATGTTTAACCACCGAGTCTTCAGACTCGACAACATGGTCAGAAAGAGGATCTAGTGACATATGACCTAGACGTTCATATTCACGCATGAACTCGTTGTATTTAAGTTTGAATGAAGGATCACGTTTGAATCGCCGCTCTAGGGATAAAAATCGTTTTTTCGCGTTTTCATATGAATGACCTAGAGTGCTAAGATCCCTCTTTAAAGGCATAGTGAAAACGAACCCACCATCAATGTTACGGACGGTGGTTTGAACAAATATTTGTTCACACATTCGTTCTTCAAGAGAATGCGAATATTTTAATGAGACATTGTCAAGCTCCCAAAATCGAGTTAAGTCGGGAGTGACGCTGGAATGGTGACAAACATGGGAATAAGAAGAACTTTGGTTCGAAATACTACCTGAAACTAGCCATCCAAATTTGGTTTCAAATAATTTAGGTAGATTTTTTCCTAAGTTTATAGAGTTTTTGCCTAAGACACTCCAGAATATTTCTGCCCCTACCAGGATGTCTACGACCGACGGAACGTTAAAGTTCGGGTCTGCTAACGTAAGACCTGAAGGAATAGGGACATGCTTGATGTGCACGTATGAAGACGGTAGAAGCTTTGTAATTTCAGGCAAAATATGACACTCGATATCGACAGTAAAGGCACAGCATAAAGACTCTATTGTGAGGTGACAAGACTGTGTACTGGTGGATATTTGATTATTTAAACCTGTTACCTTGGTGCTCGCACCGCTTAGAGACAAACCCAGTTTCTCTGATAAGCTCTGCGTTATAAAATTCGCCGTACTACCGTTGTCCAGCAATAGACGGGCTGCGTATTTCTTACCAGTCGCGCTGCTCACGTTCACCATAGCTGTGGACAGTAAAACATGCGCAGAAGTAGCAAGCTGCATAGAAGTAGCTGATAGCATAGCATTTGATGCAGAAGGCGAAGCAGAAAGCCATGGTTTGGAAGGTGATTTGGGTTCAGTAGATTCTAAATGCAATAAAGTATTATGTTTTGTTTTGCAATATTTACAATGAGATAGTTTGCATTGCTTAGCAGAATGTCCAAAGCGTAAGCAGTTAAGACAAACATTATAATCATTAGCTTTTTTAATACGATTTTCTATTGATAAGTTTCTGAAAGATTCACATTTATACAACGAATGAGATTGGGAGCAATGAGGACATTTAATAAAATTATTATATTTATGGTTTTTTGATTTTTTATTAATTTGAGTAGTGTTTAAGTTTACTTGATTATTATTTACTGCATTGATATTACAAAGATTAGAATTATTAACTGAGCTAGTATCAGACTCGACAGATACTAACCAGTCTGCTTTTCTACTTAAAAATGCACAAAATTGTTTTAAGTTAGGATCATCCTTAATTGTAAGACTCCTATGTTCTTCCCAGTCACGACTAGTAATAAAGTCTAATTTTTTAACCAGAATGTGTAAAAGCAATGTGTCCCAAAATTGAACGGGCTGCTTAAGTTTCGTTAATGCTCTTATATTTTTGTTTATAACGTCTACTAAATTTCTAATAGGGACGCTTGATTGCTTCAATATTGGCTCGATATCAAAAAAAGCTTGGATATGATTGCTTATAAGAATGCGATTATTGTTATACCTCTCACATAACAACTCCCATGCAATAGTATAATGGTCACCCTTAAAATCAATATTTTCAATAATTAGAGCTGCACTTCCGTGCAATGAAGCTCGCAAATAATGAAATTTAGTGATGTTATTTATGCTCGCATTGTCGTGAACTAGTGACGTAAATGTTTCTCTAAACTCGAGCCAGTATTGATAGTTCCCATCGAAATGAGGCAAATCTATTTTGGGCAAACGAACAAAACTGGAAGTATGTGCACCTGAGTCAGCATCTTTGAAGCCCGCCTCAGACCCAGCACCGTTGAACGAAACGCCGAGCAGGCTGCGCGTGAGTGCCACCAGGCTGAAGAACTGGTGGTCAAAGTCCTCACGTTCAGTTAACGCAGACACGTCATCGTCAGCAAGCACCTCGATCTGAGTCTGTAAATCGTCGAAAGCATCATAAAGGGTTTCGAATTTAATCAAACGCTCTTGTAAGTCTGAACGTTGCAATGCAGAAATCTCTGGGCTACTTTTAATTAAATTTAAATAATTACTAAAAACAGTGACCTTTGATTTTATTGAGCTACGTTTTTTAATCAATGTTTTAAGATTATCTGCCATTTTAAATGAATAAGTTAACTGCAAACGCTAATGACTTACGTATAAAAAAAAACTAAGAAACAGATGTGCGTGAACAATAGGCCCGATAAGCTAATGACTCGGTCAAGGTCAGCAAAGACACACCTGTGTATTACGAAGTTATTAGCAATTTAAATAGTTAAGAATTAAAGCACTGATTTATAAAGCTGTGCATATGAAGAATGACGTGGAAGATTTAAAAATGGTTTTTAGGCATAAAAGGAAAATAGGAATTACACTAATTGGAACAAACACACTCAAATACTGTATTAATACTCCCTGATTGACTTCAGCCTCCTTTGATGACGCTGCAGGCGGCTACGGTAACGACTTCTTTTTCAAAAATGTGCTTGTCACGGTCAAAGTTCAACCGTTGACCGATGACGTCGACGACTTGGTTTTTCTCCAGGAATCAGCGTGTTGCTCGATGGATCTATTGTAGCTCGAAGGGACCAGAAACTGTTTAGGCCTTAACGGGACTTTAAATTAAAGTAATGGACTTGATATATAAATTATATGTATTCAAATAAAACGTATAATAAGAGCGTCCGTAGTCCAGCGCGTAGGTAGGCGAAGTGTCGCGGTGAGATGCGCTCGCGGCCGGGTTGGGTCCCCCGCCCGCGCGGCGCATACGTCACGCGCCCGGTGAGAGGGAGACGCGCCGACAAGTGGTATAATAAAAGTTGAAGTTGGTATACTAGAAGTTGTTGTAATATATATAAAGTACTAGCGACTCACCCTCGCGCCGCTCGGGTTCGTCCGTAGATACGTTTTAAGCTTTGAAATAGATTTCTTAGCTATGAGATATTTTTCCGCAGTAAAAAGTATCCTATAGGTATTTTGGCCCGAAAAACCAGCTATCATCATACCGAATTTCATCAAAATTTGTCCAGCCGTTTTCTCGTAATGCGTTTCCCAGACTTAATATTTTCCAAAAAATATTCAATGTACAGATACGATTCGGTTAGAATTTTATTATACATATGTATAGATAAAAGCCAATGAAAACCCAATACTATACCGGGAAAAAAAGAAGCTGATGTAACTTCCATATTATTTACCTTGAATTGCAATGCGTAAAATATATACATATATATATTTTTCGCATTGAAATTCAATGCAATTCAATTATATATATATATATATATATATATATATATATATATATATATATATATATATATATATATATATATATATATAGAAGCTTTGACATATATAAAAATATTTCGTTTGCACATAGTACTTGAAGCATATAATTTTATGTGATATTATATATTTTGTATTCAAGGTTGTTCCTACTAAGGGAACATACTACGGAAGGCCAAGGTATTTTTTTTTCCTTTTACTAATAATTGGTATTTTATATTTAATTTTCTTATATTATATATGTATATATGTACCTTAGACTAACGTATAATATGGACATAGTGTCAGGGAATTAAGCATGAAACCAAACAATAATGTTTTAAAATAAAATCAGAAATACCTATTGTTTAATCCTACACTAGTTCTTCTCAGAACTGACTCCTTCTTTTCGAAGGTGGTAGATTCAAGAATCTGCAAATTTTTTTTTATTTAAGTTTCAAAAATAAATATGTCGATTTTTATTTTTGAAACTTAAGAACAACTCTAAAATGTGTAGCTTTCCCAGTACAGCACTAATATTAGTGCTTAAAGCACGGACGGGCAAAGGCTAATAAATTCAAAGCTTTTTAATTTATTCTGCCTTTAATTAATACGAGATAACCCTCAAAGCATACTTGTACAATTCTAAATAAATTTTGATTTAATATGTATTAGAGCATAATATGATAGAATCAAAATAAATCCGCGAAATAATCCGAAAAAGATAGTTTTATTTAAAATGATAGAAATTGTGTTGATTTTTTTTTCTCTAATTTATATATATTTGATTTAATGCCTATATATAACATATATCGCAGAGTACTGTGAATGACTAACTGTCATAGAAACCTGTACATAAAGAAGTAATAGTGTCTATTATAGATAGTTTGTTGTGTTTCTAAGCTGCAATAATCATAAACCTACTACCTTAAACCCTTGCTTCACTCGAGTGCATCCCTAGGTGCCAAATAGTAGTCTATGTGTGTATTAAATTTTATCCATTGAGCTGTTTCAGCGTGAAAAAGTATGCTATGCTAAGCTATGCCAGGGGCCGGATTTAAAAATGTGGGGCCTCGGCCCGTCGGCTCCAAATAATATAACAAAGAAAAGAAGCTTTTTTACGCTTTCCTTTTTTAGGGTTCCGTGCCCGAAAGGTGAAAATGGAACCATATTACTGAGCCTCCGCTGTCCGTCCGTCCGTTCATCCGTCTGTCAGAGGGATGTATCTCATGAACCGTAATAGGTAGAGAGTTGAGATTTTCACAAAGTGTTTATTATCTATTGCCGCTATAATAATAAATAATAAAAATCAAAGATGGCGAATTTCAAAAAAGCTGCCATGCAAATAAAAAAAAACGATTACGGTACGGAACCCTTCGTGTGCGAGTCCGACTCGCACTTGACCGATTTTTTTTTAGTTTGATAAATTTACGGAAGCACCTTTTATCCATTTCTCGGGAATAAAGAAAAACGAATTTAAAACAACTAAAAATATTTACTATGCTGAGGATGGAAAGCTACACCACACCACAATACAGAACACAAGAGAAGAATAAGCCAAAAAAAAAAACAATTTTTTTATCGACAACAAATTATTTTTATTAATTAGCCTGGATTATAAAAATATTCTTGCATCTCTGCTCTTGCAAAGCGCTTGCTCTTGCTCAACTTCTTAATTTATAGATAATACTTTTATTCGCAGATTCAAACTAATGCCTGCAGTTTTAGATATGGTAATATTTATAGTTATTTTGTAGATACCTAATACATATCGTCCGGTCTGCGCACCTGAATAAAAGCTAGAGTAAAACATATTTTGTTATTGTAGCAACATTACGTGAAAATCTAATATATAAATATCTCGTGTCACGGTGTTTGTGTTCGCACTCCTCCGAAACGGGTCGACCGATTTTAATGATTTTTTTTGTATATTTGGTAGGTATGAAAATAAGTCGTAAAGTATTATTCACCCTCCTACGCGACCGCCCCCCTCTCCCCCACTTTTTAATCGCAATTTTAGTATTTTTGTATGAACAATATTATATAAATACATAGCGATGAACCCAGACAAAGCTAGGGTGAGTCGCTGTATAACATAAAGTCAAAGAGGTTTTTTTTGTAGATTGACCCAAAACAATTTCAGACAATTTTTAGAATTTTTGTTTGTTTGTCAGTGCGTTTGTCCGCGCTAATCTCAGAAACGGCTAAACCGATTTAGATACGGTTTTTACTAATGTATAATGGTAAGCTTCACTTAACATTTTGTATTAATTTTATTTCAATCGGTTAATAAATAAAAAAGTTATGTCAATTTAAATAATCACCTAGGGACGAACGCGAGTAAAGCGAAGGTGAGTCGCTTGTTTATAAATAAAAATACGAACAGAAGGTATTTTTCTAATTGCTTTGTTAACTCAACGTTCAAGTAAGTACATAATAAAATGCAAAAATGCAGTAACTTTAAACAGGGTTTTAATTTAATCTCATTATCTTCAGGAGCAAAAGGAAAAAACAAAAAACGACCTCCTAAAGATATTAAAGAGATTGAACATCCTCAAAGGGTAAGTCTTAATTATAATTCACTTTTGACGCTATTTTCCTTGAAATATCCTCCATTTGTTTTTGAGAGATAACTTTTTTTTTTCATTTTTTACAGAGCAAAGGTCTTCGTCGCTAATTTAGGTGGAAATGTAAGAATGAATATTATACGTTATTATTTATACTAGTGTTCGCCTTGTACTGTTTAATTGCCTCGTTGCTGTAGTGGCTAGCAGTACGGCCGCATATCCGGAGGTCCTAGGTTCGAGTCCTGGGTTTTGTTATTGATTCTTTCTGTATAGTGAGCCTCAGTAACAGCCCGGAGTTGGGAAGTTGACCGTGTTTCATCTCCGTGTCTCGGAGTGCATGTAAAGCCGTCGGTCCTGCGCCTTAACTCTCACTGGTTGTGTCGAGTAGTCGCCCCAGCGGAGTATGAGAGTGACAGGAGTAGAGAGTGCACTTGTGTCGGCGCGTACACTTGTGCACTATAAAATCTCCTGTGCAGATGGCTAGTCTCAATGAGATTGGCCGCCGTGGCCGGAATCGGATGGACATTAGACCATAATCATTATTGAAAATTTAAGGAAGACATACTTACATATAGTATAAAAATATTCATAACACTAAATCTCGTCAACAGCTAAAAAAGCGAAAAAGATAAAACCGGTTAACAACAGAGAGAAAAGAATAATGAACGTTTTGGTGGCATCATTTTTTTTCGCCATTAACGAAGAAGTCTATTAAAGAAGAAAACAACTTGCTAAATAGCAACGAACCAGAGATATGATAGTGGTTGCTATAAGTAACATACATCTATGGATATCTGTATATATAATAAAATTGTAACTGATCGCCGTCTGTACATGGAAGATATTTTGGTGTATATTTTTCGTTTATATTAATTTTGATCTGTTTGTCTGTGTGATTGTGCACGCTAATGTCAGAAACGGCTTAACCGATTTTGATGCGATTTTTAAGCTTAGTTAAGCTTCACTTAACATTTAGTATTTGTTTTATTTCAATCGGTTCATAAATAAAAAAAGTCAAAATGAGAATTTAAAGAACCACCATAATAAAAATAAATTTCTTCATCATACTAAAATATGTACAAAACAGTCTTAGATTTAATTATTTAAAAGAGATCTTTTTACTGCCAAAGTAAATAAAGCTACTATTTCGGTTTAAATTATCTTATTTGATAAATGCATGTAGCGCTTTTGAACTTTCTACATGCGGTCGTCTTTAACTTGCTAAATGCACGAAGTCTCTGAGGAATTAATGAATACAGGAACATTTCAGATAAATGTACATTGGTAAATGCTTAAAATAGAAAGCTCATCTTATTGCATAATATTTGTGGCGATAACATGAACTTTTTAGAATTTATATAAATAGGCAAAGACAAAACAGTTCAGTGAAGAAGAACATTATTTTTATTTATATAAAAAATAAAGTAAAAGAGTACCTGTAACGATTTTTATGCGTCATATTTTCAGAATTTCAATATGCCAGCTAAGAAAGATCTTTCCAATTACCTGTAAGTATTAATAGTAATTATTATTACTTTTACTTATTAAATTATTATTACTATAAAGATTAAATATAGTAGCCAATTAGCTTACTGATGTAACGGTCCTTATTATTTTAAAATAATATATAATTATTAAAAACTATGGCAAGTTAGAATATGAAAAGCTAAAATGAATTTTTAGTGTTTATGTTTCACCTCTTTCAAGTAGGCCTGTGGGCTTAAACAAGATGTCATCCTACAATAGTTTAAGAATGGAATTTAAACATTGTGTTGAAATGAAAAAAATCCTTATACCATAGAATCGTTACATGTTATTCCCATATATTTTATTAACTGACGAAAAAAAAGTAGGAGGTTCTCAATACGACACGTTTTTTTTTTATGTTTGACCACGCGTAAGTTTTTACAGTGTAGTCCGATTTCGATGATTCTTTTTTTATTGGATAGGGTTTACCTCAAAGTTAGTCCCGTTTAAGTTTGAAAATAAAATCCAGAAAAAAGTGTAGAAAATGTCTGCACTAAAAAGGGAAAAAAACTTAAAAAAAAACAGTTAAAGTTGAAGAATAGAAATTAAAAAAGTAAAACCTATTTCAAAAAAAAAAAACATTAAAAAGTAAAAAATAACTGATTGGTAGTTTTCATTTACTATACTTTTTAGTTTCTATATTTTTTAGTTAGTTTAGTTTTTTTTTTTAATTTGGTTTTATTTTTTAAATTTTTATTCTTCAAACATTGCAGAATAATATTATATCTGTTTTATCTACGCCCCTGGATTTTTATAGCTATGTAATTAATAATATTTTATACTTAATAGTTCAATTCAGTCTAATATTCAATAGGCATCGTTCAGGGTTATCCCCTTCAAAATGTGGGTTAGTGGACTTCACATGTCTTTTGAAAACTTGCTAGATTCTCTCAAACATGCAGGTCTCCCCGCGATGTTTGTATGTATTCAGCTCTTTTTAACGTCCCACTGCTGGGCATGGGCCTCCCTTCAATACGAGGGGAATCAGGCCATAGTCCACCACGCTGGCCAAGTGCGGGTTGGCGGACTTCACAGGTCTTTCGAAAACTTGCTAGGTTCTCTCAGATATGCAGGTTTCCCCACGATGTTTACCTTCATCATAAGGCAAATTTTAATAGTAATGTTACAAAAAATAATTATCAGGAGAGAATATCAGAGGTGCGAGATTTGAACCCGCTTCACTTGGTTTACCAAGCGCGTTGCAACTGGACTACCATGTTTTAAAAACTAATTTAATGATGATTTTTTTACATAGTTCTTTTGATTAATAAAAAATATTTACAGAAATTTGAACGGGCCAGTAAGTAACGATTACAAATATTTTTTTTAGTACATCATCTTAAACTAACTTTAGCTAGTGACTTTGTCCATGACCATAAGTTATGTAACCGACATAAGACTCCCGTTTTCTATGGGAATGCTTTGAGTGGAGAGCTTGAGTTATAACTTTAAGCGTAGTTTAAAATTAAGCAATTATTTTTGGAAGGTGTTCCATTTCTTAAATTCAACTAGAATAACATAGACTAAAATCTTTATGCATGTAGTTAATATTTAGTTCGTACGTTTAGCTCAGTTTGTAGTGACCCTACTTGCTGTGCCTAGCGGTTGCGTATTCGAGTCCCGCTGGGGATATTCATTTATGTGATGAGAACGAATTTTTGTACTTCAGTCATGGGGTTTATATTTATAATATGTATATCGTCGTCTTATCGCCTCTACTGGTGACAGGAGAGTTGGCGCATTTTTCGCCCAAAGAATCGGCATTTTCATTCAGCGGGAGAATGCGGCTAGCATTCTTGCCACTATTCCACGCGGACATGACTTGTACAGTAATAACTAAGTGTACATTTGTTTTGTATATATAATATAATTAAGTGTATTTGTAATTTCCTTTATTATCTGTATTTATTCAAAGTTATATATGTATAGTGTTTAGTGTCCATAACACAGGCTTCGTAGCTTACCATGGATATAGATGGTGATGTGTGTTAATGTCCTGTGTGTGTGTTTAATGTGAAAACTAAGTAAACATATTTATTTACTTAATTTTCTTCTCAATAATAAAGTGATTTGTATTCTTATTTTTTGAGAAGGAAGCCCTTAAGCCGTAAACAATTGTGATAAGTAAGTGTGATATGTAAGTAGGTATAATATATTACCTCTGCTATCTCGCAAGGCCCAAAGTCTTTACAAGATTTTAAGCTAAGCTGTGTAGTTTAAACATCTGATAGTCGGCTTTCCGGTTCAAAATTAGTTCATTTTTCAAGCACATTCGACTTCATTCATATTCGATTGAGCAGAAATTTGACACAACTACGTTATTTAAAGTCAATTCAAATATAAGCTGCTTAATACATTTCAATATCGCTTATCCTTGCTCTCTCGGTGCCTTTTGAATTTCAAATACTACTAGCGGCTCACCCTCGCTTCACTCGGGTTCGACTCTAGGTACGTTTTAAGGGTTAGTAATTTAAAAAAGTTAGTAGTAAAATATCAAATGTTCGTGTAAATCTAAGAAAGTATTATACACAATACACATACTTTTCACATTTAAAATATTAGCCTGATATAAAAAAATAGCTTAAAAATCATCATCGTCATCTCTCTCTCTCTCTTTCTTTTTATTTTTTCCTCTGTCTTTAAGAAAAAATAACATGTTTAGCCTTAATATATTAAAATCAATATTGTATTGCATTCAGCTCTTTTTAACATCCCACTGCTGGGCACGGGCCTCCCTTCAATACGAGGGGGATCAGGCCATAGTCCACCACGCTGGCCAAGTGCGGGTTGGCAAAATCAATATTACTCGAATCATTTAGAAATGTTGAATACCTTAGCATAACGATTAATTGACATTATATAAAACATTTTCCTTTTATTATCATAGGTCTTTAAGACTGATTGCTTTAATCATTAAAGAGGTTCAAAGTATTTTTTTCGAACAGCCTAGATTTTGATATTTAGATAAGGGCAATTTAGCGTTTATGTCGCGTCCATAGCGTCAAATTGAAAACCATTACGGGTAATAACGCGAAAAACTTTTTAATTTAAAAGTAAAGCTACGAATCTAATATTATTTCTTAGTACCTGGTGACCGAGCTTCGCTCGAAGTTCTTTTTTCTTATATCATATTTTTTAGATAAAAAAAAAATCTAAAAACTTGAATAAATACAAAAAAAAGTTAAACTTTGTGTCCGACAGAGATTCTAACACAAACACACCTATGATTGTTAATCTTGCACCTCGAAAACTCGAAAACACGCGTTTTCCCCGATATGAGACTAATCTAGATCGATTTTTCGCCCCCGAAAGCCCCCACATATCAAATTTCTGCGAAATCGTTAGAGCCGTTTCCGAGCTCGCTGGTATAAATAAATAAAGATGTAAAGATATAAATATACAAGAATTGCTCGTTTAAATATATATTATCTCCTATAAATCGAATATTAAAATAGTATAACATCTTACACAGTAACTCGGATATGGACTATTTTCTAATAAAATTGAAAAATGTAAGTCTCTGATATTAAACTGCTTAAGAGTTACTTACGGTGATAGTTTTTAACTTGTATCTATTGTATTGCAAATTTTTTTTTTTCATGATAGATAGGTATTGCTTTTTTTTCTTTTCTTTCTTCTTTGTTCGTTGCTATAAGTAACTTATTATACTAATTTACGCATGTCGTGATTACCTATGCGTATGATAACAGTTGAATTTAGACCTCCTTTGTACAATTTGTGTTTTTTTTTGTTAAGTTGCTGTATATCATGTTGGTCATCCTAATAAAATAAAAAAATAAAATAAATTATTTTCATATAGATAGATAGATACATACATACATACATCCATACATACATATGTAAGATTAGGCCCTATTTACTCCAACGGTGTTAGGATTAGGGATGTAAATAAAACCAGAAATATACTCACTTTTAAATAATTAGCATATACTGACAACTATTCTTTCGTTGATATCACTTTTACACTTATACTCCACACGTATCCAAACACAACACTTACACACTACACCTTCACTTATACACTTATACACACAAATACACTACTTAATTCAAATAATCACTAAATAACACTTCAACATTTAGCTGGCACTTGTCTCTTTGACACTCCGTGAGAGACCCCCCTCTTGACCCGATCAACTCCCTCTTTAAGCAAATTTTCTATTGACTATTACTGCCATCTATTAAGAAACTGCGTGTAGTCAATACAATATCTTAATTATTGTGAAATAATAACATGAGTAATTAAATATTACTAAAAATATTAATGTTGATGACACATACATACATACATACATGCATACATACATACATACATACATACATACATACATACATACATACATACATACATACATACATACGTAATACATATAAATATAACTATATATAACGGTGTTCTTACGAAATATTTTAGCTTATTATTAACGTGTTTATCCTTCTTTTACGAAGCAACGTGACATTTTTGAAGCAAAACTTCTTTAGAATCGTTGTGATTTGAAACTCGATGAAACGAAAATGCCACACTAAATACGCAACACTACGTTGATTATATTATTATTAACTAGCGGCTCACCCTCGTTTGCTCGGGTTCGCCTCTAGAAAAACAAAAACAAATCTATTCCACGGGAACCGTACATTTTTCCGGGATGAAAAGTAGCTTATTTGTTATTTTGATGTATGAACTATATTATTGTAAAGTTTCATTAAAGTAAAGTCAGTAGTTTTTGTGTACTAGGCTGTATAAGTTACAATAGTTTTTTAAATATCCCACAGGAACTGTTTAATTTTCCGGGATGAAAAGTATCTTAAATGTTGACCGGGGTATATAAGGTACCATCATGCAAAATTTCATTTAAATGGGTCCAACAGATTCGGAGATTAGCCCGTACAAACTGACAAACAGACAAAGAAACAGAAAAATTGAAAAAAAAAAACTGAATTCGTTCTACTTCTCTTCTTACATCCCTCTGACTCGGTTTTTAGCATTTTTTTCTATGTACAGACGTTCGACCTCTACAGTTTTATTATATGTATAGATTTATTGGCATAAAATTAACAAAAGGAAGATTCCTGTGGAATATTGGTTTATTGCTTAGATTTAATATAGGGCGAATAATTATAACTTAGGTTCTCTGTAATGTTTTAATACTATATTTGTCTTGACTGGACCTTACTAAATTGCATCAGAATATTTATATTATCCTACGTGATACTCAATTGGCACGCTTTGAAGCCATTAATAAGAAAATTGAATTGAATTGAACATTTATATTGCCACTAACTGATAATAATTAACTGACTCGGTTTTTAGAATATTTTTCTATCTACAGACATTCGACCTCTACAGTTTTATTATATTATACATACATATATTAATTATATTATACATATAGACCAGAACGTCATACATACAAATAATTTCAGATATACACAAGTTATGGTTAAACATAGAAGCTAACACACATTTTTATGGTAGTAAAACAATAAAAGTCGGTTAAAAAACTTTGAATTTTGTATTGACAGAATAAAGTAAAATTACACAGTCATGTGCTACGAACGAGTACAACTGCTGAAGAGAAAAGTGTTGAAAAACAAAAAGAATCAATGTCGAACGAACAACCGATGAATGGTGAGAGTACAGGAAAAATGAAACTGCTACTGGATTCAAAGGTGAGAAAAGCTTAGAAAAGCTCACTTTATACCTTACTTGTAAAATTAAACTAATTATTTAGCTTTTCTTATTTAAGATGACATGAAAAGTTAATGAAATAACTTGAACATACACGTGTGTAAACGCACACGTACACACAATTCACTTGACTCACACATATTCAAAAAGACTTTTTTTTTATTGAGACTTTTAAAATGTTTAATTAAAAATTATTTTTTTCTTTTTATACGTTGAGGAAATTTTACAGAAGTTATATTTATGTAGAAATTCTAAGCTTAGTAGTTTTCAACAAAAATAGAGAGAGATAAAATTATTTAAATGAGGCAAAACTTAATAAACGTGACGTACTTATAGTACCTAAGTTTTAACCTCCTTTTTGGAAGTTGGTTCAAAACGCTTGCAAATGCCTTTTCTAATAATAAATAATAAAAATAATAATTTTGTAGGATCTTTACAACAATATAAAAGTTCATAAAAATGCTCCCGATTTAAAAGACTTAATGCCAAAAGAATATCAAGAAGACAATATCCGCAATTGGTGGTATTACAATGCGGTAAGATTTAAACAGATAATATTATAATAATATATTTATAATATGTATGTATTCAAAGTTATATATGTGTAGTGTATCAACTATCTGATATCCATAACACAAGCCTTGTAGCTTACCATGGAGCTAGATGGTGTTGTGTTAATGTCCCAACATATTTATTAATTTATTGGTTTTTTATTACATAGTGATTTTACTATTTAAGAATATTTTTACTATTTAATTATTAACAGTAATATTGTAACTTATTTAGT
Organism: Fabriciana adippe; assembly: GCA_905404265.1. Lineage (NCBI taxonomy): Eukaryota > Metazoa > Arthropoda > Insecta > Lepidoptera > Nymphalidae > Fabriciana > Fabriciana adippe. The sequence continues at coordinate 13,987,875 of FR989984.1, read as the reverse complement.
TATAATCACAAAAATAATTACCGTAAAACTTCTGAAAAAAATTATATATAATATATAAAATATTTTTGTAATTAATTACTGAACGAAAATTTTAAAAATTTCTTTTATTTTTGAGTGTACAATAAACGGTTTTATTAGATTTTTTATTAAATGTTGAATTTTTCAATAGAAACCTTTTATAATAATGTCGTTCTTAATATTAAAAAATAAAAAAAAATGTGCAATCCGAAAAGACCAAATCTCGTAAAATGTCAAATATTTGGTCCTTTCGTATTAAATCTAAGAAAGTATTATTGTTTTATAATCAACCCATTTCCACAAAAAACTTTTAATATGGAAATAAAAAGATTTAAACCTATTGCAAATATTTTATAAATCACCAGTGAAGTATTCCTAGAAGTATTCAATGAAAAAAGAATCATGAACTTATTATATCAACTTTCTCCTCATTTTTTGAAATCGGTCAAATAAATAAAATGGAAGTATTTGTGTACGTATGTTTAGAAAAGTATGTAAGAAAAAAAAATAATTTATAAAATCACTATAGCATTAAAGGTAATGTAAAAAATGCTATTTTTTTTTTTTGTTCTCTTACAGGATGATTACACGCCATTTGATGATTAATAAAAATATTTTAAACCTAACATTTTGTTTTATTAATCTGTTATTAAAATACCTTAAATTAAAAATATTATTGTGAGCGCCGTCTGTTGATAGATAAAAGAAACCTAAACATTTTATAAGGAGAGGAGTATGAAATAGTATCATAGTAAAATTATAGATGGCGCTATAAGTACTAAGAATACTATAATGTTTAGAAGAAATTGTGAAAATAGCGACAAACTAAACCTGAACCTTGACATAATATGTTTTATTATATATATTTAGGTTATATGTTTTTTTTAACGAGGGGGAAATCTTCTAAAGATATCCAACCAACGTACGAGATGGTTGGGATATGTAAGATTTTTACCTACTGAAACTCCATCGGTTAACATCTACTGCGTATAATGGAAAGCACCGGGATCTCTTTAAGAACTCACCGGTACTCTCCTTGCGCGATGCTACATTAAGCACATCTCTAACCTAACTCAACAGTCCCCTAGGAGTTTAGAAATGTTTTCATGGTCCTATCTCCATTTAAGATCTATGTTGTTAATGTATGGAAACGTGTATGACCAGTGTCCGTTCGCCTTCGTCTTCGTCGAGCGGGATCGGCCCTCTCTCTTTCTCGACATAATACTATACTAGTACAGATGCCCATCCCCGTACACAGATATCGGGCTATCCTTATTTGGGTTAGTTTTTGCCTGAATAAATAACAGATGTCATTAATAACAAACTATTTTGTCATAAATACGTGTAAAGCATCAATAAAATATGATAAATATGGCAAAATTCATCTATATAGTTTAATAAAACAGCACCTCCGTAGTTTATTTCTTTAATTTATAAATATTATTGACAATATGATTAACACTTTCCAATTATATAAGTTATAACCTAGTCTCATTTTACTTTAGAATGTTACTCCTCCAGAGCTCAACAAGAAGTGTCCACCTTTTTAATCATAAGCTTACTCATTACATTTGTTGGCGCTAACTTCACAAGACTACTCATTTCCGTTAGTAAAATACAATGGCTAGAAACAAGTCAAATAACTTTCTTTATAATTACTAATGAATAAAAATATGTTAATTTCAAAATCATGACATTATTTCCGGTATCTATTATTATAAATATAAAATCTTAGTAAAATACAATGGCTAGAAGGAAGTCAAATAACTTTCTTTATAATTATTAATGAATAAAAATATGTTAATTTCAAAATCATGACATTACTTCCGATATCGATTATTATAAATATAAAATCTAAGTAAAATACAATGGCTAGAAGGAAGTCAAATAACTTTCTTTATAATTATTGATAAATAAAAGTATATTAATTTCAAAATCATGACATTCGGCCATCAGACACTGTGCTGCCTCCCGGCATGCACTTAATTACAAAGTAAAAAGAAAAAAATCATAAAAAAAACAATAAGAATAATAATTTAGGACTATAACAATAGTTTACAAATAAACTTAATAAATTAAAATAACAGTTCAGTCTTAAATCTACATCTACTCTTACTACAAAAATGATTGATAACATGTACACAAATTAGTTAATTTTAGTTACACATCAAATGTACTATTTTCAAAATCATGACATTTCAAATACATTAGTTGATTAACTTTTTTTTTTTTTTTTTATTTAAAATTTATTCCGTTTCACTAATTTCATCAGAACTATTGTTATTACAACTATCAATATCCAAAGCCTTAATATGAATCCAAGGTCGGATTCTATCAGCAGCAATTACAGTACTATATGATTTGCCCTTTTTTGTAAAACCTGGAACGTCCGCTATTTTATAGCGATCGTTTCCAAGAACTTCTATAATCTTGTAAGGCCCAACAAATTTCGACAGCAGCTTTGTACTTTTTTTGTCATTATCGAAATTATTACGACAAATTTTTACCAAATCACCAATCTGATATTCTCTTGCTGGTACCCGGTTTGCATCATAACGTTGTTTTTGTTTAATTTGCTGTTTAAGTATATTTTCGCTAATACGTTCTCTAATTTGTTTTAAATTAGAATCTTGCAAATCTGGTTGAGAGTCAATGTCTAATTTATTCGTTAAAATATCGCGCATTTTCATACCGAACAAAGCTTCCGTCGCAGTTTGTTGGGTTGTGGCGTTAACAGTATTATTAATACCCCACTGGATTTTACCGAGACACTTATCCCAGTCACGCTCATGATTGAAATTATTCTGTGCCGACAATGAATGTAATATAGTCTGGTTAAATCTTTCGGCCTGACCATTGGCCCTCGGACAAGCCACAGCATTCAAGACATGTTTGACACCATTCGTATCACAAAATGTCCTGAACGCTTTAGATGTGAAACAAGTACCGCGATCAGACACTATTCTTGCCGGTACGCCAAAGTCATAGAATATTTTCTCAAGAACCTTTACAGTATTTTTCGTTTTTAGATCTTTTACTGCTCTTACGAATACATATTTAGTAAAAGCATCGACTACCGTAAGAATGTGAGTATTACCACTTTTACTTTTAACGAAAGGCCCTAGGTGGTCTATATGTACGGTATGAAATGGGATTGTTACTTTTTCTATTGGATACAAATACCCTGATTTTTGTTTTGAAACGTTATCTTTATTATAAGCACACTCTAAACAGGCCTCAACATATTTTTTTACGAATTTACGAAGTTTCGGAAACCAATAGGATTCTTTAATTCTTTCGAGAGTTTTTGCATAACCATGGTGCCCGATTTCATCGTGATTTGCTCGACATATTTGCCAGCGAGCGCTTCGTGGAACCACCAAACAAAGCCTGCCATCTACCTTTCTAAACAACGTATGATTTTTAACTACATAGTTTTCGCGAATATCCCTACACTCCTGATCATCTTCAGGTTTTAAAATCTTTAGTATGCGAGATATTTCAGAATCAGCCATCTGTAATGACAGAAGCCAGTTATCTTTTTCTATACTATACACATGAACAAATGAGTCATCTGATTCCATGGACAGTTTCGTGTTTCTACTCAATGCATCAACGTGACACATTTGAACGCCAGGTCGGTACTCTATTTCGAACGTAAATTCACTTATTTGTAGCCACCAACGAGCTATCCTTGGAATCAGATCTCTCTTTGTTAGTGTTGTGCGAAGAGCTGCACAATCGGTAAAAACCGTAAAATGGATTCCCAGGAGATACACTCGAAACTTTTTTAGAGAACACACGACAGCTAATGTTTCTAGTTCATAGGAGTGGAGGTGCTTTTCCTCCGGGGTAGTCTGTCGACTAAAATATGCAACAGGTTTTAAAACTCTTACATCTTTTTGCCATTGCATGAGAATACCTCCAACACCTAAAGAACTGGCATCAGTGTGTAGTTCAGTTTCAAGTGATGGATCATACAAGGCAAGGACAGGACGACACACTAGCCTATCTTTTAATAAACAAAAAGCCTGCTCCTCAACATTAGACCATTTCCACACAGACTCTTTCTTTAGCAGAGATGTTAGTGGTCGAGCAATTTCTCCATACCCTTTTATAAATTTCCTAAAATAACCGGTTAACCCAAGAAATTGACGAACTTCATGTACGTTGCGAGGTTTGGGAAATTCCTTGACCGCTAACACTTTTGTTACACCCGGTTGTATACCCTGAGAAGATACATCATAACCGAGGTAGTTTACAGTATTATCAAAGAAACGACATGTTGAAAGTTTTAGAGTTAGGCCATACTGCCTGAAGAGCTTCAAAACGTCCTCTAGTCTAAAAAACATTTCATTGACAGTTTTTGAAGGAATAAGTACGTCATCCAGATAAGCGAGAGCATATTCAAACCTCTTATTACCGAGAATCTTATTAATCATTCTCTGAAATACGGCCGGCGCATTTGCGAGGCCAAAGGGCATACGTTTAAATTCGTAATGCCCATCGGGCGTGACAAAACCTGTCAGATGCTTGCTTTCGTTAGCCATGGGAATTTGATAATAACCAGACGCAAGGTCTAGGGTGGTAAAGAAATGATTGCCACTTAAATTAGATATTTGGTCTTCAATCAGTGGGAGAGGAAAACGGTCTTTAATAGTTTTATTATTCAAAGCCCGAAAATCTACGCACAGTCTTTGTTCACCTGTTTTCTTCCTAACCATCAATATTGGACTGGCGTAGTCAGATTTAGATTCTTGAATAATATCATTTTGCAATAGCTCGTCTATAGCTTCCCTAACCTTCTCACGCTCATGATAGGACAAACGATACGGGCGATAAACGATTGGTTTGTTGTCTGTTAATTCTATTTTCATTTCTACATCGACCGCACAACCAATTTCCCCTAAATTTACAGCAAAGCAATCCCGATAGTTTTGTAGTAAATTGTAAAGCTTTTCTATTTGTTCATTAGTTAAGCCTGGTCCGATTTTAATATCATCTTTATTTAGAGGTTCCATACGGAAGGCATCCCTTAATATACGATTAACCTGACAGACTTTTTGTTCGGTAAACGGGATGGACCTAGCTATCATGAAATCTTTTTTCAAAGTAATGGTTAGAGGAGATAAATTAACTACGACAACTTCCCCTTTACCATTACATATATTAAAAGCACCTTGAAGCAAACAAAACTCCCTCCCAGATTGAATTGAAACGTAACCCCCTATAAATATATCACCCGTGAAATTAGAGTTAGCGTATACAGGAACAATACTAGTTTTTGAAACTTCTACCGTATTCATAACGTACAGTTTTAGCAAGGCTCCGCATTTGTCAATTGAATTAAGACTCTGACTCTGATAAAACGTAAGTTTTGAATAATCTTTTAAAACCATAACATATGGCAATTCTGTAAAATTTTGGCCTATCAACATTGGTGTCTGCATGTATATATCATCTATAACCAAAACCTCTGTATTAGACTCTACTTCGTCTATCTTAAGATTTACTTTTGACCAGTAGAACGGTACGACTGATGATTGACCAAAACCCTTTATTACTGGAATCTTATCAATGTGCTTAGGTAAATTTAACAACTCTGCTTCGGTCTTACGTATAAGCGTACATTCGCTTCCAAAGTCAACATAGGCTTTAAAAAGATTATCGTTACATAAAACTGTTTTGTAATATTTTTCATTACTATTGTTAAATGAATCTATCTTTAGAGTTTTCTTTACGAATTCGGTTTCAATATTGTTAGTGTTAGAATTCATTGGTGTATAAGGTTCTAGTTTACAATCGTCATTATCATGTCCTATTCTGTTGCAACGTTTACACTTTGTTATTGGTTTTGTGCATTTATAATACGGATGACCTTTAGAACGGCAATTAAAACAGGTAATCATATTGGAACGATTAGGGCTACTATTGTTAATATTACTCTGTTTCTGAGAAGTACGTTCCCGTATTTTGGTATACGCGACCGGTTGAGTTCGTTGTGATGAAAGAAAACTAAGCAAATCTTCGGGCTCTGAACTATTTAAAGTTTGTGCGCCATTTCTAATTGCTCTATCACTTATACCATATATAACGCAGTCGACAGCCTTCTTGCCGGTTATTTCACACCTATTTAATAAGCTTAATTTATCATAAAAATATTCACGCAGGCTTTCTCCATTATGCGACGTACGATTCAACATTTCCTCTAGCAGACGCCCATAGTTCTCTTCACTTGGAAATGCCTTTCGGAGCTTAGATTGCCACTCTTCCCAAGTAAAGACAACTGTAGGCAATGCTTCAAACCATTTTTTAGCTAAACCAACTAGTTTTTGCAGAGAAAAATGAACGACTTGTTTTTCATCCCAATTATATATACTAGCACATTCGTTCACCTTTCTAAGCCAGCACTCGATAGTTTGCATACGGTTTGCTGGATCGAATTCCGGAATAACATTATTAAGATTATTATTGTGAAAAGAATTCCTTGAGGCATCACCATTAAAATTCTTAAGCAATTCTAAAATAGATCTTGAAGAAAGTCTTTTCGATACTTTACGGCTTTTTCGTGGAGCGACTTCATCGGTGGATGAGGAAGAGGAACTTTTCCTGACATTAAATCTCTTCGTTCCCTTTCGTCGTCTTTGTCTCGGAGGGGTACCAGGCGGAGTGCCAACTTCATCATCAGACGTCATTATTACACCACACTGAAATGTACACAATATGCTTCGACATAATCTATTCCACATCCAATCTACCACAAATAAAATCAATGACTAATCCAACATTTATTTAAAATGTTTAAATGAATTAAATATATGTAGTATGCTTTAATTGTTCATTATATCAAATATTATTTGTGTGAATAATCTTAAGGATACGTTACAATGTTACTGGGGAGTTATTTCATTTTAAGAGTTCGTCATTGTTATTCCATAAATGTTCACTAATCGAGTCCAGTGATCAAACATAGACCACTCAGTCCAGTGATCAAACATAGACCACTCAGTCCAGTGATCAAACATAGACCACTCAGTCCAGTGATCAAACATAGACCACTCAGTCCAGTGATCAAACATAGACCACTCAGTCCAGTGATCAAACATAGATCACTCAATCCAGCGATCAAACATAGATCACTCATTCCAGCGATCAGACATAGATCGCTCTATCCAGTGATCCAAAATAGACCACTCAATCTAACAATCAAACATAGATCATCCGTTCCAGCGATCAGCCATAGATCACTCAATCCAGCTAGCAAACTTAGCTATATCAATCTAGCAACTAGTAGCCTAGCCCATTCGGCATTTAATAAAAACCATGTCTTAAAAAAAAACAATAAACAATACATGCAATCCGTAGTGAACAACGGTTCATTTATAGGATCAGTCCAGACTCAATACTCATTACAATTGATTCATAAGTTTTTAACCATCATCATCATACTAATATTCGCTATATGAAATATAATATATGTATATATACAAAAATAAAATAAAAATGAAATAAATTCATAAATCAAATAATTGTGGGTACCCTCATAATAAATACGTGAATACAACTGGAATGATTCTCACGTTATCGTGTAATCTACGTGTTACGTTACCAGGGAGTAGCCCTGACCAAACGCAACACGTATTGTATTAAAATACGTAACATATTATCCTGTCATGTATACCCCACAATGATACTCACGTAAAAGAAGAAAAATAAATAAATAAATAAAATAAAAATACATCATTAAAAATAAATATACTCTGTAGTTCATTTTTCATAATAAAATAATTAAGTGCCACACAGTAGGTCATAGTAATTGGTTATAGACAAACGTGGTGGATGCTATCGGAGAGTAGCCCCGATCACGCACCGACACTTCCTGCACTATATCCATATCATGCTATAATGTAGAAATACTACCAGGGAGTTGCCCTGGCCAAGCATTCTCGCACATTAAAACACAATTTACGCATAACATCGTCAGAGAGTTGCCCTGACCAGACATTTTACGCAACTACCGTCCTGAATGACGCTTAAAAATTTTACGTGGGCGTCACTTATAAATTACAATTATTAAAAACATAAAATTATTCTTCCATAAAACTATAAATATAACATAATAAAATCATTGTTAAAGACATTAACATACCTGTTCTTTTTCTTGGGTTGTGTTCCCTCTTCTGAGATTTAATAAAACAGCACCTCCGTAGTTTATTTCTTTAATTTATAAATATTATTGACAATATGATTAACACTTTCCAATTATATAAGTTATAACCTAGTCTCATTTTACTTTAGAATGTTACTCCTCCAGAGCTCAACAAGAAGTGTCCACCTTTTTAATCATAAGCTTACTCATTACATTTGTTGGCGCTAACTTCACAAGACTACTCATTTCCGTTAGTAAAATACAATGGCTAGAAACAAGTCAAATAACTTTCTTTATAATTACTAATGAATAAAAATATGTTAATTTCAAAATCATGACATTATTTCCGGTATCTATTATTATAAATATAAAATCTTAGTAAAATACAATGGCTAGAAGGAAGTCAAATAACTTTCTTTATAATTATTAATGAATAAAAATATGTTAATTTCAAAATCATGACATTACTTCCGATATCGATTATTATAAATATAAAATCTAAGTAAAATACAATGGCTAGAAGGAAGTCAAATAACTTTCTTTATAATTATTGATAAATAAAAGTATATTAATTTCAAAATCATGACAATAGATAAATAAAATTAAAGTATCTGTTTGTAATGTCAAAATAACAGCTTCATACTCTTTACTTTATCTCCGAAACGGCTGGACTGATATTGATGGGACTTTCACTGGCAGATAACTGATGTTATAGGAATAACTTAGGCTACTTTTATATTATATTAAATAGAATTAGGGTTCCGCTCAAAAAAATTAAAACGTACCTACCTGGGGACGCACCCGAGCGAAGCGAGAGTAAGTCGCTAGTCCTGCATATAATTGAAAAAACTGAATTGAAAAAATATAAAATTACTCTGAAAAAATATAAATGTGACTTAGCACATATCATTATCAGAAATTAGCTTAGAAATCAGCTTAATTGCTAAAATTTAAAAAAGAGGACACATAACATTTTGAGTTTTTAACTGTTAAAATATAAGGAAAAGTGACATTCTAACCATATCATATCATCAATGTATATAGTGCCTAAATAAAACTTATTCATATTAATATATGTATATACATACATACATATCTTAGCGGAAGAATAATATCTAATTTGTTTTTTAGAACGATTACGTATTTTTTTTGTCTGTATATTAATTATCACGTGACGTTTTCGCTAATTAATGGTCGGTTATTATATATTTTTTTATTAATTAATTGAAATTAGTTAGATTTTTTTAACTATAGATAATTAATCATCGCGACAATCTCAAGAGATGAAAATACCAAGTTAATCGCTTATCTATACTAATATTATAAATGCTAAAGTTTGTGAGGATGTATGGATGTCTGAATGTAAAAATGTATGGATGTTTGTTACTCTTTCACGCAAAAAACCACTGAATGGATGTTAATGAAACTTTACAGTTTACAGTTCATACATCAAAATAATCCACATACGTGGCTACTTTTTATCCCGAAAAAATGCACGGTTTCAGTGGGATAGATTTGTTTTTGTTTTGAAGTGAGGGTAAGCCGCTAACAGTATTATAAATACTAGTGATCGCCGCGTGGTTAAAAATCAACCATAATTCATTAAGTTATATATTTATTGTCTTGCGTATATTACAATATTAATCTATTCTCAATTTGACCACAAACTTTAACAATAAACAAAACAGTATATATGCGTGTTTGTGTCAAATACATGGTAGGTAGCGTGTGTAATGTTTTTTTTTATTGATTTAATGTATTTTATATGCATAATTTAAAAAAGTATTATTCTGCACTCCTTCTCTATATAAACTATAAATGTGGGAAATTTCATACTCCTCCGTATGCGCAATTTTCGTAAAAAGGAGTACAAAATTTTTGCTTCACGTATTAATATATAGATTTTTGGTTCCCAACGTTTTGAATCCTTTACAGCAATCATGGTCCCTTAAAATATTGTACAAACTCCTGTTTTAAATTGAATATTATCATACTTTTTTATTTACTTTTGGAAATGACTAAAGCAATATATTAATGATAATAGGAATGTTTTAATAATTATAAATTGGCTATAATGAGATAGCTAAATCGGTTAGTTAATTGATACAACATAAATGCGTGTAGGTACTGTATAGGTTATATAAGGTTATCAAAGAAAAAATGTAAATTACTTTTAAACTAATGAATATCTATACATATAATAAAATTGTAACTAAGCCGAATCTGTACATTAAATATTTTTTGGAAAATCTTATTGAAATAGACTTTATTATCGATACAGAAGCCAAATCTATAGTTTTTAGAATTTTTGTCTGTCTGTCTGTCTGTCTGTCTGTCTGTCTGTCTGTTACCGCATCACGGGAAAACCACTGGACAGATTTTGATGAAATTTGGTATGATGATAGCTGGTTATCCGGGTCAACATATAGGATACTTTTTATTGCGGGAAAATATGTCATCTCTGAGCTAAACGTTAAAATGTAACTAGGAACGAACCCGAGCGGAGCGAGGGTGAGTTGCTAGTTATGTTATAATAATAATACCTTTATTGACTCAAATACAAAAGTGTTAGAAGATATTTTTTTTAACTATATAATTAGTACAAGCTTAGTTTAAGTACACTAACGTCTGAACTAGACCGAGCCTGTATGTCAGACGAAAATCCGAGAGTTATCCGACTTCTAAATAATTTTATTTCACTCTTATGGATGGAATTTTATCTGAGAATGTGCATCACAATAATAACTAATAATGCCTCGCCCTGTAGTCGAAATTTGAACAATTTTTATTGAAAATGACTTTAAACATGGCATTAAAGCACGTCAATAGCTACTAATTAGAAAAAAAACCGGCCAAGTGCGAGTCGGACTCGCGCACGAAGGGTTCCGTACCATTATCTAAAAAAATCATGTCCGTTGTATGACAGCCACCCCACATAATACTGCACTAGATAATACAGATACTTAAAAAAATTAACTAAAACGAAAAAGTGGATCTCTTCAGCTACTTTAATGTTATAGGACTCGTCAAAATTAATTAAATCAGTACAAAATCAAAGATTTTACTAAAGGACATAGTAGAGTTCCACTATACACCTCCTGACTCCTTTTATTAGATAGGCTCGATTGTATCAAATTATTTTATAATCGGGACTTATAAAGTTCCAAATTGATAAAACAATTAGAAGTAGCTTAAAATCGTTTTAAAAGACTTAATTACATGGAAAAAGGGCGATAATTGTTTATTGAACTAATCCTAAAAAGCCTAAAAACTGCAGATCATAATCTATCTGTATACTAAATTTCATCCAAACCCCTCCAGCAGTTACAATGTACCGGAGTAACAAGCATACACACATACACTATCACATATATAATAATAGTTGCATGATGAATATTAATACCTGGGCGACCTAGGAGTATTTTTGTTATATCATATTTTTTATATAAAAAAAAAACCAAAAAACTTGAATAAATAAAAAAAAACAAAAATAAAATCTTTGTATCCGACCGGGATTCGAACCCGGACACCTGTGATTGTCAATCTTGCACCTTGGCCGCTTGACCACAATGATTATGCCCGAGCATGCGAAACTAGCGACCATATTTTCCATGAGAAAGAAAACCGCATAAAAACTCGAAAATACGCGATTTCCAGATATAAGACTAATCTAGATCGATTTTTCGCCCCCGAAAAACCTCCACATACCAAATTTCAGCGAAATCGTTAGAGCCGTTGCAATGTTATGAATAAATAAATATACAAGAATTGCTCGTTTAAATATAGTACCTGGCGACCAAGCTTCGCTCGGTGTTCTTTTTTGTTGTATCATATTTTTTAGATTAAAAAAAACTAAAAACTTGGATAAATACAAAAAAAAAAAGTAGAACTTTGTATCCAATATCCAATATGATCCATATAATGTTAATCTTGCACCTTGGTCGCTTGACCACGATGCTTATGTCTGAGTGTAAGAAATACGAACATAAATATCGAACATATTCTGCGTAGAATAATGCAAAAGAAAACCGCATGAAAACTCGAAAACACGCGTTTTCCCAGACATGAGACTAATCTAGATCGATTTTTCGCCCCCGAAAGCTTCTATATACCAAATTTCAGCGAAATCTTTAGAGCAGATTCCGAGATCGCCGGTATAAATAAATAAATAAAGATATAAATATGCAAGAATTGCTCGTTTAAATATATTAGATAGGTATATATGACTAGCAGAACCTGCGGCTTCGCTCGCGCTAAAACTATAAAAAAAACTAAAAAGGTAGGTTTCATACTAACTTTCATCCCCTATTTTACCCTCTTAGGAGTTGAATTTTAGAAAACGCTGAAATACGTAACTCATTATTTTTGCATTAGTGGATACCTTCGTCATATGAGGAATACCTACGTGTGCGAAATTTCAATTTTCTAGCTTTAAGGGTTTGGCCTGTGCGTTGATACATCTGTCAATCACTTTTGCCTTTTATATATATACCTATAGATTAGGTATCATGTTTCAGCCGTTAAGAACTAACGTGATAGTTTATTACTTAAAATATCACTATGTATTATATTACTATAGTTAAATTTTACTTTATTGTCTACATGATAAGATTGTCTCAGTTCGAGAGCATCCTTGCCGCACGACAATTGACCGAGATCTAAATTTATATGAAGTGATTCTAACAAGTGGAGTGTTAGTGTATTCTAAAATAAAACAATCTACCTATGTTTTTCAATGAAATAAGGCGTTATTTGTGTTATTTATCACTAATTTTGATATGAGTTTACATAAATGATACTACTTTATTCTAATCGCACACTAGCTAAAGCCAATGACTTGCGTGCGTATACTAGCGGCTCACCCTCACTTCGCTTGGGTTTGCCTCTAGGAAAACAAAAACAAACCTATCCCACAGGAACCGTACATTCCGGGATAAAAACTAGCCTATTGTTTTTTCTGATTTATAAGTATTATTTTAAAGTTTAGTTCAAATCCATTCAGTAGTTTTTGCGTGAAAGAATAACAAACATCCTCATACCTATACATTCAGACATCCTCACAAACTTTCGCATTTATAATATTAGTATAGATTTAAAAAATCTAAAATTGTGATTTTTAACATAAAGGTATTTTAGGTATTACTAAATTTACGTCATTACAACGTTTTCTAACTTAGGTACCTACTTGTAAAAGACAAAAAATATGATATTTTTTTATAATATTTTCATATACCTACCTAGCATATAGTCCAGTCAAATAAGGTCTGAAATCAAAATGTTGACACTCAATTTTGCATTTTTGATATAATGTAGTTTTAATGATACAAAAACAATGTGTAAAGGTTTTCGTGTCCGCAACCCCCGGCAAGGGTCCAAAATAAAGTGTCAAAAGTGTTTTTTCGCAATTACTCGAAAACGGTAAAAATTACACAAAAAAGTTTTAATAAAAACGTATAAAGCTTAAAATTTTGCATAAAAAAGGTCTTATGACTTTTTTCCTCCGGTCAAAATTAACCGAGTTAGGGAGGTTTTCAGACCGATGGGAATCCGTTTATTTTTAAAAGAATTTTTTTTAATTAAAACCTGAAGTTTTATGGTTTTAAAATATTAGCAGGTATATAAGGAATAGAAATTCGTAAAATGCCCCTGATGCTCAGCTACCCCCGCGAAAAGCGCTTGTGGCATAGGGCGCTCGTGGCCTAGGGCGCTCGTGGCCTAGTGCGTTGTGGCCTAGGGCGTGGTGGCCTAGGGCGCTCGTGGCCTAGTGCGTGGTGGCCTAGGGCACTCGTGGCCTAGTGCGTCGTGGCCTAGGGCACTCGTGGCATAGTGCGTCGTGGCCTAGGGCGCTTGTGGCATAGGGCGCTCGTGGCCTAGGGCGCTTGTGGCATAGGGCGCTCGTGGCATAGGGCGCTCGTGGCCCAGGGCGCTCGTGGCCTAGGGCGCTTGTGGCATAGGGCGCTCGTGGCCTAGGGCGCTCGTGGCCTAGGGCGCTCGTGGCATAGGGAGCTCGTGGCCTAGGGCGCTTGTGGCCTAGGGCGCTTGTGGCATAGGGCGCTCGTGGCCTAGGGCGCTTGTGGCATAGGTCGCTCATGGCCTAGGGCGCTCGTGGCATAGGGCGCTCGTGGCCTCGGGCGCTCGTGGCATAGGGCGCTCGTGGCCTAGGGCGCTTGAGGCATAGGGAGCTCGTGGCCTAGGGAGCTTGTGGCCTAGGGCACTTGTGGCATAGGGCGCTCGTGGCCTAGGGCGCTTGTGGCATAGGTCGCTCATGGCCTAGGGCGCTCGTGGCATAGGGCGCTCGTGGCCTAGGGCGCTCGTGGCATAGGGCGCTCGTGGCCTAGGGCGCTCGTGGCATAGGGCGCCCGTGGCCTAGGGCGCTCGTGGCATAGGGCGCTCGTGGCCTAGGGCGCTCGTGGCCTAGGGCGCTCGTGGCCTAGTGCGTTGTGGCCTAGGGCGCTCGTGGCCTAGTTCGTTGTGGCCTAGTGCGTTGTGGCCTAGGGCGCTCGTGGCCTAGTGCGTTGTGGCCTAGGGCGCTCGTGGCATAGGGAGCTCGTGGCCTAGGGCGCTTGTGGCCTAGGGCGCTTGTGGCATAGGGCGCTCGTGGCCTAGGGCGCTTGTGGCATAGGTCGCTCATGGCCTAGGGCGCTCGTGGCATAGGGCGCTCGTGGCCTAGGGCGCTCGTGGCATAGGGCGCTCGTGGCCTAGGGCGCTTGAGGCATAGGGAGCTCGTGGCCTAGGGCGCTTGTGGCCTAGGGCGCTTGTGGCATAGGGCGCTCGTGGCCTAGGGCGCTTGTGGCATAGGTCGCTCATGGCCTAGGGCGCTCGTGCCATAGGGCGCTCGTGGCCTAGGGCGCTCGTGGCATAGGGCGCTCGTGGCCTAGGGCGCTCGTGGCATAGGGCGCCCGTGGCCTAGGGCGCTCGTGGCATAGGGCGCTCGTGGCCTAGGGCGCTCGTGGCCTAGGGCGCTCGTGGCCTAGTGCGTTGTGGCCTAGGGCGCTCGTGGCCTAGTTCGTTGTGGCCTAGTGCGTTGTGGCCTAGTGCTTTCCTGGCCTAGTGCGTTCGTGGCCTAGTTCGCTCGTGGCCTAGTGCGCTCGTGGCCTAGTGCGCACGTGGCCTAGTGCGGTCGTGGCCTAGTGCTTTCCTGGCCTAGTGCGTTCGTGGCCTAGTGCGTTCGTGGCCTAGTGCGTTCGTGGCCTAGTGCTTTCCTGGCCTAGTGCATTCGTGGCCTAGTGCGTTCGTGGCTTAGTGCGGTCGTGGCCTAGTGCGTTCGTGGCCTAGTGCGCACATAGTTTAGCGCGGTCGTGGCCTAGTGCTATCGGGGCCTAGTGCGTTCGTGGCCTAGTGCGGTCGTGGCCTAGTGCTTAACAGCACTAATACACGTATACACTATGCATATTAAATGAAGTTATGCATGTAAAGTTGCTGTCAACTGTCATTGGAACAAGTCGCACTTTCGAAGCTCTGATAAACTAAATAAGAATAAAATAGTTTAAACTTCTGAAGAACAGTGAACTTTGCAAAATTGTGTTGAAATAAGTGAAAGAAAGTGAAATATACATTTGATTACTTAGAAATCTTAGGAAAACAGATATATTCTTAAATCACAGACAATCATCATGAGGGTATGAGCGATTTAAATCATATTTCTGTGACATAAACGATTTTGACTTTTTCACTTCTACCTACATAAAATTCACAAGCATTATTGCCATATAAAACAAAATAAAAACTACCATTTTAAATTGCCAGTAAGAAATATGGATAAACAATTAGTTTGGCAAAGAGATAGATCAAAGAGAGAGATAGTCTGGAATAGCATAAAGTTTACTTTTTATCCCAGAAAAATATACGGTTCCCGTGGGATAGATTTGTTTTTGTCTAGGGACGAACCCGAAGAGAAGCGAGGGTGAGTCGCTAGTTTTAATAGTCCAGTCAAATAAGGTCTGAAATCAAAATGTTGACACTCAATTTTGCATTTTTGATATAATGTAGTTTTAATGATACAAAAACAATGTGTAAAGGTTTTCGTGTCCGCAACCCCCGGCAAGGGTCCAAAATAAAGTGTCAAAAGTGTTTTTTCGCAATTACTCGAAAACGGTAAAAATTACACAAAAAAGTTTTAATAAAAACGTATAAAGCTTAAAATTTTGCATAAAAAAGGTCTTATGACTTTTTTTCCTCCGGTCAAAGTTAACCGAGTTAGGGAGGTTTTCAGACCGATGGGAATCCGTTTATTTTTAAAAGAATTTTTTTTAATTAAAACCTGAAGTTTTATGGTTTTAAAATATTAGCAGGTATATAAGGAATAGAAATTCGTAAAATGCCCCTGATGCTCAGCTACCCCCGCGAAAAACGGGGGGACGTTTGGAATGTTTACGTCGACATTGTATAAATAATAAGCTCAAATTAAAAACTTAAGGCCACGATTTCTTTCCTTTTTACCAAAATTTACCAAAAGTTTACCAAAATTTTTTCAATAAAGTTACAATGATAATTAAAAAAAAATGTAGTTTATAAAGTAAAAATTATCGAATTCTCAATTTTTTTTAAATTTTGGGGGTGTTTTTACAGGACTACCATACATTGTTTTTATTTCCACGAGAAGTAGAGTTCAAGACGAAAAAAATGAGCCCTATGTGAAAATTAAACGATAAAATTTAAAGGTAATTTTTAGCCTCCCGAAACCATAAAATATCAATTTCTCAGAAATGGCTAAATATTTCAATTTCATTTTTTTTGCTTATTATATGTATTTCGAAGATTACAGTCTTTTAGTTTCATGAAAATGAGAAGTTTATTGTAGAAATTAAAAATAAAAAATAAAGGAAAAATTAAATCCCGAGTTTTTTGCAAATATCTCGAAAACTTTGAGATTATTGTAAAAGTGTAATTTATAAAAGTTGTAGATTTTTAATAGACCTATAACTTTCGTCGAAAACATTTTTCGATAGAACGTCACAATAAGCCGGAAATTTAAAAAAAACGATTTTTCAACGCTTTGCGTCCCCCCGCTTTTCGCGGGGGTAGCTGAGCATCGGGGGCATTTTACGAATTTCTATTCCTTATATACCTGCTAATATTTTAAAACCATAAAACTTCAGGTTTTAATTAAAAAAAATTCTTTTAAAAATAAACGGATTCCCATCGGTCTGAAAACCTCCCTAACTCGGTTAACTTTGACCGGAGGAAAAAAAGTCATAAGACCTTTTTTATGCAAAATTTTAAGCTTTACACGTTTTTATTAAAACTTTTATGTCTAATTTTTACCGTTTTCGAGTAATTGTGAAAAAACACTTTTGATACTTTATTTTGGACCCTTGCCGGGGGTTGCGGACACGAAAACCTTTACACATTGTTTATGTATCATTAAAACTACATTATATCAAAAATGCAAAGTTGAGTGTCAACATTTTGATTTCAGACCTTATTTGACTGGACTAATAAATATGTTTAATTTTTATTACAGTAAACTGTAAAAATGTTATTTATTTCTACATAAAAGTAAAACACGATTGAAATGCTAAAACTGCGTTATTAGTAATATTTTTATTATTATTTTACTAATTAAAACTTAACCTATTATTCTTCGAGGAAAATACTTTTGCTAAAATTAAAATAAAAAAACAAATTACTTAAAAAGTTCAACTTAAAACTTGCCTGGTTAACGATCTTGGCGCTTCCCCGGA
Organism: Fabriciana adippe; assembly: GCA_905404265.1. Classification (NCBI taxonomy): domain Eukaryota; kingdom Metazoa; phylum Arthropoda; class Insecta; order Lepidoptera; family Nymphalidae; genus Fabriciana; species Fabriciana adippe. Next base: position 13,970,025 of record FR989984.1, on the reverse strand, counting down.
TGTTCTTTTTAGAAGATATTTTAACACACATAGGAATCAGAGGATGATCCCGACATTTCTTCAAGAATGTTAAAAATGTTAATAATCTTGCGCGCTTTGTCTTTAGATCTTATAACCGGCTGATTTGGTTAGCGATTTCCAGTCCTTACTGCTCACATATACTTTCTTAGATTTCCGCGAATCTTTGACATCTACACATATAATAAAATTGTAACTAAGCCGAATCTGTATATTAAATATTTTTTGGAAAATATTATTGAAATAAACACTATTATCGATATAGAGGCCGAATCTATAATTTTTTAAATTTTTATCTGTCTGTCTGTCTGTATATCTGTCTGTCTGTTACCGCATCCCCGAAAAACCACTGAAGGGATTTTAATGAAATTTGGTATGATGATAACTGGTTGTCCGGGTCAACAAATAGGATACTTTTTACTGCGGGAAAATATCTCATATCTGAGAAACCTATACTAAACGTCACAACGTAATTAGGGACGAATCCGAGCGGAGCGAGGGTGAGTCGCTTGTAATCAATAAAATCAAATCTGTAGAGATTGAACTTTATAAATAAAAAGTTTCATACAAACTTTTATCCCCTATTTCTCCCCCTTAGGGATTGAATTTTGAAAAATCCTTCCTTAGTGGATGCCTACGTCATAAGAGGAATACGTGTGTAAAATTTTAAGTTTGTAGCCCTATGGGTTTGGCCTTTGCGTTGATTTAAAACTTTCATCCCCTATTTTATCCTCTTAGGGGTTGAATTTTAATAAATGGTGAAATACGTAACTCGTTATTTTTGCCGTAGTCAATTCATACTAAATTTCATGTAAATATGTCCAAGGAATAAAAAGTTTCATACAAACTTTTATCCCCTATTTCATCCCCTTGGGGTTGAATTTTGAAAAATCCTTCCTTAGTGGATGCCTTCATCATATAGGTATAGATTATAAATTGAATTATAAAAATTAAAAAAGTGACGTCATAATATTATCGTCAAGTCCAAAGAATAAAATTAAGAGTATACCTCAGCATTGACGTAATTTCAAATTAAATATTTATTTCCTTATACTTATACGTCATTATATTTATACATTCAAATTCAAAGCAGTGGTAGCCCAATGGCAGCGTGCGTGCCGGAGCCGAATGAGACCGGTTCTAATCTCGGGATTAATAGTAATATTTTCATGTACAAATGATTTCTAACATTATTGTCTTATAGCGAAAGAAAACATCCTGAGAAAACGTTCATATTTGAGAGAACCTAGCAAGTTTTCGGATCTGACACTGAACCCCTACGTATTGAAGGGAGGCCCAGCAGTGGGACGTTAAAAAGGCATTAATACCATACATACACATTCAAATACAATATTTTTCGTTGCATGTGTTGATATTGTAGGTAGTTGGTACACGCGTACATTCAGGTGCAATAGCATGTAAAAGCGGGCAAAAAACTTAATATTATTATTAATTATATTTATCTACGAGTAAAAAAAACCTTTATACATTCCGGTTTTAATTCTTACTATCTTAAACCGGTAGACAATTTAAAGCTATAAAAGACTCGCGATGCTTCAAAATAAATATTTCTTAGCATGTTCACTAACAATAATGGTCGCCTTGATTTATTTTGTTATTTATCTTATTTTAAATGGGTAAGTGTTTAAAAAGAGTTTTTTTTTCGAAAACTTACTTTGTGTTTATTTTTCTTAGTGTAATTTAATTTTTAAACTTAATTAATTTATATGATATGGTTGTTCAAAAAACAATTGTAAAAAACCTTATTTTAAATAAACTTTTATTTAAATGCTCTAAAAAGAAAAAAATAAACTTTAAATTAAATAAAACCCAACAAATTATTAAATTTCACAATTTATATAATATAAAAACTTGTCGCGAGATTAACCTGTTTTATAAAAAACATAAATTGTGTAATGTATGTTCAGAATCAGAATAGATATTATCTTTTTACAGCATTTAAATAAAAACTTTTTTTTAAATTTTTTTTTTTATATAATTATTTTATTTAATTATTCGTATTCTTCTCAGCAAACCCTTTCATTTGATATCCATACATTGTCATCCAAAGTTAACGTGAATGCAAAATTTCAGATCAATCGGTTGAACATAACTGCTTTAAAATTCATTAGCAAGATTTGACCGAAACTAACATACTAATACGACAAGTTAAATAAAAGCTTGTAACAATAACAAAAAGTTATGTATTTCGATCGAGGCCGATTTTGGGAACACGGCAGTGATTTAAACCAAGTGTCCCTTATTTAATTGTCATTTATATTAATTTGCAGATTTCAAGGAGCAGCATCAAATAAAAAAATCATAATAGATCAAGATGGAGGCGCCGACGATGCAATGGCAATATTCATGGGACTACTAAACGAAGAATATTTTAAAGGGTAAATATTTTTTTATAATTTAATAATAATCTGTTAAAAATATTGTAGTACTGTATTTGTTTTACTAATATTTATGAACGTTATCTTAGTAGTAGTAAGTAATACTAGCTTTGCCTCGTCCTCTATATTTAACTAAATAAATAAATCCGCGAAGTGATCCGAAAAGATAGTTTTATTTAAAATGTCAAATATTCGCGTAAATCTGAGAAAGTATTAAATAAATACCTTACTTTATACTTTATACTTTATTAAGCTTACATATACATATATAATATATATAATATGTAGTATATATACTTACAATCACGTATATATATGCATCATAATCATAAAGAAGTAACCCTCGTAAAAACAGAAGGCGAAAGTTTGTAAAATCAATATTTTAGCATCTATTAAATATGTTTTTTCCTTAAATTTTGAATTAACTTTGATATTTCCATAATACTTATGTATATAGTATTTTTATGTATTTATTTTATAAAAAGAGTTTAAATATAGTTATTTTTTAGGCCAGAAATAGTAGCAATAACTACAACACATGGCAATGTTGATGAGGAGCAAGCTTTTAACAATACACAAAGAATACTGACTGTTGCAGACAGAAGAGATGTAAATAAGTAATCCTTATTTATCTATACATAGTATCTTAGCCTAGCTACTAAATGATTCATTAACCATTCAAGGTCTATGGAACCCTTAAGGCATTAATGTACAAATAACTTTACCAATGCCAAGAATGCGAATTTTCCTTTTCCATTCTAACGCTATTATTATCGAGTGTTCGCTTAAAAAAAAACAGCGAAGTTCGAGTTGATTTTGCGTACCAAAAATTCAAAACAGATACAAATATATTACATACTGTATTTTTTGTGTATCTGTTATGCAATATCTTCAATCTCAAATAAATTCAACTTCCTGTGGCTCGAATATCTACATTTAAGTGGTTTTGAAGTCGGTGTAAATTTTAAAAAAGTTATAATTATTTTGTTTTACTTTATAGTATTCTGTAATGTATGCTTTAGGTTTTGCCATGATTATGCCAAAATTGACGCTTGAGCAGAGCAAACGCAAAAATATATGCTATAAATATACAAGTCTTTTGTTTGCAGTCTCCTTTTGCTGTTTTTAATAATTGGTAGGACATACTATAAAAATGTAATTGACCTAAAAATTATACTTTACTCTTTAAAATAGGATGGGCAGACAGATAAAGACTTTATATTAGCATTTTAGATTTTAGCATCATAAAAATTTTAAAGAAATTAAGTTTTAATTTACAACATTTGTAAACTGATATAGTGTGTTAAAGGTTCTATCCTCGCGGAGGCTATATAGATGCTAAATACCTTTTGTTAATATGTACATGACTAAAACTTAAATAGGTACATATGTATATATTATTTTATTATTATACAGAATGATTATTATAAATTATTATAATTTCGCCTAAGTATATTATATTTAGCCTACCAGTACGCACAAAAAGAACTGCACGCTAAAATGCATCATTTTTTATTTGGCATCTATTAGAGATCGAAAATCATAGAAAAAACTACTGTTCAATAAACACATTCTCTTTCATACTACTTCTTTGCTATAGGTTCTGTATTAACTTCATAGTCCTGCGTCAGATTGAATATTTCTGGTGATAAAGTACCAGTAACATCCTGGAGTTGGAAAGTTGGCGGTGTTTCATCCCCGTGCCTCGGATAGCACTTAAAGCCGTCGGTCCTGTTCCATAAGGCATAACTCTCACCGGTCGTTTCAAAAACGTATTGTCCCATCGGAATTTGAGCCTGAAAGGAATAGATAATGCCCGTGCATTTGTGCTCTATAATATCTCCTGCGCAGTTCACTAGTCAATGAGATTGGCCGCCTTGGCTGAAATCGAATGGGAGAATATAGTACTAAACTCATATTTTTACTTTCACCCAGATTCCTATATACAGAGGTACTTCAAGTTCCTTAATAGGTAATTATCCATCAGATAATTTTTTTGGTCTTGATGGACTTGGTGATACTTTCAAAGAGGATTTCGAACCAATTGCCGCTCAAAAAGATCATGCTGTATTTGGGCTTATTGAGATGTCCAAGAAATTTGAAGGTACGACGACGAATATACTTTATTTTTATTAATACTGATATTGGTCGACACAGCCGATTTCTTTTTGATTGATATTAGAAATACTATTCCTTTCTGTTCCGTTAAGCATTAGATAATGAAAAGTTGATCTACATAAATTTTTGAATGAGATATTAATATATTTGACGCACCATGTATAGCATAATGTCAATGAAGCCATTAAATATTATTATATTTTAAAAATATTTAAATTCGTTATGTGCATTTATTAATGGTTCTATCCCATATTTAAATAAATATTTATCGATAATTTTGCAGGTGAGCTTATTATAGTAGCTCTGGGTGCTCTGACAAACATTGCTCTTGCAAAAAAAATTGATCCTAAGTTTATGTCAAGATTATCGCATTTATATGTTGCAGCTGGACATATATACGGTAAGATATTAAAATAATATTATGCTTTAATCAAAATGGTTATAAATGTTTTAAAAAAAATTAGTCCGGTCAATTTATACATAAAAATGGTATTCAAATAACAAAATTTCCCGGAAAGCCAAATATTGGTGAAGAGCTAGGGTTTACCATTATAAATAAAGTTTTAAAAATCCCCATCGATCCCATGTGTGCTACCAAAGTTATTCGGGGTCAAAAGTCAAAATTTGAGGTTTTTTGAATTTTTCTCGAAAACGGTAAGTTTTATCAAAAAAACCTTAAACCAAAGTTATAGATCTTAAAATTCTCTATAAAAATGGTCCTTATAATTTTTTCCCTAAGAGTTACCATTCGTAAGATATCGCGATTCTAAGAGTCAAATTATACATGATATGTACATATAAGCCACGTATATACATTATACATATCATATAAAAATTACTTTCATTGATAAATACCGATACTAAACTTTTGTAAAAAATACGCGAGACAAGATACAAGTACAACTATCATGTCTTCCTCCAACATCGGCATCTGCTATTCAACATTTGTATCAAGTATACTATCAAGTTAGAACATGGCTAGGCAATCAACTGAACCCAGAAGACTGGAGTTGGAAAATTATAGATAATACTCTGGAACCGATTAAAACTTTACTCCCACCTGCTCCAGAAAAACTCCTCAACACTATTTTTTGCAATTGCAAAAAAGGTTGTAGTGCCAAAGTTGGCTGTAAAAAAGTCGGGTTGCTATGTTCTCCAGCGTGTACCTATTACCAAGGTCAGTCTTGCTCAAATGTCCAGTTGAGTACAATACAGGAAGATTCCTGAAATTTTAATGAAGAGACCAATGACTCAGCCACATTTGAACAATTTATGAACATCCAGCAAGAGGAAGAGGAATAAGAAGAAATCGAAGAAGACATGACTGTTGAAGTAGACTTTCAAGAATATGAATCTGATTAAAATATCTAAAAAAACGCGCTGAGTACACTACCTCACAGGTGGCGTGGAAATGTGTGCGTATCATGTATAATGTGACTCTTAGAATCGAGATATCTCACGAATGGTAACTCTTAGGGAAAAAATTATAAGGACCATTTTTATAGAGAATTTTAAGATTTTTGATAAAACTTACCGTTTTCGAGAAAAATCCAAAACCCCTCAAATTTTGACATTTGACCCCGAATAACTTTTGTAGCACACATAGGATCGATGGGGATTTTTAAAACTTTATTTGTAATGGTAAACCCCAGCTCTCCACCAATATTTGGCTTTCCGGGAATTTTTGTTGTTTTAAACGTCTATATTGACCGGACTATATGTTCAATATTCTAATATATACATACAGCTATTGTGTGGTATTGGTATAATGTAGTATGCTTTGGTTCCCAAAACAAAAAAGTGGTTTAAGAAATTTAAATATATTGTTTTGAATAGGGGATGATTTCCAAAAACCAGAATTCAATGCGCTAATGGACGTGGAAGCATACCATATAGTATTGGAAAAGAGTGATCCTGAAAAAACAACTGTAATTCCGTTTTCACAGATACTTTTATATCAAAATATTTCTAAGGTAATACTCTATATGAATTTAAGTATATTAGGTAGTGCCATTGCTTGATTCAGATACTTTTTTCTAAATTGATTCCCTTTATAGTTGAATTACTTTGTTGTGTTCATTATGCTTTTTCACATTAACCCTTTTCATCCATTTGATGTTTTTGAAAAGTGATACTAAAAATTATCGAAATAATATATTAAAAAAATTATTACAGGAATGGAGACAAGATATTTTAGGAAGTATTAATACAAAAATAATGCGAAATCAAAATATATATGAAACAAAGTCTTTAAACACTAGTTCTAATTGGAGTCTTCTAGACCCTTCTGCTATGGCAATAGCTTTAAATGAATACTTAGTTGTTGAAGAGACAAGATATTCTCAGAATGATATTATTTTGTGTGGTAAGTTTAATTAAAATCGTAAATGAAACTAGGTTAAGGTAGATTTATTTTTCTCTTGTCAATAAAGATAGAGGTTTTCAATGATGAACAAATATTTATTTTACTTAAATTATTAATTCGTAACAATATTTTTCTTCAACAGTTATTTTCTAGTTTCATTAATTCATTTAAACTTCTTTTTAAACAAAGAAAACATCATTTTGAAAATACAAAAATATTGTAGGTACGTCCTTAGATGCCCAACCTATATGTTATTCCAGGTAAAGTAAGTCTATCTATGTACTAAACATGCAAATCCGACTAAAACCGACTAGTTTTAGGGCGAAGGAGTAACATAAATGCACATACAAATACAAACTTTCGTTTTTATATATCTACTAGCCCGACAATGGACTTGACAACTCCTAAAATTATAAAAAAAAAAATACTAAAAAAGAAATAATAATCATTATTTATATTTTATTTCAATATTAAAAATATGACATGAAGCGTGAGCTCGCCCAAAATTCCCCGATATTTCATCTAATTTGGTCGCGTGCTGAATTTTACGCCCTCTCTGAGACGATTCTGAAGGTCTGTTAAGATAGCAGTGAAAGGTTAGCAGAATCAATCGAAACCTACATGGTATTTTGTAGCTAATTTGTTGCTAATTAGTTGCTAAAACCCCGATTTTGTTGCTTTGACCGACTTCAAAAAAAAAGAGTTACTGCTATCTTAACGTTAAGCTAGCAGTAAACTCGCGGGATCGGCACGGATTAAATGCAATTGTACATCAGAATTTGTTGCTAATTTGTTGCTGAAGAATAGTGTAAGAAAATTTGAAAAAACCCTAGAATTGGCTAGACCTGGAGACCTGTAGCCGTGTCCATGCTATCTTAACACAGAGTTTTTGGTAACAAGATGATGGCATGGATTTTGTTGCTAGTCGAAAATAGCATCAGGACACCCCAAAGAGCCAGCAACAAAATATACACTAAAAATCTGCTACACCTGGAGACCTGTAGCCGTATCCATGCTATCTTAACATGCACTTTTTTAACAAGACGATGGCATGGATTTTGTTGCTAGTCGAAAATAACATCAGGACACCCCAAAGAGCCAGCAACAAAATATAAACTAAAAATCTGCTACACCTGGAGACCTGTAGCCGTATCCATGCTATCTTAACATGCACTTTTTTAAACAAGACGATGGCATGGATTTTGTTGCTGTTCGCAAATAACATCAGGACACCCCAAAGAGCCAGCAACAAAATATAAACTAAAATTCTGCTACACCTGGAGACCTGTAGCCGTATCCATGCTATCTTAACATGCACTTTTTTAAACAAGACGATGGCATGGATTTTGTTGCTGTTCGCAAATAACATCAGGACACCCCAAAGAGCCAGCAACAAAATATAAACTAAAATTCTGCTACACCTGGAGACCTGTAGCCGTATCCATGCTATCTTAACATGCACTTTTTTAAACAAGACGATGGCATGGATTTTGTTGCTAGTCGAAAATAGCATCAGGACATCCCAAAGAGCCAGCAACAAAATATACACTAAAAATCTGCTACACCTGGAGACCTGTAGCCGTATCCATGCTATCTTAACATGCACTTTTTTAACAAGACGATGGCATGGATTTTGTTGCTAGTCGAAAATAACATCAGGACACCCCAAAGAGCCAGCAACAAAACATAAACTAAAAATCTGCTACACCTGGAGACCTGTAGCCGTATCCATGCTATCTTAACATGCACTTTTTTAAACAAGACGATGGCATGGATTTTGTTGCTGTTCGCAAATAACATCAGGACACCCCAAAGAGCCAGCAACAAAATATAAACTAAAATTCTGCTACACCTGGAGACCTGTAGCCGTATCCATGCTATCTTAACATGCACTTTTTTAAACAAGACGATGGCATGGATTTTGTTGCTAGTCGAAAATAACATCAGGACACCCCAAAGAGCCAGCAACAAAATATAAACTAAAAATCTGCTACACCTGGAGACCTGTAGCCGTATCCATGCTATCTTAACATGCACTTTTATAAACAAGACGATGGCATGGATTTTGTTGCTAGTCGAAAATAACATCAGGTCATCCCAAAGAGCCAGCAACAAAGTATAAACTAAAAATCTGTTACACCTGAAGACCTGTAGCCGTATCCATGCTATCTTAACATGGACTTTTATAAACAAGACGATGGCATGGATTTTGTTGCTAGTCGAAAATAACATCAGGTCATCCCAAAGAGCCAGCAACAAAGTATGAACTAAAAATCTGCTACACCTGGAGACCTGTAGCCGTAACCATGCTATCTTAACATGCACTTTTTTAAAGAAGACGATGGCATGGATTTTGTTGCTAGTCGAAAATAGCATCAGGACACTCTAGACAGTCAGCAACAAAATAAAAACTAAAATTCTGCTACACCTGGAGACCTGTAGCCGTATCCATGCTACTTTAACAAGCACTTTTTTTAACAAGACGATGACATAGATTTTGTTGCTAATCGTAAATAACATCAGGACACTCCAGAGAGCCAGCAACAAAATAAAAATTAAAAATCTGCTACACCTGGAGACCTGTAGCCGACTATCAGTGTCCATGCTATTTTGACGTGCAGTTTGTAAAACAAGACGGTAGCATGGATTTTGTTGCTAGTCCTAAATAACATCAGGACGCCCCAATGAGTCAGAAAAAAAATAGAAACTAAAAATTTGCTACACCTGGAGACCTGTAGTCGTATCCATGCTATCTTAACGTGCAGTTTTTATAACAATACGGTGGCATGGATTTTGTTGCTAATCGCAAATAACATCAGGACACTCCAGAGAGCCAGCAACAAAATAAAAACTAAAGATCTGCTGCACCTGGTGACCTGTAGCTGACTATCAGTGTCCATGCTATCTTAACGTGCAGTTTGTAAAACAAGACGGTGGCATAAATTTTGTTGCTAGTCCTAAATAGCATCAGGACGCCCCAAAGAGTCAGAAAAAAATAGAAACTAAAAATTTGCTACACCTGGAGACCTGTGGTCGTATCCATGCTATCTTAACGTGCAGTTTTTGTAACAATACGGTGGCATGGATTTTGTTGCTAATCGCAAATAACATCAGGACACTCCAGAGAGCCAGCAACAAAATAAAAACTAAAATTCTGCTACACCTGGAGACCTGGAGGTAGCAGATATTTAGTTTTTATTTTGTTGCTGGCTCTCTCTAGTGTCCTGATGTTATTTGCGATTAGCAACAAAATCCATGCCACCGTATTGTTATAAAAACTGCACGTTAAGATAGCATGGATACGACTACAGGTCTCCAGGTGTAGCAAATTTTTAGTTTCTATTTTGTTTCTGACTCTTTAGGGCATCCTGATATTATTTTCGACTAGCAACAAAATCCATGCCACCGTCTTGTTTTACAAACTGCACGTTAAAATAGCATGGACACTGATAGTCGGCTACAGGTCTCCAGGTGTAGCAGATTTTTAATTTTTATTTTGTTGCTGGCTCTCTGGAGTGTCCTGATGTTATTTACGATTAGCAACAAAATCTATGTCATCGTCTTGTTAAAAAAAGTGCTTGTTAAGGTAGCATGGATACGGCTACAGGTCTCCAGGTGTAGCAGAATTTTAGTTTATATTTTGTTGCTGGCTCTCTGGAGTGTCCTGATGTTATTTGCGATTAGCAACAAAATCCATGCCACCGTATTGTTATAAAAACTGCACGTTAAGTTAGCATGGATACGACTACAGGTCTCCAGGTGTAGCAAATTTTTAGTTTCTATTTTGTTGCTGGCTCTCTGGAGTGTCCTGATGTTATTTGCGTTTAGCAACAAAATCCATGCCACCGTATTGTTAAAAAAACTGCACGTTAAGATAGCATGGATACGACTACAGGTCTCCAGGTGTAGCAAATTTTTAGTTTCTATTTTTTTTCTGACTCATTGGGGCGTCCTGATATTATTTAGGACTAGCAACAAAATCCATGCTACCGTCTTGTTTTACAAACTGCACGTTAAAATAGCATGGACACTGATAGTCGGCTACAGGTCTCCAGGTGTAGCAGATTTTTAATTTTTATTTTGTTGCTGGCTCTTTGGGGTGTCCTGATGTTATTTACGATTAGCAACAAAATCTATGTCATCGTCTTGTTAAAAAAAGTGCTTGTTAAAGTAGCATGGATACGGCTACAGGTCTCCAGGTGTAGCAGAATTTTAGTTTTTATTTTGTTGCTGGCTGTCTAGAGTGTCCTGATGCTATTTTCGACTAGCAACAAAATCCATGCCATCGTCTTGTTAAAAAAAGTGCATGTTAAGATAGCATGGATACGGCTACAGGTCTTCAGGTGTAACAGATTTTTAGTTTATATTTTGTTGCTGGCTCTTTGGGATGACCTGATGTTATTTTCGACTAGCAACAAAATCCATGCCATCGTCTTGTTTATAAAAGTGCATGTTAAGATAGCATGGATACGGCTACAGGTCTCCAGGTGTAGCAGATTTTTAGTTTATATTTTGTTGCTGGCTCTTTGGGGTGTCCTGATGTTATTTTCGACTAGCAACAAAATCCATGCCACCGTATTGTTATAAAAACTGCACGTTAAGATAGCACGGACACTGATAGTCGGCTACAGGTCTCCAGGTGTAGCAGAATTTTAGTTTTTATTTTGTTGCTGGCTCTGTGGAGTGTCCTGATATTATTTTCGACTAGCAACAAAATCCATGCCGCCGTATTGTTATAAAAACTACACGTTAAGATAGCTTGGACCCTTATAGTCGGCTGCAGGTCTCCAGGTGTAGCAGATTTTTAGTGTATATTTTGTTGCTGGCTCTTTGGGGTGTCCTGATGCTATTTTCGACTAGCAACAAAATCCATGCCATCGTCTTGTTTAAAAAAGTGCATGTTAAGTTAGCATGGATACGGCTACAGGTCTCCAGGTGTAGCAGAATTTTAGTTTATATTTTGTTGCTGGCTCTTTGGGGTGTCCTGATGTTATTTTCGACTAGCAACAAAATCCATGCCATCGTCTTCTTTAAAAAAGTGCATGTTAAGATAGCATGGATACGGCTACAGGTCTCCAGGTGTAGCAGATTTTTAGTTTATATTTTGTTGCTGGCTCTTTGGGGTGTCCTGATGTTATTTGCGAACGGCAACAAAATCCATGCCATCGACTTGTTTAAAAAAGTGCATGTTAAGATAGCATGGATACGGCTACAGGTCTCCAGGTTTAGCAGATTTTTAATTTATATTTTGTTGCTGGCTCTTTGGGGTGTCCTGATGCTATTTTCGACTAGCAACAAAATCCATGCCATCGTCTTGTTAAAAAAAGTGCATGTTAAGATAGCATGGATACGGCTACAGGTCTCCAGGTGTAACAGATTTTTAGTTTATATTTTGTTGCTGGCTCTTTGGGATGTCCTGATGTTATTTTCGACTAGCAACAAAATCCATGCCATCGTCTTGTTTAAAAAAGTGCATGTTAAGATAGCATGGATACGGCTACAGGTCTCCAGGTGTAGCAGATTTTTAGTTTATATTTTGTTGCTGGCTCTTTGGGGTGTCCTGATGTTATTTTCGACTAGCAACAAAATCCATGCCACCGTATTGTTATAAAAACTGCACGTTAAGATAGCACGGACACTGATAGTCGGCTACAGGTCTCCAGGTGTAGCAGAATTTTAGTTTATATTTTGTTGCTGGCTCTTTGGGGTGTCCTGATGTTATTTGCGAACAGCAACAAAATCCATGCCATCGTCTTGTTTAAAAAAGTGCATGTTAAGATAGCATGGATACGGCTACAGGTCTCCAGGTGTAGCAGATTTTTGGTTTATATTTTGTTGCTGGCTCTTTGGGGTATCCTGATGTTATTTTCGACTAGCAACAAAATCCATGCCATCGTCTTGTTTAAAAAAGTGCATGTTAAGATAGCATGGATACGGCTACAGGTCTCCAGGTGTAGCAGATTTTTAGTTTATATTTTGTTGCTGGCTCTTTGGGGTGTCCTGATGTTATTTTCGACTAGCAACAAAATCCATGCCACCGTATTGTTATAAAAACTGCACGTTAAGATAGCACGGACACTGATAGTCGGCTACAGGTCTCCAGGTGTAGCAGAATTTTAGTTTATATTTTGTTGCTGGCTCTTTGGGGTGTCCTGATGTTATTTGCGAACAGCAACAAAATCCATGCCATCGTCTTGTTTAAAAAAGTGCATGTTAAGATAGCATGGATACGGCTACAGGTCTCCAGGTGTAGCAGATTTTTGGTTTATATTTTGTTGCTGGCTCTTTGGGGTATCCTGATGTTATTTTCGACTAGCAACAAAATCCATGCCATCGTCTTGTTTAAAAAAGTGCATGTTAAGATAGCATGGATACGGCTACAGGTCTCCAGGTGTAGCAGAATTTTAGTTTATATTTTGTTGCTGGCTCTTTGGGGTGTCCTGATGTTATTTGCGAACAGCAACAAAATCCATGCCATCGTCTTGTTTAAAAAAGTGCATGTTAAGATAGCATGGATACGGCTACAGGTCTCCAGGTGTAGCAGATTTTTAGTTTATATTTTGTTGCTGGCTCTTTGGGGTGTCCTGATGTTATTTTCGACTAGCAACAAAATCCATGCCATCGTCTTCTTTAAAAAAGTGCATGTTAAGATAGCATGGATACGGCTACAGGTCTCCAGGTGTAGCAGATTTTTAGTTTATATTTTGTTGCTGGCTCTTTGGGGTGTCCTGATGTTATTTTCGACTAGCAACAAAATCCATGCCATCGTCTTGTTAAAAAAGTGCATGTTAAGATAGCATGGATACGGCTACAGGTCTCCAGGTGTAGCAGATTTTTAGTGTATATTTTGTTGCTGGCTCTTTGGGGTGTCCTGATGCTATTTTCGACTAGCAACAAAATCCATGCCATCATCTTGTTACCAAAAACTCTGTGTTAAGATAGCATGGACACGGCTACAGGTCTCCAGGTCTAGCCAATTCTAGGGTTTTTTCAAATTTTCTTACACTATTCTTCAGCAACAAATTAGCAACAAATTCTGATGTACAATTGCATTTAATCCGTGCCGATCCCGCGAGTTTACTGCTAGCTTAACGTTAAGATAGCAGTAACTCTTTTTTTTTGAAGTCGGTCAAAGCAACAAAATCGGGGTTTTAGCAACTAATTAGCAACAAATTAGCTACAAAATACCCTGTAGGTTTCGATTGATTCTGCTAACCTTTCACTGCTATCTTAACAGACCTCGATTCTGATACGTAAATATGTAAATAAGTAGCTTATAAAAGTACTCAAAAAATAAGCTAGAAAAATTTCTCCCAGCCTTGCTACGTAATAATTGTATGAAAACATAAATAACATACGAAGGCGAATACAAAATTTCTATAAAATGTTTATAATAGTTAAACCACAGTGAAATACAAAACAGCAAAACAAGATTTTATTTGTCGCATGATAAGTAGTGGGACCTAGGGCGCCATAACATAAACGAGAAGCATTTTAACAAGTTATCAGACTCTCCGTTTCGCTGAAATGATTGAACAAATTTCTATAAAATTTAGTATATAGATAGACGACCTGGAGTGTAACGTGACCGTAGCCATTTTGTAAACATACGTTACTGTTAAGTTAAGATATACGTCTACGTGTAAGTAACAAACACTGTTTCAGACATAATTTTACTTTCAGGAGAGAAACGAGGCGTGAACACCAATAACTTCACATCAGTAAAAGATGCCAACTGCAAAGTAGTATATAAAGTCCGGAAACACGAATACAAACAATTTTTATATGATTTATTTTCAGCCGAGTTGTATAATTAGTCATTTATAATTAAATACACTAAATATTGCAAAAACAATTCTTAAAGATTTTTATACTGTTGTAACTTAAATAAAATAAATATCTTATACCTTTAGGACTCCTTGTAGGAGGAAGGGGGCGCCCCCCTGGCACCTGGTGGACTAACATGACCCGAACTATAAAACAGGCTAATATAGATATAGGGACAATCCAGGACAGAACTGCCTGGCGCAAATTAATTAGGAGAGCCGACCCCACTTAAAGTGGGAAAAGGGAAAGAGAAAGAAGATACCTTTAGGACTCCTTACCTCAAAATAAAAAATACAGCCGAATTGAGACTCTTCCTTTTTGAAGAAGTCGGTTGAAATAAAAAAAAACGAAATTCGTATATTATTTAGACCGTGTGTCAGTCTGTTCGTTTGTCACATTAGCTTTCTCAATATTTATATATATACAATACAGTTGAAATGTAAGAGTTAGGGTTGGAGTATATGTTGTGATAAGGAAAATATGTATAGACTAGCGACTCGTCCCTGGAAACGTTTTAACGGTTAGTACAGATTTCTCAGAGAAGATTTTCCACGGTAAAAAATATCCTATATGTTGATCCGGATAACCAGCTATCATCATACCAAATTTCATTAAAATCTTTTCAGTGGTTTTCTCGTGATGTGGTCCCAGACAGACAGATAAACAAACAGTTCTAAAAAACTATAGATTCGGGTTTTGTATCGATAATAATGATTATTTCAATAATATTTTCCAAATAAATATAAATTAATGTGAAGATTCGACTCAGAATTTTATTATATATATAGATTAAAATATACGTATGTTTTTTATATTTTTGAAAATATGTTAAAGATGATCGGTAAAAGGGAATTCCCCTCATTTATTTATGAAACTGCCAAAGACTTCACAGAAGAAATATTGTAAAACCTTTCCATAATTACTCTTTAAATCCCATCAATTTTCAATGAACGGAGCCTCTTTTAAACATAAGTCTTAAAAGTATTTTTGATATTTTGTTTTCTAATTTTACTACTACTTTGTTAAAAACATTTTTTAGAAATAAAATTGTGAATAATCACCAACGAATTATATTTTTCTCACCTAACGTTTCTTTAAATATGTTATAACACCAAGCGAAGCGAAGCGTGCTCCATTGCTCCCTCTAGGGATGAATGGTTTAAGAATGCATAGAGGACAAACATACCAAAGAAAAACTCTTTTTTTGCAGCGTACGCTTCAGAATAAACCACCAAAGTTTCATCACAATCGGATAAATATTAATTCTTATTGATTAAAAATCATTCTTATTTTTATGGAATTATTGAGTTTTTATATTAAGTGACTTAGGTCACGTAAACAAGGAATACTCGACTTGGCGGGGGTACTGCCGTGCCCCCAGATATAATATCGTCGCGCAGTAGAGGAGAGCGTGTAACGTCTTTACACCAAATATAATAATGTAGCACGTCTGGGTCATGCTTAAAACATCCTAACTTTAAAAACGTATAACAATTGAAGACAAGAACAGTTAATTATAAATAGCCGTAAGTGAGAGAGGAGCAAAACAATTTCTAGAAAGGAATTGATATTACTAGATAACGTTCGATTGTTCGAATACTAGAATTTTTCTTATTTATGCATATAAAAAGGACGACAATACAGTAGAACGCCGATTATCAAAAAGCCGATTAACCGAATCGCCAATTATCCGAATCGGTCCTAAGCGTAATATAAAAAGTTAAAACCAAGTAATGTAAGTAAGTAATGTAATTTTTGTTTTGTTGTAACAAGTTGGAACTCGCTGGAGTCCAGATATATTTCAACTGTTATGATTGAAAGCTAGAGGCAAGACACTACATGCTTTGCGTCACGCGGCTTCCGTGAAACGGAACGTTGGAACGTTTATTTTCTTTTTCAACTCAATAACATTGAATTACTGTCAGTGAGCTCCCCTCTTTCCCTTTTCTTTATTACCAGTCTATGTCCAATTATCCGAATTTTCGATTATCCGAATCGACCCCAGTCCAAATTAATTCGGATAATCGGCGTTCTACTGTATATCGAGAGTTCAGTTGAATTTCGGAGATGAAAGACGATTAAGAAGAAATATGAAAAAGTACTGTGAAAGCCACTGTGAATAAATAGTGAGGGAATATAGTGCTAAGAGATTAAATTAAGCCAGAACTCTGCATATGCTGCGAGTGTTTGTGACCCGTCAAAAGTGAGCCATGAACCAAAAGTAATAAAACATTTACTATAAATACAAAAGACTTTAATTTCCGATTCCAGAACTCATAAATCGTAATAATATTATACAGTTAAATACACAATATTCCGTTACACAACTTTTTCAGCTCACTCAATTCTGTGTGATTTATTCTGTGCTGATTGAGCGCAGTTTATTTTGGGAACTACACATAGAATGGAGAAGACAGTGGAGATGATTCGGTAAAACTCAAACAAAACAAAACACATAAAAATTCTTTAAAACTTGTGAAAAATAACAGCAGTATTGGAATAAAAAATTTCTTTCGCATATAAGTATATACATAAATCGTTACGTAGTGTTTACTTTGCGAAAATCACAAAATAAACACTATGTAACGATTTATGTACGTAACTGAGCGAGCAAAACAATTACAATGTATTATTTAAACTAGCGGCTCACCCTCGCTTCGCTCAGGCTCGTCCATAGATGATTCTTTAAATTGACATAACTTTTTTATTTAAGAACCGATTGAAACAAAACAAATACTAAATGTTAAGTGAAGCTTACCACAATACATTAGTGGAAACCGCACCCAAATCGGTTAAGCCGTTTCTAAGATTAGCGCGCACAAACGCACAGACAAACAGATAAACCGACAAACACACAGACGGACAAAAAAAACTAAAAATCATTGTTTTGGGTTCTACTGCGTTAATAAAGATCCCCAATAATAGTTTTTTCTCAAATATCTTCCATGTACAGACAGCGATCAGTTACAATTTTATTATATGTATAGATTCAATTTAATTCTTTGTTCTATGGCTTATAGGCGTGCCA
Organism: Fabriciana adippe; assembly: GCA_905404265.1. Lineage (NCBI taxonomy): Eukaryota > Metazoa > Arthropoda > Insecta > Lepidoptera > Nymphalidae > Fabriciana > Fabriciana adippe. Next base: position 13,952,270 of record FR989984.1, on the reverse strand, counting down.
TTTGATCACAGTTTACTTCGATAATGTCGTGTAGTGTATTTTTTTTTTCTCTTAGTATTAAAACAAAATATTTTGGAACTAAATAAAACGATTTTTATGAATGAACTGCTTATCTGTGTTCATTTATAACAGTCACGATATGACTCAACAGTTATGCAGTCAGTTCCCTGTATATTATTATACTCTTTGCAGTCTGTGTTCAAACTTCGAAGACGTTTAAAGATAACAAAGAAAATGAACAATAAAACTGTACTTTCAAGTTAATTCTATTAAATTTTTCAAAAATTGTGTCAAAAATGCAGTGTTTCAGGTACGTGTGTGATTCAGTGTTTTGAATATCACATATTAAATGAAGGTAGGTAGTGAATATGGAAAATGTACGAAGTGATTTGGTGATAAGCAATGTTTGTGCCCGTTTTAGATATAACAAAGACATAAACCATAAATAAATAAATTAATATGTTGGGATATTAACACACAGCACCATCTAGTTCCATTGTAAGCTACGAGGCTTGTGTTATGGATACCAGATAGTCGGTACACTACAAATATTATAAATATAAACATCCATGACTAGAGTACAAACATTCGTGCTTATCACACAAATGAATGCCCCCAGCGGGACTCGAACTCACGACCGCTGGCACAGCAAGTAGGATCACTACAAACTGAGCCAAACGTGTGCCAAATGATGTGAATTTCAGTGCCCAGAGAAGCTATATGGCAGAAGTGAAATTCTTATAATTTCGTTGTCCCTATCTGTACGTCCGTCTGTATCTTACAACTATTTTATATAACACTATTGGCAGTATATGATACATATAATTTAGAAGGTAGATTAATATAAATTGTACCTACTTAATGAAAATTCTCATTTGGTTATTTGCACGATATCAAAACTAATAAGTGTTACTCGTTAAAAAACCGTTTTTATCGTAAAAATGAGACGGTTAATGTGACTTCAATGGGATTTTAACCGAACAGGTAATATTATAAATAACGGGTAACTGATAAAGGTTATTATTTATACCGATAAAAGATAAGCAGCTTCTGCGGTATATCTATAGAAGAAGGCCTGCAAGCACTAATACTTAGAACTTAGAACCATATTAGTTAGAATTAGAGATGGGTTAATACCGATATTTCTCAGGATTAGGTAATACTAATATATTCGTCGGGCAATATTATAATATTGTAACTAATATTTTAATATCTATACTAATATTATAAAGCTGAAGAGTTTGTTTGTTTGTTTGGTTGAACGCGCTAATCTCAGGAACTACTAATCCGATTTGAAAAAATCTTTTTGCATTAGATAGTCCGTTAACCGTGGAAGGCTATAGGCTATATATCTTCCCGGAAAAATGTACGGTTCCCGTGGGATAGATTTGTTTTTGTCTAGGGACGAACCCGAAGCGAAGCGAGGGTGAGTCGCTAGTTAGTGATATTTATCTCAGGTATGTCACTCACTATCGTATTCCTGTTCAATATTACTTATATTAGGTTTGTTACTAAGTATTTAAAATTAGAACTAATATAGGAATATCATGTAATATTCGTAATAAATATTTGTCATCTATGGTAATAAATGAATGTAGGTACACTATGATCGTATTAGCAAGTAATAAGGCCATTTCTTGCTTGACGTTCCCTTGACGAATCCGAGAATCTAACTGACAATGAATCCGAACGATATTATCCGACTTATTTTGAATGGTTATCACAAAGATTATGTGAATATGAAATATTAGTATATCAGAATTTGTCAGATTACTAATACACAGATCCTTCAATATTACTAATCTCTTAGCGAATGCTAATATTTCAGTCACACCACTAGTTAGAATACATCTAGATGTATATTTCCATAGCTTCATCCCGTTGTTTTTTGCATTTATCACTTGAAAATTATTTATATAGGATATATGTATAAAGACGAATGATAACTTTCTATATTATTATGAACAAAAAAGCCCTAAAAAGGTTGAAGTAGGAATAGATGCTGATTTCAGTTGATTTGATACAATAACGCCGAGTAAAATAGGTAACAGTTAAATAGGTTAATAAATAACATTTTATTAGTTAATTTTATAAGTTGTCGTTATCTTTAACTACAAATCAAGACAATTAAATGTTTATATACCTACGTAAGAACAATACGACGTAAAATACATTTAACATTTATTATCAATTGTGTAAAACGGTTACCAATTTATTTTGTGGTTTAGACACAATTACTAACAATTTACGTACATACGTAAGTAGATATAACAATGCTTATAAGCAATACTTATCAGGTTATGGGAATGAAAATAAAAAAAAAAACACACAAACCAAAAATTAACAGACACATAATTGTTCAATTCAATTCATTTGTTCAGTGGCTTTCTTGTTGGTTTCAAAATTATCAATTGTTAAATGGTTTTGATGGTCAATATTGCTAACTTCGTAATATTTATTAAGGATTGCCTTGAACGTTGAATCGATTTTATGACAATCTGTTACACGATTTTCAATATTCTCTCTGGGCATTCTAAGTTTATGTATATCGATTGTTTTAAGTTTTTAACATTAAAAACAATATTACATTACATTTTTAACATTAAAAAACAATATGTTGTCAAGATCGCTGAAATCAGCGTTTCTTTCTACTTTAGCCATTTTAGGGCCTTTTTGTTCATAATAATATAAGAAGTTATCATTCGTCTTTATACGTATATCCTATACTTATAAATAATTTTCAAGTGATAAATGCAAAAAATAACTGGATGAAGCTGTGGTAATATACATCTAGGTGTATTCTAACATCTATTAAATACTAGCGACTCACCCTCGCTTCGCTACGTATTCGTCCCTAGGTACGTTTTAACGGTTAGTGATTCCCATACAAAATAAACAGTTCAGAACTTTTTGATTTTCCAGCTGTTTTTTTTTGTTTTCGCCAATTTTTTTTTATATTTAAACCACCCCTGACACACCCCCAACAAAACAAAAAAAGAATTATTCAAATCGGTCCGGCCGTTTTTGAGTTTTAGCGAGACTAACGAACAGCAATTGATTATTATATATATAGATTATAGACGACGGCCACGCCGTTTGTTTATACATAGTACATACATAGTGTCATTATATTAATTTTGACTTATTATTATCTTTAATGTGGGCTATGTCAATGAGCCGTTATCAACGCTGATCTTACGATCTTATGTCAGTCTTTTATCTGACGTGAATTGAAGTTATCGTTTTATTTGTTAATATTATGATTAAGTTATTTTTTGTAGTACAATTTATATGTTTTGTGTTTTGTAATAATGTAAGGTATGTGGATACTTTCAATTTCAAAAACGTTTCTTCTTACTTCTAATAAGTATTAGATATTATAAGTGTCAAAGTAGATATTTGTATAGAGACAAGAGTATCTAAGCCCTTAGGTATCTTTTTCATTTCGTAAGTAAATAAAGTAAGTAGGTACATCAAGTTTGCCACTATTTATGTAGAATATTACTGTATTTCGAAAGTCACTATAGACGTGAGAGGTAAATTTTGGGCCCAAGTGAATTGAGATTCGCTTTAATGAAAATAAATAAATAAAAGGAAAATAAATTGGATTTACCAATCCCAAAGGTCGATTAAAATCGATTTTTATAAGTATATCAGAAGGCATTTAAATCGATGATGATCTTTATCATGTTAATAATAATTAATTAATCTGATATTTATCACATACTAGCGACTCACCCTCGCATCGCTCGGGTTCGCCTCTAGAAAAACAAAAACAAACCTATCCCACGGGAACCGTACATTTTTCCGGGATAAAAAGTAACCTATGTGTTATTCCAGACTATAATCTATCTCTGTGCCAAATTTCATCCAGATCCATTCAGCCGTTCTGGCGTGAAAAAGTAACAAACATCCATACTCACAAACTCACATTTTTAAAATTAGTAAAGATTAAAATTTGTACTTTTTAATAATTATTTGTAACTAAGGAAAATGTAGGCTATTTATTACTAACACAAATTTATTTATCTATTCATGTTAGTACACATGAATAGATAAATAAATTTAACTTAATCTAACACATTCTGTCAGCGACTTGGCTTACGTATTTATTTTTATTAAGGCTACGACTACAATATACAACTCGACCCAACCTTTGTATAGATTACCTACAGAAGAACGCAGAACTGGGCTATTTTGGTTATCGAAACTTGCTATTTTTCACCATAGAAAGTACTCAATATTTTGATGTTACGTCATATTGTCACGAATTTTTAAACTGAATTTTCATGCTTTCATTGAGAGAACATAAGAGCCCTAACTGAATATAATACATTTCAATAATGATGGAATGATGTATTTTGAAGTGCCTCGATTTATTAAAATTTGTTAAAACAATTATTTATTTATTGGGCGCAGTTTCTTCACTGTTCATAATATACATGGAAGTATTGTATGGGTAAATATATTTTGTCAGAATCATTAAAGTTTTAATTGCCTCTGTTTTCAGTGATAATTCACCGAAAATACTTATCGACAACGATGCAGGCGGCGACGATGCGATGGCCATATTTTTGGCTTTACTTTGTGAAAAGCATTTTAATGGGTCTGTATTATAAAAAAAAAAAAACAATCAATTATTTTGAAGATGTTAAATTTGAGCAATGTTGGTCAATCTCACTGAGACTAGTCAACTATACAGGAGATATTATAGTGCACAAGTGTAAGTGCAGACCCAAGTGCACTCTCAATTCCTGTCACTCTCATACTTCGATGGAATGACAATTTGACACGACCGATGAGAGATCAGGTGCAGGTCCTACTCGTTATCTGAGGCACGGGGATGAAACACCTCCAACTTCTCAACTGTTACTAAAACTGTCTTAACAGAAAGACTCAATAATTGGGCGGACCGTGGACTGGAACCCAGGACCTCCGGATCTGGACTAGACTAGACCACACACGTAATATTAAATACACTAGTGTTCGCATGCGTTTCCTCTTGCGTAGTATGATATAAAAGCAACCATAAAAATAGTTTTACTGATAGCTGCAACTGCAATTATCTGAAAGGAAATGATATTTTAGGACAAATAAAAAAAACATAGTAACAAACTTTATCTATCTATATATACATAAAATGCTTTGTCCTGACTGACTGATCGATCAACGCACAGCCTAAACCGCTGGTCATAGAAACGTGAAATTTGGAGGACATATTTCTTATACAATGCAGGCATCCGCTAAGAAAGGATTTTTCGAAATTCATCCCCTAAGGGGGTAAAATAGGATATAAAAGATTGTATGAAACTCTGTTATTCTTAACGCGAAATACACTGTAAGCGGTATTTAGCTTTAAGATGAAAAATAAGAAATATATGTATTAGATCTTTTTCGAAATTCATTCCTTAAAAGGGTAAAAGGGGGTGATAAAGTTTATATGGGCAAACAATTATTTATGATCAGAATTACTTGAAACTTGGTATTAATGCTCTTTAATACAATTAAATAAATATGTATTTTAGCATTTTTTGAAATTCATCCCATAAGGCTGTCAAATAGAGGATAAAAGTTTGTATGAAACTCTGTAATTGATGCACGGAAAATGGTATTTACCTATAAAATGAAAACTAAAATTTAACCCTTAAAAGGGTAAAAGGGGGTTGAGCCGTGTATATGAGGAAAAAATTGCTTATGATCAGAATTACTTGAAACTTGGTATTAATGCTCTTCAATACAATTAAATAAATATGTATTGTAGTTTTTTTTTAATTCAGCCCTTAAGTGGGTTAAACTGGGCGGTGAAGTTTGAGTTGTTGAATATATTTAAATAGAGTAACATGGCTCAAGTTCTCTGTAAATGCACACTAACTGTGTGAGATATAAAGCATATAACGGAAATTATTCCGAATCCAAAGGAAAATTATGTATAACTTTTCGGCTTGTCACAGCAGCGACAACTATAACAGACCTAGGACTCGAGAGAGAGAACTTAACCTATATTTATGGTTGGTTTTTTTAGTGTAGACTAACTTAAGTGAATCTAGAGTTTTACTCTAGACATAATATTAAAAATTCGATATCACAACATATAAATTCAAAGGAAATTAAAACTGAGCAAATTGTTCAGTCCACGCGAGCGTAGCCGCGGGCAAAAAGCTACAACGAAATAAGAATGGCACTTTATATACGTAACTTAAAAAAGAAGGAGAAGGAGGGAGACTGTTACTAAATAAATAAATTTCATTTCATTTTAAGATATTGGATATTTTGAGTTACGATCGCTAAAATTTTTGTTTCCATATATACTTTAACAATTAATAAAACTTACACAAACTTATTTTTGTAAGTAACAAAGTATGTATTGCGAAAAAGTTTGTTTTTTTCGTAGTTTGATCGCGGGCGAAGCCGCGGGTTCTGCTAGTCTTTAATAAAAGAACGTACTAAGTAATGTTATAAATGCCAAGGTTAGTAAATGTATATTTATTACTTCTATAAGCTTTTACAACTCAATAGAAATAACTCTAAATGGAGATAATTTATTTCCTGTATTAACATAACCTGCTTTTTCCTAGCAATTAATATGCGAGTGAAGCCATTAGCAAAAACTAGTGAAATCATATTATAATGCCAAATGTACACCAATTTATCATACTTCTTATTCATGTTATAGCAATTTCGCACATACCTACCTATTTTGATTTAATTCGAAACCACTTTAAATGACCTACATACATACATTTGTATACTATGGTGTAGCGCGATATAGCTTTGAGATTTAACTGTTATTTTGGACATACTCAATCGATTGAAATGAAACCAAACATCTACACAATATGACTGGAAGAGATCGCTCTTTTAGCGATAAGGTCACTGACTGTATACTTTTTATACCTAACTGCCTGGTTGGCTAGCTAGCATACGGCTACAGATCTAGTAGTCCTAGGGTCGAGTCCCGGGTTGCGCAAATTATAATAATTAGGTTATTTTACAAGCATTTATTTTCTAACAGAAAATACTCAATAACAGCCCGGAATTGGGAAGTTGGCGGTGTTCCACGCTCGTGCTCAGAGTGTGTAAAGCTATCGGGCTTCGCCTGATCTCTCTCACCGGAATTCCACTTAAATTATCGTCTGACCATCGTTTGAGAGTGAACAAAATACGGAATGCACTTGTGTTTGCGCTCATATGTGTGCACTGTGCATTACTCCTGTATAGTTGACGACACGTTTTGCTCAGTTTGTAGTGATTCTACTTGCTGTTCCAGCGGTCGCGGGTTCGAGTCCCGCGGGGGGGCCTTCATTTGTGTGATGAGCACGAATGTTTGTACTCCAGTCATGGGTGTTTATATTTATAATACGTATCTATTTAAAGTTACATATGTGTAGTGTATCGATTATCTGGTATCCATAACACAGGTCTCGTAGCTTACCACGGATCTAGATGGTGCTGTGTGTTAATGTCCCAACATATTTATTATTATTATATTATTTATATAGATAGTCTCAGTGAGCTTGGCCGCTGTGGCCGAAATCGGTCAGATCATTATTATTATAACTTCGTACTTCTTATATTTAACTTCTTTATAATAATTAACTTGTACTATTTCTTTAACTGCCTCGGTGGTGTAGTGGCTAGCATGTACGGCTGCACATCCTGAGGTCCTGGGTTCGAGTCCCGGGTCGGGCCAAGTTTAGTTATTGAGACTTTCTGTATAGTAAGCCTCAATAACAGCCCGGAGTTGGGAAGTTGGCGGTGTTTCACCCCCGTGCCTCGGAGAGCACGTAAAGCCGTCGGTCCTGCGCCTTAACTCTCACCGGTCGTGTCGAGTAGTCGTCCCACCGGAGTATGAGAGTGACAGGAATAGAGAGTGCACTTGTGTCTGCGCGTACATTTGTGCACTATAATATCTCCTGCGCAGTTGGCTAGTCTTAATGAGATTGGCCGCCGTGGCCGGAATCGGTCAGGAGAACATTATTATTTATTATTTAACTTCTAATTTTCTGTATACATATTTATCTAGTGTACTGTAAAATATATTTATTATTTAATCCGTTTATAAAATTGATAAATAGGTTCATTTTTTTAAGATGTACGTTGTTATGTTAATTGTATGTATTTCAGACCTAAAATAATTGGTTTGACTACTGCCAATGGAAACACTAATGAAAACAATGTGTATAGAAATAACCAGAGGATATTGAAAGTTGCCAAAAGACAAGATGTACGTATTTTGTTATATGTTAAAAATCAGTAAAAGAAATGTCCGACTACGTATATCTACACATATTATAAAATTCTAACTAAGCCGAATCTGTACATTAAATATTTTTTGGAAAATCGTATTGAAATAGACATTATTATCGATACAGAGGCCGAATTTATAGTTTTTAGATTTTTTGTCCGTCTGTCTGTGTGTCTATCTGTTACTGCATCACGGAAAAACCACTAGAGGGATTTTGATGAAATTTGGTATGATAGTTGCTGGTTTTCCGGGTCAACATATAGGACACTTTTTACTGCAGAAAAATATCTTACCTCTGAAAATTCTATACTAAACGTAAAAACGTAAGTAGGGACGAACTCGGGCGGGGCAAGGATGATTCACTAGTTTTAAATAAAACTGTATTATTGTCTGTAACAACTATATAATGATCTTTGAGACATCTACACCTCAGTCTTTCTCGTGATCATGATACTCTAAAGCATTTGAAACGTCAGGAACTAAAAATTAAAATAAATCTGTAAAGAAATCCGAATACATATTTTTACTTAAAAACAGCCAAGATTATAATCAACCACTCAATATCTAACTAACTTGCATATTAATCACAAAGTTTCTAAACTCTAATAAAACTAAGAAGCCAATGAAAAGTTACATTATAGTTTGTTTAATGTTTGGGACTACAGACAAAAGAATTTAATCGCTTTGTGGAGTTGAATTAATATAAAAAAAACTGTAAGATTTCACAATATTAAACGCAAAATTTTATTTATTTTAGATATGTATTATTAGTCTACTTCTAATACTATCATATCATACGTCTTTTGAAGTCGCAGGTTCGATTTCTAAAACTGCATTCGATTTTGGAAAACTATGATCAAAGAAACCACTTTACTTCTCCTATTTTTTCAATTTATTCTGCAAGAAGAAAAGCTTATACCTAGCTAATTAATGAATTACTTTCAGGTTCCTATATATAGAGGCTCTAAATCATCATTAGTAACCACACCAGAGACTACCGACTACTTTGGTAGAGACGGGCTGGGAGATGTTGACGAAGAGTTGACTGATCTAGTTCCTGCTAAAGATCAAGGAGCCGTCTCGGCCCTCGTTGAACTGTCTAAAACTTATGAAGGTATGTATGTATTTAAAGTATAGCTATGAATGAAAAATGGAAAACTATTTCAATAGAAAAATCACAAGAAAGACCCATGTTTTTTTATTAAAACCTGTGTTTATTGCTATAGAAAGTCTTAGTCAAAATTTTAGTTTTAAATTTCTAAAAAAATTTAGGGGAATCTTTTTATAAGTACAATATCTTATATTCTGTTTCTGACATAAGTATCTAACGCCAATTTGTACTATATTTTATTATTATTTTGTGAGATGACGTGAAGATGTAGAAATAATTTTGATTTCTATGTAGTCTAAATGTTCAAAGCTAGCATCATTCCGAATATCTTTTAAACTAGCGACTCACCATCGCTTCGCTCGGGTTCATCTCTAGCTTGCTTCCCAATACAAACTTTCATCCCCATTTTCACCCCCTTAAAGGATGATTTCCGGGATAAGAAGTATCCTCTGTCCTTCCCAGGGTCTCAAACTATCTTCTTACCAAATTTCATTTAATTCGGTTCAAGTTTAAGAAGTCATATCAACGACAGTCAAAGTCAAATATGATTTTTTTTATTTTAATATATGTGTGATACTTTTCAGGTCAACTTACAGTAATAACTCTGGGTGCACTAACAAATATAGCAATGGCTATCAAGACTGACCCTAATTTCCTGTCACGTTTATCCCATTTATACGTCGGTGCAGGCCATATACATAGTAAGTTACAATGACTGAAAATTTTTCTACATACAGTATATTTATTTTTCAACATGATTTATTTGATATTATTTATCATATTATTTACATTATTTATACTTTTTTAACATTTTTTTATATACGTATATAAAACATCATACGTATGTATATACATCTAATATATAAAATTCTCTTGTCACAGTGTTTGTAACAAAACTCCTCCGAAACGGCTTGACCAATTCTTTTGAAATTTTGTGTGTGTATTCAGTAGGTCAGAGAATAGGACGTAAACTATTTTTCATACCCCTAAGTGATAAGGATTCTCTACCCTAGGAACGAACCCGAGCGGAGCGAGGGTGAGTCGCTAGTATGTATATATCATTTTTATTTTTATTTTTCCTAACTTTGTTATTTGTTCACATCCATTCCGCTTCACACTTTCTTATTTCCTATACCTAAAGGTTGCCTGGACGAAATCGCTGTTTTAGCGATAAGGCCGCCTCTTGTGGATTTTTCTACCAATGGATTGTGTTTCATCTTCTTCTTCTTTTGTGTGTGTAATAAAAAGTTCTCATTATTACTATTACCACGAAGGAAAACATCGTGAGAAAACCTGCATGTCTGAGGGAATCTAGCAAGTTTTCGAATAACACGTGAAGTCCGCCAACGCGCACTTCTCTACCGTGATGGTTTATTGCCTGATCCCCCTCATATTGAAAGGAGGCTCATGCTCGGCACTGGGAAATTAAAAAATATACATAATAAAATTGTAATAGTATATATTAATATGTAATAAGAGATCATATTTGCACATAATGTGTATGAAAGATTTTTTAGAAGTCAAATGAACGGTGCTTTAGAATTTTCAGTTCGTCTGTATACTTGGTTGTCACTCGCACATCTATATAAATTATTCTCACTATCTTTATTGCAAAACTAGCGGCTTACTCTCGCTTCGCTCGGGTTCGTCTCTGTGTACGTTTTAAATAGATATAAATAGTTATTAGCCAGCGTTAGCCATATAAATTTTATTTTTTTTTTTCGTTAATTGTTCATTTTTTCTCTTTATCAAAACCTTCCGTGGACCTTAAAAAACATACGAAAAAAAAATTAGCTGAATTGGTCGAGCCGTTCTCGAGTTTTGCGCTTACCAACATTCATTTAGATAAATACAGATGTCAAAGTATAAGTTTGACTCATAGACTCAGTTTAGGAGAAGCGCTATTAAAACTGGATAAAAATATACATCTGTCGCAATGGCACATTATCATGTCTAGATAATCGACTCGCCTATACAGTTGCTTTTGAGTGTTTACTTTTTGACAAATATTGATTTTAGTTCATTTAACAGTGTGTAAAAAAATATTTTATAAAGGACGAAAATTATTTTTTATTCGTCTTTATTTTAAGTACGAATAGCAAAATCCTCACTTAGAAGCCAGTTTTTTTTATAATTTATACCTTATTATAGAAAAATTATTTCGATGATGCATTATGGACGGCTTTTAAATCGAACTAACATATTTCTTTACGAATGATAACTTTTCTAATTAAAAAAGTTCGACGTTCGACTTCAAAACTAATTATTCCACCCCAAGGGTCGGAATTGTTTCTTGAGATTTATGTGAAATAATAAATTCATGTGGGAATTGCTTCCTCATACAAATTTCACCCCATTTTCACCCCCCTAACGGATGATTTCCGGGAAAAAATTATCCTATGTTATTTCCAGGGTCTTAAACTATCTTCTTACCAAATTTCATCTGATATGGTCGAGTAGTTTCGGAGCCTATTCAGTACAAACAAACAAACATAAAATCAAGTCGTTCCTCTTTATAATAATAGTATAGATGACCCTAATTTAGATAAGAATCATGAAGAAAACTTAAAAAATACAAATCCAATTTTAAACAATTAAAAGTAAGAAATAACTGAATTGGATTTTCAACCGACTTTCAAAAAGGAGGAGGTTCTCAATTCGACCGTACTTTTTTTCAATTGCAATACATATAGGTACTCGTATAATCAGATATTTTTAATATCGGTGGCAGCCAATTTTTTTATTTCCTCGATAACGGTATTCTCTATATTGAAAAATAAAAAATATGTAGGACCATCTAAGGATCTACCTAATTAGAAAACGATTTAAAGTTGCTGTTGCCTAGTTATAGGTAATACATAAAAAATATACACGTCTAATATAGCATCTCATTGTTTTTTGGAAGTTGATCAAAAATCAATTCAAAATTTGGCGAAGAGACATGTAATATAATAAATATATCTATTACCTATATACATAAATAAAATTGAAGGGTCCGTTTCTAATATCAAAGTAACAGTTTTATAATAAATGCATATGGAATTATATACGGTAGGTACTTATGAAAAAAACTCAATTTTTGAAATTTTTATCTGTCTGTCTGTTTGTTGCGGCTACGGCTGGACCAATTTTAACGGGACTTTCACTGGCAGATAGCTGATATTATAAGGAGTAACTTAGGCTACTTTTATTTTGGAAAAAGAATTAGGGTTTCGCTCAAAAAAATTAAAACTTACCTAGGGACGAACCCGAGCGAAGCGAGGGTAAGTAAGTATGTAATATGTATACATTCGTTTTAAGAATCGTCTCATTTTTGTAATCGTTTTAAATACATTATGATATTATTATTTTTTATTTACAGACGAATATACACCAAATGCGGAATTCAATGCGCATATGGACGTTGAAGCTTATCATATAGTGGCGCGGCACGCGACGCCTGATAAAGTCACTTTATTTCCCTTTTCACAGACTATAACACATTTGAATCTTTCTAGAGTGAGTTGGCTAATATTATCCCATTATTTAAGTCGACGAGAGAATGAGATAGAATACATTACACAGAAAGAGAAAAACAATAAAAATAATACTGAATAATATGCTATGTAATATACTCATATGTTAAAAAACATTTAAAATACCTTTTAAACTTGGTAAAAATAATATTAAAAAAAAATAAACCTCATAATCATCCTATTCCTAATACTCTATATTCGTCTCATTTTTTTGACGTTACACTTCTACCGTGAGTGAAAAAAAAAATGTGCAACATACACACAGTTTTTGTTTCTTTTATATATTATGTTACAGTCAGAACTCTTTCGTGGTCAAAACTACTTTTGACTGACAAAAACAGTTAAAAGTAGTTTTGATTGTAGACAATGGTCAATAGCAGTTTTTACTGGTATATCGGTCAAAACTTTTAAAGCCGTGGTCACTATTCTAACCTACCCTAGAAAGGAAGAAAGGGTTCTTCCGAGTAACCTTCAACCTACTTACCTCCTTAACTTTGTAAGAGTTTTGACCGATATGCCAGTCAAAACTGCTATTGACCAAAGCCTGCAATCAAAATTACTTTTGACCAACCTCTTTAGTCAAAAGTAGTTTTGAATAAAAAATAGTTTTGACTGTAACATATTATATATTTTTGCCCTAGGAATGGAGAGAAAACGTTTTAGGCACAATAAATACAGATATAATGAGAGCACAAAACTTGTATGAAAGAATTTCACTCCCATACAGCGATCGATGGCATGCACTAGACCCTGCTACCATAGCCATCGCTCTTAGACCTGATTTAGTGGATGAATATAAATACTCAAAAAATGATATAATTTTATGCGGTAAGTATTACTTATTATTTTCATTTCATACTAGCGACTCACCGTCGCGTCGCTCCATTTGGGCTTGTTTCTTGGTAGGTACGTTTTAACGGTTAGTATAGATTTCTCAGAAATGAGATAAATTTTCCCGTGGTAAAAAGTATACTAAATGTTGACCCGGATAACCAGCTATCATCATACGAAATTTCATCAAAATCTGTCCAACGGTTTTGATGCGTTCACAGACGTATAGACAGACAGACGAAAATTCTAAAAACTATAGATTCGACCTCTGTATCGTACTATTTCAATAAGATTTTCCAAAAAATATTTAATGTACGGATTCGACTCATTTAGAATTTCATTATTTACAGTATAGATTAATATGAAAATTTTTAATACGTACCTATTAGGATTAGGTATTGAAAAAGATAAGATAGGCTCGCACTTAGCAATTAAAAAATTTAAAAAATTAGCAATTTATTTTAGTTAGAAGGTACAATTATTGTTTTATAAATACTTCGTTTTGCTTGTTAGGATTACTTGCAATTTTTCAAAACTATGGTGGTCATAAGATGGTTAGATGGATAAGTGTTTGTTTGTTTGTCCTTCTTTAAGCCCTATACGGTTTCAGATTTTGAATTTTTTTACAGAAAAATAGCTTATACATAAGTACCACTGCAGCGTTTAGTCTAAGAATATCTATAGAATATTGTGATTTTTTTTTTTGAAAAAGAAGGAATCGTTTCCTTAAACCCTAAACGGAGCGATGGCGGATCCTAGTTATAGTGACAACCAGGGCCGGATTTAGGGGAGGGCAAGCGGGGCTGCAGCCCCGGGGCCTCCACAAGAGAGGGGCCTCCACAAAAGAGATTTAAAAAAAAAAAACAAATTCTGAGTGGTCGACAACTTTTTCGTTTTTATTTTTAACAAATATGATTGATTATATATTCATAATTATTCTTAGATATTAAAAATAATTTATCCATATTCATTCACCGCAGTTCATCGCGGTCGGGTAAAAAGAAGTTACAGAGAGGTTATCCTTAATTAATTATCGTGCGTTTTTTTGGGAATCGCGTGAGTTTGTTTATTTTATAATTTTTAGGTCTGCAATATTATCATCAAATGCCAGTGTTTTATAGGTAAATTCACGTTTGTTAATTCAAATTTGAAACAAAATTTTCTTCGATCCTTTTCTATTTTTGTGTTTCGTATTTTTGATTTTGAGTGCATGCACATATCTATATCTACTCCATAGGATTAGGTAGTTAACTAAAGGTAAACAAAGAGCTCATGGGGACTTAACCTTTTATTATATATATTTTAACACATCTTGTCAACTAGCGATTTAACCTCGCTTCGCTCGGGTGCGTCCTTAGGTACACGGATTTTATTCACAATTTCATGGGTTTTAATTTTTTACGCGGAACCATGATGTTTTTTCTAAAATAAATGTAGCCTAAGTTACTCCTTATAACATCAGCTATCTTCCAGTGAAAGTTTCGTCAAAATCAGTCTAGCCGTTTTGGAGATAAGCCGGAACAAACAGACAAAATTTTTAAAAATTTAAACCGTATATGCATTTTATATGCATACTAGCGACTCACCCTCGCTTCGCTTCGGGTTCGTCCCTAGACAAAAACAAATTTATGCCACGGGAACCGTACATTTTTCCGGGATGATATATAGCCTATAGCCTTCCTCAGTTAACGGACTATCTAATGCAAAAAAAAATTCAAATCGGATTAGTAGTTCCTGAGATTAGCGCGTTCAACCAAACAAACAAACTTTTCAGCTTTATAATATTATAGTATAGATAGAAAAAACTGATATTTTGACATTACAAACAGACATATAAATTTTATTTATTTGTAGGTATAGATAAAATAACTGCATTTTTATTGAATTCAACTACAATCAACCACAATTAAAACATAACTAAAATTGATTTAGACTCATACAAATTCATATACAATATAATATTTAAATTGATGATGTATGTTACGAACGACGAGTCTACGTGACGACAGAATCTAGCTTAAGTGTAAAATACAATAAGAATTTAAACTCACAGATTGTTAATTAGAAATAAAAAAAAAACAAGGTTTTGTTTATTGTGTACCATTCGTCGGATAGCAATAGAAGAGGCAACTAGCCAGAAAAGCTAAGGAAGAATCAACCAACGAAAGTTTCATTTTAAAACCCTTAAATGCAGTCTACCATATTTAAATTTAAAAGTTTCCATATGGTATATCATGTTAAATCAAGTGAATAAGGTTTATTTATATACTGTTGCTGATATTATATAATATAGATGTTTGCTTTTTCACCCGACCGCGGCGAAACAGGGTCATGTGTTTAACCTGTATGTATATCTGATTCTATATTCGTTCGGAATCACTAAATGGCTTAACTGATTTTGATGATGCATACGTAATTCGATTCGTATTGATAATGCGAGTGTCATATACAGATATTATTAAAAGTCAAAATGGCGAATCCTAGGTTCCAGTTTGTGTATATTGAAAAAAAAAATCGTCGGTCAGTCGGTTTTTTTTATTTTTGTAAAAAAAATTCTGGAGTGGTTGTGTGTATTGTCCATCAAAAATCTCTGTAGTTTTAGTAAAACAGTACTTATCCACATCTCAAAATTATTTGTGTCTATTCCAATATAAAAAATAGCTTATTAATCGATAAAACTAAAACATAGTTTTAAATTATTTTTTGATCAACTAAATATCTCAGTACAATATTTTATTTTATTAAAATAATGTATATTCTTTTACTTAAAAAGTAACTTTATCATAGATTATTTATGCTTACATCAAGTCTATAATTTGTATGGTCATTTTATTTATATGTGTAATTTAAGACACCTATCCATAAAAAAAAGCATTAACGTTCAGCGAAATAATCAACTATTTTTCGTCAAAAAAAGCTCGCAATGTTCCATTCATTAACGCGATTTAATTTCGAATAATTCTTGTATTTGACTATATCTACATATGTTTATTGAAATAATTTAATTTGTTTCGCAGTAAATACTGAAATCACTTGACTAAAAAAATTGTTCATTTTATTCGGAATATAATTAGGGGCCTCCACTCTTTTGTTGCCCCGGGGCCTCCACACCCCTAAATCCGGCCCTGGTGACAACTGTAATATATTATATGATTTAAAATCTAAAATTTTTCTTTAATTTCATTTAATTTAAAATTAAATATTAATAAGTGTGTGAATGTAAATTTTTTGCTCGTTGTAACGGCTAAACGGTGTTAATGAAAATTCGGAAAACGTAGCGGTTTTTTTTCTGAAATTTAGTTTTTTTTTTTTTTAATTAGATAATATTTGTCTTGGAAAAAAGGGATAAAAATAACTAGAGAGTACCAAATGATTATCCTATCAGTAAAATCCTGTCCGCAACTGCAAAATATATCAGTCCGTGGGATAAAGAGCTGGCAAAGATAATCCGGGTAGAAAATCACGAAATTTACCCAAATTAATGACCCAATCTCGAAGTACTTACTGTGGAGTGGTATTCTTAAATTTATTGTTCTTTTCACAGGGGAAAAAAGGGGTATCAATACTAACACTTTCGTGGAGAAAGGCGGAGCTAATGTAAGAATAGCCTATTCAGTGAAGATGGACGAATATAAGCAATTTCTATTGGATACCTTTGCTTTGGAATAATAAAAATCATGTTTTAATATAAGTGTTAAAATTAAACAGCTCATTTTAAATTGTTTAATTTATGTACCTGTTAATCATTACTAGTGATCGTGGTTGAAAATCAACCATAAATCATAATTAATTAAGTTATATATTTATTGTCTTGCGTATATTACAATATTAATCTATCCTCAATTTGACCACAGATTTTAACAATAAGCAAAAGAGTATAATATGCGTGTGTGTCAAATACACGGTAGTGTGTGTAATGTTTTTTTTTTTATTGATTTAATGTATTTTTTATGCATAATTTAAAAAACTATTAGCATTCTGCACTCCTTCTCTATATAAACTAAGTGGAAATTTCATACTCCTCCGTCCACGCAAATTTCGTAAAAAGGGGTACAAACTTTTTGCTTCACGTGTTAATATATAGATTACTAGTGACTCACCCTCGCTTCGCTCGGGTTCGTCCCTGGGTAACTTCCCAAAACAAACATTTAAAAAAAAAACTTGGTTTTAATTATTTTTTCGTGGGACCCTATTTTTTTTAAATAAAAGTAGCCTAAGTTACTCCTTATAACATCAGCTATCTGCCAGTGAAAGTCCCATCAAAATCGGTCTAGCCGTTTCAGAAATTAGCTGGAACAAACAGACAGATAGACAAAAATTTTAAAAATTGTGTTTTTCTTATAAATACCACATATAATTCCATATGCATTTAGTATAAAACTGTTATTTTTACATTACAAACAGACACTTAAATTTTATTTATCTGTGTATATATGTATATAAAACATAACATACATATTAAATGCATATTATGTATGTTATGATTGCACATGATCAGTTTTTAAATTTAATTTTATTCTAATTTATTCTTAAATAAAAATTGCTTTTTAAGTAGCGCCATCTGTTGCAAAACTATAACATCTATTACAATTTTATATTATATAAGCTAGCGACATCTGTTATTAAAGAAATGAACTTCATGCGCGTTGAATTCTTTCAACATCATTTATTTATACACCGGTAGATGGCCCTTACTGTAACATCTATTTTTAGGTTATTATTATAATTAAAGCAGTATGAAGAGTTCCCTAAAAATATGTAATTAAATATTTATAATATATTTCATGATATATAAATCGGCAAAGATTACACAATATTCTCTGTGTGTCAACCGATTTTCTTTTATTTTTTTGTTTAGTAGCTATTGACGAGCTTTAAGTGTTATCAAGAAAAAAAAATTTTGGAAACAGTTTTTTTATGATAGATGGGAAGATAGATTCTATACATATAATACGTTTTCCCCATAGTAATGATGGTAGAATTTCCACGAATCGGAGGATACTAGTACCACCTCAACTATTTATTTCGCTTATCATTTTTATTGACCGACTTCGGAAAGGAGGTACTCAATATGTCTGTATTTTTTGTTTACTTTTATTTTTTATTCTCTGTTGCATTACAATAAAAAAGATAATAAGTAAAAATGTCAAAAAAGTGGGGTAAAAAATGGGGGTAGTATGAAACTAGCTTTAGTATCTATTACAATATTTAGTTAGGTATAACCTTCACATATTTTTTCAGATTTTGACAAGTTTTTGGCGGATTCCGTCTACCTTATGTTTTCAGTCCAGGAAAACAAATTTTCCCCTAAATTTAAATTATATATCGCCGTTGCAAATTTCATACAAAATATCATGAAACCAATCGGAAGATAATTTTTTGTTAAAGGTCAAAAAATATTAGAAAAAATAATACATCAAATAAATTTTGAAGGCATGCGTTCATAAAAGCTATAAAAGTCTTCACAAAATCACACACTGAATTTTTGTTGACAAATCCACTAGACCTTTTCTATAATGTTATGGTACTAAAAATTTTATAGATATCGTAAAATCAGATTACATTTTTATCATTTTATGATTACGAATACTATTTTTATGGTGGTTTATTTGTAGTAACTTTTATTCTTGTTCAAATTGTTTTCTATACTAATATATTATAAAGTAATAATAATAAAACTGCCTCGGTGGTGTAGTGGCTAGCATGTACGGCTGCACATCCTGAGGTCCTGGGTTCGAGTCCCGGGTCGGGCCAAGTTTAGTTATTGAGTCTTTCTGTATAGTAAGCCTCAGTAACAGCCCGGAGTTGGGAAGTTGGTGGTGTTTCACCCCCGTGCCTCGGAGAGCACGTAAAGCCGTCGGTCCTGCGCCTTAACTCTCACCGGTCGTGTCGAGTAGTCGTCCCACCGGAGTATGAGAGTGACAGGAATAGAGAGTGCACTTGTGTCTGCGCGTACACTTGTGCACTATAATATCTCCTGCGCAGTTGGCTAGTCTCAATGAGATTGGCCGCCGTGGCCGGAATCGGTCAGGAGGACATTATTATTATATTATAAAGAGGCAGAGTTTGTTTGTTTGAACGCGCTAATCTCAGAAACTACTAATCCGATTTGAAAAATTATTTTTGCATTAGATAGCCCGATTATTGAGAAAGACTATAGGCTATATATCATATAATATATAGTCTATCTATTCCATACTAACCGTTAAAAGGTACCACATATAATACTATACAACGTACCTACATACCTAGGGACGTACCTGAGCGAAGCGAGGATGAATTACTAGTTTGTCAATAAAAAAGATTCTGTGTTTTAAAACATTGACAGCTTTCGCCTCTAGACGAAATCAAATGCCTATTTTTGATCGGCTTTAAAATATAACTCTACAGTATCAACCATCTGTCAGTAAAATGGCCCTGAAATACAGTCAAAGGAATAAACATACATTTATTTATTTATGATAATAAAGTTTTACGTGTTCCTTTTTTGTCTTTTTTTTCCATACTCTCATACTTACTGTACTTACTAATATTATAAATGTGAATGAATGAATGTGATGAAAGTGTTTGTTTGTTTGTTTCTTTCTTTCTTTTTCTTTCTTTCACGTCGAAACGCAGTGACGGATTGGCGTGATTTTTTGTGTGGAGAAAGTTGTAGGGCTCGAGATTGCATAGGCTAATTCTTATCGCGAAAGGTTATCTCATTCCCACGGGAATACACGTTTTAATACAACCCAAAAAATATTTATGATCAGAGTTACTTGAAACTTGGTATTAATGCTCGTCAATACAATTAAATAAATACGTGTTTTAGGATTTTTCGAAATTCATCGCATATGGGGGGTATAATAGGGGATGAAAGTTTGTATGAAACCTACCTTTTTAGACTTTTTTATAGTTTCAGGGCAAGCGAAGCCGTGGGTTCTGCTAGTAAATGAATAGTAGATAAATTTTGAAAAACTAACTAATATCATTCAAAATGTATTTATTTTTTAAATTATCATAATACTATAATGTACAAAAAATGTTGACTGCCATGTATATTTGTAACATTCTAACTCAAGGTATGTACATAGCAAATATCATATTCATTCCAATAAAACCCTTAATCTTTAGATAGTATATAAATGAAGTACCCTAAAGGATATGATAAAAGCCTTTGATAAATGATTCTTTTGACGTTTTTATTGTTTTCACCTACAATACATCAAAATTCCAACTTATATGATAAAAGATATTTTTTTCTCAAAAGACTTACTTTTAGATGGAAAATATGGAAGTGAAAGAAACTATATGCCCTTTTAAATATTATATAAGGGTTCCATATATAGAGTTAGATAGAAAACCAGTCGGAGACCTAAAGCGATACGTCATCTAAGAGTATCATGAAGTGTGCCGAATCATAAAAACTTAAACAATGAAATAAAAACCGACTTAAAAAGAACACACTAAAAAGTAAAAAATAATTTATTTGTAGTTTTCATTTTTGTCGGTGCCAGCCGATACAAATAAAAGCACACCGACTTCGAAAATGTTGGCTTACTCTTGAATTAGGTGTCTTTAATGAATGAAAAAAAAAAACAATCCTACCCTATTTTCTATACTTATGGGTGGTTTTTTTTTTAATTTAAATGGGACCAACTTTGACCCTATCCAATAAAAAAAGAATCATCGAAATCGGACTACACTGCAAAAGTTATGCGTAATCAAAAATAAAAAAAAAATATATACGTGTCGAATTGAGAACCTCTTATTTTTTGTCAGTTAAAAATTCTAGTTTAGATTGCTTATTTGATTGGTAAGTATATATACGAGTATAATACAAACATACAAAATAATGGATATTATGGAATTTTGATGCGGAAGAACGACATGGCCGAATTTTGTATTAGTTGTTGCAGTCGAATTTATTAAGAAATTTCATATGTTAAAATATTAACTTTTAATATTGTAATCGTTAATACTAATAATTTTTGATTCGTGGGGAAAGCCATTTACGGATTCCCGGGCGCAGGGGGCGCGCGGGGTATGTGGGACTCCTGAAGAAATTATGGCCTAAGAGTACATTTTTATTTCAGAGAAAAGTCATAATTATTGCTTACTAACAAACAAGAACAAATCTATCCCGCGGGAACCGTACATTTTCCCGGGATAAAAAGTACCCTATTTGTTATTCTGATGTATGAACTATATTACTGTAAAGTTTCATTAAAATCCAATCAGTAGTTTTTGTGTACTAAGCTACATAAGTTACTATAGTTTTTTAACTATCCCACGGGAACTCTTTAATTTTCCGGAATGAAAGGTATCTAAAAAAATTTAAGGAAAATTTCATTTAAATCAGCTTAATAGTTTCGAAGATTAGCCCGTACAAACAGACAAACAGACAGAGTATCAATAAATTAAAAAAAATCAGTTCTATTTTTCTTCTTATATTCCCCTGGCTCGGGTTTTAGCATTTTTTTTCTATGTACAGGCATTCAACCTCTACAGTTTTATTATATGTATAGATGATGACAGTATATACTAGCCTACTTTAAATTCTATTATTATTTCACAAAATTATGTATCACCATTGAACTTATTGAAAGTAACGATAAAGAATTGTATAATTAATTGACCAAAAGCAATAAATGTAAGGAAAGAAAATAAACTAAGTCAAGTATCCTGCTTAGTTACGAATTGACAAACAAGGCATATTCGCAATAAGAGCTTTCAAAGAAACAAAATTTAGATAAGCTTTAGGGTACATTTACACAAAACTAATTTTTACTGTAACATAGTCTTGATCATAATTTTTAAATATTTTACATTTTAAGAAGCACTGTAAAATAACTGTTTACTGGTTCACATGGTAATAAAACAATATCAAGTCAAAATATTTTTTTATTTGAAAACTTTATATTTGGGATACATATAATAAAAGACAAATCTATAGTTTAAGTTTTTTGTATAAAACTGAAAACATTTATGTAGCATCATCCTGTAATATATCTTATCTATACAGATAAATAAAATTGGAGTGTCCCTTTGTAATATCAAAATAATCGCTTTTTACTAAATGCATACATTACAAACGTATACACGGTACATACATATACCAAAACGGTATTTTTTACAATTTTTGTCTGTCTGTCTGTTTGTTCCGGCTAATCTCTGAAATGGCTGAACCGATTTTGACGGGACTTTCACTGGCAGATAGCTGATGTAACCTTGTTACATCAGCTATCAGCTATCGTAGCTGATGTAACAAGGACAAACTTAGGCTACTTTTATTTTAGAAAAAAAAATTGGTTCCCACGAAAAAAAAAACAAATTAATTAATTAATTTTGTTGTGGAAAGCAACCTAGGGACGAACCCGAGCGAAGGTGAATCGTTAGTTTATACATAAAAATGCTTAATAATAGACGAGATATTAAAAAAGAAATAGAAAAATAACGTAGAACCGAGTTGAACAAATCTGTCTCAAGAAAAAAAAAACGAGTGAAAGTTTTTTAATTTTCTTTAATTGATTCCACCCAAGAGTTATAGTCCTAATATTAAAGCCAGTTAGTCTTTTAAATTAAAAATTGCCATCAAAACATTACTAGAGTTTTAAATGGAGTACAAATGACTACTGCATACGTCATAAATCGAAACAATAATAATAAGTAGCTTTTTCTTGCAGTTCCACCAGCTTCCTTTAATTTTGAAGAACTACTCTGCTCTCGTAGCTCGTAATGTGATGTAACATATATCTTCCTCAATAAGAATTTTTCAAACCGGGTTCAGAGATTAGCGCGTTCAAACAAACAAAATCAGCTTTATATATTAGTACTAGCGACTCACCCTCGCTCCGCTCGGGTTTGTCCCTACTTACGTTTTAACGTTTAGTATAGATTTCTCAGAGATGAGATATTTTCTCGCAGTAAAAAGTATCCTATATGTTGACCCGGATGTCCAGTGGGTTTTCCTTAATGCAGTAACAGACAGACAGATAGACAGACAGACAAAAATTCTAAAATCTATAGATTCGGCCTCTCTATTTATAATAATGTCTATTTCAACAATATTTTCCAAAAAATATTTAATGTACAGTTTCGGCTCAGTTACAATTTTATCATTTATATATATAAAGGTTAATATTTTCAAATTATTCATCTGCAGTGTACGTAGAGCCTTACAATCGATTGGTTAGCTTAAGCAGCAATTAACGTGTGACGTGACGTCCGCTTGATTACGATTCGAGGACTCTCAGCGATAGACGCTTTATATTGCGAGTGTATTTTTAGCCTATTTTATTAAAAGAGCTGTAGGAGAATTTTAAATAGTAAAATATCAGCTTTGTTCGCAGCTCCTCTTGCGTAATTTGCATTATTGCTCCGCTTCTACAGATCGAAAAGAAATTTATACAAATAAATAAAATTGGACTGTCTGTTTGTAATATTAAAATAACCGCGTTTTACTAAATGCATATGGATGTATACACAGTACATATACCAAAACAACATTTTTTACAATTTTTGCCTGTCTGTCTGTTTGCTCCGGCTAATCTCTGTAACGGCTGGACCGATTTTAACGGAGCTTTCACTGGCAGATAGCTGATATTATAAGGAGTAACTAAGGCTACTTTTATTTTTGAAAAACGATAGGGTGCCACGAAAAAAAAAAACCAATTAATTCATTGATTTTGTTTTGGGAAGCAATCTAGGGACGAACCCGAGGGTGAGTCGCTAGGAGCATATAAATTTCTTTAATAAATAGGCTACTCATAGTACTCATAACTCAATCCAAATGAGCAAAAATGAGTAGTTTCAGAGAAAAAATACAAACCATTCTGCTTTATAATATGCTTTATAATAAGATGCCTTATAATATTTAATTAATAAAATTTCAGGACGTCTCTAAAAGACATTAAATTATCTACAATAAAAAAAAACCTTATCAATTATTCTATTCAAGGTTTTAATAGCAATTATTGAAAGTACAGCAATAATTGAAAGGAAGTCAGGGAAGAAGTAAGTTATATTAAAAGGTAAAAATAAAATTACTCTTTAGAGACTGAGCTAAAATTTTCAAAGAAGTTATAGCAATTTCTCGCCTTGATATCAATTATCAGTGTGAACTACATACGGTCGGTTTATTTTTATTTTGTAAATACAAAAATTTAAACAATTTGGCATATTATTATAAATAATTTTTGTCATAAAAATCGTAATTTCAGTAGGTATTTTGTAAAGTTATTACTATTACTTGAGGCAGTGGTAGGTCAGTGGTAACGCGCTCGCTTGGGAAACCGAGTGAAGCGGGTTCAAATCCCAGGACTCACACCTCTGATATTTTCATGTGCGAATCGTTTCCAACATGATTACCACTTGTCTTAACGGTGAAAGCATCGTGAGGAAATCTGCATGTCTGACAAAACCTAGCAAGTTTAGCATGGTGGACTATGGCCTGATGCCTCTCGTACTATATATAGGCCCTTACCCAGCAGTGGGACGTTAAAAAAGGCTGAATTCAATACTATTATTTTCTTTTCTTGATTGAAAAACATTAAGCCAAGAATTACATAAAGAACAGGCAAATAAGATATGAAAATGTGTCAACCTTGGAATGAGAGGTAATAAGCTGAATATTCTGATAAACCTTTATTTTGTCATTCTACATGATGTGTGATAAGTCTGATATAATCTCGTGTCTCTCTCATTCTGAGATGAAGCCTCTAATTTAACCGGACTAATAGTTTTTTTTGTGCTTAGGCTAAAATGTACCTCATAGTTACTTTTTAATTATAATATGTAAATTCTTCGACTTCAAAACCATATAAAGTAATTATTCGACCCTCGAGAGTGGATTTTTAAATTTATATTTAGCCACCGCCGATTAAACCACTATTGAAGTATAACTTTTCCATAAAAATGGATAATAAAAATTCATTAATAATTGTTGAATATATGATATAAGTAACGACTCACCCTCGCTCTGCTCGGGTTCGTCCGTCCGTTCGTTCGTTCGTCACGTTTTAACGTTTAGTATAGATTTTTCAGAGATGAGATATTTTCCCGCAAAAAAAGTATCCTTTATGTTGATCCGGATATCCAGCTATACAAAATTTCATCCGTCCAATGCGTTTTTCGTGATGTTTTCCCAGACAGACAAACAGACAAAAATTCTAAAAATATAGATTCGGCCTCTGTGTCGACAATAATGACTATTTCAATTAGATTTTCCAAAAAATATTTAATGTACAGATTCGGCTCAGATAGAATTTTATATATGTACAGATAAGTATAAATAAATAAGTATGTAGGGACATTAGCACACAGCACCATCTAGTTCCATGATAAGCTATGAGACCTGTGTTATGGATACCAGATAGTTGATACACTACATATATATAACTTTAAATACATACATATTATAAATAAATATAGACATACATTATACACACAAGAAAAACATAGGTCTACATTCGACAAGTCAAAAACCTAAACGGCCTTATGTAGAAAAATCAAATTATTTTATGATAAACACATATAAAAAATATATTTACTTATACGGTATTTCTTTATAAAATGAGTAAATTTGGGTAAAATCGCAAGTTTAATACATTCTTACTAGATAGTATCATATACTGAAAAGATTTTCAAATGAGAAATTTATTATTGCGATAATAATTTAACAGTCTGTATGTACACGATAATACCGTTACTTGGTATCGTGCAGACTTGTGGAAATAATCGTTGAAATTCAAAGTTATAATACTTGTTATGTGTCTTATTAACAAAGCGAAATGTGCGAATGAAGGACTGATAAAGCTATGGCAGAAGTATGTAAGTAATTAATCTAGCTAGATTTAAATAATCTAGATTTAAATAATTATCGTTACTGATATTTTATTGTGTTTGTTTTGCTTTTAGGATTAATGTTGACTTTAAATAGTTTTTTGACTGATTTAAAAAAATACTTAATTCGTCTATTTGTTTTGTCTGATTCTGATACTTTCACATTAGTTTTTTAAGGAATAGATCGGGCATATTACAAGTAGTATCATTACAATACATTATAAATATTCTTTTTTGTACACCAGAAACTAAAAACGCTTTTAAATATAAGACGTCATTTCCTTTAAAATTTGCTGCCGAATTTCAGCTGCATAGTTCAAGTCGTTTACGAGATTTCGTGTTTTGTTAGTGACGGAATGAAGGAATTTTTATCTATACTAACTAATATTATAAAGCTGAAGAGTTTGTTTGTTTGTTTTGTTGAACGCGCTAATCTCGGGAAGTACTAATCCGATTTGAAAAATTCTTTTTGTATTAGATAGCCCGTTAATTGAGGAAGGCTATAGGCTATAAATCATCCCGGAAAAATGTACGTTTCCCGTGGGATAGACTTGTTTTTGTCTAGGGACGAACCCGAAGTGAAGCGAGGGTGAGTCGCTAGTATACTATATATATAGATAGTATGACCCAAAGCAAAACCTTCGAGACATTTTAAAGCTAATTTCGACAAATAAGAACTACGAACACGTGTTAACGTATACGACATACGTATCAACATGAATTAGGTTATATGAAATTTAGGCTATGGGTAAGAAATAAATGCAGAGCATGGTTGTTTTAAATGATGACCTTTATTTACTTTTAAATCTAGGAAGGTTGTAATGACTGTCTCCGATTGTCCTCCGAGGACACAGAAAAGATTGAAGAAAAAAAATTTTTGCAGTGGCTTTTATTACTAAATTGTAACAGTGATAATACCTTAAAAAAATTAAAATTATTATAATTTTTTTACATTTAACATACAAGTAATATAATTACCTTATTAATATTATAAATGTAAAAGTTTGTGAGTATATATGGATGTTTGTTGCTCTTTCACGCCAGAACAGCTGAACGAATCTGGATGAAATTTGGCACAGAGAAAAATTATACTTTGGAATAATACATAGGCTATTTTTTATCCCGGTATAATGTACGGTTCCCGTGGGATAGGTTTATTTTTGTTTTCCTAGAGGCGAACCAGAGCGAAACGAGTGTGAGTCGCTAGTACCTAAATAAGGTAATATAATAACTTCAATAATCAATAGGTTGTATTAAAAATAATAGATTCCAAAAGAAACGTGTCAATCGATTTACAATTCGCAAAGATATCATGTCACAAACACGTATCGAGTACCTTTTCCTTTATAAAGTTGGTCAATAAAAGATAAAAGGTTCTTTTCAAAATCCTCACTCAATAAAACGTTACCTTCTAAATGGCGTTATTCGTATCGGTATTTTCTTACATTCGGGTTTCGACATTTGTTAAATTGGGGTGCTTTACCAATCGTGTTCTATTGTTGTTACCGTTTTCATAATGCTGGATCAATTTTAAAAGAGAAATAAGTATTATTACTCCTAAACTATACGGAATACTGTGCGTATGTATTTATTATATTGCACATTTATTATATGTATATGTAAGTTGTGCGACGTTTCGGCAAATTTTTCTTAATAGCTTATGTATACACATTCCAGAAGATGTTTTAAATTTAACAGAAAGGACATTTAAATATATAAAAATCAATTGCTGTTCGTTAGTCTCGCTAAAACTCAAAAACGGCTGGATCGATTTGAGTAATTCTTTTTTTGTTTTGTTAGGGATGTGTCAGGGCCGTCGTCTATAATCTCTATATATATAATAATCAATTGCTGTTCGTTGGTCTCGCTAAAACTCAAAAACGGCCGGACCGATTTGAATAATTCTTTTTTTGTTTTGTTGGGGGTGTGTCAGGGGTGGTTTAAATATAAAAAAAATTTAGCAAAAACAAAAAAAAAAACAGCTGGAAAATCAAAAAGTTCTGAACTGTTTATTTTGTATGGGAATCACTAACCGTTAAAATGTACCTAGGGACGAACCCGAGCGAAGCGAGGGTGAGTCACTAGTCTTATATAAAAACCGTCTCAGTGCAAAGGCTTGTTACAAATTGTATGACTATATTAATTATAAAAATGTATAGAAAAAGGTATTCCTAGTAAAAATTAATGATTATATTATTGTTATATTATTACATTTTATCCATACAGATAAATAAAATTGAAGTGTCTGTTTGTAATGTCAAAATAACAACTTTTTACTATTATAAATGCATATGAAATTATGTACGGTACTGATGAAAAAAACCTTTTTTTTAATTTTTGTCTGTCTGTCTGTTTGTTCCGGTTAATCTCCAAAACGGCTGGGCTGATTTTAACGGGACTTTCACTGGCAGATAGCTGACGTTATAAGGAGTAACTTAGGCTACTTTTATTTTAGGAAAAGAATTAGCGTCCTGCTCAAAAAAATTAAAATTAAATTTGGTTTCGTCTGGTTTTGGTGGGTAATACTGGTTCTTCTAGTCAGTGATTCCGACGTAACCTTAATGTATTTCCCAAGGTTAAAAAAAGATCGTAGTGTATGTGTGTACTAAATGCCATTCAATCTAGCAGTCACAGAGTAATGGAATAACAAACATACAATCTCACTCGTCATTCGTAACATCTCAGTGCCTCGGAAAATACGTTAAGATGTCGGTTCTGCACCTGATCCCTAATCGCGTCTATTCTCCCCACCGGAATATGAGAGTAAAAGGAATGGAGAGTGAACTTGTGTTTTAGTGCATACTTGTGCATTATTTTTTTAATATTACATGTATTTGTAGTTACCCTATTTGCTATACCAGCGGTCGCGGGTTTCAGTTCCGTTGAGGCATTCATTTATGTGATGAGCACGAATGTTTTTACTCCCATGGGTGTTTATATTTATAATATGTATGTATTTAAAGTTATATATGAGAAGTGTATCAGCTATCTGGTATCCATAACACAAGCCTCGTAGCCAGGACAAACCACTAGTAAAAATAAACGGCAATTTACAAAGTTTTGATTTTGCTGACAGAAGAATATTGATAAACTTTATATTAAAACTGAAAGCGCATTTTCAAATAGAGTGTAAACTAGTTCGGAAAACTATTAAAAACGATAAGCCTGTTTCATCACAACTTAGATTATACAAACTTAATTTGTATTGTTTAGATAATTTAACTTTTCAGACATTTGCGTTTAAAGCTTTTTAGTAAAAATTGTTATAAAACAAACTTTTAAATTGAATATCTGAGAGATGTTGTGTTGGACATCTGAAATACTCGAGGAAAAAATTGATATATTTAAAATATACCACAATAGATGTATGAGAATAAAATGTAGGTATGTATAGTTCTAGCGAAAGTGGTAAATCCTTTTTACTTCAAAAAAAAAAACGAAAAACGTTTAAGATAATCAGCTATCTGCCAGTGAAAGTCCCGTCGAAATTGGTCCAACCGTTTCGGAGATTAGCCGGAACAAACAGACTGACAAAAATTTTAAAAATTGTGTTTTTCTTATAAGTACCGTATATAATTCCATATGCGTTTAGTATAAAGCTGTTATTTGGACATTACAAACAGACACTTCAATGTTATTTATCTGTATAGATTTTACCTATTTTTGATTAGCATTTAATATTAACTATACTGATTTATTGTTTATTACTTTCCCTTTGTTGCATACATATATTTTAAAACAATATATCAATGCCATCCCAAAAATTTATGATCAAAGCCATAATAAAAATATATGCACTGTAGCTGTGTTTTATGGTAAATTTTATTTTGTGCTACTTAAATTTCTGAATATGTCGTTACATTTTTAAGTATGGAAATCCATATCCATGTAACAACTGTTTTTAATATTACATACACGAGGCTATTTTTATTACTTGCATTAGTTTTGTTTACTAGTATTTTTATTTATAGGGAAATTTAAAAATAAGATGCAAAGGTTTGATTTTTTTTCTTGAAATTGTGCAAGTGGAATATTCTATGTGAAAAATTTCTACAGGATTCAAAGGTTGTACTGAAATTGCTATATGATTTTTTGATTAATAGATATCAACTAGCGACTCAATCTTTCTCCGCTCGGGTTCGTCCCTAGTTTAGCGTTTAATATAGATTTGTCATAGATGAGATATTTTAAAGTAAAAAATATCCTGTATGTTGACCTGGATAACCAGCTATCACCATATCAAATTTCATCGAAATCTATCCAGTGGTTTCCTCGTGATGCCTTCCTAGACAGACAGACAAAAATTCTAAGATTGATTGAAAGTTATAAAATTAGGAAAATGTAAATATCCATACATATAATAAAACTGTAGAGGTCGAATGTCTGTACATAGAAAAAAAAAATGCTGAAAACCGAGTCAAGAGGATGTAAGAAGAGAAATGGAACAAATCTAGATTTTTTTTTATTTTTTGTTTCTCTGTCTGTTTGTCTGTTTGTACGGGCTAATCTCCAAAACGTATCATATATCCTGGATTAACATTTTAGATACTTTTCATCCCGGAAAATTAAAGAGTTCCCGTGGGATAGTTAAAAAACTATAGTAACTTATTAGCTTAGTACACAAAAACTACTGATTGGATTTTAATGAAACTTTACAATAATGTAGTTAATATATTAAATTATAAAAGTATTCATACATTTTTTGTAGATAATTTTATGATCTACAATTTTTATTTCGGGTATTTTTATGATAAAACTTACCGTTTTGCTGAAAATCGCGAAAAACTCATTTTTTTGACCTTTAACCTTGAATAATTTTTTTCCATACAGGGGAAATATGGGGAACTTCCAAATTTTATTTATAATTATTATATTTTTAACGATTTCACCAATTTTCAGCTTGTTGTAAATTTATATAGCTTCGAAGGTATAAATTGACCGGACTATCACTTTTAAAAATGTTATTAATTTTTATGAACTTTCAGATTTCAATGTGTAAATTTTATGTATACTATTTTATTTTGGTAAGTACCTATGTACCTACTTTAAAAATATTTTTTTCTAGTAGGTACGCTAAAACTGTTATAAATGAAAATTAAACTTATAAGGACTCTTATTTCAATTTCAATTTGTAATAATCTGTACACAATATGTATTTAGATATTACAAAATAAACTGAATTTTGATAAAAATAATACGTTTAAAAATGAAAATGAAATCATAAAATTATAAAGAAAGGATAAAATGATAGGGATAAATCAGAAATCAGATGCAGGATTGAAGGTTTTCAGGCTCTCCATGGTATGGGGATGTAACACCGCCAAATATCCAGCTTGGACTAGAATCCATGACCTCCAGATCAGTAACCGTACATGTTAGCCTAAACCAATAAAGCAGTAAGCATTTAATTTAACATACTAAATAAAGTACTCGATCGATTTACGCCACTATGGCTAATCTCAGTGAGACAAGCCATGCACGCAAGAGATGTTAGGTACGTATACATGCAAGCATTAAGCATAAGCACACTCTCTTTCCTGTCACCCTCATACTCAGATAGGAAGACAAATCGACACGACCGGTGAGATCAGGTGCAGGATCAACGGCTTTACTTGCTCTCTAAAGCACAAGGGTAAAACATCGCCAACTTACCAACTCCAGGCTGTTACTGAAAACTTCTTAACAGAAAAACTCGAAAAATTAACTTTGCCCGACACGGGACTAGAACCCAGGACCACCGCATTTGTAGATATGCTAGCCAGTAGACCAACGAGACTGTAATGTCATAAACAGATGGTAGCTGGTGGCTACGGTTTTGGTCTCGGCCGCTTAGTACAAGGGCGAGACGAGCTCGCATGTGCCAATGTATGTCAGGATCTACCTGACGACGACTATCAGCCAGTTTGTATGATGTTCAGCCGATACAAAAGAGGATATCAATTTTTTGTTAACTTATGCCACGCAAGACGCGCAATTTGTAAGAATAATTTAAGTAAGTTTACTCCTTATTTAATTTTCTTTTCTAGCTAAGTAGTACATGAGTATCTTTTTAGACAAGTTGATTTTGTGAAACCGATATCGCTTATATAAAATAAAAAATATATATGGGAATAACATATTATGCTGTATATGTTACATAATATTTAGATATAACATTTTCTTACATTTCTAGTATTCTCGTGAGAGTATCATATTTCTTACTATTGAAAGATTTAAAAAAAAGAAGACGATGTAATGTTATATTATATATTCCAATCATTAAAAAAACTATAACATTCACGTCTGTCGTATTATTTACTTTAACATTAGATTTTATTATTTTAATTGTCTCTAATGGAAATGATTTTAATGATCGAGTTACGGTCAAAGGTATTTTCGAGAAAAATTCAATAGTATTTGCCAATTTACGATCCGAAGTAATTCTAATGTTATTTATATTTAAGCAGATAGGTTCCCTAGCAGTTCTAGATTTCCCTGTAAAGTTAGCAATTACATCCAAGGTTTCTTTGATGATATTATCAGATTTGATAATTTTTGTTTCTTAGAAATATTGCCTTCGTCTGGGAACATATTTTTTTAAATAATTTTGAAAAAACTTTTACTTTAGTAAGGAATACTGGATCATGATTCCATTGCTTCTTACCATACAACTCATATAATGTTTCCCTACTTCTATATATTCCAACGGTTGCCCAATCACTAAATTTCAATTTTAAATGTTTAACAATTGTTTTTGAAAATATCTAGTTAGAAACCTAATAATAAGCATTTGTTAAAAGAGAAATAGACGATATTTTCCGGCGCATTTTAAAGTAATTTCTAGAAGGGCTTTGGAATATGGCCGATCGGAATCGTGTACCGTAAAAATAAAATTATTGGAGAAGTCAATCAGGGTTTTATCTGAGAAGAAGACAACTCTATATGTACTTTTTTAAAGAAATAGATTTGGCAGAATGTATTGCCTCTGTTAACGCAATTCCAAACCATTACGGAAAAAAAGAAAGGGATTGTCATCTTATCTAAACCCCCTATTTAGGTGACATTCATATTGTTTACGTAATCATAAGTTAAAGTTGCAAATTACTGACAAAGTATTTATCATTAAGTAAACTATAAGAGTTATAAAATAAAAATAAAATAAATATCTAAAGTCGATAGAGAATAATCATATATTTTTAAAAATTTTGACATCCCGTTTTTTACACCTAATCATATATAGCTCGACTTTTCTTATAAAATAATATAATAATTGTATAATGTAAGGTTAATAAATTAAATAAAAAAAAATTATATTACAGTTTTACAAATGGTTCATCCTGCAAGATGTCTTTCGACTCAGCAATTTTACAGCGCAATTGATTAATGGAAATAAAAATGAACGTTCATTATAAGTCTTTGTACAATTTAAGCAGCTGTCTGAATATTTGTATACTTTAATTATACGTTTTTATATAAAAAAATGGCTTCTATCACCAACACTATTTGACCTTTGAGGAAAATTATGAGGTGCAAAACAAGAGTTTCTTTGGTATTCAATCCCTAAAGAAGTAAAAAAGGGGGACAAAATTTACCTTGTATCAACTGAAATAATAATTATCATAAAAAATACAATATTATTGTTATTGGAACTGAGCCAACAAGTAAAATCTACTCTGTAGGATAAGAGCAAGTAGATTTTAATTTAGCTTGCAAGGTTTTACCCATACAAAGGTACCAACTAACAAACATTGGAAGTTAAATAAAAGCTTGTATAAACAAGAAAAGTCCAGTAAAACCCGCTTATAATTAAGAATGTGTGGAAATTTTAAGTTACTTAACTATGTACTCAATCTATTAAAATGATAGTTAGGTTTAATAATCACCATCTTCTAATCTCATATATACAAATATATATAAATGAATGTTCGAATATTTGTCCTGTATACATCCTAAGCCATTGATCAGATGATATAGGATAGCCCAACAATGGGGATATCCTGTATACGCACGCCTGCAAAGGTTCTTCGCTCAAAAGATTTTTTTTTTAATATTTACGGATGGGTGTTCGCTCTAACAACGAAGCAAGGGTAAGTCGCTAGTTTATTGTAAAGTATTGTTTAAAAAACTATTTTAATCTGTACATCGAAAATTATCATTCTTATATATTTTTTTTATTTTTAATTTTTGTCCAGCATAAACGAAAGGTGTTAAAGTGTTTACTTTATATTACTTTTCACTTATGCTATTCACTTATGCACTCGTAGAAAACAAATTATTAAATTTGGTTTTTACGAGAATATTCTATGAGTCAAACATCTCGAAGTTTTATTAGTGTTGTCTTCCATATTATAATATAAAAGTTTTTAAAATTGAGAGTATAAAATGGGAAATTCAATAAAAAGAACACAAAGATTTCCTTGCGGTTTTATTAAAGAAAATATTGTATAAAATAAAACAGAATTTGTGTAGCTTCATTTTAGAGATCTCCAGAAAACCCGCAGTGTTTAAAGTATCAAACATGAGGTGGAGCTTTCGAAATTTCTGTGTTCATATATTATAGTCATTAATTTTTCTGATATTTTCTTCTACCTATATATGTAGGTATATTATAAAAAATTCTAACTAAGTCAAATCTGTACATTAATTTTTTTTGGAAGATCTTATTGAAATAATCATTATTATCGATACAGAGGCCGAATCTGTAGTTTTTAGAATTTCTCTTTGTCTGTCTGTGTGTCACGAGAAAACTACTGAACAGATTTTGAAAAAAACTTGATATGATGAGAGCTAATTATCCGCGTCAACATATAGGATACTTTTTACTGTGGGAATATATTTAATATCTGAGAAATCTACACTAGCCTTTAAAACGTATCTAGGCGAGGCTAGACGAACCCGAGCGGAGCGAGGCTGAGTCGCTAGTTCTAAAATAAAGTAAGTATCAATAATTTAGTCAGCAGCAAAGGAGGTGTCCAAAGATAAAGTAAAAGGTAACATTTTCAAAAAAAAAAAGTTTTTTTTAAACTTCAAAAATGAGTTTTCAATTTTTGTCTATAGGTATACCCGGAGCTAATCTATAATAATAAGACTGATAAAACGAAAGAAATAAAAAAGTTCACATACTTAAAGTAATCTAAGTCCTTGTTAAATTTTATCGAATTCTGTTCAGCGGTTTAAACGTAAAAAGGCAACAGACAAAACTTTTTCATCTAAAGTATTTCTTTTAAATGAGTTGGCTAAAGTGTTATGTAGAATTGACCTTCTTCCAAAAATCTGTACTATATGAAATGAGTTTTATGTTGTGACTAATAAATACGTGAGATATCATAGTAAATTAAATTATTTCAATGTTTTAATTATTATTAAATTTTTATTTTTATTATTTAACAAATCTATCTCACGGGAACCGTTCACTTTTCCGGGATAAAAAGCCTATTTGCTCTTCCAGACTATAAACTATCTCTGTGCCAAATTTCATCCAGATCCGTTCAGCTGTTCTGGCGTGATTGACAAACATTTAAACATCCAAACCTCTATCTAAACTTCCACATTTATAATATTAGTAAGATTACATCTACACTTTTAACCTAACGAACTACACATTTAAATAATTCTAAACGGACGCCTTTTGTCGTGACCTAAAATAAAAGTCAACATTAATTATTTTGTAACAAAACTACTACTACATGCTTGTTGACAATTATTTGAGGGGAAAAGTTTGAATAATTTACTGGAAATTTCCTTTTGACCGTGATTTTCAATGTAATTCTATTCGTATTTACAACAAGTGACTGCTCATTACTCCCACTGCCCGGTGGTCTAGTCTAGGCTAGTATATATGGCCGCAGATCCTTAAGTCCTGGTTTAGACCCAGGTCGGGCAAATTATGTTATTGAGTTTTCCTGTTTAGAAATTCTCAGTAACAGCCCGGAGTTAGGAAGTTGGCGGTGTTTCATCCACCCCCATGCCTCAAAAAGCATGTAAAGATGTCGGTCCTGCGCCTGATCTCTCACTGGTCGTGTAGAATGATCGTCCCATCCGAATTTTAGAGTGACAGGAATACTGAGCATATAACACTATACTTTCTGCGCAGATGGCTAATCTCAGTGAAATTGTCTGCCGTGGTTGAAATCGATCGGGAGGATATTATTATTACACCACCATTCATATTATTCAATAATGTTTTCTTAAATTTACGCGAATATTTAATATTTAAA
This sequence comes from Fabriciana adippe, assembly GCA_905404265.1. Taxonomy (NCBI): domain Eukaryota; kingdom Metazoa; phylum Arthropoda; class Insecta; order Lepidoptera; family Nymphalidae; genus Fabriciana; species Fabriciana adippe. Next base: position 13,915,547 of record FR989984.1, on the reverse strand, counting down.
AATGAAAATTTTCTATGATCTAATGCAAAAATAATTTTTCAAATCGGACTAGTAGTTCCTGAGATTAGCGCGATCAAACAAACAAACTCTACCTTTTTATAATATTAGTGTAGATAATATTATAATCTAATCTATCTAATCTAATATATTTAAACGAGCAATTCTTGCATATTTATATCTTTATATCTTTATTTATTTGTACCAGCGATCTCGGAAACGGCTCTAACGATTTCGTTGAAATTTGGTATGTGAGGTCTTTCGGGGGCGAAAAATCGATCTAGATTAGTCTCATCGCTGGGAAAATGCGTGTTTTCGAGTTTTCGTGCGGTTTTCTTTTGCATTTTTCTACGCAGAATATGGTCGATAATTTCTTACACTCAAGCATACACATGGTGGTCCAGCGACCAAGGTGCAAGATTAATAATCATAGGCGTGTCCGAGTTCGAATCTCGATCGGACTCAATGTTTTACTTTTTTATTTGTATTTAATAAAGTTTTTAGTTTTTTTATCTGAAAAATACGATATAACAAAAAAGAACTCCGAGCGGAGCTCGGTCTCCCAAGTACTCATAATTATTTAACTTTAGTAAATATCTTAGTTGATTGCCTGGAGCGATATTAATGATGTAACTTAATATTAATTAATCAATGTACCTACTCATAATTATGATTGGATTATTATATACAGTATATTTGGTTAAATTCGTAAAAGGCTTTACGAAACAGGTAAAATTGCTAACCCAATTTGCTTAAAATTTACCTTAATTATATAATTTATTATTCAAAATGTTTTTCTTTTTGCTTGGTTTTTTTAATATACTAATCTCAGCAATCGGTATCTATAGTAAACAAAAACCCTCGTTCAGTTATTTTTTACTTTTAAACTAATCTTTTTTAAGTTTTTAGTGTCTGGCAGTCGGTTTTTATATATTTCATATAAATACTAGATATATTACGCGCACGCCATTTAAGTTCCCAGTCGGCATGATCTTTTTCGATCTTTATATTATACACTTAAACCTTCGTCATGAATCACTCCGTCCGTCCTCCGTGATAAAGACCGTATGAAAATTCGTTTGGTAGTTTATCGCGTTCAGACAGGCAGAGAGACGCGTTGCGCAGACTTTTTATACCCGACTGCGCGATGCAAAGGAGGGTAATGTATTTATCAGCCTATGTTTGTATATGGGTTTGTACCTTTGTGGCACTATTTAGAGAAAACGCGTGGACCGATTTTGATAAGTGATACGTCGTTTGATTCGTCATGACGGCGTAAATGCCATAAAAAGCATAAAAATTTAGAAAAATCAAAATGGTCGATTTTAGACGCCATAATGTGAAAAATAAAAAAATGAAAATCGACGAACTGTGTCAAGTGGGGTATCCTTGTATAGGTATTTATGAATCATTTTTAGGTTGCTTTCATAAATTTTAATTATAAATAACAGTTTACGATATTTATTTATTTATTATTTATTTATTTATGTACCATAAAATATATGTTATACAAAATAAAGTAACAGAATGTCGACAAAGGATAACTTATCTCTATCTATCTCTATATATATAATGATTTAAAGTTGGTTAACAACTATTCTCGCTAATTTTCCTACTTAAAAATACTTAAAAAATAAAAATATATACAACTTATACGTTTCAAAGCAATTCAGGATAAAAAATTGGTAAATATAACTTCAAATGTCTAATTGACATAAACTAAAAAGCTGTAAACAAAAAAAAATATATTATAAAAATAAAAGCGGCGGCGACGGGTTCCGCTCTTGGTTTTAGTGAGTAGGAATCTCACTGCTCATTGACGGTCAGGGTACCCATGATGGGTTTCCCCAGCGACAACAAAAAAAAGGTCATAGTGTATCTGTGTATTACATTTCATCCAAATTCGTCCAGCCCTTTCAGCTTAAGGAACAAACGTACAGTGTACACGCAGGCATAAAAAACTTCGCATTTATAATTGTATGATTAGTATGGGGAATAAGAACAAAATAAAGGAAACACGCAAAACTATTTAATAATATTAAAACACCAATAACATTCAAGTATTTAAGTTAAAAACAGCTGTAGTCGTATTAAGAGATATTGGTGTAGTAGTTATATCGGGAGTGGAAGGTGTTGCGTTGAACTGGAACATCACTAGCTCGTACGTGACGATTGTTCCGGCAACCTGTAATAATATAGTACTGTAATTGTTTATAATGAGTTCAACTGAACTCCTATTAAAATTGTGAAATGTATATTGGATTGTACATATAATGTACATATATATGTTTTAAATTATGTCACACACATACGCACACGCACACGCATGCACGCACATAAACACACACACACACACACACACACACACACACACACACACACACACACACACACACACACACACACACAGAAACTTTCACGTTAGTAGTGGGTTAGTTTTTGGTAATTATTATTTTAAACTGCTATCCTTAGTTACGAAAACAGCCACAAGAGCAAGTATACAGTTTTTGTTTATGATTAAAGAAATTACTGCTTGAAGAAAACGTTAAAACTGTTGATTTGACTTCCTTTATGAAATAAATCTATTCAGACAGTTAAAATATTCTAAAGTCAAATACGTTCATTAAGTTAGAACTAACGAATAAAAATACTTAAGAATTAGTTCGCCGTTTCTTTTAATTGACTTTTCTAAGATCTGGCTCTTATAGTAGGAGATCCCAATCTATGTAGTGGACCTCTCACTCTTTTCCCCAACAATTTTTTTTAAACCATAAAACATGTTAATAAACATGACCCAAAGGGTTGTCACCCCCCCTCCCCCCTCCCTCCCCATTTTTTCAGACTATTTTTTTAATAAAAAAATTAATTGTTTTTTTTTCTAAGTAAAAAAACTCTTTTCCTGTGACAAACAGTATCAATCGAAAGTAAAAGACTTGTAGAAAATGCCATCATACATTTGGCGGCCTTTTTCAAACACATTACATAACATCAAGGTATAAACAGGTAAATTGAAGCAGTTAATTGCTGTATCGTTTTCCGGAACGAACCAAGTATTAAAATGTAATTAATTTTATAACAAATTAAATGATGTAAGATTTTCATACCAAAACATCTCCAGACTAGGTTTTTTAGCAAAAAATAGCCTGGCGTAAATTTCTGGTGACGGCCCCCCTGGGTCGTGTTTATTAATATGTTTTAAGGTTTAAAAAATATATTTCGTCTGGAAAAAGAATAAGGGGTCCACCACATAGATCGGGATCTTAGACTATCAGACTTACGTTGATATTACATTTTTAACTTTTCTCGGAATTATAACAGGATTTCTTTCAGGTGACGTAAAAATGAACTTTCTCAAATTTATCCTTTTAAAAAATAATAAGTAGAATTTTATAAGTCGTTTTGTTTGTTCGAGATTAAAATAACAAGTGATATTAAACTCAGTATTTACTATGAAGTTCTGAACAAGTGAAACCAGAATAAGTACTGACCATACCGTTTCGATTTGTGTATATTCTAAGAATGGTGAGAAAATCTAAAATATTTTTCTAATAATAAAAAACCGAACAAGTGAGAGCTTGCGAGTAATAATGTAAGTAAAGATTGGAAAGTATGAAACTTTCATAAAAAGCTATTCATTTTAATGAAGTTTCTTAATCTTTGAGTTATAATTTCTAGTAAGAAGCTTAATAAAGCTAAGAATAAAGAGTTTATTCAATAAATTTATCTAACTGGCCCAAACCAGGTGTCTGTGAAACCTTCAAAAGACACTAACGATTTTTTTCGAATTTTTACGTTACAATATTTGGTGCCATTACCTATAAAAAGGCGACTGAGCCTACTTTAGCCTACCACCGAACCTTGAAAGCATTAAAGTACTTACTGTCAACAATAATCCTTTAGTGACACTAAAGAACTGTAACCCACTCAATGCCACTTTATCTCCGTTCACCTGATCCAAAAACCTTTGAACCTGTAACGATTAATTATTATTGTTTAGAACTGATTTGGATTAGTTTACTTAATCACTATTCACGAGTCAAAAACTTATAAATAACTAGCGTTTTTACGCGGCTTCGCACGCGTTTTTCAATGTATTATATGCTATTTTGATGTATAAGCTGTATTACTGTAAAGTTCCATCAAATTCCGATCAGTACTTGTGACGTGAAATATTAACAAACATACGTCCCTACCTCCATACTGCCGTCATAAGAAAGAAGGTCGTAGCAAACAATTTGGTCAAAAATTACTTATATGCAGATTCAGAATCAGTAAAAAAATTGTAATCTTACTCATAAACCTCGAAGTCTTATGAATTCGAAGATACCATAAGCATTTTAATCGTAACTACATCAAAACTAGTAGTAATTTTGACGTAGTAGTAATGCAAAACTTCAAATATCTGAAAATCAACTTTGACGAAGTTACGGTCTTCTTTCTTATGACGGCAGCATACCTTCACCTCACAAATTTTCGCCGTTAAAATATTAGTAACTGTACAGTCATAGTTAGTACGTTCTTACCAATATCACTTTTATGAGCGTGTTGATTTTTAGTTGGGATTTATATTTCACAGCTATGGAGCATGGGATGAAGACAATTGTTGACCAATAATCTTATTCTGTAAGAACTCGACTCGAGTGAAATCCGCGATTATACTTCGTACGATATATTTGAAGTACATCACAGAATAGGACGACGGAAGAAGACTTTAGCTACATTTTAAACTCAAATTTCAAGTGGTTTTAGAATAATAGGTTGTTTCAGAAAGTTACTAAAACAAAGTAGTGAAAATCTAAGAACGAATAGAGAACCTCCTCCTTTTTGGAAGTTGGTTGAAAAATCGGATCAATCATCCATATCCTTACTAATGTTATAAATATGAAAGTGTTGGAAAGAACGTTTGTTCATTTTCCTTCTTTCGTATCGAAAGAGAAGGATGTGTTAATGTAATTTTTGTAAGAAGAAATTAACATGGCTATGGAACGACTTAAGGTTCTATTTATCGTGTGAAAGTAATTTAAACGTATAGAAAAACATGTTATAAGATATCGTCCACGGATGGTTTTAATACTTTAATATATATATATATATATATATATATATATATATATATATATATATATATATATATATATATCTATATATATATATATATATATATATATATATATATATATATATATATATATATATCCAAGCTAAGGACGAACCCGAGCAAAGCGAGGGTGAGTCGCTAGTTTCGTTATAAAAATCATATAACAATTACCTCTACACAATACACAGGAGATGGCACGTCATAAAGGACGGGTGCAGGCACAGTTGATGCTGTGTTTACTTGTGACGCAATTAGTGATACTGAAACTGATCTAGCAATGAGGTAAAATAGGGAAAAAAGGAAATATAGCGCCGCTTCGTAACCACCGAGGAGGTTTGTTTTCCTGTCAAAAAAAAAAACGAAAATTAAGATTATATTAAGAGTCTTCGTAAACTTTAGACTTACTATGGTTGGGTCAAAATCAGTATGAATGTACCATCGATCAAAAAAGTACTAGATTTACAATTAGTGACAAAAAATGTCCTCAACTAATGAGCGCTTGTTTAAACATTTAAGGGTTCTTTTATTTATTTTTTTTGTGAAAAAAACTTTAAGCATTGCAGTTAAGATTCATTTTAGATTGTTGTATATTTATTTTAATTAGAATAATTACCTAAACATAATTGGTGACAGTTTTAAGAGAACTTTTCCATGGGATTGTGTAACCAGTACTTTTTGAGCAATGGATAGTGCATAATATTTTTATACAATACCGTATTATGTATGCACTTGCATGTATCTATCTTCATTATAATATACGAATTTGACTTAGTATTGGCTGATAGAAATTATGCCTTTTGAAGAGGTTTTAATGGATATTTACATAAGAAAAAAAAATTTATTCTTCTTTTTTAACCAATTCAAGAACTTTCCTATAAAGATACGTTAAAAATGTGAGATATTTATCTCGTATGTTACTCGTATAGATTATACTACATTGCCTCGTAGTGGACAGTGTGTAACATCATTACACCAAAAATAATAATTAAAAAGGCACGTCTGAACTCTGAAGCATGTTTTATGCATCCTAAGACATTAATATCTATACATGACATTAACATACAAGAAGAGTTAATCGTAAATTGTCGTGTGTAAGAGTAACAGAAGAACAAAACATTCGAGATTTTTTTTTTATAGTCCTACTATCTTGCTAGGAAGCACATTTAGATGAGTTAATTTCCCCATATGGTTCCACATAAAGTTGATGCCATATTTTTTGATTTCACTATCTTCTTCTATCTCAGTCAATTCTTATTAATCAATTAAACATAACTTCTAAGCTAATAAGAATTATAAACAATTTTGCTATAAACTTACCCTTTTTCTCTATTGTCACATTCAGCTTGTCCTTTGATCCCATCTCTGAAAGTAAATTTTCATTTATTAAAGCGAAGATGAGTTTAATATTTCTAATTAAGCTTTGTTCAAAATATTATTGATAACGTAAAATTATCATCATACTATAATATTATAAAGAGGTAAAGTTTGTAAGTTTGTGAATTTCCTTGTAATGGATAAACTAAAAGTTCGCTGTACCAATTTAAATGAAATTTGGTATGAAGATAGTTTAAGACCCTGAAAATGACATAGGATAGTATTATTCCAGAAATCGTCAGTTAAGTGGGTGAAAACGGGGATGAAAATTTGTATGGGGAACCAATCATTTCTCGAGTACGGGATGTCCATACTAACCATTAAAACGTACCTATGGACGAACGAAGCGAGGGTTTGTCGCTAGTTTTTTATAGAAATATAATATTGTGTAAAGTTAAAACAATCTTAAATGTTTCACAATTTCTGTTTACGATAAGACAGCCAGACACTATGCCAGCACAGGTTTTGTCAATATCATTCATTACATCGATCAAAATGGATAGGGCTATAACAAACATTTTCTCTGTCTTGAAATTGAACCTGTGATCTAGGTGTTTATACCAATATATAACATAATATATATCAATGTACTTCCCTATCCGGCCCTAATCATTTTTCTGCGCCATGAATGACCTTTTACATTAAATCCATTCTTACATACCTATGTATATATTCTGATCCACTACGCACGTGTAAAATTTCCCACAATATTTTACGTTAATCGTCAAACACGAAAGCTTTTAAGAAATATTATTCATTTGAAAAGAATTCTCCATCTTTTTTCATACTTCTTTATTATTATTATAATTACTACTAGTGACTTACCCTTTGTTCGGTTTGGTTCGGGTTCGTACCTAGTTACGTTTTGACGTTTAGTATAGATTTCTCAGAGATGCGATATTTTTACGCAGTAAAAAATATATATATATATTATCTCGGTTAACCAGCTATCATCATATCAAAATTTCATGAAAATCGAGCCAGTGGTTTTCCCGTGATGCGGTAACAGAAAGACAAAAATTCTGTAAACTATAAATTCGGCCTCTGTATCGATAATAATGTCTATTTTAATCAGATTTTCCAAAAAAATATTTAATGTACAGATTCGGCTTAGTTACAATGTTATTATATGTATTGATAATTATATAAACTTTTGTTAAAACCTACTTATTTGTACTTTTATGTTATTTACTTTCTTGAAAGGTGAGATAACGTTTTAAATCAAATATGAGGTCTTTAAGCGCTTCTAACGTGGTTCAATAAATAAGAATTTGCATAAATGACTTAATATTGTCTTCAAAACAAGACATGTTCAGGTATAATGTCATAAAATGGTCACCCATCCAGTTGGACTGATGACATTACTGAATGTATATACCCCTTTTTATCGTCCTACGCCTAGCGACGTGTCTCCCTTCTATGCGAAGGGGAAAAGGCCATAGTCCAACACGTTAGCCAAGTGCAGGTTGGCGGACTACATATGTTTTTCGAAAACTTATTGAGTTTTCAAAGATAAACTGGTTTTATCACTATGTTTTCATTGTGGTATGGTTGGTATGGTAATCATGTTGAAAATAATTCATACACGAGAATATCAAAGGTGTGAGACCAGGGATTTGAACTAGTGTTGCCGATCGATAGTCGACTATCGATAGCATATCGATAGTTAATCGATAATGACCGATAGTTAGATTATCGATAGTATCGATACTATCGATAGTTTCAACTATCGATAGTAGCTCATTTTTCAATAGCATAGTTAAAAAAGAAAGAGGAAGTGGAAAGACGAAGGTGGCAGTCAACAAATCGATTTTTTTATATTGACTTTCATCTAATTACATTGTTTTTAAAACTTACCTAATACTATCGAATTGAGCTACTATCGAGAGCTGAAATTATCGATAGTATCGATAGCATCGATACCATCGATATTATTTTATTTCGAAACTTCAATAGTATCGATAGTATCGATACTATCAATAGTTTATGATTTGTGAGCACCAATACTATCGATAGTATCGATAGTATTGTAGTCTGTCAATAGTATTGTCACATTTCCATTTATCGATAGTATCGATACTATCGATTGTATCGATAATATCGATATAGCTATCGATAATAGGGCTTTTTTAGATGACAACTATCGATAGTGAAACTATCGATATTTCGGCAACACTAATTTGAACCCGCTTCACTCAGTTTTCCAACTAAGTGGACGTTACCGCTGGGCTACTTCTTTATTTTTATCTTTATTCTTATTTATCTGATTGGTAAACAGTGACTAAATTTATAGGAATCGTAAATGCTTCAAATAAAAAAAAACATAATACTTTCTTACTCCAAAGTATTGAATAGTTGAAGGCAGATAAAGAAGAGGTTATTTGCAAAAGATATGAAAATGATCCCACTGATGACTTCGTCCACTCTTCGAACGAGGTGCACAGCTCGTCCGTAATCTTCGCGTGTTGTTCTCCAAAATACTTCTGGTAAATACTGAAAATGGTATATGAATGTAGCACAACGCGAAACTAGTGTCACAAATGTCTATTCGCTGTGTCTACTCGTACTTGTTTATTTAACAACAATTTACAAGTCTTGAAACAATTGACTACTGAAACGGCTTTATTTTTAATGTTTGATGACCGATGCTACGAATATCTTACAGCAATTATGATTACGGCAAAGATATTCAAAACAACCCTATATATATATATATATATATATATATATATATATATATATATATATATATATATATATATAAAAGGCAAAAGTGATTGACTGATGTATCAACGCACAGGCCAAACCCTTAAAGCTAGAAATTGAAATTTCACACACGTATTTCTCTTATGACGTAGGCATCCACTAAAAAAGAATTTTTCAAAATTCAACCCACAAGGGGGTGAAATAGGGGATAAAAGTTTGTATGAAACTTTTTATTCTTTGGACATATTTGAATGAAATTTTGTATTTTTCGTAGTTTGATCGCGAGCGAAGCCGCAAGTTCTGCTAGTCAAAAATAAAAATAGTTGATGAAAAAAGAAAAACTGTTTTATTTAAAATGTATTTTTTTTTTGTATAAGTTTTAAGAAATTACTTCTATCATAGTTAAATCTAGTTTTGATATATAAATTCGGCTAATACGTACTTTTCCTTGAGCATTCAATAGTTTTTGGTTAACGTGATCCAGTCGCGCTGTTAAATAATAACTCATGCATATCACGAACAGGTCCGAAAAGTTCCAAATAAACGTTGACTGGAAGTGAAGGAACTAAAACAACGATTTATCATAAAATATAGTGAATAAATAGTTTGAATATATTTGAAGCGGTCTAATACGGTCATAAATTTCATCGTAAATTGGCGAATGGAATTTCTGAGAGTTAGTTATGCAACTTTATATTTGCAGAAAAAAAGACTTTTGTAGAACATTCATCTTAATTCTTAATTTCTGTTATAGTATATTCTTAACTTAAGTTATTGTCCATCTTGGTGGGTGGTGTGACATACGGGTTGCTTCTAGTACTTCTCTAATAGCAGAGTGAACCGTGGGACCAACCCAAGGTTTTTCTGGTCTGCTTCGGCAGACCTGCCGTCGGGGCGTCGTGGTTGTATGCGTAAGCATTGGCTTTTAGTGGGTAGTACTGGCTTTGCTGGTAAGTCTCACATAACCACCTGTATGTATACAGGTAGTATGCCTAAACACATTTTCCAACGTTAAAAAAAAGATTGCACAGAAAGACCTATGTACATATGTTACTAGTATTAAATATTTGAATACAGTAAATCATTGAACATTCGATTTTCATACAAAACAAAAGCTTGTGTTAATTATATAAAATTGTTCCAATCTGGTTAAAATACAAGTGGAGGTGGCAGCAAACTTGGTATCATTACAATGTTAACGAAAACAATGGGTATATAATTAACAAAAAGACGCGACTGTCACAATATTTTTACTAGAAAAATAAAAGGTAAAGTATGTAAGTTTGTATGAAGGGTGAAATATCTGAAACTATTAATCCGAATCTGAAAATTCCATTAATAGAAAGCTACATTACCACTGAGTGCTATAATTTTTTTTTATTTTGATTTAAAAAAAAAAGTATTTACTGTCAGAAAGCATAATAATTTTCATTCTCGATATACAATCAATAGTTGAACAGCAAGAATGTGATAGTCAAAAGATTATTTTATGTAGTTTAGGTCAAATAAAATATTGCCTAAAAAACGAACTAAAAACATAGGAGCAACCCAAACAGGTTAATCACCGGAACTAACTTTCTGATTAAATAAATCTTTTTGCATTATATAGCCTACAATTGTTTAAGTAATTTTATATAAATAAACTTCTTATGTAAAAAAATGTGTGTGTGTACTTATGTACGCACGTAAGAAGTTATACTTCTTTGGCGTAACAGAACAAAAATAGCTAAAGATTTCATCCCGTATGTCACAACTCTCTGTTTGTAAAAGGAATGATAAATTAATAAAATAATTAAATAAGGCATATTAGGCATATTATAACAAAATATTTATAGAATATCATTTAAGGAAAGAATATAATATTATATATCATTTATCAGACAATTACAACGGTTATCATGGCAATAAACAGTTATCAGCTAACTTCTTCATGTCGCTTTTTGGCTGTCGGTGTGCGTGTGCACCGTATAAAATTTTCTCCCGTCATATTATTTTCCAAGCATGTCAAAAGAAGTATAACTTCAAAAAAAAACACGTTAAGACAAAATACTCGAAATTCTAGCTTCTAAACTTTAAATTAAAATATTAGAAGGTTTGATTAAATTTAGAAAAAAACCAGTTGTTGAGTTGTGTTATCACTACAAGGCACCTAGATGGCTAGCAATGATGAATTTAAGACAAACATATACAAATTCTAAAAACATAACACTGTATATCACTTCAGTAATTGAAAACCTTGTCTGGTCTTGAAAATCAATCAGTTCATACTAGGCGAGCGCATAACATACGCAAAAAAATAAACAAATTGTGTCCTTTTTAAAAAGGAAGAGGGACTCAATTTGGTTATACTGATTTTAAAATCGGTCAAAAATTCTGAAGTATACCAGAAACATTTATATTGGGTCTTATTCAGGCAAACGTCAAACGAGAATGTAGGTCAAAGATGTCGATTGTAGTGCTTGACACTGTTCCCTGTCAAAGATATGTGAACATAAAACCACTGTTTCGACGATATTAAGTGTAGGTACAGTACTGCTTATAACATGATACGTGGGTTCCGGTGGTAAAATTTCGGCGAATTAGATCTAAAATTAAAAATACACTGTTAAGCTTAATATATTATTCCATCACGGAACGCTTTGCAGATATAAACAATATTATGTATGTATTCAGCTCCTTTTAACGTCCCACTGCTGGGCACGAGCCTCCCTTCAATACGAGGGGGAGCAGGCCATAGTCCACCACGCTGGCCAAGTGCAGGTTGGCGGACTTCACACGTCTTTCAAAATTTGCTAGGTTCTCTCGAACATGCAGGTTTCTTCACAATGTTTTCCTTTACCGTAAGGCAAGTGGTAATCGTATTAGAAATGATTCGCACATGAAAATATCAGAGGTGCGAGACTCGGAATTTGAACCCGCTTCACTCGGTTTCCCAAGCGAGCGCGTTACCACTGGGCTACCACTGCCATTTATAAATAATACCTATAGGAGGTTTCAAATTCATGTAATTTATTCATTTTTACATTAATAATTTCAGAAAGACGCTTTGTTGATCTAATGGCTAAAATATTATACAACTGCAGTCTTAGAGGTCCTGGGTTCGAGTCCCAGGTCGATCCTGATGGTTACTGGGTTTTCTTGTCACGAAATATTCATTAGCGGCTCGGTGTTGGAAGCAATCGAGCGTCAGAGAGCAATGTTTTTGTAAATGGGTTTGAAAACGTGTCATAAAGAACACCTCAAGTTGTCGGAACTATCCCTGATCCCTCACCAGCCGTGTCAAGTTCATTCTATTGAAATATAAGAGTTAAAGCAATAGAAATTTGTGTCTGCGCACACATTTGTGCACTATAATATCTGCGTAGTGGATTAGCTTCAATAAGATTGGCCATCCCAACTAAAAACAGTTAGGAGGACGTTATTATTATTAGTAGATAAGTTAATATTTTTACCTGCGTTAAAATTCCCAGCCAGAAAGTATACGGTAAATAATTAAACACCCAAGGGTAGAAATGTTTGACAAAATACCGGTATGAAAGCTCATTGGAGATGCACGCGATAGTGCCAGCAACGGCCGATAGTAATGACAAGATATGCTCCACTGAAAATTACATTTTCTTTAAAAAATACATATAAATAACGCAATCTGTAATGTGATAGCAAAAATATTATTTTAAGTAGATTAACTCAAATAAAATATTGCCTAAAAAGTGAACTAAAAACATGGAATTAACCCAACGAAACGTCAAGAACCAAAAATTAAAATAAATCCGCGAAATAATCCGAAAAGATATTTTTATTTAAAATAACCCAACGAGTTAATCTACGGAACTAACTTTCTGATTAAATAAATCTTTTTGCATTATATAGCCTACAATTCTTTGAGCAATTTTGTGTAGATAAATTACTTCTATACATATAATAAAAGTTTAGAGGTCGACTGTCTGAACATAGAAAAAAATGCTAAAAACCGAGTCAGAGGGATGTAAGAAGAGAAATAAAACAAATCCAGATTTTTTCAATTTTTTTGTTCCTCTGTTTGTCTGTTTGTAAGGGCTAATCTCTGAAACCGTTAGACTGATTTAAATGAAATTTTGCATGGTAGTACCTTATATTATCTTCGGTCAACATTTTAGATTTTATCCCGGAAAATTAAAGAGTTCCCGTGGGATAGTTAAAAAACAATTGTAACTTATACAGCTTAGTACACAAAAACTACTGATTGGATTTTAATGAAACTTTACAATAATATAGTTCATACATCAAAATAACAAATAGGCTACTTTTTATCCCAGAAAAATGTACGGTTCCCGTGGGATAGATTTATTTGTGTTTGTAAATAAAACAAGTTAAGATAAAATACTCGAAATTGTAGCTTTAAAACTTTAAATTAAAATATTCGAGGGTAATTTATTAATCTAAAGTCTTACATAAAGCCAAACTCAACACAATAGCACATGTGGCATTACACTTCTTGGCAAGGCTTTTATTATGGTAAGGATCCAAATCTTCGATACGAGCGATTTCCTTCACCAGTACAGGCCACATCCTCGCCACTTTTAAAAACATCAACATCGTTATACATGTTGTGCTATAGAATATTATTGGAGCTGAAAAAAATATAACTAATGATATTAAACAAACACATATTTTTTTTAGACTTTAGCGAATATTTGACATTTTAAATTAAATTATTCTGCTTTTTCGCGGATTTATTTTGCTTTCGGTTTTCGATATTTCGTTTGCTTTATTGTAATCATAGTAACGACGGAGAATGTTTTTTTTTTTAATCTGTAGTATAATATTATAAAGAGGTAAATTTTGTGAGTTTGTGAGGTTGTAGGAGGTAATCTCTGGATCTACTGAACCGATTTAGATGAAATTTGGTAAGAAAATAGTTTGAGACCCTGGAAAGGTCATAAGATACTTTTTATCCCTCATCATCCCTTAAGGGAGTGAAAAGGGAGATGAAAGTTTGTATTGGGAAGCACGCTAGGGACGAACCCTACCGAAGCGAGGGTGAGTCGCTAGTATTATATATATATATATATATATATATATATATATATATATATATATATATTGTTGGAGTAGGTTGAGTTTCTGTTAAATGACAAATCGCTAGTTTTAAGTAAAACTGTCTTTTAAGATTTTTCACGGATTTATTTAGATTTTTGGTTCCCGACGTTTTGAATGTTTTACAACAATCATGGTCACGGGTGAGACTAAAGTCGTAGACGTCTCAAAAGTTATTGAAGTAAAACTTCTTTACGCACGCTTGACTTGGGTAGTAAGTGAATGCCTTACGAAATTTGTAAATCGGACGAGGCGAACGTTTGTTGCCATGGTAACCGTCGTTACTGTCTGACAAGTGATATATTATAATATTATATTCTTTACTTAAATGATATTCTATAAATATATGATTGTAATATGCCTAATATGCGTATCTCACCTATCCTAATTATTTAAAACAATTTGAATTTCATGAAGAGTACCGATAACCTATAGAAGTTTTACTTCTTGCGCGTGTACACATTCATACACGCACTCATTAATTTTTTTATATAGTTGTTACAGATAGCATAGAAAATCCGAAACGATAGTTTTATTTAAAATGTCAAATATTCATGTAAATCTGAGAAACTACTATATTGACATACTAGCAACTCACCCTCGCTCCGCTCGGGTTCGTCCCTAGTTACGTTTTAACGTTTAGCTCAGAGATGAGATCTATTTCCGCAATAAAAAGTATCCTATATGTTGACCCGGATAACCAGCTATCATCTTCCCAAATTTCATCAAAATCTGTCCAGTGGTTTTCCCGTGATGCTGTAACAGATAGACAGACAGACAAAAATTCTAAAAACTATAGTTTTTGATTCTGTATCGATAATAAAGTCTTCAATAAGATTTTTCAAAAAATATTTAATGTACAGATTCGGCTTAGTTACAATTTTATTATATGTATAGATACAATTTAACAAGGTTACAATATTAAGAACAAGTTTAGCAAGCAAGCAAAGCATATAATTGAAGGGCACAATTTAATTGTCTACATGACAATTCACTGCAGTATATTCCAAGTTGAAGTCTAAGTTGCAGTTAAGTTTTGAAATCTCCGTCGCATAGACAAACTATCTATTTGGCTGACAAGATGAGATCGTAGATGAAACATAATATAATCAACAGACGACAACTAATATAATTGTTGTTGCATAATTGATTAGTTTAATTAACGTAATAATTAAACATATTTATATTATGGATACCAGATAGTTAGACACACACATATATAATGTTGAATATTTAATCATCACCATTCACCACACAAATGAATGTTCCAAGCGGGACTCGAACCCACGACCGCTGTACAACAAGTAGGGTCACTACAAACTGAGCAAACTTGTCGTCAATTATTTAAAACTAGCGATTTACCCTTTTTTCGTTCGGGCGAGTAGAAATGTCGTTTGTTTTAGATTATACTAGCGACTCACCCTCGCTTCGCTCGGGTTCGTCCCTAGCTTGGATATAGTAAAATAGATAAAGTATGTTATCCTTAAGAGATAGACATATACCATCGTGGACTTTTTTGTAGATCTTTTTAAAGTGTACAATACTGTAGTACATTATTTTGATCTATCTCGTAAGGTTCAGCCAGCGTTTGCAATGTAAGCGCAAAAAAATATGTTTATTTACGACATCACATTAGAAACTTCTAAAATTATCAGTGTTTCTCTACTATATTATACATGTATTATACATATAAACCTTCTTTTGTAAACACTCTATCTATTAAAAAAACCGCATCAAAATCCGTTGAGTAGTTTTAAAGATCTAAGCATATAGGGATAGACAGCGGGAAGCGACTTTGTTTTATACTATGTACTGATACAGGTAACGCTACATTGTAACAAATTTTATTACTAGCCTATTTGTTACTCCATGCGTGGGGCCTCATCAAGAACAAAAATAAAATTCAAAATAATGTCAGTAGATTTCATTATATTTATGTATCGGTTTATTATTAAAGCTTTTGTTTAGATATTTATAAAATATGTGAAATTAATAAAAGATATGAATTAGATCCCAAAAGTTATATTATAGTTTAAAGAAATATTATGCTTAACAGCTTCATTCTTAGCGATTTATTAGTTTACATAGTGTAGTAGCGCCCTCACGCTTCAGCCTTGCACGGATGTTTAAAGGTAAGTACATTTCTTTTTTTTCTTTTTTTTTTTTACTGACAACACCTAACTTGTAACTGTCAACCCGCCCCGCCAATAGTCTATAAAGGGACTGGGAATGGTCGTCCTGCCTCATTGTTCGTCTTCGTGCTCAAGCCTTCGCACGACTCCAAAACCCGCGAGAATCCAGTCAGACATGGGAAGGAAGAGAAAGCAAAAAAGAAGTGAAGATGAAATTAGGAAGAAAATTAAGAAACTGGAAAACAAATTGACAAAACGTCGCCGAGTTATACATTCTTCATCTGAGGATTCAGAATGTAAGTAGTACCTGCATTATCAAATGCTATGCTACTGTGATACGTACAGCCAGATATGGGCTGATACTGTCACTTTAAGGAGATACGTGATACCATTTGGATTACCTCTGTCTCATAATTCATCGATATGTTCTGCCATACATTCTTCATCTGGTGATTCAGAATATAAGTAGTATCTGCATTATCAAATGCTATACTACTGTGATACGTGTAGCTAAATATGGGCTGACACTGTTACTTTAAAGAGATACGTGATACCATTTGGATTACCTCTGTCTCATAATTTATTACTATACTCGTATAATAACAATTTATATTTAAATAAAATTTGTTATTGTCGTAGGTAAGGAGATGGAAGAATTAGAAGTAAACGAGGCTGTACTGTCGCAACCGGAATCATCCTCGCCGATATCAGTGTTAGCGCCACAAGATTCCGAACTACCCGCAATATCCGAGGAACCTCTAGAGGTTGAATTGAATGAGGAGATATTGCACATATTGGGTGACGTCCCAAAGTCGGAGGTATCTCTGGGGCCTCCAGTTCACAAGGATATTGCAGCTAGGTGGCAAGATATTTTAAGTAAGGGCTTGCCTAAAGAGGCAAAAGGTAAACTTTTTCAAGAATACCCTACACCTAATAATTGTAGTTTACTGCTTGCCCCCGTACTTAATCCGGAAGTAAAGGCTGCCGTCGCAGATACTATCGTTAAAAGAGACTGGTTTTCAATGCAAAGACAAAAACATTTATGTGTTGCAATATCTGCCTTAGCCAATGTCACTAAAATGGTTATAGCAAACGAAACAAGCCAACATAAAATTTTAAAACCTTTGAGTGACGCTTGTCGACTTTTATGTGATTTGCATTATATGGAAACTAAGTCTAGACGCCAATCCATCCTAATTTCTATAAATACAACATTAAAAGGTTCTCTTATAGAAACATCGAGAGATAATTTTTTATTCGGCGAACATCTGGATGAGAAAGTCAAGGCTGCAAAAGTTATACAGAGGTCTGGAGAGGCACTCAGGACAGTCCCTAGGTCGATTTCAAATAAATACCATATACCGAGAAATAAGGGTAATTTAAACTACAAGCCTATGCATCGCAAGACCGACAACAAGCTCGACAATTACAGCTGGACGCCGCGTCCCCTTCCGCAGCCACAACGTCGGTCGCGCCTCAATCAGCAGAAGACACCTCGGTCGCCGCCGCTGAAGGGAATTCGTCAAAGATAGTCTCGGAGGTAAAGTACTCTGGCAGGCTAAAATATTATTATAAAGAGTGGTTAAATATAACCAATGACCCGATCATTCTCGCATGGATCAAAGGCTACGAAATACCTTTTGAAACAATCCCATTTCGTACTAAAAATCCAAGAAATTATCCTCAATCTGATCAAGAACGAATACAGTTTAATAATGTAATTACTACATTATTAAAAATTAATGCAATATCTCCATGCGAGCATGAGACGGGAGAATTTTTATCTAGTATTTTTTTAGTGCAAAAACCAAACGGTGGACAAAGATTTATTCTTAATTTAAAGAGTCTAAATAAATTCATTAAAACAAAGCATTTTAAATTAGAGGATTACCGCACTGCTTCAAAACTTATTACTAAAGACTGCTTCATGGGAGCTATTGACTTAAAAGATGCTTATTTTTTTATTCCAATTAAAAAATGTCACAGAAAATTTTTACGTTTTCAATACGCCGACGTTCTTTATGAATTTAACTGTTTGCCGTTTGGTTTGTGCACAGCGCCTTACGTGTTTACAAAATTATTAAAGCCTGTTTGTGAATATTTAAGATCGCACAGTCACACTTCAGTAATTTATTTAGACGATATATTTTGTATTGGCCGGTCATTCTCAGAATGTAATAACAATATAGCTACAACAAAAGAATTGCTGGAAACATTAGGTTTTATAGTTAATAAAGAGAAAAGTTGCTTAGTTCCTACGAAAGAATGCAAATACTTAGGATTTATATTTGACTCTAAGCATATGATTATGCGTCTACCCGACAGCAAAAAATTAAAAGTTAAACAATTACTTATTAACTTTTTAAATACAAATACCTGCAAACTTAGACAGTTCGCACAATTCATTGGACTTTTGATATCTGTATCTCCGGCAATAACATATTCTTGGCTATATACAAAAGATTTTGAACGTTATAAATATTTATGTTTGCTTAAAAATCCTTACGATCGAGTAATTGAAATTCCAGCCTATTTAAAGAAAGATATGTATTGGTGGCTAGGGCACATTGATAATAATTTTAAATCCTTATACACATATAGCTATGATTTAGAAATATATACAGACGCGTCTATGACCGGTTGGGGAGCTTATTGCAATAATAATAAATGTTTCGGATATTGGAAAATAGAAGAAAGGAATTTACATATTAATTTACTGGAACTCAAAGCTGCTTTCTTTACACTTAAATGTTTTACAAGAAATTTAAAAAATTTAAAAGTACTTTTAAGAATAGATAACGTGACAGCAATATCGTGTATAAATAAAATGGGAAGTGTTCAATATAGTCATTTAAATAAAATTACTAAAGATATATGGCAATGGTGCGAAAGACGTAATATTTTTATATTTGCATCGTACATAAATACCAAAGATAACTTTGAAGCTGATCAATTATCAAGAAAAAAATTCGAAGACACAGAATGGGAACTAAACGATAAATCTTTTTCTGAAATAATAAATAATTTCGGTATTCCGGATATTGATCTTTTTGCAAGTCGTCATAATACAAAATGTTTTATTTATGTTACTTGGAAGAATGACCCAGACGCATGGGCAATAGATGCATTCACTATTTCTTGGAGTGACATTTACTTTTATGCCTTTCCACCGTTTTCGTTGATAGTTAGATTAATGCAAAAAATTATTACAGATAAAGCAGAGGGTATAGTTGTCGTTCCATATTGGCCAACGCAGCCCTGGTTCCCAATATTTAATAAATTACTTGCATCTAAACCCTTATATTTCCACCCTGATATTAATTTATTAAAATCGCCTTTCAGGACGTCTCACAGCTTATACAAGACGCTGACGTTGGTTGCCGCGAAGCTTTCCGGCAGATATTATTAAGAAAATGTTTATCACAGAGGTCAGTAGATGTTATATTGGCTTCATTATCAGATTCCACGTATAAACAATACGATGGGTGTATAAAATCATGGATTCAATATTGTACTAAAAACAATGTCAATATTTTACTAACTTCAGCTCCTACAGTTTTAAATTTTTTAACAGATATCTTTGATAAGGGAGCTAAGTATGGTACGATTAACAGCTATAAATCTGCTTTATCTTTACTGTTAGGTAGTAAGATTTTAAATGATGAAATTGTTAAGCGATTTATGAAAGGTGTCTTTAAATTAAGGCCTATAAAACCTAGATATAATTTAACATGGGATCCCAGTATTGTACTCGATTACTTAGCACAGAAATGGCCTAATGAAGACCTTAATTTAGAAACACTAGCAAAGAAGACTGTAACATTACTAGCATTAGTCACTGCCCATCGTATGCAAACTTTATCATTTATTAAAATTAGTAACATAAGTATTCTTAACTCTAGACAAATAATTATTAAAATACCTGATTTAATAAAAACTTCTAGGCCTAACTATACACAACCTGTATTAGTTTTACCTTATTTTAATGAACGTCCTGAAATTTGCCCAGCAAGGTCTTTAGAAGCATATTTGAATAAAACACAATATATCCGTAATAAAAATGATTATTTATTTATAAGTTTTAAACGACCTTATTCCAAAGTATCACCACAAACCTTAGGAAAATGGATTAAACAGGTTCTTTGTTGTAGTGGTATAGATACATCCATATTCACAGCGCACAGCACGAGACATGCTGCTACATCATCTGCAAATAAATTAGGAGTTAGTATCGATATTATTAGAAAAACAGCAGGATGGACTAATTCTTCTTGTGTGTTTGCGAAATATTATAATAAAGAAATTGTGTCTGATTCAAATGAATTTGCTATTAGAGTACTTTCCGTTAACAATAATTTATAATTGTAAGTTGTTATAAAAATTGTTGATTTATAAATGCAATGATTTATTGAAATAAATGAATTATAAGACATTTTGTTTTATTTTTTAACTACCGTTTTAATAGTTTCTTCCATACACAAGCTATTTATTTACACAGAAAAAAAAATATATTAACTATTATTATGAATAATAGGTTCACAAATTAAATATAACTAGATGTTAACTATTTCATATTCTATGCTCTAAACATCTACACTATGTAAACTAATAAATCGCTAAGAATGAAGCTGTTAAGCATAATTGATAATCAAACGAACTTACTTATAAGTGAAGTTCGATTACAATTATGTGAACAGCTTCATTCGACGCGATTTATAATTACCCTCCCTGTCTTATTATTGCCCTACCCTTTTAAGAATATGAAATAGTTGCTTTAAACTACATGAGGCAGGACGACCATTCCCAGTCCCTTTATAGACTATTGGCGGGGCGGGTTGACAGTTACAAGTTAGGTGTTGTCAGTAAAAAAAAAAAAGAAAAAAAAGAAATGTACTTACCTTTAAACATCCGTGCAAGGCTGAAGCGTGAGGGCGCTACTACACTATGTAAACTAATAAATCGCGTCGAATGAAGCTGTTCACATAATTGTAATCGAACTTCACTTATAAGTAAGTTCGTTTGATTATCAATTATAAGTGCCTTCACTACGAAACAACAAAATGCGCTCGTAAATTCCTTAATTTTATTGATTAACTAGCGACTCACCCACGCTTCGCTCGGGTTTGTCCGTAGGTACGTTTTAATATTTTTGAGCGGAACCCTAAGTCTTTTTCTAAAATAAAAGTAGCCTAAGTTACTCCTTATAATATCAGCTATCTGCCAGTTAAAGTCCTGTTAAAATTGGTCCAGCCGTTTCGGAGATTAGCCGGAACAAACAGACAGACAGACAGACAAAAATTGTAAAAAATGTTGTTTTGATATATGTACCGTGTATACATACATGTGAATTTAGTAAAAAGCGGTTATTTTAATATTACAAACAGACACTACAATTTTATTTATCTGTATAGATTATATATTCATACATCAGCAAACAGGTAGGTAATAGGTATACACTATACAGTTTGTACTGCGTAGATGGTGCTTTTGCTTTTTAAGAACTGTTTGCGGTTAAAACTGTCACAATCACTAAAACATTTTTTTAACATTGTTTTTTTTAATGCTGGTTGAATTTTGCAATAGTTAGCATATTTTAGTTTATACATATTTATAAAAAAAACGCATGTTTGTGGATTTACGATATCTATTTATATTTAAGTAAGCATAAATAGCCTGAATTAGCACTATCCAATTTCTTGGAATGGTATGGGGCATCAATACAATGGTCAGGCCATAGTCCACCACGCTGGCCAAGTGCAGGTTGGCGGACTTCACATGTCTTTCGAAAACTTTCTAGGTTCTCTCAGACATGCAGGTTTCCTCACGGTGTTTTCCTTCACCGTAAGACATGTGGTAATCATATTAGAAACGATTCGCATATGAAAGTACCAGAGGTGCAAGACGTGGGATTTGAACCCACCTTACTCGGTTTCCCAAGTTAAGGCGTTACCGCTGGGCTACCATTCCCTATTAGGCTATCACTGCCTTAAGGTGAGTCGCTAATAAAAAATAAAACAATGATTTTGTTTTATTTAAACGTAAAATTAGTATCAAGTGTTACAAACTAAAGCAAATGTGAAATATAAAAATAAGTACGTACTTGTGCTGTTTAATGACGACGTAGAATGTAAAACTTTATGGATACACATTACGGTTATAAAAATTTGTCCCAGCAACGACAGGAATAAGTAAGTGCACTTCCATGACGCCCATACGAATCTAGACAAAAATATTTATAGTTTTGTTGGAAAATATTATTATAACTTGAAAAGATACGTATATAAAATAAAACTAGCGGCTCACCCTCGCTTCTCTCGGGTTTACCTCTAGACAAACAAAAACAAATCTATCCCACGGGAACCGTACATTTTTCCGTGATGATATATAGCTCACAGCCTTCCTCAGTTAACGGGCTATCTAATGCAAAGAGAATTTTTCAAATCGGATTAGTAGTTTCTGAGATTAGCGCGTTCAACCAAATAAACAAACAAACTCTTCAGCTTTATAATATTAGTATACAAAATAAAATATGTTTTTAGGCAGTCTGTGAGTTTGTTCGAGAATGGATTGATATTGATCTTAAGATTTAATAACAAGAAAGAGTCAAATTAAAACAGTAAAGTATAGATATGGCGATCGACTGAACTTTTTCGTCATTTTTATCATGTATAAAAAAAAAACTAGTCTTTTCTGTGTCTTTTACTGTAAGTAGGCATTTTTATTATTCATTCTATTTTTAAAAACTCTCAAATATTTCCTTCACACAGAGAAATTAAACCTCAATTGTATACCTGTAATATGATTTTTTCATACAAATCGATATTTTTTTATCATCAGAATGGGTTTAGTTAATTTTGGTTCACTTATCAAATTGAGTTTAGTTAAGAAGTAGTTAAAAAACTTAGTTAAACAGATACGTACTTGACATCAGAAGCCTTCTTGCTCCACACCCCATTTACTGGTAAAAGTGAAAATAGCTGCCCAATCACAAGTGTTGTTCGCAAGCACACTTGAAAAGATGCGACATATTTTTCGGCTTTCTGCCCCATATCGCCTATTTTATTTTCTGAAACACACATGATGTGACTTTTATAGTACGCCACTTTACTACCTTCGCATAAACACAATGGTTATGTTGTTGAATATATGGGAGCACGGTTTTATAACCGCCAAGTCGAGTAATCTTATAAAGGTGCATGAGATTTCACAAAATCTCATATTTAAAGAATAAAAGGATATTCATATCTTATTCAAAATCTTGTTTCTTATTTTGTGAAATAACAAAGCTAAAAATAATGCTTTCTTAGATTTACGCGAATATTTGATAATTTAAATAAAACTATCTTTCCAGGAAAAAAATCGATAAGATAGCAAAAAACTAAGGATTAAAAAAACAAAAAAAAATTTGCATAACACTAAAGCTCGTCAATAGCTTTTAGGCAAAAAAAATCGGTTGGTAAACAGAAGAGAAAAAGAAGAGAAGAAGAGGAAAAGAGAAAAAGTTGTATTAAATGTAAGAATATTACATATAAATGATATACTCACTATTAATAGGCAGCCAGAAAGCCAAATGTTTATTTTTCACGTGTTTCGTCCTCATGGTTCGCTCTGGTACTACCTGGATTATGGTTAATTTTGCATCCTTCAAGAGAATCATTGAATATTTTTTCCTTAATTGATTTGCAGGGAATGATGTGTCAAAACTTCTTCATTGCTTAAACATTAACAATATATATATATATATATATATATATATATATATATATATATATATGGCTACGAATAAATAATAAGTCATTACTTATTCATAGGTATATGGATAATTCTTACTTATTTTTTTCAATATGAACTATATTATTATTTTTCGTATAGACGATTTTTTATTCAAATATTAAAAAAATATTATTTCAAGACGACAAGTGCCATGACTTCAGTGGTTTTATTGAGTGGCGGATAATCAATTTTCTTTTTATTTATAAAGTATAAGTAGTAAAATATGTAAGTATTACATATAGTTGAGATCCTTCCCATTATTTGTTTATTCATATATGGGCTTAAGGAAAACTAATATTTTCTCTTTTACTGTCAGTGTCTATAAAATAAATAGAAAAATTCTAAAAACCGGCCATGTGCGAGTCGGACTCGCGCACGAAGGTTTCCGTACCACTATCTATAAAAACGGCAAAAAAAAATCGTGGCTGTTGTATAGGAGCCCTCTTAAATATTTGTTTTATTTTAATTTAAATATTTATTTTTGAAGTATTCACTCACACATTATTTACAAAAAATCTACCACACACATAATATAATACAAAATATATATTTTAAAACATAAGACAGAAAGATGAAGACTCTAACGGCGTAGGTTTAGAAGGCTCCTGACCAATATTTTGTTACGTGACCCTAAAAATATTAAACACCAATGAAATATTAAAAGAAAAACTGTTTATCCTATAATAATATGTCATGTTCATTTTTATTAATATAACTAGCGGCTCACCCCTAGATGTTTCTTTAAGTTGACATAACTTTTTTATTTAGGAACCGATTGAAATAAAACAAATACTAAATGTTAAGTGGAGCTTATCACGATACATTAGTGAAAACCGCACCCAAATCGATTAAGCCGTTTCGAAGATTAGCGCGCACAAACGCACAGACAAACCGACAAAGCGACAAACCGACAAACAGACAATCATACAAACAGACAAAAACACTAAAAATCATTGTTTTGGGTTCTATTGCGTTAATAAAGATCCACAATAATAATTTTTCTCAAATATCTTCCATGTACAGACAGCGATCAGTTACAATATTATTATATGTATAGATCAACTAGACATATCGAACGTAAGGACGAAACGTTATACAAATAATTACTTACAAAATAAACACTATCGACGATTTCGTTGTATTTTATACTGAGAAATAAAAATAGTGGTCTTAGAACCATTCTGTGTTAAACATTAGCGATAATTTTGATAAATGTACAGTGTACAGCCCTGAATCATAGAATTTGTAATAGTAAATAAAATTTGAAAAGTCTGCCTGTGATTTCAAAATCAAGTTAAAAGAAAATGTGGACGGACTTGAAGGCACTGAGTAAGAAATAAGTGAACTTTTTTTATTATAAAAAGTACCTAATCAGATATTTTTGGATTCAATGTGTTTTTAGAATTACTCCTCTTTTAAAAGCTGCAACTTTATGTTAGGTAGCCTACTTTATCACTTTTACTGGACTTTACACTAATATATAAACACAGCTAAGCAGAAAAGTATGTTTGTCTACATCTGCTAAACTATGCGACTGCGGGTCCAATTTGAAAAATTGGGTTAACACGCTTGTCATTTACCGCAAACTTGAAATCTCTACAAACTCACGAAGTTCTGGATGCATCACAAAAACTTGCTGTACATTTACTTTGATTTGTGCACAAAAACCGACATCATCGAAACGGCCATAAATGCTCACAAATCTTATATCTTTGATGGCTTCTCGAGGCTTGGCAATCGAATGGATCCGACATGAGATACTATTTTCTATTATTAAAAAAAACGACTGCATAAAAGCTAACTAAAAAGATGAAAACAAGTTCACGGAGGAATATAGTATTATGCAGTCGGAGACATATATACGAGTACGTATATACATCTTGCGGCAAGGATGAAACGTGTATATACCTTTTTGGAATTCTTGTTATGAGCCCTTTAATTTGATACCCATATTGCAGAAAAAGAAAATAAAAAAAACTTAAAAAAAAAAAAAAAAAAAACCGACTTCCAGGCACTGAAAAGTAAAAAATAACTAAACAGGGGTTTTCATTTAGAATAGATACTTAATCAGATATTTTCGAAGTCGGTGTGCTTTGATTTGTATTGGCTGGCACCGACTTCGAAAATATCTGATTAAGTATCTATTCTAAATGAAAATCCCTGTTTAGTTATTTTTTACTTTTCAGTGCCTGGAAGTCGGTTTTTATTTTTTTTTTTTTTAAGTTTTTATTTTTCCATTTTTAGTGTAGACGTAATAAGCAGGTAATTTGTAATTTATAAGAAGAAAGATTTTTATTAAAAAACATTTGATTTAGCCATTTATTTAAAAACCGCTTGACCGATTTCGATAAAATTTATATGGGACCACCGGGAAAGAATACCCTTTGAAACAAAAAAAGAATTTTCCAAATCGGTTCAGCCATCTTCGAGTAATCCGTGAACATACATAAAAAAAAAAGGAAGAAAAAAGATTCCGACGAATTGAGAACCTCCTCCTTTTTGGAAGTCGGTTAAAAAAATCACCTTAAATAATGAAATCTAACAGCCCCCATTTTTTTATGTCGCCTACACTTGGACTAATAAGACGAATCTAACGATACCTTAATTAAAGAAATCCATCGAGTGGTTTAGAAGATATGAGGGAATAAAGAATATTACAAACAAACATACAAAGATAGTCGCGAAAAACATAACCCTTTCCTTCCTCAAGTAATAAACCTCGACTTTATTCTGGTCTTACCTATAGGTACCTACGACCAGCATTTGGCAGTAAATTATCGATTTACTAACTTATGGACTGCTTATGTAATTAAATTAAGTTTTGGAAGTAGATTTTAACCTTGATGATATATTTGGGAGCATGATAGAGCTGTATATTAGCTACAACTAAAAGCTACAAGCCATACGAAGCCAAATCTTCTATTTTGAGCTCATATTATAATTCGTTCAAACTAGTCCCATACATTACAGTCGGTTATTATTTATTTTTTTGTTCCGGCTATACGAATATTTCTCGTCTATTGAGATTGCTGCATATTGTTTTTACAGTCGGTTAAATTCGTGATAGCTCTTTTGAATTTCAGATAGAAATCGCCTATATGCTAGAATCTAGATAGCCTACTATATAGGCTATCTAGTCTATCTATAGGAAGCTGTGATCAAGGTGATCAAAAACAACTTTGTAATAAAGATACTTTCACATTATATGTATATTACTAGCGACTCGCCCTCGCTCCGCTCGGTTTCGTCTCTACTTACGTTTTAACGCTTATATAGATTTCTAGAGATGATATATGTATTTTCCCGCAGTAAAAAGTGTCCTATATGTTGACCCGGATAACCAGCTATCATCATACCTTTCATCAAAATCCCTTCAGTGGTTTTTCCGTGATACGGAAACAGACAAATAGACAGACAGACAAAAATTCTAAAAACTATAGATTCGGCCACTGTATCGATAATAATGTCTATTTCAATAAGATTTTCCAAAAAAAATATTTAACGTACATATTCGACTCAGTTAGAATTTTATTATATGTATGATTTATACCATTTCTGTTTTAATCTAAGGCGTCATAGGTGTCGGTAAATGAGTCGATACAAAAAATTCTACTAAACTTTGCGTGATTCCGTCAATGACTGTACTCAACAACTGATGTATATCACCACATACCGTTCAATTATTTTCTAAATAAACAAACAACCTATTGATTATATCTTTTGGAATTAAAAAGTAACCATATTATTACATTTATTAAAAGTATGTAATTAGCAGGCTTGTATAATTTATTGAATTATTAGCGACTCACCCTCGCTCCACTTTCATCCCTAGGAACGTTTTAACGGTTAGTATAGATTTCTCAGGGATAAGATATTTTCTCACAGTAAAAAGTATCCTATACGTTGACCCGGATAACCAGCTATCATCATCCCAAATTTCATCAAAATCTGTTCCAGTGGTTTCCTTGTGATGGGAAACCCAGACAGACAGATGCACAGACAGACAGACAAAAATTCTAAAAACTATAGATTCAGTCTCTGTATCTTTAATAATGCTATTTCAATAAGATCGACTCAGAATGTTAGATGTATAGATAATAATATTAATACATAATTAATAAATATTCTCAAATGTTTTCGTTAAAAAGAAGTGGTAGGTATATTATAATGCATGGATTATTCAAGAAAAAGTCATTAAGTTTCTGCACAATAACTTAAATAAATAAAAATTGCGTTTGTACATAAGACTGAACGGATTTGCATGAAATTTAGTACACAGATAGACAATGACTTGGAATAACATATACATAGGCAGTTAGTAAGAAAATTTGCTGAATGCGGCATAAATTTTTGGCAAGATATGAATACATACAAATTATGTTATATAATACCAAAAAATCGATGATTTTATATGAAACTATTGGCTCACCCACGCATCGCTCGGGTTCGCCTCTAGACAAACATAAACAAATGTATCCCACGGGAACCGTACATTTTTCCGGGATAAAAAATAGCCTTTTTGTTATACTGATGTACGAATTATATTATTGTAAAGTTTCGTTAAAATCCAATCAGTTATTTTTGTGTACTAAGGTACTAAGCTTTATAAATGATTGTAGTATTTTATCTATCCCACAGGAACTCTTTAATTTTCCGGGATGAAAAGTACCTAAAATATTGATCGGGGATATAAGGTACCACCAAGCGAAATTTCACTTAAATCGGTCCAACAGTTTCGGAAATTAGCCCGTACAAACAGAAAAACAGACAGACAAAAGAATTGAAAAAAATCTGGATTTGTTCTATTTCTCTTTTTACATTCACCTGACTCTGTTTTTAGCATTTTTTTTTTCTATGTACAGACATTCAACTTCTACATTTTTATTATATGTATAGATTGCAAAAGCACCCAGGTGCACATACCCGAGCGAAGCCATGGTATATCGCTGATCACTCATAATACATAATATAAAACTATATATTCATATTTTCAATCACATAAACATAACAATATAACAAATATTATAAATGCGCAACTTTGAATAAATGGATGTTTGTTAATCACGCCAGAACGGCTAAACTTATCTGAATGAAATTTGCCACAGAGATAGATTATAGTCTGGACTAGTACATAGGTTAATTTTTATCTCGGAAAAATGTATGGTTCTCATGAGGTATCCAGACTAAAAGTTAAAACGTACCCAGGGACGACTCGAGCGAAGCGAGAATTAGTTATTATTATATATTGGAAATTGTGCGATAGACGGTGAGAAAATCCATCACTATCATCTATTCATACGAATATAATTTAACTGTAAAGTATAATGAACTATAAAATGTTAATATAATTCTTACCAATAAAATATTTATGGTCCAAAACATTGTATTACATTATGTAATGACGACCACATAGCGTATTAGTAGTTGAAATTTTATCGCTCGGAGTTACCCTCGACACAAATGATTTTAATGATACTATTATATATAAAGTTTGGTCGCAATTCTTTTTTGTTATATCGTATTTTTAGATAAAAAAAACTAAAAACTTGAATAAATACAAAAAAAAAAAACAAAAATAAAAACTTTGTATCCGACCAAGATTCGAACTCGGACACCTGTTATTGTCAATCTTGCACCTTGGTCGCTTGACCACAATGCTCATACCTTAGCGTAAGAAATTATCGACCATATTTTGCGTGGAATAATGCGAAAGAAAACCGCATGAAAACTCGAAAACACGCGATTTCCTAGACATAAGACTAATCTAGAATGATTTTTCGCCCACGAAAACCCCCACATACCCATCGAAATCGTTGGAGCCGTTTCCGAGATCGCCGGTATAAATAAATAAAAATACAAGAATTGCTCGTTTAAATATATTAGGTATATATAATGCGACCACTTAACAGAACTCAAGACAGAATTACGCTGAAATTCAAATATCATAATATGCCAAGAAGAAAATTCGAAGTATCAGGCTACATACTTTAAGAGCGAAGTAATTAAACGTTAATTACGCGAGTCGCAAGCAAAAGGTAGTTATCGTATTACTATTATATATGCGAAAGTTTATATGTGTGTGTATGTTTGTAACTGCATGTTTAAACGGCTGGACGAATTTGGATGAGACTTAGTGCACAGATAGATAATAACGCATAATCTACTGTTAGTCACCTAGAAATACACTCAAGTGAAGCGAGGTTAAGTAGTATAATATACTATGAATGAAAAAAAAACTATTTCATAAACAGGTTATTCCACATAAATAAATAATAAATATGTTGGGACATTAACACAGCACCATCTAGTTCCATGGTAAGTTACGAGGTTTGTGTTATGGATACTATATAGTTGATACACTTTACATAATATACAACTTTAAATACGTACATTTTATAAATATAAACACCCATGACTGGAGTACAAACATTCGTGCTTATCACACAAATGAATGTTCCCAGCGGGACTCGAACCCGCAACCGTTGACACAGCAAATAGGCTCACTACAAACTGAGCCAAACGTGTCATCAATAATAATATAATCATGCATCATAACTGAAATGTTTCTACGACAAACGCCCGTTAAAGTTTAACCCCAACAGTTAAACGTTCTAGTTAATATATATTTAATGTATTCACTACACCCTTATTAACAGTACGTTCAAACTAACATAATCTGTTTACATACTGCCTACATAATTAACACAGGCTTACTGATAAAACGCAGCTTATGCAAACTAAAGCCTAACTAAACTCTTTATCAATTTTATTCATAAATATTAATTACATTTATACACATATATGAACAAACTTATAAATAGTCTAGCGGCTTACTCTCGCTTCGCTCGTGTTTGCCTCCAGACAAACAAAAACAAATCTATCCCACGAGAACCGTACATTTTTCCGGAATAAAAAGTAGCCTATTTGTTATTCTAATGTATGAACTATATTATTGCAAAGTTTCGTTAAAATCCAATAAGTAGTTTTTGTGTACTAAGTAAGTTATATAAGTTACTATAGATTTTTAACTATCCCACGGGAAATCTTGACTAAAATGTTGATCGGAGATGTAATGACCACCATGCATAATTTCATTAAAATCGGTTTCTAACAGTTTCGGAGATTAGTCCATACAAACAGACAAACAGGCAGAGAAATAAAAAAAAATGAATTTTTCGCCCAAATAGAAATTACTAGTTCCTAGTTATGCAATATAGTGTCATTTTTAGGGTTTCGTAACGTTAAGGCAAAAACGGAACGGTTATAATTTTATCATGCTCGTCTGTCTGTATGTCACAGCCATATTACTCGGAGATTGTTAAAGCTATAGGTATGTAAAAAAAAGTTAAATGGAATGAGATAGATATATGAGATAGATATAATAGGGTGGTAGTCCATACAAGTGAGGGTTGAAAACCAAATTTATACCACGTGACCTTTTTACCTACCTTTTTTAAGGTCTCTTAGTTGTGCAAAATTTAAGTAATTTTAACGTGTTACACTTTTAGACACAATTGCCAAACGGACACAAAATATTAAATAGGCACTTTAAAATATAAGTTTCAAATTATATAAAAATGAACATATAGCGGATAGGGCGCCATAAGGTAGCCCACTTTGATGGTACACCATGCGAGTTGTTCCTGGTACTTCTCTGATAGCAGAGTGGACCGTAAAAGCAATGCCTTGGTTGCAAGTCTGCCTCGGTAGACCAGCCGTCGCGTCAAGCTGTCGTGGTTGAGTGCGTAAACCCTAAGCGATATTGCAACGTTCTTTGAAGACGAGAAAGATTTCGTTGGGTTTTAATGCATACTACGGCTTTTCTAGACGGTAAATCTCCACATAATAGAAAAAATAACGGCAATAACTTGAACGATTATCAAAATCTTGCTGATTGTTTTGGCTCGAGCCGAGTTTTAAACTGAATCACTTAAGATACACAGCCGTATATTTTATCTATATACAAAAAAGGCCTTAGGATTGTTAACCAAATGCTCAAAAAAAAAGAGTTTATTCAAATTTCAAAATAATATTTAATACTTTAAAATATTAAATGCTTTTAGATACAAAGAGAATAAATAATAAAAAATACTTTTACTTTACCGCGTACAGAACAATGTGAAGTTCCAAACAATTCATATAAGAAAAGTTTGAGCGTTGCTTGAAGTTTGTACAGTTTGTTATCTATATATTAATACGCGAAGCAAAAACTTTGTATCCCTTTTTACGAAAATTGCTCGGACGGAGGAGTATGAAATTTCCCACACTTATAGTTTATATAGAGAAGGAGTGCAATAAATGAGTAAAAATACATTAAATCAATAAAAAAACATTACACACACTACCATGTATTTGACACACACACACATATATACTCTTTTGTTTATTGTTAAAGTCTGTGGTCAAATTGAGAATAGAATAATATTGTAATACACGTAAGACAATAAATATATAACTTAATGAATTATGGTTGATTTTCAACCACACGGCGATCACTAGTATACACAAATGTGGATCTGTAGGTATTGAAAGAAAACAGTTTTTAATATCAACAACTAGGCTTGTGTCATTAATTTTACCCGTCGTAGTATATTCCTCACTGACACTGGCTAGTATGTATAGCTACAGATCTGGCGGTTCTGGGTTCGAGTCCAAATTTTGCTAGTGCGGTTTTCTGGTAAGAAAACCTTTAAATAGCCTTGAGATAGGAAGCTCTGCTTCAGAAATCTATAATCCTGGTTGAGATATTATTTGCAAAGATGTATTCATGAGTTGTAGGCTATTTTTCAAGAAGACTCTAAGAGAGATATTGTGAACCTTTATTTGAGATATCGGTTTATCCTAAGCAAAATGAAGGAACGATTCTAGTAGCTTCACAGATTGTATAAAGTATTATCTATATACATACATTTTTATGTTTACTATTATTACACTACGTAAAAATATTAATTTTTGTCCATATGGCGGACTCGCCAAAACCATAAAAAAATATACTATACTAACATAAAATATTTATATTAATTTTTTTTTATTTTGTAAAATAATATTCAAAATTGATTATGATTTTTGTTAAGTTTTCGTTTATATTATATTATACTTTATCTTTCTGTCTGTCGCGCGATATAGATACTTTTTATTTTTCTTAATTTTCCAGATTTAGTATTTTTGTGTGAGTTTTAAATAAATTTTAACCTTTTAAATGAAACTATTTTTTTCAGATTTTGCCGTGATTTTATTTTTAATTTTCGTTCGACGTTTCGAATGCTTTAGAGCAAACATTGGTCACGGGAGACTCTGTCTCTCCCTCGAACAGATAGTTTGTTTCGTTTTAAATGTCAAATATTCGTGTAAATGTAGAAAAGTGTTATATAAACTGTACTCTCTGTAGATTTATTATTATCTAACCCTCGGACATACCATACAAATGGTATTCATGTTACAGCAACCGCTATTTATATTAAGATGCCGTACGCTGGAGTGCACAATGCTACACTCTCTTTGTAAGATCGGAATAAATATTTCAATACAAAATACTCACAAAGATTCAGGCTTCACAAAAAAAGAAATTTTAGTCGTTCATTGTGCAAGGCTAATTAGACATATATAGGCCTCGCTCCGCTCGGGTTCATCTGTAGTTACGTTTAGTACAGATTTCTCAAAGATGAGATACTTTCCCGCAGTAAAAAGTATCCTATATGTTGACCCGGATAACCAAATCTATCCAATGGTTACCCGGATAATCAAATCTATCCAGTGGTTTTCCCGTGATGCGGGAACAGACAGACAGACAAAGAAAAAATCTAAAAACCATAGATTCGGCTTCTGTATCGATAATGAAGTCTATTTCAATTAAAAAAGATTTTCCATAAAATATATACAATTTTATTATATTTATAGGTTGTCTGTTCCATTTTTTTAAAGAAGATAATCGTTCGCAGGTTTGATTTTCGATTAGATTTTTTAAAGATTTTTTACCAAGTAGATAGATATTTCACTACTACAAGTATCATTGCTACACGTTTTTGGTTTAATATTTAGAACAGAAGACAAGGTCCTGTAAATAATACAAAGTGATGAAAAATTGCTTGAAATTAAACACCTAATCTTAGGTGTATCAGAGTCTATTGTACACCACTATAGCACTAGCAGTTCTGCCCACGTTTAGTTATTAGTTAGTTTATTTTTAATTTTGTCGCTCCTACAATAGGGAATATGCGTGCTTTTTTTAAATTTTTTTATACAAGAGCTTACATCGTTATATAGCTGTAAAAGAAATATCCAGCTCTAAAAAATAAATAAAATTTACTATTAAAAAAAAAAACATTTAAAAATATCATACGCGATTTCGCGCGCTTGGCGTGACGTCACAGTATGATATACACAGAAAAATTACGAGGCAATTTGTAGCGACATAATCACTAACTGCTCTATTATCATACATTCTGACGTTGTTTTCGGTCTGATCAATGGAGTTCGTTTCCACTATTTTGAATTTCATACCTATATTTGTACTTTTTAATAATTATTTTCTTAATCAAAAAAAAATACATTAAAAAATTTTAATATAGGTTCAATTCAGAAGCAAATAAAGCAAGCAAAAGCAATAAAGATTGTAAAAAAAAAATATTTCACCTTTATTTAAATCACACGTATATTCCTTATTTCTAGCGTTCTGCTAAAATCTTCATAGCCTACCTAGATAGCTACCTAGATAGCCTACCAAATGCGAAAGAGGTTTTTAAAATGGATTAGTAGTTCCAGAGATAAGGGTACAGGTATAGATGTCGTTTAGATATTTTTTTTATAAATTTCATATTATGTTAGAATATATGTGAATGCCGACTAAATTGAATGTTTCAATCCCTCTGGGCTGCAAAGCCATTGCAATTCTCTAAGAATTTCAGTATGGCAAGGAAGATTAAATAACGACGTTAGAACCATAGTGGTCCAAGTCACATTTTCATCTTAAGCACTTGGATTAGTGTGGCATGAAAAATATATGTTTATTTGGGATGTTAATGACAAAAAGTTCCTTTTGAAAAAAATATCGCTTGGATCACTATGGTTGTGACATCGTCAAATTTGCTCTAAGATTTACTTCAAAATAAAAATCTACAATATTTATAGAAATATTTTAACCGAATTATTATATTATTAATTTCTCCATCGATTCCAGCAAATATTTCAATTACAATATTACTTGCAAACAATATAAATACCCCACTGCGACAGAAGGAGGGTTATGTTTTTCGAGTGTATTGTATGTATGTATATTTCTTTGACATGGTCTGTAGGCTAAGCGGCTTGATAGATTTTAGCTTGAAAGGTGTCGTTAGATTTATCTTAATTGTGAGAGTGACACTGGGTATTCTAAAATTATAAAAATTAAAATAGCTGATTTTTGGTACCATATTATATCTCTTCAAAAATTCTTTAAATAATTTCTACATCATTTCTTCTATTAAAAATATAACACGAGAAACACTTTTTACTTACATGTAAAGTACTTGTAATTGAATACCTAACTATTATATAAAAGGAATTCTCAACAAAGCTGTGAAAGATTAAATTTTAATTAACTATACGGTGCACAAGCAATATGTTGTTCCTGAGCTCCATAGATTACGTGCTGTGATCAGATACAAGAAGCCTTCGTTGTTCTAACAGAGGGAAACTAAATTTAATTTCTTGCTGGGTTTCTATTTTACCTAAAAAATAATCGACACCGTCACTAATAGAAAATCCGAAATCAATAAATAAATAAAAAAAATCATAAATAACTCAGCATGATTATGCAATTCTTAAATCTACCTACATATATATTAAAATCAATTGCTGTTCGTTCGTCTCGCTAAAACTCAAAAATGGCTGAACCGATTTGAATAATTCTTTTTTTGTTTTGTCGAGGTTATGTTAGGGGTGGTTTAAGTATAAAAAAAAATAGGGAAAATCTAAAAATCGAAAAGTTCAGAACTCTTTATTTTGTATAATTAATTAATAATAAACTAAGCACTATTTTACTCGAAATTACAGGGAGGGGTAAAATTGAATTTGATAAAATAACGTCTTTATACCGCAAAGCACGATGAAAAGTAAAATGCAGGAATTAAAATAAACATTTTATCTAAATTAAATGTATTTTAATTTATACAAAAAGTGCATTAAGAAAATTCAATGAAACAATGCGAATATATTATTGTTTATTAGTAAATGTAACTTAACTTAGTGTAGTAAGACAACCTGTGCACATGATTTGACTTGTCCAAACTCTATTGCTAGTATATATATATTTATATTCTTAATATTAGAAATATTTAGTTAAAATATCTATTAAAATACTTTGTTTAAAATACATAATATTTATTTCGTTCCATCTTCATGGAACTGAAATAGCACAAGCTCATACGTCACAACGGTTCCCACGACCTGGAATAATTAAATATAGTTAGGTATGTAATTATGATATATTTTAACTTTATTTTACTACTCACCTTCGCTCCGCTTGGGTTTATCCCTTTAACATAGATAATATAGAATTTAATATAGATTTCTCAGAGATAAGATATTGTCCCGCAGTAAAAAGTATCCTATATATTGACCCGGATAACCAGCTATCATAATACCAAATTTCATCAAAATTCCTCCATTGGTTTTCTCGTGATACGTTCTCAGACAGACAGACAAAAATTCTAAAAACCATAGATTCGGCCAATGTTTCGATAATAATAGCTATGTTAATAAGATTTTCAAAAAATATTTAATGTACATACAGATTCGACTCAGTTAGAATTTTATTATATGTACCTATATATAATTTAATATTATTAGACCAAGTGAAGCGGATTCAAATCCCAGGTCCCACACTTTTGATAATTTCATTTGCATCATTTTCAACATGATTTGTCTTACAGTAAAGAAAAACAATAGGTGCTCGTATCCTACTAATATTATAAACGCGAAAGTTAGTAAGAATGTATGTATGTATATTTGTTACTCTTTCACGCCAGAACGACTGAACGGATTTGGATAAAATTTGGCACAGAGATAGATTATAGTCTGGAATAACACATAGGTTATTTTTTATCCCGAAAAAAATTACGGTTGCCGTAAGATAGATTTGTTTTTCTTTTTCTAGAGGTGAACCCGAGCGAAGCGAGGATGAGCCGCTAGTTTTTAATACATTTACGGGTTGGGATATGTCATTATATATATATATATATATATATATATATATATATATATATATATATCATCCTTTTACTATATTTCTACGAATTTACCTAAGTATATTACAAAAATATACGTGTCCCGATTTGGGCCATGGTGCGTCCATTAATGAATAACGGATAGGGGTTCATGAGTACATTCACGGAAAAATAGTTTCATTGTTATTCGAAGTGGACGTATGATTATAGGCAACCCAACACTGGTGACTAATTGACGTTTATATCTGTATAGATTCTTCATCGGTACTGTCAAATCTTATAAATATGTCTCCCATTACTGTTGATGGAGGTTTTATTGGCTGTGTCTGATGCCTTGTAAACCCTAAATATCAAATAATAGTTGCTATGTGAGCGCAACAACCTACGGTTCGAGCCCTATTTTTGCAGATACAATAGAAGAATTTCATTGAGTCTTTTCCTTCTATGTTTTTGTCGACCAGAACGGAAAAGTAGTATTTTGTTTTAATTACATGTCTAGATTTAATATTTCCTTTAAGAAATACTATATAACAATAATATTTTCACAAATGAAATGGGTTTCTACCACCCTAATGTAACCTGACTTTCTTGCTAACAAGATATGCCCACCAAATACGCTTATAAGAACGATATATTCTATTGATATAGGCTATGAACTATCTAATGATATATGAGCTACTTTGGGACTCGTCATGGCCCAGAATCCGTACTATCCGGGACACAGTTCTTTAGAAGATATGCAGAGACAGAATTTAAAGAAATAAAACAATAGTCACGAGAAATATTGCTTTACTTTTACCGAGAGCCTCCCTGACTTTCAAAATCAATGTCAAAGCTAAGTTTAATAACGAGCGTCTCAAGTATTGTAAATACCTGGAAATCTATACAGATGAATAAAAATTGTAGTGTCTGTTTGTAATGTTAAGATAACAGCTAAAAGTATATACGGTACTAATAAGTGAAAAAACAATTTTTCTATCTTATTCTGTCATCTGTCTGTTTGTTTCAGCTGATTTCCGAAACCGCTGGACTAATTTTGATGGGACTTTCACTGGCAGATAGCTGATATTATAAGGAATAACATAGGCTACTTTTATTTTAGAAAAAGAGTCAGGGTTTCGCGCGAAAAATTAAAATCCATGAAATGTAAATAGTAATATAAATAGTATATAATATAAAATATACATTTGAGCTAATAGTAGAAATAAATACTTACTGACAAAACCAATTCCTTGGTAACATAAAAGAAATTTAGGCCAGTGAGAGCCACAGTATCACCATGTAATTGCTCTATAAATCGTTGTACCTAAAACATATAAGAATTATTATTATATTATAAACATAACCAACCTTGACCTTGAAGTCTAGGCGTAAATATGGTTTGGGGTTTGATTTTTTTTCTAGCAGTAGCCATCTTTGATTATTTTTTTATGGATAGAGAAACCACAAACAAAAAAAAAATTGCGTTATGGTGATCTTAAGTGTCACCGATATATCCCTTAGCCTTATCATATAAATAATAATTAATTAGTTGCTACGGCTAAAGGCTTGTCTGTACACACGACGACTTTTTCACCGCGCGGTCGATGCTTACTTAACACCCATTCGACTTACTCGTACAGTGAACGCATTATAGATGCGCTTTGAATACATATCAATAGGTATGATTGCAAGTAATATACGCTTTTTATGTTTATATCTAGCAGCGCAAAATATATCGCCTTTATAAAACGTGGTATGTGTACACCCGAAGGATCTATCGTAAGTCCCGATTGCCTTGTGCAAGTGAGCTTATTCAATTGTTTAGACTATAGACGCAGAGCTTAGTTAAGTTCTAAAACATAGCTATGATAAAATGGAAGTCATATTAGCGAAGCTAATCATATCTGGAATATAATATGTGTTAATGGAGTATTTTGTTCATACAACAATGTAAATTATACACGTTTTTATTTTATTAAAAAATTAGGATTAAGATAATTTCTTACTTACTTCTGTACAATAAGAAGGCGATGGGACATTGTAAAGTGATGGAGCCGCTACTAAAGACGCAGAATGCACTCTAGCGCCTATTATTGAAACTAGTGAGGACCGTAAAATAATAAATCCCAAAGAAAAAAGATGATAAATATCGTACTCATAGGCACTCAATATTCTGAAAAAAAAAAAAGATTTTTTTTATTGCTAGTGACCTTTAATATATAACCCAAAGAAAGTTCTTTGGGTTGTGTATTAGAGGTCGTTGGTTCGAATTCTGATTGAGCCAAATCTTTTCATTTTTCTCATACATGTTTACTTACTGATGTATGTAAGAAGAACTAAGCAGAAGTTAGATAAATAGAATTTATAATAAGAAACTAATATAATTTGTAAATTAGAGTATCTAAATTTATAAGATTACTTAAAATCTTATCTATACATATAACAAGTGTGTAAGCGTACAAGGTAGTAATACAACCAACTTTCCAACTTCGGATTGTCAGTGAGAATTTCTTAAGAGAAAACCCCATTAATATAATTAGCTGGTCCCGAGACTCGAACCCAGGACCTCCGGATGTACAACCATACATGCTGGCCTCTACACCAAATAGACAGTTTATCAAGAGATTTATTAA
Organism: Fabriciana adippe; assembly: GCA_905404265.1. Taxonomy (NCBI): domain Eukaryota; kingdom Metazoa; phylum Arthropoda; class Insecta; order Lepidoptera; family Nymphalidae; genus Fabriciana; species Fabriciana adippe. The sequence continues at coordinate 13,875,571 of FR989984.1, read as the reverse complement.
TATAACAAAACAGAAGCTTTAATATAAAAAGTATACCTTGACGGTTCATTGTAACAGATTTGGTGTTCGATTAACCTGACTTCACTGGAAAAAAATACATGAAACATTTTAAGAGTAAATACATTAGTTTTGTAAAACAGCAAAATTAATTGACAATTTATTAAATGTAAAGTGTCCTCCAAAGTAAATCGTCGCTTATTATCAAAAAAAAAAAAAAAACAAAAAAAATATACCCATTACTACCTTTATAAAAATATTATGTACAAAAACAAATCTATCCCACGAGAACCGTACATTTTTCCAGGATAAAAAGTAGCCTATGTATTATTCTGATGTATGAGCTATATTATTGTAAAGTTTCATTTAAATCCATTCAGTAGTTTTTGCGTGAAAGAGTAACAAACATCCATACATCTATACATCCAGACATCCGTACATCCTCACAAACTTTTGCATTTATAATATTAGTAAGATTTTGACTTATCGATTATTTATTCATTGAAAAATCGATTCACAATAAGTTTTATTAAAAAAACCTATTAACATAGAATAAGTTTTGTGAATATTTTTAATTTCATTCTCTATACTCTCTCTTCATAAATAAAATAGCAGAATGTCCAACCAAATTAATAGCGTACTAAACTATTGCTCAAATAGGTATTATATAATAACAATGGTTATAGATTTTTTTTAATCTGTACTTACCGTATTACATGATAAATTTTAAGGCAAACAAAAAAGAGGTTACTAGCGAACGAAAGAAATACAATGCTGTTTATAACGTCGTCGAAAATACGGATCAATCGCGTGGCTTTATTATAATCTTCACGCAATGCCCGCCAATAGGAAGCGGGCATATACTGAAAAGTAAAAGATAAAACATTTACTATGTAATAATAATAATAAATGTTGGGACATTAACACACAGCACCATCTAGTTCCATGGTAAGCTATGAGGCCTGTGTTATGGATACCAGATAGTTGATACACTACACATATATAACTTTAAATACATACATATTATAAATATAAACACCCATGACTGAAGTACAAACATTCGTGCTCATCACACAAATGAATGCCCCCAGCTGGACTCGAACCCGCGACCGCTGGCACAGCAAGTAGGGTCACTACAAACTGAGCCAAACGTGTCGTCAAAATGTAGATATACGTAGCGTATCACTATAATATATTATTAAATTATGTGCCTTTAATACACAGTTCATAGAACATATTTTTACCCAAGGCCTTTAAAACAACCTTTACCATTTATTGATAACTTTAGATTTAAAATTTTATCTCAAAACATTTATGTTCACAAATTTTCTAACCAATAAGATCAATACTAATAAATCTTCATCAAATTCCATTCAATTTTTTTAAGTTTTTCCTAAACAAGAGCCTAATATTGAGTAAATATTACTTATTCATTATAATCATATAATATTCAGGAAACTAAATTATTACCTACTAGTTCATTAAAAATCAATTCAGAAACAAATCAGAAAAAAACTTTAAAATAATGATTTTGACCAATACACTTATCAATTGTCTGCGATCTGTGTGCTCATTTACTCATTGTTACATTTAAGTCTATCATAAATCTATATTACTATAGCGTCATGAATCTCTTTACAGAAACTATATACTAATAAATATCATCATGGCCGATTTTGGTCACGACAGGAAATCTCACTGAGACTTTTTTTAACGTTGGAAAATGCATTTACGTACGAAGTGTGGGACTCACCGGCAAAGCCAGTACTACCCATTTAAACCTAACGGAACCTTCTGCGTCTTAATGGGGCGTCGCAGAATCACTCACGCACTTAACCACGACGCCCCGACGGCAGGTCTGGGTAACTGGTAACTGTGTAAGAGATTTTATAGTGCACAAGTTTGCGCGTAAGCACAAGTGTTCCAGTGATTCAACGATTCGATATAATCGGAGAGAGATCAGACACAATTCTGATACAAAACATGCTCTTCGAGACACGGGGATAGGAAACCGCCAACTAAAATTTTCTTGACAGAAAATCCAAGTAACTATATATTACCTGATCGGGGTACTCAAACCTTGGACCACTGAACATGCAGCCGTCCATACTAACCACATACTAATAAAGTATTATAATATGTTTATTTTAATAATAAATAATTTTAATTCTAACAGTACCAGCAATTTGAGTAGTTTTACTCACCTTTCCTTCACAAGATAAGATCTTCTTATTTACTTGTTCCAATATTGATGTCAAATAAAAGCTGATACAAATAATGAATATATGAGAAAAGCTCCATATTATTGCCGTAGGAGTTCTATAAATCTGTTAACATGCATAAAATATGAAAATGTTACACATTTTATATTATGTTATATACATTTAGTTTATGAAGACTTGTAGATGGTAAAATAGAAAATATTACTGTCTTCAATTATTATTATTAATCCACTATATTATAATACTACTAGCAGAACCCGCGGCTTTGCTCGCGCTAAAACTACAAAAAAACTCTAAAAAAGTAGGTTTCATACAAACTTTCCTCCCATATTTTATTTTATATTACTGAATTACGAAAAATGCTAAACAAGTATTTATTTAATTGTATTGAATAGCATTAATACTAAGTATGAAGTAATTCTGATCATAAATATTTTTTATTTTATATTATAACGTATTTTCCCGTAGGAATGAGATAACCTCCCGCCCTCCAACTAGCTCCACACAAAAAAACGCCAATCTATCATTCTGTTTCGAAATGAAAGAAGGGCAAAGCAACAAACAAACAAACACACTTTCATATTTTTAATATTAGTAAGTATGGATATTCATTTAATATATGTCAGCGAAATTGGAAACAAAGATAATTAATCCATACACTACTTTTAACTCTCAAATTAATTATATGAGTGGAGCGTAGGTGATCTAAGATATAAGCTATATTGACTTCAGCGCATTTTGACCAATCTATTTGAGCCTTTGTAGTAGGTGTTATAGTGCACAAGTAAAACACAAATACGAATGCACCCTCTTCTATTCTTAAACTTTTCGTTCATTTTCAAATTTCAACTCGACACGACTAGAGAGATTGATAGATTTATGCTCTCCGAGGCGTGAATGTGTATAACCGGCAACTTTGCAATCCTTGGCTATAACTGAGAATGTCTTAATTGGAAAACCCTATAACCCTTGGCCCAGCCCGAGAGTCGAACCCAGGGCCTATGAAACTTGAGCCATTCATGATAGCCGTAGACACGCCTAGAAACCTAGGTAAGGATAAGAAATTCTAGATAAAAAAATACCATTAAACAGATCCCAGCAAGAAGAGAGTACTGCAATTTGAGCTCGAAGAACCAAGGAAAATAAATCTTTATGAATATTTGGAACTTATTGTCACTATCCGAGTAACAATCTCGGACAACTGCTGCTTTTGAGGCCAAAGAAAACATGTATTCCACTGGAAATTAGTATAAAATATAACATATAGCTTATAACACTATGATAATTGACATTGTTGATATAATCATTCATAGACTATTTAAATGCTAATTTTTGTATAACGAGTTTTTTGATTAAGCCATTTCACGCTTTATTGGTCCAATGTGTCTTATTTAGCTTTAAAAGAAAAAATCCTATTATTTTGTACTTCTGCTTTTTCTGTATATCGTACTTTAGATCTCCATCAGATATCACCAATTTTACTCTATCTTATTATTGACAAGAGTGTAATATGTTGGTTAAGTTTAGTGAATGTTATTAAGACTATTGGAGCTGAAAAATGGATTTCCTCAACCAAAAATATAATAATAATGACCCAGCTTATATGCCTTTTATTTTTACTATACTACGGAAGCTTTCAGAAAGGACGACTTTTTCGACTTCATTCACAAATATCATATCAGTAGTAGCTTAGTTTCGCAAAATTTTCATTAATGATAGCCTTCCTTAACAGGTGACAACCATATGAAACCATATGTAACCATATGTACAATACCCAATAACCATATGTAAACTCAGTGGGACGGAGGACTTTAACTTATAATATATACTATAGATACCTAGTATAGATCGATATTAAGGTTCTTTTGTCAAAGTTATATAGATAACCTATAAAATCTAAAAGAATTTTGAAACGGACCCATAGATTCAGAGATTTGCACGTATGTATAGACAAAAATACAATTTCAACTTTATATTATGCAAGTACTCGTATAACATTGATGAAGGATCTCTTAGCAGTGAAGTTATTATTTATATAAGAAAATTAATTAATTTTGGCTTTCTGTAGTCCTTCTCTCTATAAACTTTAACTATGCTAAAGCGCATACTCCTCCATACATGCTATATGCTTAATAAGGGGTTCGAAGTTTTTTCTTCACGTATTAATATATAGATTACTAGCGACTCACGCTCGCTTCGCTCGCGTTCGTCCCTAGACACGTTTTCACGGTTAGCTATGTTTATACATAAATAGTAGCTTGCTACTCCTGAGATATTCATTTAAATTATATAGCGATTTACGTACGCGGATTTTGTTCACAATTTCATGGGTTTTAAGTTTTTTTCGCGGAACCCTGGTTCTTTTTCTAAAATAAAAGTAGCCTAAGTTACTCCTTATAACATCAGCTATCTGCCAGTGAAAGTCCCGTCAAAATCGGTCCAGCCGTTTCGGAGATTAGCCGGAACAAACAGACAGACAGACAAAACTTGTAAAAAATGTTGTTTTTGGTATATGTACCATGTATACATCCATATGCGTTTAGTAAAAAGCGGTTATTTTAATATTACAAACAGACACTCCAATTTCATTTATCTGTATAGATTTATGTTTATTTACTTACGGCAAGTAAGACCTATAATTCCGACAACTGCAATCTTGCATTTGTAAGTCACATAGGGATCTATATACTCGTTTAACTCAGACGCAGCCACTTGTTTCACTAGATAATGCCATTTAGTTCCCAAGCGAATGAACAAAACACATGTCAGATAATTTAAGAAGAACACCGAAAAGTATACTGAAATAAATAGAAAATTCTATGGAAAAACCGTATAGATTATAGTAACATATTATATGGGATATAACCAATTCTTTCTCAGACTTCTTAAATCTATATAAATAAAAAATAAAAGTTTGTATATTTGTCTTCTATGCATTTCTAAACCATTCATGCGATTTATTACTATATTAAGTATAAAATATCTATATATGTATGTATAAACCAGCTGAGAGAAAGACGACTATATTTCGGATCTTAGACTAAAACTAGCGACTCATCCTCGTTCCGCTCGAGTTCGTCCTTAGTTATGTTTTAACGTTTAGTATAGATTTATCTGAGATTAGATATTTTCCCGCTGTAAAAAGTATACTATATGTTGACCTGCATAACCAGTTATCATCATAGTCATCAAAATCTGTCCAGTGGTTTTCTTGTGATGCGTTCCCAGACAGACAGACAAAATTCTGAAAACTATAGATTCGGCCTCTGCATCGATAATAATGTCTATTTCAATAATATTTTCCAAAAAATATTTAATGTACAGATTCGACCCAGAATTTATATATATAGATGATACAAAACCTTACTATGCTACTGGAACTTTAAAATATTTATTTTATTTTGACTTAACAAAAACTATTATTACATTGCAATTTATAGAAGAAGTACTCGTTATTCCGATGTATCTCTAATAGAAATAAAGTTTTCTTTAAACTACTTACAAATTAGATGGTTATTCATTGAAGACTTCAATAATCTGTAAAAACTGATAATTGAAAGTAAAAATTGTCCAAAGCACATCATCAAGCTTAGTGCATATTTCCATGATAAGATTGGGTATCTGAAATTGGACAAACATATTTTTTTAATAATATTATTTAATAATATTATATTAGCTTTTGTGATATGGTTTAAACGCAAAGGACGATAAATTAAGCTAAACGAAATATGTATGTACCCAAACAACTAGTGTTAGGTACATGTTGGAGGATGCTGGACACTACACAGCACCATCTAGTTCCATGGTAAGCTACGAGGCTTGTGTTATGGATATCAGATAGTTGATATAATACACAAATAACTTTAAATACATACATATTATAAACATAAACACCCATAACTGGAGTACAAACATTCGTGCTCATCACACAAATGAATGCCCCCAGCGGGACTCGAACCCGCGACCGCTGGCACAGCAAGTAGGGTCACTACAAACTGAGCCAAACGTGTTAACGCAAAAATATTAGAATGGATATTAATATTTTCTTACCTTTCTTTTGTTGGATTAGGACTTAAGTAATCAATCATAGGAAATACACCAAGGCACTGTCCACTTACAATGAAATATTTCATTGAACTATGAAATAATTCAACTTGTTCATTATATCTGGGAGGGTTTCTTGTAAAATATTCGAACACGCGATCTACTGTTCAAATAATAAAAGTAAATAAACGAGTATAGACTTATTTATTTCTATATATTTGAATGTTTTTAAATTTTATAATAATGTTATTTACAATGCAGATTCATTTTTTATTTATTTTAGTACTCGTAGGTATTTAAATAAATCGTGCGATGGCTTTAATGGAAAAAAAATCACACATACTAATGACTTACCCTTGCTTCGCCCGGATTTGATATTAAATTAATTAAATTAACTTAACTAACATGTGTTATTCCGAGTCATAATCTATTTGTATACTAAATTTCATCTAAATCCGTCCAGCTATTTTAACGTAAAGAAATGATAAACATCCCCAAACATACATACGAACTTTCATATATTTAATAGCGATAAATGGTAACTTTATGGAAAGCTACGTATATAAAAACTTTTAGAATCAGCTATCATCGGTACCTTTCGGGGGAAGTCAACCTTGAAAATGTTTTCTTAACATGAATACAAAACTCTTTGTGTATAATATGCTTTATTTATCTGCGAAATTTTACGGATAAAGATGATCGTAACAAAGAGAAATTTGAATATTATGTATACGGTACATGTTGCTGGAACAGTTCGAACTAAGTAGGATGAATCTCAAAATTTCTTCTAATAATCATAAAATGTTGGCCTTTCCCACGGTTTTATGATTTTATTTATTTTTATTTTATTTATCATTAGGGAAACATACAGTGATACAACACAAACAACAAATAACAATAATAATAGTAAATACACCAATAAAGTTTCCACAAACAAACAATTCATACAGTAAAAGAGTAGAGAATTAACAAAACAACACTTGAATTATATTAGCAAAACAAAATTAGAAACACTAATAAGATATGGAGTTAAATTATGAATCTTTTAGAAGAAGTACGTTGCTAATTTTTCTTTTAAAATTTACTAAAGTATAATTCATTAGGTTAATATCGTTAAAGTGAACATTGTAATCACGACAAGACCTATATATAAATTCATTATGAGCAAATTTCGTCCTGGTGACGGGAATATGAAACAAATCTCTTCGACGAGTGTTGAAGCTGGGACATCTGAATTGTATATTACTTAATAGATAAGGGGAGTCGATAAAATTATTAATTATTTTGTATAAAAACATTTGGTCTTTTAATTTACGACGGCTTGCAAGAGAAGATACAGCAGGACAGCTTTGGTGTAGAGAGAGGCACCTAAAGTTCAAATGCTTAATAAATTTCAACTGGATTCTCTCAATTTCCTCAATGTAAGTTTTATGGTTGGGGTTCCAAATTATTGATCCATATTCTAGAATCGACCGAACCAAGGTATTATACAGTAAGAGCATTGTAGAAATATTCCTAAAGTCCTTACTCACTCTAAGTATGAAACCCAGCATTTTAAAAGCTTTGGAAGTCATCTGATTTATGTGGGACTTGAACAACAATTTGTTGTCAAGAAATATACCCAAGTCACGCACTTCAGTAACTCGCGTTAATACTTCACGACTAAGTGAATATGGGAAATCCAAGGTAAAAAGCTTCCTTGAGAAAGATATGATGGAACATTTCCCAACATTTAGATGTAGATAATTATTGGAACAATATGAGTAAAGTCTGTCTAAGTCTTCCTGTAGTAGAGCGCTATCTGAGAGACATGAGATTTTTCTAATAATTTTCAAATCATCAGCATAAAGAAGAAAAGAACTATTCTTAAAGACAACCTTAATGTCATTTAGGAATATGTTAAGAAACAATGGTCCCAGATGAGAACCCTGAGGAACACCAGAGGAAAAAGGCACAAAAGATGACGTATGACCTTTAATAGTTACAGCCTGACTTCTGTCCCGAAGATATGAAGTTATCCAGTGTAGCAGATCTCCGTGTATACCCATCCCTGCAAGTTTATGGATAAGGGCATGATGGGGAACTTTGTCGAACGCTTTCGCGAAGTCGGTGTAGACTACATCTACCTGGTGACCCTGGTCCATGAAAGCGGTAACACGATGGACTAATTCAGCGAGATTTCCTTCTGTTGATTTTTTATTTACAAATCCATGTTGTTCATTAATCAAAAAAGGTCTTAAATTGGGAAAAATGATGAAAAATGATTTAATTGATTGGGAAAAATGATGAAAAAATGATTTAATTGATTCATTTATAAAAGTCCATAATATTCTGGGAAATACATGATTTCGGATTCTTAGGATTTGAAAACATCCTCCCCAACATACGTTTACCTTGTCGGGATGGGAGGGGGGAGGGGGGGGCGGCCTCAGTCGAGCCCGGCAATCCAGCTGGGCGCGAAGCCAAGAAAGAAACACACAGAAAGGTCGCCCACTTCGGTGGGCGGTGTACCATGCGGGTTGCTCCTGGTCCTTCTCTGATAGCAGAATGAACTGTGGAGCAACCCCATGGTTGTTGCGGGTCCCTTCGGCAGACCTGCCTTCAGGGCGTCGTAGTTGAGTGCGTAAGCGATCCTGAACGCCCCATTAAGACGGAGGAAGTTTTGTTGGGTTTTAGTGGGTAGTACGGGATTTTCAATCCAGTGAGTCCCACATAACCCCATTTACGCATACAGGTGATATGCGTAAATACATTGCCCAACATAAAAAAAAAGAAGGACTTGAAAACAAACATTTTAATTTTAATTTCAGAAACATAATGTGCCCTCAATGAATTCTTTTCGGATTTTGTCGGGTTTTTATTTTATATATTTGTTACCAATGTTTCGAATACTTTCCAGCAAATATGGTCACGGGAGAAACTAAGGTTTTGGTCGCCTCAATAGTTTTTATATAAAGACACAGACAGCGTCTTCCCACAAAATTATGCAATAATTTTGAAGAAAAGACAAATGGCCGAAGTACCTACCATACTATATTTGTTATGTAATTTTAAAATATTTTAATCATCTTAATAAATTATTTGCATAAATATTGTATATAATATCAAAATTTTATTATTTAAGTAGTACTTTTTTATTCTTATTAATAAATATACTTACAGTAAGCAAGCTTTGTAAAAATCCATTTATTCACATTGAAATCATTTGGTTTCTCCCTAAAACAATTAAAATTGTTTAATTTTAAAACATTATTGTTTGGCTTCATGTTTAGTTATATGATACTCTTTACATTATTTCTTGGTCTAATATTTCATTATTTCTGACGAATATGACTGTCACCTAGTATTTATATTAACCATCATATATTAAATCTTTAATAAAAATTAAAACACTTATTTACCTCGCTTGGTATTCAATATTATCCTTCGGGTTAGTTTTTATACCAATAATTGTTATTCCATTTACTTCAGCATTAGAGTTTTCTGTTATAGAAATAAAAATGAATAAAATAATAACAAAGTAAAGCGAGAATGGTATTTATTTATTTAAAACTAGGTACGTTTTCACGATTAGTATAGAATAAACTATATATATGTACATACTAAGGTATAGAAAAGTCAGTACCTACTTTAAAAATTAAAAAATATATATATATATATATATATCCCTTACTTGAGAAATGATTCCCCATACAAACTTTCATCGCCCTTATTACCCCCTTAATTGATAATTTCCGGGATAAAAACTATTCTATATCCTTCCCAGGATCTTAAACTATCTCCATACCAAATATCATCGAAATCGGTTCAGCGGATTAAGCGTGAAAAAGTAACAGACAGACAGACAGTGTCGCATTTACAATATTAGTATAGATTAAACAATAGCATTCCCAAGGAGGCTAGATGTCAGGCAGGTGACCGGTCGTAAAACTTTTGCCAAATCCTATCAGCAGTACAGAAGATGTACTGCGCCGATCCCAAGTGATTGGAAATGGGCAGGGAGATGATGATGATGGTATACAAAATTCAATGTTATTATCATTTTTATCAAAATATCAACTCTCTCTAATCTAAATATCTAATAAAAATATATTGATAAAAAATATCAAGCTATCGACTCAGTGGTCATAGATCAACTGTAATTATTGTTGTATCTTACTTGATCTTAATTAAATAATAATAAATCAAAAATTATTTCCATATTTTTTAATTGATATCACTAAAACTCGACAACAGCTACTAAAAAAAAAAAGAAAATCGTTTGACAAACATTGGAGAAAAATGTACTGAACTATTTTGTCTTTATAAATATATTTTCAAATACTAAGTTCTACCTCATAACTGAGGTCATAATAATTAAAGCTCGAACGTTATTTAATAGCTTTTTTAAAATGTATGATGTGATAACCTCTGTGCAAAAATCACGAATTAAAAATTAGTTTCTAAGTTACAGCAAGAAAGATGGTCAAATAAACAAACAGACTCATTTATATTGTTCAGTAAAAATTTGGTAGTTTTTCAATTATTCTCTTTGATATTACGAAAACTTACCATTATTTTTTGTGTTTTTTACATTAACATGTACAGGGTGTATAGACATGTTAACAGAAAGACGTGCTTTGTCCTACCAGATTAATTTTTCATAATCACGAAGGCTCTATTATAATAAATTATACTTTATCATAGATGCATAATATATGAAGATGTCAATTTGTCAAATTCTATAGCAACTTTTTACCTTAAGCTTTTAAAAGATTGAATATTGTATGTAGAAAAGTGTTTTGGAAAGAGTAGCGTAACTTTGGAATGGTTTTGTATACATTTTCATTAAATTAATGTAACTTATGTGTACTCTCTAAAATTCAAGCGACATTTAGTTAAATATATGTACATATAAAAAATACAATTATTTTAAGTGATTTTGTCCACAATATACTTTTTTTTGTTAAAAATCAATAATAGGTACTTTTATTGGCGACACGTTTGGTTCACTTTGTAGTGACCCTACTTGCTGTGCCAACGGTCACGGGTTCGAGTCCCGCTGGAGGCATTCATTTGTGTGATGAGCACGAATGTTTGTACTCCAGTCATGGGTGTATAATATGTATGTATTTCGAGTTATATATGTGTAGTTTATCAACTATCTGGTATCCATAACACAAGCCTCGTAGCTTATCAGGGAACTAGATGGTGTTGTGTGTTAATGTCCCAATATATTTATTTATTTATTTATTATTATTGTTTTTAATAACACGAAAATAAAACGTCTGTATGGTATTTATTATTCAATTAATCCCCTGGCTTTTTCCCTATTTGGGGTCAGCCCTTCTAATACTTTTTGCATTATTTTTGGCTTTAAGGCCATCGTCAACATCATATCATTGTGGATTGTCCTTGTCCAGTCTGTGGGCGTCCTCTGCCTATTCTGCCTTCCTTAGTAGCCAAGACTTGTCTGGTCATATTTTTTTCAATACGGTGCATTATGTGGCTAAAGCAACGCAGAAGGTTTTCCTTTATTTTTTTGCTGTATTTCAGCTACTTTAAACGACCCATGGTTGTACTCATTTTAGCTTTTGTTCTGAATCTTATCTTAAAACTGTTTAATTTTCAAATCTATACATATAATAAAATTCCAACTGAGGCGAATCTGTACATTAAATATTTTTTGGAAAATCTTATTAAAATAGTCATTATTATCGATACAGAGGCCGAAACTATAGTTTTTAGAATTTTTATCTGTCTGTCTGTCTGTTTGTGACCGCATCACGAGGAAACTGCTAGACAGATTTTAATGAAATTTGGTATGATGATAGCTGGTTATCCGGATCAACATATAGGATACATTTTACTGTGGGAAAATATTTCATTTCTGAGAAATCTATAGGTACTAAATGTGAAAACGTAAGGGACGAACCCGAGCGGAGCCAGAGTGAGTCACTAGTTATGGATATAATTCATTACAAAATGCCTCATACTAACAATTGATTATTAAAACTTTTAACAATATATCACTTTAATGCTACTTTTGCGAAATGCTGCATTCATTTTCGCTCAATTAGTACGCTTACGATGAAATCGTATCAGATTATAGACCGTTGACACTTGTGTTTATTTGGATGGAAAAGCGATACGATAATTAAGCCGAATAAATCAATTAAATATTTTCATGAAAACAATAATCAAAGCATCTTTAAAACACTTTTCTTCTCTAAACAGTTCAAATCCGTATATACACGACTGGACTATACGCATTCCGTTTCCGTCTCCGTTCTGTCTCCGTTCCGTGTCCGTTCCGTCTCCATTCCGTCTCCGTTCCGTCTCCGTTCCGTCTACTTTCCGTCTCCGTTCAGTCTCCGTTCCGTCTCCGTTCTGTCTCCGTTCCGTCACCGTTCCGTCACCCGTTCCGTCTCCGTTTCGTCTCCGTTCCGTCTCCGTTCCGTCTCCGTTCCGTCTCCGTTTCGTCTCCGTTCCTTCTCCGTTCCGACTCCGTTCAGTCTCCGTTCCGTCCTCGATCCGTCTCTGTTCCGTCACCGTTTCGTCTCCGTTCCGTCTCCATTCCGTCACCGTTCCGTCTCCGTTCTACCACCGTTCCGACACCGTTCCGACACCGTTCTGTCTCCGTTCCGTCTCCGTTCCGATTTAAAAAAAAGTTTTTCAAGTTTTTAAAAACATTTTTTTTGCATTTTGTAGCCCTCATAAAGTAGCATCTTTTGAAATTCCAATCAGCCACAAAAACAACACGCTTTTACAAAAAAAAAGCTTCGAATGAAGCTCAGGCGCTCAGGTACTAATATTATATACAGACAACGCTACCTTTTGAGAAATATGAATATTAACAGTCTATATGTTACTCCAGGCCATAGTCTATCAGTACTTGTTGTATAATGATGTTAATGATTTGTTATCCAGCTCTTCCGAATATAATGTCAGTAACACTTGCACATATATAATCTAAGAGTTACCAATCGCTCTACATAAGCTGATTGAGTAGAATAAAGCAGTATTGATTTAAAAATAACGCCTGATAAAAAGCAATAGCAACCTCTATATCTCTGGTTCGTTACGGTTAAGAGAGTTGGTTTCGTTTTTGATTTACTTCTTACATAGTATTGTAATAATGATCTAAGTTATTATTGGTGAAACAAAAAAAAATGATGTCAAAAAGTTGCAAACACTTTTCATACAAATGCCTCCGGCTGTTTCAGCGTGAAAGCGTAACAAATGTTGTGTGTAATTTTTCGCATTTTTAGACATTTAGGTAGTAACAAGTGGAAAGAAGGAATCCTAAAGATGTATATAAAAGATTGTATATATAAAATGTAAATATTATATTATTTACTTAATTTTTCAACGTCTTTATTTAATAAGAGCAAACTTGTCTAAAGTAAACGAAATCATTTATAGTAATAAATCAACACCACATGTTATCTGTCATCGATAATATCAGTGAATATTTTGGGTCAAATATATTTTCCTTTTAGGAGTTTTTCAAACTTCATAGGTAAAACATGTATTTATTTTTTATATATATGTATTATGTATACTCTTTTCAAGGAATGTGAAAATATTGACACTTATAATTATTTTACGTTCTTTGTTTTTTAGTTACTTATTATTGAGCATATATTTGTACTTGATATTATATACGAAACATGTACTATTTTTGCGCAAAGTTCTCTAACAATTATCTATTTCAGCTAAAATTATCTTACTCTAGTATATTAGTACCTGGGCGATCGAACTTGGAGTTATTTTTTGTTATATTGTATTTTTTAGATAAAAAAAAACTAAAAACTTGAATAAATACAAAAATAAAACAAAAATAAAAACTTTGTATCCGACCCGGATCTGAATCCGGACACCCGTGATTATCAATCTTGCACTTTGGCCGCTTGACCACGATGCGTATGCCCGAGCATTAATTTTTATGAGCATTAAGTTATCGACCATATTTTGTGTGGAATAATGTGAAAGAAAACCGAATGAAAACTCGAAAACACATGTTTTCGCGATTTTTAGCCCCCAAAAACCCGCACATACCAAATTTCAGTAAAATCATTAGAGCCGTTTCCGAGATCGCCTGTATGAAAAAATAAATAAATATACAAGAATTGCTCGTTTAAATATATTTGATAGATAGATAGATAGACTATATGTAGAAACATAGGTATGATGATTTTTATACCCGTTATATATGTATGTGTAGTGTGTCAAGTAACCGGTATCCATAATACAAGCCTCGTAGCTTACCATGGAACTAGATAGTGATGTGTGTTAATGTCCCAACATATTTATTTATTTATAGTGTAGCAATTCCAAACTATTTGTGATCTGAAGATTTTATTGAAATGGTAATTACTCGTAATTTAATACGACATAGATTCATTATAAAAATACAACCAACCACGTTAAAATTCTCTCAAATCTTTGATCTTTTTCAGGATAATTTCTTAATGTATAGTAGTGAGAGGTCATCAGTTTAATTAGATAATTTACAAAACTCGAAAACCCCAAGTAAATTATGATATACTCAATATACAGACCTAAATAAAAATATAATATTACTAGTGACTCGCCCTCCCTCCGCTCGGGTTCGTCCCTAGTAACGTTTTAACGTTTAGTATAGATTCAGAGATGAGATATTTTCCCGCAGTAAAAAGGATCCTATATGTTGACTCGGATAACCAGCTATCACCGTACCAAATTTCATAAAAATCCCTCCAGTGGTTTTTCAGTGATGCGGTAACAGACAGACAGAGAGACGGACGGACGGATGGACGGACGGACAGAGAAAAATTCTAAAAACTATAGACTCGTCCTCTGTATCGATAATAATGTATATTTAAATACGATTTTCCAAAAAATATTTAACGTACAGATTCGGCTTAGTTACAATTTTATATGTATAGATTTTTAATTCCGAGCATACGAATTCTTAATCGGACTAATGTAATGGAATAATACGTTTCAGCAAAACTTCTAATTTCTTCATCCATTAAAGGTTCAAAGGAATCGAAATGAGTGGAACGTATTCCAAGAAAATTAAGGGTTTCTATGAAGATGTTAGGAAAATATTATATGCTTGCAGAATTGTTGGGTATTTACCTATTTCTGGTTTATTAAACCGCAACAGTGAATTTTCTAGGTAAGTTCTTAAATTTGTTATAAACTAGCTGTTTCCTCTACTTGCGTGCACTTGCCATAATTTTTTAAAACTTCTAATTTCTTCTAAATTAAAACTTGATTTTTTGAATCAAAAGAAGAAGGTATTCAATTTTTCATTTTATCTATTTTCCCGTGAAAGTCCCTTTGAAATAGACCAAAACGTTTTATTTACATACATAACATATATGTGGAAGCTATTGATGACGACGTCCTTCTTCTTTTTTTTTAATGTTGGGAAATGCATTTACGCATACCACATACAGATGGTTATGTGAGACTCACCGGTTAGAAAATCCATTACTACACACTAAAATCTTACAAAACCTACCCCGTCTTAATGGGGCGTCGCAGGATCACTTACTTACTTCAGCCATGACAAGGTCAATGACGGTATCCTCCTGACCGATCAAACAGCCAACCTCATTGGGACTTCTTTTGGCACGTTTGGAAAAAAAATATGAGAGTAAAATTTTTAAGATGCGCGCTCACACCGACAGCCAAAAACCGACATGATGAAGTTAGCTGCATTCTTTTTACAAACAGAGAGTTGTGACATACGGAGATGAAATTTTTAGCTATTTTTGTTCTGTTACGCCAAAGAAGTATAACTTCTTACGTGCGTACATAAGTACACACACACGTTTTTTTCCTTTTTGCGCCAAAATTAAATATTTCATAAAAAGATTTTTTTTTATCCTTATGAAATTTCGTATTCTGTACTACATGTTTTGGAATTATGCTTTTTGCTATTTATAGATGTTCGAGAGCTTGGTCTCCGTATAGTTTTTACTACACAACAAGTCTAATATTTACTATAATGACAGTTGTGTTACATTTGTACGCTGTTATATCTAGAGGAAATCGCTACAACGCAATGGGTATGAACAAATATCTATGTATTATAAATAGGCAAAAACAAAACTGTTCAGTACCTTTTTTAACCATTTTTTTTGTTTAGTAGCTATTTACTAGCTTTAGTGTGAAAAAAGTTTTTTTTATAGATAGGTCAAGACAAAACGGATCAGTATTATTATTTACTAGCGACTCAACCTCGCTTCGCTTCCACATACAAACTTTTACCACCTTAAGGGATGATTTCCGGGATAAAAACTATCCTATGTTCTTCCTAGGGTCTCAAACTATCTTGTTACCAAATTTTATCTAAATCTATTCAGTAGTTTCGGAGCCTATTCGATACAAACAAACAAACTTATTTTTGCAAACTGCCAATACTTTTTGTATTTTACAAAAGAGATTTTTTCCTCTTTTCTAAAAACAAAGCTTTATTTCTAAGATTTATATCTATATAGACAAAAAAACCTTCTTTTTTAAAGTAAAATGTGTATTTTATACCAATAGAATTGACATATTATGAAAGTCAATAATTCTGTATTAAAAACTCTTTCGGTGAATTGGTCGTTTTGGTCAATATTGTATCTTACCTTAGTTTGTAATTATTTAACTCTACCCTGACAAATTTTTATGCAAGAACATAGTATTATTATGTTTGTTTGTCACAGCTTGCTTTCTTTAAATTGACAGGTTGAAGTGATAGATGTATTTATGACGTATTTTTTTTTATAGGAAGATTAGTTAAACAATGTATAGGAGCCGCAGCATCTATATTTCTATTGAAATTTTCCTTAAATTGGAACTGTATGTTGAAGAAAATCGAAGCAAATGAAAGATTGTTACCACCATTTAAAAAACCGGAACGTATTTTTAAAATTACTAACCGAATCGCATTCTTTATGCTTTTGGTTGGTTTTCGTAAGTATAAGTAAATATTTATGTAATACTGTATTAATAAGCTTTTGCAGTTTTTCGTCCAACGTTTAAGACCAAAGTACTAACTTAAAGCGCTGTATCTCTTAAATCGCTATAATAATAATAATATACTGACCGTATGACTACGGTAGCCTATCTCCTAGCACAGGAGACATAATATATAATATAGTGTACAAATATGCATACATACACTCTATCCCTTTCACTGTCAACCTGCGATGGGACGACGGTTCTATGAATTTAAGGGTTCCGTAACCAAAAGAATTAGACAGTACTAATTTCTGTAACTAACAGTCTTCGTGAAATTCTATATAATACTAGCTGACCCGGCAAACGTTGTTTTGCCATATAAATAATTTCCTATTACTAAAATGGCTATTAAAAAATAAGGGTTGATCGTAGAAGGGTGAAAATTGAGGATTGTATGTATTTTTGTATGTTGTATCATAAAAAAATAGAAATTAAAAATTTTGTCTAAAAAATAAAATAAAAAATTTAGGGGTGGACTACCCCTAACATTTAGGGGGATGAAAAATAGATGTTGGCTGATTCTCATAGATACCGGATAAGCACAAAAAATTTCATCAAAATCGGTCAAGCCGTTTCGGAGGAGTATGGCAACGAAAACTGTGACACGAGAATTTTATATATTAGATTACGATACGACGTAAAGGAGAAATTACACAAAGAAATAATCCAACACGGAACTACATGCAAATTGCTAGTATTATATCTAATCAATGAGTATACTATCCCGTTCAAAATCGCGGACACGCCGGCGTTTCGGTTAACTATTAATTTCTTAGAAATTATCCATAAGTTCTTAGAAATTATCCAGGAGGTGTTAAGGTATTAAGTGACCTAAAAATAATAACGAAGAACGTGTGAGTCTATACATCATGCCGTCAGTGCAAAAGAAGCCTAAACCACTGACAGCTACTTTCGAGAAAATGGCTGTTAAATATTAACTTATTTATAGTGTTTCATTTAGAGCTAACTTGATTTTTTAAGTTTTTAGCTTATTTCTTTTGAACTTTTGTTTTAGATATACATATAATAACTATTTTTCAAAAATAAATGTAAGTTAGGCCATTTTGTTTGTTAATTCAGTACACTATTTTGATTTGTCTGTGATTTTCTATTTTAGTTTTTTTTTTTTTGTTAACACAAACTTAACGGTTATCAATAAAATAAAAAAATAGAAACAGTTAGTACATTACATTTACAGTACATTCGTTTTATATATATAATTAAATATATTTGTAATTTTCTTTATTGTAAATAAAAATAAATAAAAAGTGGGGGAAAAAAAAATTACTTAATAAAAAAAATCAGTTTTTTTACAAAGATATTTATTTTTATGTAGAGATTTTCAATAATGATTAGGTACGGTTGAATTTCTACCATTAGGCGAACTAGAAAAGCAAATGAAATAATATAAAGTTCTCAATTTAATAAAGTTATGTTTAAAAATTACAGTCGAGTACGGTGTCAATTTATTTAACACCATCCAACTATTTGGATGTCACACGGATCACAACTCCTACATCGAGGCCTACTACAATACGTATTATACTTGGTTCATGGGTAAAATTCCTTTCAATGTCGGGATTATTATTTTAATCGAGGTACGTATTATTGATGTGTAATTATTGTTTATTTTATAAACTTTTATTGTTTGAAAATATGCAAATTGAACTTCCATCTATGCAGATAAATAAAATTGGAGTGTCTGTTTGTAATATTAAAATAACCGCTTTTTACTAAATGCATATGGATGTATGGATGTAGGTACATATAACAAAAGAACATTTTTTACAATTTTTGTCTGTCTGTTTAACTATCTGTCTGTTTATTTTGGTTAACCTCTGAAATGGCTGGATCGATTTTGATGAGACTTTCACTGGCAGATAGCTGATGTTATAAGGAGTAACTGAGGCTACTTTTATTTTAGAAAAAGAATTAGGGTTATGCTCAAAAAAATTAAGACGTACCTAGGGACGAACCCGAGCGAAGCGAGGGTGAGTCGCTAGTATGATAATAAAACAAAAGATTGTGAGAGCCCAGTGTGACTGTTGAAGCGAGTTCAAACTACGAGTGTCGTAACTCTGATATTCTTTTGTGCGAATTATTTTCAACATGATTACCATATATAGTGAAAAAAAACATCGTGACGAAATTTGTTTGTCTAAGAGAATCTAGATAATTTTAGAATCACCTACAAGCCCGTACTGCGGCCAGTGTTCTTGACTACATGGTATGATGACTCGCATTGAAAGAAGGCCTCATATTCAACAGTGGGACATTAAAAAGGGCTGATATGCATGATAATAAAAGGAAAATAGGATTTGTTGAGATATGAATGCATTTTTTTTAACGTAACAAATCAAAGTACAAACAGTCGCCTTTTTATTTATCCCATTATTAATTTTTAATATTATAAATGCGAAAGTTTGGAGGGATGTTTGTTACTCAATCACGCCGGAACGGCTGAATGGATCTGGATAAAATTTGGTACAGAGATAGATTATAGTCTGAAATAGCACATAGGTTACTTTTTATACCGGAAAAACTGTACGGTTCCCGTGGGATAGATTTGGTTTTGTTTTTCACTAGAGACGAATCCCTACTCGGGTTCGTGCAGCGAAGGTGAGTCGCTAGTAATAATATAAATTAGAGATTTTCTTTTGTTTCAGATTATAAAATTGAAAATAGCTTTTGTGTACTATTTTGTAGATGTTATAGTAGTAACGGCTACTCTTTACTTAGTATATCGATTTCGGAATTTCAACCGGCTTATGCGTTTAAGACAAAAGAAAGTGAGTATGAAAGTTATTGATAAGCGTTTAACGGAATTCATGATTAAAACGTTTTCTGCTTTATAATAATGCCCTCTCAGCCGATTTGTGTTACGGCGTCAAACTACACTGAGATATAGCTAACTGCACAGGAATATTACCCATAGAAGTAGTACAGAAGTGATTTTTTGACAGAAAAACCCAATATCCATCTATACCTCTTTGTTTCGACCCGAGACTCGACGCGAGGACTTGTGAATCTGCAACCCCTACATACTAATCACTAGACCAACAAGGTTTTATAATATAGATTGTGGAAATATACCTATCTATACAGATAAATAAAATTAAAATGTCTGTGATGTCAAAATAACAGCTTTATACTAAACGCATATGGAATTATATACGGTACTTATGTATAAGAAAAACACAATTTTTAAAATTTTTGTCTGTCTGTCTGTTTGTTCCGGCTAATCTCCGAAACGGCAGGTCCAATTTTAACGGGACTTTCACAGGCAGATAGCTGATGTTATAAGGAGTAACTTAGGCTACTTTTATTTTAGAAAAAGAATTAGGGTTTCGCTCAAAAAAATTAAAACATACCTAGGGACGCACCCGAGCGAAACGAAGGTAAATCGCTAGTTAACTAATAATATGCTTTAATACCTCGAACTTCCTCTTCTCTTATAAAGCAGATCTCATATTTAGTGTTCTAACTACGCTAGATCATAATCTGCCTAGGTTTTTCATGTTTTGACAATTTAACATTTGCCATATTATTCAACTTTAATCATGCAATGATTTGAACTGCCATGTTTATAGTATGATATACGGGTGGAAGGAATGAACAGGATTTGGATGAAAAGTGCCTTAAATATTAAAGATAAGAAGTTTCGCTCAAAGAAAACATTCCTTTATCTTTAAAAATTTGACGACACGTCTGGCTTAGTTTGTAGTGACTCTTCTTGCTGTGCCAGCGGTCGCGGGTTCGAATCCCGCTGGGGGCATTCATTTATGTGGTGAGCATGAATGTTTGTACTTCAGACGTAGATGTTTATATTTATAATATGTATGTGTTTAAAATTATATATGTGTAGTGTATCAACTATCTGGTATCCATAACACAAGCCTCGTGGCTAACCATGGAACTAGATGGTACTACGTGTTAATATCCCAACATATTTAAAAATATTAATAACTCCATTAAAATATTTTTAAGGTTATTTTTTTCCAAGTATTATTCGTTTTATTCCACCCTGTATACATGGCTAAAACAATAACCACTTATTAGTTTGTTTTATTACAGTGCGTGCACAGCAATCATACAGTTTGGTCAGATTTACAGGCCCATTACACACGCTTGGCGCGATTAGTCAAGATAATTGATGACAACATCAACCCTTTCGTCTTTCTTTCGTTCCTGTCGAGCCTCTTATTCATTTGTACAACGATATTAGATGTTATTCAGTAAGTGCTAGTAATAAGAATGTCTGACATTAAATATTGCTAGAATCGATAGCTGGATAACAGCTAATTTATTTATATTTATAATTTTTAAGTAAATAATCCTACTAATATTATAAGCGCGAAAGTTTGTAACAATGTATGTATGTATGTATGTACATATGTATGTATGTATGTATGTTTGTTACTCTTTCACGCCAGAACGGCTGAACGGATTTGGATGAAATTTAGCATAGAGATAGATTATAGTGTGGAATAACACATAGGCTATTATTTATGCCGGAAAAATGTGCGGTTCCCGTGGGATAGGATTGTGTTGTTTTCCTAGAGGCGAACCCGAGCGAAGCGAGGGTGAGCCGCTAGTGCATAATATTAAAAAATAAAATATCTCAAAAAGTTATGGATGGTCTCCTAGGAACGTTTTCCTGTAACTATAACAGTTAAGGTAGCTGCCCTTACTGTCCCGTCTCAAAATCCATCTTGTATAAGAATCTATGTTTAATTTATATCCAACTAGTTTTACCCGCGGCTTCGCTCGCGTGGTAGCTGGGACGATGATCAAAGATAAGTCCGATCTCAGGATGCAATTACACTTTTGCTAAATTTCATCAAAATCTGTTCAGCGGTTTAAACATGAAAAGGTTATAGACAAATTTACTTTCACATTTATAATATTAGTATGGATTTAATAATTTACTTACCCTTTTGGAACATTCTTATGGTGTATTAATTCATAAATTACTACGTACTCGTCCTATACTTTGGGATAGTGTACTATTTTATAATAATAGTATACTGTAATAGTAAAATATCGCGTGATGTGGATATTGCTTCTCAATTTAAAACTTTTATGTGAAACAATTTAACTAGAAAAATATACAATTGCGTAAAGACGAAACTGTTCAGTATCTTTTTTTTCTCTGTTTTTTTTTTTTTTTTTTTTTTTTTGTTTAGTAGCCATTGATGAGCTTTAGTGTATCAATAAAAAAAATTGGAGACTGTTAGTTTTCTTTTTATAAAGTTAGATAAATAACAGTTTTTTTTTTTATTTTTTACTAGCGACTCACCATCACTTCGCTCGGGTTCGTCCCTAGCTTGGATATAGTAACATGGATATAGTTTTTTTTAAGTATTAAAACCTTCCGTGGACCTTAAGGAACATACAAAAAAATAAATTAGCCGAATTAAAACGAAATCAGTACTTGACACTGCTTAATTAATGGGGTAGAAAAAAAGTTATCAAACATTTTTACTATACGCTTTGTCTTAAGATTACTATCTCTTTTCAGTAAACAGAAAATAAAATACATGAACCATCATTTTCATAGCTGCAGAACTACTGACAGGTAAGTCTGAGATGTGATCCTAATTTTACATTGCATTACTTATTTATTTTCAATCTACGATTTTTTTTTTAATTCTAATAAATGAAAGATTTAGCTCATTTCCTAAATAATAATTGTATTTTCCAAATACATTGTAAAATGTTTTATTTGCTTAATATGTATAAATAAATATAACATATTACATGATTTTATTTAAGTTACAATGTTTGTAAGTATGTTTGTTCGGGTCAAATCTTCCAACTGAAATTTAAAGCAGTTATTCTCAACCGATTGAGCTTTACACGCACGAATCCATCGCAAATAAAATAAAAATAACAACAAAATAGAAAAATAGCTCAAAAAAAAGGCACGGACGTATATCTGTGGGTATTTTATTTACTCAAATAAAAAAAAAACAAAAAAAAAACGATTGAGCTTTATTTAGATCCCATTTTATGATACGAATAGTGCCTCATCAAGTATCTTTATAAGAACATCGGCTAGAAAATATGGCTTAGTGTTGCAGCTTGTAATGCACTCACTCAGACACTTATAGCGTCATTCATACTGACGGTATATGCTACAGAGACAAGAGTTTGGCAACTGCAAGTGACTCTTTATTTTTAAACTAGCGACGCACCCTCGCTTCGCTTCGGGTTCGTCCCTAAAGAAAAACAAATCTATCCCACGGGAACCATACATTTTTCCAGGATGACAATTAATAGCCTAAAGCCTTCCTCAGTTAACGAGCTATTTAATACATAATGAATTTTTCAAATCGGATTAGTAGTTCCTGAGATTAGCGCGTTCAACCAAACAAACAAACAAACAAACTCTTCAGCTTTATAATATTAGTATAGATTTTAATTTAAAATAAAATTATCTTTTTGGATTTTTTCGCGGGTTTACTTTGATTGGTTCCCGACGTTTCGAATGCTTTACAGCAATCATGGTTGCGGGAGAGAACGTATAACATTCAAAATGTCGGGAAAAAAATCAAGATACATCCGCGAAAAAATCCGAAAAGATTTCGGTAAGAGTTTTATTTAAAAAAAAAAAAAAAAAAAAACTTTTTCCAGTCCTGACTGGGTGGTAGTTCTAGATGCATGTACTACAACAGTGAGTTTATTCGTTAGAACAACGTTGGTATGTGCTTTAACTGCTCATCTGCATACTTTAAGTCGGGAACCTCTTAACGCCTTACACACTATACCTGCTTCTGCGTATAATCTAGAGGTAAGCATAAATTTATTTGATTTAAATGAATCATTCATTTGGTGCTTATTATTATGTTAATTTATTTCCCCTTGGAATCTTAAGTGTAGAATATTAAGTGTTAACCTATAACTTCATATATGTATATGTACATATCACTTTATTATATACAGACACACATTTCAATTTCATTCATATATCTATGCAAATATTCCATACAAATATTCTATACTAATATATAAATCTGAAGTATTTGTTTGTTTGTCTGTTTTACAGACTGGGTCGATACACTATTTTTTTAGATGGTAGTACATAAGCTATACCCAGTCTGATATTAAATAATCATAATATTTATGACTCAACAAAGCTTTTTATATATTCAATGTACTGTACGTACGTATACATAATAATATGTTTATTCTAGTAGATTTAAAAAGGTGGAATATATAATATCATTTTCGTAGTAAAACTATAAAATTATGTGTAAGAGCTAACTTATTTTAACACTAGCGACTCACCCTCGCTTCGCTTTGGGTTCGTCCTTAGACAAAAACAAATCTATCCCACGGGATCCGTTTATTTTTCCGGGATGATATATAGCTTATAGCCTTCCTCAGTTAACGGGCTATCTAATTCAAAAAGATTTTTTCAAATCGGATAAGTAATTCCTGAGATTAGCGCGTTCAACCAAACAAACAAACAAACTCTTCAGCTTTATAATATAGGTCTGTTAAGATAGCAGTGAAAGGTTAGCAGAATCAATCGAAACTTACATGGTATTTTGCAGCTAATTTGTTGCTAATTAGTTGCTAAGACCCCGATTTTGTTGCTTTGACCGATTTCAAAAAAAAAGAGTTACTGCTATCTTAACGTTAAGCTAGCAGTAAACTCGCAGGATCGGCACGGATTAAATGCAATTATACATCAGAATTTGTTGCTAATTTGTTGCTGACAAATAGTGTAAGAAAATTTGAAAAAAAAAACTAGAATTGGCTAGACCTGGAGACCCTAGCCGTGTCCATGCTATCTTAACATAGAGTTTTTGGTAACAAGGTGATAGCATGGATTTTGTTGCTGTTCGCAAATAGCATCAGGACACCCCAAAGAGCCAGCAACAAAATATAAACTAAAATTCTGCTGCTACACCTGGAGACCTGTAGCCGTATCCATGCTACCTTAACAAGCACTTTTTTTAACAAGACGATGACATGGATTTTGTTGCTAATCGTAAATAACATCAGGACACTCCAGAGAGCAAGCAACAAAATAAAAACTAAAAACCTGCTAGACCTGGAGACCTGTAGTCGACTATAAGTGTCCATGCTGTCTTAACGTGTAGTTTTTAAAACAAGACGGTGGCATGGATTTTGTTGCTAGTCGCAAATAACATCAGGACACCTTTAAGAGTCAGAAACAAAACATAAACTAAAATTCTGCCACACCTGGAGACCTGTAGCCGTATCATGCTATCTTAGCATGCACTTTTTTTAACAAGACGATGGCATGGATTTTGTTGCTAGTCGAAAATAACATCAGGGCACTCCAGAGAGCCAGCAACAAAATAAAAACTAAAATTCTACTACACCTGGAGACCTGTAGCCGTATCCATGCTACCTTAACAAGCACTTTTTTAACAAGACGATGACATGGATTTTGTTGCTAATCGTAAATAATATCAGGACACTCCAGAGAGCCAGCAACAAAATAAAAATGATTTAGTTATATTTAAGTAATAATTTAGTTTTAAAAATAAAATATATAATATATATATATATATATATATATTCGAAAACTTAATGATACAGTTGTCAAATATTAAATTGGCTATGTCACTAATTAGCTTGTCATTAAGTGGCTGGGCGACTAATTGACTGGGTCACTAAGTGGCAGGCTCAATAAGTGGCAAAGTCACTAAGTGGTTAGGTCACTAAGTGGTTAGGTCACTAAGTGACGGGGACACTAATTGGCTGGGTCACTAAGGGGTTGGGGTCACAAGGTGGCTGGGTCTCTAAGTCTCTGAGTCACTAAGTGAATGAGTAACTTATTGACTAATTGGCTGGGCCACTAATTTACTGAGTCACTAATTGACTGGGTCACTAATTGACCGAGTCACTAATTGACTGGGTCACTATTTGACTAGGTCACTATTTGACTGGGTCACTAATTGACTGGGTCAATAATTGACTGGGACACTAACTGACTGGGCCACTAATTGACTGGGTCACTAAGGGACTTGGTCACTAAGGGACTTGGTCACTAATTGACTGAGTCACTAAGTTGCCGGGTCACTAATTGACTGGGGCACTAAGAGACATGGCCACTAATTGAATGGGGCACTAAGGGACTTGGTCACTAATTGACTGGATCACTAATTGACTGGGGCACTAAGGGACTTGGTCACTAATTGAATGGGGCACTAACGGACTTGATCACTAATTGACTGGGGCACTAAGGGGCTTGGTCACTAATTGACTGGGGCACTAAGGGACTGGGTCACTAATTGACTAGGTCACTATGTGGCTGAGTCACTAAGTGACTGCGTCACTAAGTAGCTGTGTCACTCAATTACTGGTTCACTAAGTCAATGGGTCTAGTATACGGGGTCTAGTGACTAGGTCACTAAGTGACTGAGTAAATAACTGACTGAGTGAACACTACTAACTAAGTTTAGACTAATTGAATGAATAGAAATAAATGATTAGTCACTTAGATGTACACTTAGGTGTAGACTAAGTGACTAGTGTAGAACTAAGTGTAAACTAAGGGATAATAAATATACTATCGATATACACTCAATTCCGTTTTTGAAAATAATAATTACAAAGTCTACTATGACCATGCTAAACCGATAAGACCATTCCTTGTACTATTACACCATTTATTACTATTCTGGTCTATACCAGATATTCAAGGCTTCAAGACAAAATAAACAAAATCGCATACATCATTGATATAGCTGTACCGAAATGAGCTAATGATAATCTATTCAAAAAGCTGCAATTTTAAATACTTGTCGTAATCGTATAGTTAGAAAATTCAAGCAGGATATGATAGATTCAGAATGTGACAAATAGGCCTATCTGTATAAAATAATTAATTATTACGTTTACTTGGTTCAGGCCCGTAATCGTCATTGAATCACCAGCTTCTAGCTGAGTGTTCACTAGTGTTGAATAATAATAACAATAATAATAAGTCCGCAGGGTAACTCGTAGTGAGCTGTTAGTTAGTGGTGACACGTGAGATCCCTGGGGGAAACAACATCTGTCCCCCGCCTTTGGCTCGCCTTCATTGGCCGTCCAGAGTGGAGCGCAAGAGCGCAAGTGCTCGAAAGGGTAGAAGTGCTCAATCTCCGTAATAACGGGGAAATGCGCTTACGAGCACTCTCGCGATGGTGAAAACGGTGCACATTTCTCAACACGCTTAGCCGACGGCGATGTTGCGCCCAAGGCAGTATGCCGCTTTGTGGGGGCCTATCGAGTGGGAGGCGTGTCACTGTCCGCCAAATATTCAATGTGAGACTGTTGAGCAGTCGGACGTGCAGTAGTCTTATCCAATAGCCCGTTTTTAGTCTATCCAAACTCCATTCCATAACCCTATTTAGTTTTCCATATTTTCTATAGCACCCTACGCATTCTATATACCCTATGCATTAGCCGGAGGCTATCTTTACGCAATTCCCTATGGGTTATTCAGAGATGGATACCGGCTGATGCGTCACATTAAACAAACTTGAATCTCTCAAGGGGCCTCTACTTGTTGGGCCTGTGTCCCCACGCAAGCCTTCCAAAGGACCGGGCTCCTTCGAGCCCGACGATATTAGTATAGACTAGTATAGATTTGTAAAAGTTTTTATAGAAAAACTTGTTATTAAGAAAATATTACAAAATCTTAGTGAAATATTTTATTCACCACATAAAAAAAGCATTTAAGCTAAATTTTCTTTCTGTTTTGTGTACATATGTATAGTTCATACCACACTATTCATATTAAAGATACATAACAATCATTCGCATCTTTACAATATTATTAGGCAAAAATATACTTTTCGGATAAAATTATGTAAATAAAACAATGTTATGATTTATGTGCGACCCAGCCCTATATTAAATCTATACATATTATAAAATTCTAACTAAGCCGAATCTGTACATTAAATATTTTTTGGAAAATCTTATTGAAATAGACATTATTATCGATGCAGAGGCCGAATCTATAGTTTTTAGAATTTTTGTCTGTCTGTCTGTCTGTCTGTCTGTCTGTCTGTCTGTCTGTCTGTCTGTTACCGCATCACAGAAAAACCACTGGAGGGATTTTGATGAAATTTGGTATGATGATAGCTGGTTATCCGGGTCAACATATAGGATACTTTTTACCGCGAGAAAATATCTCATTTCTGAAAAAAAATACAAAAACTGGTAGGAACAAAACCACGACGATACTATTTGTAAACAGTTTAGCAAGGTAACTTACAAAATATGGTAAAAACTATAAAAATAGCTTATCTTGAAAATCAAATTATCAAAAGCGCTATTTTATCCATTAAAATAGTTATTTTAATTAATATTTATTTATGTGTTATTTAGATATTCGACAATAGATGTCGCCATGTGTTTTTGAAATACATAGTTTTAATCCCAAAAAAATTAATGTACAGATATGACCTTTTTTCGATTTTATTAGAATTACTACTAAATCACCCGCGGCTCCGCCCGTGTTTAAATTATCAGTAAAGCAAACTTTTTCGCTTCATAAATTAGTAACTATACATACAATAGAATTGTAACTAAGCCGAACCCGTAAATTCAAAATTTTTTCGGAAAATCTTATTGAAATATTCATTATTAGCGATATAGAGCCCGAACCTATAGTTTTTAGAATTTTTTCTGTCTGTCTGTATGTGACCGCATCACAGAAAAACCACTAGAGGGATTTTTAAGAAATTTGGTAATAGCAGGTTATCCGGGTCAACACATAGAATTCTTTTTACCGCAGGAAAATATCTCATTTCTGAGAAAAAATACAAAAACTGGTTAAAGTAAAAGCACGATGATGCTATTAATATTTTAGCAAGGTAACTTACTTATATATTATGTTAAAACTATTAAAAAAAACTTATCTTAAAAGAAATATTAACAGCGCTATTTTATTCTTTAAAATAGTTCTTTTAATGAAAATTTATTTATGTGTTATTTAGCTATTTGACAATAGATGTCGCCATGTGTTTTTAAAATACGTAGTTTTATCCAAAAAAAAATGTACAGATATAACCTGTCTATGACTTTACTATAATTACTACTAAATTACCCGCGGCCCTGCCCGTGCTTAAATTTTTAATAAAACAAACTTTTTGGCTTTATAAATTAGTAACATATTAGTAATATTTTGTTGGCCGAAACAATTTTCAAATGAGAATATTTATAAATTTTTATTGTTTAGTAAATAATGTTAATGTTTTTTAATCTTTTAGTGTAAAAATTGGGCAAATGTAAATCCAACTCGCGCATTTTAGGTTTCGTATAGCAAAATGCTATGTTGTTTTTCTTACTTAAGTGTTTTGTTAGGTTAACACTAAAATAAATACGAATAATATTTACGTTTCCACAATACCTACTCATTTTTTGCACCGTAAAAATAAGTTCAATTTATATTATTTTATAAAATTTTATGGAAAACAAGTTTATGGCTGTTAAACTGCCAAAGCGGGTAACTAAAAATATTTCATATCTCAAAAACTATGAAAAAGTATTTTAGGAACTGTTATACCTCAACTTTTTCACTTTTTCTTGACATCTTTTCTTGGAAGGTAAAGGCTTAAAGGACACAATAAAATGCTTACGACTTTAATCATATTAGCAGAGTCATCTATATATACATAAAATGCTTTGTCCTGACTGACTGACTGATCGATCAACGCACAGCCTAAACCGCTGGTCGTAGAAACGTGAAATTTGGAAGACATATTCCTTATACAATGTAGGCATCCGCTAAGAAAGGATTTTTCGAAATTCACCCCCTAAGGGGGTAAAATAGGGGGTAAAAGTTTGTATGAAACTCTATAATTCTTAACGCGAAATGCACTGAAAATGGTATTTAGCTTTATAATGAAAAGTTAGAAATATATGTATTAGATTTTTTTCGAAATTCATCTCTTAAAAGGGTAAAAGGGGGTGATAAAGTTTATATGGGCAAACAATTATTATTTATGATCAGAATTACTTGAAACTTGGTATTAATGCTGTTCAATGCAATTAAATAAATACGTATTTTAGCATTTTTTGAAATTCATCCCATAAGACTGTCAAATAGGAGATGAAAGTTTGTATGAAACTGTAATTGATGCACGAAAAATAGTATTTACCTATAAAATGAAAACTAAAACGATATAAATATCATTTTTTTTCGAAATCCATCCCCTAAAAGGGTAAAAGGGGGTTATGCTATTTATATGAGGAAAAAATTGTTTATGATCAGAATTATTTGAAACTTGGTATTAATGTTCTTTAATACAATTAAACAAACATGTATTGTAAATTTTTTTTTAAATTCAGCCTCTAACAATAAGTGGGTAAGTTGAAATTTGAGTTGTTGAATATATTTAAATAGAGTAATATGGCTAAAGTTTTCTGTAAGTGCACCAGTGGCGAAGGGTCCATACAAGACGATTCCCACCGTCTTACCTTTTAAAAATCCAATAATCCGTCGTTCATTATAAATATTTATTTTTTGAATTAACATAATTAGTAAATAAAAAATCTATTTATTATTACTAAGTCAATTTCTGAAAATAATATAACGCAAAAAATCACAAGCAACACATACACAACGCAAAATACATTTTTGCGCTCCAAACTGCTTACGCGTTTCTTTAAAGAAATGCGACGATAAGACGTTGTATTTTAGCTTACCGCGTTCATACAAAATTGTATTTCATTCAATGTTTTGGATTGAACATTGTCACGTGATTTCATTCATTTTTAGCATTTTACGCATGCGCAGTTATCAAATTTTTGTTGCTCGAAAAGCTGCTTCTTTACGTCTTATCCTGCCTGTGATTGGTCAAAAATTACAAAACGTCCCTAATTTGACAAGCGAAGCGTCAGACGAGCAATGTTAATTTTTGAATGATTTATTATTTAATGTAAATTAATATGGCGGATTGTTATTGTTTACGAGTGCAATGCTTAAGAGATTTTTTGTTTTATAGAGTTTTAATTTGGTTTTAGTGTAATATAGACATTTTGTGCTGTGTTTTTTTGTGGACTGCGAGTGTCTCACATATTTGTTAATTTCGGTGAGTTCTATTAGCCATTATGGCATTAATATTGACTTTAGTTTTCTAAATTTAGTTGTTTAATAATTAAAAAGCATGTCATCAAGATACTCATTTGTTTGAAATATGATTTAATTATTACAACAAATGAGTTACCTAAATATTTTCATAAAACGTTTTAATAAATTATGTGTGAATGTGCTAAATTAGAAAGTATTTAGTTTTCCATGTTTATTATATTCTGATTCTATTTAAGTTTAGAGTGAATTTTAATATGTTAAAGTTATTTTAAAAATGTTACATTATTTAACAATATAATTTGACTAATTAGGCTAAATACTAAATAGGATAGTCAGACATTTTAAAAACGGATGTATTGCTATACAATATTATAATTAAAGCCTGTGCTTCTTATCGTTCCTTTTTTGTGAATTATTTCATAATTTTCGTCCAATTTGGCTTGACAAATAAAATACAATAAAATAATAAATCAATTTCATTACTAAGCACGACGAAGTAGTTCAATGAGATTTAAGTAGATGGCGGTATTTATATTAAATATATTGATTAAATATATTTATGTAAAATTAACAAAAAAAAAAAAAAGATAAAATAATATGTAAATCCCAAAAAATAGAGGTTGTAATATATGTACTTTTAATAAAGAAAAATAAAATAAAATCAAATTTCCGTACTAAGTCATGTGTAAAGATTTTTCATAGATGGCGTTATTAATATTTTATGAGGTTTTATTATTATATTAAATGTTAAATATATTTAGCTAGAATATTTTACATGTAACAACAATAAAAAACACAATAGCCTTATAAAAAAAATATCTTCACAATTACATTTCTTTTTTTTGCATTGATTGATATATAAAAATTGTGTATCAATGTTTTTTGTCTTTTTTTTTGGAACGGCTTACCTCTGCTAAAATTTCACCCTTCGCCACTGAAGTGCACGCTTATTGTGTGGGATATAAAGTAGAGAACGAAAATTATTTTGAATCCAAAGGAAAATTATGTATAACTTTTCGACTAGCCACAGCAGCGACAACTATAACGGACCTAGAGCGTGAGAGAACAGAACCTAGCTAGAGAGCATCCTGCTATCTATATCCTCCTTCTGAAGGTTGGTACATCTGCAATAAAATAGTCACCTAAGCTATGTAATGGGATTAGACTGTGAGTCATTAAATATTCATTAAATATTATAGTGGTCATTGTGTTTGCTGGATGTGCTCGGGGGGAATCAAAATTCATACCTCGAATACCACTGATAACTTCTGACTACGGCTTTGAATTTAATCTATTGTAATTCCTTCATAAAGTTTGCTTTGATATGACTAATAATATATCTCAGGGCCAGTCGTTAAAAGTAGCAGGCGTAGACTTAAGAGATGATAGCTTCTCACAGGGACATTTTAGCAGAACCCAGAACTAGACATAACATTCATCAGTTTGGTATATTTGTGGTTGGTTTTTTTAGCGTAGACTAAGTTAAGTGAATCTAGATTTTTACTCTAGATATAATAATAAAAATTCGATATGACAACATATAAATTCAATGGAAATTTAAACTGAGCAAATTTTTCAGTCCACGCGAGCGTAGCCGCGGGAAAAAAGTTACAGCAAAATAAAAATGGTAATTTATATGTGTAGTTTAAAAAAAATAAGGAGAAGGAGGGAGACTGTAAGCTTCAGGTGTACATAGCACTGGGTCTTTAAAAATAACGTAGATGTTAGCCTGTTAGTATGTTAGTTAAAAAACCCATATTAGCCGAGTTACATTTCTAGAGATTCTAAAGTCGTAAACATTGTATGCAATTGTACAGAGTTGTGTAAGAGAGTACAATGTACTCTCTTCCTCTAACTTTGGGAAGATGGAGTAGAAAAATGTGCAAAAAACACCGGTAGTGGAGCTTGCTAAATACCTAATGTGTAAATTTATTTACAGAATATACGCTTAATATCTTTAAGATACTAGATATTTTGAGTTACGATCGCTAAAATTTAATTTGTTTTCCATATTATCTTTAAGAAATAATAAAACGTACACGAACTTAATTTTGAAATAAAGTATGTATTGCGAAAAAGTTTTTTTTTTCGTAGTTTGATCGCGGGCGAAGCCGCGGGTTCCTGCTAGTAATCATATAATTTATGACCCAACAGAGATTTGTTTTCTTTAGATTTATTGCGATTTATATTAGACAACTTCAGATGTACACCTTTTCTACTAAAAAATCTTTTAACTTATTTTATGTCCTAACCAATGTTCTTACTAGCGTCTTACTCTCACTTCGCTC
The DNA here is from genome assembly GCA_905404265.1 of Fabriciana adippe. Taxonomy (NCBI): domain Eukaryota; kingdom Metazoa; phylum Arthropoda; class Insecta; order Lepidoptera; family Nymphalidae; genus Fabriciana; species Fabriciana adippe. The sequence continues at coordinate 13,841,972 of FR989984.1, read as the reverse complement.
GGGTTCGCCTCTAGAAAAACAAATAATATAACAATAATTCGTTTGAGCGCATTAAAATTTCGAAAAAAAAAGTAAAAAAAATCCCTTGTTAGTTATATGGAAAATCAAAAATCACGATGAGCCACCTCTTAATATTAACATTAAGAGCTCAAACTTAACCAGAATTTTTTTTTCGTCATCTTGGACGATATTTTCATGGTAACGAAAGAAAAACAAAAAAAAAAAGTTTTTTTTTGGCACACTATGTACTATTCCAGACTGTGATCTATTTCTGTGTCAAATTTCATTCACATCCGTTCAGTCGTTCTGGCGTGATTGAGTAATAAACAACCAAACATCCATCGAAGCTTTCACATTTATTATATTAGTAAGATTTTACTTTTATTTGAAGAAAATATCAAATATGTACATACTTTAATAATATACGAGTATGTATTTTAAGTATACAATTTTATAACATTTATATTTTTCAGATGCAGCGTTTCATGGACCAAGTCTATCATTCGAAAGTAAATTTGAGTGGATTACAAATTTTCTACGTTACTCGCGGAACTATTCTTTCAGTATGATCTTTGAAAATACTAAAATACAAAAGAGCTTTATGGAATTTGAAAGATACTTTGTAAAACTACCAAAATATTTTCTTTTATAATATTACAAATAACTCAAATACCTAAATCTAATGGTGTATTAAATTTTATTCAAATCTGTGCAGCCATTTTAGCACGAAAGAGTACCAACCATACACACATACTAACTTTCGTATTGATAATGGTAGTCCGATAATGTAATGTGAAAAATTGTCTACGAATTCTAATCTAAAAACAAATTTCCCGTCAGCAACACAAATAGGTTTTTTAACTTTTAAAATTCTTCTTCGATCTACTTGTATACAAACTCTTATTGTTTATTCGTGTGCAAAACTTCATGCTTAGTCATGCTCATTCAGCAGCTTAGAGTGTTTTGTCAGTTAATTAGTCAATGTTAGTTTTATTTAAAAAGGTACAATAAATAACTATAATTGCATGTGTAGATGAAAAATGTACTATACAAAAACGTGAAATTCTAAATTATTTATTACAGATGCTGTCAACTATAATTACATACGAGTTGGTCATTTTGCAGTTACCTCATGGTCAAAGTTTAATCTAAATCGTTATTTCTGGACACTCACTATATAGTGACATTATCAATGAATCCAATCCAGTCAAAAAAATTAAAGAGTGCGTGTATGAATGTGTACACGCGCAAGAAGTAAAACTTCTGTAGGTTATCGCTACTCTTTATGAAATTCAATTTATCTTTTAAATAATTAGGATAGGTGAGATAGAGAGATAACGCATATTAGGCGTATTACAATAATATATTTATAGAATATCATTTAAGGAAAGCATATAATATATCATTTGTCAGACAATAACAACGGTTACGGTGGCAACAAACGTACGTACATTTTTTTGTAACGCATTCACCTCAACGCTCAAGTCAAGCGTGCGTAAAGAAGTTTTACTTCAAAACATATAAATGGTGTCCTTTGCTACAAAAGGTCAAAGAGAGCTATAATTTACCTACCACCATATAATTTGGAAAAAATCTATCGATAAAGGCGTTGTTTAAATGTGTTTTTTTTAATTGATCTTCCCGCATTTATCAATAGATTTAATGCCCTTAAGAGAATTATTATAATGTTGGTGTTTTTTCAAATTAAAATTAGAGAAAGCACATGTAAATTCTATGCTTTATAATATCACTAGACTCACCCTCGCTTCGCTCGTGTTGGTCCCTAGGTACGTTTTAACTGTTAGTATGAAATACAAATCATTGTATTTCTCGGCTTTTCTGTACTCTAATATGCATGTATTATACATAAACCTTCCTCTTGAATCACTCTATCTATTAAAAAAACCGCATCAAAATCCGTTGCGTAGTTTTAAAGATCTAAGCATACATAGACAGACAGACAGCGGGAAGCGACTTTGTTTTATACCATGTAGTGATTGTATTAGTTGCTTACATTACCTATATTAGATTATATAATTTAAAAAGATTTTGTAGTTTCATTTTTTCCTTTACTGCTTTTAATAACGGTTAATATATGAAATTATAAAAAATCTTTAAGATTTATTTACTATCAACGGTATTAAAATATAATTAATTTCTAGATAAAAATTAATATTATCATAGATGCCATATTTGTTGTGGTCGCATTCCTCCGAAACGGCTCTACCGATTTTAATGATTTTTTTTTACATCAAATATGTACCTGTATGAGCATAGGTCGTAAAGTATTTTTATTTTTTCACCCTCCTTCCCCTACCACCTATTTTTTAATCACGATATTAGTATTATTGTATGAACAATATTATATAAATATATAGCTGTATAACATAAAGCCAAAGAGCTTTTTTGTATTTGAACGCGGGCGTAGTCGCGGGTTCTGCTAGTATACATATATAAATAAGCAAAGACAAGCAGTTCAGTTCAATATTTTCCTCTGTTTGTAAGCTAATTTTCTTTTTTTTTTTTTGTTTAGTAACTAATGACGATCTTTAGTGTTATCAAAAAAAATAATAAAGGGTGCGTGTATGAATGTGTACATGCGCAAGAAGTAATACTTCTGTAGGTTATTGGAACTCTTTATGAAATTCGATTTCTGTCTTAAATAATTAGGATAGGTGAGATAATAAAAATAACGCATATTAGGTATATTACAATCATATATTTATAGAATATCATTTAAGGAAAGAATATAATATTATATATCATTTGTCAGACAAAAATAACGGTTACCATGACAACAAACGTTCGCCTCTTACACTTAAAATATTATATATCATTTGTCATATAATAACAACGGTTACCATGGCAACAAATGTACATACATTTTTTCGTAACGCATTCACCAGCTTGCCCCCCAAGTCAAGCGTGCGTAAAGAAGTTTTACTTCAAAAAAGAGATATGATTGCTAACAGTAATTTAAATTAAAGCCATCCGAGCAACAAGCCGCGGAAGGTTGCTAGGAATAAAATATAACCACTAGGTGGTAGAATTAGTGCTTTGAGATTAATATAAGTTTATAAATAGATGTCTCAAGTGATATCTAGGTTACAAATATAGTTAGTTACTTGTTATAAAATTACACTCTTGACGATTTGTATGATTTATAAGTTGTACAGTTTAGTCTATCGTAAATTGTATTCCTTTGAAATATTTTTGTGATCAAAACATATTTTGTCTTGTAATAAATATAATATTATAGAAATCAAATATAATATAATAGAAATTATTCTAGTAGACTTAGAAAAAGGAAAAGTCAAAAAGCATAACTCTTAGATTAAATATTTTAAAAACCCCTAACACAACTTCATTGAGGCCAATTCAATGAGCATAAACACGATAATTTTGCAGTATTTTACGTTAGAGTTGAGTGTCTTGCAGACGCTGCAACATCAGGCCAAAGTTACCATATCGTTGCAATGTTATTGAGGTAAAGGGATATAATAGATTAGATGTGTTTTTTTACCGTTTACCGTCTAGAAAAGAGCTGATGGCCTACAAACAGCTAAATGGATTTCCTTAATTTATAACATAGGACACTCTCGAGTAAGTTACCTTTCAAAACAAAACGAAATTAAAATCGGTTCGTCTGTTTTTGCGGTATTATGCAACAAACAGATACACAGATACAGAGACACACAGATACATAGGTACGTGAACTTATAATACCCCTCCTTTCCGTCGGAGGTTAATAAAAAACACCACCTAAAATGGATACATGAATGTAGTAGAAATTTTGCTAATTGCGATAGCTAGGTAACTCTTAAGTGTTCTCTTACAATACTATTTTTTTAATTATAGTAAACTATTTCTTTCTTATAATATTATTGATTTTTAAATATTTAATTTTAATAGCAAGTATTAAAAGTACATATAATATACATAAATAATATAGCCTAACGTTAAAATTATCTGTTCTTTTAAACAGCAGGTTCGATTCCTATGACGGGGTTTCCTTTGACTTGTCAAGATATTATGATAAATGTCAAACTACATGTCACACTATTTTTTTTTTATATTATTGGTATTGCGTGCATTCAAAACATTTCAGGTTGATAGGCTTTGTGAGCCTTCATCCTAGTTCACATGTGATACCAATAGGGTAAATACTGGATTTCAAAAATACGTCTGGGGCGGGTGAAAAATGAAGTGTTCATTTTGAGTTATAAAGCAAACATTTTTCTTACAATTAATTAATATACCTACAACAAAGCACAATGCTTGTCTAGTAAGATAAATGCTAGTTAGCTAGACGAAGGTCAGCCAACAAATCTAATCTTGTTCCACAGCCCAGGTGCATCATAGACAAATAGTGTGTACCACATGAGTAAATAAACGGATTATTTATTCATGTGGTGTATACTGTACAATAATTGTCATCTCAGCAAAAATGTCGACGTAAACTCACGATTTGTTAAAATCAAGGGCTAAAAGTTTTTATGCAGTACAAAATTTTTATTTAGTGGACGTAATTGAGTCTAGATTACACTTTGGAAAATATCCTCGATTTGGGAAAGATTCGCCTAAGTAGGCCTTTGTTAGATATTAACCCTCCTGTGGTTGGACTTTAGTCCTGTCGTTTCCTCATGTTTACTAATATAATATCGCTAACATTGGGTAACTCAGAATGGGGTATGGGGGTAAGAAGTATGTTCACTCTATTTGCTCCACGAGGGTAAGTCCTTTAAAACTTTGGTAAACTTCCATATAAATCCTTTTAGTAATCAAGAAATTATACATTGATATAACAGTTTAGATATTAATATCAAAATTTAGTAATCGAAATTGTAGCAATACCAGTTCATATTTCACCAAAGTAGCAATAACCTGAAAAATATAAAAATATATTTGTACTTAATGGCTTTAAATTATTTTCTCAATTATGTACCTCATAATATTAATGTAATAATAAAAGTAAAAAAAATTAGTTTCTAACAGATTAACTGTAAATAAGGTTATTTTAAGATACGTAATCTAAATTACTTGTATATAATTTGGAAATCTTTTTTTAAAGGCTTCAAATATTATAAAATTTGCAAATTTTATTTATTAGTTTCAGACAGTGCAATGATTGAAGTTTAGAAGCAAGCTATCTTACAAGACCGACTTCAATAGAAGATGGTACTTATTTTTGGAACGAAGTTCTTTATCGCGTAATAAGACTTTTTCCGACACTTTTTGCTACAGTTACAGCCATGTATAAACTATATATGCACATCGCCGCACACGGCTCTCCCGCGCACCAAAAGACTCGATGGCTCTCTTCTCTTCGGCTTTTTTTAACTTTTTTTTTATATTTTTATAATAAATAATTAATGTCTAAGTCTATAATTAAAAAAGTATTATTAATAAAATAAGATTTATACAGTTCTTAAATTTTTATTTGTAATTAACTTCATTATCCCAGATCATTCAGTGTTTCATTTATCATTAATTTTATACATAATAAATATATTTTTCAATTGAACTGTATCAACTTGATATTTTATAATATAAATTATAACGACTGTGTAGCAAACGTCTACCAAAAAGCGAAAGGAACTTCGTTCCGACCGGTCCATAGACTCTTCATTTTTTTGTTTATGTTATGGGGCTTATTCGCCAATTGTGACTTGAATATTACAATTCATGTTTTAATAAATAAATTATCATCATCACAATGTTCAGTAAAAAAAAACTTTCTAAGGTATCGTTATAGGTACCTTTTTTTAAATAATTAATAACTACAGCGGCTAATGGCAATGAAATCATCCATTTGCGCAGGATATATTATAGTGCACAAGTATTGTGCGCAAACACAAGTGCACTCTTTATTACTGTAGATCTCATACTCCGGTGGGACGACAATTCGACAGGACTGGTAAAGTATCATGCGCTAAGCCAACCAACTGCTTTACGATAACGATAGAAAATCTGCAGCGTCGTCCCTTAGATTGGTCGATCCTCAGCTTTATCTCACACCAGTTATGTGGAGTAGGTACCGGAGGTTTAAAGGAAGGATTGAACTATAATATGTCCTAACTAGTGTCAGTGCGATTGACCGCCGTAGCCGAAATCGGTAAAGAGGATATTATTATTAAGTATAAAGTGTATGAACAAAAATAGAATAGTGCTGTACCGTTAGAATCATTCCTCTAGTAATATAAAAGTATAAGCCGCTCAATGCTGTTGTAGTGTATCGAATTTGTCGGATAAATCTTTGTACCTGCACAAAAGAACACAATTTATACTTAAAAAAGTGCTAAATAGAGAACATGTCTTTAATTACACGTTTGAATTTTAACAAAACTGTATTGGGCTTATCGTGCCAAAAAATCAAATAAGGCCTAATTCATATAATTATTAATTCATATTATATAATTGCACAGTTTAAGTGAATTCGACAAGTAAAAAGGAGGATCTTAAGGAGAATGTTAAAATGAAACCCATAAAGGTCAAATAATTACTTTAAAAGTACTTTTTTATGGTCTCGTAGCCAAAAGGCTTAAATAAATATGTTGGGACATTAACACACAGCACTATCTAGTTCCATGGGAAATTACGAGGCTTGTGTTATGTTTACCAGATAATTGATACACTACACATATATAACTGTTAAATACATACGTATTATAAATATAAACACCCATGATTGGAGTACAAACATTCTTGCTCATCACACAAATGAATTTCCCCAGCGGGATTCGAACCTGCGACCGCTGGCACAGTAAATAGGGTCACTACAAACCGAGCCAAACTTGTCGTCAAAAAACCCCATAAGGATTCCATTTTGTCATGTCCGTCTGAACTTCTGTCCGTATATCACTATCAATAGTTGCAGTTATAGGTTTTTAAAGTCGTAAATGTATCATATTACATAAAAAATAATTATTTAATATCTTTACTTACATCAATGGTATATTCCGATGGTAGTACATTTTGCAGGTATATTACAGGTCGACACGCTATAGTGTTGACGTTGGCAGCTAACAGGCAAGTGGTCATTGCTCTTACAAATAAGAATAAAAATGAATAAGAATAATAAATTATGTATTCTAGACCGCTATGTGTCCTAAAAAATGAATTCATACTAAAAATTATCGCTTATACATTCGTATCGAAACTTTTCAGTATACGGCAAAGGCAAGATTAGCAGAGTTTTTTTTTTAAGGTTTTAGAACTTGAACGTTGCATTTTGCTTAATGCATTAAATAACCAAATAATATCATCCAATACAATATAATATTACTAAAATTCTATATATTGATATTTTCTTTTTATAATTTCTGAATTAGTACTGCTCGCGGTATCATTTGCATTTTGAGAAAGATCTGGATAAAAAGTAGTTAGTAGCATACATTTGTTGAAATAATATAATAATAATCTGTTTAGCGGTTCAAGCGTAAAAAAGTGACAGACAGATTTTCTCTATAATTTTTCTTTAGTAGAATTTAGCTTTAATTTGGGTCTTACTACTTGCACGTTCAAAAAATCTGAATAAAAGGTAGCCTACATTTGTCTAAATAATACAATAAAAATCCCTGCTAAATTTTATCGAAATTTGTTCAGCGGTTCAAGCTTAAAAAAGTGACAGCCAAACAGACAAATTTATTTTCTCTTTTTTCTCTATAATTTTTCTTTAGTAGTATTTAAACCATTATTATCCAAGTAGAAAATGATGAAAAACATCATTCACTGCGCTAATACGCATTTGGACCGTATAAGCATGTTTCGAGCAGGATTCGAATCTCGTAATACCTGGGAAGAGATGAATAGCATCTATATTTATATACTATTCTTTATTGCACTTATAAGTAAAATACAGTGATTAAGAGACAATAATATTAGTTAGCAAAGGTGGACTTATCTCTAGAAGAGATCTCTTCCAGTCAACCTAATTGAGTAAGAGAGATAGTATTAAAAAGCAGGCTAGAGTGCAGTTACACAAATATAAATAATTAAATAAATAAAATATATATAAATATATAATAAAATATTATACATACTATATACCATAACATATATACATACTACTACATACACAAATACATATCTATATAATATACTACATAATAATAATAGTTAATATAATTGTGCATTAACTTGGGTGGAAGGTGCTGTTTTATTTTCTTTTTAAAGGCAGTTATGGAGGGACTTGATTGGATATCTTTGGGGAGTTTGTTCCAGAGCGAGCGCCATACACCGAAAAAGATTGTAAAGAGAACTTTGTGTTGCTCTTGGGTATGTCAAGCATCGCAGTGATGCAAGGCCGTCTGGAACGTGAGGAAGTAGGGAGAACTTGGAAGCGAGAACAAAGGTATGAAGGAGCATTGGGGTCATTAAGAATATTGAAGAGGAACGAAAGGATGTGCATATCACGGCGAAGTCGGATTGGGAGCCATTTAAGTTGAGCACGAAAGTTTGATATATGATCATGCTTACGCAAGCCAAAAATAAAACGAATAGCTAGATTTTGAAGACGCTCTAATTTGTTAAGTTGCTCCTCAGTCACATCCAAATAGCACACATCAGCGTAGTCGAGTATGGGGAGAAGAAGGGACTGAGCAAGCATAATCTTGGTTGCGAAGGGGAGGAAGAATTGGAGACGCTTGAGAGAGTGAAGAGTGTGATGCATTCGTTTGCTGACTTCGTTGACATGAGCCACCCAGGTCATGTTACAATCCATAATTAGACCTAAATTTTTTACTTTATTGCAGTAGGGGATGGGAACACCAGAAAACTGGACTGTAGGTGTTGAGGTCCAATCGATTTTACATCTCAGCCTACTACTGCCAAAAATTATGGATTGTGACTTGCAGGGATTCACAAGAAGGCCGAAAGACTCAGCCCACTTTTGGACCCGGACAAGATCCGAATTCAATGCATCAATAGCTTCATGCAACTCAGTCAGCTCACAGTGTCTATATATTTGTAAATCATCTGCATACAGATGGAAGGGAGAAGAAATGACTTTTGATATGTTATTAATAAACATTGAAAAAAGTAAGGGAGAAAGTACGCCGCCTTGAGGTACGCCAGCAGTAAGATCAAGCCAATCCGATGATGCATCGTTGGTCTTCACGCACTGCTGGCGTCCGAAGAGATAAGAGTGAAACCAGTCTATAACAGTAGTAGAAATGTTGACCGCACGAAGAGTTTCAATAAGGATGTCAAGGTCAACAGAGTTGAAAGCACTGCTAAAATCAAGTAAGACCATCACGGTGAGCTTGGTTTTATCCATAGCACCACGAATATCCTCCGTGATATTCAGCAGTGCACCAACTGTGCTGTGGGAGGTGCGGAAACCGGATTGATAGGGACATAAGAGGTTATTGTGGGATAGATAGGAGTAAAGTTGATATTTAAGTAAATTGTAGATATATTTTGTTATTCTTACTGTATAAGGTAAAACAATTGGACCACTATAAAAAAGAGATTCGTAAACAATGACAGAAGTATCATATAACACATATTGCTGTTCACTTCATTTACTAGTTCCACTAAATGGGAGTAGTAGACTCGAATTTCTTTCCAATTAATGATATTCTGGAAAAAAATACAATAATTTGTTTATGTATACTAATGTTATAAAGAGGCAGAGTTTGTTTGTTTGTTTGTTTGTTTGAACGCATTAATCTCAGGAACTACTAATCAGATTAGAAAAAATATTTTGCATTAGGAAGGCTATAGACTATATATCATACTACCGACTCACCCTCGTTTCGCTCGGGTTCGTCCCTATGTTGCATCCCAAAGCAAAATTAATTAATTTGGTTTTTTTTTTCGTGAGACCCTATTTTTTTTGTAAAAAAAAGTAGCCTAAGTTACTCCTTACATCACCTATCTGCCAGTGAAAGTCCCGTCAAAATCGGTCCAGCCATTTCAGAGATTAGCCGGAACAAACAGACAGACAAACTGACAGACAAAAATTGTAAAAAATGTTGTTTTGGTATATGTACCGTGTATACATTCACATGTATTTAGTAAAAAGCGGTTATTTTAATATTACAAACGGACACTCAAATTTTATTTATCTGTATAGATAATAGGTATATAAAGTCTATCTATTACATACTAACGTTAAAACGTGCCTAGGGACGAACCCGAGCGAAGCGAAGGTGAGTTGCTAGTAAACGATATCTCTGAGAAAAAAAATGTAGACAAAAGTTTTAATAAAGTTATTGGTACGTACTTACCTGCTTTTTCTGTCTTCCTATAACTTCATATAGATCTTTGAAATATGAAGTCAGATATATACTTATGCACATAGTCATCGCATCCGCAAAATTCCATAGAAATGTTGCTTGAAGGTTGACGAACTATTGAAAAGTTTGTTCAATCAGTCAGTCCAACCGTTTCACAGATTAGCCGGAACAGACAGACATAATAGACAGACAAAAGTTTAAAATATTGTGTTTTTTATAAGTTCCGTATATTATATATACATTTTGTAAACAGCTGTTTTTTTTACAATACAAACAGACACTTTAATTTTATTTATCTGTATAGACACCTTGACTTTGTTAGATCTGGGTAGAAAAAAATATTTTTTATTATTTATTTTCCATTGAATTATTAGCAATAATAACGTTTAATTTTAACTTTATTATCAGATACTATATGTAGTTTTAAAAAGCTTACATCCGAACATATTACATAATAATATTACGTCTGCTTATAAAAATAAGTTTATCCTATTTAGATCACAGCCCATGTGATTTTAAGCACTAACTTACCTCGTATATGATTGCTATCCAATTCCTGTAAGAAATGAATGAAAAAACGTAAGGCGCGTTTTTCCTAACGAAAATCTCTAAAAAATCCCAGAAGCCATGGACGTTATTCGTTTGTGAAGTTTCTAGATTTCTTTTACTTATTTCTAATCTTACTTTGAATACAACCGAAAGTATGTGTTCGACTGCAAAGAGAAAATAAATCATTAGTATTTAATTTGGTCTATTACTTTGGTAAGAATTAATTTTTACTGCACTCCAACTCAAACCTGTAAATGACATATTTCATTAAATTCGTGGTAAGTTTAGGAATTAGTAGATGGCACTATACGTCTCATATTAAAGTCTGATTTTTAATTCGACGGAATTCTGACATTTCAGAAGTGTTGTCAACTTTGAAACATTGTCACTAAAAACGGAAAGCATTTTAGCAAAATAAAAAAATAAACGTATCTTGAATTTAAGGTTTCAATTAGAAAAACTAAGACTAAAAAAATGATTGATAATTCTAAAATGGTAATTATTTTTTTTAATATCATATTATTGAAGTTACAATAATTATTATGGAAATTATTTTTCTATTACAGGGATCCCTGTCCAATAATCCATAGGTTGCAAGCCTTTTTTAGGAAAACCCCTTTGTTTGTAAAATCTTTGCTTCTTGTAAGAACATATTATTAAAGAAGAGGATAAAATGTGCCCTTTTAATGTTTTGATGGATAGTGTTAGTGATTCTTTTATAATCTACATTCGGATTATATGACGATGTTGACGACAATGATGATATACTCGTAAGAGATAATGATTTATAAATATTTTCATTTAAGAAATATCTTGTTTTACTCTGTTATTTTTTTTTTTTCATTTAACCATTAAACATTTATAGTTAGTGTGCATTGAATGCACAAAACAAAGACTATTTACAATGTCATACATATTATAGTTTAGTTGATCTAATTCTGTTTCATATATTTTGTTATTTTAAATTAAAAAATTCAAAGCAGAAAAGGTTTATGATATCTGAATTATCAAAGAATGACAGCTGTCATATTTCCGTGGAATTAAAAATCAGACTATAGGTACGTATGTATATGTATGTGTCACATAGGTAACAGTTGTAGTTCAGTGGCATCGCACTCGCTTTGTAAACCAAATGATGCAGATTCAAGGCCCGGGTCTCGGATATCTCAGATTTTTATGCGTGAATTTTTTTTAACATGACAAAGGAAAACTTTGTGAGGAAAACTGCATTTCTGAGAAATTTAGTTTTCGAAAGACGTGTAAGTCCGATAACTTGCTATCAGCGAGCGTGGTGGACTATGACCTGATCCCCCACGATTTAAAACCTGTGCCCAGCACTGAGGCGTTAAAAACATTACCGCCAACTTACGAATTCCAGATTATTACTGAGAATATATTTGACAGTACACAATTTTTTTTTACTCTACTGATATAAATACGAGGGTAAGTCACTAGATACATACATATATATATATATATATATATATATATATATATATATATATATATATATATATATATATATAAACTAGATGGTTCCAAATGTAGATACTTACAAAGTGCCAAAACCATTAGAAAACAAACAACACTGTTGGTTGTCTTGTAAATATCCTTCTTTGATCGTATATTCACTACACAGCTTTCAATATGACTAGCTCGGTTAATGAGCTTTGGCCAGTTCAAGGCTAATTTTAACAGACACATAGCCGACAACCAACTTGTCAAATAAAATAGAACATTTGCTGAAATGTTATTTTGTTATTAGAAATATATCTAAAATAATACTACATATTATTATTTAATATAAGTCCATTCTATACAAATATTTTATAAATACTAGATGGCGCTGAACATAGAAGTACAGATTATATAATACTATATTTTATTTTATTTTTTTTTATTTATTTATCATTTATTTCAGGCAATATCTACACAAAGATCTTAAATATGTAAACAGAGGCCCATAGCATATATACCTTAAAAACTAACATATATATATATATATATATATATATAATATATATATATATATATATATATATATATATATTTATAAACTATTTAACACGTAGCGTAGACATCGACGTGTGAGCTGTGTCAGCGGGGCTATATCAGAAGTGTAGGTTTCGAGCGGTTTATACCTGATTTATGTTACAAAATATTTTATTGAAATAGTTAAATGTAAAAATGTATGTAAATTGTTTAATAATTTCTTAGTGAAATGTACATTTAGCTAAATATACTTATAAGTTATATATTTTCTAGGATGTTGTCTTTTCCCCCTAACGTGCATTCACCATTTTGTGGTGGTGGTGGAGGTGGGAGGGGGGGGGGTCTCATTAGCGTGCTTCAGTTCAGCCGGGCGCGAAACCAAGAAACGCACAGCGAGGTGGCCTACTTTGCGGGCGGTGTACCATGCGGGTTGCTCCTGGCACTTCTCTGATAGCAGAGTGGATTGTGGAGCAACCTCATGGTTGTTGTGGTCTGTTTCGACAGATCTGCCGTCGAGGCGTCGTAGTTGAGTGCGTAGCGATCCTGCGACGCCCCATTAAGAGAGGGAGGTTTTATTGGACTTTAGGGGGTAGTACTGGTTTTTCTAACCAATGAGTCCCATATAATCACTTGTATATTTACAGGTGGTATGCGTAAATGCATTTCCTAACATTAAAAAAAAAAGGATATTGTCTTTAACTAACACATTATGTCTTGTGCTACTGAACGTAAATAAATTACTTCACTACTTCTGTGCCTAAAATAAAAATATAAAATGAAGCGCTTTTTAGTTCTGTTCTACACTGAAGAAGAAGCAAAACAGAATCAGCCAATCTTATTTAGACTAGCAATCTACGCGGGAGTTATTATTATACAATGTACACTCCTTCTTTCTCCAGTTTAATAGCCAGCATTGTGACTTGTGAAAGATCAAAGCAACTACGTCACGTACTTTCCATCAATTCTATAATTGTATGAATTCCACTAATATTAGCTATGTAATCCATTTATATATAAGTTTATATGTGTGTATGTGTGAGTTACTTCGTAACGCTGTAACGGGTCCACAGATTTGAATGATACATTATTTTTTATCAGCATAAAACGAGAGCGGAGTCGGGTGAAAATTAGTATTTGAATACACTTTTTAATTTGTACCTCAAAAACTTTTATTAAAACCCTGACATATACTATTAGGAAATTTATTCATACCTGTAATATAGAAACTTACTCAAATTATACAAAGTCAAGTCGTTGATGAAGAAGTGGTAGAGGGTTAAGAAAGTAAGTATGCTTTGACAGACCAGTGTTGCGACATGATATATAACATACAAGGATTTAATATTACACCTGAAATAAAATTCAGATTAGATATTTATATATTTTTTATACTCATAAGTAGGTATATATATATAATTCTCAGTATTCATAGCATAAGAATTTACATTATGCAATATTACGATGAAAATTTTCACAAACCGTTCAAAACGGAGCGATAGTATCTATCACAGATTAGTTTTATTCTCAGAAATAAAAAAAGGTTTTCGCTTAATAACTAAATCGATCAATTTTAATGGGTAACGGTAACAGTAATCGATTTTGGGTTCACATGTGAAAGTGGGTTTTACACACATGTTTTTCCTTGTAATTTTTGGTTAAAATGAGCATTTTTTTAGTTTTTTTAATTGTTTGCTGCTGTTTTATTAGCAATTTATAATTGTAACATAGACTGATATATTGAGCACAATATTATCGTGACTCTAGTATGACTATCGATATTACAGCTCATTGAATTCGATACTTTTACGATAGTATTTGTATGTAATGATGTTTTATAGTTATTATATTTTAATAATATAGTTTTTTTTTTATAAAAAAGTAATACTTTTAGCCAATGACAGAAATTGAGGTAGATTGAGAAAGGTATTAGACTGTGTGAAAGAGAACGTGCGTGAAAGGTGTGTGAGTGCTGATATGACGGCTGGTAGAGGGCAGTAAAAGAGACATGTTATATTGAACCCAGATAGTGTGGGATAAGAAGAAGAACAAGGACAAGAAGAAGAAGATAAATACCTTAAGCCAGTGCTAGTACTCTTGTTCAAGCCTTCCACAGGGAACATGCCTGCCCACCGACACAGGGTCATGCAGAAGCGAAGACATGCGTGTAACTCGCATTGTTTTATTAGGAAATTGTTTTGTTTTACTATAACGTTGGACGGAAGCTGTTAAAAACATTAACATGTAATATTTGCTGTTAGTATATTTTTTAGTATTATTTTTTTTTTATTCTTTATAACGCGCTAACACAGAGTGGATTAAATCTAGTGATAATGTAATATCAAATTGTTTTATTTCATTTGACGTACTCATTTCATTTACTATGACTCCTGCAGTAAGACTAGTTATCTATGCGGGATTTTATATATTGGTATAAGTACATATGTATGTGTGAGAACTCAAATGAACTCTATATTCCTTTCACTCTCATATTAATAAACTAGACAAAAATCAAGTGCACTGCTCTACATTGTAAGATTATTTGACACAGAAAAGTACCTGATCCAGGACTCGAACCCAGAAACTTATCATTTATACTTGTTTATGCCATATTATTTTATTAAAGTAGCTAAAAAGCTTAAAACGAGCTTGTGTCATTCAGTACGATTATATTCAAATTAATTAAATCATTATGGAAATATAAAGGTACCATGATGTAATACATTCTATAACTTTTACAATAAATATTATTAAAACGACTCCCACCTGCGTTTCAGAGGCCATCTCAATGACAAATAGCTGTTTAATCACAAAGTTATGCCTAAAACGTAAAAGGCGTTTTAAAAGTCGAAAAAAGTAAGTTATTTTTTTAATAAGAATTTATATTCGATAATTTATTCATGGGATATGTCACTTCGCCAGCTTTCATGGGGAAAGTATTTGTCAATGTGTCAAAGAAACATATTTTGAATATTTTTATGATTTCATAAATCATGTTTGTTGATTTGATTTATGGGACGATAGAGTTCGCTTAGTTTAAGTAACGTTGACGATTTATAAATAAAACAATATTTATTTTTTAATATTTTTATGATGCAATGTATGTATTCAGCCCTTTTTTTAACGTCCCACTGCTGGGCACGAAACTCCCTCACGGGTTCTCTCAGACATGCAGGTTTCCTCACGATGTTTTCCTTCACCGTAGAAAGTGGTAATCATTTTAGAAATGATCCACACGTGAAAATATCAGAGGTGCGAGACTCTGGAATTGAATCTGCTTCACTCAATTTCCCAAGCGAGCGCGTTACCTCTGGGCTACCACTGCCTTGATGCAATAGGATAATATAATTTAAATCTATTATATACAATAATTATACATATTAAACTTGATTATATCCCATAGAGCCACAAGTTACAGAGTCAGTCAAATCAAAAGAATGCAAGACACGTTGATCTCTACACATGTATTTTTCGCTTCCAATGAGGTAATCATTTGATCATCATGGTAATCAATGATCCTCAAACTTAATTGGATATTCTTTAATTATAATAAATATCTAGTTGACTTTGAAAAACCTTTTACCTCTTTCCCATACTATAAACCCATTATGACCTGAATTATTTTAGGAGCTTAGAATTGTAAGTTATTTTTGACCATTAAAAGTTAAAATGATTTATCAGTTTTGGAAAAAACAGTGGGTGCCGTACGGCACCGCTAGGCTCATTCGTAGGCTTTACATCCTTCTATTAGGTATGTATTAACTTATCATTAGCTGACAAATTTTACTGTCTATTGCTAAAATTATTTGATTTAAAGTAATGTAGGAATGAATAAATAAAATAAAATATTTATTTTATCAAATAATATAATATTAGTACTCCAAGTTTTGTAGTTTACATACGAACGTGAAACTGGTAATTGCACAATACACAGAGTCCTACATCACATTTGATACATTGCAGTCTTTTCTGAGTCTCTAAAAGTCTCTAAAACACATTTGCCGCGTAATTCGCTATTTTTCTTTTTAGATTTTTTCTTCTTTTTGTCGATGTAGGACGTCTTCTTCGAAATGATCTGAATCACTTGAAGTCTATCAAGTTGAATAGAGTAGGTTTGACTTTTGCGACTTTTGGACTACCTCTTCTGCGGCATTAAGAAGAGCGACCTCGTGAAGAACGCAAACCACCAGACAGCGTACGATACGACCCAGCTAGAGGTTATAGATTTGGTACGACCCGTGTATTTTTGCGACTAGCGGATCGTGTCCAACGTGGTGACAATGACATGGACGCGAACACCACTTTGCACCCAGCATTGAGTTAATGATCTGTGAGGTTGTTTATTAGATCACCATCACCACCCTCTTCTTCGTCGCCCAAATCTTGATCAGGTCAGAGCCGATTGCCGTTTCTGGAGGTTCAATAAAAAGCACAGATGCTTTATATTGAACCTCCAGAAACGGCCGTTCAAGCTCCTCATCTTTTTCTAGTAGGGCTAGTGCCTCGTGTAATGAACAAATCCCCTATCAAGAGAAATAAATACTATTACACATGAAAAAATCAAAAATAAATATTGCTACACGTAATTTGAGAAGACATCTTATCGGCCTAGAGGTGCCATGCGGCACCCGTAACTTTTCACGTGTGGTAAACAAAATACGCAAACAAAACTGAATAAAAGAACATTACACTCTAGTCAAACAAATATATACAAATTAAACAAAATGCATTTCAATGATATATTACACAATATAAATAAATTATTAGATACTTACTAGGAAGGTAAATCCATTTTTGCCAATAATTTCACAACACTGATTTATTGCCGGTCGTGTAGGTCTCAGCAAGTGCCTCAATTGAAATAAAGTATTAAAACGGTTAGCTATCTTGCTTAAGCATCACATCGATAGCCAATCACCTGGCTTTACTGTTTGAGACGTGAGTATGGCGTGAAAATATGAAGGGCTAGAATTGGGTGCCAAATGGCACCGCTAGGTTATAATGGGTTAAGCTTTTCTGTTCGACATTCTTTCCTTACTCCTCATATCAATGTTCCCTAACGTTTTTCTTAATTTTACTAATATATATTCATTAAAACCTACCTACATATATCTTCGGTACAACCTTTTGTTTGAGTTATTTGTGTTGGTATAGATAAGACAATGTACCAATTAGACGCTGGATTTCAAAATGAAGTAAAACAAATATATAACTTGAACTCCCCCTTCTATACACCATGAAATAAGGGCTCTATTTTATTATCCAACATAAAATTCAAAAAAAACAATAAAATAAAATTCCCAGAAAAATACACACGTGTATGTGCAGCATACAGATACTGTAATCTCCCTTAAACTCTTCAGAAAAAATAAGATTTCTTATTTTAATATCGTTCTATTTCTCTTTCCAAGATACTATTCAGACTAGATACGATAAAATCTTACACAGCATCCCAATAACTTGACTCAAACGAATTTAACATCCTAGTAACTGTCAGGTTGATTACAGGCCTTTGAAAGTCACCTACGTGTTTTTCACAAAGAATAATACGACGGTCTTCATATTCAAAGGCGTTTCTGATGAGAATTTCTAGACTTTTAGCATTTTAAATCATTTTTTATGTATAAAATTGTAAAATCAAAAAGTATGACCCCTCAAGGAGCGCGTACACGCCGGCGTGTACGATAACAATTGAATTCTCGGAAATTCGTACGGATTTCTTAGAAATTATCCTGGAGAGACTACCTTTTTAATTTAAATTTGAATTTCGAATTGCTCAAGGCTTAAAATTAAAAGGAAAACTACCAAAAAAGCTGCCAATGGAAAAAAAGCATTACCATAAAACTTTTGAATACTTTTTTGACCATACAAAAATATGTGTTGAAATTACTAAGTTATAAAAGAAGGAAAGCAAAAATCATACTCAATAAATATTTTCTTTGTAAAAATTCTATACTTCTTTCAATTAAAAATTAATTGTGCAACTTAAAATGTTTTAATCTTTATTCAAAGTTAAAAGTTATAAATTAACCGATTTCCAAAAGGACTTTATATGTTTAGTACTTTCTTGTACTTTCTTGTTTTTTTAAACATGTTTTGAAGTGAAACTTCTTTAGAATCGTTGTGATTTGAAACTTGATAAAATGGAAATGCGACACGAGAAAGAGGTAATCCGGTTAGAGAATGAAATAGAACATTACACAGGAAGTAAAAAATAATACTGAATAATATGTTATGTAATATATATGAAATAGAATGTAAAAAACTTTCAAACTTGGGAAAAAAAAACTAAACTTATCTAATATATAAAATTCTCGTGTCACAGTTTTCGTTGCCATACTCCTCCGAAACGGCTTGACCGATTCTGATGAAATTTTTTGTGCTTATCCGGTATCTGTGAGAATCGGCCAACATCTATTTTTCATCCCCCTAAATGTTAGGGGGAGTCCACCCCTAAATTTTTTTTTATTTTTTAGAATTATTTATATGGCAAAACAACGTTTGCCGGGTCAGCTAGTTACTTATAAAAATGAATATTTCTTACTGTGGAATGGTTGTGCATAAATGAAATAAAAGCTATTATGATTGAATGATTGATTATTGCCATGGTAACCGTTGTTATTGTCTGACAAATATATAATATTATATTCTTTCCGCACATGATATTCTATAAATATATGATTGGAATATGCCTAAAATGCCTTCTTTAATTATTGATTTGTTTTAATTTAATTGCGATATTTGCCAAAGAAGTTTTACTTCAAGGTTGCACGCACCCACTTTTTCTAATTATATCCCTCAAAAGGTCCTCTACCGTAGATATGCATACAATAAAAACATGTTTGTAGAGTGCTCGAAAAAGCTGGTTGAATAAGACGAAGATACGCACAAATTGTCTAAGCTATTTATCCTTAAAGCATTTTACAACGCTATACGACAGACACAATTCGCTGAAATTCGCTTGAATTTAAATATCTTATTTACTTTAAACATAATATTAAAGGAAAATGTACTGCTAGTAGGTATCTACTGCTAGCGAACAATCGCTTACAACTCATTTAGTATGTATCTGACTTGCCAAAACAACTTTAATGAAAACATGTCATGATGATTTCACTATTTTAACACCCTTTACTCCATTGATAGGCTTTTTAAAGAAAATGCTACCGTAATTTTATGTTGTTAAGTTTGAAATTCAATAGACAAAATTGAAGCTTACGTCGTTTTGTGACGTCAGCTTCAATGTAAACAGTTGGCAGTTCCTTACCTAAGAAGAAGGAATATGAAAATGATTTCAAAGCTTTTTTATACTGAAAATATTATAGCAAAATTGAACTCTGTATTAAGCTCGTTTTAACGACCGGGGAATCAGGTTATAATCCACTACTGGCCAAGTGCGATTTGGCAAACTTCACATGGCTTTCAACATCTTGCAAAATTCTCTAAGAAGTGCAAGGTTCCTACGATGTTTTCCTTCTTCGTTTTATTTTTAATGTAGGGACACGCATTTACGCATACCACCACATAAACATACAGGTGGTGATGTGGAACTCACTGACTAAAAAAGCCAGTACTACCCACTAAAACCCAACAAGACCTCCCCCTCAACCACGACGCCCCGACGGTAGGTCTGCCGAAGCAGACCACAACCATGGGGTTGCTCCAACAGTCCATTTTGCTATCAGAGAAGTACCAGGAGCAACCCACATGATACAACACCCACCGAAGTGGGCCACCTCTCAGTGCACTTCTTGGCTTCGCGCCCGGCTGAGCTGCCGGACACCAATGATATTTTCCTTCTCCGTGAGGCAAGTAGTAATCATATTAAAAATTATTCGCACATGAGAATATCAGAGGTGCGACACTGGTTTGCCCAAGCAAACACCTGATCACTGGGCAAGCAATCCTAAAAATGAAACGCTCTTGATTAAAAGTAGCAAACGTTGTAGCGTTTCTTGACAGGTACCACTAAATTGATATTAATAATTCTTTAACTAACAGAAAGCTGTTTTATCCGAGCGGTCTATAGATTACAAATTATATTTTTACTGTGTTTTTCCGTACACTGAGATACGGTTGTTTAAGAGAGAAAGAATTTGAATAGTTCAAGAAAAAGGTTTGTATACCATATACCTAATATTTAACTTTCATATTTTATAAGATACTAGTGACTTACCCTCGCTTCGCTAAGATGCGTCCCTAGATATATTTTAGATAGATAATTATTGCGAGTGTACCTACCTTAGGCGAAAGAATTATGCTATTTCAGATTTTTTGTAGGCCCTATCTACAATTTTCTAGCACATTTTCGCAGTGTTTTTCCGTGGGAATAAAAGATTTTTCTCTAGTGAAAGATATCCTAAATGTTGACTCGAATAATAAGTTATCACTACACAAAATTTAGTTAAAATCGGTTCAGTACTTTTTGCGTAAAACGCGCACATAGGTTTCGCTAAGTTACTATTTTATTATATGTATGGATATGTATGGATAATATTTGTTTATAAAATATTTTTTTTTTATATTTATTTTTGTTTATATTATATAAGGTGTTAATTATATTAAAAATAAACTCAAGTCGTGATTACGCCGAAATATCTGGGATCATATGTTACAAGGACAACTTGTATTTTTGGCAAATCAAATACCACGAATTCGCTATGAAAATTCATACTACTGAAAAAACTACGAATAAAACGCAGCTTTTTTTATATACCATATATTTTTATAAAATAATAATATAATACTGAAAACATTTATGAATTATTTCTTCCTTTAAACAGATTATGTTGAAAAGTACAATGAAATTGTTTCCGTAAATTAAAATACAAAGCGTCTGTAGCCTCTTTAACAATTTTACAAGAACCCAAAATATAAAACCTCAAAGAAAATTTAAGGTATAGGGAAAATATTAAGGTAAAGTCACAAGAACTAGGCTAGTAACGAAATTAATATTTGTTTTATTCTATGGTATTTTACACCATAGATTATACATATACGATGTACTGTAAATAAATATACAATTCAGTTATTTTGAACGGAAGTTCAAAATCTATGATTTCCTAAAATGCCACTTCTACTTCTAAACAACACACCTTGAAAATACTCAGGTGGTAGATTTTAATTCAATTGTGTGGAAGATAAATGGGTTTTGTCTCGACGTACGTGTAAGTTCTTTATACATTTCATCGTATTTAAACGTTATATATAAATGAAGAGTATTTACGGTAGAGTATATTCTATTATCCATATGCTAATATTAAAAAAGTGAAAGTGTGTTTGTATGCTTGTCCTTTTTTCACGTCGAAACAGATTGACGGATTGGCGTGATTTTTTGTCTGGAAATAGTTGGAGGGCTGGAGAGTGGCATAGGCTACTTTTTACCGAGAGAGTATATATATTTCATTCCCACGGGAAAAAACACGTTATAATACAACCCAAAAAAAATATATGATCAGAATTACTTGAAACTTGGCATTAATGCTCTTCAATACAATTAAATAAATACGTATTTTAGCATTTTTTGAAATTCATCCCATAAGGGGGTAAAATAGGGGATGAGTGTTAGTGCGAGCGAAGCCGCGGGTTCTGCTAGTATATATTATAAATGTGAAAGTTACTCTGTCTGTTACTTTCATGCTTAGACTGCTGAACAGGTTTCTATAAAATTTTGTAAGGTCATAAATTGCATCCTGGGGACGTATATACGCTACCTTTGATCCCTTTCCCACTTACCACGCGAGCGAAGCCGCGGGCAAATTTAGTATAAAATAATGAAAATTCTTTTATTAAACTAGTGTTTTTACCTGGATCTTGGACCATAAACCCTAACTCCGCCCTTCCTCTATTTTGCATACACTATATTGTGCAACATAATAATGACCTAGTTCTATACAATTAACACTATATATTATGATTTATTTCTAAATTTTTATTGAAGTAAAACTTCTTTACGCACGCTTGACTTGGGGGGTAAGCTGGTGAATGCGTTACGAAAAAATGTACGTACGTTTGTTGCCATGATAACCGTTGTTATTGTGTGACAAATGATATATAACATTATATTCTTTCCGTAAATGATATTCTATAAATATATGATTGTAATATGCCTATTATGCGTTATTTTTAGTATCTCACCTCATCCTAATTATCATATTATAATTATTTAAAACATAAATTGAATTTCATAAAGAGTACCGATAACCAACAGAAGTTTTACTTCTTGCGCGTGTACACATTCATACTTACACTTTCATTCATACACGCACTCTTTAATTTTTTTATTTTTATAATAAGCTTTATAAAAAAGCTCTTAAAAATGGAGCTTTATGTCAAACAAAGCAACATTATCCATCGAACATTTAAAAACCATTAGCACTTGCTCATAATAAAAAGCTTCAGTGGGCTTTATTTATGAAGGAATTAATATGCGGCGGTAAAAAAAACATCATTTATCAACGAAACTCACAATATCTTCCTTACATTTTAGATTACAATTTAAGGTGACGTTATAGGGTACCGTAAATTATTTAAATAAAAAGAAACCGTAAAAAATAGATTATTCTAGAGTTTATTTAACTAATCTTTGGTGTTTGTTTCATTTATTTATTATTTTTTTCTTTATAATAGAAATAAGAATGTGAAATATAATAAATAAATAAATCTATATTAATATTATAAAGAGGTATAGTTTGTTAGTTTGTGATGTTGTGAATTTGTGACGTTGTAGGGGGTAATCTCTGGATCTACAGAACCGATTTAGATGAAAATTGGTAAGAAGATAGTTTGAGACAATGGAAAGGACAAAGGATACTTTTTATTCCGAAAATCATCCCTTAAAGGGGTGAAAATGGGGGTGAAAGTTTGTATTGGGAAGCAAGCTAGGGACGAACCCGAGCGAAGCGAGGGTGAGTCGCTAGTAATAAATATAAGTATATTGGGACATTAACACAGCACCATCTAGTTCCGTGGTAATCTACAAGGTTGTGTATGTAGGCTGGCTGTATATCAGATAGTTGATAGAATACTCATATATAACTTTAAATATTATACATATCATAAATACATAAACTTTTTATTATTGTCTAAAACGAACTTTAGTTTCCGAATCCAAAATCCATGTATGTTATTATGTAGTAAAACGGGGTATTTACCATGTTTAGTACTTATTTTTGAGAGTTTCCCATAATTCAGCACTGTTACAAGCACCATGGTTATAGGTATACCCGTCTTACAACATAATAATACTACCCGTAACCATATGTACCTATACTTATATAAGTTTAAAAACTTATATACGTGACTTTTATTTTGTTTCTTTGAGTTGATGTTTATTTTGTCCCTCCCGTATGAAATTTTGGATTATTTTAAGTAAAATACGAGTGTATTTATTTGCAAATTCATTATAGTTATATGAAAAAGAGATTTACTTTGCGTATTCATACACAAAGATAGCCAAGAACGGAATGCATATTTGACCATGTCATGTGAATATAACTCAGTATCGTTGCAGCTTAGAAAAATATTTTGAATAGACAAAGATAATTCTAAGAATGTATTACATCTATTGTCTAAGAGAAAGTCCGTCAAAAAAAACAAGGAAAAATGCCTGTATTTCATAAAAAAATAACTAAACTATCTCTTCGGATTTTTTCGCTAGTTATTTTGATTTTGGTTCCCGACGTTTCGAATACTTTACAGCAATCATGGTCACGGAAAAGGCTATGGTGTTAGATGTTTCTAAAGCACTATATACTCGTAGTTGTTACAGACAGCCTACCCACAAAATAACAAAATAAATTCAAAAAATTGAAAATTGACACCAAAGTACCTTACAATATTTATTATTTCTAATTTTAAACATTTTTATAATTTATTTCATTTTAGCACGAAAAAATCTGAAAAGATAGTTTAATTTAAAATGTCAAATATTCGCGTAAATCTAAGAAAGTATTATAATAAAATAACTTTTCAAACTGATAAAGCAACAAAGCTAATAACTCTATATATGTAGTTTCTAATTCATCGTCCAATAACAATACTAAGCGTTGGCCAATCAGTTTTAAATGACCCTATTATTTTGCAGAGTGGACATCATAATAGCTTTTGTATTGAGAGGATATAGAACTATTGATGGGATATTTGAACAACAATATTGATAAAATAATTTATTTAATCTTTTTTTTTAGATATATAAAAATGATAGGCTACATTGTTATAAGTAACAGTTAAAAAAATGGATTACATCAATATTCATAAAATTGGACGACTGAAGCACGTCGCATGTAAATGTAAGGAAAATTGATTATTTTACTAACCTTTTTAAACTAGCGACTCACCCTCACTCCTCTCAGGTTTGTCCCTAGTTACGTTTTAACGTTTAGTATAGATTTCTCAGAGATGAGATATTTGCCCGGAGTAAAACGTATCCGTTATGTTGACCCGGATAACCAGCTATCGTCATACCAAATTTTATAAAAATCAGAAAAAGAATAGATAAAAGATTTTGACGGAACATTCACTGGCAGATAGAGGAACTTAGGCTACTTTTATTTTAGAAAAAGAATAAGGGTTCCGCTCTAAAAAAAGTAACTAGAGATGCACACGAGCGAAACGAGGATAAGTCGCTAGTTAATAATAATATTTATCATTAACAGTTCCAGTAAAAACTAAAAAGAATACATTTTCTTCGGAAAATCATTATAAGAGTAGTTATGTAACATTTCAAGCAGCCATGAAGCTCACTGTTTTAATGGGCCAGTTCTTTGGCCTAAATCCAGTTCTTGGGGTTACTGATAAAGACACATCGAAACTTAGGTCAGTATATGAATGTATTTAAAAATCTATAATATAAATTATTGTAATACCGTTGAATTTCTTGCCGGCTCTTCTCAGCAGAACTGCTTTCCGAGCCGGTGGTAGTTTCCTCACGGATTGACTACACAGATTGACGATTCCAAAGCACTTGTAATAAGTCTAATTGAATAAAGTTTATTTCATTTCATTTCAATAGATAGATACTTTTTTAACGGTTTTATTTAGCTTACCCTGTTTGTTTGGGTCAAATTTAGTAATTGGAATTTTAACCCTTTTCTGTTGAAAAATTGATATTTGGTATACACCTTTAGTTTTGATGACAATACAATTGAATATACTCATTGTAAATTCAAGATGGCCGACGCCACAAAATGGCGGATTACATATTTTTTCACAACGCCCTCAATATGGGTATCAAATGAAACGTAGAACACAGTGCATAACGGATCAAAGAGCTTACACAGTTTAAAATAGAAAAAAAAAACTAAAAACTTGAAAATATAATAGATAAATAAACCTGTTAAACTTAAATAAAAAGTCTATTTTTTTAACTCTTGCCTTATTTTTTAGATTCAGATATTTCTCCGGACGCTGTATTTACACGTATTTATCAATATTTGGTCAGTGTGTTTTTTTAAATGGATTATTCTTATTAAAATATTTCAAGGATTCCGGAAATTCATTCACATCTAATAGTAAGAAAATGTTATACCTAAATATTTTTTTGTGATTTTTTTTATTTATTAATATCTAACAATTTAGTTTTCCTCTGCTCATTTAAGATCCATGCTAATATTATAAATGCGAAAGTAACTCTGTCTGTCTGTCTGTCTCCTTTTCACGCTTAATCCGTAGAACCAATCAAGACGAAATATGGTATGGAGATAGTTTAAAACCCTGGGAAGAACATAGGAAATCATTCCTTAAGAGGGTGAAGGGGGTGGAACTTTGTATAGGGAATCAATAATTTCTCAAGGGATATAAAACTCATCATACCTATGTATATATATAGTATATGTATTCCATACTAACCTTCATAAGGTACATATCTAGGGACGAACCCAAGCGAAGCGAGGGTGAGTCGCTAGTATAGTAGGTTTGATGTAAAAGTCCTAATTGATTAATGAAATGTCTACAGAAAAGCTCTAAGTTGTAATAAGCACGACGTAGAATGATTGTTTATTGAACATTACATATTAATACATTAAATTCTATAAATCATTTTTAATACTACTTTTATTTTTTACAGCTTCGTTAGTTTTCTACATTACAAATACAGTAACTACAATTCTATTCTTGAGAATAGCCACACAGTGGCCAAAACTTTGTCAACACATATCTGAAACTGAAGCAGCAGATCCCTTCATGGATTCAACACTTATAAAAAAATGTTCCATCTCTTGCCTTGTGATTATGTTTTTGGCGATAGGTAATGTGATTTATTTTATGGATATAGAAAATTATTCGCTACATTATTTTTATAGAACATCGTTATAAGGAATTTCTGAAAAACAGGTAGTAGAAATCATTTCCTATTAAGAAAACAGTTTTTAGAAATGCTTCATACGTCTAAAACTTTTAACGCACAAAATAAAGGTTATCTGATATAAAATTATTAAGAAAATGAAGAAAAAGCCAATGAAAGGGATAAAAGGTTGATTAATCTGACCTTTGGCTTCCTTCTACACCGAATAAAATGTAAAAGTCCAGATATTGATTCTGAGTATATTTTATTAGTAGTACTTCCGCTTATGAACCTTGTTTATGCTCATAAACGCTAGCAAGGTTCTGCTTCATTGATTTAATTTTTTTAACAATACAATATCTATACATATTATAAAATTCTAACTAAGCCAAATCTGTGTACATTAAATATTTTTTGGAAAATCTTATTGAAATAGACATTACTGTCAATATAGAGGACAAATCTATAGTTTTTAGAATTTTCGTCTGTTCGTCTGCCTGTCTGTCTGTCTGTTACCGCATCACAGAAAAACCACTGGAGGGATTTTGATGAAATTTGGTATGATGATAGCTGGTTATCCGGGTCAACATATAGGATACTTTTTATTGTGGGAAAATATCTAATCTCTGAGAACGTTAAAACGTACATATGTAGAGACGAACCCGAGCGGAGCAAGGGTGAGTCGCTAGTGTATGAATATTTGTATGAACCGAAATATATTTTTACCATAATTTCATTTTTTTATAGTTGAACATGGTTTAGCAGAACTTTCGGGATTCGTGATGGCAGCAGATTGCAATCCAGATAAAATTTACGAAACATTCATTATGCATAGCTTTCCTTGGATTAGTCAACAGTTAAGCTACAGTTTCATCCTTGGAGCACTTACTCAGGTAAAAAAAAACGATTTAAAATCAATCGAGTTTTTCTGGTGAAGTTCACACCGCTCAACGGTCTTCTTCAATATCTTGTGTTCGTAAAACATGGGTTAATAAATGGACATTATACTAATAAATTATATGACCAATATTTATGTATTAAATTACGTTGTGTATTATTTGTCCCAAAGCGGACTTGATCCTGTAACCTCTAGAGACAGATACTCAGACTACTACATAACTGCTAACGCTACGCTATAAGCTACGAGTTTGTTTCTCACATATTTTCATGATTAAGAAATTTTCTAACAGAAAGCACGCTTTTCCTTTGTAACTAACAGCCAAAAGAAATCAAAGTTAAAACTTTTTATTCAGCAAAAAAATTTTTACTATCTCGTTAAACGATTTAATCAAACTAATCTATTTTAAATAAAATTATCTTTTTCGGATTTTTTCGCAGATTAATTTTTAATTTTGGTTCCCGACGTTTCGAATGCTTTACAGCAATCATGGTCACGGGACTCAGTCTCTCCCGTGATATCCGAAAAGATAGTTTTATCTAGAATGTCAAATATTCGCGTAAATCTAAGAAAGTTTCTAATCTATACTTGTGGTAAGTGAATGAAATGTTTGAAAATATGTGATGATTATATTTTGTATTATATTTTTCTTCCAGTTTTTTAACATTCAATGCACATTCAACTGGAACTTTGCTGATGTGTTTGTTATTTGCATCAGCTTTTACTTGACTTCGAGGCTAGAACAAATAAACAGAAGGATAATTGCTGTGAAAGGAAAAGTAAATATATATAAATTAATACGTTTTCCTAATTAATTTCTGAATTTAATAATGTTTTTTGACTGATTTCGGCCATGGTGGCTAATCTCATTTAGATTAGCCATCTGAGGGAGAAATTCAACTTCAACGACAATTCCACACGACCGGTGAGAGATCAGGCACAGTACCGACAGCTTTACGTGCTCTCAAGGCAAGAGGGTAATAAGAATTTAACTAAACTTGGCCCGAGACGGGACTCGAACCCAGGACCCCCGAATTCGTGTGCAGGCCGTACATTATATTCACTAGATCTCCGAAGCAGTTTAATTAAATAATAACCATTCAACTTGATTTCTAAATTAAAAAAAAAATCATATATTCATTAAAAATATCTTTGACACATTAAAAAAATATGGAAACCTTTTATTTTATCTTTTTCAAGATTAAAATAATATTTTAATTTTTAACTTTAAATAATATTTGTTTTTTTTTTTTATATTAAGACAAATAAATTATA
Source organism: Fabriciana adippe (assembly GCA_905404265.1). Classification (NCBI taxonomy): domain Eukaryota; kingdom Metazoa; phylum Arthropoda; class Insecta; order Lepidoptera; family Nymphalidae; genus Fabriciana; species Fabriciana adippe. The sequence continues at coordinate 13,812,739 of FR989984.1, read as the reverse complement.
TCTATTAAACTTAAAAATAATGGTTTTTTTTAACTTAGTATTGGCATTTTCTAAAGAAAAAAATTAAAATATATTTTAGTCGGTACCAGCTTTAGTTTGGCGGTCACTAAGGGAAGATTACCATAGAGCAACAAATCTCGTCAGACGAGTGGATGAAGTGATTGGCAGCATCATATTTATCTCCTTCGCAAACAATTTATTTTTTATCTGTCTGCAACTTTTGCATACTCTAGCGTGAGTAACTAACAATAATATTATAATAAATAATTTACAATAATTTTAAGTAATAATATAAATCTATACATATAATAAAATTCAGAGTGGAATCTGTACATTAAGTATTTTTTGGAAAACCTCATTGAAATAATCATTATTACCGATACAGAGGCCTAATATATAGTTTTTAAAAATTTTGTGTCTGTCTGAGAAAGCATCACAAGAAAACCACTGGACAGATTTTGATGAAATTTGTTATGATGATAGCTGGTTATCCGGGTCAACGTATAAGAAACTTAATAAAGGAAATTAGGAGTTTGTTGGAAATTTTAAAAATTGTCGGAGCTTATATGATTTCTTTATTCGAATAAATCATTATAGTCCTTTCAAAGCCACTACGTTTATATTTTTCTAAGTGAATCATATCAAAATATTTTTTTTTATTTTTCTCGAAAAGGTCAGACGAACTTAAACGATAATATATTGAAAGATAAAAGAAATATGGCTCCCAAAACAAAGAGACACTTAATTTTTTTACATTTATTTGTATATAGAGTAAGAAAAAAAAAACAATTTTATTATTTTTCTAATTATCAGTCACTACGTTATCTTCTAGATTTTTTTATATCAGATAATCTATTTAGATTTTTTGTATAATTTTTGCTATATTTTTAGGGCTTTGATTTATTTAATACTAATCTTTAACCTAAAATAGATACCTAAATACACATCAAAAATTATTTCCATTTAAAACGTCAAGTAAGAAAATATTGACAACCCAGTTTTTCATAATTCTACAAATCCACAAAAAAATAAGACATTCGTATGATAAGTAATAAATTATTTTGTACATTTCTTCAGAGATGGAATCAAAGCTATTCCAGGTTGTCATTTTCCAGATAAAAGGTAAGAATTAAATAAATTAATAGTAAAAAAAAAACTTTTTTAAAAACAAGCTTTTATTTAAATGCTCTAAAAAGAAGAAAATAAACTTTAAATTAAATCAAACGCCACAGTATATTACTTTAAACAATTTATATAATATAAAAGCTTGTTGTGAGATTTACCTATTTAGAATATTATATTCTTGTTTATTTACACAGGAATGTTTTTTTTTACTATTAATTTATATTTTATTCGTATTCTTCTCAGCAAACCCTTTAATTTGATATCCATGTCATGGGGATGCATAAAAAAACATAATCCGCCATCTTTGGGAGTCCGCCATATTGGTTTTAGAATGACGTTTTGTCAAATTTAAGTTGCGAGATTTGATTACAGACGGACAAACAGACACCGGGACAAGTGAAACTAAATAAAAATATGTAATGATTTTTAATCCCCGACGCAAAAACAACATAAGTTTGACGTGTCTGTGTGTGTGTATGTGTCTGCCTGTGGCATTGTAGCTCCCGAACGGATGAACCGATTTTGATTTTGTTTTTTTTTTTTGTTTGAAAGGTGAATAAGACGGGAGTGTTCTTAGCTATTTTTGATAAAAATCGGTCCAAGACGGTCGGGGATTTTTAAAATTTTTTATTTATCACTTGTTGACGTCACTTTACTCATCGTTTTTCGCTTATCTAGCCCTTTCATTTGAAACCCATGTCATAGGGGTTAATGTGAAAATTTTAAATCGCCATTTTGCGATGGCCGCCATATTAGATTTAGAATGACGTCACGTTGTTTATTATGCTTCGCTCATCAAGCCCTTTCATTTGATATCCATATCATTAGGATCGCTATGGAAATGATAATTCGCCATTTTGTAACTTCCGCTGTATTCGATTAAAAATGGCGGCTTTTAGATAATCGTGCACTGTCGGAAAAAAAAAATTGGTAAGCCAAATTTTAGCTCAATTGGACACTGGGAAGTGGGTCAAATTTATAAGAATCCATCACACAGACCCCGACGGATGAAACTAAATAAAGCTTGTAAAAAGTCTTTCTTTTTCTTTATTTTAGATTTAAATCTTAATTATTACGCTAACATTATTGCCTATAGATATTCATTTAATATTTATTTATTCAGCTTTTTAACAAAATAATTTATTTGTTAACCAAAATAACTATAATTTGCTATTTTTCATCAATTATTAAAACCAAACAACAGAGTAAATAAATATATCTGACTGCCAATTAGCTATTTTCCAAATTTAAATTTTTAAATTCAACAAATTTTACACGTGAATTTATTGTACATTATTGGTATTTCAGGCCACTTAGAGGGTATGAACAGCCAGCATATTTCACATATTCGCTTATATTCCTCATTGTCAGATCTTTGGCAGTTTGCCTTATAGCGTCTGGAGTGCATACAGCAAGTCGCACACCGGTATACACTTTATATGAAGTTCCATCATCAGTTTATTGCATTGAGGTACCCATCTTACTACATTTTTTTATTAAGACTAGTTCACCTTGGCTTTATCCATATATTTCCTGCGACCTTATTCGCAGAGATAGTATATATATATATGTATTGACGACACGTTTGGCTCAGTTTGTAGTGACCCTACTTGCTGTGCCAGCGGTCGCGGGTTCGAATCCCGCTGGGGGGATTCCTTTGTGTGATAAGCACGAATGTTTGTACTCCAGTCGTGGGTATTTATATTTATAATATGTATGTATTTAAAGTTATATATGTGTAGTGTATCAACTATATGGTATCCATAACACAAGCCTCGTAGCTTATCATGGAACTAGATGGTGCTGTGTGTTAATGTCCCAACATATTTATTTTTATTTATATAAAGAATTATAAGCTCGACAATACATAAATAATAGATAACTTATTTATATTATATGTTTTTTTACCAATTTCTAAAAATGATAGTGTTTTGCAGGTATTTTATTATTATCTACGTAGAACATAATGTTTGTAACTAACGATATAATCAAGTTTGGAAGTTGAATCTAACTTCTAATTATTGTTGTATCTATTTGAAACTTTGTTTTTGAAATCCAGATGACAGTACAATAATTTGGTATCATCCAACTAAAATGATAATGGAGTTAGGAGGCGGATAGTGGAAGTGGCAGTAGGAAACTTTTCAAACTACTACTAGAACTTTTGAATTGAAATTCATTTGAGTCGTTTTAATGAATCGGTACCACATAAAAGTTTGTCCACAGCATGTTTGATAAATTTCTATACGTATTTCTTTTATAATCGCAGGTGCAAAGGTTCATCGAGCAGATCCATGGAGAAACTGTTGCATTAAGTGGCCTACAATTCTTCAAAGTTAAGCGCGGAATGGTTTTGGCTGTAAGAATTTTCATATCTGTTGTTTATCTATACTAATATTATAAAGCTGAAGAGTTTTGTTTTGTTTGTTTTATTGTAAAAATTTAAATTTTGTGAACTCACTGAAAATGTAAAAAAATATTATAAAAAAGCAGTCATGAGGACTGCCGATAGAAGTGAAAACTTAAAACTATAAACAAACAGTTGTTATTTTTGGATATTCATATTAATTGTTTGATTTTAAATTAAAATGTGTAAATTAAAACTGTTTACATTTATCTGGTTTTGACATCTATCGGCACTGAGTGTTAGCGTTAACACGTCACGTGACCATGTCGATGACGACTTACATGAATTTACTCCCCATCCAAACCTGCCTATAGAAATTTTCACTTCAAAAAAGGATCTGTGAGGACTCGTACCCGAGATGCTTGTGATTGCAATAGATACCTTAACCACTATGCCAATTAGTTTATATAACAAGTCATTATAAAAGCTTTAATTTTTTTACATAGCATAAAATTTTAACAGTTCCAATATATTTTCTCGTATTTCAGATAGCCGGAACTATTGTGACATATGAACTTGTTCTACTTCAGTTCGCTGGCGTCACGCCCACTGTAACACCTCTGCATAGCGATAACGAATTAGCTTAACATAAGTTATATACGACGGTTTTTACCCAATGTAATTTTGATTTGAAAAATATGGATTCACTACATGTATCATCGCACTGTATATTTGATGCTAAGATTTTTGACAGCTTCGTTAAATTAAAATAAAAAAATATATTTGCCACACTGCGCCGTTATCACGAGATGAGACCATTATTAAAGCAAATTCATTTATATATTGAAAAATGATATTGGACTATTGGCAGAGGCTAATTGTTAAAGACATTAACTAGCTAACTAAAATTTTGGGAGTGCATATCCTTTGATGTCCTCCTGGCCGATTTCGGCCACGGCGGTCAATTTCACTGTTTCACAATTTCACAAGTGTACGTGGAAACACAAGTGCACTCACTATTTCTGTCACTCTTATAGCCCTGTGAAAAGAATTGAAAAAACTGAACAGCTAACTGATTTTGCCCGACCCGGAACTTGAATCCATAACCTTCGAATCTGCAGTTGTAATATTTCACCGTTCATTAGAACACAGAAGATTAATTATCATTAAGTAAAATTTCAATAATAATTGCCTAATATCCTATAATGACTTACATAACCGCTAAGAAAGGAAATATTTTGTAATTTTAGTCCCTATTGTTGTGAAAAATGTTTTCAAATATACCCTTAGATTCGGGTAGAGTCTGTATATTAAAATAATATTTCAGGAGTTAAATATAACTACTCCAGCATAGCCAAGGGATGCTACTCGTAATACCGGATCCACACTTTTTCCAAGCCTCGACAAACCATCACAAATGTCTTCAATACATAATATAAAACAAATTTTGATGCGGGTTTTTTTAATAGATAGAGTGATTCACGAGGAAGGTTTATATGTATAATATATGCATAATATAGTAGAGAAACATTGATAATTTTAGAGGGTTCTAATGTGATGTCGTAAATAAACATATTTTTTTGCGAGATAGATCAAAATAATGTACTACAGTATTATATACCTTAAAAAAGTCTACAAAAAAGTCCGCGATGGTATATGTCTATCTGTTAAGGATAACATATTATATCCACTTTACTATATCCAAGCTAGGGACGAACCCAAGCGAAGCGAGGGTGAGTCGCTAGTGTATAATATTGTGGAGAGAGCGTTTAGTTTGTTGTTGGAAGTTTTAGTTTTTTTATCCAGGGAACCCTTTTTTTGCAAGACTTAACGTGTTATGAATATCTACATACTCAAAATCTATTAAATAGTTACCAAACGATTATGAAATTAATCTTGCAATTCTGCTCTTAAAGTGAGCAGACAGACACTTGCCCATTTTGTATATAAACTGAAAAAAAAATAACTTTTAATAAACATTTTCTGTGTATTATTTTTATACATGAAACTTAGAAGAAAAACTCATACATAAAACAGTAAATTTTACAGTTGTTTTAATATCTATTTACAGCATGAGAAAGAGATGTTTGTTAAAGTACTATAGTATTAGAGATATTTAATAAAAGACACAAGTTTAACACTATTTATTTATTTTTGAAATTATACTTCTTTTGGCACGTTTAGAAAAAAATATGAGAGTAAAATTTTTACGATGCGCGCGAACACCGATAGTCATAAAGCGACATGATGAAGTTAGCTAAAAGCGACATGATGAAATTAGCTGCATTCCTTTTACAAACAAAGAGTTGTGACATACGCGATAAAGGCTTTAGCTATGTTTGTTCTGTTACGCCAAAGAAGTATAACTTCTTACGTGCGTACATAAGTACACACACACGTTTTTTTTTAAATTAATAAATGGATATAAACAATTTTAATTTGTTTTTGTTGCGTTTGAAGAACTTGAGTCGGTATCGTCATACTGGATTAGTACTAAAACATAAGTCATCACACTGCCTGCTATCTGAAAAAGAAGTAATAAAAGGTGTATAATGAGCAATTAACAAGTAGAGGCTTACCGAAGAAGTGGAACACACAATCTCACTAATATCATAAATACGAATGTGTTTATATGTGTGTTCTTATGCATATGCACGTGCGTGTGTGTATTCTCGTGCGTACGTACGTGCGTGCGTGCGTGTGCGTGCATGTATGCATGTGTGTGTAATTTCTTCACGCTGTAATGGTTGATATATTTGAATGTTTAGAATAAAGATAGCTTATAATATCTTGGATTATTACAAGCAGACAGGAGCTGCTACTTTATATTAATATCCTTCATATTGCATAGATAGGTGAATGATGACCCTAATATGCAAGTGCATATCGTTTACGGTTACTCTCTATCGTTAAGCATGCTTAAGCTTGTTTACCAATTTTACAGTTTGAAATTCTATTAAAATTTTAATTAAATGTAGCAATAACGTGCTTGATATCTAGAAGAACTTTTGCTCATGAAATTATCTATTAGATAGATTGACATAACATCTGAAAATTATTATTTTACTAATCTATACATATAATAAAATTGTAACTAAGTTGAATCTGTACATTAAATATTTTTTGGAAAAACTTATTGAAATAGTCATTATTATCGATACAGAGGCCGAATCTATAGTGTTTAGAATTTTTGTCTGTCTATCTGTCTGTTACCGTATCACGGGAATATCACTGAATAGATTCTGATGAAATTTGGTATGATGATAGCTGGTTATCCGGGCCAACATATAGGATTTTTACAACGGCAAAATATCGCATCTCTGAGAAATCTATACTAAATGTTAACACGTAACTAGGGACGAACCCGAGCGAAGCGAGGCTGAGTGGCTCGTTTGTAATAATGTATGCGCTTTTACAAAAGAAATGTTTAAAATTATGATATATTTTATATACATACATGTATATCAGATTTTGCAATAATTAATCTTATCACTATTAAAATGTTTCACTTTTTTATGTGGAATGTATAAGCGCTGCAACCATTTAACTAATTCATATATAACATTCTTAAACTTTCAGTAAAACTTCACTATCTTTTTTAGGGTTCCGTACTCAAAGGGTAAAACGGGACCCTATTACTAAGACTTCGCTGTCCGTCCGTCCGTCTGTCTGTCTGTCCGTCTGTCACTAGGCTGTATCTCGTGAACCGTGATAGACAGTTGAAATTTTCAAAGATGATGTATTTTTGTTGCCGCTATAACAACAAATACTAAAAAACAGAATAGAATAAAATAAATATTTAAGGGGGCTCCCATACAACAAACATGATTTTTTGCCGTTTTTATAGATAATGCTACGGAACCCTTCGTACGCGAGTCTGACTCGCACTTGGCCGGTTTTCTTATTATTACAACACGCAAGCAAATTTGCAGAACAAAATAATATTTAAATATATGAAAATACCATGAAAGAGAAAAGACTAGATATAATATTTCTACTATTATAATTAATTTTGTGATAATATTATGCAAAGTTACCTGCAATATGACATTTCGGTTTAAACTGAAAAAGCCCATCCCAGTTAACGCAACGTAATCCTTGCTCAACTGTTTCTGTAGCCTTTCCATCTAAAATGATAATGTATATTTATAAAATGGATGTATGTATGGACACCAAAACGGCTGGAGCGACTTTAACGAAATTTTCAGGTAATCTTCAGATTAGCCCGTTATTAGTAGCGATCGGAAGTTTGAACGCAGGCGAAGCCCTGGGTACTACTAGTACGAGTATATCAATAACATCTATCAATTTTGGATATGTCTAAAATAAAGAAAGCTAAAATTTAATCGAAATTCTATCTATGTATAAAAAATGTGATAGTTGTTTTTGCCCAGAGCAGTATGCGATTGGTGTTACCTGTTTTATCAAGTAGGAGATGCTTGTGTAGGACAAACATTATATATTTTATACATGCACATCCCGTTTTGGTAAAAATAAAGCTAGGCATTTCTAAATCTATAAAATCTAAGAACATCACCTAGATATTCTTAAAATATCTATTGATCGATAAATCCTCATCATGATATATTCTCCTTCATAGAATGTGATTCTGTTATGTATATGAAAAAAAAAATCATACTTGATTCATAAAGATTGCTATTAGTTTCATATACCTAGTTAGTATCGTTTTTACGAAAGCTTATTACGGTAAACATGCAATCTATAAAAGCAAGACGGACAGACAAACAGCTTAAGGTTAGCAATAGGGAACCCAACTGCTATCTCTCTCTGAACTTTAAGGATACAGAACCCTAAAAATATGACGAAATTAAAAATACCTACCTCTATATTATAGAACTGCCCTTGACATTCGTATAAATAAGGTAGTGCTAACTTAGAGTGCTTATTGACGTCAGCGGCCGCGAGCACTGTACAACCAGTTCGAATACATATCCATATTAGCGATACTATATAATATATTTGTTTTAGTGGAACTCCTGCTAAGCCTATTCTGAAATATTTAAGATATCATGATAGTGATTTGATGATAGTTGTATTTGAGTTTAAATGTTATGTATTTTTGACACACTCATACAATTTCTATATCACGTCGCTTTAGTGCTTATTTCTCAAAACCACCAATACCTATTGTAAAGTTTTTTACTCTATTTTAAAAACAAAAAAAAAAAAATATTTTAAATTTTTCTTTATATATAAAGACTAGCACAACTTTATAGCGATATTTTATTGCGCGTTATATAGCGACTCACACTCGCTTTGCTCGGGCTCGTCCCTATGTATTTATATAATATTAAATTATTTGGATTCTGTTCATACAAAAATACTAAATCGCGATTAAAAAATAGGGGGTGGGGGTAGGAGGGTGAAAAATACTTCACGACCTATTCTCACCTACCAAATACATATATAAAAAAAAGTTAAAATCGGTCGAGCCGTTTTGGAGGAATGCGACCGCAAACACCGTGACACGAGATATTTATATATATTTTTCGGTTTCTGTAAAGTAAAATGTGTATTTAATACTAATAGAATTTACAGTTAAAAGTCTACAAATTCGTATTAAAAACTCATTAGATAATTTGGTTGTTCGGAAAAATAAGCACTGGTAAGGCGATCAGTGAAAATTTTAAACTTCACATAAACTTCATATGAAGTAAAAATATAATGAGACTAAATCTGTACTCTTATTATATCCCATAATTATTATAAATGCAAAAGTTTGGATGGATGTTTTTTATTCTATCACGTCAGAACGTCTGAAAGGATCTGGATGAAATTTGGCACAGAGATAGATTATAATCTGGAATAGTATATTGGTTACTCTTCATCCCGGAAAAACGTACGGTTCCCGTGGGATATCCATAGTAACCGTTAAAACGTACCTAGGGACTAACTCCAAATTCACTTATTACTGGCATGAATGCCATTTGCTGATTATCTAAGTATTTTATATTTAATAGCTTTAATTCTACTTACGTTATCCCTAGAAAAAGTTGTAAGCAAATGAAATAAAAGTTAAAAAATGTAGACACTAGAACGATGCCGCTTAAAGAATTGTCAATTCTTCGCACCAACATCGCCTGTTTTACATATGCTTCTCGTATTTTACGCCATGTATTAAGTTTTAAGAATTCCATATCCTAGAGTATAAATGATGATATAAATAAATAAATATGTTGGGATATTAAGACACAGCACCATCTAGGTCCATGGTAAGCGACGAGGCTGCTGTTATGGATACTAGAAAGTTGATACGCTACCTACATATGTATAACTTTAAATACATACAATATACATATAAATATAAACACCCATGACTGGAGTACAAACATTCGTGCTCATCACACAAATTAATGCCCCTAGCGGGACTCGAACCGCTGGCACAGCAAGTAGGATCACTACAAACTGAGCCAAACGTGTCATCAAATTGATGTATAAAATATCCGTATTAAACGTATTTTAGGCTTAGAAATATTAGTTGTTATACATTCAAAATAAAAGTTCATAAGAAATATATTAAAAATATTATAAGAAATAATTAATTTTTAAAATTATAGCGTTGACCCATGGCTCCGTCCGTGTAGTTCGATGATGTATGGGTATATCTATATCTTTATAAAAGGCAGTAGTAACCCAGTGGGAATCCGAGTGAAGCGGGTTGAAATCCCGGTTCTCGCACCTCTGATATTTTCATGTACAAATCATTTCCAACATGATTACCACTTGTCTTACGGTGAAGGAAAACATCGTGAAAAAACCTGCGTGTCTAATAGATTTATCATATTTCTTAAGTAAAATATTATATTATGCTATACTCACTCTATTAGAATGTTGTTTGCTATTATTTTTAGCGGCTACAGTTTCTACGCATCGGTTTAATCTCTTATATCTCGATGTCAATCCCATACTTATTAGAATTATTATTAAGTCTTGCAGATTCCATATTATACTTGCTATTATACTCATAAAAAGGAGAGGGACTCCTATCCAGTGTGAGTATTCGACTAAAAAATATTAGAAAGTATTAATTTTTTGAGTGCGAACTAAAGTGCTACGTACTTTTAGGTTATAATTTGAACTTTAGCGTAAACGTACTATGTTTCAAAGAAATAACACATAATATAAATATTTCACCTTTATAAACAATCATTATTCAACATATTTTATTATTCATTTAAGTGTATTTAAAAAAAAAACTATCATAAATATGATAAGTTATTTAATTCAAAGTGCACGAGATATTATAGATAATTGTTTTATATTAAACTAGCGACTCAGACGCGACGCGTCCCTAGGTTGCTTCCCAAAACAAAATTAATTAATAAATTGGGTTTTTAATTTTTTTCGTGAGACTCTATTTTTTTTCTAAAATAAAGGTAGCCTAAGTTATTCCTTATTACATCAGCTATCTGCCAGTGAAGGTCCCGTCAAAATCGGTCCAGCCGTTTCAGAGATTAACCAGAACAAACAGGCAGACAGACAAAAATTGTAAAAAATGTTGTTTTGGTTTAAGTACCGTGTATACATCCATATGCATTTAGTAAAAAGCGGTAATTTTAATATTACAAACAGACACTCCAATTTTATTTATCTGTATAGATTTTTGTTTAATTGCTTTCAAAAGGAACAAAAAATCTGACAACGTCGGATTGATCAGTGTCGTGGTTCGTATTCAAATTTGGTCTCAAGCAGTGAACATTGTAGCTACTAGAAAATTAAAACTTACATTCTAAGAGCAAAAACCCGTGCGACTTTAATATATACTTCCGTAAACACAGAGATCCAGTGCATTGAAAGTCAAATGAGGCTAACATGTCCATTACATGTTCAACTGAAAAAAAACAAAACAAAATATATGATAGTTTTAATATTAGAAGATTATTGAATTAAAAATTTATACTAAACTAGCGACTCACCCTCGCTTCGCTCGGGTTCGTCCCTGGGTTGATTCCCCATACAAAATTCCCATTTTCACTCCCTGAAGGGATGATTTCTGGGATAAAAACTATCCTATATCCTTCCCAAAGTCTCAAACTATCTTCTTATTAAATTTCATCTTAATCGGTTCAGTACTTTCGGAGATTATTCGTTGCAAACAAACAAACAATCAAATCCTTCCTCTTTATAATATTAGTATAGATAAAGTGCTTAAGTGGTAGCAGCAACATACTGAATAAGTTTTATTCGCAGACAACTAAACAATTATTAATGTTAGCTAATGTAATACGCATTCGGTGAATTCAACATTACAATTATCCATGGAATAGTAGAAAGACCAATTAATGTTGCCTTATATACTTAGTAGCTAGCATAGGTATGAATGAGGTCATGAGCTTGATTCCAGAGGCGAGCTTAAAGTGGTTATTGAGCTTTTTATCTAGAACTTCTCAGTAGCAACTCCAGAGTTAGCGAAGTGGGTAGTGTTACATCACCACGCTTCTAACAGCGCGTAAAGCAGTCGGTTTTGGGCGTAATCTCTCTCTTATTGTTATAATAATTACTAAGCTTTTCCCGCGGTTATGCTCGCATAATTTATTTATGTACAACTGTTCCGATCCTAAAACTCGTAGTGTGATGTTAGAGAGGCTTCCTCGAGAAATGGGCTATCATGTGCAAAAAAATATTTCAAATTCGACTGTTAGTTCTAGAGATTAGCGCGTATAAATAGACAAAAAACAAACAAACTCTTCAGTTTTATTATATCAGTATAAATATAAATTTTTAGTATGCTGCTTAATGTGACCTTTAGGTTATAATCCACCATTTTGGAGAACTTAATAAAATAAATCGCTATACCAATAAAATTATTATTTGCCAGAATTTGCGTTTGTATTTCATATTGTAAGATAAAAATCTAAGAAAATAATTTAAGCTCTAGAAAGTAAACCTTAAAAGGGAATAATTATATTCTAAATGAAAAAAATAGATTTTTATATAAATACTAGCGACTCACGCTCGCTTCGCTCGGATTCGTCCCTAGGTTGATTCCCCATACAAACTTTTATTCCCATTTTCACTTCCTTCCTTAAGGAATGACTTTCGGGATAAAAACTATTCTATATCCTTCCCAGGATCTCAAACTATATTTTTACCAAATTTCATCTTAATCGGTTTAGTAATTTCGGAGCAACAAACAAACATATCAAATCCTTCCTCTTTATAATATTAGTATAGATTAAACTATAACTTACATGTACTACAAATGGCAACAAAAATTACGACTCTACACATTCGTTTCTTTAATGTTCTATCTGGATGCATACATTTTATGTTCACTATCCATTCCACTGACGCCCAGTATTTTGATATATTTTCCCACGAGCTAGATAGCCTCCAACATTGTATTAAACCTAAGATTGACGATGCATAGAATAGTGAGCCGGCAAATCTGGCTGTTACACTTCCTAGAAATAAAGTATTACATTTTAACAAGGATACATTGACTTCAAAGTCATCTATATATACACATATATATATATATATATACATATATATATGTGCGTGTGTGTGTGTAATAAATTTTAAAATATATTCGGTACTTTTACTTCTGACGATATACTTGCTTATATTTTTGAAAAACTAAGAGGTTTTTCAACAAACAACATTTTTTGACTAAGTTTTGTTTAGATCCATATTCGAAATGTAAAATGTTCCACATATCACATACAAGTACTTAATAGACATCAATTTTGTTTTTTAGAGTTATTTTCTTATATAGTTAAGAGATAAAGAAAAACGTAAACAAACATGCGTTCAAAATATAACATTTAATTAACTTACTATGTCCCGCCATATCTATAGCCCAACCAGCTAATGCCTTTATTACTTTCCAAATTGCTTCCGCTTCTATAGCTAAAAATAAGGATAACAGTAGAGAAGCCCATAATTTCCATACAAATGACTCCAGACCCACTATTCCAACCCAACGTGACCAGTAGAATATCTTTATCATTGTTTGTAAGAAATCCTGAAATAAAATTGGAATATCTGTACAGATAAATAAAATTGAAGTATCTGTTTGTAATGTGAAAATAACAGCTTTATACTAAATGCATGTGGAATTATGTACGGTACTTATAAGAAAAACACAATTTTTAAATTTTTTGTCTGTCTGTCTTTCTTTTTGTTCCGGCTAATCTTTGAAACGGCTGAGCCAATTTTTACGGGACTTTCACTGGCAGATAGCTGATATTATAAGGAGTAAATAAGGCTACTTTTATTTTAGAAAAAGAATTAGGGTTTCGCTTAAAAAAATTAAAAAGCCCCTAGGGACGCACCCGAGCGAAGCGATGGTAAGTTGTTAGTGATTTAATAAAATTAGAATATCACAAAAATATGTTTGCATTTCATAATCTATTTATTGAGATTGGTTAAAATATCACGCATAAAAAATTCAACATTATTACCGCTTGTTTTACGGTGAAAGAAAACATCGTAAGAAAACCTGTGTCTGAGAGGACCTAGCAAGTTTTCAAAAAAAAAAATGTAAATTCCTTCAACCCGCACTTGGTTAGCATGGTGGACTATGGCCTGATCCTCCTCGTATTAAGGGAAGGTCCGTGCCCAATAGAGGGAAGTTAAAAAGGACGAAATGCATATATACATACATATACATATATATGTACATAAACTAAGCGGGAGACACTGGCAAAAGCTAGTGCTTGAATAAAACTATTACTATACTACTCGTAGTTCTAAAGCTTACGACATAGCCCGCTTGCGTTATCTGGCCAAAAAATTTTGTCTATCTTTTAGACACCAAAGAAAGTTTTTTGATAAAACTACTATAGACATCCTATCTTTCTATCTGTAGTAGGTCAAACAATCTGTTATACATGACTAATTGCTAAGTCAGCATCTAAAAGCTTAGGGCATAGGGGATTAAGTTTAGAAACAGTCTCAAACTAATTCCAACTTTTAAACATGACGAGTGCCCAAGATTCATACACTCAGCCTTGAAAGTTTATATACTATGTATATTATAATTATAATATAATAATCTAGTGTATGGTTAGGTATAGTTATAGGTCTAGTGATACAGCTGAAGATCTGAAGGTTTTGGGTTTGACTCCCGGTCGGGGAAAATGTCGTTGTTATGCTGTCAAGAAAATCTCGGCAACATCCCAGAGAGATATGGGCGATGTTAACCCTGTGACTTGCAAAGTTGTCATCCTGTACCTGATCTTTCAACAATCTTCAAACTCTATCTCATTGGACTTGAAGTGAAAGGAATAGTGAACTTTTTTATGAACTATAATATCGTAGACCTTATAAATCCCTTCGAGCTAAGATGAAGGTCAAAAGTAAGCCCGTTTTTAATTAAAAAAAAAAACTCCTGCACAGATGGTTAGTCTCAGTACGATTGGCTGCCGACATCGTTATTGGTCAGAAAGACATTATAATAATATAATAATGAGTTGATTGTCATAAATTAGCAAAATATCTAATAAAAATAGTTGAAGTACTAGTTAGAATCCCGTACTATAGGTTCCGTAAGCACACGGTGTATTAGTTTAATATATTTGTCAAATTTAATATTGTTCAAAACTTCTAACTTTAGTCCAATTCATAGTGGGTCAGTTCCAATTATAAGTTGTTTAACGTTGTAGCTTGGACTATAATAGCCTCAATTTTAATAATTGTATGGTTATACCATTTTAGAAAAAATCTGAAGCAAAAAAGAGGACTAAAATACATGTTTCTTGTATGGAAACACCCTTTTTTGTTTTTAGAATTACAATATTTTGTAAGAAATATTTTTTGCAAATTTCAATCGTTTGATTGCCATTTTGGTTTAAACTACATTTCAAATATCTTTAAAAAAATAGTATATAATATATAAAATCACATAATTTATTATAAAAATAAGATGTAGCGATTTCGATCTTTGTATGTTGGTGTCGATTATTCTATAATTGACAGTAAAATATAATATTAAAACATAGTTAATAATTAGCTGAACCACAGATGACATTATCTATCTATCTAATACAATATATTTAAACGATTAATTCTTGTATATTTATTTATTTATACCGGCGATCTCGGAAACGGCTTTAACGATTTCGCTGAAATTTGGTATGTGGGGGTTTTCGGGGGCAAAAAATCGATCTAGATTAGTCTTATGTCTGGGAAAACGCGTGTTTTCAAGTTTTCATGCGGTTTTCTTTCGCATTATTCCACGCAAAACATGGTCGGTAATTTCTTACACGGGCATAAGCATCGTGGTCAAGTGACCAAGGCGCAAGATAGACAATCATATATGTCCGGGATCGAATCCCGGTCGGGATACAAAGTTTTTACTTAGGTTTTTTTTTTGTATTTATTCAGGTTTTTAGTTTTTTTAATCTAAAAAAATACGATATAATAAAAAAGAACTCCGAGCGTAGCTCGGTCGCCCAGGTTCTACTGTATAATACTAGTAACTGAAGGATGTCATACTTACATCGAAAAAAGGCTCCTTTGGAAGTTTGACACTATATTTTTGAAAATCCCTTTTCGCTTCTAGTGTTTTCATTTTAAAACATTTTTAATGATGGGAACACCACATTAAATTTGCTTTATACGACAGGTATCTACAAGCTACCAGTTACTTTTGATCTTTAAATAATAATTGTTTAAACCTTCTATTTCCCACAACATAGATTATCACGCTAGGTGCAAATTAATGTTCTTAGTCAACACGACTGTTATTAAAGCGCAGTTATTTGAAAATACTTGCATGACTAAAAAAATCTATGAAAACATAAATTTAAAGTACTCGTAAAGCGTGTGAGACGACATAATTACGACGATAACCATTCCGCTATTATCAAGACAAGAGGTAATAGTAAGAAAAATAGGTAAGTCGCTATTATTTAGGCTTGGACGATAATTAAATATTAAATATCCTGGATTAGAGACTGTTTATTTTAAATTTTATTTTAAGAAATAAAAAATGCTTTAAGAAAGCAGCCGGAACTAAGTTGATAATGTGCTACAAGCACCAGAGTATATATAAAGCTATCTGCTCTATGCCTGATCTTTCTCCAATCGTCGACACGCGTTTCATTCTACGGGGCTTCGAACGTGATGGTATTATAAAGCCGACATTTTTTTATGCACTGTAACTAACATAATATTTTCTAAAGATGACTAATTTTAGAGAAATTGGCTCCTAAAATTTAATCTGGGAGGCATTATTGGAACCAACACATATAATCGAAAATTGGAAAACCGAAAACAGCTTCTCTAATGTTACAACTTTATATCTATACCTATAGCTATTTATTTTATTGAATTTTTGTATAAGCATCGCGTTGCATGCCATTGCAATTCCAATATTTGAAAGCGATCACGCGATTCATCGTTTAACTAAATTCAATCATACATAGATATTACAAGTTAAACACAATAAATTACATATTGTTTTGATATTCTGTTGCATTTTTGAAATTTTTAACTTGAGCTCAGTTTAATATTTTGTAATTCTGTACCGACTTTAAAGAGGGGGAGGTGCTAAATTCGATTGTAGGTTTTTTTACACGTACGAGTATGTAAGATGATACATTGTAAACTAATTATTATGTTTCTTTTTTAATAAAATTGGTATACAGTAGGTACATATCTATTCAAATTCAAATTCAAAATATTTTATTCAGTATTAAACTATTACAATTTCTTACTGAACGTCATGAATCTACTACCAGTTCGGAAAGAAGAAGCCTCAGATCTGATCTATTAGGGCGGTCCTATATTAAAAAAACCAAAAAAGTGGGACTTAAGCTTGGAATACATATTATCAAAATAATTTTGAATTCATAGAACCTTTTTATTTAAAAAATAATTCAAAGCTCGATGCCGCGTCCAAACGCTTTAACCCACACACATATATACTTAGTCGCGAATAAGAAAAATGATCTGAGATGATTGATGGATTGTGCCAAATAGGAAGTGAATGATTGACACATCTAATTAAGATCAGTGAGAGTGACAGAAATATTTTCAATTTCATAATAATTTAATGTAATGCTTACACCACAGATATGTCAGGATAAAATGGTTATAATTACAATTTTACATTGTAATTTTTGTAGATACTGAGGTGGTTAGCTACGTTGATGTCGCAATGACAGTTTGATTCAGTTATCAAATATCTAAAAATACTGTACTGTCTCTTGAACTCATATGAAAATTCAAATTTGTATAACTGTGCAACAGTTTTAGAGACCACATCTTTTAAGGTTTTTAAGCAATTCTGCTATAGAACAAAATGGCTCCCTAAAATATTATCAATTAAAGAAAAGAAATATTATTCTTAATCTCTTTGACTTTCTTATTATTGCTACTAGTAAAAACGTGCAGTAATTTCATTCAAATATCTTAAATATGTTTAGCGACGTCTTGTTAACTCGATAAAAACATTTTGAGTATTCTTTTATGTTGACTTAGTTTACTAACATAAAACGTAAATAGTAGATTTTATAACTAAAAGCTAGTGTCTACTCGTGAAAGTTATAAAAAAATCAACTTAACTATTCCGAGTCGAGAAAAGCTGCAGTAATTACAATTTAACTGAAAAGATCGACTTCAAAATAAATTATTCCACTCTAGGTATGGTGTTTTGATTTTTAAAATATTGGACTACTGTGAGGTACTAAAATGAAAATTAGTTCAAAATTGGTACCAATGACAAGCGGAGGAAAATTTAGTGCAGGCATAAGTTATTAAGTAAAAACTTAGACTATTATTACAAATGCATTTTTTTATATCTCAGTTGTTCTATATTCTCAGGCTCAGTTGTAGTGACCCTACTTGCTGTGCCAGCGGTCGCAGGTTCGAGTCCCGCTGGGGGCATTCATTTGTGTGATGAGCACGAATGTTTGTACTCCAGTCATGGATGTTTGTGTTTATAATATGTATGTATTTAAAGTTATATGTGTAGTGTATCAATTATCTGGTATCCATAACACAAGCCTCGCAGCTTACCATGGAACTGTATGGTGCTGTATGTTAATGTCCCAACATATTTATTTATTTAATTACGCTAAATATCGCTATTAAGCACAAAAGCAAAAATATAAAGCAAATATGGTATTTAACCAGTTAATATATTTCACTCTATAGTTATTTATTTATACAAAACACTCTTTTGTTGATTGAATTTCTGAAATCACGCTATTTCGAGTTATATTGTGGGAATGGTGAGAAAATAAATTGCCAGTATTTTAACAATACCCAATTGCGAAGCGAAAAAATAAACGGATGTTTCGATCAGTATTGTATCAATGTATAATTCATTGGCAGAGTTGTTTTAAATAATTTGTTTACAGAAAAATTTACTGAACCTCTTCGATATAATTGTATTCATATTCAGCCCTTTTTAACGTCCCACTGCTGGGCTCGGGCCTCCCTTCAATACGAGGGGAATCAGGCCATAGACCACCACGCTGGCCAAGTGTGGATTGGCGTACTTCACCTGTCTTTCGAAAACTTGCTAAGTTTTCTCACGATGTTTTCCTCCACCGTAAGGCAAGTGGTAATCATGTTAGAAATGATTCGCACACGAAAATATATATATGATTATATATATATATATATATATATATATATATATATATATATATATATATATATATATATATATATATATATATATATATATATATGAGAGGTGCGAGAGAGAGAGATTTTAACCCGCTTCACTGGTTTCCCAAGCGAGCACGTTATCACTGAGCTATCACTGCCTATTACTTACTTCGACATAATTAAAAAGACACAAATACATTATATTCCCTATAAGTAAATCACTTTTGTATAAAAGTTATATAAAAACATTATTCTCTACACATTTCTATGATTCAGCATAAATACATGTATTATTTGTACGTGTATATATTTTTATGTATATCAAATATTTCCCATTTAAATTATACCATTTTGCACTTCACAATAAATGATTCCAATATGACTTGTAAAAAATCGCCATTAAAATAATGATAATTACTATGTATTTTATTCGTCGAAAAGGCTTTTTTTCTAAAATTAATTTAGACGAACAAAATATGGATTTGAGGCGTAAAAATATAGGATTTTTTTTTAAATAAATATGTAATATGTTGGAACATTAACGCACAGCACCATCTAATTCCATGGCAAAATACGAAGGCTTGTGTTATGAATACCAGATAGTTGATACACTTCATATATATAATTTTAAATACATACATGTTATGAATATAAACACCCATGACTGGAGTACAAACATTAGTGTTCATTACACAATTGAATGCCAACAGCGAGACTCGAACCCGCTATCTGGCGCACCAAGTAGGGTGACTACAAACTGAGCCAAACGTGTCGTTGAAAATATATTCTGTGATTATTTTAAGCCACCATTATAATATTAAAGAAAAAAAACATCTATTGAATTCCGGAGAATAGTAGATGTAATCTTGTGATATATTTTTTCTCAATAAAATAAACTTTGATCTGCAAAGATCTCTGAAAGTTTTCAACGACGACTAGTAACTGCAGCTAAGCTTGCGTTTTCAATCATATTTCCACGCCATATTAAAAGGAAAAATCTGCTTCACAAACAAATTTTGATTTTTTTACGACCTTTATTATGATAGCTTAATATTTATGAGAAATGTATGACACTTAAAACATATTTTATAAGTTAGCGTACTATATAATAAATTTAATACTATAGCCATGTCTAAGGCACATGTAAATATTGTTAAACAAAAATCAGTCATAAACGAATTTATTTTTGTTAACCAGCAATGCAAGATAGGCGATTAAATAATAAATAAATACATATGTTGGGACATTACCACACAACACCATCTAATTCCATAGTAAGCTTTGAGGCTTGTGTTATGGATATCAGATAGATGACACACTACACAATTACACATATATGTAACTTTAAATATATACATATTATAAATATAAACACCCATGATTGGAGTACAAAGATTCGTGCTTATCATACAAATTAATGCCCCCAGCGGGACCCAAACCCGCGACCGCTGGCACAGTAAGTAGGGTCACTATAGGCTGAGCCAAACGTGTCGTCAAATTTTGATTGTAGCTGCTAGGAACTATTTGTCGTAATACAGGTAGTATTGCGGTTAATGATAAGCGGGTAAATACATAAATTATCAATAAGTGATAAGTGCAAGTTTGATTTGCACACTGAGGGTTCCTTGCTACCAAATAGTACCTATTGTTTAACTGAAGTAATTTGTTAGGATTGAATTACATTAAAATATTGTTATAAACACATTTTATCGACCATAAAAAAATAATTAAAAATACTTTAAAAACAAACTTTACTTTGACGACACGTTTGGCTCAGTTTGTAGTGATCCTACTTGCTGTGCCAGCGGTCGCGGATTCGAGCCCCGCTGGGGGCATTATTTGTGTAATGAGCACAAATGTTTGTACTCCAGTCATGGGTGTTTATATTTATAATATGTATGTATTTAAAAATTATATATGTGTAGCGTATCAACTATCAGCTGGTATCCATAACACAGGCTTCGTAGCTTACCCATGGAACTAGATGGTGCTGTGTGTTAATGTCCCAATATATTATTATTATTATTATTAATTTTGTAGTCGTTGAAGGCATAAATGTTAGGCATCTATAAACGCACCCGAACAAAGCGAGGGTAAGATACTAGTTGTGTTTATATATTTTAAGTATTCATTAAAATGTTACAAACAGATTTTTCTTTTTCGGTAAAAAGCAATTCTACGGATACAAAACCGTTTATCCAACACTGCGGAAACCTTACATACTTAATTGAATTTCTAGATCCAGATATTGCTGGATAAAGAATTGTTAGCAAATCTTGTACTGATTTTTTTTTCACTTTTTTCTAAGAGATACAGAGTTGCTTTTTGTGAATGTAGACTTTAATCTAAAACTTTATTTATTAGTTTTCAGTAAAGTTTTCTTTTGCTCTTTATTTTTAGTAGAAGTCTTTCTCAGTAGCGTTTCTCATTAAATACAATGGACAAAATGACCGTCATTGTAAAGGTATTTAATTATATTTGTTTTCTTTGATTTTCGTTTTATATATGTAACATAATAATAATGTCCTCCTGACCGATTTTGGCCATGGCCAATCTCACTGAGACTAGCCATCTGCGCAGGAGATACTATAGTACGCAAGTTTGTGCGCAGACACAAGTATATTCTCTGGGATAATTCAACACGTTCCAACTCCGGGCTGTTGAACTATGATTTTTTTAATAGAAAACCCCAATGTCTTTATATCTTAGTTCGACCCGGGACCCGAACCCAAGACCTCTGGATCTTCAGCCAATAAGCCACTAGACCAATGAAGCACAAAATAATAAGTAGATAATATTTTATTGGAAAAAACAATATATTTTTCGGTTTCTATATTTTTGGTCTCCCTCGCATTCTACCATAAACGCGGTAGCTGTCCGTAAATTGATGCAGGCCCTTAATAAGTCAATTTGATTGGAGGTTCAAAAGGTCTTTGGAAATATATCTTAAAAGAATATTTATATCACGAAAATAAAAAAAAATTACGTAACGATCTCGAAGAAACTATGTACGTTTACAGCTGTTTTATATGTTTTATACGAATTATTGGACAGAAACTGTGCTAAAAAAGAAAAAAAATATTTCGTACAGCTCTACAAAATATTATATTAAATTCAATGCACAAATTACAGACTAAATCGCGCAATATAATTGCGCGAAATTGACTACACTGATTAGATTCTCCCTTAATAGCTTTCTGCAAGGCTGTTAGTAATAATTCAAAGCTATTACCTCTGAAATGACCTGACGTCCAAACATTACCTAGACATGCTTTTTACAATCTTTTACGCTCTAAAACATCTAAAAATTGTTTAGTATACATTACATATTTACTGCGTTACTAGCGACTCACCCTTTTTGACGACATATTTGACTCAGTTTGTAGTGACCCTACTCGCTGTCCAGCGGACGCGGGTTTCGAGTCCCGTTGTGGGTATTCATTTGTGTGATGATCACTAATGTTTGTACTCAAGTCATGGGTGTTTATATTTATAATATGTATGTATTTAAAGTTATATATGTGTAGTGTATCAACTATCTGGTATCCATAACACAAGCCTCGTAGCTTACCATGGAACTAGATGGTGCTGTGTGTTAATGACCCAACAGCATATATATATGTATAACCCTCACTTCGCTCGGGTTCGTCCCTAGGTTCGTTTTAATGGTTAATATGGATGGATGGATATATATTATATGATATTATAGCCTTTCTCAATATACGGGCTACCTAATGCATAAAGAATTTTTCAAATCGGATTTGTAATGCCTGAGATTAGCGCGTTCAAAGAAAAAAATTCTGTCTCTTTATAATATTACTATAAACTAGCGACTCACCCTCGCTTTGCTTCGGGTTCGTCCTTAGACAAAAACAAATCTATCCCACGGGAACCATACATTTTTCCGGGATGATATATAGCCTATAGACTTCCTCAGTTAACGGGCTATCTAAGGCAAAAAGAATTTTTCAAATCAGATTAGTAGTTCCTGAGATTAGCGCGTTCAACCAAATAAACAAACAAACTCTTCAGCTTTATAATATTATAATATATAGTATAGATTACAATTTACTGAACATGCATTCGATAAATTGTAATGATAAACCAGTCCCGTATATGTATTAAAGTAAGCGCAAGCTAGACATTATCTTGCCCAAATACTATAATGTTTATACTCATTCAACCCTTTTAAATGTCTCACTGGAGGGCACAAGTCTCCCTCCACCACGCTGGCGTGTTAGTGGAATTCACAGGTGTTTCATAAACTTGCTAGGATTTTTTAGATGTGCTGGCTTACTTCAAATGGTTTTCTTTACCGCAACACAACTGGTAATCATGTTGTAAATGATTCGCTCATGAAATTATTATAAGTGCGAGATCCGGAATTTACCCCCGGCATTCAACCAACTTCAATCGGTTTCCCAAGCACCACTGTTTTTTGGCTATTACTACCTTTTAAAAGGTTTGTTTATGATTGACTAGCTTGCTTCCCCGCACAAAATTTCATCCCTATTTTCACCCCTTTAATGGATGATTTCCGGGATAAAAACCATTCTATGTCATTCTCAAGGTTTTAAACTATCTTCTTACCAAATTTTATTTAAATCGGTTCAGTAGTTTCAGAGCTTATTGAGTACAAACAAACAAACAAATCTTTCCCCTTTATAATATTGTGCAAAAGAATAAATTTAAAAAATCCTATTCATAAAAATAAGAGATTTTGCCCGAATTTATCACTTTTCTATGCAACTTTATCGATTTTGTTTTCCCTAAACACTTTCGTCTAGTCGCTCTTAACTGATGCACTTACCGACGAACTCTACATTATTTATATTTACGATACGAGAATATAATTGTAGATTGTCATCTTATCTAAGCTTTCAGACTGAAAATAAACTTAAGCTGTAATATATTCTAAGACAGCATCTATATGAGAAGTTTATTGTATTATATACATACTAGCGACTCACTCTGGCTTCGCTCGGGTTCGTACCTAGCTTGCTTCCCAATACAAACTTTTATCCCCATTTTCACCCTTTAAGGTATAATTTCCGGTATAAAAAGTATCGTGTGTCCTGCCCATAATCTCAAACTATCTTTTTCCCAAATTTCATCTAAATCGGTTCAGTAGATCCATAGATTACCCTCTACAGCATCACAAACTCACAAACTTTACCTCTTTATAATATTAGTATAGATTTACATATATTGTATGTATGTACAATGTACATACTCGTATATTAAGACGTCACAACTCGAGCTTTAAACAGAATTGCAAACAACACAGAGTTCAAGCTTTATCATTAAATTTACTTGACACGTTATTTATCAAATACAAAAAATCATTTATTACAAGAAATAAGACACGTACTAAGTGAATAATAATCAATCGGAATAAAACATACATTTTTTGATAAATATGAATCGACTTCATTATTGTGTAAATTGTACTCCGTATCTCTCTCGAAGATGATCAGGTTTACAAGCAGCAGTACGCCAGATTGATGCTGTCCTAGTCACACTTTTAGAGTTATTTTTTTTATTAAAAGGTTTTACTCCTTAAAAGAAAAAGTTTAAACTATTCCTTTTTTGAAATTATCATTCGGTGGGGGGATGCAGATAGAATTGTTACATGAGTTGTACAATAATAATTAAGTGTAAAGTTATTTTATATATATATATATATATATATATATATATATATATATATATATATACACATAATTCGGTATATTTGTAATTTCAAAGTAAATAAGTCTCAAGTTCCTGATTGACTTCAAAAATGTAAACGTTCTCTGTTGTAGGGGGATGGTACTAAAACAGCGGTGCGCGCTTAAATCCTTTTTTTAAACTCTTAACCGTTTTTATTTTAAAAGAAGCTTTTTTCTATGTGATGAATATAAATATTTATAACAAATATTTTAAATAAAACCACGAATTGTTGTTATTATCGATAGATCAAATAACAAACTAATCGTAGATGCTATCTATGCATATATAAGAAATATTATCAGCATATTACTTAGTCTCAAAACGTATGAAAACCGCATAATCGAGTTTATATTGTGAAGTATATAACTTTATTTCGTATCTCATTTCTATGAAACTCGCTTTATACTTTATATTTCGTTTTCCAATATAAAATGAATGATCGTTATTTCTAAAAGGAAATCTATTCAAAAGATCGTCTGGAACAATCGAAAGGGTGCTATTTGCATCCCAAAATTGTTTTAATTAAACTCCTTAAAACAATATTTACTTCTTTACCTTTTCCTCTTCTGTTTGACAACCGTTTTTTCATTGTTTGGTAACTTTAGTGTTGTCAATAATTTTTTTTTTATATAGATAGGTAAAATCTATTCAAATAATGTTTTCATCAAAATTTCATTAATGATGACGATCAAATCGACCATCGGGCGAACATAGAAAATAAAAAAAAAAAGGTTCACAGAATAAGAATAAGGTGCTGAACTGTTGTGTCTTTAACTATATATATATATATATATATATATATATATATATATATATATATATATATAAATTTTAATTAATAACACTAAAGCTCATCAATGGCTACTAAACAAAAAAAAAGAAATTGGTTGCCAAACAGAAAAGAAAAATATGCTGAACTGTTTTTGTTTTTTTTTTTGTCTTTGCCTATTTATACACGTCCCAGAAAGTAGTGTCAAGCAGAAGTCTAGAGATAGAGCACCCCTTGGGGTATCCAAATCACCCCCAGTATGTAACGCGATTGTTCAAACTGAACAACTTAAAAAAGTTCTAAAAAAAAGTAAAAGATTTTTTCGCGATTTTTTTTTTGCAACTTAATCTTCATGAGTTTTACTTTTATGCTTAAAATAATCAGCTTCGTAACTTTGATAGAAATTATGAAAATGATGGTGTTAATTGAAAAATTTACGTTCAGTGAATTATGACTTAAATTTTCAACTTTGAATTAAAAATTTAAACAGGTGACTTCATGGTTCCTAAGTAGGTCTCCTATATAGAGACCTCAGGTATATAGAGATTAGGCATTATATTACCCAAATCTTTATCGATTTTTTTTTATTGTATGAAATAAAAATCTTTATAGGTTTTTTCACAAAAAAAAAACTTGATATGTATATTTTTAGTTAAAAAGAAACGTCTATAACATATAATAAATATACTAGAATATAGTACTTATATCTTTTGCTTCATCTATAAAAATCATTATTTTAGGTATAATCTTAACTTAGCTACATACTTTTTCGCTATAATAAGTATCTTAAGAGAACTTTTTATCGTATATATTTAATATTATGATGTCTACACCTAAACAAATATCCCAGTTCTCTTAATCTGTTTCTGCATCAAAGAAAAACACACCAACTAATGCACTACCGAACCACGATATTGTATTCAGCTCTATTTAACGTCTCACTGCTGGGCACGGGCTTCCCTTACAATACAAGGGGGATCAGGCCATAGACCACCGCGTCGGCCAAGTGCGGATTGGCGGACTTCACTTGTCTTTTGAAAACTTGCTAGGTTCTCTCAGACAACCTGCATTCCTCACGATGTTTTCCTTCACCATAAGACAAGTGGTAATGATTCGCGAATGGAAATATCAGAGTTGCGAGACTCGGGATTTGAACCCGCTTCACTCAGTTTCCTAAGCAGAGCGCGTTACCACTGGCCGTAACCATGATATTAATAGAACTATATGACTTAAAATATACCAAGACGTAATTAAATCACGTTTAATACATTTTCATATACATTAGCAATTCAACACTGAACAACGTCTCAAAGGAACGGCTTGAGTTCGAAATTAACGGTTTCTAACTTAATTTATTATTGTACTGTGCTTAGTAATTTAGATGAACTAAGCAGACTGGGTCTGGATCGAACCGTATTCTGTAATAAACGCGAGCTAGAAGAAGAAAGTGTTTTAGAATAGTTTTTGCCTGAAGTTCATATGTTTAAAGTATATATCTATTAGTTTCAAATACGTACTTTAAAAGATGTTTTTTTTTTAAATGCAATAAAGTGCATTTGCAGAATAAAAGCTTATGAAAACATTAGCAAAAAATAAACTCTAAAAAGGAAATCACTGCCTCTACGAGTAGTTGTCAGCTATTATACTACTGTGCAGTGATTGTAATAGTCATACATTAAATTCGTAAAAAGGCCTTTTTAACCTACAAATAAACATTAAAAAGATTAACTCAAAGTTTTATGCCACTCATTTTTATATAGGCGAATTTGTTTCATATGACGTAACAGGTTTCTGTGAAAAATACGAGTATATATTCAATCAAAAAATATAGAGATTTTTTTTTCTAAAAACCACACGAATAGATCGACGCTGAATAAATGTTAGTAGCCGTGGATTAGGTCAGACAGAGCTTTAAAGCTCTCGAATCAATTTTATTTGAGTTCCATACCTAGCAAAGTTGGGACTAAGCCTGTGCTGTCTGTACACACCTCTGGTGATACGTCTGTGTATATTATAGTAGGAATATTAAACTAAAACAACAACTTATAGTCATTACCTCGTATACATTAGGTGATTAAATTAGTTAATTTAATTATCAAAATTACTACTGAAATACGACTAAAATGAAGACAAAGCTGCAAAATTATTATTTTTTTGTATTTAAGAGATAGAAATACATACATACATGTGTACGTAATAATAATAATAAGTTCTCCTGACCGATTCCGGCCACGGCGGCCAATCTCATTGAGACCATCCAACTGCGTACGGGACATTATAGTGCACAAGTGTACGCGTAGACACAAGTGCATTCTCTATTCCCGTCACTCTCATACTCTGGTGGGACGCCTACTCGACACGACCAGTGAGAGTTAAGGCGCAGGACCAATGGCTTTACGTGCTCTCCGAGGCACGGGGGTGAAACTCCGCCAACTTCCCAACTCCGGGTTGTTACTTAGGCTTACTATACAGAAAGACTCAATAACTAAACTTGGCCCGACCTGGGACTCGAACCCAAGACCTCCGGATGTGCAGCCGTACATGCTAGCCACTACACCACCGAGACAGTAATGTATGTAACACTCTAGTAAAATACTCTAGTTATATACTTAGTAGGTACTGAATAATGTAGCATTACATAAACTTCAGTGATTTTTATAATTACTTAAATCGTTTAAATGGTAAGCTCAATATAGTGTGGAATTTTATATACCTTGTATAATAAGATAACTAGTACGTACTATCTATACATACATATAATAAAAGTGTAGCTAATCGCTGTCTGTACATGGAAGATATTTGAGAAAAGCTTTTATTGGGGATCATTAATAAAACGCTATAGAGCTCAAAACACTGATTTTTTGTCTGTTTTTCTGTGCGTTTGTGAGCGCTAATCTCAAAAACTTAAACTATTTAGGTGCGGTTTTCTCTAATATATTGTGATAAGCTTCATTTAATATTTAGTATTAGTTTTTTTTCAATCGGTTCATAAATAAAAAAAGTTATGTCAATTTAAAGAATCACTAACGGATGAACCCGAGCGAAGCGAAGGTGAGTCGCTAGTTAAGCCATAAGATGGCGCAACCTGTATATTGTATTCAGCCCTTTTTTAATGTCCCACTGCTAGACACGAGCCTCCCTTCAATACAAGGGGAATCAGGCCATAGTCCACCACGCTGGCCAAGTGCGGATTGGCGGACTTCACATGTCTGTCGAAAACTTGCTAGTTTCTCTCAGATATGTGGGTTTCCTCACGATGTTTTTCTCCTTACCGTAAGGCAAGGGGTAATCATGTTACAAATGATTCGCACATGAAAATGTCAGAGGTGCGAGACCCGAGATTTGAACCCGTTGCTTCACTCGGTTTCCCAAGCGAGCGCGTTACCACTGGGCTACCACTGCCTTATCACCTGTATATACCTACGTTTAAAATACGTACATATATAAACGTTTCAATTATCCGCAGTTAAAGGTATACCTGGTTGAACAATTATTACAATTATTCCACTAATATACGTTTTCAATTGTCATATGATATATATCATGCTATTTCATAAAGTGTAATTAAAGTCACGTAACAGCGTACAAATTTTTAACATAAATTACATTTTTTCCCCTTGAGAGTTAATTAACACAAATTATCTCGATGTTTTTTACGCGCGTCGCTATTTAAGAAGAGTGATATTTATATATTACTAGCGATTCACCCTCGCGCCGCTCCGGTTCGTCCCTACTTACGTTTTAATGTTTGGTATAGTTTTCTCAGAGATGAGATATTTTCCCGCATTAAAAAGTATCCTATAACCATCTATCATCATACCAAATTTCATCGAAATCCCTCCAGTGGATTTTCCGTGATGCGGTAACAGACATATAGACAGACAGACAGACAAAAATTATAAAAACTATAAATTCGACCTCTGTATCGATAATGATAACCATTTCAATTAGGTTTTCCAAAAAAATATTTAATGTACAGATTCGACTCAGAATTTTATATAATCTATATTCGTTCTATGTAAAGAAAGGACAAATCAACATAATTTCGCATTTATAATGAAACTAGTGACTTACCCTTGCTTCGCTCGGGTGCGGTACGTGCATATAGCGTTGCTACAATTTTATAAGAAGACCTTTTTAACAGGAATTGTTTTGTATATATAAGTGTATTTGTAATTTCCTTTATTGTAAATAATTGCAACAAAATAAATACTTTATGTTAGAGGAATAATTCTATAATATATTTTTTTCATATAACTTTATTACTTTAGGCGGCGCACGCCAATAAAGCTCCCATTCGCCATGATTTTTTCCGACATCTTCAGCAACCATCGTCTTATTTCAGCCAATTTATAACAAACCTTAATTAATCATGGACTTAAACCTTTCTCATGAATCACGCCATCTATTAGTGAAAACCGTATGAAAATCCATTCGGTAGCTTTTGAGTTTATCGCGTTCAGACAGACGCGGCGTGGGACTTTATTTTACAATATGTAGTGACTAGCGGTTGACTCCAGCTCCGTTCGCAAAATTTTATTTATGTTCATAATAGAAGCCTCTTGCAGTGTAATACAAGGACATTGATTTTTATATAAATAAATCTATAATACTTTCTTAGACTTACGCGAATATGATGATGACCATGATTGCTGTAAAGCAATCGAAACGTCGGGAGCCAAAAATCAAAATAAATCCGCGAAAAATTCCGAAAAGATATTTATTTAAATAAATCTATACTAACATTATAAAGCTGAAGAGTTTGTTTATTTGTTTGGCTGAACGCGCTATTCTCAGGAACTACTAAACCGATTTGAAAAATTCTTTTTGCATTAGATAGCCCGTTAACTGAGGAAGGCTATAGGATATATATCATTCCGGAAAAATGTACAGTTCCCGTGGGATAGATTTGTTATTGTCTAGGGAAGAGCCAGAAGCGAAGCGAGGGTGAGTCGCTATAATATAATATGTTACATACATAAAGCAATAAGCTTTTGGCAAACTATCAGCGTCCCCTGTTAACAAATTATATTACTAAAAAAAACAACAACATTTTATCAAGCCATTATAGCGTTAAAGAGCACCAAACATACACACATACAAACTTTGGCATTTTTATTAGCATTTTGATATATTGACAAATGATAATATTATGGTATAACCTATCACTATTGGAAAAAAAAGAGAATCTGCACGTTGTGTAGGACTTAAGTGCAGAGATCAAGAGGTACATCCTGTATTACCCCACTGTGCTTAACCCAATTTTTAAAAGCAAAAAAATAAGCCATTTTTGTAAAGTACCTAAATATTAAAAAGGAAGTCGATTTTCTAAACTCAAAAGAAGTATGTTAGATAATTCCGCTGAAAATATAAACGCATAATCAATTAACAATTTGCTAATATTTTTTAGATTTACGAATCCGAAAAGAGAGTTTTATTTTAAATTTTGTAAATTTCAAATAAAACTATATTTTCGGATTTTTCGCGAAAAAAATCGAAGTGACAGATTTATTTAATACTAGCGACTCACCCATGCTTCGCTTGGGTTCATCTATAAGTACGTTTTAACGGTTAGTATGGATCAATCCATTCAATGACCAATTCGTCACTCTATTTCGACGTGAAAGAAGAACAAACAAAAAAAGTCAAAATCAAATTTTATAGCCTAGAAAGAAAAAGTGTCAAATCTACTATGCTTTAGTCCAAGTAGCTTACATTAATTTTAAGGTTGCATTAATAACTATAAAGTAGTAGTAATTTTTTCCAATTTTTCTCTTCATAAGAAACTTTCTTCGACTTCAACGAATATTTTAAAAAAGAATTCGCCGAATTGGTCCAGCTGTTCTCGAGTTTTGCGCTTAGCAACACATTTAGCGATTCATTTTTATTTACAAGACTAGCGACTCACGCTCGCTTCGCTCTCGTTCGTCCCTAGGTACGTTTTCACGGTTTTATTTATTATATAGCTAACTAGGAATTTACCCTCGTTTCTCTCGGTACGATGACGATGCGGTGCGTTTTAAGCGAAACCAAGTTACTCCTTATAACATCAGTTATTTGCCAGTGAAAGTCCCGTCAAAATCGGTCCAGCCGTTTCGGAGATTAGCCGGAACAAACAGACAGACAGACAAAAATTGTAAAAAAAAATGTTGTTTTGGTATACCTATGTACCGTGTATACATCCATATGCATTTAGTAAAAAGCGGTTATTTTAATATTACAAACAGACACTCCAATTTTATTTATCTGTATAGATAAGACTATAATAAGTTTACCTAATACATGACCAGAAAAATATATTTTTCCTGTATACTAAAATAAAAAAGTTACACGAACTTAAAAAAAGTAAGTTCAAAAACTAAAACCCGACTACTTAAAAATCACGCTCTAAAAAGTATGAATCAAGAAAATATTTTCATTTAAAAAAGGTATGTACAAACTATTCAATATTTATCGTCTATAAAATCGAGTGTGCATCTCGCGGCAAGGATGAAACGTGTATGTCTCCGACTGCATTATACTATATTCCTTCATGAACTTGTTTTCATCTTTTTAGTTAGATTTTATGCAGTCGGGTTTTTTTTAATAATATATTTATTTATTTAATGTATTTAATATATATTCACAGATATGCTTAAAGGAAGTAGTCATATTCCACTTTGCCCTAAAGCTAATGATCGCTAAGTGTTAGAATGTATTGCTTTGTTAGGATAGGCAAGTTTTTTATAAATATTTTGTTGAATTTTAAAACTTAAGATCTCGAATTTCGTAAACAAATATAAACAATTGTTAGCTTAGAAAGTCTTAACTTTATACAAATTGACAGTGACCTACCAAATCGTTTACTTTAGTAACCTAAGCTAGTATTGGAAAAGTTAAAATGAAACTTTCTTTGACCCTCGTTTGAACTTTATTCGTGAACTTTGAAGGAAATACCGGATTTAAGGAGATTACGATGTAATAAGACACTTATGAGGTAGCTGAAAGTTAATAAAGCTGTTTAATTTGAAGTAAAAATAATATTGTAAAAACTAATATAGTTGAGTGTTGATCGATCATTTATAGCTTGTAGCTTTTACTTGAAGCCATTGAAGAATTCCAGTTTCGATCCCCTAGCTCCATCATCATGTTAGCTAGATAGTTTGAATTTGTATTCAGCCTTTTTTAACTGGTCACGTGCCGCCCTTCGATCGGATCTGGCCATCCACCACGCTGCACTGGCCAAGTGCAGGTTGGCGGACAACACAATACACATGTTTTTCGAACACTAGCTAGGTTCTCACAGACGACGTTAAGACAAGTGGTAATCATGTTAAAAATGATTCGCACATGAAAATATCAGAGGTGCGAGACCCGGGATTTGAACCCGCTTCACTCGGTTTCCCAAGCAAGCGCGTTACCACTGGGCTACCACTGCCTATATATTTAGTCTTATTAAGTTTATTTCCCTCCCTATGATTCTATTGTACTCACGACGTAGAGTAAAAATTGAAAAAAAAAAAAACCTCCAAGTTTTTTACCCAAACCTATTGGGTAAAAAACTTTTTATATTAACTTTAATTATGTATCTTCTAAACTACAATGACATTAAGACAACAGTTAATTAACAAAGTACTACTAACTACTCAGTGTTACTGTCAGTTACATTGTACTTTAGCTGAAAATAAGACTATTATCTATAAAATTTATAGAACTGGATTTATAGAATTTTAATTCTGGAACTATGGCATAATGGAGTACTCATTAACAATGTACGAGTATAATATAGTACCAACTTGATATTTTATTTAAATTTTAGTGAACTAAGCGGGTATTAAAGAATTCTTATTGATTGTAATAATAGAGTCCGGGAGGCCCACTCCCCATACCTCCTCCCTCCCTCTTCCCTTCCTCTCCCTCCTTCCCTTTCCTGAAAGGCCGGCAACTCATCTGCGAGCCCTGCAGTGTAGCAGATGTCCATGGGTGGAGGTGATCATTTCCCATCAGGTGAGCCTCTTGCCCGTTTGCCCCCTTTGTCCCATACAAAAAAAAATAGTACCCTGGCGACCGAACTTCACTTGGTATTTTTCCGAAATAAAGATAAAGAACAAAAAAGACACCTATGTAGGTAAACTTAAAAAGCTTATCTAAATACAAAATTTGATCCAAATCGTTATAGCCGTTTCCAATATATTATACATAAATTGCTAATTTAATATTATATGATAACAGTAAAACTTTTAAACGTATAATAAATGCTGTGATAGTGAGATATAGTGAAAAACCAATATGCAATACACACGAGAAAACTTATACAAAAAATCAGTCAGTTATTTTTTATTCGACATGACACTAGGGAATGATGATATTATCATTACGACTATTATTGTAGTATCATTTATCCCTCAGAAACAAATAATATAATAGACTAGCATTTCCCGCGGCTCCGCCCGCGTTCAGATGATCAAAAACCAAATTCTTAGGTTTTACACATTAGTATACTCTTACATATACCACTTTCATTGCGCACCGCATGATTGTTAAATAATGGCAGAGATTGACAATGCCACAAAGGTTTCTCCGTCAAATTGAACTTTTTGTTTTAGCAATAACATTTATGTATGTCTATACTTCTGTTTTGTAGTTTTTCACGATAAACTCTCAAACTATGGAATTAATTTTAATCATTTTTTACTAATAGACAGCTATAGATTAATTTAATATATAGCCGATTATTTAAATTACATAATGATAACGTAAATATTATTCGTATTTATTTTAGTGTTAACCATACAAAACACGTAAGTAAGAAAAACAACATAGCATTTTGCTATACGAAACCTAAAATGCGCGAGTTGGATTTACATTTGCCCAATTTTTACATTAAAAGATTAAAAAAACATTAACATTATTTACTAAACAATAAAAATTTACAAATATTCTCATTTGAAAATTGTTTCGGCCAACAAAATATTACTAATATGTTACTAATTTATAAAGCCAAAAAGTTTGTTTTATTAAAAATTTAAGCACGGGCAGGGCCGCGGGTAATTTAGTAGTAATTATAGTAAAGTCATAGAAAGGTTATATCTGTACATTTTTTTTTTTTGGATAAAACTACGTATTTTAAAAACACATGGCGACATCTATTGTCAAATAGCTAAATAACACATAAATAAATTTTCATTAAAATAACTATTTTAACGAATAAAATAGCGCTGTTAATATTTCTTTTAAGATAAGTATTTTTTAATAGTTTTAACATAATATATAAGTAAGTTACCTTGCTAAAATATTAATAGCATCATCGTGCTTTTACTTTAACCAGTTTTTGTATTTTTTCTCAGAAATGAGATATTTTCCTGCGGTAAAAAGAATCCTATGTGTTGACCCGGATAACCTGCTATTACCATACCAAATTTCATAAAAATCCCTCTAGTGATTTTTCTGTGATGCGGTCACATACAGACAGACAGAAAGAATTCTAAAAACTATAGATTCGGTCTCTATATCGCTAATAATGAATATTTCAATAAGATTTTCCGAAAAAATATTGAATTTAGGGGTTCGGCTTAGTTACAATTTTATTGTATGTATAGTTACTAATTTATGAAGCGAAAAAGTTTGCTTTACTGATAATTTAAACACGGGCGGAGCCGCGGGTGATTTAGTAGTAATTCTAATAAAATCGAAAAAAGTTCATATCTGTACATTAATTTTTTTGGGATTAAAACTATGTATTTTAAAAACACATGGCGACATCTATTGTCGAATATCTAAATAACACATAAATAAATATTAATTAAAATAACTATTTTAATGGATAAAATAGCGCTTTTGATAATTTGATTTTCAAGATAAGCTATTTTTATAGTTTTTACCATATTTTGTAAGTTACCTTGCTAAACTGTTTACAAATAGTATCGTCGTGGTTTTGTTCCTACCAGTTTTTGTAATTTTTTTCAGAAATGAGATATTTTCTCGCGGTAAAAAGTATCCTATATGTTGACCCGAATAACCAGCTATCATTATACCAAATTTCATCAAAATCCCTCCAGTGGTTTTTCTGTGATGCGGTAACAGACAGACAGACAGACAGACAGACAGACAGACAAAAATTCTAAAAACTATAGATTCGGCCTCTGCATCGATAATAATGTCTATTTCAATAAGATTTTCCAAAAAATATTTAATGTACAGATTCGGCTTAGTTAGAATTTTATAATATGTATATAGATAGAGTGCCATAGAACTAAACGTGAGGTCAAATAATAATGTTTTGAAATAATGTATAGATAATCTTTTAATATAGTAATGTAATCTTATATAGGTATTTTTTTTTAAATACAGTATTCATATAATATTTATTACTGCGATAAGTAAATAAATGTTAATAAATAAAAAAAATACTTGAAGCCAATATTACGCCATTTCTCTTTCAAGAAGAGAAGTAATACTTAAAAAGTACAGATGTACTTTTATTGCACATTATCATTCATATTTTCTTCTCAAATATATCAAATTAACGATTCCAAAAAAATTCCCTTATTCTTTAAAGAAAGTAAATTATACATGTATGTATGGCAAAATCTACAATAGAAGCATAAACAGCAAAATCATGCTAATATTTTTCACTTTGATTTTACTGTGGGCCCCGTCTGTTTAATTCTTTAGTCTAATCTATCTCTTCTTATCTATTTATATGGCAATTTTATCGAAATCTGAAAGTTTGGAAAAACCAAAATGGCGGTTGGCAATTCCACAAATGTTGTATAAAAATAAAACTTTCTTTCCAATGCTCCAATGTACAAATATTTATTACTAGTGACTCACCCTCGCTCAACGTTAGTATAGATTTCTCAGAGATGAGATATTTTCCCGCATTAAAAAAGTATCCTATCCCTCCAGTGGTTTTTCTGTGATGCGGTAACAGACAGACAAAAATTCTAAAAACTATAGATTCGGAATCTATATCGATACTAATGTCTGTTTCAATAAGATTTTCCAAAAAATATTTAATGTACAGAGTCGGCTTAGTTAGAATTTTATTATATCTATAGATATAGATAATAACTAAACTATGTAATAGTGCGTAGAAAAGAACAAAAAAGCTAAGACTTTTACTTTTTCCGCGCAATTAACCCCATCAATCTTCTGTCAAAGCCTTTCACAATAAATCAAGCATAAACACTTCAACAGTATAATTATAAGAAAGGTGAAATTAGGGTTGTAAAAATATTTTAAGTTAACTTTTAGTCATCTATATATAATATAATAAAATTTTAACTGAGTCGAATCTGTACATTAAATATTTTTTTGGAAAATCTTATTAAAATAGTCATTATTATCGATACAGAGGCTAAATCTATAGTTTTTAGAATTTGTGTCTGTCTGTCTGTGGCCGCATTACGAGAAAACCACTGAAAAGATTTTAATGGAATTTGGTATGATTGAATTGGTTGTTTATCTGGGTCAACATATGGATAGAGAAGGATACTTGTTACTGCGGGAAAATAGGTATCTCATCTCTAAGAAATCTATGATCGGGATCGGGATGAACCCGAGCGGAGCGCGGTCGAGTCGCTAGTTTTTAAAATATAAGTACAATGTTGATGTAGGCAAAGAGGTAGTGGTGGTTCGCTGCACATACATATAAATTGAAGTGTATTGTTTAATAGGTTAAACCACCTAAAAAACATCACTTAAGTACTAATAAAACTTAAAAAGCGCACCAGTTTGAAATAAAGTGTATTTTACAATCGCGATTGCCCTAATATGAAAGACTAATAATAATATAGTAGATATAACGCATTGCAGCGTGTTTAGAAATGATAATAGTCGACAAATAATTTCAGTACCCTTTTATCCTCTGTTTGTTGACCGATTTGTTTTGTTTTTGTATATATATATTGATAAAAAGAAAATAGTTCAATACTTTTTTTCTTCTCTGTTAGTAAACCGTTTTTCTTTTTTTTTTTTTGTAGCTTTTAACGAGCTTTAGCGCTATCAATAAAAAACGATTACGGTTGAATTTTAATGCACTGGGCGATTACTAGTATGTACAAAAATCGGTTCATAATAAGCTAAGTTATCGCGTAACACACAAACAAATCAAATTGAATATTTCCTCCCTTTTGAAAATAACCTGTCAGTTCAGGATGGTGTAGTTCGAATCCAATGGAAGATTTTAAGATCTTCTATAAACAGACAATTAATACTTCTTTTTTATAGTCTATTTGTTTTATCATCAGAGTGATATAATTTTTTTTTAACAAAGCTTCTCAACAAAGAAGTCTTAAATTTTTTTAGTATCAATTCATTCATCTATCCAAAGTTTCAACGTAACAATGTTAAACAAACTGTGACAAATTTCGTGTAGCTGCATTTTATACTCCGTCTAACTTCGGTAAGTTACCTCATTAAGTGAATTTATGGCTATTTAAATTAAAAGTTGCAAAAGATGGCCTCAAAGAATGCCTAAAGTATTTTTTTACTTTATCTTTATTACATCAGAAAGTTATAGTTGAATTAATTATGATAATTTTTACGCTTCTTAAGGTTTTTGAGCCATATTTTGATTTCACTTAGCAAAAATTACAAAACTAAAAAGAATATGGCATTGCCAATTTTGGTGGAAAATATTGTAACTAGTATTTAACGCTCGCTTTACCTATGCCCTAATTTTATTCAAGTCCATTCAGTTCCCTAAAGGCAGTGATAGCCAGTGGTAACACACTCGCTTAGGAAACCGAGTGAAGCGGGTTCACATCCCGCGTCTCGCACCTCTGATATTTTCTGCGAGTCATTTCCAATATGGTTACCACTTGTCTTACGGTGAAGGAAAAGATCGTAAGGAAACCCGCATGTCTGAGAAAACCTAGCAAGTTTTTGAAAGACATGTGAAGTCCGCCAACCCGCACTTAGCCAGCGTGGTGGACTGGCGACGTTAAAAAAGGGCTGAATACATTCATTTCAGTATCGGGCTCATATACTATTTCGTTTCAAAAAAAATTCTGTTGCTCCGTTGCCGAGCGAAAAAAGGATAGATCGATGATTATAAAATTAGAGATTTAAAAAGTAAACAAGACGCTATTAACCAAGTGTGTATACTGTTATAAAATTAGTAATCTTACAATTAAACATTTCGTCATACGATCACTAAAGAGAGATATGAAATTCCTCGAGCGTAAATTGAATATTCACTCCAGCTATGTACAGTTACCGCAGCGACAGATGGTCGTATGACACAGATTGAATATTTATAATTAATGTGATTTTTGACAATAAAAACAATCATACAGCCTTTAAAAGAGCCTCGTATATCAAGAGTTCCGTAGCACGAAACATTAAAATAAGTTTATAATCCCAAAAATACTTTAAGATCTTTTTTTTTCTCCTTATAAGGATTTTTCTCCTTACTTGTGCTATAAGAATTGCTTCTTGCCAAATGTCATAATTCTAGATCAACGGGAAGTACCCTATAGGTTTTAATTCCCTTGCGAGTGTCAAAATATGCGGCATAAGCAGCCGTATTTTGTGATTACGTTGACATAGAAGTTTTTAGACTTTTTCACAGCTCCAAGGAATTGCACACTTAGTATTTCATATTAATTTCAACTTGATACCTCCACGCGTTTTTGAGAAAAAGATCCTTGACAGACAGACAGATACACAGACAAACGGACAATGAAGTGATCCTATAAGGGGGTTCCCTTTGCCCTTTGAGGTACGGAACCCTAAAAATTAAGGCTACATATTACAGAATTATAATTTATTGCATGAAAATTATAAT
Organism: Fabriciana adippe; assembly: GCA_905404265.1. Taxonomy (NCBI): domain Eukaryota; kingdom Metazoa; phylum Arthropoda; class Insecta; order Lepidoptera; family Nymphalidae; genus Fabriciana; species Fabriciana adippe. The sequence goes on along the minus strand of FR989984.1, from coordinate 13,773,427 downwards.
TTAATGTACAGAATTCGTTGCACAAAATTTTAACTTATAAATTTTTTACGTATAACCTTTTAGGGATTTTCATAACAGTTTTATTTCAAAGAGAGCTAAATATATTGAGAAAAGAAGTTTAGTTACATAATAAATACATTATTATGATGGAAGAGATATTTAAACCAACGTAGGATTTTGTTAATGAATTTTGCAAGCCAATTCAGACAACCAGGATCCCAAGGCAAGGATATAATAAGATGATTGCAATGGGAAAACGATAAAGATAAGCGGACCCTGTTAATCTTCAATATATCTATATATAAATAGGGTAAAACAAAACAGTTCAGTACCTATTTCTCCTCTATTATTTTCCGATTTTTTTGTTTAGTACCTAGCCATTGACGAACTTTAGAGTGTATTAATAAAAAATAATTTTGACCACTTGGCGAATACTAGAATTTAACATAGCATTGACACGTATTCTGTGCATTACTGTTTATTATGGAAGAATTATTTAAAACTAGCGACTCACGCTCGCTTAGCTCGCGTTCGTCCCTAGGTACGTTTTCACGGTTAGCTATGTTGACACATAAATAGTGGGTTACTACTCCTAAGATATTCATTTAAATTATATAGCAATTTACCCTCGCTTCGCTCAAGTGCATACACCGTACGCAGATTTTGTTCACAATTTCATGGGTTTTAATTTTTTTGCGGAAACCTGATTCTTTTTCTAAAATAAAAATAGCCTAAGTTACTCCTTATAACATCAGCTATCTGCCGGTGAAAGTCCCCTTCAAAATCATTCCAGCCATTTCGGAAATTAGCCGGAACAAACAGGCAGGCAAACAAAAATTTAAAAATTGTGTTTTTCTTATAAGTACCGTATATAATTCCATATGCATTTAGTATAAAGCTGTTATTTTGACATTACAAACAGATACTTCAATTTTATTTATCTGTATAGATAAATTGAGTTAGTATGCAACGACATAATATCTAAACATTTTTCTCAAGGTACTTATATTATAAATACGAAAATTAAATTGTTGCTCTGTTCGTATTTACACGGTAAAGGAATATCGGATGTGATGTTTTTCATACAAAAGCTAACAAAAAAGATGAAAACAAGTTGACGAAGGAATATAGTATTATGCAGTCGGAGACATACACGTTTCATCCTTGCGGCGAAATGTATGCACATACATAATGTATGTCTCTGAATGCATAATACTTTATGCCTTCATCAACTTGTTTTCATCTTTTTTGTTAGCTTTTATGCAGTTGTTTTTTTTTTTATAATGTACTAGCGACTCACCCTCGCTTCGCTTCGGGTTCGTCCCTAGGCAAAAGAAAATCTATCCCACGGGAATCGTACATTTTCCCGGGATGATATATCCTATAGCCTATATAGCCTATAGCATTCCTCAGTTAAAGGGCTATCTAATACAAAAATAATTTTTCAAATCGGATCAGTAGTTCCTGAGATTAGCTCGTTCAACCAACCAACCAACCAAACAAACAAACAAACAAACGAACGAACGAACGAACGAACGAACGAACGGATGGACGGACGGACGAACGAACGAACGAAGAAACAAACAAACAAACAAACAAACAAACAAACAAACAAACTCTTCAGCTTTATAATATTAGTATAGATATTTTTTTTATTTACAGCTTTTTAGTTTTTGCCAATTAGACGTTTGAAGTTATATTTAGCTCTCCTTTGCGTCGCTCAGTCGGAGACATACACGTTTCATCCTTGCGGCAAAATGTATGCACATATGTATGTCTCCGAATGCATAATACTTTATTCCTTCGTCAACTTGTTTTCATCTTTTTAGTTAACTTTTATGCAGTCGTTTTTTTTTTTAACTTTTATAATATATATTATTTTATTTACAGCTTTTTAGTTTTTGCCAATTAGACGTTTGAAGTTATATTTAGCTTTCCTTCGCGTCGCGCAGTCGGGTCAAAAATAGCTTAAGCCATACGATGCCGCAGGGTATTTTATCTCATTTCCAGTTGTCCCCAGAGGATAGAAGTATACTAATGAAAGTTCCTTGTATAAAATAATAGTGCAAGAAATAAACAATGCTCATACATATATATGTCTTTACTTCTGGAATATATTAGAAGAAAGGATTAAGCATTTGGCAATTTGCCTCTATGCTTACCTCATCGAAGATGCACTTAAGTTATAGCTGGCTTTTATATTATGCCTAAGTTTTCTACATAAATTTAACTTTGTTCTGTTTATAGCTGTATATAGACGTGCCAAGTGTTAAATCGATAGTAATATTTTCTTACCACTTGTTAAGAGTATGACCAGTAAATAATCACACACATACTTTGTTGAAGTGAAAGTTAGATGTAGTAAGTTCTTACTGTGCGGATCAAAATAACAGTAATTTAAATTAGTATTCAAATTAATATTTTCATTTACAAATAGTAATTCTTAATTAATTTTAATTTTTTAAATTACACATAGAATAATAATGTGGCTTAAATAATTTATTTTTTCTTTATAGTTATAAATATAATAATGGCAACACTAAATATAGATAAATTAGTAGTAGTAATAAATTTTCTAAAAAATTGTAATAATTATAATAATAAAGCTAAAATTATATAAATAATATAAAATTATATAAATATAAAATTAATTAAAATTATAAAAATGTTTTAAAATTAAAATTAACAAATATTGTAGGGTACTTTGGTGCCAATTTTCAAGTTTTTTGAATTCATTTTGTTATTTGTGGAAAGGCTGTCTGTAACAACTATATAATACCTTTGAGACATCTAACACCTTAGTCTCTCCCGTGACCATGATTGCTGTAAAGCAATCGAAACGTCGGGAACCAAAAATCAAAATAAATCCGCAAAAAAATCCGAAAAGATAGTTTTATTTAAATGTCAAATATTAGCGTAAATCTAAGAAAGTATTATGTAAAATAACTTTTAAACTTGTTAAAAATATTATAAAAAAATAAACCTTATAATTATCCTACTCCTGATACTCTATATTCATCTCATTCTCTCGTCACTTCTGCCATGTGTGAATTGCACACACGAACTTTTATTTTTACTATTGGACAGGTATTAATATATATATTTACATTAGTAGATTCATCTTAGACCTATTTTTTCTTTAGAGAAAGATTGTTTTTTTCCATGATTTATAATAAATGAAAGTCCTTTTAAAGTGTCATTCTGAACATAACAAAACAGCAAGTTACAAGACAAGCATTTATAAGAGCTTCCATTTGTACCCATTATTTTATATTCGCGTTTTCCCATGGCTCCGCATGGGTTGTTCTATTATGTATATATATATATATATATATATATATATATATATATATATATATATATATATATATATATATTTTAAAGTTATAGACTATGTGTTATTTTGATATATAAGCTATATATATTACTGTAAATTTTCATCAAAATCTGTTTAGTAGTTTTAAATAAAACTATCTTTTCGGATTTTTTCGCGGATTTATTTTGATTTTTGGCTCCTGACGTTTCGATTGCTTTACAGCAATCATGGTCACAGGAGAGACTAAGGTGTTAAATGTCTCAAAGGTATTATATAGTTGTTATAGACAAAAATTTTCAAGTTTTTTGAATTCATTTTGTTATTTTGTGGGTAGGCTGTCTGGGTAAAAATCAAAATAAATCCGCGAAAAAATCTGAAAATATAGTTTTATTTAAAATGTCAAATATTCGCGTAAATCTAAGAAAGTATACTGTTTAGTAGTTTTAGCGTGAAAGAATAATAAACTTCCATCCATTCATCCATCGTCACAAACTTTCGTGTTTATAATATTTTATAATTATCAAGCATTGGGAAAAAATTAATACTTTTTTTTATATGTAAGAATTATAAGATTTTAAAATTTTAATGTTTAATCTAGGGTTTTTTGAGAGATCTCTCATGTGTGCTTTTCATCATCGAACTTATGACGCATCATCAAATAATCATGATTCATTAATTTAATCAAACTCATGAATAAATAATCATGATTAATTAATTTAATCATGATTATTTAATAATGAGTTTGATGATGCGTCGTATGTTCAATGATGAATAATGATAAATATTATATTACATGAGAAATTTCACAATGAAGCTCTAGATTAAATATTAGTTATTTCGATAACGATTCTTTTTATAATAATCTTTTCAATTCAATTCTGTTTCTTAAAAGCCTTTAAATAACTTTATGTCAATAAAACTAGACATGATTTCAATTAATAATAGATTCAATAATCTTTACTGCAAAATTTCGTAATTTAAAGCATTTAACTGAAATAAGAATTCAAACCAAATAATACTATCGACAGGCATTGATCGAGTTCTGTGAAATCAATGGTTCAACACGCGTTGCTTACATTTCAATATGAAATGAATGCTTGTTGTAGTTTATAATATTTTTTGATACAAACATATTTTAAATTTTGCCTTTACAATATTTTTTTTCTTTATTTTGATTACCTACGTGTTGATGGATGTGTCTTTATTAAGCAATAATTCTATATGCAATATTAAATCTGAGGACGTAGGTTTGATTCCTGCAAGTGGTCACAACCCAATACATTTACCGCATTATAATTGCCAATTTTTTAAAGTATTAAAATTTTGTTATATCTCAAAGGGTTTAGGCAGTGTTTTCGTTGAAAGCTCACACACGGCTTATTTTTTTCCGACACCTCCAACAAATATCGTTATATTTCAGCCAATGTATAAAAAAAAACTTAACAAATTATATATTAAAACCTTTCTTGAGAACTACTCTATCCATTGGTGAGAACAGTATGAAAATCGGTGCAGTAGTTTTTGAGTATATGGCGAACAGACAGACAGACAGACGTGGTGGAGGACTTTTTTTTTATAATATGTAGTGTTTATTATAAAATATTCCTACCATATAAACTATAGTATCTATACTTTGAAACAAATAATAGCTTTCTGTACACACGATATATCAAAAATGCCAATAAAAACAGTGTTTATGACCGTTTATATACTCAGGAAATAAATCGAAGTGGGCGAGTTTTAATGGAAAATTGTGGTGTTAGTAAAACATCATATTACTGCTCTATAAGCTTTTATTATGAACAAACCGGTGGTAAAGTTGTAAAAATATAATGTGTAAGTGCTTAAAGCTCGTCGCGTGCTTGAATCATTTTTATTCAATACCAGTAAGTTTAACTTGCATTTCTAGAGTTAAATACAATATAAGTTGGGAAAAAACATATTTATACTTATTTATTCTATACTAGGTTAACCGTGTGCTTACCGTGAAATCAAATCTTAGGGTGAAGTCAAAACAGGTAGTGTGTTTTTCTAACAAAATAAAATCGGTAGCAGCTGGATTTCTGTCCGTTGTTAAACATTTCTTAGAGAAAAGCGAGGGAATGAATGCTTATCTACTCTTATAACTACTGTGATTGACCGGCATAACCGAAATTCAGTCAAGAGAAAATTATTTATTCAATCACGTTTGACTTTGTATGTACGAATGTGTGTATCATATTTTGAGTATATAATAATAAAAATAATAAATATTTTTATATTTCCACTAGCAACTCAGCCTCGCTCCGCTCGGTTTCGTCCGTAGTTACATTTTAACGTTTAGCTCTGAGATGAGATATGTTCCCGCAGTAAAAAGTATTCTATATGTTGACCCGGATAACCAGCTATCATCATATCAAATTTCATCAAAATCTGTCGAGTGGTTTTCCCGTGATGCGGTAACAGACAGACAGACAAAGAAAAATTATAAAAACTATAGATTTGACTTCTGTATCGATAATAAAGTCTATTTCAATAAGATTTTCCAAAAAATATTTAATGTACAGATTCGGCTTAGTTACAATTTTATTATATGTATAGATATTTCTCGAAATTGGTTAGATAATTTGAAAATATTAATGTCAAACTGTACTCCGCCATATCGTCTTCAAAATATCAGTAGACAAACATCAAATTATAAAAAAATCATAGTAATAAAAATATATTCATCAATATTAATGTATAATTTCTTTAAAATAATGACCTTTTCATTTCAATAGGATTCAATGTTTAAATCTCTCGCTTTTGTTTAAGGAACAATGAGATTCAGTCATTTATAATGCAGAAGGAAAACATTTTCAAGAACACGAAACGAAAGCGTGATGTAAGAACTATAAACGTATTTGAAATATTTTTACAATGTTTTAAAATATTCCCGCTTATAGTTTTTTTTTCTTTGTCAGTTTTTCATTAATTTAACTTTTTCATAAATACTGATTGCTGCTTCCTCATCATTTTAGAGGAACAGCTTAACTTAATCAATATTCTGCAAATGTGTGCATAAATTTTGTTTTTAGACGACACGTTTGATTCAGTTTGTAGCGAGCCTACTTGCGGTGCCAACGGTCGCGGGTTTGAGTCCCGCTGGAGGCATTAATTTGTGTAATGAGCAGAAATGTTTGTACTCCAGTCATGAGTGTTTATATTCGTAATATGTATCAATTTAAAGTTATATATATGTGTAATGTATCAGTTATCTGGTATCCATAACACAAGCCTCGTAGCTTACCATGGAACTAGATGGTGCTGTGTGTTAATGTACATACATACTTACATGTATCTATTATTTTGGTTTGCGTAAATATGATGATTGATCACGTCTCTGTTTGCCATATTGATTAAATGGCTTCCTATAAGACATCAGCATTCGGTGACTTGCAAGACCTTTTCTATCTTTTTCCTTTCTTTATAATCCAACTACATACTCTATAATCTAATTACTTCGGTCGTCGTAGTCTTATTTAACGAAACGATTTTTAATTTTGCAATAGGCGAACAATAGTAACGTGAGGTATTTTTCGAGATGCAAAACGCGTTATCTACTATATTTTCAACTTATTGTAAGTTCCCTATATTTCAACACTGTTGCAACTGGTATATTATCCGCGATCACGTTAAATATCCTGCATCACATCCCAAATATATTGCCAATGACCATGAAAGCTGAAAAACATATAACGTGAGGTCTACTTATAAAAAAAAATTTGCATAAGAGATACAGTGTTGACAAATTTTGTGGTTGAGGTCCCCTTTTAGGCAAGTAATTTTGCAAGTAGAAGTGCAATTAAAATTAATACAGTGACGTCAAATTTTCGGTTTCAGGATTTTTTGCCAACCATGACAGACTTGTTCTCGATCGCCCGTTTGTTTGGCATACCAACATATGGAGGAAAGCTTGCTTTCATATGGGCTTTGATCCTGTTAGCCATGCTGATTTCTATAGAAGTTGGCGCGATTTGGAAACTTGGCCGACTTCTGACAGGCTACGCTGTAAATGCTTCTGGGGGACGTAAGTTTGAATAAAAATAATTTTGTTTGTGTAAAATATGTGATACTAGCAGAAAACAAAAACAAACCTATCCCACGGGATCCCTACATTTTTCCGGGATAAAAAGTTAGAGATCCGTTCGGCCGTTCTGGCGTGAAAGTGCAACAAACTTCCATACTCACAAACTTTCACATTTATGATATTTATATAGATTTCACACAAGTAAGTCACATTTAAAATTAAAAGAATTTTGTCCAAATTAACTTCATCTTTGAACAAATCCAATTATTTAAAGATATATATGTATTCAGGATAGCACTTAAATGCTAAACGTGATCTCAATTTTAAGTCAGAGAAACGTCGAACGCAAATGAATAATAAGTTGAAAAATCAATTTATTAACTTCACGTTTGCTTAGCGATAGCTATTCTATATGCAGCTATGTAACTAGAATTTAATCATCTATAACCTAAAATAAAAGATTGCTCTTATTTTTAATAAAAAGAAACAAAATTATTAAAGAATCTTCATAGTTTGTTTTAAGAATATCCTTTACATATTTTCGGATATGATACACTACGTAATCATATTTCTGATTATATAGCTAACTAGGGACTTACCCTCGCTTCTGTCGGTACGATGACGATACGGTGCGTTTTAATTTTTTTGAGCGGAACCAAGTTACTCCTTATAACAACAGCAATCTGTCTGTGAAAGTCCCGTCAAAATCGGTCTACATATTTCGGAGATTAGCCGGAACAAACAGACAGACCGATAGACAAAAATTTTAAAATTGTATTTTTATTATACATAAGTATCGTATACATTCCCAAAAACATTTAGTAAAAAGCTGTTATTTTGACATAACAAACAGATACTATAATTTCATTTATCTGTACAGATTATATCAACAACAGAAATAAGAAAAATAGAATTAACTCAAGATTGTTTTTTATAGGTAACCTAACAGCACGACTATCTGGTTCAATTTTCTATGGAAATGCATTACTGTCGCTTATACTGTCATGGAGGACTGTTAAAACATGGCAAAGCCTTTCCGTACAATGGTTACAAACAGAAACGAATGGTCTATACTTTTCGCCTGATGTAACAATTCGAAAAAGAATCATCGTTGTGTCAATTTTTGTGGCGATATGCGCAAGTGGTATGTAAGTAAACATATTTTAAACTTAAAACTAAGAGAAAATGATCAGACATCTTATATTTATGTGACATCATGAACAATAAACAAGACTTCATCCAAACTTACTTATGAAAAAAAAAACAATAATAATAACAAAAATATTTATCAACAATCGATCTGTTTAAAGTACTTTTGTTCATATAGCTTATAAGCTTTAGCTATAGCTTATGAGCAATTATAAAGCTTATAACTATAAATAAGGATGAGTTCCTGACGATGTGTAAATATAAATAAATATGTTGGGACATTATCACACAGCACCATTTATTTCCATGGTGAGCTACGAGGCCTGTGTTAGAATACCAGATTGTTGATACAGTACACATATATAACTTTAAATACATACATATTATAAATATAAACACCCATGACTGGAGTACAAACATTCGTGCTCATCACACAAATGAATGCCCTAAGCGGGACTCGAACCCGCGACCGCTGGCACTGCAAGTCCAAACTTAGCTAAACGTGTCGTCAGATCTGTAATATAGTACAGATACCAGTCTCTCACAAAGGTTTCTAGTACTGTTATTTGTTAAGCTTATGATGTAACAAACTTTGATATAATACTTTTTTGTGGTGAGAAAATAAATAAAATTATTATAAAATTATTATTCTCTCTTTGGAATTCACGGACTCGAAGGAACCCGGTCCTTTGAAAGGTTTGCGTGGGGACACAGCTTCAACACGTAGAGATCCCTTAAGAGATTCAAGCTTGTTTAATGTGAGTCAACAGCTGAGATCCATCTCTGAGTAACCCATAGGGAATTGCCCAAAGATGGCTTCCAGCTAACACGTAGGGACTATAGAAAATATGAAAAACTATAATTATAGTTATGGAACGGAGTTACATGGACTAAAAACGGGCTATTGGATGAGACTACCGGAGTCCGCCTGCTCAACAGTCTCACATTGAATATTTGGATGGTGACTCGCATCCCACTAGATGGGCCCCTACAAAGCGTTATTATTATTATTAAGAGTAATTTTGTTTCAGTGGAACACATGCTAAGTATGATGTCAGCTACAGGTTTGGATTGTCCACCAGGAGAATATTTACAAAAATATATATTAACATCACATGGGTTCATAGTGCAATCCTGTTAGTTTCATTTTTAGATTAAAAATTTAAAGCGATAATATTCAGAAAAAAAAAACTTTTTAACATTATACAAGTAGGAGTATATTTTTTCTTGATTTATACCGAACTAGCCGTCACCCGCCCGCTTTGCTGGGTATATGTATAAGTATGTAAATTTTTCTTTTGGTTTTCAGAGACCTTAATGTATATTTAGGTTTTTAGCTTATAAATTAAAAAAAAAACAAATGAATAAAAAAAGGTAGCATAGAAAAAACATATACATAAAATGTCTATCTCCATCTTTTTGATTTCGGCCCAAAACAACAGTTATATATGTTTAAACGTTCTACAATCAAAAATAACTGCGCCGATTTTAATGATGTTATGTTTACTTAGTGTTTTATTATTTTAATCTAATAAAATATTACTTTTTTATATTTATGCGAATATTTGACATTTTAAATAAAACTATTTTTTCGAATTATTTCGCGGATTTATTTTGATTTAAAACTAACCAATATTGTAAGGTACTTTGATGCCATTTTTGAATTTTTGGAATCATTTTAGTAAAATAATGGGTAGGCACTGTCTTTAACAAGTATAATATAACACCTTTGAGACGTCTAAAACCTTAGTCTCTCCCGTGACTACGATTGCTGTAAAGCATTCGAAACGTCGGGAACCAAAAATCTAAGTAAATCCGCGAAATAATCCGAAAAGATAGTTTTATTTAAAATAATAAAATATTATTTATTTTAATCGCCATATATAATTTTTTTTACTTTCTTAATATTAATTACAATCGTCATCCATTTTGCAGATGAGTACTCCCTTTGGCTAGCCATACCAATATTTATTCTTAGCAAGTCAGCAACTATTCTATGGAACTTTCAAGATTTGATCATTATTTTGATAAGCATGGGATTAGCGTCGCGATACCATAGACTGAATTCCTACGTGAAACATGTTGTTAGATATGAGATACGTGCGAGGAATGTGAAAAAGGTTTGTGTCGGACGTTATTTATACGTACATGTATTCATCATGAAATATTTTAATAATTTATTCATATTTTTATATTTATGTATTCCGCCACCTCGCACTTGGCCAGTGTGATGGACTATGGCCTGATCCGCCTCGTATTGAAGGGAGGCCCGTGTCCAGCAGTGGGACGTTAAAAAAGGGCTGAATACATGTACGTTTATGTCTGTGGAAATTTAGCTCTTAATGAAATAGATTTTATAGTGTAGTTTGAGGAGTTTATCCTTTTACTTGGCTAATGTTGCAAATGCGAAGATATAATTAATATTATAATATTCTATCTTATCTGAAATAATTATAATATTTGGCATTTAGGTAGCCTAAATAATCTCTACTTGTTTAATATATTGTTTTGCTTACAGGAGTACGTTTGATTATTCATAACAGCTAATAAACAGCTAATAATATACATATTATATTGACTAGCGGCTCAAAAACAAAACAAATCAAACAAAAGCAAATCTATCCCACAGGAACCGTACATTTTTCAGCTTATTTGTTATTCTGATGTATGAACTATATTATTGTAAAGTTTCATTAAAATCCAATCAATAGTTTTTGTGTACTAAGCTGTATAAGTTACTATACATTTTTAACTATCCCACGGGTACTCTTTAATTTTCCGGGATGAAATATCTAAAATATTGACCGGGGATTAAGCTACCACCATGAAAAATTTCATTTAAATCGGTCCAACAGTTTCGGTGATTAGCTCGTACAAACAGACAGAAAAACAAAAAATTAAAAGAAATCTGCATTTGTTCTATTTCTCTTCTTACATCCTGACTCGGTTTTAAGCATTTTTTTTTAAGTACAGACATTCGACCTCTACAGTTTTATTATATGTATAGATTACACGAAAAACAATACACTTAATCCATATATTTTACTTAATTTTTATTTTTGCAGGTCAAAACAGAATTCTATTTCCACATGAATATTTGGCGCAAAATTCGACAAGCGTACGTACAACAAGCGGCTTTGGTACGAAAAGTCGACGGGAAATTGGGTCCTTTAGTGCTATTATCCAATTTAAACAACTTGTATTTTATTTGCTTACAGCTCTTTTTGGGTATACGGTAAGTATATACGTAGTAAATTGTAGCTTACAGGATATCATTGTTATATGGTCGTTGAAGCAATATTGAAGAATTATATATTATTTTATTCTATTTAAAATTAACATAAACTTGTTATATGTCACTAAGGAACCCAACAGACGTTATTCTGTATGAAAACAATGTAATTTTGCTATATAATTTCCGAGATTTACAAATTACAAACATAAAAATTTTTCATCTATACAGATAAATAAAATTGGAGTGTCTGTTTGTAATATTAAAATAACCGCTTTTTACTTAATGCATATGGTTGTATACGCGGTACATATACCAAAACAACATTTTTAACAATTTTTGTCTGTCTGTCTGTTTGTTTCGGCTAATCTCTGAAATGGCTGGACCGGTTTTGACGGGACTTTCACTGGCAGATAGCTGATGTAATAAGGAGTAACTTAGACTACTTTTATTTTAGAAAACAAATAAGGTCGCACGAAAAAAAAATTAAAACCAAATTAATTAACCAGTTTTGTTTTGGGAAGCATCCTATGGAAGAACCCGAGCGAAGCGAGGCTAAGTCGCTATTATAAGAATAAAACTTGTAAAACCCACCTTAGCATACCACTTTACTAGCCATCTAAAGATATAAAACCTTTTTCAGACATGTGGAAGGTTCAGCAATAAATGTTATATACTACTTCTATTCACTCGGTTGGCTGCTTTTTCGAGCGTGCAGTGTTGTGCTTGCAGCGGCTGACGTTAATCTGCACTCGAAACGAGCCTTGCCGTATTTGTTCTCTTGTCCTAACACTGACAGTAATGTAGAGGTAAATGCTTTAGTATTTAGTTATTTTAAACTATTATCATGCTAAATGTGAAAGTTTTATGTGTGTATTTGTACGCTTATTACTCCTGAAATGACTGAACAGATTTGTATGAAACACATAGGTTGTTGTTAGTTATAAAATTTGCCGAATTGTGGAGCTGTTTGTATAATATTTTAAATTGAGAGCACTTAAGTATGTACCTGAGCGAAGTCTCCCTCCATTATATGTATATGCATATCTATATCGCGTATATATTACCTGCAAACAAAGTGATTCCGGCTTTATATAAGAGAACACAGAGCGCTAAATCAATGTGTACTTTTTAATATACTGAAGCGATTGAATCAAAACCTATATCTATATAATATTATAAAGAGGTAAAGTTTGTGAGTTTGTGATTTTGTGAGTTTGTAACGTTGTAGGGAGTAATCTCTGGATCTACTGAATCGATTTAGATGAAATTTGATAAGAAGATAGTTTGAGATCCTGGAAAGAACATAGGATACTTTTTATCCCAGAAATCATCCGTTAAGAGGGTAAAAATGGTGATAAAAGTTTATATTGGGAAGCCAGCTAGGGACGAAGATGAGCGAAACGAGGGTGAGTCGCTAGTATGGTATAATTTTAATTCTGAGTATCCTGTCCAATAATAAATTTCCATTGAAAACCGCCCAGCTGGTTAAATGATCCACATTCCAATAGTTAATTAATATACGTATAAATTCTAAAAATTGTTTATTTTTGTTCTATTTCATATTTGAGAAAAATCAATGTTTTCTAACATTTTTCATGTACAATTTTACACCATATATTCGTACGCATTTATTACTGTCATAATATTTCTTTACTATTAGTTTAATTAAACAAGCTCCGAAATTGCAATTTAGTAAGATAGCTTGAAGTTTTTATTTTCAACTAGCGACTCACCCTTGCGATTCTTTAAATTGACATACATTTTTTTTATTTATGAACCGATTGAAATAAAACAAATACTAAATGTCAAGTGAAACTTACCACAATATGTTAGTGAGAACCGCTCCCAAATCAGTTAAGCTGTTTCTGAGATTAGCGCGCACAAACACACAGACAAACAGACAAAAATTATAAAAATAATTGTTTTGGGTTCTATTGCGTTAATAAAGACCCTCAATAATAGTTTTCTTCATATATCTTCCATGTACAGAGAGCGATCAATTACAATTTTATTATATGTATAGATTTATCAGTTAGTGAGGGCCAAATAAATACTATAACAGTAATCATTTATTTCACTTATCATTATAAGGAAATATTAAAACAAACAATATTAAATATTTTGTTATTTTTCAGATAAAAAGGCTTAAAAACCAATTAAGCCACGATGAAGTGGTTTTAAGTGGAATGGGTTTTTTTTGTTTGGATCGACAAAAGCTTTTAGAGGTTCGTTAAACATTTATGTAAAAATGTATATTCTAATTCTTTTTTAAGTTTAAAACGCTATTTCCACTTAAAAATCATGTACAAATTTTACAGTACAAAAAGTTTTACGAGATAACTGTTAAATAAATATTCAAAGATGCAATAATATTTATTGAAGCCAACCTTATTGAATCAAATCGCTGAATGTCCAAAATTTTTAATTCCTAATATTCAAAAGCTGGATAATTAGCTAGATCCTCTTAGAAGGCTTGTATAAGATTTGTATTCAGCTTTTGTATGATTGATACGGAAGTATTATCTTGTTTCGACGTACAGGATACGTATTATATACCTTATATTATAATACGTCTTCCATTTTGGTTCTTTCCGAATACATTATTACATGCATCCGTTCAATTAATACATCATGATCCCAAACTTAAAAATTTTATTCAAAAATGCATGCATGTATAAAATAATCGTTTATCTTTTACAGGTCGCAAGTGTAATTGTGAAGTACGAACTTATTTTAATTCAGTATGACAAATAAGTAATGTTTTATAGTGGCTTTGATTTTAAAAATGATGTCTTAAATGTAAGAGATTTTTAATCTATAAATATCATTAAATATTTTTTTTTGATTGATTGATTTTTAATAAGATCTTAAAAGCTGTTCAGACCATAGCAGTGTACCGAATGACACGTGTCTTACTCGCACCGACACTATGGAGATAGCAGATTCTATTCCTGAGTCTAGTTAAGACGCTGAAATGAGTACTATCTGGTTTGACTATTAAGCCGTTTCAACCAAGTAGACAGTGTTACTAATATTATGAGTATATATGTATATAAAACCTTATATATTGAGTTATTCCGTGATTGTATTCATCCCTTTTTTTAACGCCCCACTGCTGGGCACGGGCCTCCCTTCAATACGAAGGGAATCAGGCCATAGTCCACCACGCTGGCCCAGTGCGGATTGGCGGATTTCACATGTCTTTCGAAAACTTGCTAGGTTTTCTCAGACATGCAGGTTTCTTCACAATGTTTTCCTTCACCGTAAGACAAGTCTTAATCATGTTAGAAATGATTCGCACATGAAAATATCAGAGGTGCGAGACCCGGGATTTGAACCCGCTTTACTCGGTTTCCCAAGCGAGCGCGTTACCACTGGGCTACCACTGCCTTATTCCGTGATTACAGAGTATAAATGAAAATTCTCTTACAATACAATATAGGTAACAAGGCTATGATATGCTTGATATGAAATAATGAATAAATCTACGCTTTTTAGGACTTTCTTTAATCTAGTTTAAAAAAAAACTTTATTGAACTTATACGTATCGCAGCCTCCTTTGTATTTATAATTTAATAATATAAAAAATGGAATATTAGATACATTCATAGTATACAATAAAAAAAAACACTTAATTTTTTTTAATTCTTTTGGATTACATTTTTAACATAAATGGCTGAACTGACAGATATTTATATTTTTTTCAATTTTTTATTTCTATTTGGGAAACAGACAGTATATTATAACATAAGTAGGCCTTTTTCTCCCTGACCATTTTCCAAGTCATTTTCCAAGTCGGCGCAGTATGTCTTCCTCTTCCACTCTCCCCTTTTACTCGTCATCTCATCATTAACTCCTTTCTCTTTCATGTACTGTCTCACACAATCTATCCATCTTTTCTTCGGTCTTTTTCTACCTCTAAAGTACCTACCAGTAAAGTTTTTACTAATTTAAACATATTTATACACATAGAATAGACTACAACAAAGGTATATAAATTAGAAACATCAAAATGTAAAAAAATCATTAAAGGCTTACAATTTCTCTTATGAGTTTTTTAAATTTACTTATTATTATTTTATAGACTCTCCATTTTTGTTCAGAAATATTTCTGCTTCAGATGTCCTGAGGTTAGCACTAGAAATGAGTCATTGTTTTATATCCCACCAACAAGAACTATATATGTTCAAAATACTTTTATGCAAAAATAAATAAATATAATACCTTTGTACTAGACTCACCCTTGACCAATTTTCACTGATTTTACTTTAACATGAAGAAAATACCGTGACTAACACGTGCTTTATATTCAATAAGTTTAGTAAACTGCTAGATTACATACCTACATTAAGTTTCATGAGGATAGATCCATGTACAGATGAGACGAAAATTCAATTTTATATACATTGTTGTCTTAACGATTAATATAGATTTTTTAGAGATGAGATATTTTCCTGCAGTAAAAAGTATCCTATATGTTGACCCGGGTAACCAGCTATCATCATACCAAATGTCATCTAAATCTGTCCAGTGGTTTTCTCATGATGCGTTCCCAAATAGATAGACAGGCAGACTGACAAAAATTTTAAAAACTATAGATTCGGCGTCTGTATCGATAATAATGACTTTTTCAATAAGATTTTCCAAAAAAATATTTGATGTACAGATTGGACTCAGAATTTTATTATATGTATAAATGTAATATATTTTAAAGGTGTTCAAACAGGACATATTTCTCTAGTAACAAGAGGTTAGCAAACTGCTAGATTTTGCTTTTGCTTCAGCGAAACATTCATCTTGTGAAGAATGAGATTAATCCAAGTCTACAAATGTTTGTTTGGATCTTAGAAAGATGAACGTTGGTGATAAAATCGACTTTATGTGCTATTTTTACCACGTTCAGAAAAGCGAAGTTTATTTTTTCTATTGTTACGAGATATTTTCTTTTTATTTAAAGAAATAGGTTAGGCTTTATATAATTAAAAAAAACTGTCTCGCAAAGGACAAAAAAATATTTTTAAGATGACTTTGTAGTTTGAATTTTTTTGTTTATATACTTCTTCTATATCTTAAGTATACCGAAGCTAGATCAATGTAGTAATTTATACAATATCCATTAAAATAGAGCCAGAATTTGTATAATAAAAAATATCAATCATATTATAGTTTAATGCGAAATGAGGATATTAAAAAACACACTGAAAATTTAACAGTTTCTTTTAACATAATATTCAACTTCCGAAAACACTGATTTTTGATCTTTGGTTGATCAAAATCAATACAAAAGTATGTTTAATATTTTTTTAAATACTTTTTGTCCGCGATTGTACGAGGATATTCAAATCAGTAATAAAATATAAAAGGGTAAAGCCTTTGGAAATTGATCTAGCCTTCTTAAAATTGAATGGGACACTGATACAGTGTTTTTTTTTTTTCTATAAAATCTGCAGACATTACAATATATGAAAATGTTAACAATTTTACATTGTGATGAAGCAAACAGCATTCCGTAGTATATTACGATGGTAACTTACGATTGAAATGAGCGTTCTAAAAATATCCTTAAAAAAGATTCGATTTAGTGATAACTCATGAACGTAGGTGCAGCTTATTAGTTAGATTTTCTTAGATTCATAAAATAATTGATATTTTGAATCGATTTCACTTAAAATTATTTTTATAATACTTTGACTTACCCGCTGGAACCAATATTACCCACAAAAAACTAACGGCATCTTTCCCGTCTTAAGGGGATACCGAGGTAGACCAGGATAACCAGGGGGTTGTTCCTGCGATCTGCTCTCAGAGAAGTACCAGAAGTAATCCGTATGGTGAACCCCCTGAGACCCACCGAGGTAGACACCCTCTCAAGTAGGTATATCTCTTTCTAGATTTCCAAACGCTACTGAGCTTAAAGCTTAGAGCTTAGAGCTTTTACCGAAGAACTAGAAAAACTTGCTAGTACCAAATAGCGGATGAGCAAGGCAATTTATCATAGACATAATCAGTTATAATTAAACAAGCTTTTGCCCACAGATCTGCTCGTGTAGCTTTATCATATATAAATCATAGCATAATGCTATGTAGTCTATGTCCAAATGAACAAGAAAACAAAATGACTCTCGTCAGCCTTTATTTATTTTTTCTATGTTAGACAATAATATGAATATTGGTGGTTAAGTTTAATAAAAGACATATATTTGAAAATATTTTTATTCTACATACATTCAAATACCCAAAATATGATAGTGTTAATTGAACTTCTTTCACATATCTATTTGATAGGTTTTAATGCTATACAAAGTTATTTACATTTTTATTGCACTTTTAAGATACAAATACTGTCGTAGAGAACTTTATTATCTAATTATCTATGAAATTATTAAGAAATTTACTAATATACAATAATAATATACATAATTATGTTGGTCTGTCTATAAATTATACGAACGGGTTAGCAGTTAGTGTATGTATATAGCTTTTCAAGCAAAATTTATTATTAAAATAAAACATATAAATTGTGAAAGTATTGAAGATATTGGCACAGTATTTGGCACCCGAAAACCTTTCTGCTCTCGAATTTATGAAACATAAATAAGTTATGTTTCAATTCTCAATGCAGTACAAAATAATTTCTACATATTAAAAACACCTATAATATTACATTTTAGCAGATAATCTTTTATCGTATTTTAATATACAGGGTGGAACAAATCGATGGGACATGGAAGAAAAGTACCTTTAATATTGAAGTTATCAAGATTTACTCAAAGGAAAAATATCTTTCTTTAAAAAAATAATAATAACTTCATTTAATTATTTTTTTAAACTTACCTGAACCGGGAATCGAACTGAATAAAAATGCAAAAAATGAACTAGAAATACTTTTTTTATGGCAAAGACGAGATAAAGTTTACGACTAAATAATATTTAATTTTAATATAGCTTTCACGGAAAGTAAACTGACATAATTCGAAATGTCTAGCACATAATTTAAATTACATAATATACTATGCTTAATTACATCGTCTAATCTATATTAGAATAGCTGAAGAGCTAGCAACTTATTAAAGATATGAGATATATGTGCGTACGAGAATCGTAATTTTTTCCGGAATAAAAGTAACCTATGGTTTATTCTGATGTATGTATATTATTGTAAAGTTTAATTAAAATCCATTCTCTAAAATCTCTCGTAAACATCGTGGTCAAACGACCAAGGTGCAAGCTTGACAATCACAGGTGTCAAGGTTCGAAATCCCGGTCGGATCCAAAGTTTTTACTTTTGTTTTTCTTTTGTTTCTATTTTGTATTTATTCAAGTTTTTAGTTTTATTTTAAAAAAGAAAATTATACTTTTATCCAAAAACTCGAAGCGAATCTCAGTCGCCCAGGTACTATTATTAATTTCTCTAGAGCCGAACTGATAAGGTTTTGAATGTTTTATTAATAATTAAAATATTTTTTTTTTCATGTAACGACAAGTATTGGAAAATTTAATATACATTTTTAAGAAGCAAATATAATAACACCAGCCTTGCCGCACAGATTGCCACAAAACACTAGGTGACCGCGACCGAAACCACGGTCACCGTGACCAACTACTTATTATGATAATATGGTCGCGGCCACACAGTGATCACATATACAATCGTTCTTGACAACCTTAATCGTAGTCGTGGACAACTAGAGCAGGATATGACTTCAAGACATTCTAGATGTAAACGATGTATTCTCATTCTATTTTTATGTAATATTTTTAAGATATTATGGTAAAAAAATTTAAGCTGTATATAAAATTTTATATTTTTAATTAATGAGTGTTAATAATTAATTAATATTATTTTAAAAATTGTTTTTTTTTTTAATTTTTTTTTCATGTAAATAAGTTACTAGCTCTTGGTCTATACAATATTTAGAAAAATTAAATATGAAGATTTAATCTTCGCTATATAATTAACCATCTAATAGTTCACAATACTAACAACCCATAGCATACATTGTCGTACTCGTATAATATGTAAAGATCCCATAATATATTCTCTATTTTTAATAATTCGTTTTAATACATTATTTATATTCTATTATATTATAATAATATGTACAATACTTTCAAAATAATCCTAATTTCTTAAAAATTCTTTTACATAGGCTTTTGAAGAAATAACTATAATATATACATACATATATTCAATAAACATACAGACATAATTAATTCTTTGGTAATAATTAAAAAAAATATATTTAACAGTACTAAATACTATATAACATAAATTAAATATTTTTATCTAAATATACGTAAAATAATAGTCAAAATGTTGCAATATAATAGAAAATCATAGCCTTCTAAACTCTGCTTCTAAAATAATACAGCGAATTTGAAACTACCCTGACAAATTAATATTTAATGAAAAACTTACATTTATAAAACACTTCAAATTTTTAAAAAGTTTTAAATAAACATTTAGTATTTCTATTCTTTGAAAATTTCATTAAAATTTATAATAGTTCAGTATTGGACTTTTAAAGCCAGCACTTGTCGATACTAACAAAAATATTAAGTACTAAGTTACATAAAGTATCTGAAATTGAACATAAAATTGAAAGAAGAATTTTAGTTTTGAGAATTAACAATTTCTGATATAATATCTAGGTATATGTTCTCTGACTATATAACTAATAATACTATATTTTTATATATCTGACTTAAAAATCCACATCTATATCGATACTAATATGTATTATAAATGTGAAAGTGTGTTTGTTTGTTTATTTGTCCTTTTTTCAAGTTGAAACGGAAAGACGAAAACACAGCAATGCCTGTTTTTTTGTGTGGAGATACTTAGAGATAGTTTGGAGGTGGAAGATTATCTTATTCTCACGGGAAAACACGTTATAATACAACTCAAATATATATTTATGATCAGAACTACTTCAAACTTTATATTAATGCTCTTCAATACAATTAAATAAATACGTGTTTTAGCATTTTTCGAAATTCACCATAAGGGGGCAAAATAGGGCATGCAAGTCTGTATGAAACCTACCTTTTTAGAGTTTTTTTTTTGTAATTTTAGCGCAAGCAAAGCCGCGAGTTCTGCTAGTATTATATAAAGCGAATCTAATGAAGATGGGTTAAATTTTTATAATTTTGTTCATAATAGCACAATAAAAACTAAGTATAAATAAGTGTCTCTCTTTCCTAATGTCAAATAAAGATTTTGAGATAGTTACATGTGTTTTTGTATGCTAAATTAAAGATCTAAGTCTTACGATCTGCTAGGTTAGATACATATATAGTTAAAAGCCAGATAAATAAAAAAAAATATTATTATTCCAGTACTGCGTATATTAAAAAAATGTTACGAACATACATACATAGTGTAAAATAACATTAGAACTAGATTTGTCTAGTCTAGTATCTAACTTTGAAGTCACTTAACTGTGGTTCGATTAAAACTGTTTCGGTGGTCTCCTGAGTGGGAGTTGTTGTAGGCATGGCTGAGGGCCGCAACGATATTGCTAGGGGGAGGGCGGATCGCGCACACAGCTGTGATGCCCCACGGGTAGACCCGACCGATCTGTAGAGAGTGCAGCGCCCTCTCCTGCAAAAAAAAAATATATTTTTATATGACATGCTTAATGTTTATTAAAAAAACCAGCCTGGTTCGGACTACTATATGAATGCGAAATTTGTGAGCGTATTATACGAGTACGAGATATAGTTATATTTTTAAACAAGTTTTAATTTAATAGGGCTGACGCGACAGTGGAAGAAACACTTTACCGTTTTCTAGTTCACAAATTAGGGCTGTGTGGTACTTAAATAAAGTGTTTATTTTAATAAAAAATAAATACGAGAATTAATAGTACCTACTGGTCTACTGCGTTTTTTCCGGCGAAGAGTGTCAAAGGACTAAAGCTGGTGTTTGAATCATAAAAACAATATGTACTAATGCTATTATTACTTTTTTAACCAACTGCGTCAAAGCCTAAAGTAAGGTTATGTGTTATACCGCACATGCATGCTATACAGCTAGACTCGTAGCAAGGATAAAACATGTGTGTATACATATACTATTCATTATCTCCGATTACATAATACTATTTTCCTTCATTAACTTGTCCCTTTATTTTTAGTTCGATTTCCACGTAGCAGTAAGGTTTTATTATTATTATCATAATAAAAAAATCCTAAAAGATCCACCGAGCACAAATCTCTTTAAAAAATAATTTTTCCCTAACACCTAATTATTTCTTATTATCGTCACACTACGTTTGAGGTAAAATTTCATTAAAAAATGAACCAAGAAAAACAGTTTACAATTTTCAAATTTTCAAATTGTAAACCGATTTTCCGGTTAATTAATAGCTATAATAAATTTAGAAAATTCGTATAAATATTATTTTATTTATAATAAAATCTTACTACCGTATTAAACATAAAATGTAATTTTTAAAGCAAAAAAATTAGCCTCCGAAATAACGTGATATGGATTTTTTTTTTCATAATTATGAATAAATTCATATACTTTTTATGTCGCACGCCAGACAAAAAAGAACATAATTGGAAAACGCATACTCATTTCTGATAAGTACCTACGCAAGTATCCTATTAATCTATACTAATATCTATACATATTATAAAATTGTAACTAAGCCGAATCTGTACATTAAATATTTTTTGGAAAATCTTATTGAAATAGACATGATTATCGATGCAGAAGCCGAATCTATAGTTTTTAGAATTTTTGTCTGTCCGTCTGTCTGTCTGTCTGTCTGTCTGTTACCGCATCACAGAAAAACCACTAGAGGGATTTTGATGAAATTTGGTATAGTGATAGCTGGATATCCCGGTCAACATATAGGATACTTTTTACTGCGGGAAAATATCTCATCTCTGAGAAATCTATACTAAACGTTAAACGTAAGTAGGGACGAACCCGAGCGGAGCGAGGGTGAGTCTCTAGTTACCTATAAATCAGTGGCTCACGCTTGCTTCGCTCGGGTTCAAAAGCAAATCTATCCCACGGGAACTCTTTAATTTTCCGGGATAAAAGTATCTAAAATGTTGGTTGGGGATATAAGGTAACACCATGCAAAATTTCATATAAATCGGTCCAACAGTTTCAGAGATTAGCCCGTACAAACAGATAAACAGACAGAGAAACAAAAAAATTAAGAGTGCGAGTATGATTGTGTACACGCGCAAGAAAAAAACTTCTGTAGATTATCGGTACTTTTTATGAAATTCAATTTATGTTACTAGATAACGCATATTAGGCAGATACTAAAAATAACGCATATTAGGCATATTACCATCATATATTTATAGAATATCATTTAAGGAAAGAATATAATAATATATATCGTTTTTCAGACAATAACGGTTACCATGGCAACAAACATTCACCTCGCCTGATCACACTTATCGTAATGCTCTCGTCACGCATTGACCAGCTTACTCCCCAAGTCAAGCGTGTATGAAGAAGTTATACTTCAAAAATTAGAAAAAAAACTGGATTTGTTCTATTTCTCTTCTTACATCCCCCTGACTCAGTTTTTGACTGAATGTCAAATTCTACTTGCTATTGGCTTACTAAAAAAAAATACAGACAATTCTTTTATTTAAAGCTACTTATACACGCTCAGTTTGATTTGAGTTTAATTCGACATAGTGAATGTAATACAATTGTTCAGAACATATAGGACGAAACAAACTTTACCGGTACCATTGTGTTAGCAGGTAATTTAAACTTCGGATATTATTACTAGCCGGCTTATTAAAATACTTTGTAAGTAATATATTACCTACAAAACATTTGTTTATATTAAAAGTTGGTCCACTTTTAGTGTCACGCTAGTCCTTGACCCTTACCTTTTGGTTTCAAAACTGAAGTTATCTGGAATTTCTATAAAGCTTAAGGGATGAAGCTATTGTTTTAGGGATAAAATCATATGGTTTTCAACTGTGTTTTAACACGCATTTTTAATGGTACATTTAAAAAAGCAAACTAATTATTATTTCTAAAGAAAAAACCGACGTAAAGTCTCAGTTAAGAGAAATGTCTAAACGGGCATTTTATTAATCAACGTTTTTACCCCATGCATACACCATCTTACATGAAAAATTTGATTGGCCATATAGTAATTTCACACATGGAAAACATACATATAATGTATACATAAGTTGACACTTTTCTGGAGCGGGATTCGAACCTGCAAGCTTCAGTGTACCAATATTCAATCGCGACAATCTATCGTCTCTCAGTCTAACTCGAAAGAGAAAAAAAAAGGTAAAAACAAAGATAAAATTATTGTTAATGAATACAATTTTTACTTCGATCAGAAATGTTTTATTCATGGACTATCATGAATTCATTAATTTACATTCACTGAACAACCAAAATCATAGTAAAAAGCAATCAGTGTATAGCCTTGACTAAGACATCTATTAATTAAACTTTTTGAAAGAATATTTTGGCTACAATAGACACAATTATTATATTATTAGTAGTGGGCCATAATCACGATAATAAAAAAAAACTCCAACTTTTTTTTATTGACGACATAAAGCTATTCATATATAAAATCGTCTACATATATAAATAGGCAAAGACTATATTAAATACTAGCGACACAGCCCCGCTTCGCTCGGGTTCGTCCCTACTTACGTTTTAACGTTTAGTATAGATTTCTCAGAGATGAGATATTTTCCCGCAGTAAAAAGTATCCTATATGTTGACCCGGATAACCAGCAATAATCATATCAAATTTCATTAAAATCCCTCCGGTGGTTTTTCCGTGATGCGGTAACAGATAGACAGACAGACAGACAGACAAAAATTCTTAAAACTATAGAGTCTTACTCTGTATCGAGAATAATGAATATTTCAATAAGTTTTTAAAAAATATATATAATGTGAAGATTTGACTTAGTTAGAATTTCATTATAATAATATGTATAGGTATAGGCAGTTCAGTATTTTCTCTTCTGTTTTTCATACGATTTTCTTTTTTGTTTCTTTAGTAGCTATTGACTAACTAGTATGTTGAATTGCTTTTCTGTAAAACGTCGTGGCATAATGAATTAATCCTATAGCTTTTCTCAAGAAATAGACTATAAAATGCAAAGAGAATTTTTCAGTTCTAAAGGCAGTGGTAGCCCAGTGGTAATGCACTCGCTTGGGAAACCGAGTGAAGCGGGTTCAAATCCCGAGTTTCGCACTTCTGATATTTTAATGTGCGAATCATTTTCAACATGATTACCACTTGTCTTACGGTGAAGGAAAATATCGTGAGGAAACCTGAATGGCTGAGAGAACCTAGCGTCTTTTCGAAAGACATGTGAAATCCGCCAAACCGCATTAGGTCAGCGTGGTGAACTATGGCCTGACTTCCCTAGTATTAAAAGAAGGCCCGTGCCCAGCAGTGGGACGTTAAAAAAAGGCTGAATACAAAAAAGATTTGAACCTTTAATTAAACAAATAAATGAACTTTTCGGCTTTATTATAAATTTTTCTTCAAATTGATAATACCTGTATATCACTTAAATGTGGAATGTGCTTAAAATTAACATAATATAGAATCACTAAAATATAAATTATAAGTGCGAAATTTATAACTGAGTGATTTTATTTGAAGCTTTTTTATGTTTTAACTACTCAATAGGTTTGAATGAAAATTGCATTGGATTGCTATATTATGGAAACATATAGGCTTTTGTTTATTCATAAATTTAACAAGCCACGGGCAAAAACTATATATAAGGTTACAAAATGAAAATTTGCTTTTGAGCGATAAATTTTTTAAGGCATTTTTTTTTGTGTATCGTGTCTTTGTAAAGAAAAAGTATAGAATAATAGGATCTAATGATGCTCTAAAATATTAGAACGTGTTAACTAGTTCAAATACTTATTAATAATGCAATACTAATTATTACGTACATTACACAATAACATGGGCTTAATTAAACCGTACAATCTTAACATATTATGTAATCTGCTTTGCAAACGCGTCGTAGAGCTTAAGAGAAATGCCGTTTACTTTTACTATGTTATTATTTGGCAGTTGCTATCACAGAGTAAACAAAAAAATATTAAAATTTCAGCCAGCCAAAAACAATTTTTAAAGCAGTTAAAAAAAATTAAGTAGGTATATAGTTTCACTAAACTTTGTCACTTTTTTAGGTAATATAGTATAGCGAATTTAATACACTAGTATTCGTCTAGTGGTTGAAATTCGACTATAATCATTATTGAACATGTAAGGAAAACATATATATATATATATATATATATATATATATATATATATTATAGAATGTATGTACCTATCTATATAAAATATAAGTAACAGTTTTCAATTTTTTTTATTAATGCTCAAACTCGTTAATAGCTACTAAACAAAAAAATTAAATCGATTGACGAACAGAGGAGAAAAAGGCATTGAACTGTTTTTTCTTTGCCTATTTATACATACATATAGATGACAAGGAAAATAAGAACTTGAAACTTTAACTTTATAATTTCGTAGCCTATTGAATAAAAAAAACCATGATAACCAGTTAAGAACCTATTTAATAAAAAAATAATCATGTCATGAAGATTAGTTAATATTTGGCAATATATCACGTAAAATATAAAAAAAAACGTGTGTGTGTGTGTGTACATATATACGCACGTAAAATGTTATACTTCTTTAGCGTAACAGAACAAAAATAGCTAAAGATTTCATCCCATATGTCACAACTCTCTGTTTGTAAAAGGAATCCAGCTAGCTTCTTCATGTCACTTTTTGACTGTCGGTGTGCGCGGGCATCGTAAAAATTTTACTCTAATATTTTTTCCAAACATGTCATAAAAGGGATTACTTCAAAAAACTGAAACTACTCATTGTTTTAAAATAGGTCAAAAACAACACATTAGCCTTAGTATTAGAGTTCATTTTGCATTATATAATTTGATATAGCTTGCTAAATATACCTTACTAAAAATTGTAACATTACAAATTAAGTAATCTAAGCTGTTCATGTATATTGAAATAAATAAAATAAAAAAATAAATAAATACATTATCCTTAAAGTGACATAAAAAGATAACAAATATACGCTTATACAGATACATTGGCAATAGTAGTCTGATGCTAAAAATAGATATATATTATCATCTCTTCTTATTCACAACGCGTTTTAATTAAATTAAGTACCATTTATATCACAAAGTGTCCATTTTATCTTTAGGAAATGTGTGAAATCCCAGTAGTGTACTTAGAAGAGGACCGTCTAGTGAGCAACATCTCAATCCTTTGAGAGTAATCTAGAAAGTGGTCAACGATGCGAGAGCAAAGTTGTTGCCAAATGCCAACATCAAACAATTTAATTAGTCTTTTAAAACGGAAAATAAGTACCTACTTGTTTTAATGAAATATTTTAAATAAAACTATCTTCATGAATCTATCATGAAATATTTAAAATAAAATATAAATAATAAATAAAATATAAAATATAAATAATAAATATCTATCATGAAATATTTTAAATAAAACTATCTTTTCGGATGTCTTTCGCGGTTTTTTTTCCATTTTCGGTTCCCGTCGTTTCCGCGAAAAAATCCGAAAAGATAGTTTTATTTAAAATGTCAAATATTCGCGTAAATTTTAGAAAGTATATCATTAAATAATTAATTGGGTAACACATTTATCTTGTTCTATAACAAAGGCTTTTTTTAGCTGACATTGTCTTTAGCTCTAGAGACTAATAAAAATTTGATTCAAATTATAATTCACTTGACTAAGTATAGTAAGTAATAGTGACACATCATTTGTAAACACCATGTAACTAAAAAAATAATAATTAATTAATTTATAATAAAAAATAAATAAAAAAATAACCTTTAATTTTAATGTCTAAAAGGAAGAAAATAAACTTTTAAAAGCTTGTTTTTAATTAGTTTACTTTATCGTGTAAATAACCGCATAAACTGGATTGGATTATTATTTTTCATTGTATCTTTCTCTCTACTCTACGAAAGTTTTTGCGACTAGACCGATTTGGATGAAATTTAGGAAACAGATACATGACCTGGACTAAGACTATACTAATAAAATTTTCCAAAAGGTGTACTACTTGTACCTGCATATAATAATCTATATAAATAAAAATGAATGTTGGTAAGCGCATAACTCAAGAATGGTTGGACCAATTCGGCTAATTTATTTTTTTGTACGTTCCTTAAGGTCCACGAAAGGTTTTAATACTTAAAAAAAAACTATATCCATACCATACTACATCCAAGCTAGGGACGAACCCCAGCGAAGCGAGGGTGAGTCGCTAGTTATAAATAAATAAGAAACACATGTACCCGAGTAAAGCCTGATGAAAACGCTAGTATTAATCACAAGAATAAAAATAATATAAAATACATTCTTTAAAAAAAATATTAAACACCTCAGAAAATTAGTCGCGTGTAATCTTACGCGAACAATACTATGAGAACTGGAACAACTTCCAGCAGACAATCGTACTATTTACAAAAAAAAAATATACGTCTCATTTTCATCAAAGCCTCCTTACCTTCCATATTAAAAAAGCTTCGTGGAACTTTTGGTGATATTTAAAAACTTGAATTCGGGACGGTTCTTTAATTAGCTAGATTAGACTAACGTAAGGGGAGACAAATTAAACAATGTATCTTCTAAATGCCAAAATTAAAGGAAGCTATTGCGTAAAAACGTATAAATTAAGAATAGGTCTATTTATTTGTTTTAACATTAGCATCTCTTAACATTTAATTTGCTCTTGTTTATGGTATTCATAAATTGAAACTTAGCCACGCCAGCGACTAATGAACGTTTTATTGCATATTTTATAGCATTTAACATTTAATGAATATTCTTTTGACCTTATTCGCGTTTTAAAGTTGATGTCAAGATTAAGTGTTGGTGAAATATTCAACAACTAGTTCTCTTTTGAATCTTCAATTTTAGGTTACTTTAGGCGGATTTTAACATTGTTAGGATAAAATATAAGATAATATGAACTTACATTATATAAAAATATATAAAAAAATCATGTTTAAATATATTTCTTTTATTGTAATTAAAGAAAAATCGGAAAATATTACAATATTAAACTATTAAAAATAATAAATCAAATTATAATTTTTCCTATAAGGAAACGTTTTTGGACTCAAAAGAATATTTATTTTGTATCATCCACATAAATTCGCAAACTAAAATCTACTCAAAAAATACATATCTTAGACTGCAGAATAACTTGAGTTAGGCAGCAGAAGCTTAACACTGACCTGCTACAGTGACATGTCAATAGTCTTAGAAACGCTGCTCTGAAGGTTCTGTTGAATACTGTGTAGATAATCGGATTGATGGTTGAAGACACGTAACCCAACCACAGGCAAATATCTACCACGTGCTCTGAAACAAAACGTATATATTTAATATTCCAATTATAATGAAAAAGATATTGTTTGTTGTTTATAGACTAGTTACTTGTTCCCTTGCATCCATTTTCAACCGACTTCTTCAAAAACGAGGAGGTTCTCAATTCGTCGGAATCTTTTTTTTTTATGTATATTCTCCGGTTATTCGAAGACGCCTAAACCAATTTGGAAAATTCTTAG
Source organism: Fabriciana adippe (assembly GCA_905404265.1). NCBI lineage: Eukaryota > Metazoa > Arthropoda > Insecta > Lepidoptera > Nymphalidae > Fabriciana > Fabriciana adippe. The sequence continues at coordinate 13,744,041 of FR989984.1, read as the reverse complement.
TTTCAAAGGGTAAACTTCCCAGGTTTATTTGTTTATTTTTTATCGAAATCGGTAGAGCGGTTTTTAAAAAATCAACAATAAATTATTTTTAAATAAATGGCTTAATCATATATGTTTTTAAAAAACTTTCTTCTTACAAATTACCTGCTTATTATGTCTACACTAAAAATGGAAAAAAAGGAAACCAACTGACTTCCAGGCATTAAAAATAAAAAATAACTAAACGGGGTTTTCATTTAGAATAGATAGATACCTTATCAGATATTTTCGAAGACGGTGCCAGCCAATACAAATTAAAGCACATCGACTTCGAAAATATTTGACTAGGTATCTATTGTAACTGAAATACCCCGTTTAATTATTTTTTACTTTTTAGTGCCTGGAAGTCGTTTTTTATTTCTTTTTTAAGTTTTTATGTAGCATTTGAAATATAAATCTCGACGCTATATGTACTCGTACGTATTGCCGATTAAATATGTACATATTACACTATGCTAAGTGAGACATTTACAAATAACAATATTAAAAAATCTTAATGATTACAAAATAAATTGCTTATTTTGTATATTTGTATGTCGATATTGTATTATAATAATGACTCATTGGTCCAGTGTTCCTGATCTTTTACCGGATAATAAGAAACTGTCGTCCCATAAGAATGAAAGGAACTCAGAGTGTACTTATATTTGAGCACAAACACACTCGTGCACAAACATAGTGTGCTTGTGTTTGTGCACACACTTGTGCACAAACACAAGTACACTCAAAAAACAATATATGTATATCTAATAGGTTTTACATTTTTATTACCAATTAGGTAAATTCGTATTACCAAGTTGTCCAAGTGTTAAGTGAAGTTACTAATAGGCAACATCTTGCTTAACTGGACGATCATTGAGCTAACGAGTCTGGACTAGAGCCAACACAATTGAAGTTGAATAAAAACACGATTTGCATTTTCATTTGATTTGGCTTTGTTTGAATAAAAAAATAAATAACTTAGTACGCATTTTCCTATTTAAATCGAGAGATAGTGACAATATGATTAAGCTACGTTTTAAATTAAGGAAATCTCGTGTGCAATGTTTTTTAATGAAGGAGTTTTATTGAATATGCAAATAAACAGACCAACAAAAACTGTGAAAACATTACTTTTGACTAATTTGCTTATATTAAGACTAATAATAAAAAATATCTAATCTGTAACTTTGATTATACATTACAATTCATCTTTTTATCCAGAGTTTATATTTTTTACTTTAGACATTGTGTGGGGTAAACCTTCTTTAGTTGTATAACCTCGGATTGGATCTACACCCTGGGTTGTAGGAATTTTAGGTCGCTGGTATTTAAAAGCTATACGCGATACTTAGATTACCTTGGCGGCACGTGTTAAGATGAAAAATACCAGAAAATAATAAATATATATTGAATTATATCTAAACTCACCCCTTTGGCTGCGTTTATCTATATAGTGCGCACTAACACTGACTCAACTAAAATTATCCATGGTTTTCTAATTTTTAAAGTCCACATAAAGTTTTTCACAACATCGTAACTTTGTAACGGCGGCCATTGTGTCCATGCTTTCTTCTAGCCAATTAACACACGCGAGCGTGGCGGATAACCAATCCCCGTTAAGTAGTGGGAGGGAAATAGATATATTATATACAATATAAAATAAATGAGACAAGTGTATAATGTGTGTTGCATTAAAATAATAATAATGGTAACAAAACTAAACATCCTCCCCCCGAGAAAGGCTGGATTAGCCTTTATCAAAACCAAACAGTATGATCAGAGAATAAAAAAAAATAAAAAATAATAAAAAATAATAATAATAAACCAATTATATTAACTTAATTTAGTTACTATGAATAAGCTATTCTATTTATTCATTTAATCAAGAGGCAATCTACAAATCTTAACAACTGGTCGAGTCAGAATACCTGAAGCAGTTCTTAATTTAACTACTCGAATTACATTATCTTTCCCAGGCAATAATTCTAAAATTCTAGCCATCTTCCATCTTAATGGAGGCAGATTGTCCTCTTTTATTAACACCAGATCCCCTACTTTAGGAGGATCAGTAACTAAGGTCCATTTGTGACGCATCTGAAGTGTGTGAAGATATTGTTCACTCCACTTGATCCAAAACCGTTGAGAAATTGCATGTACTAATTGGTATCGTCCCAGTCGAGAATTAGGAATCTGGTCCCATTTATACTCTGGTACGGAAAACAAAGGTCGACCTATTAAAAAATGGGCAGGGGTTAACACCTCAAATTCTTCTGGGTCGTGAGATAAAGGAGACAAAGGTCTCGAGTTCAACACTGCTTCTATGCGGGTAAAAACTGTGGAGAGCTCCTCATAAGTGAGAACCTGTTCTCCAATAACACGCTTTAACAAAGTCTTAGCCGATTTTACAACCGCTTCGAATAATCCTCCAAAATGAGAAGCTGCAGGTGGATTAAATTTCCAAGTAATACCCTGAGCCCCGGCCTTATCTGCTAGCGCTTCTTGGACGTTCCGATCACGTAAATATTTCTGAATTTCGTTTAAATGTCTACTACTACCAATATAATTGGTTCCACAGTCCGATCGAACTACACTGGGCAAACCACGTCTAGACGTAAATCTGGAGAGCGCCGCTAAAAACGCTTCCGTCGATAGATCACCTACGACTTCTAAATGAACTGCTTTAGTAGCAGAGCAAATAAAAACACACAAATAAACTTTAAAAGATTTTGCCTGTCGGAGCCGAGAGGCTTTTATGAGAAAAGGTCCGGAAAAATCAGTTTGCACCGTATGGAAAACGCCAGTAGCATTCACCCTATCCGCTGGCAAGTCTGACATAACAGGCTCAACTGACTTGGCCTTAGTCCTAAAACATGAAATGCATTTAAACAAATGACTTCGAATAACCTGACGTGCAGAAATAATCCAAAATTTAGTTTGCAATATAGCCTGAAGGGCAGTTGTCCCAGCATGACAATGTAATTTGTGATAATAAATCACGATTAATGAGGTAAGAGCATGCGATTTAGGCAATAACAATGGATGCTTAGAGTTAAAGGTTAAATTAGATCTCTCGAGACGACCGCCGACTCGAAGCAAGCCAACCTCATCAAAAAATGGCTTCAACCTTCTTAATGAAACTGAACAAACTTTATTTTTCTTTAATAAATCAATATCTTTCGAAAAGGCTTGAGCTTGAACAATTTGCACCAGTCTTTCCAAAGCGTGATTACGCTCTTTCACTGATAAAGGACCGAAAATTTTATGTTTAAGGTTAAGAGTGTTATGACAAAACCGTAAACAATAAGCAACTACGGAAATTAAAGTTGATAACGAACTATATTTCTCCATAAATGACGTATCCACCACAGCAATCGAGGAAACAACTTTAGAAGATTGCTTTCGTAACCCTGGCAATGGTTCTGCCATTTTAACCATATTACATGGCCAAGAATCCAGGCTTGATTTCAACCAATTTGGCCCCCACCAAAGGTTATGCGACAGGAGCTCTTTCCCTGTACAACCACGGCTTGCAACATCCGCTGGATTTAGCTCTGAAGGAACATATCGCCAATTTAATTTTAAATTACTATTGTTAATCTGCAAAACACGATTTCCTTCAAATGTCTGTAACATATGAGGTGGATATTTCAACCATGAAAGCACAATAGTACTGTCAGACCAACAGAATATGTCGTCGACAGAAATTTTATCTTGTATAGCTTCTATCACGTATGCAACTAGTTTAACCAGCAAAGCCGCACCGGATAATTCCAATTTGGGAATAGTCAATTTAGATTTAATAGGTGCCACCTTAGATTTGGCCATCACTAGACTTATCTTAACTTGACCACACTTATCTACCACCCGTAAGTAGACTGAAACTCCATACGCTTTCTCTGAAGCATCAGCAAACCCATGAAGCGAACAATTAACTATTTCATCTGCTAGGATAAAACGATCTATTCTAATAGATTCCAAAAATGTTAAATTTTTGAAAATAGTTTCCCACTGATTCAAAATTTCTGGCGGTGGACATTCATCCCACGCCAGCCTTAACATCCAAAGCTGTTGAAGCAAAATTTTTCCTTGTAAAATAACCGGAGTGATCCAGCCCATAGGATCAAACATCCGGGCAAGAGTAGACAGTATAGATCTTTTAGTCCAAACCTTATCAGGACTCAAATGAGTATTATAGGTGAAGTTATCCGTTACAGGATTCCATTGTATTCCCAGGATTTTAAAGTAACCCGGTCCATCCGTCTCAAATACGTGAGGTTTTTCATGATATTCAGCCGGTATATCTTCAAGTAACCGTTTATCATTGGACACCCATTTGCGTAATTCAAACCCGCCTGACGCAAGTATATCTATCAATTCTTGTTTCAATTGTCGTGCATCTGATAAGCTGGAAGCACCACTTAAAATATCATCCATGTAAACCGAATTCCGGAGAACATTAGCAGCATTTTCATACTGACAGGTATCCAGGGGAGATCCACTGTTGACTGTTACATCATTAGCCAGTTGGTGCAACGTGCGTATAGCCAAATACGGACTACATTTCATTCCATATGTAACAGTTCGAAGTTCGTAAAGTTGTACTGGCAATTCCGCTGATTCGCGCCAAAAAATTAATTGAAACTTTCTATCCTCCTCCTGAATGTTTATCATTCTATACATCATCCGAATATCCGTAGAGAAAGCAATCTTAGGTAACCTAAACCGGGAAATCACCTGCATAACATCCTGCTGCAACTTTGGTCCAGCGTGCAGACAATCGTTAAGCGAATAGCCCGATGAAGTAATACAACTAGCATCAAACACGACCCTAATTTTCTCGGAACCTGATTTAAATATGCCATGATGCGGAATCACATAATACGGTTCTTGAGGATCTCCAACATAAGGTGCCATGTGCCCCATATCTTCGTATTCCCTCATGAACTCTACGTATTTTTCTTTTAATCTTGCATCAGATTGTAGACGTTTTTCCATAGAAAAGAATCTCTTCAAAGCTTGTGTCCGGGAATCACCTAACACCGGCCCTTCAGAGAGAAATGGCAAACGCACTTGGTAGCGTCCTGACTGTTCGCGTTTATAAGATTTTTTAAAAATAGCCTCACATTCTTCATCCTTAGGATTTACAATCTGCGAAGGAACCTCCTCAATTTCCCAAAATTTTTCCAAAATAGAATTAGTATTAACAAGAAAAGACTGTGTTTTATTCAAAGTATTTTCTAAATTATAATTGTAAGGACCCTGTAAAATATATCCAAAAACAGTATTCATAGCATATGGTAATCCTTTGGTACGGATAATGTCACCACCTAACAGAATATCCCCTAAGACATCTGCACCTATAAGAATATCAATCTTACCACTTCTATAAAATTGTTTATCTGCCAATTGCAGTCCTTTATAACAGTTAATTAATGAACTTGGTAACGAATAAGCAGGAAGCTTATCTGAAACTTTATTTAAAACTAATCCTGTAGTGGAAATCAATGGTTCAGGTGTATGCTGTGGCACCATTCTCAAAGTCACCTGACCTCTACATCCAGACAATTCATTACCTCCAATACCCTTGATCTCAATACAACCAGACCCACGAACACACAACCCTAACCGAGATGCACATTTCTCAGTAATAAAAGTGGATTGACTACCGCCATCTATTAAAGCCCTGGCCTCTTGAAAATTACCATATTTATCTGCCACACGAATAACTGCCGTGGACAACAAAACAACGCACCTAGTATTATCCGCAGCAGCATGTAAAACATTAGACACAGAGTTTAACTCTTTATCAGGAGATAATAAATTTGTCTCCGGCAAGCCCGTCTTTGCCTGAGACACAATACCTACAGTAGGACCGTCCACTACTGCCCCATTTTCAACCTGGGTTTCCAAATGAATTAACGAATGATGTCTATTAGAATTACATTTAGTACATGTCAATTTAACCCTGCAATCATGAATACTATGGTTATTTAAGCAACGGAAACATAATTTATTTCCAATAATAAACCTTTTCCGGGTCATTGGATTCATTTTAATAAATTTCTCACACTTATTAAGATAATGAGAACCATTACAACATAAACATTTTATTACCTGCTTCTGAGAAATACTATGAGAATAAGAAACATGTACTTTATGTGAAGTACCTCTATGACCCTCTGTAGTCTCCAAAATTTGTACTTCTTTTGTTAAAAATGAAATAAAGTTATCAAAAGTAGGTAGCTCCGAAGTCCCTCCATACTTGTCTTCAAATTGTCTTTTTAAGGATAAATCAATTTTATTTAAATTAATATACAACAATAAATATGACCATTCTCCAATAGGAAATTTTAATTTTTCTAATCCTTTAGAAGTCTCTAATAAAATATTTAAAAAAGATTTAAGTGAATTTAAATTTTTACCAATATGATTTATTGACAATAAAGTATGAAGTAATTTATCAGCTTGGAGTCTCTTATTTCCATACCTATTTTTTAATATGTCAAGCAATACTGAATAATTTTCACCTGTTATGGACAAATGTTGAACTAATGACCTTGCCTCCCCTTTCAAAGATCCATATAAATAATACATTTTTTGAGACTCAGATATATTATCATCACTACCAATCATAGATTCAAAAAGGTCAATGAAATGGACATATTCCTCAATTTTACCAGTAAACACAGGTAATTGCACACTTGGCAACATAATATTTGACCTAGCTTTATGAGCTTGGGTTGAAGATATATTTGCTATAGGTAGATCACTAGTTTGGAACAACTCAGCATACTTAGCTTTAGAAATATAGTAAATATCATTAATATATTTAAATTTTTCCATGTGTTCTTCCGGACTTAAATCTAAGCCTGAATCTGATGCCAACTGTATATGCAATTCTTGAAATTCTTGAAATACCGATTCTAAATCCAAACATCTGGTTTTAAATAGTAAGGCATTCTCATTAGAATCCAACGCCGTATGGGAAAGAGAATGTATGGCTTCTATATTTGTAATGGTTATATCATAACGCAATTTAGACATTAACCTTTTACCGCCCATCTTTAAAAACTACGTTTTAAAAAATGTAAATAATAAGAATAACTTTATAAACTGCCTATGTATGTCTGTCTCAACACAACAAAATTATACCCAAACACTATAATCGTTAAAAGTAGTCAATATTATCCGATTATTGAACAATACCTTTAACCCAATTTATAGGTAAATATATAAAACTACAACTTATTACAAGAATGCTTACTTTTGTTACCATCTGAACCTCAAGACATGTAACAACGTGCGCGTGTAATAGTATGATGCAATAATGTTGGTATAGACTACATAGACTTATAACTTTATAGCGGGACTTTTATAAACTTAAACACAATATATGTAATATAAATATATTGGTGAATATTACGTGTAGTGTAAATTATGCACTTTAATTCGATAAACCAATCCCACAAAGGAGTATTCTTTGTAAGGCTGCCAAAGCAAACCAAGTAGGTATATATTTAAAACTTCGAATGGACATCCGGCTCGAAGGACCAAAAAGTATGTGGGGTAAACCTTCTTTAGTTGTATAACCTCGGATTGGATCTACACCCTGGGTTGTAGGAATTTTAGGTCGCTGGTATTTAAAAGCTATACGCGATACTTAGATTACCTTGGCGGCACGTGTTAAGATGAAAAATACCAGAAAATAATAAATATATATTGAATTATATCTAAACTCACCCCTTTGGCTGCGTTTATCTATATAGTGCGCACTAACACTGACTCAACTAAAATTATCCATGGTTTTCTAATTTTTAAAGTCCACATAAAGTTTTGCACAACATCGTAACTTTGTAACGGCGGCCATTGTGTCCATGCTTTCTTCTAGCCAATTAACACACGCGAGCGTGGCGGATAACCAATCCCCGTTAAGTAGTGGGAGGGAAATAGATATATTATATACAATATAAAATAAATGAGACAAGTGTATAATGTGTGTTGCATTAAAATAATAATAATGGTAACAAAACTAAACACATTGCATATCTAAAATCTCAAAATAAACAGCTGTAAAGCAAACTAAAATTACTCATAATAAAGACAATCATCAAGATATCCGTGTCTTCAGTCTGGCTTTGTGGGAAACGAATGAATCTTAACTTCAAAGTCTGCAAAGATTTCCGTTGGAAGCCATTAAAACTTGTAATACAACAGTTAAATTAACATTTTGGACGGAGCGCTGAGCGATTCCATTCAAACGTAATTAAGCAACTTTCGTTCGCTTTTTGTAACATTAATGGGATATTTTTCTATCATTATCATGTTATATTTTATATTTTATTTCCATATTGCCCCTTAGATATTTTTATGATCCTAATTGTACAAAAATTAAAATGGAAGCAAAAAATATAAATGTGTTGGGACATTAACACACATAACCATCTAGTTCCATGGTAAGCAACGAGGCTTGTGTTATGGATACCAGATAGTTGATACACTACACATATATAACTTTAAACACATACATACTATAAAGATAAACACTCATTACGGGAATACAAACATTCCTGCTCATCACACAAATGAATGTCCCCAGCGGGACTCAAACCCGCGACCGGTTGCACAGCAGGTAGGGTCACTACAAACTAAGCTAAACGTGTCGTCAATATGTATGTATGCAAGTTCGGTCCTACGTTCCCTCGTAATTACTAAACGCTTTTATTAATCGATTTCGATGATAAATAAGTCGTTAAATTCATTTTGACAAGACGAGTGTCATGTAATGCGATTTATATTTTATTTTATATTATTTATAATTCATCACTTTTATATAAAACTAGAGACTCACCCTCGCTCCGCTCGGGTTCATCCCTACTTACGTTTTAAAGTTTAGTATAGATTTCTCAAAGATGAGATATTTTCCCGCAGTAAAAAGTATCCTATATGTTGACCCGGATATCCAGCTATCACCATACCAAATTTCATCAAAATCCCTCCAGTGGTTTTTCTGTGTGGCGGGAACAGACAGACAGATAGACAGACAGTCAGACAGACAGACAGACAGACAGACAGACAGACAGACAGACAGACAGACAGACAGACAGACAGACAGACAGACAGACAGACAGACAGACAGACAGACAGACAGACAGACAAATATTCTAAAAACTGTAGATTCGGCCTCTGCATCGATAATAATGTCTATTTCAATAAGATTTTCCAAAAAATATTTAATGTACAGATTCGGCTTAGTTAGAATTTTATAATATGTATAGATAGATGTCAAATATTTGCGTAAATGTAAGAAAATATTAGCTATTAACACGCTAGGTTATAACATGCCAATGAAATAAACCTACACACTCTAAAAACATTACACTCATTTTTATGAAGTCGGTGAAACCCCTATAATCCCATATAACCTTTAAATTTTCGCGTTCCATAATTGTATAATAATGACACTACGAGACTTAAACGCGTGAATTAATAAGTTGCTAAATACCTTATTCCCGACTTTGCACTGGGTTGCACCAGCCGTGGTCGCGTCGTGGTGACTTGCGAATTCACGCTTTTAAGTCCCGTAGTGTCATTATCATACCTATAATTCCATTCAAATATTATACTTTACCTGGAACTATGCAAGCTGGGCAAGATGCAAATAGTATGTTTAGAAGAAAGAAGGGCGCCCAGCACAGCACAAACGTGAAGAACACGAGGCCTAGAACTTTTGTCGCCTTTTGTTCGTTGGCTACAGCGTTGGCTGACATCGACCGGTCCTTTTTGCGGTTTGCCAGGAATCTGAAACAAAGGATACACGTAAACGTTGAGAAAATATTCGAAAGATTTACAAAATACCGTCTTTTATGAGGGTATAATTATAACTGCCTCGGTGGTGTAGTGGCTAGCATGTACGGCTGCACACCTGGAGGTCCTGAGTTCGAGTCCCGGGTCGGGCTAAGTTTAGTTATTGAGTCATTCTGCCTAGTAAACCACAGTAGCAGCCCGGAGTTGGGAAGTTGGCGGTGTTTCACCCCCGTTCCGTTCAGTAGTCGTCCCACCGGAGTATGAGAGTGACAGGAATAGAAAGAGCACTTGTGTCTGCGCGTACACTTGTGCGCTATAATATCTCCTGCGCAAGGCTAGTCTCAATAAGATTGGCTGCCGTGGCCGGAATCGGTCAGGATGAGGACATCAATTATAACTTCCGAAGTGTCAGAGAATTCGCGGATAACACTACAGCTGTCGTCGTGTATAGTTATTGCTACGGATTCTATTTTGAAATAGGTTTATGTTCTCATTCAACATTATCATGTCGTTTGGATCGTTTTGACCCTCGACAAAAAAAGTAAAAAAAAAAATTCACCCTTTATCCCTCGGAAATTCTTTTTCTACTCACGATAAAAAGCGGCCTTTGTCACTTTCGAGCCGCCGTTTTAGAGATATGCGGGTATACTCGTATATACAGACAAATACTAACCAATTTTTGGGCTATAGTATCATGCAAACATTCGTATTGTTATCTCAACATCAATATCATTGAAAAATCTTTCAATTTTATTCATACTATAAACAAAGGCAATAAATAAAGGAAGGCAGTGGTGGCCCAGCGGGTTCAAATCCCGGGTCTCGCATCTCTGATATTTTCATGTGCGAATCATTTCTAACATGATTACCACTTGCCTTACGGTGAAGGAAAACATCGTGAGGAAATCTGCATGTCCGAGACAACCTTAAAGTTTTCGAAATACATGTGAAGTCCGCCAACTCGCACTTAGACAGCTTAGTGGACTATAGCCTGATCCCCCTCGTGTTGAAGGGAAGCCCGTGCTCAGCAATGGTACGTTTAAAAGAGCTGAATACAAACATACACATTTTTATGAAGTTGGATATGTATGTATGTTATAACTGGGACACAATGTCTTGTGAACAAAGCTAATATTTACAGTGTACATTGTACATATATGTGGCAAATGATATTAACGTATACAAATATTTGCACAACACTGTAGGTACGTCCCTTAAATATCATAGTTCGATTAAATTATAATCCTGTCATATCAGACTGTACACAAGGGAGTTTCCCAAACTTGCAATTTTCTGGCCAATACACTTGTTAGAAAAATTAATTCTCTATTTGGCTTAAACTGGAACTTGAACACTACTACCAACATAATCTATACATATAATAAAATTCTAACTGAGTCGAATCTGTACATTCAATATTTTTTGGAAAATCTTATTGAAATAGTCATTATTAACGATACAGAGGCCGAATCTATAGTTTTTAGGATTTTTGTCTGTCTTTCTGTCTGTCTGTCTGTGACCGTATCACGAGGAAACTGCTGGACAGATTTTGATGAAATTTGATATGATGATAGCTATCTAGTTTAGACTAGTTATCCGGGTCAACATATAGGATACTTTTTACTGTAGGAAAAGATTTCGACTCTGAGAAATCTATACTAAACGTTAAAACGAAATTATAATTTGTTGGCATATTGACGATGATTGACGATGACTGTATTTACCTTGCGGCTATTTTCGAAACTTGGGACTTGGGACTCTGGTTTAATATCATTATTAAAAGTTTTAATTTCTTTAGCTTATCTAATATATTTAAACAAGCAATTCTTGTATGTTTATATCTTTATTTATTTATACCAACGACCTCGTAAATGGCTCTAACGATTTCGCTGAAATTTCGGGGGAGAAAGATCGATCTAGATTAGTCTCATGTCTGGGAAAACGCGTATTCTCGAGTTTTCATGCGGTTTTCTTTTGCATTATTCTACGCAAAATATGCTCGATAATTTTTTACACTCAGGCAAGAGCATAGTGGTCAAGTGATCAAGGTGCAAGATTAATAATCATAGGTATGTCCGAGTTCGAATCTCGATCAAAAGTTTTACTTTTTTTTGTATTTATTCAAGTTTTTAGTTTTTTTTTATAAAAAAAATAGGATATAACAAAAAAGAACTCCGAGCGAAGCTCGGTCGCCCAGGTACTATACATTATACACAAATTAAATAGTGGTTTTATTAGTCGAAATCTGGTTATTAGCTAGTACTGAATGTACTTTATGTCAATAGATAAGAAACCTGGACAAAAAAGCTTTTTATATCAATATAACAAAACTGTATCTGATTTTACTAAATTGTCACGTATTATTTGCATGCGAAAACTTTTAGAGTATGAATTATGTTAATTAGAGCTATTCAGTTCTACAGCACCACAACAGTGTTTAAAATTTAGTATGGTATTAAATTCCCAACATCGAATACAGCGTTTAAACGTAAACTGAACTTCTAATAAGCTTAAATAGTTCCTTAATTATAATATTGTACTATCATGTTTATTAGAATGAACGTGCTTGTGAAATTTTAGAGTTTAAAAAACTTACGCAGTATATAAAGGTTCGGTTCGGGGAGCGAAACGAAACACGACTTCTTGGCTCAAAATATAGTTTATTACCCCACATATTTGATACAATCATTATAATATATAGACTACACCACACGCCCCACAAAAACAGAAAAAAAAAAATAACCTAAGAGTTTTTTTTTTTTTTAACTTACATACAATTTTGTCCTATTTTTGTGAACAGTTTCGGCTTTATTATTTCTTAAAATTTTTACATTTGGATCAAGGTCTTCTAAAACTTTAAAAGGACCATTGTATATATTATCAAATTTATTACCTGTTTCATTTTTAACCAATAACAAGTCATCTTTCTTATACATTACAGGTTTTACATAATTATCAAATTTAGATTTTCTTAACAATTTACTTTGTATCAAATTTTGTCGTGCTTCACATTGGGCTTTCTGTAACCTAAATTTTAATTCTAATGGGTAACTGTCTGTATTATATAAAGGCTCAATAGTACAATTTTGTAAGTTACTGGGTAGATTACATGGTTTTCCAAATACTAGTTCAAAGGGTGAATATTTTGTTTCTGAATGTACAGTGGTATTATACGAAAAGCACCAATATGGAAGCCAATCACTCCAATACCTACTATTGTTATCTGTTTGAATTCTTAAAAATGCATTAAGTGATTTATGGGTGTTCTCAAGTGATCCAATCGATTGATGATGATAGGCACAAGCAAAAGTTTGTTTAATATTAAGTAGCTTACTTACCTCAGTCATGGTACTAGATACAAATTCAGTACCCCTGTCAGAGGCGATCTCACGCGGGATACCATATCTAAGTATAAAGTTGTTGGCAAAAGCTCTGGCTATACTTACGCTATCTTTCCTCATTAAAGGATAGGCTTCTACATACTTACTAAGCTCACATTGTAGTGTGAGTATATACGTGTAATTATAATAATCCTTATCTAAGGGCCCAACTATATCTAGAAATACCTTATCGAAAGCTGATTGCGCAGTCGTGGTTATAGTCATTGGTTGTTTTGTATGCAACGAATGCTTTTGTTTTTGGCATTTGTCGCATTTTCTAACAAACTTAGTTACGTCATCTACCATTTTTGGCCAAAAGTAATACCTTTTTATGTTGTTTAGCATGCGTCTAATACCTGCATGCCCACTTGTGGGAAACAAGTGGAAATCGTTTATTATTACTCGTTTATCATCATTATTTATTACTCTAGTCACATTTTTTAAAATATAAATCCGTGGACCGGTCCAGTTTTTATTTTTACAATATTTGGTTAACCAATTTATATATTTCTCATTCTCTACTTTCTTAATAATATATACTTCATCAATATTAATTTTCTTACATATAGATTCCAAATCTCTCACGAAGGCGTCTCGCGCCGAGCATGATCGAGAAGATGGATCTATAAAAATTGACATTTTAGAAGGCACATATATGAAATCGTTTTCATTAACACACTCGGTGTCACAATTTATAGTACACGAAGAAATTACTAACTCAGTGCAATTTCTCGGTTTTCTAAGAATTTCAACGATTTCCGGTTGATCAGACCGACTATCTGTCTTGTTCTTGTCGACCGAGGAATTGTCCTGTACATTACGTTTTGCCATACTTCGGGTCATAATATTTAAAACGTCCTGATTTAGGCTTTTTAATTCATCTGAGGTAAAGACAATGCGAGATAACGCGTCTGCAGCCACGTTATTCACACCTTTAACATATTCAACTACATAGTTATATTCATCTAAGGTCAAACGAAACTTTAATAATCTGCTAGAAGGGTTACTGAAACTAAATAAATAAAGTAAAGGTTTATGATCGGTTTTTATAATGAATTTTTTACCAAATAAGTAGGGCCTGAAATATTTAACAGACCAGACAATAGCGAGGAGTTCTTTTTCTATTGTTGGATAATTTAATTCTGATTTATTGAGAGGGCGACTTGCATAAGCAATGGGCAAGTCGTTTTTATTGCACAATACGGATCCTATGGCCAAACCAGATGCATCTGTGTGTAGGTATAAACTCATTATTATCGTCGAAATTTGGATACTGTAAAATAGGTGGGTTTACCAAAGACTGTTTTAATAATTTAAATGAATTTTCGCAATCAATGTTCCAATCAAATTTAGCGTTTTTCCTACAAAGCCTATTCAGGGGTATGGTTACTTCCGCAAAGTTCTGTATAAATTTACGATAATAGTTAACAAAAGCAACGAAGCGCCTGACTTCGTCACTATTTGTAGGCGTTGGATAATTTTGTATAACACGGGTCTTTTCAGGGTCTGGTGAGACTCCTTTAGCAGATACAACATGGCCTAAATATAACATCTCTTTCTTTAAAAATTGGCATTTCTCAGGGTTTACTTTTAAATTCACACTTCTAAGCCGTTCACAAATATCAATTAAGTTCTTATTATGGCTTTCCAAATTTCGCCCAATACAAACTAAGTCATCTAGATAGACCAGACACTTATCGTGGTTTAAACCAGACATTGCTACGGTCATCAACCGACTAAAAGCACTCGGACTGATTTTTAAACCCATCGGAAGTCGTTTCATTTGGTATTGTTTGTTTTTAGTGAAAGCGGTATATTTTCTGCTTTCTGGGCTAAATTGTAACTGATAGTAACTTTGACTAAGATCTAAATGGCTAAAGTAGACTGCTCCTGACAGAGAATCTAATATATCTGTTATGTTAGGCAAAGGAAATCTATCATCCTGAAGACATTGATTTAATTTTCTATAATCAATAACAATACGCCATTTTCTATTACCGTTGCTATCGCTTTTCTTTGGTACTAGAAGCACTGGGCTTGACCATTCACTCGTACTTTCTTCTATAATATCGTTACGTAACATATCTTCGATTTGCCTATCAATCTCAGCTTTTTGTTGTTTAGGAAGCCTGTAAGGTTTGGTATATACCGGACTGGTATTTTCTTTCAAGTGAATTGACTGTTCGTATAGGTTAGTTACGCCTAATTTATCACCGGGTAATAAAAATACATCGGAATATTTTGCACAAATACTTTCTATTGAAAGTTGTTCCTCTTTATTTAAATGTTTTAAATTTAAGACTGAAAATAACTGCTTAACTCGTTCGGCATTTAAATTATTGCTCTCAAATGAACATAAATTATAATTACTTAAGGTTACAATGTCCGGAGTAAAATAGCTTAAACAAATATCAATATCTCTGGTATTTAAAATTCTTAACGGTATTTTACCATTATCAGGTTTTACTAAAATCGATGCCAAAAATACACCCTCACTTAACTGTTTAGGCATGACTACACATTCGTCCCGAAAGTGTGTCTGCACCCAATGAGTAACCTCACACCTAGCCGGTACAGTTATGTAATTATTTCTACCGAGTTGACCCATCTGTAATGGAATACACACCGGTACCTTATCATTAATCGTCAAAACATTTTGCTCAAAATCTAATAAACAATTAAATCTACTCAAAAAATCTTGACCTAATATACCATCCGTTCTACACCTAAAATTTTTAAATACATAAAACTTATGCTCAAACTCATGATCATTGTAATTCAATTTAAGATAAACAAAACCATCACAGTATACATAGCCACCTATACCGTTTATTTTAATACGCTCTATATGGAATGGAATGTTTAAGTTCTCTAATATCTCTTGCCTAACTACGGACAGCGACGCGCCGGTGTCAAGTAACCAACTACGCGGCACGTGGAATACATTTAAGGTTACGGAATTAATATTTTGACAATAAAAATTTTCATGAACGAAAAAACAAATTATTACTTTTACTATCTCTCTGTATTTCCGTATTCTGTTGCAATAGGTCACTATTATTTGCCTCCGCTAAATGCATATTGTGTTGTCTCGTAGGGCGACGGGACGTTGTGTGGCCACGAAAACCACTGCGACCGCGATAATTAGACGGACTACTAAAGTAACGCGCACCGTCTGAACCATAATTATAACCACGACCACGATTATTATGATATTGTGAATTGGAAAATTTTTTGGGCGCACCCCTATTCAAATTATTATGATAAGAAGCTCGCTGATAACGGCTTGACCTACCTCTCTTACAGTAGAAACTCATCACCCGATCTTCTCTTCCAGACGAAATCATTTCGTCAATCGCACCCTGGATGGCGTCCTTCAATGTGTTATAGTTCCTAGCAGCGATTATAGTACTAAGGCGACTGTTACGCAGGCCATCAGAAAATCTTTTTATCGCAATCCGCTCATTTACTGGCTTCAAAATTTGATACGCGTTTGTGTCTCCGTTGGCCTGAGTAATAGTCAAATCGACAAATAACTGTTCCAACTCCTTACCGTACTCCTCTATACTTCTCTCGTTCTGTCTGGCATGCTGCAGCTTACTCTGGATCGCTGTATCAGATTTTTTAGGCAGTAGAATAGTACGCATATCGCTAAGTAGCTCTGTAACAGATGAATAGTTAGCACGCATACGCAGTTTGGCACTTTCCGATAACCGGGATTTTAACACAAACTGAATAAGTTGTTTTTTGCCAGCATCATCAATCATTGCATCATACATTTCAATATTTGAGATTAATCGCTTGGTGATATCTTCATCACCTGTCAGTATCGGCAATAAAGCAATTGCAGTTTTTAACTCAAATTTCTCCATAGTGCTTGTCGTATCCTCTGTACTACCAGAACAAAGTTGACAAATTTTTGAATGAAGTTTGCTAATATTACTAAATAAATCTATAAAACTTTGAAGTTCACAATCTTTGATATTCTTATTCTTTATTTCTTTTTCAATAATATTTTGTATTAAATTAAATTGGCTATATAAAATATTCGCTTCGCTAAGTTTAGCTTCTCTTATACTAATTGATCGCCTACTGGGGCCTAACTTGGTTAAATAATCTTTAATATGTTTTAATTTACGAAATATTTCATTAACATCGCTATATGCCATACCATAATAATTAACAAAAAGATTAACCAAGAGATACAGAGTACTGCGGTATTATCATTAAAAATATTACGAGTACCTTACTTTTTATACCTTAAAATAAAAAGATTAAATGCGAATAAATACAGTTAGTTATATACCTATATACGCTTATACATTATGTCACTGTTTGTGGCACATTTTGTTACCGTTCATACCTTTGCACTTTTTTTTTACGCACTATTATTGATATGCACTCCGTTATCGCACACACACTTTATTACGTACCACTATTCCTTAGACGGGGGGATTGCCTACATCAGGCACAAATTTTGCGTCTTGTTGTTGTCGACGAAATACACTCATCGACCTTCGCAGCTCGTACGCATTGATACCTCTATCGATCCATTTGGTGTGACATTTCTTATAGTATCGCAGCAACCATATAGCTCCTCCAACAGTTAAGATCACGCAAATTGCTATCAAAACATAAGTTATTGTGCTAGCGTGTTGTACCAATTGATCAGCGCTAGCCGAATTTCCAGCACCATTTTGCGCGATAATCACCTCCTGTTCCTTAGACTGCTGTTTGCCCATGTTGGACACTTATATATTCCACAAAAAAGTACTTGAAAATAAAGTTCACAGGAACAAAGAAGTCTCTCGAGTACAAATTATATGAATGTAATAAAATCATGATGAGTTTATAAAATGCACCGATCACTCAATGTTTTTAATATCGCGTCCTTATAAGGCGCGCTGCGCTGGCAGGGTCGCCATATAAAGGTTCGGTTCGGGGAGCGAAACGAAACACGACTTCTTGGCTCAAAATATAGTTTATTACCCCACATATTTGATACAATCATTATAATATATAGACTACACCACAGTATAATATATGTATATCTATCGCCGTGGCTCTGTTTATTTGTTTTCAGGTAAAAATTAAGCAGGAAATCATATGTGTATTAGTTTTATTTAAAAAACTATCTTTTCGGATTATTTCGCGGATTTATTTTGATTTTTGATTTCCGATGTTTCGAATGTTTTACAGCAATCACGGTCACGGGAGAGATTAAGGTTTCAGACGTCTCAAAAACGTTATATACTTGTTACAGGCAGTGCCTACCCACAATTTTACAAAATGATTTCAAAAATTCAAAAATGACACCAAAGTACTTTACAATATTTGTTAATTTTAATTCTAAACATTTTAAATTACATTCACTATCGTTAACTCACGGATCAGTCATTTTTTTTCACTCACATTGACCCCTTGTAGGTCGTAGTCAACCCCTAAGGGTCGATATAGACCACTTAGGTATCAGAACTCTAAAGTAATTTCTAAACTGTAACTCTTAATTTTCGTGGCGATTAATCTAATTAATAAAAACCTTAAATTTATTCATTTAGTCAGTAATTGACAGAAAAGTTTAAGCCGTTGGGTGTAGAAGCATGAAAATTTGTAGAATAATTTGTATTGAAGATTTTAGAAAATTTGAAGCCATTTTTGATAATTGAATTGAATTTCAAGGAGTGTCTTGATAATATTTTAAAGTAAACAATAACAGCAATTTATATAAAAAAAAACTAATACTTTCTTAGATTTACGCGAATATTTGACATTTTAAATAAAACTATCTTTTCGGATTATTTCGCGGATTTATTTTGATTTTTGGTTCCCGACGTTTCGAATGCTTTACAGCAATCATGGTCACGGGAGAGACTAAGGTGTTAGACATCTCAAAGGCGTTATATACTTGTAAGGTACTCTGGTGCCATTTTTGAATTTTCAAAATCTTTTTTGTAAATTGTGGGTAGGCACTGTCTGTAACAAGTATATAACGCCTTTGAGATATCTAACACCTTAGTCTCTCCCGTGACCATGATTGCTGTAAAGCATTCGAAACGTCGGGAACCAAAAATCAAAATAAATCCGTGAAATAATCCGAAAAGATAGTTTTATTTAAAATAAAAAAAAAAAAACTAAGTCAAAACCTGAGCTTCCTTGAATAAAAGTATTACATATTAATTGAACTAAAAAATAACTTAAATTATGTTACAGCTTTCCACATAGTTATTTCCAAGAATAACACGAATGTATAAACAGGTAGATAAAAATTTAAATTTATCCACGTGTACATGAGGCGATTTTAGTCGACAAAATGCTACGACGCAAGTAAAATCGATCAAAAAAATTTATTACATCAAAATTTGACTACACTTTGAATCTTGTTGACACTTGTTTTGCTGTTAAAAATGTGAAACTGAGAAAGTGTGTTTATTGGTAACAATAGATCAATAATCTTTTTTTCTATATGTATAAAGTTTTTTTTTTAATATAAACTTATAAAAGGTATAACGTATACTTATAATAGGTACTCAGATAAAAAAAAATAATCATTCATTTACTTAAAAAACAATAACACAGTTCAGTTAAAATGCTCCTTTCCTTTAAAATAGCTATCGTCTTTTTGTTTTAAATACAAACTATCTTTATGCCTATGGCTCAAATTATGTACGAGTAATAAAGTTGTGATAGACAGAATTTGCATTTCTAAGCGAATATTATAAAGAGGAAAAATTTTTTTGTTTGTTTGTACCAAATAAGCTCCGAAACTACTAAACCGATTTAAATCAAATTTGGTAGGAAAATAGTTTGAGACCCTAAAAAGGACATAGGGTAGTTTTTATCCTGGAAAAAATCCTTTAAGGGGGTGAAAATGGGAATGAAAATTTGTACGGGGAAGCAACCTAGGGATGAACGAACTTGAGCAAAGCGAGGGTGAGCCGCTTTTCTAATATAAATCTGAATGAAGTTATTATATTCTTTATTTCACTTTAAATGTAATACAGAAAAAAAAATAAACTTAGTTAGCAAAGGTGGACTTATCTCTGAAAGAAAGAAAGAAAGAAGAAAGAAGTTATATATAATACTGCTATAAAATATATATTTTAAACTGTAGACCATTAATTATTTTTAATAACTTAATGGTTATTCTAAATCATAAACTCGATTACATAAAACTAAATTTTACTAGACTAGAGGCTTAACCCTTTTCAAACTGATTTATTAAGCAGACCTGCTAAATGGAAACTACTAAAATTATTTTGTTTAAAATACATTATTAAAATAAATTGTTTAACTAACGATCTGCTATAGCTTTGAAGACTGAGTTTATAAATTGAAGTCCATGACATATTTTACTTTGTGTTCATCAAAAGGCTTTAAACATGTTAATTTTCAAATAAATAATAATCTATTTCATATATCAAACTAGCGACTCACCCTCGCTTTGCTTCGGGTTCGTCCCTAGACAAAAACAAATCTATCCCACGGGAACCGTACATTTTTTCGGGATGATATTTAGCCTAGTCTTCCTCAGTTAACAGGCTATCTAATTCAAAAACAATTTTTCAAATCAGATTAGTAGTTCCTGAGATTACCGCGTTCAACCAAACATACAAACAAACAAACTCTTCATGTTTATAATATTAGTATACATACGATTTTTGAAAACTCTGAGAGACTAAAAAAGGATTGTATGGAAAAATGGTCAACCCTCCCTCAAGATTCAGGACTACGATTTATTTCGCTTTTATAACCACCAAAAGTAATAAATTAGAGCATAATTTAAAACTTCGTGTTAAGTAATTATTTAAAATATTATCGCATACTTTATAAGGGACTGAACCCTAATGTTTTAAATGTTGAGAGATCCCATAAATTTAAAAAAAAAGAAAGAATAAGGGATACGCGTGATTTTTTTTCAATTTTTTATACATTAGCTAACGTCGTTATATAATTGTAAAAAAAAAACAGCTCCAAAAAACTAAAATTTAGTTTTTTTTAATGTCATACCGATACGGATACTTTAAACGCCCACCATTTCGCGCGCTTGGAGTGACGTCACAGTATGATATACACATAAAAATAATGACTCAATTTGCAGCGACAAAATCGCTAATCGCTCTTTTATGAAAGAAATGAAACTTTGACGTCGGTGAATTTGACACCTATGTTTTGTACTTTTTAATAATTATTTTATCATAAAGAAAGTACATAAAAAAATATTAATATAGGCTTAATTCAAACGCAATAAAGATTATAAAAAAAATATTTCACCTTTATTTAAATAGCACGCATATTCCCTATTGAATGGTTATGTCAATGATACATACCTACCAAACACGCTTGTAATCATAATGATAGCCTCAAGACCGATTTACGGTTACGGTGGTTTAATTTCTCAAATAGGGCATCTACACGGGAGATAAAGCGTAATATGTAATTGGATGCTTTAGTTCTAAAAGTCACTAAATCCATTTTTATCGATATTGAGTTTACCAGTTCAAAAAATTTCTTTTTTTTTTTGTCTATGAGTTGGTCTAATCCTTTGTTCAAATATAAGTCGTTAAGTTGGTTTTTTCCAAATTATAAAATCACTAAATCCTCTAAACTGAATTCAAAAAGTCACTAAATCCAAATTTAAGCAACAAGTACCCAAATCCACTGAAATAAATAATAATAATATCCAAATCTTATAGAAAACTCACGCAACACAAGTAAATTTCAAGTAGTCTTTTTAGAAAAGAATCTAAGGGACGAGGAAAATCTTGAAGATCGCGTCTTAAAAATTAAGAATTACAAGAACCTGTATGATGCACATATAAAACCATCAATACCCGGAATAGCTGTTTGCCGCAAAGTACGCTTTCAAAGATTCCGACACCCTGAATGTAGTACCTCGAGGACAGGTCAAAATTTTAAGAAGATGACATTATATCGTATTGGCATGGATGGCAAGATCACTGCAGATCTCAATAACTGTTATCAGGGGATGGTACCATTAAAACCAGCTAAACTTAAAGATATCAAAAAACTTCTTGAGTATGTTCCTGTTCAAAAACGACCATTCTATGATGACATACTTTTAGCAGCTGCTTCTTCAGGAAGAGAGCAGGATAATGAAAATAACGATACGCAGGAAGAAATATATGAATAAGCAGATAATATTAATTATAGTACTGTCTTCGTTATGATAAAACGTGATTTTAAACGAATTAGAATATTAGAAGTAAGATTTAATATTGTGTTAAAATTAACAGCTTTTGTATTAGAAATAAGTTTATTATTTTGTTATTTTTTGTTTGTTTGTTTTTTTTAACGAGCTTAGTTAGGATAATATGTCACTAATTCCAAAGAATTTTCATAAGAAGTCCCTAGCTCCATTAATTTTGCAATAAGTCCTATTTGTTAATTATTTAATACTAATCATTATAATAACAAGTCACATACTTTAAGAATGTTATATTACAGCCTACCCAATAAACTATTGTATTATTTTTTTCCAAATTTATTTATACAGCCATTTTTGCTAAATATTTTTTTTTTAACTTAGAATGATCATATCTCAAAATAAAGAAAATGGATTTAGTGACTTTTAGAACTAAAGCATCCAATTAAGTTATGTAATTATCACTTTTTATGCGCATACAAATAATCATTTTTTATTAACGTTAATTAACTACGTATAAAAGAATGATTTTTTTTTTGTTGTTTAATTTGATATTTTGTTTCAGACATTTTGCAAAGTAGCCAATCTCATTGAGACCAGATACGAGTGTAGGGCATAATATAGTGCACTCTCTATTCCTTTCATTTTAAAACTCCTCTGGGACGACAACTTAACACGACCAGTGAGAAACTAGACGAAGGGCCTACAGCTATACGTGCTCTCCGAGGCACAAGGTGAAACACCGCCAACTTCTCAACTGGCTATCACTAAGAGTTTCTTTATAGAATAACCCAATAACTGTGCTTAGACCGACTCGGGATTCGAACCTATGGCCTCCAAAACGGCAGCCGTACATGTCAGTTGTAATTTCTCGAATATTTATTTTAGTTTTTTTTTTTTTTATATTGTGTTCAGCCAGAACTCCTTATGGTATTACTTGCTAAACACAACGCGTTGTAGTCAAAAATAATGAGTTAGCTACAACGGTGTCGCATTGAATATAAATAAATATTATTATATTTTTTATATAGTTATAATTATGTCAAATTATCCGCGATACTTAAGTTCATTGAAAATGCCAAATTTTTATGTGAAAAATTTTAATTTTAAAGAAATTACATGAAATGCTTCTAGAAACAATCTATACATATTATAATAAAAGTGTAATTGATCGCTGTCTGTATATGGCAGATATTTGAGAAAAACTGTTATTGAAAGTCTTTATTAAAGCCATAGAACCCAAAACAATGATTTTTAGAATTTTTGTCTGAGTAATTTCAGAAACGGCTTAACCGATTTGGATCCAGTTTTCACTAATGTACAATAGATTAAGGTAAACAAGGTACGCTTCACTCAATATTTAGTATTTATTTTATTTCAATCGCTTCATAAATAAAAAAAATATGTCAATTTAAAGAATCGCCTAAGGACGAACAAGAGCCAAGCGAGGGTGAGTCGCTAGTTATACATATAGAAATAATTATCTATCTATCTATACCTAATAAAATTCTAACCGAGTCAAATCTGTACATTAAATATTTTTTGGAAAATCTTATTGAAATAGTCATTATTATCGCTACAGAGGAAGAATCTATAGTTTTTAGAATTTTTGTCTGTCTGTATTTCTGTCTCTCAGTCATATATATATATATATATATATATATATATATATATATATATATATATATATATATATATATATAATAGATTCTATTGTATATACTTTCGTCAAATTTTCAATAACTATTATAATCGAATTTCAAACATTGGCCAATCACTAGCTTATATAATAAAAAAAATATAAAGCTAAAATAGTTTTATATTAAAAAGAATTAAGTTAAAATCAACTATTTAATTCTCCATATACCTTATTTAAGTTAAAATTCTAACTAAGCCGAATCTGTACATTAAATATTTTTTGGAAAATATTAATGAAATAGTCATTATTATCGATATAGAGGCCGAATCTATAGTTTTTTTTTTTAATTTTTGTCTGTCTGTCTGTCACCGCATCACGAGAAAACTACTGGACAGATTTTGATTAAATTTGGTATGGTCATAGCTGGCTATTCGGGTCAACATATAGGATACTTTTTACCGTGGAAAAATGTCTCATTTCTGAGAAAAAATACAAAAACTGCAATGTAAGAGTATACTAATATGTAATACCTAAGAATGGTTTTTGGTCATCTGAACGCGGGCGGAGCCACGGGCAATGCTAGTACCATATAATATGCTCTAATAAATATGAAAGACTAAATGATAAAGAATAACTCAAAAAGATACGAATTCTTTAATTAAAATAACAAAGGAGGGAATTCTAGAAATGTTAATTATTAGAAAAGTTTTCAAGTCTTCTGAATAGTTTAAGAACAAAACCGCAGAATTAGCTTCAATTATAATTTTCGCCCTTTATATAACTTAATTAGAAAATCTTTACTTTCTTAGTATTATGCGAATATTTGACATTTTAAATAAAACTATCTTTTCGGATTTTTTCGCGGATTCCGAATTCAATTCTAAAACTAATTAAAATTATGAAAATATTTAAAATTAAAATAAACGAATATTGTAAGGTACTTACAGTGCCATTTTTCAATTTTATAAATTCATTTTGTTACTTCGTGGGTAGACTGTCTGTAAGGACTATATAATAAATTTGAGACATCTAACACCTTAGTCTCTCCCGTGACCATGATTGTTGTAAAGCATTCGAAACGTCGGGAACCAAAAATCAAAATAAATCCGCGCAAAAATCCAAAAAGGTAGTTTTATTTAAAATAGAAAATCTTTATATAAATTTCGATTTTAAATACGAGTATGTAATAAGTACTACAGATACGTGTTTCCTATATGTTTTAAGATTTTAAGTTTAAATTAATAAGTAAGTAATTTTAACAAACACCTGCCAAATATACCTGCTATTAGTAGAAAAAATCTTTTCCAAATAAATGTTGTTCGGAATTGTTGGTATAATTTCATAGATAATTAAAAATATTTTTTTTGTTCTCATTGGCATGTAATATTTTTTAAGGATTCCTTATTCTTTCTTCTTCCCTCGTTTTGTACGTTCGTTACCACTACCACTGTTACATAAATATAAATACGTTGGGACATTAACACACAGCACCATCTAGTTCCATGGTAAGCTACGAGATTTTTGTTATGGGTAAGGATAATTAATACACTACACACATGTATATAACTATAAATACATACATATTATAAATATAAACACCCATGACTAGAGTACAAACATCCGTGCTCATCACAAATAAATGCCGCTGGCACAGCAAGTAGGGTCACTACAAACTGAGCCAAACGACTATGGCACCTGTAACAGTCCCGAAATATCGGGAACACTCAGAAGTAAGTGACAAACATGGTAGGTATCCCATTTCTCATCAAAATAATATTGTCAGTGACCATGAAAGTTTAAAAATTTATATTTCTTAAAATTAATAAATTCCTTAAATTAGAGCTATCCGCTATTAAAAATTTCAACCTTAACTTACTTTTTTGCTCCAATGTGAAATTTGAAACAAGTGTTAGTTAACAAAATAAGTAACTTTTTGTCTCGACCTAGAATTTGAATCTAGGATCTTGATAAATTAATAGACCATTGTGTATTTACACATACGTTATAAGTTTTATTGTAAAACTAGCGCTCTCACCCTCGTTTCGCTCGGGTTCACCTCTAGGAAAACAAAAACAGACCTATCCCACGGGAACCTTACATTTTCCAGGATTATAATTTATCTCTGTGCAAAATTTCATCCACATCCGTTCAGCTATTCTGGCGTGAAAGAGTAACAAACATCCAAACATACTCACAAACTTTCATATTTATAATATTAGCACAGTCTATACAGTCATTCAACGAAGCCGTCTAGACAGGGCAATCGTGCGGGGTGTGAGAGGTGAGACGCGGGTAGGCGAGCCCGAGCTGCATACATTTCTGCCGCCCGAATTAGTTAGCAGCTCGGGACACGACTTTAAGGGCTGTCGCGCGTTTATTTTAATTTGTAAGCAATTAAAATGGTTCATACTACCTGTGCTATATTATATATTTTTTGCTAAAATTATTTATTAGGATGAGGATTTTTTACATAATTAAGTTTAATAACAGAAATTTCAAATCCAGTAAAGCTAGAAACCGAAAATATTTGTCCGTTGCCCATTTATGATAGGTGATTTGGAAATCTATTAATTACATTATATCATATAAAACTAACTTTGCTAAAAAATTGAAAATATAATATAAATTTATATATAACTAAATTCAATTTGACTTATGTAATATAATTTGCTAGATTTAATTTATTTTTATTATAACTTAATTTATTTCATTTAATTATCTAGTTATTCATTAAATTAATTATAATGTCACATAAAAATATTCATTCAATCAAATCAAATAATTGTTAAACCAATTGTATATTTTATTTTTTATTAAAGAAATAAAAGGCTTATTATTATTATTATATGAGATTTTGTAAAACTCTATTTGAATTTGCCTCCGCGAAATGCCTTTTTGTATTCTTTGCTATGAAGAACTTCGATAAATAACTAAATAATAATATTATATTTTAATTAAATTACAAAAAAAAAACTGTAACAACCCTGCGTAATGCGAAGTACGCTACGCGGTGTCGGCTTTTCTTCAAACATCAAAGGCGATAGCCCACTGTTATTTTTTAGTACACTGTGATATTAGTATAGATAGTTGAAAATATATGTAATTTTGGACAAAATTTGATTATAGGGCAACAGATATAGACATTATTTAATCTTAGGTATCCTAAATACTCAAATACTTCATTCGACCAATTTCCTGCGGTACGTAAGATGATTCGTTCGAGACTTCGTGAATTGTTGTGACTGATTGTTTTTAATTTTGGGTTCAATACAGGAAAATTCAAAAACTTTTATACTGCATTTAATTATTACAATATACTCGCACATATATTTCACGAAACTTCTTAAGTCTGCCGTCAGTTTGGAAAGGAAAAGCTTGAGTTAAGTAGAACTGGCAAAAGAAATTCGGGAACAAAATATTTTTCTATCTTTTATGTAAAAATAAATTATGTTTAAGATTAGGTATTATATTATTATTTTAACCAAATATTGAACTCAGCATTTTTTGTACAATTTGTTTGACATTCCGTCTCGTTATATTTGGATTTATGATTTCACCTCACTTCAAGATGTCACCCAATTGAACGAATAAAACTTCTTCTTAAAGAAAAGTAATTTTAGATAACAAAATCTCTGCCTCTCGTTACTCTTCTGCACAACATTTTTATATATTGTTTGGGTGGTACCCCTTATATCTGATTTCATATCATAATATTATATTCGTTTAGTCTTTAATATAGGGTTATTTCTAGGGCTAATATAATATCATTTTTGTAATATTATAAATGTAAAAGTAACTTTGTCTGTCTGCTTAAACCGATGAACAAGTCTCTATCTCAAATAATACACAAAACAGCATGACTCATATTATATTTTTTTATATTCTCTAGATTTAAATATTACAAAATGTAATTTTCTATAATGTATGTATAGTGTTATATCAGAAACCATTGAAGAGGTTTTAAAAAAAATCTTTAAGTAATTGAGAGCTTTAATAATCCAGAGTAGCAAAGACAAATTTTATTAAAGTAGTAGCGAACCTATATGCAGAGGTTATCCTGTACAGATCTCGTTTGATCATAAAATTTAAAAAATCTGAATATAGATAACAGCACCATCTACTGGGTCCTGCTATAGATAAGAACCAACAGGTGACTCCTTCATTAAAAAACCATCAAAATCGGTCAAAAGGTTAGTATTGATTTCTCAGAGATGAGATATTTTCCCGCGATAAAAAGTATTCTATATGTTGATTCGGATAACTCGCTATCATCATACCAAATTTCATCAAAATCTGTTTAATAGTTTTCTCTTGATACGTTCCCAGACGTACAGACAAAAATTCTAAAAACTATAGATTCGGCCTCTGTATCGATGATAATATCTATTTCAATAAGATTTTCCAAAAATATTTTATGTACAGATTCGACTCAGAATTTTATTATATGTATAGCTGATAAAAAGAATTGTCCCACTAACCTTAACGATAAAGCATTTGGTGCAGCCAGTGATATTTTCAAAGGTTTCAGCCTCGCTCTTCTAGTTTCCGCTGCTATACTTGGTGGGGTCTGTGTTGCTACGTCCCGACCTCGTCTAGACGGGCCCGATCCTGTACCGTTCCCACAACCATTCATGTAACTTAGCTGTGGATGAGAGACGCTCATGCCTATTTTGTTCCGCTGCGTCCTAAGAAATTAAAACATGGTACGTTTATATATCGATTGTCTTTCATTCATTATGGACTAGTAAGAACATATCCTTTAGATTACCCTTTAGAACCATAGATACCCTTTGTATTTATGTTATGAAAGTTCTCAGAAGGGTTTTTTTTTCAACTTATAAATACAAATATTGTCATTTATTTTTACAAAAAGCTCATAAAAATATTATAATCTTTCTAGATAATACACCTTTTTAATGGTTTGTTTTTGTAGTAGTTTCTGAGATTGACCCGAACAAAAAATCATCGCGACAAGGGGCCTTTATTTTAAAATATCCGTGACTTTGTACACTGTACTTTATTTTTTAATTAACATTTCTAGTATTTGACAATGTAGGGGCGTCGGTATTGGAAAGATCAAGTCAGATTCAATCGCAAGAAATCTGAAAAATTATTGTAGAGTTAACTTTTACACATAATGTTTTTGTGTCTTCAAAATCTTAAGTTTTATTTCAGTCAATGTAAGAGACTAGAATGTGGCCCGTAAGCTCTTTCAAAACACTGTTATGTGAAGGCATGGGGTCTCATCACGAACAAAGAAAAATTAGTTCAAATAAATATCAATAGATGACGTTACATGTATCGATTTGTCATTAAAAGTTGTATTAAATTAACAAAAGATAAAATAAATAGATCCGACAAAGGTGTATCATTGTTTTAAAAAAAATATTCTAAGTGAAGGAAATAAAGTACTCGTAAATTAAATTTGCGTAATCTTACTGATTATTTAAATATCAGCAATCAGGTGATTTGTAATGTGCATATATTCACAGATGGCGCTTTTGCTTTTTATGAATTATTTATCACACACATTTTGCACATATTTATAAAATAAAACAGTTTAACTATTTACGAATCTACGACATCTATTATCTATTCAAACAAATAAAAATAGCCCGAAGAATAGCCCGAATTAACGCTGTCGAATTTATTTGTATGCGATGACGCATGTGTACTAGTATGGCTCGAAAGCATAGACAGACGCTACTTAGTTAGCTGTTAATACAGTTACTTTTTAAATGAAAAGGTACCCATAAAAAAAATCTATACATATTATAAAATTCTAACTAAGCCGAATCTGTACATTAAATATTTTTTGGAAAATCTTATTGAAATAGACATTATTATCGATGCAGAGGCCGAATCTATAGTTTTTAGAATTTTTGTCTGTCTGTCTGTCTGTCTGTTACCGCATCACAGAAAAACCACTGGAGGGATTTTGATGAAATTTGGTATGGTGATAGCTGGATATCCGGGTCAACATATAGGATACTTTTTACTGCGGGAAAATATCTCATCTCTGAGAAATCTATACTAAACGTTAAAACGTAAGTAGGGACGAACCCGAGCGGAGCGAGGGTGAGTCTCTAGTACTTTAAATATAATTATTTCGTAAGTACTTTTTTTGACGTTTTAAATGAATCTGATTTTATTTTATGTTTTTCTTCCCGGCGTTTCGAATGATTTACAGCAAAAATGATCACGAGAGAGACTTAAGGTTTAAGACATCTCAAAAGCTTTTACACAATTGTTATTATTATATAGAACACAAACAAAATAAAAATCACGTCAGAATTAAGATTGTTTCATTTAAATTGTTTCAAGCAATTCAAGTAATCTTGACGTCCATTAATTGTCTAGCATTTTTGACTGCAAAGTTTGCAGAGTTTTTTGTCCGCAAGATTTAAGTAGTCAATCCGTAGCTCCGTTGTTGCGTGATACAATACCAAGTATATCTTTTTAATTAAATATTGGTGAATATATACTACTGGTTTCCTCACGATGTTTTCCTTCACCGTACGGCACGTGATAATCATGTTAGAAATGATTCCCACATGAAAATATCAGAGGTGCGAGACCCAGGATTTGAAGCCGCTTCACTCGGTTTCCCAAGCAAGCGCGTTACCACTGGGCTACCACTGCTATGCCTGCCTGCATGAGGAAACCTGCATGTCTGAGAGAACCTAGCAAGTTTTCGAAAGACATGTGAAATCCGCCAATCCGCACTTGGCCAGCGTGATGGACTATGGCCTGATCCCCCTTGAATTGAAGGGAGGCCCATGCCCAGCAGTGGGACGTTAAAAAGGGCTGAATACATACATACATATACTACTGATAAATAAAATTTTCTATTATATTATATTCAAAGAGCAATCATTAAACTCTTGAACTTCTAATGTTTACAGAGCGCTAAATTTCTTTTGAATTGCGTGAGTCTTGTTTAATGTTGAAGACCTCTACAAAGGAAAACTTATATAATAAATTATGAAAGAAAAGCTTTTTCTTTCTTATCATAAGTTAAATATATATGTTAGTAGGTTTTTCGTTTATTTAACACCAACAAGAAATGTTCATATTCGATGCTCATATTAAGAAAAATATAAATAAATAAATATGTTGGGACATTAACACACAGCACCATCTAGTTCCATGGTAAGCTACGAGGCCTGTGTTGTGGATACCAGATAGTTGATACACTACACATATTATATACTTTAAATACATATGTACATATTATAAACACCCATGACTAGAGTACAAATATTCGTGCTTATCGCACAAATGAATGCCCTCAACGGGATTCGAACCCGCGACCGCTGGCGCAGCAAGTAGTCACTACAAACTGAGCCAAACGTGTCGACTTAAACGAAATTACACTTAATAAAAAAAACCACGTAGAAGAAAATTTAGAAAACTTTTAAGTAATATAGATAATATTAATAAGCATAATAAACCATATTAATAATAAAAGGTTAAAATTATTGATGAAAACTTTAATTTTTACTAGAATATTCTAAGCTGTATGAATCACGCAAAGTGACATACTATTATTTAGTTGCCAGTGCCTTTCGTCCTCTACTATCCCTAAACATCATGCCATTATGATACAAAAAAGGCGAAATATGAATGTACACTGTACATTATCTTAGAAATAGGTTATAGCAGTGCGTGCTTTTTCATAATATGTATTTGAAGTTACGATTTTTAAAGAAAAAAAAACGCGTGTGTGTTGGTACTTATGTACGCACGTAAAAGTTATACTTCTTTGGCGTAAAGAGAACAAAAATAGCTAGAGATTTCATCCCATATGACACAACTCTCCGTTTGTAAAAGGAAGGATAAATTAATAAAATAATTAAATAATATTAGACATATTAGGTACAATCATATATTTATAGAATATCATTTAAGGAAAGAATGTAATATTGTATAATATCATTTGTCAGACAATAACAACGGTTACCATAGCAACAAACAGTTAACAGCTAACTTCATCATGTCGCTTTTTGGCTGTCGGTGTGCGCGCGCATTGTAAAAATTTCACTGTCATAATTTTTTTAAACGTCCCAAAAGAAGTATAACTTCAAAAAAATATACCTATTATTTTTATAATGTTATTTATTTTTTATTTATATAAATATTTTGATGGCCGAGCCTCTCTCAAGCAATTGCATGTGTTCTGCGGTGAGTTCGTCATGTTGTACTATTAGTTGGATTATTACAAACGTGCGAACTGACTCATAAATCAATTTTATCAGGCCTCTCGCTCGCACTTATAGGCATATCGGAACTCTCGCTCGCACTTCTAGTGTTGTGTGTAACAATAAAAAAAATTGTCGATAGTTAATAGCAGGTATAAGATATGTTCACCTTGTTGTTCCATAGGGAGGTCTACCATACGGGTTGCCTATGGTTCTTTTTTGGTAGCAAAGTGGATCATAAAGCAACTCCTTATTTAACATGGATGAGGAGAAACACAACCTCTTTGAAATTATCTCTAATACCCCAAGATGGCGCCCCATTAAGACGGAGAAGTTTCCGTAGAGTATTAATAGGCCAGCTTTTGTGGCCGGTGAATTATCACATAACCACCTGTATGTATGTATATACATAGGTGGAATGCGCAATGGAAAACAAAAATCTATATACATATAATAAAATTGTACCTAGGCCGAATCTATACATTAAATATATAAATCTTAGACATTATTATCAATGCACAGCGAATCTATAGTTTTTTTGAATTTTAGTTTGTCTGTCTGTCTGTGACCGCATCACGGAAAAGCCACTGGATTTTTTGGATTTTGATGAAATTTGGTATGATGATAGCTGATCCGGATCAACATATATGATACTTTTTACTTCGGGAAAATATCTTATCTCCGAAAAATCTATACTAAAGGTTAAAACGTAAAGACGCACCCGAGCGAAGCGAAAATAAGTCGCTAATCAATCTATATATGTAAAAATAAGAAAATAATTAAAGTTCGACGGTCACACTTTTGATTGTAAAGTTATTTTTTTGTTTCATTTAGGAATATTAAGACATATTTTAACATATTATTAGTATTATATTTATACATCAATATTATTAATAAACATGATTTTCTCTCTCTATCAATAAAATTAAAAATGGCTGAACTAAAATTAGTTGATTTTATCTTTAAATCTATACTAATATTTTAAAGAGGCAGTGTTTGTTTGTTTGTTTGTTTGTTTGAACGCG
Source organism: Fabriciana adippe (assembly GCA_905404265.1). Taxonomy (NCBI): domain Eukaryota; kingdom Metazoa; phylum Arthropoda; class Insecta; order Lepidoptera; family Nymphalidae; genus Fabriciana; species Fabriciana adippe. Next base: position 13,710,808 of record FR989984.1, on the reverse strand, counting down.
CTAATCTCAGGAAGTAGGTACTAATCCGATAGTTTTTTTTTTGCATTAGATAGCCCGTTTATCGAGGAAGGCTACAAGCTATATATTATCATCATGCTAATACTCAAGGGAGTGGAGCAGTAATATAAAATATCTATCTATTTCATATTAACCGTTAAAACGTACCTAGAGGCGAACCCGAGCGAAGCAAGGGCGAGCTGCTAATATTTTATAAACATTAAAAATTACAGCTAAATTAGACTGTGAGTGCCCTTTTTTACGCCTTATTGTTGGCTGATTTCAATCATTACAAGTGTACCGTGTATATTTGCACATTTTTTGTCAATTGTGCATTAATTTATTTTTAACTAGCGACTCACCCTCGCTGCGCTCGAGTTACTCCCTAGGTTGATTCCTCATACAATATTTCACCCCCATTTTCACCCCCTTAAGGGATGATTCCCAGAGTCTTAAACTATCTTCTTACCAAATTTCATCTAAATCGGTTCAGTAGATCCAGAGATTACCCCCTACAAACTCACAAACTCACAAACTTTACCTCTTTATAATATTAGTATAGATGAATAGATGAGAACTACTTAAATTAAAAAAAGTAATTTTGAAGTCAATAAACCTTTTTAGTTAAAACTTTTTATTTAAAATTTATGCATTAATGCTTACCGTGTAGTAGTAGACGTGACTCTCCAAGTTAGCTGCCTCGACACATTTGTTCCAGGTGAGAGATCAGGAGAGCTTCTGGCGCCTAGCCTGCGCACACATTGTAACGGGCCGTTATCATAACCGCCACATTGCCTGATAAAATACATAATATAATAATAAATAATATAAAATAATAATACTGAACAGTGAACATGTATTTCAAGAACTAGCTAGGTTTTCTCAGATATGCAGGTTTCTTTAAGATTGCATCACCGTAAGGCAAGCAGTAATCATATTTTAAGCTATAAATGTAATCGCTTTTCTAAAGCTTACATACTTTAAATGATATACCTATTGTTCAATCATTATTAATAATTATTTATATGTTGGTGTTATCTTTTGCTATAAGTTTTATATAAATCAATGTATTTGTTTAACAAATATAAATATGTACTTCTAGAATTAAATTTACACTAGAAAATATGTACTTAATGTAATGATTTATGTTGATTAAATAAAGATATTTTAAAAATAAAAAATAAAAAATCATATTGAAAATGGTTCGCACATGAGAATATCTGAGGTGCGAGACCTAGGAGATAATGATATCCATACATCATACTACTACTTCTACTGTATACCGGAATAACAATAATCTATATCACTCCGGCCAATGACCTCCCAAATAAACAGTTCCATTTAATTCGTAAACAAACAGTGATTCTGATGGAATTTGGCATTAGCAATATCAACAGAAGCTTAAATATCAATTTAATATTTTTTACTTCAAAATGACTAATTTCCACACAATCTTACACTCCCTTTTGGAACAGATATTTTTCAAAAATCGTTTCTTAATGTTCATTTTTGTAGTAAAAGCAAATCTTGTGCTTAATTTCACGTGTCTAGACCTAATAGTTTAGGCTGTGCGTCGTCTGTCAGTTAGAGTTTTTAACCGACTTCCAAAAAGGAGGAGGTTCTCAATTCGTCGGAATCTTTTTTTTTTTATGTATGTTCATATTGAAAAAGTTTCCTGATGCCTATCACATTTACGCAAGCTTCATCCCCATTTTCATTTCCAAATACACCTATCACAATACACAAATATTATACTGGTAGCTTATTTTCGCATTTTTTTTTTAATTATAATCTGTAATTTTTCTAGATAAATCCCGTTACTATTAGTGAAAACCGTATTAAAATCTGTATAGTATTTTCTGAGATTAGCCCGAACTAACATAAACTCGGTGCGGCGCGAAAATTTAATCATATATAGAGATACGAGTACGTATCTAATATCTTAAACAAATATTTTGTTCATCCATAGAGTCGACGCGCTGTTTCGATTCACCCTTTACCGACCCTTAAATCGACTTTGCTTATTATATATCTTTCTTAATCTTCTTATTAAAATCATAAAAAATTATGATTATAGCCATTTTTATTAAAAAATATATTTCTATATAATAAACATAGATAGCAAGAAATTTCTTATAAAGTATTTTAGTAAAACACAATATGAGCTAGAAGGTACATTAGGCACCAAGAAAATCCTCTCACAAAAGATATTTTTGCTGAGCCATCTAGTATAAATTAAAATTGCATGACGTGCGAAACATGTTCTATATCATGTCGCTGAATATAACAATGATTTTTGGGTTACATAACCGAAGAGTTCATACACTAATACTCTATGTAGTCCATCCATCTCTCTTTATTACAAATATTGACTGACACATAATTACTGTCTATCATGATATTGTAGGTTCGATATCGACGTCTGACAATAAAAGTTACCATTTTTTACTATCATAATTTTCTTTTTAAACCAGGAGTTGGGAAATTGTTGCCATTACAACGTTTTGTTTTAGGACAAAGTGAAAAATCGTCCTAATTTTTTGTCTTTTTTGCTCGCGGCTCCCATCTTTACAATGATTTCATCAAAATAATAGAAAATAGAATATCACCACACTTAGATAGTTATAAGTAATAATACCCAATTATAAGTAATAATACCCAAACAAGCTGAATTTCGACCATAGATCTTCAAGTTATTAATCACAAAGTTGATCCCTGAGGCAGGGAGGCGACGTCGCAGCAGACCACGAACTAGATGGCGAGATGAATTGAACAAAATCGATACAAAATGGACTATTCTTTCCTAAGACCGCAAAAATTGCAAACGTAGAGGAGAGGCCTTTGCCCAGCAGTGGGATCATGTAAGCTAACAAACAGTAAGAGTAACAATTACTCGATACAACTTAAAAAATGTATGTAGTGTAATGTAGCGGCTAGCAAGTACGGCTGCACATCGAGAGGTCCTGGGTTCAAGTCCCGGATCGGGCTAAATTTAGTTAATGAGTCTTGAGTAGTATAAGAGTGACAGAACATGATGAAGTGTACATTTGTGCACTATAATATCTCGTGCGCAGATGGTTGTTCTCAATGAGACCGTCCGCCGTGGCCGAAGTCGGTCGGGAGAACATTATTAATATAGTGTAGTTAATAATTTTGGGGTAAAAATATATTATAACTGTACTTATGCAAATCCAATTTTATCTTTTATACAAAACAACACGGTGAAGCATCTAAACAGTGTAAACTTAAGTACTTTAAACTCCAAAAACTCAACTTAGAGAACAAACAGAACTTTTGTACAGTCATTAGCTCACTTTGTCCTGAAACCGCATGAATGTATGAAGTTTTCTTTTGTAGTGATGAACACCACTGTAGATACTCATAGCACTCTAATATGAATATCCTCACATAGCTCTATCATATTTATATTCTTTTAATATTTCATATAGAAAATGAAATTTACAATATTAACTTCTTTTACTTTAGTATATCTAATATATTTAAGCAAGTGTAATTCTTGTATATATATATATATATATATATATATATATATATATATATATATATATATATATATATACATATATATATCTTTATCTTTATTTATACCAGCGATCTCAGAAACGGTTATACCGATTTCGCTGAAATTGGTTATGTGGGGGCTTGCGGGGGCGAAGAATCGATCTAGATTAGTCTCATGTCTGGAAAAACGCGTGTTTTCTTTTTTTTCATGCGGTTAGTTTTTTTAGTTAGTTAGTTTTCATGCGGTTTTCTGTTGTATTATTCTACGCAGAATATGGTCGATAATTTCTTGCACTCGGTTATAAACATCGTGGTCAAGCGGTCAAGGAACAAGTTAGGTAACACATGCCCGAGATCGAGTCCTGGTCAGAATCCAAAGTTTTTAATTTTGTTATATTTTTTTTTGTATTTATTCAAGTTTTTAGGCTCCGATGTGCCGCTTTTAAATATGTTTTGATTGATGTATTATTATTTATTATATTCAGTAAGAGTTGGAAAAAAGTTACATCGTAGCACTATAAATATCATATTCAACCCTTTTTTAACGTCCCACAACTGTGCACGGTCCTTTACTGCAAGAGAAGTCAGGCCACAGTCCACTACCCTCACCAAGTGTGGGTTGGCGAACTTAACGTGTCTTTCGAGCACTTGCTAGATTATCTCAGATATGCAGGTTTCCCCACAATGTTTTCCTTCGCCGTAAGACAAGTAGTAATCATTTTCGAAATGTTTTACACATGAAAATATTAGAGTGCGAGACCCGGAATTTGAACCCGCTTCATTTGGTTTCCCAAGCGAACCATTACCAATGGGCTACCACTGCTGCTGCCTTATACACTTTACGTTATATTTGCCTTAATATTAGTATATTTAACATTAGGTTAGTTTAAAAGGTCACCATTTAAAAAGTTAAAAAAGTTTAGTTAAGAACGTTAGAGCCTATAAATAATTGCTCCGCTTAATTATCGCTTGCAGAGTAACCAGAAAGAATAACGTGATAATAATCGATAATTTATAGATATGCGATCACATTTATCTTACTTTCTTTCCTTTTTACAAACTTTTATTTAACTTACAATGTTTGTACTCGTATGTATGTTTGTTCGGGTCAAATCTTTCAACTGAATTTCAAAGCACTTATCCTCAACATATTGAGCTAAAAAATTTGCATACACGTTTAGTTTGGATGACAGTGCGTGGCTAGTTAAGTTACATCATTTTAAATCAAATATGGCGGACTAACAAAAATGGCGGAATATGATTTTTTATGCTCTCTCATATATGGATATCAAATGAAAGGGTTAAATAACTAAAAAAATAAAAAATAAACGTTAAATTAGATCAAACCATTAATTTATATGATAATTGCCACTCGACCACCTCGCTTCGCTCGGGTTCGTCCCTAGGTAAATTTTTCATACAAACTTTTACCCCCATTTTCACGCTTTTAAGAGATGATTTCCGGGATAAAAACTTTTGTATGTTCTGTCCAGAGTTTCAAACCAATTATCTCCTTACAAAATTTCATCTAATCTGTTCAGTAGTTTCAGAGATTACTTCCTACGAACAAACTCACAAACTTACAAACTTTACCTCTTTATAATATTAGTATGATAAAATCTTGTTATTAAAAATGTTTTCTATATTATTTATTCATCATTCTCTTTATACACCCTTTTTGAATCTCAGATTTGATTATAACAGGTTTTTACTTAAGGTTGGTTAAATTTTATAAATTTATTTTTAGATTAAATTAAATAAAATTAGTTTTTAAATTAAATTATGTTTAGTTAAGTTAAATTTAATAAAATTAATATAAGGAAATTAAATAAATTTTCAATCAAAGTAAATAATATTTCATTTGAATAATTTCATAATTAATTTAATAGATTGTACAAATCGTTAGTTAAAACTTGAATAAATACAAAAAAAAGTAAAACATTTTTTATTAACATTCAATAATATTGAACATCATGTTTTTCTGGGTATAATCCATTTTTATAAATAACAAATTCAAAATATTTTGCTATACTTTCTGTATACAAAATAAACAAGTAGAACTTCCATATATCAAGTTCCACATATCGAAAATATATTTTGTAAAGTTATAATTTATAGGTAACTATAACAATAATACTGACGTAAGCATCTATCTGTCTCAATAAATCTGAGTTTTAGATAGAAATATGTTGCATAGTTTTTTTTTTGTGTTATATTTCAGGATCTTTTGAGATAAAAACAGGGCCTTCAGTAACTATGTAAATAATGGAATTCCGTAAATGCTAATGAAAATTCCACACATGTGAAGAGTATAAGTACATATTAATATAAATAAAATGAGTGTCCGTTTATTTGTCCTCTATGTTCCTAAACCATTGATCCGACTGTGATGAAACTATGTGGTGTGTTATTCTGTATACGCCTGCGAAGATTCCTGAGGCTAATAATGTTTTTTTTTTCTTTAGACGTTTGTCTCTGATGCGTTCCTAAACCATTCAAGTTAGTTTTAAATAAAACTATGTTTCAGATGTAGATTTATTTTTAATACTAGGTTCTCGATATTTCGAATGTTTTACAGCAATCATAACCTCAGGAGAGACTAAAGTTATAAACGTCTCAAAAATGATTATAGTATATTAGGTACTATCGGCAACTTTGGCAACTTTCGCCTAATAGTAGTGCGATAAATATGATTGTCTTAATATTATATATATATATATATATATATATATATATATATATATATATATATATATATAATTTTTATTCCCCAAATTCAGATTCTCAGCTAAGCAGAGTTGAAATTTAACAGTCTCTCTAATAGTGTTGCATCAGTACATTATCTCCGTTACAATATAATATATAATGTTTAATGTAATATATATATATATATATATATATATATATATATATATATATATTTTTTTTTTTTAATGAATAAACAAAAACACCACAGTTATGTCGTCCTTACCGTTTTAGAGCAGTTATTTCTTTTTTTTGTTTTTTGTGATTTTCCTTAATGGATTAGTATTTAAAAGCTTTAAGTAATGAAATCTCTTTATCGTAAGTCTCCTTTTATTTAAGCTTTTTATATTTACACTTAATATAATGGTGAGTACCATTTGGATAATCAAATCTGCTTACCTTACAGATTACTTAGTGAACATTTCAAATGTGATATCTATAGAAAATTAGTGTTTGCCAAATGGTCGGAATTCGACCATAATCATTATTGAAAACTTATAAATAATTAGCGACTCACCCTTGCTTCGCTTCGGGCTCGTCCCTTAACAAGAACAAAACTATCCCACGGGAACCGTACATTTTCCCGGGATGATATATATATATATATATATATATATATATATATATATATATAGCCTATAGCCTTCCTCAGCTAACGGGCTATCTAATGCGAAAAGAATTTTTCAAATCGTATTAGTAGTTCCTGAGATTAGCGCGTTCAACCAAACAAACAAACAAACTCTTCAGCTTTACAATATTAATTTACAATATTAATATAGATAATACTAGACTATTTATTATTAGATTTTTTTTTTAGATTTATTATTAGATTACTATTAGAAAAATGTATGTACATATATAGTACTCTTCGTTTCCCGATTTAGATTTTTGAAACTATTGAAAAGCTCGATAGGTCGTTGTGTTGTTCCTAACAAGACATTTCAACAATAAGTATCCAAGAAACTCAGGCCATATAGAGCACCTGAATCTATGGAATGTGTGCTTTGTATCTTATTTTATACAAAGCCTATAATACTAAGCCGAATCTGTACATTAAATACTTTTTGGAAAATGTTATTGAAAGAGATATTATTATCGATACAGAGGCCGAATCTATAGCTTTAGAATTTTTGTCTATCTGTCTGCGACCGCATCACGGGAACACCACAGAAGGGATTTTAATGAAATTTGTTATGATGATAGCTAGTTATCCGGGTCAACATGTAGGATACTTTTTACTGCGGGAAAATATGTCATCTCTGAGAAATCTATATTAAACGTTAAAACGTAAGTAGGGACGAACCGGGAGCGAGAGTGAGTCGCTTGTAATAGATATAATATTTTACATTCAAACCTATTGAATAGTTCCTGTATTACAACAGAATTTTTAAAACAATTTCTTTCAATATTTCAGGTGAACTTGAGAGTTAATTTTCATATTGTTAAAATAAACATCAATATCTGCTTTATACTTCATGATTTGTTTAGGTATAATTTTTAGAGCTTTTTAAAACTTTTTTTCCTTTAATCCTAAAAGTATATCGGAATAATTACTTTTTAATAAACAAAATTAATTAACTTGAACAAATTGACTTCAAAATACTTTAAAAGTAATTTACTTCCCCTTAGAAGTGTATTTTTTCCTGAATTTCTATGATACCACCCTTAAGCTATACCTGCTTACCTTAATTATCTTGTTAATTTATTATGAAAAGCAGTTTACAGTGAAATTATTCAAATAGAACTAAAGCGAAAAATAACTAATAACGTTGAAGATAAACCTTTATTAGTTTTTTTTAGGAAAAACTGCTAAACGGTTTTAATATTACTTAACAGTAATATAACTTATACGTAGGAATTACAGATAGGTTAAGGTTTCTAAGGATACTAGCGACTCACGCTCGCTTAACGTTTTAACGGTTAGTATAGATTTATCATATATTAGATATTTTCCCGTAATAAAATGTATCCTATATGTTAACCCGGATGACAACCTATCATCATACTCATCAAAATCTGTTCACTGGTTTTCTCGTGATGCATTTCCAGACAGACAGACAGACGGACAGACAAAAATTTTAAAAACTATTGATTCGACCTTTGTTTCGATAATAATGACTATTTCGATAAGATTTTCCAAAAAATATTTAATATACCGAATCGGCTTAGTTACAATTTTATTATATGTATAGATTAGCGACTATTCCGATTCGTTTTTGTGTGTCCCAATTGCTTCACTATACGTTATATTTGGTCATAGTCATTTGTGTACTAAGTATCATCCAAATCCATAGCCATTTCAGTGTGACAAACATACAGACATATTCGCATTTATAATAGAAGTTCGATAAATGAACGGAGATGAGAGGAAATGCTAGTATTATAAATATGTTGGGACATTGACACACAGCACCACCTAGTTCCATGGTAAGCTATGAGGCTTGTGTTGTAGATACCAGATAGTTGACACTACACATATATAACTTTCAATACATACTAATTATAAATATAAACACCTATGACTGGAGTACAAACATTCTCGCTCATCGCTCAAATTAATGCCCTCAGCGGGACTCGAACCCGCGATCGCTGGCACAGCAAGTAGGGTCACTACAAACCGAGCCATATTGTCATATGTATCATTATAATACAATTAGTAATGCTAATATTATACTTAAGAACTTTTATTACCCATACAAGACATGACTTTTACCCACAATGCCCAACTTCATCGAAGTTACAAAATAAATCACTGTGTTGGACAGATAAATAACAAAATGAAGATAACGGTTTACCTTTTCGAGTGAACCATATATATTGCTAGCTGTTAAAAATATTTGGCACTCTTACCCAAACATAAATCACAGTCCATTCAGGTTTTTGTATTCATAATTTACTTCTTTAACACGTATGTATGTACCCGTAAGTAACATTATTTATGCGACTAAATCGATGGTTCCTATGTAAAAAGACCTAAGTGCAAAATCATAACTTTAGAAACTTTGGAAGTTTCAAACTGAAATTATTTAGTACTAGCGGCTTACCCTCGCTTCGCTCGGGTTCGCCTCTAAACAAACAAATACAAATCTATCCCACGGGAACGGTACATTTTTTCGGGATAAAAAGTATCCTATTTGTTATTAATGCATGAACTATATTATAGTAAAGTTTCATTAGAATCCAATCAGTAGTTTTTGTGTGCTAAGTTGTATAAGTTAGTATAGTTTTTAACTATCCCACGGGAACTCTTTAAATTTCCGGGATAAAAAGTATCTAAGATGTTGACCGGGGGTATACGGTACCACCATTAAAAATTTCATTTAAATCGGTCCAACAGTTTCGGAGATTAGCCCGTACAAACAGACAAACAGACAGAAAAACAAAAATTTGAAAAAAATCTGGATTTTCTCTATTCGTCTTCTTACATCCCTCTGACTCGGTTTTAGCATATTTTTTATGTACAGACATTCGACCTCTGCAGTTTTATTATATGTACAGATTATTTTGCGGCCGGATGCTAGAAATGGAAAATGTACCGTAACTAAAACTACTCAAATTATCTTCTGCGAAATAATTTTCACTGTAAGTATTTCGGAAACCAGCCTTGCATTAGAAACAATTATTTAAATTTTAAAGTTAGGCCTTTCATTACAGAACCTCACATGTATGAGAGGCCCCTTTTGTTCTATTTATTTGTTTTGAATTGACTACAGGATTGTCTGTCTACATGAAATACCTACTTACTAAATTTCAACAATTTAGTTTTAATAAAATGGCTGTGACATACGTAAAGATGGACTTGGCGCAATTATAAAGGTTTGGTTTTATCCATTTGGCTACGGAACCCTAAAAAGTTGAAAGATTACGTATCAAATCCCCATGAAGAAGTCTGAAACAACCATTTAATACTTGTACGCTTGAAAGCGTACGTAAGTTTTGCTACACAAAAAACAGTGTCTCCACCGATATCGAATTAAATGAGCCCAAGCTAGAAAGTTTTACTAGAAGATAGTCCTCGTACGTACCTTCTAGTTACATCATCAGATAAATGGTATCAAATTGTTATAATATTGTCATCATCACTTTCTGTTCATCGCGCGTTCGAGTCCCGCTGGGGGCATTCATTTGTGCAATGAGTACGAATGTTTGTACTCCAGTCATGGGTGTATATATTTATAATATTTATGTATTTAAAGTTAATATGTGTAGTGTAGTAATTATCTGGTATCCATGACTCAAGCCTCGTAGTTTACCATGGAACTAGATGGTGTTGTGTTTTAATGTCCCAACATATTTATTTACTAGCGACTCACCCTCGCACCGCTCGGGTTCATCCCTAGGGTGGACCACCCTTATCACTTAGGGGTATGAAAAATAGTTTACGTCCTATTCTTAGACCTACTGAATATACACACAAAATTTCATAAGAATCGGTCAAGCCGTTTCGGAGGAGTTTTGTTACAAACACTGTGACACGAAAATTTTATATATTAGAAATTTATCACCTTGATTTTCACTAAGGTATAAACGAAAAAAGCTATGGCCCCAATCCCAACGTTTCACATATTTTTGACAGTTAAAATTAAAAACTTCAAATTTTATTAGTAGTTCATAAATCTATTTAACAAAAAAAGAATAGCAATGCTTAGAATACCACATATCTATATCTATACATATTATAAAATTGTAACTAAGTCAAATTTGTACATTAAATATTTTTTTGGAAAATCTTACTGAAATAGACATTATTATCGATACAGAGGCCGAATCTATAGCTTTTAGAATTTTTGTCTGTCTGTTTGTCTGTCTGTCTGTTACCGCATCACAGAAAAACCACTGGAGGGATTTTGATGAAATTTAGTATGATGATAGCTGGCGATCCGGGTCAACATAAAGGATACTTTTTACCGCGGGAAAACATCTCATTTCAGAAAAAAAATACAAAAACTGGTTAAAACATAACCACGATGATACTATTTGTAAACAGTTTAGCAAGGTAACTTACTAAATATGGTAAAAACTATAAAAAATAGCTAATCTTAAAAATCAAATTATCAATAGCGCTATTTTATCCATTAAAATAGTTATTTCAATTAATATGTATTTATGTGTTATTTAGATATTCGACAATTGATGTCGCCATGTGTTTTTAAAATACGTAGTTTTAATTCCAAAAAAATGGATGTACAGATATGACCTTTCTACGGTTTTATTAGAATTACTACTAAATTACGCGCGGCTTCGCCCGTGTTTAAATTATCAGTAAAGCAAACTTTTTGGCTTTATAAATTATTAGTAACTATACATAATAAAATTGTAACTAAGCTGAATCCGTAAATTCAATATTTTTCGAAAAATCTTATTAAAATACTCATTATTAACGATATAGAATCTATAGTTTTTAGATTTTTTCTGTCTGTCTGTATGTGACCGTATCACAGAAAAATCACTGGAGGGATTTTGATGAAATTTGGTATGGTGATAGCAGGTTATCCGGGTCAACACATAGGATTCTTTTTACCACATGAAAATATATCACTTCTGAGAAAAAATACAAAAACTGGTTAAAATAAAAGCACGACAATACTGTTAACATTTTAGCAAAGTAACTTACTTATATATTATGTTAAAACTATTAAAAAAAACTTATCTTAAAAGAAATATCAATAGCGCTATTTTATTCATTAAAATAGTTATTTTAATGAACATTTATTTATGTATTATTTAGATATTTGACAATAGATGTCGCCATGTGTTTTTAAAATACGTAGTTTTAATCCAAAAAAAAATGTACAGATATGAACTTTGTATGACTTTATTAGAATTACTACTAAATTACTCGCGGCCCCGCCCGTGTTTAAATTTTCAATAAAACAGGAGCTTTTTGGCTTTATAAATTAGTAACATATTATTATTTTTTTGTTGCCCGAAACAATTTTCAAATGAAATTAAATTTGTAAATTTTTATTGTTTAGTAAATAATGTTAATATTTTTTAATCTTTTGAATGAAAAATTGGGCAACTGCAAATCCAACTCGCGCATAATAGATTTCGTATAGCGAAATACTGTGCTGTTTTTCTTAATTACGTGTTTTACTAGGTTAACACTAAAATAAATACGAATAACATTTACGTTTCAACAATATCGACTCATTTATGAAAAACAAGTTTATTGCTGTTAAACTGACAAAGCGAGTAACTAAAAATATTCCATATCTCAAAAACTATAAAAAAGTATTTTAGGAACTGTTATACCTCAACTTTTTCAGTTTTTCTTGACGCCATTTCGTGGAAGGTAAAGGCTTAAAGAACACAATTAAATGCTTACGACTTTAATCATATTAGCCGAGCCATATGAAATAATAAAAAGTATTTGCTTAGAATTATTTACCTATTATACTTTCTTTTGAAAATCGTTTTGGAAAATATTACTAAGTAACGCTAACCCATCCCTGTTTCGCAACAAATTAACATTAAGAAAAGTTATCATTATGTAATTTAAATAATCAGCTAAATATTAAATTAATCAATAGCTGTCTATTAGTAAAAAATGATAAAAATTAATTCCGTAGTTTGAGAGTTTATCGCTAAAAATTAAACAAACATACAAAACAGAAGTATAGATAAATGTTATTGCTAAAACAAAAAGTGCAATATTACTAAATCAAATATGAGATTAACGGAGGAACCTTTGTGGCATTGTCAATCACTGCCATTATTTATCAATCATGCGGTGCGCAATGAAAGTGGTATATGTATGAGTGTACTAATGTGTAAAACCTAAGAATTTGGTTTTTGATCAACTGAACGCGGGCGAAGCCGCGGGCGATGCTAGTTATAAGCATAAAATTAAAAACATTGTTTGACGTATACGTTAAATGACTGCTATGCATTTTTCTATAAAAAACCTTTTTTTTTCATCAAGCTTTTTAAAAAAGCACAACATGAGTGAAAACTCGTAGCAATATTAAAAATGAAAAGTTTGTTTGTCTTACTTTCACGTCGCAACGAGCTAGATGAAAGGTCAAGAAGTGCCATTGACTGGGTACTTTTTATTTCGGATGAAATATCTCATTGCTAAATATAGCTATTTATTTCTCATTATTATAGCAACATGAAATATGCTCTAATCTTTTTCTTCATTTGCTTCAGAGTCGATGATGGTTAACCGTTACTTAAAATTACTTCATGTAGTAACCAATAATAATCTTGTATAGATTATTATTGGTTAGTACATGAAGTAATTTATAATATAAAAATGAATCGCTGAATGTGTTGCTAAGCGCAAATCTCGAGAGCAGCTGAACCGATTTCGTTAATTCTTTTTTTATAATATTCCTTGAAGTGCGAGGACGGTTCTTACGTTGAGAAAAAATAAAAAAAAATGCCTGAAAAAGTCCAAAAACAACACTTTTTTATATTCTCATACAAAAGATTCGTAATAATACTTAAAAGTCAATTTGAACTTTAATACCATACCATAAAGTTAATTTTTTTTTTCGTACGTTTCTTAAGGTCCATGGAAGGTTTTAATAAAGAGAAAAAATGAAAAAATTAACGAAAAAAATAAATAAAATTTATATGGCTAACGCTGGCTAATAACTATTTATATCTTTTTAAAACGTATATACCTAGCGACGAACCCGAGCGAAGCGAGGGTGAGCCACTAGTTTATAATAAAGTTCTGAGTGGAATCCGTACGTAAAATATTTTTTGGAAAATCTTATTGAAATAGTCATTATTATCGATACAGAAGCCGAATCTATAGTTTTTAAAATTATTGTCTGTCCGTCCAGCTGGGAACATATCACGAGAAAACCATTGAACAGATTTTGATGGGTATAATGATAGCTGATTATCCGGGTCAACATTTTGGATAAGAAATATTTTCCCGCAGTATTTTTACTGCGAGGGTAAGGTTGATGAGAGATGTATGCTTTTGTAGATAAGGCATTATCTCCAACAATTATGAATAAACTTTCATAATTCAACTCTGTGGAATAATGTTTTTTAAAATCTTCAGTGCAACTTATATGATACTACCTGAAACTAAAAAACTTATGTCGGGGACGGGAATAGTATAAAGTGAGATAAAGGACTTCTGACGCTCTCACTTACCTTACAAAATTTCAATCACAAATTCTGCTACTTAACGCAATTATGTTATAAAAAAAAGTTGTGGATAACCAGGTAGTCCATTTAAACTATGGCAAGAAAAACTGAACTAAATAGATATCTGTATAAATATTATAAATGTGAAAGTTTGTGAGTATGGATGTTTGTTACTCTTTCACGCCAGAACGACTGAACGGATCTGGATGTGGCACAGAGATAGATTATAGTCTGGAATAACACATAGGCTACTTTTTATCCCGGAAAAATATACGGTTGCCGAGATAGGGTAAGCCGCTAGTTACTCGTAACTATATAAAGAACAGGCGAAATCGTTGACAATAAGTAGTGTTATATTTTTCTAAAACTGCAGTACCGAGTTGATTCAGCTTCCACACAATGCCGCTAGTAGTACATATTTTTAAAAAGCCCCTTACAAGACACGGTAAGCACGTAGAAAATATGAAAAGCTTTAGATGGCTAGATAAATAAAAGCTCTGAAGTAAGAAAAGGTATAGCAAATAAATCTTATATTTACCTCGACCTATGTTCACAACCTACGGTGTGTTTGGACGGTACTCCATCCAAAATAACCAAATACAATTTTTATAATAAATATCCAACGCGTCAGTCCCTGCTAGTATTTATTTATACAGAAATGATCCAAAAGAAAATAGATGCTACATATTATTTTATGTTTGTATGTAGATATATAGTGAATTTGTTTACCACGCAACTATGTAAGTTTAGTCAGTATAGGTAATATTTTCTTAGATTTACGCGAATATTAGACATTTTAAATAAAAGTATTTTTTCGAATACGACTGAGTCTCTCCCGTGACCATGATTGCTATAAAGCATTCGAAATGTCGGGAACCAAAAGTCAAAATAAATCGGCGAAAAAATCCGAAAACGACAGTTTCAATCAGTATAGATATGTACATGAATACTGTAGATATTTCATAGGATCTATATCTACTTGAATACTAATATTATAAATGTAAAAGTTTGTAAGTATGGATGTTTGTTACTTTTTACGCCAGAACAGCTAAAGTGATCTAGATGCAATTTGGCATAGAGATAGATTATAGTCTGGAATAACATATACTTTACTTTTTATCCCGAAAAATGTAGGGTTCCCGTAAGATATGTTTGTTTTTGTTTTATATAATAAGTTTTAAATAAATAATATAAGTCTGATGTATAACGGAAAGCTGTAAAATATTTATAACATGAGTATCAAATTACAAAAAAAAAACAAGTGATTTATTATACAATCGAGCTTTTTAAATTATTTGATATTTTTTTTTTTATGTTTATAAGATAAAAAAAAAGAGAAAGCGGCAAAACATTGGATTGATCATACAAACTTCGTCTATTTAAAACAAACATTATCAACGGAAT
This sequence comes from Fabriciana adippe, assembly GCA_905404265.1. NCBI lineage: Eukaryota > Metazoa > Arthropoda > Insecta > Lepidoptera > Nymphalidae > Fabriciana > Fabriciana adippe. The sequence continues at coordinate 13,695,028 of FR989984.1, read as the reverse complement.
ACAAATTTCAATAAATTGTATACAATCTCTTTTTTATTCTAAGGAAAATATTTTTAAGCTATATTTTCATTAATATTTAGTAATTTAATACTAATATACTGAGAAACTAGCAACTAACCGTCGTTTCGCTCGGGTACAATCCTAGGAGCAATACAGAGTTATTATCTATCTTTCATCCGTAAGGATCCAGTCATTTCAATGTGGAAGATTTATAATACTCATATTAATTACATCACTAATTATAGAATTAGACATAGACTTATATATTAAACTCTAAGATTGAACATAATTCGTACGATAAAGCTTTCAGAATACAGTCAATAATCGTCATCATAAACTCGAATTGTATGGCTCGTAAAATACCAATTTACGTGTTTATCTCAACCAAAGTCGTAACACTGGGCAATTTGATACACATATGTACGAGATTATGTACTTGTACTTATGGTTTTAATAATAACGTTAGGTTTAAATAAATAATAATTGAATATAATAATATGTCGCCTCATTTTTAGGTTTCCGTACCCCATTGTTGCCATATGCCATATGTGATATTATCGCAAAAACATACTAGCATTTAAAATGTTTGCACAATGGGTCTTTGATCAAAAATTGTGTACATCGCCGGTGATATTTCAAATTAAAATTTATTAATAACTAGCGACTCACCCTCGCTTCGCTCGGGTTCGTCCCTGATTACGTTTTAACGTTTAGTATAGATTTCTCAGAGATGAGATATTTTCCCGCAGTAAAAAATATCCTATATGTTAACCTAGCTAAGGCTATCATCGTAACAAATTTCATCAAAATCTGTCCTGTGGTTTTCTCATGATGCATTCCCAGACAGACAAACAGACAGACAAAAATTCTAAAACCTATAGATTCGGCCTATGTATCGATAATAATAACTATTACAATAAGATTTTTCAAAAAAGATTTAATGTACAGATTCGACTCAGAAATTTATTATATGTATAGACAATCGTTACATTTTTAGTTTGAGTTCGAGCGTCTTAGCGCTATTACATAATACGATTTCCGTTCCAGATGATTACGGCTGTCTTAGTCTGGCTTTATCAAACAATGGTCTGCACGTAAATTATATGTATATAAAAACTAAGGTCTGTCCTGACTGTTATTACCGGAAATAACATGTTTAGTTCTTTAGAAGGTACTAGCAGTACTCGCGGCTTCACCCGCGTTCAAACTTCCGATCGCTACCAACCTTCATAAGATGTAAAATATTCCAGCTGAGCTAATCTGAAGATTGCCTGAAAATTTTATCAAAATTGCTCCAGCCGTCTTGGAGACCACATGACACGTACATAGACACATCGATTTTTATATAGGTATATAGATTACAAGTGGTATTTATTATACAAAATTATTATTTATTATATAAAAAGTTCTAAGTGAAACAAGTATATACTCGTAAATCTATACTAATATTATAAAACTGAAAAGTTTGTTTGTTTGTTTTGTTGAACGCGCTAATCTCAGGAACTACTTATCCGATTTGAAAAAATCTTTTTTCATTAGATAGCCCGTTAACTAAGGAAGGCTATAGGCTTTATATCATCCCGAAAAATGTACAGTTCCCATGGGATAGATTTGTTTTTGTCTAAGGACGAACTCGAAGCGAAGCGAGGGTGAGTCGCTAGTTGTTGTATATAGAAAAACTGTTAGTAACATTCAGTAGCTAACAAATTGTTATAATTATACTACATACTCCTACAAAGTGACACCTACAGCTTAAGGTTTTTCTTCAAAACTTTTAAATAATGCTAATAATAGCTTTATTAAAAAAATATAAAATAATTTATGTTTCCTTCTTCATAAAGTAATTCTAAAATAGTTTTGTTCATATAAATAAAATTTGAAGTAACTTAAGAAGAATATAAAGAATTTCATTTAAAAAGCAAAACGAAAAGCTTCAAAAAGCTTTGAAAGTCAAATATTTTGGCACGCTTTAAGACTTTCTAATGGACACTCCAAAACAATTTTATGCTAAAGTCATCATACATCAGTATTATTTTTATAAGATATGATGTAATAGAAAAACAAGACGAATTAAATAAAAGAAATTTAATTTAATTTTTACAACATATGTGAAGATATTTACTATTGAGTCGGTGTTTAGTTAATTACTTCACGGACTTATAATCTATTGACTAGCGACTCACCCTCGCTTCGCTCGGGTTCGTCCATAGGTTGATTCCCCATACAAACTTTCATCCCTATTTTCACCCCCTTAAAGGATGATTTCCGGGATAAAAGTATCCTATGTCCTTTCCAAGGTCTCAAACTATCTTCTTACCAAATCAGTTCAGTAGATCCGGAGATTACTCCCTACAACATCACACACTCACAAACTGTACCTCTTTATAATATCAGTATAGATAACAATTTTTTGTTACTTTCAATAAAAAACTCCAGTACTCCAATATTTATAGGAAAAATAATGTACATGTAATGGCATACTGTATATATAAACGATAAAACAATATTACAAAACAAAAACACTGTGCAGTGTATTAAATGGAAATGAATACAAAATCGTTAAGTAAAACGCCTCGTTTACAAAATATTTAAATTTTCAAAGCCTTCAATGTATTAATTGCACATTAGCATTTATTCGTAGTTATTGATTTATTTAAATGGACCCTTGAACGAAAGTGTTTGGTAACCTCTGCTGTAATATATTCTGGCGGGGGTCCAAACGCTGAGGCCGGGCAAACTGAATAATTCTCATCAATCAGCAGACAGTGCCAAAGAAGTTTACTACACACGATAATTTATTTTCGATTGTCGATAAGAGTAATGGTTCAAGGTCACTTTAGGGTTCTCAGTCGGTATGTATTAACATTTCGGTCTCATTTTGAAAGGATTGGAAGATTGTACTTCAGTTTAGAAAATGATCTCATTTATCTGTCTTTATAATAATAGATATGCTTGGCATTTAATTTTTTTTTTTGTTCAAATAATAAGAAATAATGGTAAATAATTATTATAGGCAAATATTATTTTTAATAGAGCAATTGTTAAGTTCTCGTTAATTTCCTTAGGACGGTTGCCTTCCGAGTCGGTGTTTAGTTAGTTACTTCACGGACTTATAATCTATTGACTAGCGACCCACCCTCGCTCCGCTCGGGTTCGCCCCTAGGTACGTTTTAATGGATATATTTCTCAGAGATAGGTTGACCCGGATAACTAGCTATCATCATACTAAATTTCATCAAAATCTGTCCTGTAGTTTTCTCGTGATACGTTCCCAGATAGACAGACTAAAATTCTAAAAACTATAGATTCTGCCTCTGTATCGATAATAATGACTATTTCAATAAGATTTTCCAAAAAATATTTAATGTACCTACAGATTCGACTTAGAATTTTAGTATATGTATAGAAAAGTGCTTGTAAAAGTTTGTTTTATTGATGCATATTTTGACTACACAAGATCCAAAATGATTTTATATAATAAATATCGAATATTCAGAAACACTAATTTCACGTCTCATTAAGAATGGTAAAATAACCTACATAATATGTACTGTATTGACAACAATATATAGATTGTCTTACGAACTTCCAGTGTACGCCCAGTATGGATTGACTATTAAGAATAAGTTGAGAAAAAGGAAAGTAGCTCTACCTGTAGTTTAAAAAAAAAACTAAAAACTAAATATGGGGTTTATCCTACTAATATTATAAATGCGAAAGTTTGTGAGGATGTATCGATGTCTGGATATAGAGATGTATGGGTATTTGTTCCTCTTTCCCGCAAAAACTACTGAAATGATTTTAATGAAACTTTACAATTATATAGCTTATACATCATAATAACACATAGGCTACTTTTTATCCGAAAAAATGGACAGTTCCCGTGGGATAGAATTGTATTCGTTTATCGAGCGAAGCGACGGTGAGCCGCTAGTTTAAAAAAAATATCTTTTAAAAGCTTTAAAACAACTTAAATCTCTTTAAATTTTAGCAAATTTCTACTTTAACAATAATATTTATTAATGTATTATCTCTAACTTCAGAGTATAAATGGATAAACAAATTTGGTAAATGATGGATTGCAAGACATAGACAAGGCTTTATGGCGCCAAAAAAATCTAATTTAACGGGTATTACACGCAATATTATTATATTACAAATTTCATCCACCGTAAAAGCCTTAAATCTTCATATTATGACAACAAAATAACGAATTTTTTCCTAAATTATTAAGATACTAGCGACTCACCTTCGCGTCGCTCGGGTTCGTCCCTAGCTTGCTTCCCAATACAAACTTTCATCCCTATTTTCACCCCCTTAAGGGATGATTTCCGGAATAAAAAATATCCTGTCCTTCCCAGGGTCTTACACTATCTTCTTACAAACTCACAAACTTTACCTCTTTATAATATTAGTATTGATTAATCGAATATAAGTCTTTCTAAAACGTTTAAATTGTTAATAATACTAGCAAGAACATACATGTGTATATCGATACCTTTGGGTTCAATTGGCGTATAAACCATTTTGGCCAAAATGAGTAATATATACCATTCTCCTCAGATTTTTTTTCTCTATCGATCTGTATAGTCGAAATATCGAAATTCGCGAAAAAAATGTTTATACGACCTAAAAATAATTAGACAAAATGTCATTCAGAGCATAAAATATTGGTGTAAAAGTCAAATTGACATATTTTGTAGTTTTGTTAAGGCGTACCAACCATAACTTTTTCAACTTGAAGCGTAAAGTCATACTTTAAACCAAAATGGTTTTTACACTATAACATGTTAAAAGTTTTACTTAAACAAAATGTAATTTCAACGTCGTAAATCCACATTTTTAAAAGAGTGTTGGCGTATAAACCATGAATTCAATGATTAATTAAACTTTTTAATTTTTAACCTAAGTAAATTGTTGATAAGAAAGTCAAAAAATAACAATTATATAATTTTTTCATCGGGAATCTTCTCTGTGACCTTTTAAAAATAGCTCCAAAAAAGAAAAAAAAACTTGAATTTGTTATTTAACAATTATCGCACTTGCAATGTTCATGTTTAAGTAGGAAAAAATATTAATTAACTAATGCATAATTAATAGAAAAATCGTGATAAAAATTTTTTGACCGCGGATTATTGTTCATTCATCTATCGCGTAGATGTCTGAAGTATTTCAATTCAATCCAGAGTCCCCATTTTCGGCCGTATTTTCAACCCTCTGGGAAAATTATAAATATCGATCCTATAGTTCCAGGAGTTCAATTTTTTTGGGAATTTTCCTCTTCTTTTTGAGTCTTTTTTCAAATTTGAAAAATGTCAAACAGTTTTTAAGATATTTCCAAAAAACCAAATACTTTTTTTTAGTTAATTGTTAGTAACTTTTGCAATTTTTGCAAACAACTCTTATTTTTTTTTAAAAATCATCTACACGCTATTCGGAATCGAATGACACCTCGTTAATATTTTTTGAAGGCGGAAAAAAAGAGTTTAATCCAAAAAGCACTTGTTGACTAGACTATTGGGTAAAAATTCATGACTCGTATATATATCGTTGTAGTAAATTCACAGTTTCAACAATTTCATTTCTTTAATTATTTTAGTTTACTATTGTACAGGTGTTTGATACCTACTTATTATAAAATAAAAAATGAATGTAAAACATAGTAAACTTATAAAAGGAATGAAAAATTCTTGGAGTTCTGAATTTACTGCAACTAAATATGAATCAGACTTATAATATAATTTAAAAAATTAATTAGTTCGTATACTGCTTAAGTGTTGATTACGGTTTAAGTGAATGTTTGTCTTTTGTTGACTTTAAAAATGTTGATTATTGTTATTTGACGTCATTTTCATATTTTGCTACAATTATTATAATTGTAATGAAATGAAATGAAATAAACTTTATTCAATTAGACTTATTACAAGTGCTTTTTGTAAACGTTACTTTCATAAATTCAAGGGGTTTAACTTCATTAATCGATTATTGTTTTGTTATAGGATTGAAATTAATCAATTCCTTCACGTTCTGGAAACAGTAATATTGTTTCTATAGTAAGGATTCGATTATTTCTATTATTTATTAACAATATTAGGGGTTTATAAAGCAAAAAATCTTCATGTACTGGTTTTTACGATAACAATTGTAACGTTAAATTTAACAAAAATAAATATACGACTATGAAAGTTATTTTCAGGACAATTTTCATGGTCGTAATCACCTTAAACTGTTTTTTTGCAAGACGTAAATCCAAGCTAATTTTTAAACGAAAGGAGATAGACGAATTTTGATACTTTAACCGTTTTCATCCAACAATTATAAGAATATTTTACCTTAAAAGTTTTTTTATAAGTTCTAAAATAAAAAAGTTATGAATTTTTATTTAAAAAAATAAACGTTTTTTTGCTCTCCTGAAAAGTAGGGTTTTGGTTTATACGCTAAATGAACCCAAAGGTATCGATATGTATACAGTGACGTAACGACATCTTTGCTGTTACGAAAAAATAGACAAATGGACAAGAGATGTCACAGAGTGGTACTCACGAGACGGGAAAAGGAAACAAGGTAGGCAGATCAAAAGATGGGAAGATGACTTACCCAAAAATTGGAGGAGACTAGTGCAAGAAAGGGATAAATGGAAAGAATTGGAGGAGGCCTATGTCGCAAGACAACCTGACCCAGTTGTTGATAGGGCACTATAAAAATATCATGTAAAATGTAAGTTGTAAGAAGTGTTAAAATGCTCAATAGTTATTAAGTTATAAATATAGGTGTTTAGTGTTTATATGAATTGGTCAGAGAATAAAGGCTATTTTTATTTATTTTATTAACGGCATCTTAGGCTAGTAAATTTGTTTAAGCTTTATGTAGTACTTATACCATTATTCTTTATACTCTGGCGTTTATTTGATAATAGAAGAAAACTTTAATTCATATAGCCTATTTTATGGCGAAATACTTATACAAACTGTTTCTTGTTTTTTTTTATTCCCCCGTCTAAATGAGACGGTGCAGGATCACTTAGGCATTCAACCACTACATTCCGATGGCAGGCCTGCCGAAGTGGACCACAATAACCAAGGGTTTTCTCCTACGGTTCACTTTGCAACCTGCATGGTTGCAGAGTGAACCACCAAGGTGGGCTGGGTCGACTCCTAGTGTGTAACTTGGCTTCACGCCCGGCTGGATTGCCAAACGCTAACCCCGCCACGACACGATAAGATGAACACACATCGGAAAGAAAACTATGTCTTCCTAACTCAACTAGAGCTTTCTGTATAGCACAGATTCTTATTTAAAGCATAAACTATTAATGCTCAAACAGCGAATCACTCTTAAATGTAAATTTTTCAGGTGCATATTTTCTAGGCAATGCACTGATACGAGAAACGCATTCAGAAATTTGCATTTGTGGAGAGACGTTCTAGCATGGACTAGACAATCCTACCTTTAGAAAGCTATTACTTAAGACCGAAAAAGTGTTTGTGCTACGTAGCGGTATCAAAAACAAAGTCGTTAAGTGTAGTAATATCCAAAATAGAGTGGTAAATCTTCTAAAGCCATAATAATACTAGCGACTTACCCTAGCTTTTTTTTTCTTTTCTCTTTATTAGGTTCACCAACAACTTTACATTTCATACATACTAGTACATATGTAAGAAATAATATTAAAAATACAAATCTAAAATGCAAAGCCACTTACAGGTAAACATAACATGCATCACTTGAATATAATAATTAGACGGTAAAAATAATTATATTATATTTTTTTCTTTTTTACTACAATGCCTAAGACAAAAAAAAACATTAAATATTAAATTATATACGTTATATAGCTTCGCTCGGATGAATGTTAAGATCCCTTTTGCTGTTATATTATTTACATCTTTTGGCTATACGCGCGCATGCGCACAAGCACACCCACACGCAAACGCACACGCACACGCACACGCACACGCACACGAACACATAAACGCACATGCACAGGCACACACACACACATATAGGCGCACGCACGCACGTCTTTCGAATTTATGATAGCAGTATTATTGGAACGGTTGTTATATTGATAATAATGATGAAGGATGCTTACGGTATTCATAGAGAAAAAGTGAAAGTAAATTCCTAGTAACTAAATTTATTGAGACAAATAATTATATTCAAAATATTAATAGCTGTACATTATTAAATAATAATATTAAAAAACGCGTGTGTATTTGTGTATGTACGCACATAAGAAGTTATACTTCTTTGACGTAACAGAACAATAATAGATAAAGATTTCATCTCGTATGTTACAACTCTCTGTTTGTAAAAGAAATGCGGTTAACTTCATCATGCCTCTTTCAAGTACATAATTCATCATGTCACTTTTTGTAAAAATTTTACTGTCTTTTTAAATAAAACTATCTTTTCGGATTTTTTCGCGGATTTATTTTGATTTTTGGTTCCCGACGTTTCGAATGCTTTACAGCAATCATGGTCAAGGAAGAGACCATGATTGCTGTATTAGGTCAATATTGTTCCAGGCTAACTCGGGATCTGAACTCCATCCTCGCTATAATAATTGGTATAAATTTCACACTGTGATATCAACAATAAATAAATGTTATACATTCAGTACCCCAGCTAGAAATGTGTCAATCTCAAGCTAACTAACACATTTTAAAGTACGAGTAAAGCCCTTCCGTTGCGCATTTCCATCCCTGAAACACTTTACAAAATCAAATAAAAATTTCAATGGACCCTTTTAAAACAAAACAATTTTTCTTATAGTGACAACTTACATTATGAGCCACATCATTTTGTTAAATAAAATATTAATTAATTACGCTGAAGGAATGCTGTACTTGCACAAGCGGCGATTTTAAATCTCTTAACAAACACTTCATAGGTGCTGAACAAAAACACTCTGCATCGACCTCACTTAAGCTGCCTTCTTGACGTAAATAACTTATGTTAAAATAACAAAATTTAACACTGAAGTATTTCCATTATAATTCACTCACTTTTTATCAAGAAACAAAAGATATTTTGATTTTTCAAACAAGACCGTGACTTGGACGTGTATAGGAACGCTCACAATAGGCTATTTGTCTATCCACATTGTAGAATAAACGATTGACACCGTAGACACTAGTTTTGTTGAGATCGCTAGCACCAAATCGTTTTCTAAAATAGCTATCGACAACACGCTACCAATGATAGAAAGAGATTAGATAGGATGCGTATGTAAAATGGCTAAGCCCTCAGGCCTGAGGTCAAATATTCGCGTAAATCTAGGAAAGTGTTAATTTACTGTCATATTTTTTCCAAACGTGCCAAAAGAACTTGAAAAAATAATACTAATTGCTTTTTTTTTATAAAACGTAATTATCGTTATTTCAAAAAGTACATACTTTGTTCAAATACTTAGACTAAAAACTTTGTTTCAGCGTCTCTCATAATTTGCCTTTTTCCATGATTTATGGGATTCCCTCTTAAAGGATTTGCAGCAATTAAAGTTTTACAATTTTATACTTTTACTGTGCTTTAAAATAAGTTGGCTTAAAAATTCAGCTTCTAGCCATTTTGTATAAGTTTGTAAAAATCAAAAGTCGACTTCCTTTTAAGTACAACTTTAAGCTCTACAAATATTTTTCTTAAAAAATATTTTAACTTTTTTAATTTAAAATGCTTTAAGTTAAAAAAGCTAAAATATTTTTAGTTCCGGCCCACACCACAAAAAGTAGGCTATAAGTAGGTATAATTATCACATTCACGAAAAGTTTCAGAATAGTTCAAATTAATTCGAACCAATAATTTCTTAACTAATATTTTGGTTTCATAACGAATTTTAATATATAATATGTATAATTATATTACAAGTGTAAGTGTATTTTTTTTTAACTTTTAGACTGATTCTCATTCCATTGCTCTAAATCAATTTATCAATTGTCTAGGTTATATAAAATAAAATCTATACATATAATAAAAGTGTAACTGATCGCTGTCTGTACATGGAATATATTTGAGAAAAACTTTTACTGGGAAGTCTTTATTAACGCAACAAAACCCAAAACAATGATTTTTAGAATTCTTGTCTGTTTGTCTGTTTGTCTGTGCATTTGTGCATGTGTGCGCTCTAATCTCAATAAGGCCTTAACTAATTTGGGTGTGGTTTTCACTAGTGTATTGTGGTAAGCTTCACTTAACATTTAGTATTTGTTTTATTCCAATCTGTTCATAAATAAAAAACTCAATTTAAAGAATCACCCATGGTTGAACCCGAGCGAAGCGATTTCGAGTCGCTTTTTTATATTAAATTCATTTTTGATAAAAAGTACGGTTAATCTTATAGAAACCAAACTATAAGCTAACAAGTTTTTTGGATACTAGAGCCAGATCACCAAGTTTCATAATCTTATTTTATTTACATATATAATCTATAAAAGGAAATACAGACACTGAAAAAACAATTCCACTTTAAAGAAATTTAGTTACAAACTATGAGTTCTACAAATAATAGATACAAAGCTATGAATATTTTATATTATCTTTGCGCAGAGATGGCTTACAAAGTTATATTTATTTGAAAGTTATATTTTATAACGTTGCGATACCTTCAGATAAAATTGTTTAATATTCAGCACCAAGTGAAATGAGGTGAAAATGAAAATGAAAAAAAAAAGTGAAAATGCTCTATACTCGTAGACTCAACACTTAGAATTCTCTTTGATTATAAATAAACAAAGTTTTTCATGTCATTTATGGCTTGTATTATGAATAAATAAAGTACTTAAGCTATATTTATTTTTAAAGCAAATATTTTACTACTTTCCATAGCCGAGCTTCGTTCGGCGTTTTCGAAATACTTGGGTTTTTTAGAAAAGATAGATAGACTTACATAACTTAGCAAGCAAAACCTTATCTAAATACATAATTTAATGCCAATCATTATATTTATAATCATATTTATATAATATATAATTATCATATTTATAATATGTATGTATTTAAAGTTATATATGTGTAGTGTGTCAACTATCTGGTATCCATAACACAAGCCATGTAGCTTACCATGAAACTAGATGGTACTGTGTATTAATGTCCGAACATTTTTTTTTAATAAACATTATATAAAATACGCATTTACATAGATATTTTTATAATTAAATAAATTTATATAAATAGAATAATTACTCATTTGATATTATAAGATAATAGAGGTCAATATAATAAGACATTATGTATATAGTAGATAAGTGCTTAGCTTTCCACCCTCGGGCGACACCGTAAGGACATATCGCTAGATAAGTTTCCAAAGCTATTTGAAAATTAACTACAGAAATTAGTCAGTATTTTACGGTATGACGCTTAAATAAGTAAATGCTGTAATTTAAGTATAATATTAATAACTACTTGTTAGTGTTTTTTTTTTTTTTTTGTATTAGTTATTTACTTCTGAGAAGAACGTAAATGTAGTAGAAATGTATACGTCCGTACGGTTTTTTTTTACAAACGGTTCTTCGTGAACTCTCTGAACTTCCTTATATCCCTAGTATATTATGTACTAAACGCAGATCCCAAGATCCCATACTATATCTATCAAATATATTTAAACGAGCAATTTTTGTATATTTATTTATTTATACCGGCGATCTCGGAAACGACTCTAACGATTTCGTTGAAATTTGGCATGTTGAGGTTTTCGGGAGCGAAAAATCGATCTAGATTAGTCTTATGTCTGGGAAAACGCGTATTTTCAAGTTTTCATGCGGTTTTCTTTCGCATTATACCACGCAAAATATGTTAATTTTCGCACACTCGAACACAAGCATCATGGTCAAGCGGCCAAGAACCAAGGCGCAAGATTGAGTATTACAGGAGTCCGGGCTCGAATCCCGGTCGGATACAAAGATTTTACTTTTGTTTTTTTTTTTTTATTTATTTAAGTTTTTAGTTTTTTTTTTAAGCCAAATTAAAGGTAGCGTCAAATTAATTCTGCAAGAACCGCGGTCGCAAAACGGCACTACCCATATCTAAGTTCCTTACTCTTCAGTAAATTGTTAAATACATATCCGCTCACATTTTATCATTGTAAATCTGAACGTTTAGTATGACTTTAATGCATTTTGTATGAAGAGACTGAAGAACTTTTGATCATTGTTTATTAGAAACTTGCATTCACAGACAAACACACACATCATCATCATCTTATTATTATTCAGTTTTTATAAAATAGTTTAAATATTTTACGGAGGCACGCATTATTATCTGCAACGCAGTTCATACTTTTGCAGTATTGTCGTAGCCATTGTTTTACTGTATACGTATTAAAATTGTTACTATATAAATAAATTTCATTTCAATTTCGCTTCGTAGAAGTCTTCGTAAAACTTTATACTATTATGTTTCTTGACAGAAAGAGCTTTTTTTTATGAAGTAAACCTACGATATACTGTCTAATCTATAATCTATATGTTATTTCAATTTAAACTTTATCTGTGCACTAAATTTATAATTTTTTTTTATAAAAAAAATATTATTTCGACGACACGTTTGGCCCAGTTTGTAGTGACCCTACTTGCTGTGCCAGCGGTCGCGGGTTCGAGTCCGGCTGGGGGCATTCATTTGTGTGATGACCACGAATGTTTGTACTCTAGTCATGGGTGTTTTTATTTATAATATGTATGTATGTATTTAAAGTTTATATATGTAGTGTATCAACTATCTGGTATCCATAACACAAGCTTCGTAGCTTACCATAGAACTAGATGGTGATGTCTGACTAGGTGGTGAATGTCTCAAAATATAAAAAAATATAACATATTTATAAACTTTCATTTAAATTGGTCCTAAGTCCAACACTCACCTTCTCTGAGTTCCTCCTGGTACAGGGGTCGCTGCCAGCCTTGCTTGCCGTTTCAGTAGTTGGACAGTCAGCGCAAATGATACCACCATCATCAGCATGGGTATGTAGAATGCCACAAGGGACCCAAAAACCCAAAACAATCTATTGTTTATCACGCAAAGGTCCGGCGTCGGCATTATATTCGTTCTATTAATTATACCTGAAAAAGAAAATTTTAATTAGTATATTTTTAATATACGTGGTTTTTACTCAGTATTTAAAAAAATAGAAAAATTTTATTGAAAAAAAGTACATCGATTATATTGATACTTCATTACATAAGTAGTTTAAATATTTTCACATTTTTGAAATAGTTAATATCATTAATATGTACTAGTAGTAAATCTTATCTCTACTTATTTCACGTACGTATAATGTACTAGCAACGCATCCCCGCTCCGCTCGAGTTCATACCTTACGTTTTAAGGTTTAGTATAGATTTCTCAGAGATGAGATATTTTCCCGCAGTAATAAAAATATTCTATATATTGACCCGAATAACTAACCAGTTAAAGACAACTAAAAAACTAGCATCATACCTATAAAATCAGTCCAGTGGTTTTCTCGTAATGCGTTCCCAGACAGACAGACAAAAAATCTAAAAACTATAGATTCGGCCTCTATATAGATAGTAATGGCTATTTCAATAAGATTTTCCAAAAAATATTTATGTACAGATTCGACTCAGAATTTTATTATACGTAATACTCAAAATAAACAAGTACTCCACAAGATAATCAGAAAAGTTAAAACGTAAATACATTATTTACGAAGATTATAAAAGTTACCAAAAATCCTATTAGAATTTATATACGAGAACAAAACAAATCTTCACGTATTTAAAATTATTCTTTCCCCTTTGAAATGCCACTGACGCTTACAATTTAATTTAACTTCGCAAAACAATTTGGCCTCTATTTACATAATGTTAAATATCAATATCCTGCGCATACTCTGCTCTTTACGGGATTTTTCACGGAAAAATTTCATACATTTCAATAGTTGCGAATATTCCTTCCGCATTTTCGTACTAAATCCGCTACGTTGCATATTTACTACGTATTCCGAAATAAGTCAGCTTTTCTTCAGAAGCTCAATACTTGACCTTTTCACGGTTCTAAAATACTGAAATATGCTTATAATAAAATGTTATTAGACGTGATCCCACGATTTAGCACTTGAGTTCACATTAATGCATATGCCGTTTTATAGTTAAGTTAAAATATAACTGAAAGTAAAATATATGTAGGTATATCTTAAATTTTTGCACTTAAGTTATTTTAAGTTTTTAACTAAAGTTATTAACTTCGAAAAAGGAGATATTTAGTTTGGATGTATGGTTTTTTCTGCAAATGTAAGATACTCGTATATTTGGAAATTTGGAACCTATTTCCATGATTACCATGTATGGTTTTATATAAATTTTAAGGAAAACTTCGATTAACTCGGGCATTGAAAAATTCTTTTCAAGTGATTTTTTATTAAAATTTCCTATCTATTCTAGAGTCAATCTTATTGAGACTACTTGTTCCTAAACTATTTTAAAGAAAAATCAATTTTAAAATTTTCAATGCATTCATCGATATTATTAAACTAAAAAACTTATTTTAGTGTGGGCTTATAGTAATACCAGCGGCTCACCCTCGCTTTTCTCGAGTTCGCCTGTAGGAAAACAAAAACAAACCTATCCCACGGGAACCGTACATTTTTGCGGGATAAAAAGTAGCCCATGTGTTATTCCAGACTATAATCTATCTCTGCGCCAAATTTCATCCAGATCCGTTCAGCAATTCTGGCGTGAAAGTGTAATAAACATTCATACATCCATACAAACTTTCACATTTAAAATATAAGTATAGATAATATATTTGCACCCAAACTGTAGTATTGTTTCTATTCTATTACTATTATCACAATAGACAATAGTTAATTACTATTCCATTTGTTTTACGTTAATAGATTTTCTAACCCTTCATGTACCCTTTCAACTTTAAGCCACAAATGTGATGAAACTGAAGGCATGATAATAGAATCCTCATAAGAGAATGTTGCTGTATTTCGTAATTTATGATCTCATTGACCCTATCGGAATTACCCTATTCGAATGTAGGGAGTTATCGGAGTATTGGGATGTTAAGGGAGCCCTTTGTTTGTCTGTCTGTCGTGTGGGAACGATAGATTAAGATGTGTAAGGTTGTATTTGAATAATCTAAATTAAATCTTGGGGCTTAGACACGACGTCATTCTACAATCGTTGAATAATAGATATTAAAGGTATATTGAAATGACAATAATCGATATAATATGATAGAATCGTAATACGTCACTCTTGTAAATCTGTTTTTTTTTTCTTTAGCGATTGTACGAGTAGATTGAGTGATACATAATGATTGTAGATAGTCCTCTTATTTTGCTGCTAGTACATATTTACTTTCTTTACTAATATATTGATTTAACAACACATTAATTAAGAATTATTTGGAATTTTTATTCACATTTTTATGGATTTTTTGTAGAAATATATCACCAAATTATAGTAAAAATCTGAAAAGTAAAATTTACAGTATATTATCATCGTAGATACAGGATATAGAGACTGCTATGGAATTAGCAAGTTCATAATTACACGATTACCAATTGCCTTATGGTGAAAGAAAATATCGTGAGGAAACCTGCATGTCTGAGAGAACCTAGCAAGTTTTCGAAACACATGTGCATTCCGCCAACCCGCACTTGGCCAGCGTGGTGGACTATGGCCTGGTCCCCCTCGTATTGAAGGGAGGCCTGTGTCCAGCAGTGGGACGTTAAAAAGGGCTGAATACACATAATTACACGAGGTACATATTTCATATGAAGGAGTTGAGATTGTTATTATTTCGCTTACTATTTGCTTATCTCGAGAGAAATTCATTAAGGACCATCGTAACTGTAACAAATTTGAAAATATAATATATAATATCATATTTACAATTACTTAAAATATTTTACCTTTTCAAATTTACCCAATACAAATATTCTAAACCTACATCAGGGAGCGTCAAGAATTTTTTTTTTTTAATTTTCTGTAGAAAATATATAAAAGTTGAAATATAGATATTAATTAATCATCCGTAAATTATTCAACAACGATTCGGTCACTAATTTGTCGCAAATAAATTCCTTCTTTAAAGCTTAAAAAAGGGTTATCTTATCTATCTTCTTTTACAAGATAGTATGAAACGGGCCTAAAAGTTGTAATATTATATTCTCAAAATAATGATGAAAGACATATTACATCTAAAGCGATTTAAAATAGAATACGTGTAGATTTATTATACTTTTTTAATAAAAATATCATGTGTCTTTAACCTAAACATACAATAAAATTCTAACTGATTCGAATCTGTACATTAAATATTTTTTGAAAAATCTTATTAAAATAGTTATTATTATCGATACAGAGGCCGAATCTATAGTTTTTAGAATTTTCGTCTGTCTGTCTGTCTGCCTTTCTGTCTATCTGGGTACGCATCACGAGAAAACCACTGGACAGATTTTGATGAAATTTGGTATAGTGATAGCTAGTTATCCGGGTCAACATATAGGATACTTTTTACTGCGGGAAAATATCTCATCTCTTAGAAATCTATACTAATTGTTAAAACGTAAGTAGGGACGAACCGGAGCGGAACGAGGGTTAGTCGCTAGTACGAATAAGCCTAAATCCAATTAAATAACAAAAACTACACTATTTCTAGCACGTTTTTG
This sequence comes from Fabriciana adippe, assembly GCA_905404265.1. Taxonomy (NCBI): domain Eukaryota; kingdom Metazoa; phylum Arthropoda; class Insecta; order Lepidoptera; family Nymphalidae; genus Fabriciana; species Fabriciana adippe. The sequence continues at coordinate 13,678,389 of FR989984.1, read as the reverse complement.
TCATTACTAGACGCTCAAAGGTACACTAAAGGTCTTTCTACTTGGACACCATTAAAGGCTAGAGCTATATAGCTTAAATAAAGGTCCTGCTCGACCAATAAACATGTCTGGGTAAACATTTATAGCTATAAAGGCTGATTTTAATGTGGCATTTATTTAGTGGTACGACAAATCATAAAAAACAAGCGTGTCGTCATGGCTTTGCTTATATTTAAAATGACACTGATATATCTATCTTTATTATATATATATAAATATATATATATATATATATATATATATATATATATATATATGCGTATGAATACTATGTATAAAGCTTACATTTTAAGTAGTATTTAGATTGATTTTAAAATTATCCAATAAACGAAGTTGGAACCAGTAACATTGTTGTACGAATACAAAACAACTAAACAAAATTTTATTGCAAATATAACGGTAAATGGTTTAGAAATTAACCGATACAAACAGATTAACGTACTAATGTTCATTTTTATATGTATAATTATAAACTAGATAATTGCTGCTTTGCTTTTATGTGAACGGTTCTTTCAAATAGAACGAAGTGTGTTAATAGGGATTTAACTTAAAAATTTCATACAATTTTTTCTTATAATATCTCTTTAGGATAGTTACTTGAACTTTTTAGATTTTCTAAATAAAAAAAATACCACTAAGATACTTCAAACGGATTTTTCTATACAAATAAAATTGTAACTAAGGTGAATCTGTACATTAAATATTTTTTGGAAAATCTTATTGAAATAGACATTATTATCGATACAGAGGCCGAATCTATAGTTTTAGAATTTTTGTCTGGCTATCTGTGGCCGCATCACGAGAAAACTACTGGACAGATTTTGATGAAATTTAGTATGATGATAGCTGGTTACCCGGGTCAACATATAGGATACTTTTTACCGCGAGAAAATATCTCCTCTCCGAGAAATCTATACTAAACTTACGCAAGTAGAGACAAACGGGGCGAATGTGAATCGCGAGTTAACTATAAAAATGATACTGTTAATAATATATTTATTTACAAATATATTACCACAATTCTAATTTATTTTATAACTTTAATTCCTTCCAATTCATAGCATGCAAGCCTCGCTTCCTAATAAAAAATATACTTGCAATGGTCATATTAAACAAATTTATATATAAAAGCTTTTAAGCTTAAGTAAAAGTTCTGGATCTACATATCCGATTAGGAAAATTTTTGTTGCGTCTTTCTTTAGCCCATTTATTGAAGAATTTGATAGGCTATCTTACATAACACTACGACCTCTGAAAGCGAAATAATACAAAATGAAAAAAATTAGGCGGAGCCGCGAGAAACCCCTAGTTTAATATAATGTTAATTTATCATATAAAATTTAAATATAACTTCTCAACTGCTACATAAAATATCAATGATACATTAAATAATATATTATGGTATGTCGGGATACCATTCTTATGTCAACCTCATACAGTGAATTCCTATAATTTTCACTAAGTCTTCAGTCCACCTTGTGGAAAGCTTATTCACGCTTTTCTTTCCGATACACAACCCTCATTCGTAAACTTATCGTCCCCATGGAGATAAATTAAGCTCATAAAAACGAGCTTAATATATTTACATTTCTAGAATTAATTACAAGTTCATGAAGAAATGTAACTGTCAGGTATATTTTACTCGATTTTCAGAAAGAGAACAGTTGTTAAAATATTTCGTACCTACGAGTACTTGGTTGTATTTACTTTATATGAATATAAAACCTTATATTTTAAAAAATATCCCACTCATCTATAAATATAGTAAAACTGTAGAGATCGAATCTCTGTATATAGAAAAAATGCTAAAAACCGAGGCAGGGGGATTTTTGTTTCTCTGTCTGTCTGGTTGTCTGTTTGTTTGTTCGGGCTAATCTCCGAAACTGTTAGACCGATTTAAATGAAATTTTGTATAGTAGTACCTTATATCCGCGGTCAACACCTCAGACTTTTTATCCCGGAAAATTAAAGAGTTCCCGTGGGATAGTTAAAAAAATATAGTAAGTTATACAGTTTAGTACACAAAAACTACTTATTAGATTTCAATAAAACTTTACAATATTATAGCTCATACATCAGAATAACAAATAGGCTACTTTTTATCTCGGAAAAAGTTACGGCTCCCGTGGGATAGATTTGTTTTTGTTTGTCTAGAGGCGAACCCGAGCAAAGCGAGGGTGAGCCGCTAGTATATGAATATAAATCTACTTATCTAGGAATGAGTCTATTTTCTATGTTTTTTAAATTGACTATTGAGGTCTGTCAGCTAATAAGGTCTTCATTCTCTTATACCTACTCCTTCAATTATTATTGACCAAGTCTTGCGCTTTTTTTAACTATAGTGCAAAAGTTTGTATATAATATCAATCGCAAGAGGTTATAAATAGCTATTTGCGAATTATTTCAATATTTTAAGGGTTCCACAGCCAAAAGGCAAAAACGGAATTTTGTTGCTACATGTATATGCATCAAAATTTTGTTTTTGTCTTTTGGTATTGGAACCCTTTTTTACTTTTTGCCTGAAACTTAGTAAGTGTCTTTATTTAAGTCAATAGTTACTGAAGTATAATATGCTTATACATAAGTATAATATGGTCGTAAACATTACATATTGTGTAACCTATCTAAGTTCTTAATAACAAGTAGGTTTACTGAAAATTCTGAAAAAATAAAGTAATAAAGCTTCCAAAACACTTTTAGTGAAATTTGTTTTGCTAAAGATATGTAAATACTGTATGAAATATTGTGGGATGGATAACTTAAGTTTCAGATTTGTTAGTTCAAAATTAACTTTATTTTTCATAGAATCTTAACTTACGGAATACTATTAATAACAAAACTATTTTTGCTGTCGATAAAATTATTACAATGTACCTACATACATCGGTCTTAGTAATGGTATCTATATATATAAAAGAAAGTCGTGTTAGTTACACTATTTATAACTCAAGAACGGCTGAACCGATTTGGCTGAAAATTGGTAGGGAGGTAGCTTAGAACCAGGAGACGGATATATGATACTTTTTATCCCGTTCGACCGCGTTCCCGTGTGACGTCACATAAAACGTCAAAGAAAATACAAGTCACTATAAAACGTAGTATAACAAAAATGCATCTGACATGGAATAACAAAACGCAAATGACAGCTAAATGTAATTTTGTCTATGTTAAGTATTACATCAGAAAAATTCAAAAAAATATATTAAAATTTATATGGCTAACGCTGGCAAAAAACTATTTTAAATCTCTATGTAAAACGTACCTAAGTATTATAAAATTTGAAAAATAATACAAAACTATTTATTAGTTATACGGAACCTTTGACGCGCAAACTGGACTCGTACTTAACGATTTTTTAACGTTATATAAAAATATTATATCGAAAACACCAAGCAGCGACACCTGCGCCTTTAGATGATTTCGTATACTATTCAAGAAAATGGATAAAGTATCTGCAGTTTTCCATAACGCCGGATTGGCAATTTTTGTAACAAAACGGCATTACTTATTACATATATTAGGATTACCTAACATGTGTGGCATCACATTTACGTCATTCATAAACCTTGACAAAATCTCACGTACATTTTTTATATTTTAGGTGAAAATTATAACTATATAGTAGATACACCATATGTAAGTTAGTTAATTAGTTACGAGTGAAGGTAACTAAAGCGGATTTAAAAACTGTACAAAAAAGCTAAAAGTCTGATCAAAATAGACATTTCAAATAACAAAAACTCCGACAGAGCTAAATTTTTGTAGAAACCTTGAGTACATCAGTAGAAATAAAGTGCCAAAAGTCCCCATCAACTATTAGAATCGCGATATCTTAGGAATAGTGATTGTTAGAAAAAAAACTACTATATCCATTTTTGTAGATAATTTTTGATCTACAATTTTTATTTGAACTATATTTTAGATAAAACTATGGTCGTTGCGGCAATGTATTATTATATTTCTCTATTTACTTGAAATATAAATAAAATAATTAAATTATACGCCTTGTTATGTTCAATATTTTACTCATATGTCACCAAAATATTATTTTTAAAAAAGGTTAACAAAAAGGTCTTTATAAAAAATGTACATGTATAAAAAAAAGGATGTATATATATAAGTATGTACATTTATGTGTGCCTACAAAACTTACCGTTTTCGAGAAAAATCCAAAAAACCGAAAATTTTGACCTTTGACCTTGAATAACTTTTTTAGCAGACATGGGATCGATGGGGACTATTGGCACTTTATTTCTACTAGTGTACCCTAGTTTTTTATCAAAATTCAGCTCAGTCGGAGTTTTTGTTATTTGATCAGTATTTTTATGTCAAATTTGACCGGGCTACTACACCGACTTCAAAATCACTTGGAAGTTCCATTGTTGGGGGTGGAACTTTTTTATTGATATGTACATGAGTACATTCTTGAGATGTCGCCAATTTATAAAAAAAAATCCATGAAAAAAAGATCCACAAAAAATGGATTATTGTATACATCCTTTTTAAAGTAAAAAGAAACAAGAGTTGGAAAAAAGTATGCAAAATGACTCACCCTAACCCAAAAAGTGGGCCTCTAAATTAGCCCCGAAAAGTTTTAAAGTTTTAAATTAATCTACCGACTGATTATTTTTGCTATTTTCACAAATTAAGTCTTCGTAACTTTCGATGTCTATATAATGAAATGAATAACTAAGTTAATCAAACTCACAAATCCATTTTAACTAAAAACACCGAAATAATTTACTTAACAACTGCTTTAATGGAATCTTCAAGTCGAAAACATCTTTCACCATAATTTGACCATGATTGATTGATGAATCAATGCCCATATTTAATACCTTGCAGTATTTTAATCGATGCAATTGATAAAGTACATAATATAATAAATACGATACGAAATTTTATAGTTTGGGTACGTGTCTGTCTGTATGTTTGTTATACTCAAGACACTGGACGAATTTGTGTAAAATTTATTAATATACGAATACGACCTGAAGTACCACATGGGTTATTATTAGGCAACTTAGGCAAGCGAAGCAAGAGTACGTCGCTAGTATTATACATGCAAAAGTTTGAGATTGAATTAATTAGTAAGTTATACTTCTTCATGCTGTAGCGCCTCAACAGATTTTACTGAAGTTTAAAATGGAGATAGTATAGTAGTAATGTTCAGCCCTTTTTAACGTCCCACTGGGCACGGGCTTCCCTTCAATACGAGGAGAGTCAGACCATAGTCCACCACGCTGGCCAAGTACGGATTGGTGGATTTCACGTGCTTTTCGAAAACCTGCTAGGCTCTCTCAGACATGCAGGCTTCATCACGTTGTTTTCCCTTACCGTGGAATGAAATGGAAATAAAACAATATAAAAGCTAGAAAGTATTAAGCGATTTATCTAACACGCGAGAACCGTCACGGTCTACAAATAAATAAATAGTAAGTGTACAAAGCTACGCATAGTTTCTTATAAAGTAGTTTATAGAGAAACTAGCGGCTTACCCTAGCTCCGCTCGAATTCGTCCCTAGATAGATACGTTTTAACGGCTAGTATAGATTTCTCAGGTATATTTTCTCGCAGTAAAAAGAATCCTATATGTTGACCCGGATAACCAGCTATCACTATACCAAATTTCATCAAAATCTGTCCAGTGGTTTTCTCGTGATGCGTACCCAGACAGATAGACAGACAAAAATTATAAAAACTATAAATTTGACCTCTGCATCGATAATAATATCTATTTCAATAAGATTTTATAAAAAAATATTTAATGTACAGATTCGACTCAGAAATTTATTATATGTATAGATATCAATCTTCTCTCATCAACCCTTTATCAATGACAAGTATTTTCAAACTCACCTTAAAGTGATTTATGGGTGTTGTCAAAAAGAATGCGTAGAGGAGCACTTTTTAATACGATGATATATGTATCACATGAATCTTTATACAAGACCATCGTGACACAGAGTAACATCTCTCTTATTGATGCTGATTATTATTATTGAAATGATTCGCACATGAAAATATCAGCGGTGCGAAACCCGGGATTTGAACCCGCTTCACTCGGTTTCCCAAGGGAGCGCGTTACCACTGGGCTACCACTGCCTATAACTGATTACCACTTGCCTTATGGTGAAGGAAAACATCGTGATGAAACCTGCATGTCTGAGAAAACCTAGCAAGTTTTCGAAAGACATGTGAAGTCTGTCAATCCGCACTTGGCCAGCGTGGTGGACTATGGCCTGATTCCCCTCGTATTGAAGGGAGGCCCAGCAGTGGGACGTTAAAAAGGGCTGAATACATACATACATTACTATTGTTACTGATTACTATGACCGTTAATGTAAGTTTGAATTCCGACAGTCTTCTGTGGAAAAGACAATTTAAAAAAAAATACATAAGAGTACTTAAGAATTTTTTATGAACTATGAGTAAGTACTATACATGTGCAAGAATACGCTCTAATTATGTGATTAAATCTTGTAAATAATTTTTAACCTACTTCTAATTTTCATATCTGTTTTAAAATTTGTAAATATATAAAATATCATAATTACCATACCCTTATTTATAATTATATTAAATTTGATTAAATGCAATGGATTGATTATTAAGAGATTGATTGTAGTTTGAAGAGAACTTTTTAACGGCTGCTAGTAAAATGTTTTAAGCTTAGGATAATTTGTTTTGACGAGTCTAACACATTATAATTGGTCAAGTGCTCTTCGAGGTACAAAAATGGAGGTATGGAAGCACTAACTTCCCAACTTGAGCTGTGAACTTCGATTAATAAAAAAAAACTATAAATTATACCAGACCCGACTCGGGATTCGAATCCAGATCTACAACCGTAAATGCTAGCCACTAGATCAACGAGGCAATTATACAAATAAAGCTGCATAAGGTTTAGCGAATACAAAACAATTAACGTCGTCAAAAGTTTAATAAACTCTAAATGATATGTTACAAAGTCGAGAACTTAAGTACAAGTCAGCAGATATTGTAAGTTTCTACATTAAGCAAAAGCAATGAAGCGGACATTGATGAAAGAGCAAGTTTTTCCCGTTCAGTAGACAAAGTACTTTTATTAGAATGGATAACACTTATAATAGTATTGTGATATGTTAGGTTAAAAATTATCGTATTATTTGTATGTTGTCACCCGCAGCTTTACTCGCGTACATCGATATATATATATATATATATATATATATATATATATATATATATATATATATATATATATATATATATATCGACACCTCCATGCAATAACATTGTAACTCATTTTTTTCATAAATTGTGTTACAATGATATTGCTATGTAAAAAAAAATATGTAATTTTTCTGTACAATCACTGTAACTCTACTCCCATTCATTTTTAAAATATACAAAAGTCAAAGTATTGTAACTAACCAAAAAAATATTTATTTTCAACAATATCGTTGCAACTTGATTTACAATTAATAAAAAATATTACGAGTAAGTAGTCAATTAAATACAACAATATTGTAACATTATATACAATTTTTGTACGGGACAAACTAGGGGTATATGAACACAAAATGTAATGCTACTGAATTGTATTTCGACTTACAATGTTGTTGCACGGATATTTAGATTAGTTTTTAACGTGTTATAACAATGAATTGCGATGTTGTCGTCCTGCAGTTTACTCGCGCTCATAGAATTTTGGTCTAAATAAAACTATCTTTTCGGATTATTTCGCGGATTTATTTTGATTTTTGGTTCCCGACGTTTCGAATGCTTTACAGCAATCATAGTCACGGGAGAGTCTCTCCATGATTGCTGTAAAGCATTCGAAACGTCGGGAACTATGCACGCGATAATAGAGCGTCGGAAGAAAAATTAAATAATTTTTGTACCAGAGCAATGTATCACTCTGATCAGATGTGCTAAAACTACGGGAACCCCCTATGATGTTACTGAATTAGATCAAAACCTAATTCTTGATTATAAAAGCCTTTTAAAGAAAAAAATTAACTGGGACTGGAATAGTAGTGGAAAAAAGATGTCGTGGACTAAAATACAACATATTAAAATAGGAAACGAAAACCCTGACTTAATATATTTTCAATATGATTATCTCAGTGATCAATACTTATCCATCAACCTTGCTGTGAAACCTACTACACGCATTTCACGAACAAAAAGAGCACAAGAAACAATTCAGTGTGAACAGTCTGACGACGGAGAAAGTAATCCTTTATTGTATAATAAATTGCTCCCAATTTCAACAGCAAAGTATAAGGACCTAGTAAGTTTGTGTAAATGTAAGATGATACCAGAAATTTATCACAATTTCTATTTAAATCTTCCACATTCCACTCAAATAGCTGAAGACAACAATAGTGATGATGAAAATTAATAATTTTATAAAGTTTATTACCTATTTTTTTTTGTTTTTGAGAAATAAAAAGATTTTTATGTTTAAAAAATATAATTTTATAAGGTTTATTGTTACTTTTTGGATTTAAGAACTAAAAAGATTTTTTATGTTTAAATATTAATAGTTTTATAAAGTTAAAGTTTATGTTTGATTTTTAAGAGAGAAAAAGACTTTTTATGTTAAAAAAATACTTGTTGTCATAATTATAAGTCGGATAATAATGCTACCTACAAGCATTGAAGTTTTCATAATTTGATTCAAATAAATTTAATCCTACGAAACTGCTGTTTTTATCCTTCAAATCAATAAAACTTTACCATAATAATTCGTAAGAAAAAATATTTACTGCACGTCACATTATGAGATGATTCTTTACAGATTTATTGTTGTTTGCTTGAAAAAAACTTAAATTTTACTATGGTAAAAGATTTTAGGTAACATAACACTTGGGAGTTACAATCATCTAACAACAAAAAAAAATAACTTACAAAAAAGCTAGATTGTAACTCAGACATACAATGCTTGTTCTCGTAACTTATACTATTTTTCTATGTATTATTTTTCACGTAAGTCATGAAAAACTACGAAATCGACTTTTTTTTTACAACCTAACCGTGCATAAAAATAGTGTTCCTAAAAAATATCAGATAGTAACAGCTTCGAAGATTGTATGGGTCATTTTGGATGTGGTACATTTTTTTAAAGTTTAAATTTTGTCTCCCCTAAAATCACAAAAAATGAGTTACGATTTTATTGCATGGAGGTGTCGATATATATATATATATAACCCAGATTATAACCTATATAATTAAATAAATAAATTTGTTGGGGCATTAGCACACAGCACCATCTAGTTCCATGGTAAGCTACGAGGCTTGTGTTATGGATACCAGATAGTTGATACAACACACATATAACTTTAAATACATACATATTATAAATATAAACACCCATGACTGGAGTACAGACATTCGTGCTAATCACACAAATGAATGCCCCCAGCGGGACTCGAACCCGCAACCGCTGGCACAAATTATTTCCATTCCGAGTTTCACTCAAATCTTTTGAGTCGCTATAGCATGAAGATGTCACAAATACACACATACTGATATTCAAAAAATAATCTACTTATAGATAAGGTCAAGTAGTAGCTCTTTTTATAATTTGGTATTATCGAAATAAGCGAAATATAAAAAAATAATTAATTAAAATGACTTAAAATTGAATAAGAAAAAAATGACGTGCGTCCTTTACCATCATCACGTAAAGGTGATTTAACTAAACATAAAAAAATGGCGAAAAATATTTTTTTAATTGATGTTTTTATCTAAATTTTAAATAAAACTATCTTTTCGGATTTTTTCGCGGATTTATTTTGATTTTTGGTTCCAAAAAGATATTTTTATTTAAAATGTCAAATATTTGCGTAAATCCAAGAAAGTTTTATCTAAATATTAATAAAATATAATATGCTTATTGCTTATAGGCAATGATGCCATGACGAACACATTTGTACGTCTACCGATCCGTAACACCCTTACTGTGTGTTGTTGGTTAAAAGTATTATTTTCTAAGTTTATTTATCTAAATATCTCCTACGGTTACGTAATAGAGTAATCTTATCCTAAGTCTTGAAAGTGCACTTCATGAGCATTTAATGAGACGCCCGCAGTGTTATTAAATTTGAAAATTATTTAAGCCAAAATTCTAGCACACGACCTGCTTTAATTTACATAACTTTAAATTTTGCAAGACTATATTGTAAAACTTCCCTATTTTCATCCTGAAATCAAGTATTTACCCATAGAATATATATAATACTAGCGACACTTACCCTCGCTTCGCTCGGGTGCGTTACAGGCTCACCCGAGAGGTAAGTTTTAATTTTTTTGAGCGAAACCCTAATCCTTTTTTAACATAAAAGTATCCTAAGTTACTTCTTATAATATCAGCCTGCCAGTAAAAGTCCCGTTAAAATTGGTCTAGCCGTTTCGGAGATTAGCCGGAACAAACAGACAGACAGACAAAAAGTTTAAAAATTGTGTTTTTCTTATAACTACCGTATATAATTCCATATGCATTTAGATAAAGCTGTTATTTTGACATTACAAACAGACACTTCAATTTTATTTATCTGTATAGATGTATAATAACTACTAGTTATTCTCCATGGATTTGATCGCGTGGAAAAAGGGCGGAGATAATAAGTAGCCATACCGTCCCAATGATGAAATCTATTGAACGACTTAAGCGTAAAAAGATAACAATGAGAAAGACAGAGTTACTCCCACATTTATATTATTAAGATTAAACTTTTAGTCCAATCGGAATCCGGTTTGGGAACAAAATATTTATAGCCTGAAGTTTTATGGTATTAAAATGTCAGCAGATATATAAGGAATAGAAGTTCGTAAAATGCCCAAGATGCCCAGCTACCCCCGAAAAATCGGGGGATGCAAAGCGTTGAAAAATAGTTTTTTTAAATTTCCGGCTTACTGTGACGTTGTATCAAAAAATATTTAGTATAAAAGTTGTAGGTCTAGTAAACCTTTTCTAGATAACACTTTTTACAATAACCACAAAGTTTTCGAGAAATTTGCAAAAAACACTGTTTTAAATTTTTTCGTGGTTTTTATTTTTAATTTCTATAATAATAATCTTTTGATATTCATGAAATAAGGGGAATGTAATCTTTGAAATACATATAATAAATGAAAAAAGATTGAAACTGAAATGTTCTTAAATTGTACAAAAATAAAAATATTTTTATTGCACCTTCTAAACGATAATAGTCCAGCATTAGCAAAAAAAGCGCGTGGACGGTAGAGTGGGAGGGGTGGAGGGGTGCAGGAGGCGGCGCTTACTCATTTAAACTTGACCAGAAGCTAAGACTTTTACCGTTTAGAAGGTGCAATAAAATATGTTTATTTTTGTATGAAAATAAAAATTCTAGAAATATATATTTCTTTTGTTACAGATGTTGTTGTTGTCATCTGAATAGTATATTCTCAAAAGGTCTTCAGAAAATTAAAAATGAACCTGTATATAGCTATGACCCTTCAAACATTCTTAAACAATTATTTGCAAAGAAAACTAAAGAAATAGTAACCACACAATGTACTGGAATGAAGAATTTATTTTATTCTTTATCCCGCAGGTCTCTTTTGATCTAGCGATCTAGCATCTGACATAATTATTTGTATAGAACTAATCATTAATTAACTCTATAGAAACATTACATTAGCTGATTAAAAGAAAGACAAATAAATAAAAAAGCTTTAAAGCATTAATAATATTAGAAACTAGCGACTAACCCTCGCATCGCTCGGATATTTCATGGGTTTTAATTTTTTGGCACGGAATCTTTATCCTTTATCTTAAATAAAAGTAACCTAAATTACTTCTCATAATATCAGCTATCTGCCAGGCAAAGTTCCGTCAAAATCGGTCCAGCCGTTTCGGAGATTAGTCCGTATATACTTATATACCATATATACTTTCATATGAATTTAGTAAAAAGCTGTTATTTATGCATTACAAACAGACACTTCAATTTTATTTATCTGTATAGATAATATCACAAGACTCTTAAAATATATGAAAGTACCAATATACATTACAGTTCCTTATCAAAGTAGCCAGTTCAGTAACATTAATGTCGGGTGTTCTTAGCACTAAATCAGAGGGAAATAATGAATAGAGATTTACGAGGTAAATCGCTCATAAAGAGGGTCCAAATTCGATTCTAGATTCTCAGTGGCCCTGATATAAAATGTACACAGCTGAACAGAGCCTTGTCTGATTTTCTAACAGGTTAAACACGTTATAGCTAAAATTTAAATCTATTCTTATAATACCATCTATTGTTTTAGAATACTAAAATATCGATGTCACAACACTAAAATGATAAACACGATCAGTCTGTCAAGTCTGAAACGACTAAGAAGAAAAGTAGAACATGAGCTACCTGTAAGTCAAAAAAGAAGGCCCCTAGAAGAATAAATGACACGTTTTGCTCAGTTAGTGTGACCTTACTTTTTTGTGACCTTACTTGCTATGCCGGCGGTCGCGGGTTCGAGTCCCGCTGGGGGCGTTCATATGTGTGTTGAGCACGAATGTTTGTACTCCAGTCATGCGTTTTATATTTATAATATGTATGTATCTAAAGTTATATATGGGTAGTGCATCTCTTATATCCACAACACAAACCTCGTAAGTCATAACTTACCATGGTACTAGATGGTGCTGTGTGTTAATGTCCCAACATAAAAAAAATTATAACAGTGAACAAAATCGATTTTAACAAAACCTTCACTTACAGGTAAAAATACGATGTATGTATATGAAAAACGATATAGATTATTTTTTATTCCGAATAGACGAAAATATTTTTTCAGGGTAGTGGATATTAGTGTGTTGTTAAGTTCTTTTTTTGGAACAAGTTTGAATGAAACGATTGAAAAAATACTCGTGAAAATCATAAAAAAGATACATGTAGCCCGATCTTTAAATTCTTATTTATATTTCTAGGGTACGTTAAATGTGATACCTCCAATATAAATAAAGTAGGTTTGAGCCAATTTTTCTTCATTTTGATAAATAAAAATGAAGTATGGAGCATTTTTAGCGCACCTGAGAAGGGCTGCATCGATATTCGTAATAATCATGTGCGTGCGATTGTGTGTATTGTATAGTGAATAATTTTTGCCAAGAAAACCAACCAAAAAGTCGATGTTATTATATGGAATCGCAAAAAGCACAAAGAAGAAGAAAGAAGTGAGGGTAACTTAGTTAATATACATTATATACATCTTATATATATATATATATATATATATATATATATATATATATATATATATATATATATATGGTCTACCGGAAAGTTCTGTCCGTTTTTTGAATAAAATAAAATACTTTTTTTTTCTTACTGTCAATAAACTTTAATAATACATATAATTGCCATTATTATTAATGGCTTTTTGCCAACGTCAGGGGCAATTTATATATCCCATTTTTGAAAAATCTTTAACCTTTTGATCCGAAAAATTGAACCGGTGCTTGTATGATATCTTCTCCATTTTCGAATTTTTTGCCCTTCAAAAAAAATTGTAAGAACAAAAACAAGTGATAATCGGAGGGTGCTAAGTCCGGGGAATATGATGGATGCAATAGAATTTCCTAGCCAAGTTCTGTAATTTTTTGACGGGTCCCCAAAGCAGCATGTGGTCTGGCATTATCATGGTGCAATATGATTTCCTTCCTGTTGAACATCGCCGGCCTCTTTTCTCAGACTGCTGTCGGTAAATTATCCAGTTGCTGTCAATATTTCTCCAAATTGAGCTTTTCGTTTCGTTTTAATAGCTCATAATGTATTGGTCCTGGAATGTCCCACCATATACACAATATTCTCTTATTCAAAGTCAAATTTGATTTAGAGGTTCAAGGCTTGGGTTTTCTGGGTTCACAATATGCCCTTTTCCTTACAATGTTTTTGTAGGTAATCCAGTTTTCATCTCCAGTTATTATCCGGTTTGATAAGGGCATGATTTTGTTCTGACAAAGCAGAGATGTGCATATCGACGACTCGATCATCCAAATTCTTCTGACTTAATTCATGAGGCACCCATCTTAAATCCTATTTTCATAATATGGTCCGAAATGGTTTTCTGAGCTGAATTCAACCTTTCTGCGACCTCTGATGTTGTCAGAAAAGGATCTTGCTCCAACATGGTCTTAATTACATCGTCATCGATCAAAGATGGTCGCCCAGAATATGGCTTATCAGAAAGATCGAAATCACCTGTTTCAAATTCTTCGAACCATCTTCTGCATGTCCTATCAGAAACTGTACCTTCACCAAACACTTTCAAGAAATTTCTACATGCTTCTATAATATTTCTTCCTTGTTGAAATTCGTACCAAAATACAGTGGCATAAATGAACTTTATCAGTAGCCTTGAATACACTATTGCTTCACACTTAAGACTAACGTAAATCAACTTTATTTTACTTAATTTGCTACGTTAGTATGTATACATTAAGCGATAAAAATAGAGAGCCTAACAAGCGCCAAATAAACATGTGCTTACATATCGAAAATTGTTGTCATAGAAATGGACAGAACTTTCCGGTAGACCTATTATATATATATATGTATATATCTAATATATAAAATTCTCGTGTCACAGTTTTCGTTGCCATACTCCTCCGAAACGGCTTGACCGATTTTGATGAAATTTTTTGTGCTTATCCGGTATCTATGAGAATCGGCCAACATCTATTTTTCATCCCCCTAAATGTTAGGGGTAGTCCACCCCTAAATTTTTTATTTTATTTTTTAGACAAAATTTTTAATTTCTATTTTTTTATGATACAACATACAAATTACATTTTTTAATAGCCATTTTAGTAATTTAATCATTTTTCCTCTCCGGTCGAAAACTGATCAATCGTGATTTAATGCAAGCTAGGGACGAACCCGAGCGAAGCGAGGGTGAGTCGCTAGTATATATATATAAATCAATTGCTGTTTGTTAGTCTCGCTAAAACTCATGAACTGAACGGCTGGACCGATTTGAATAATTCTTTTTTTTATTTTGTTGGGAGTATGTCATGGGTGGTTTAAGTATAAACAAACATGTGTGTGTACTTATGTAAGTACGTAAGAAGCTATATTTTTTTGGCGTAACAGAACAAAAATAGCTTAAGATTTCAACTCGTAAGTCACCAGTCACCACTCTCTTTTTGTAAAAGGACTACAGCTAACTTCATCATGTCGCTTTCAGCTTATTTCATCATCATGTCGCTTTTTGGCTATCGGTGTGCGCGCACATTTTAAAAATTTTACTCTCATATTTTTTCCAAAGGTGCCAAAAGAAGTATAACTTCAAAAATAAGGAAAACCAAAAAAAACAGCTGGAAAATCATAAAGTTCAGAACTGTTTATTTTGTACCTAATAATATCTAGTCTATCTATTTCATACTAACCGTTAAAACGTACCTAGGAATAAACTCGAGCGAAGCGAGGGTAAGTAACTAGTATATGATATATATTAAAAATGCGGAACCCCAAAACGTATCGGAATCGAAATAGTGAAAAATAAGATGCCAATCAAGAAATTAACAAGTACATCTGTTATAACGAGGATCAAAGTGGATATGATTATTTTCTCATTTGAATAGAAGAAGAATTCTTTGATGTAACAATCAAGTCAACCGATAATATTTATTAGGAATAAATCATTGCAGTTATTTTTGTCGCTTTCATCTTTTGTGTCTAATATAACAAGCCTGATAAGACAAACGATACTTCAAAATCTAAAATACTCTTCAATAATTTTTAGCCCTTGTGAGTCGCAAAAAGAAAACATGATTTTATGAGTCTGTTTTCCGCTTAATTAGTATCCCCTTTTTCATCTAATAGAACTTCGTTGAGGGGTTCCTAATGATGCTCTTTTTACCCAACTGCAGAGAAGCCCGAAAGAGGGTTATGTGTTTGACCTGTTTGATATGTATGCAATAATTTAAGATAGCTAATTGTTAAAAAAACTGTAAATGTCTAACTGGCCAAATCTAAAAGTTTAAAAAAAATTACAATTATAAAAAATCAGGCTGTATATCAAATCTTCATTGTAGACTGATTTAAGTAGCAAATACTACTAACTAGAGCTCGCTAATTGCATACTTTACTATTGCTATTGAGTGGAAATCGATTTGCATTGAGTAAAGATGTCTATCAGTCTGTTGAACAATGTATGACCATTATTCAATTTTGATATTATTTATGATGATAACTTAAGTTAGCTGATACGTAAGCGACAATCATTTTTGACATCAAGCATGATACACATAGCGAAGTATTTTTAGAAGTATGGGGAAACAACTTTATAAAAAATACGAACATTCACCATTGATATATTATATAATAACATAAATACACATTTCCTAACAAATATCTCTTCAAAAAGTGGCGTCGACGTGACGTTAAGTCAAACAAAAAAATAAAATTCCAAAATTGAAAGTCTTAGATCTCTAAACACAAATTCGAACTTACACCACATTAAGTACTTTTTTAAACGAAACACCGTGCGTTTCAATTTTGTCATCCAAAAAGCACAAAAGAAATTTGAAAAAAGCGCATTTGAATTACGAATTGTGCTTTTTTTTGAATACACTTTTGAAAAGCAAATTGTGTCTCTTGAGTTTTTGTAATTCAATGACGTTCACTCAGTATTAATAGTTAATTTTTAATTATCGCTTGAGCGTGTATCTGATTGTAGCTGTCTTTAAAGAGAGGTTACGAGTTCGATTCCCGTACTGATGAAATTTGTAATATCTGTACAGATATTTATCTTCTGGCCCAAATAAACAATATTGTTAAGAGGATTGTGAAGTATCGATACGCAGCGCGAGTAGGTTTTTAAATAATTCTATATGTTTCATACCGCACGCTTTGCCAACCCTTATGGTGCGATAGAGAGAGTTGCAAATCTTAGAGGCAATTACCTACATTTCCATTTTCCTGTTTGAAATACTGTTTCGAGCGATAACGTTTTCACCCCCCTAACATTTACGAAATGAGACAATTTTGGTTTCATTAGATTCAGTATATCTTAATCTAGGTCTGTACGTTTTTCTTTTTTAGTAATTCAGTTTAGTTTAATTAAAAAAAAAACGCTCGAGGAAGTTTTTAAGTCACAAATACTGATATTTAGAAGCTAATAACTTCTATCATACGCAATATTTCTTAAAAATAAAACTGTACGGACCTAGTTTTTCATTATATCTACAACATTTCTAAAAATTATGAAAATTAGACTATGTTAGTGGGGGGAAAAACGTTATCGCTTTTTGTATGAAAATTTCCTTTTTTATTTAGCTTCACAATCCTCTTAAGGTTTAATGTGAGTATCATCACATAAAATATTTCTTTATAATCAGAAAGAAGGAAAAAACTAGAAAGTATCTATAAAAAAATAATATATAGCCAATTTATACTCACCCAAAACAGTGATGGAGCTCGATACGAACATACTAAGGAGCCATACGAGCGCTATCTTTATTACGACAAGCCGTTTGGTTGAATGATGCCGGCTCTTCAGAGGGTTGCGGATACCAAGGTACCTATGTAGAAAATGATGAAATTATTATGAGTCCGGAATTTTATGTCTAAAACATACATACACATATGTCTAAAATATGTAGTTTTTTTTTTTAATTTACAGTTGCCTATTTATCAAGGTAATACACGAGTTTATTTTCAATGACATTTTATATTTCCTATATACATAATATGGTCTTAAAATATGAATGTAGGTCGTCCTGACTGATATCGACCACGGCGGCCAGTCCCACTAAGACTAGCCGTGTATGCAACAAATATTATAATGCACATGTACGCGCGTATACACAAATGCACTCTATATGTCTTTTACTCACAAAATTCCATGGGATAAGACTAGTGAGAAATCAAACCCATGAGTACTGGCTCTCTGAGGCACGGGGGATTAACAACGCTAATTTTTAATGGGAAATTCTTAACATAAAACCCAATAACCATATATGGCCTGACCCGGGACTCGAACCCAAGTCCTCCAGATCTGCAGACGTACAGCTAGCCACTAAACTAACAAGGCTTACTTGTTGTAATAATATAATACTCGTAGTATAC
Organism: Fabriciana adippe; assembly: GCA_905404265.1. NCBI lineage: Eukaryota > Metazoa > Arthropoda > Insecta > Lepidoptera > Nymphalidae > Fabriciana > Fabriciana adippe. The sequence goes on along the minus strand of FR989984.1, from coordinate 13,660,267 downwards.
ATATGAATCACATAATATGTAAATATTCATTGCTATGTTATATAATATGTGCACTTAAAATCCAATTAATTTCTACCTTATTAATCTACACTAATATTGTATTCAGCCCTTGTTAACGTCCCACTCCTGGGCACGGGCCTCCTTTCAATACGAGGGGAGTCAGGCCATAGTCCACCACGCCGGCCAAGTGCCAGCATAGTGGACTCTGATTCTAATGATGATTCTCTGATTCTATTGATCTGATTCTGAAAACTCTTCACAAATTGGAAGCTATATTACCGCCCAATGCTATAGGCTATTTTTTATTTCGATAAAAATAATAATAATAATAAACTCTTTATTGTACACCAAAAACAAAAGAAAATAAATAAATACAGAACATATAGATCATGTACAAGAGGTGGCCTTATCGCTAAAACAGCGATCTCTTCGAGGCAACCTTTAGGTGTAAGAAATAGCAAACTGTGAGGGAAGGGGTGCAAATAATTAAGTTAATTTTATCACCATATATAAAAAGTAAACTACAAAAATGCATAAAGATATATGTTTAAAATGTATGTACTGTCAGGAATCATAATATCAAATTACAAAAGGCTTTAGTGGACGTGCCGTAATTAGTGCGTTTGTTTTGGGTTCGATCAATTAGCTTTTCGGTTAGCCGTGTTTGTTTTACATAGACGTAGCCACTATAAAACAGAATTGTGTATCACAATACTTGGTTTATTTCGAAGTACAGGTTGTAGAATTTACAATTATTACAGAGTATGTCATGCTGGAAATGATTGCATGAAAATATCAGAGATGCGAGTCCCAGGATACTCACTCAGTCTACTCAGTTTCCGAAGCGAGCGTGTTACCACTGGGCTACTACTACTTTATTTGTTATCATTTCCAACATATTTCTCACTTATCTTAACGGTAAAGGAAAACATCATAAGGAAACCTGCATGTCTGAGAGAACTTAACAAGTTTTCAAAAGACATGTGAAGTCCGCCAACCTGCACTTGGCCAGCGTGGTGTACTATAGCCTGATCCCTCTCATACTGAAGGGACGCCCAGCAGTGGGACGTTATAAAGGGCTGAATGCGTACATGAATACAAAATATGCACCTTGTAGAAACTAAGGAAGTATATAGATAGTGTCTTTAAAATTAAATATGAAGCCAAATAATAATGTTTAAAATGAAACAGTATGCAAATAATAACAGAATACTCATTACTGTGGTAGTCAAAGAGGTGAGATAATTAAAGTTAGAAATACATTATGTCGGTACCTTTGTTTAACGTGCTGATATAAGCACTTGTATGCTCAAATATTAATTTGTCTTTAATCAACATCGAATATTCTATACAGCAGAAAGAGAACAATTTCGTTCTCACAATCTAAATATATTTTAGTGAGAAAACAAAATTAAATAGACGGAAACCCTTTCACGAATACACCCAAATTTTCTTTCTATGAATACTAACAAACATATCGAGTGATCTGTCTTTATAAAGCGATACATTTTCAAAAGCATTTTCTAGATTATCTGCGCTTATCAAAATCCATTCTGCTTATAATGAAAAGGTTTTTACCTTCTTTATATTATGCACAGGAAAAGAAAAAGAGAAAAAACATCTAGAAAATCTCGTATCGGACTAACAATTGTATCTTAAGAAATTCTCTTTTAATCGGTTAATATCTCAAATGTGAATATTGTCATTTTCCTAAGTTCGTAGATAGAATACATTCAACTGATATTATAAATGCATAAGTTTGCGATTCAGTAAATATGTGAGTTTGTTACTTCTTAAGCTATAAAAGCTTGAAGGATCCTAGGCTTTTTATTACATACGAGAGGAGTCACGGGCGAAAATTAGTTAAAAATAAAACTATTTATTAAAGAACCAATAAGAATAAGCGCTAGGAAATAAAAGAAAAATTTACAAAAACTTCGTTTTAGCTCTTCCTTTTTCTAATAATGGCTTAAATGTAAATGGAAAATGGATTCTGAAAAATGTGGAAAAATTCAAAAATGTAAAAGTAAAATTTCCATGTTAAAGGCAACTATAAAATAAATAATTTTAGGGTGCCAGCTAATTCCCGGCTTAACCACACTGCCTTTGCTTTATTTTACGTCAAAAATGTATATGTTTTTATTCAAACTTTACCACTACTTTTCATGTTTCTAGAGGCTGAATTTGAAAACCATTTTTGGTCGTCACCTACATATGTACCTATATACCTATATTATAGAACAAGACTGTTAAAATTCCAGCCGTTTACAGGCATTAATACTGCCGTCATAAGAAAGAAGGTTGTAACTTCGTCAAAGTTGATTTCGAGATATTTGAAATTTTGTTTTACTACTAAGTCAAAATTACTATTAGTTTTGACGTGGTTACGATAAAAATGGTTATGGTATCTCTGGATTCATAAAACTTAGAGCTTTATGAGTAAGACTATCAAGTAGCTTTTTTTTTTGCTGATTCCGAATCTGCATACAAGTCATTTTTGACCAAATTGTTAGTTACGGCCTTCTTTCTTAAATAGAAGATACGATATATTGTGTAGTGTGTGTAAGATGCCTACTGTCATGTACTGAAATCGAACTTGCGACTTTTGTAATCCAGATGCTTTATAAAGACTCTATACTGGTTCATTCGTATCCTTCTTTACAGACAACATTTAATTTGTATTCGAAGTATACACATTACACAATTCAAACAACTATAGAAGGCACTTCGTTTTAGTACAAAAACTAACCCGCTTAGTTATTCTAGGCACAGTATCCTCACCTAGTATGATATATTTAACAATTTCATTGATAGCCTTTTTATGTCTCTTGAGTCTTTTATAAGACTTAATATAATTTTAATTTACTTAATATGTACTGGAAATGAAGTTGAAATTTATTCAATTGAAATAAAAAAAATGTAACTACATTTTTATATATTTTTACTTTTACTACGTATGTAATATATTATTATTACATATTATATAGTGTGTATTATATATGTATAATAACCCGCCTACCCGCAAGTCCGCCAACCTGCAATTAGCCAGCGTGGTGGACTATGGCCTGATCCCCCTCGTATTGAAGGGAGGCCCGTGCCCAGCAGTGGGACGTTAAAAAGGGCTAATTTAATCTATTAGATAATTTTTTACATATTATGTTTATGTTATGGTTAATGCGTTAAGAGTTATAAAAAATATTAGTAATTGATAAGTTTCAAATAAAGAGAGAATATAAAAACAAACGTAAACCTTACTTGACTTATTAAAAATAACACAAAATTTTCAGACCAATATACCAAAAAGTTTTTGTTGAAATTTTTACCTTTATACCTCTTACGTTTTAACAAAAAAAATTAAACATTTTAAAATATTTTTTTTTATCTCATCTATCATTATAAAAAAAACTACATACATAGTATTGTAATATATGTAATAGCATACATATTATATTATGATACTAAAATACCAATAAAATACTTTACAATATTAAAAAATATTACAGTTCAGACTCCTTAAAGTGTTATATAGTAGCTATAAAATGACACTTTATGTCTAAATACGTCATGGTTTTTATTGCATTCTATTATGTCTAAGCTTAGAATCTTTAGTACTCGTCATTTTCTTAATAGCCTTTAGCGAATATTACAACCCATAAGCTTGTAAAAGCGCTAAAAGTCCTCGCTTATAAACAACTAGGTATTGCACGTGACTCCGCTCGCGTAGTTTATCTATCATTTGTAATTGGTACGAACAATTTTGGTATCTATTAAAAATTTTAGTAATATTTTTCGTGTACTTTTTTTTTAAATTCCAGATATAAGCGCGTTAAGATAAAAAAAAACTATTCAATTATAAGCTACAAGCGATCCTCGCTAAGTTTTGTCCCTAGAGATGAACGTTTTAGAAACGCATGGAGGGAAAACGTAGGTTTTTATTCACATAGATTAATCAGCTGATGTTAAAAGATAATTTGGAAATAATGTAATTCAGACACATTCTTTATCACTCATAATACAGTGCTTGCCTGCGGAACTTCTTCTAACTATACCGAAATGATTTAATGAAACAAAATTTAAGTATTTTAGTGTATCTCATATTATGTAGGTACCTCGTATTATATAAAGTATTTTGTTTTTTTTTTTAAAGTACCATATTTTTAATCATGTTTTTTTTCGGAAAACATATAAAAATTGAGTTTTTTTCAAAAAAGACATCTACCTACATACTATATATGTAGATCAAATTAAAAATAAAACCTTATCTAGATACAAAATTTGATCCAAATCGTTAGAGCCGTTTTTGAGATACACGAAATTTATATATATAAAAATTGCTCATTTAATATTATAAGATATATAAATAAAACAGTTCAGTACCTTTTCCCTCTTTTGTTTAAACTTTTTTTTTTGTTTAGTATCTATTGATGAGCTATAAATAAAGACTTTTTTGAAACATTTAGTTTTTTTATTATTCAGTATTATTATTTATATTAGTTCAGTATTATTATTTATATTAGTTCAGTATTATTATTTATAAATTCAAAAATGATTATGGTCGAGTTTGACCACTGTGGGAATATTAGTCAAAATCTAATATATAAAAATCTCGTGTCACGGTATTTGTGGTCGCACTCCTCCGAAACGGCTCGACCGATTTTAATGTTTTTTTTTTTGTATATTTGGTAGGTATGAGAACAGGTCGTAAAGTATTTTTCACCCTCCAACCCCCACCCTCCACCATTTTTTAATCGCGATTTTATTAAGTACGTAGAGACAAATCCGAACGAAGCGCGGTTGAGTCGCTATATAACATAAAGCAAAAGTTTTTTCTGTACATTGAACGCGGACGAAGCGGCGGATATTGCTAGTAAATTTATAATTCCTAAAATTTGGTAATAACTCGCTTGAAATTAGTTAACTGAAGATATTTTCTTAGTAGCTAACTAAAGATATTTTCTCAAGGAATATATCATAAGTTATATGTGCTTTGTGTATAATAACGTAAATTTCACCAACAAACATTTCTAAAAGTTTCGAACTCGGCTTTTAAGTCGATGAAAACATTCAATATAGTACCTACGAATGAATTAATCATTAAAAACACTTAATTAAAATCTATTTGTGAATACGTAATCTAAGATTGCCTTTGGCGTGAATAATTTTAACTAAGAGAAAGGTAAAGTCCAATTTTCTTTACTTATTTATGCATTTTAAATTTATGAAGAAAATTATGTTTCTATTTCTCATTGTAAGACAAGACAAAGCCTAGCCAAACAATCACTACCATATTATAAAACAAAGTCCTCCGCCGTGTCTGTCTATCTGTCTGTTCGCGATGAACTCAAAAACTATGGCACCGATTTTCATGCTATTTTCGCCAATGGATAGAGTGGTCCTCGAGGAAAGTTTTAGTATATAATTTATTACGTTTTTGTATACATTGGCTAAAATATAACGATATCTGTTGGAGGTATCGAAAAAAAATAAGCCATCTGAGAACTTTCAACGAAAACGCTGCCTAAATCCTTTAAGATATATCGCAAAATAATGTATGGTAGAATTGTGTATCTTATATAAGTCTACAGAAAAGTCCGCGATGGCATATGTCTATCTCTTAAGGATAGCATACTATATACATTTTAATACTTTAAAAAATTAGCAATTATAATGCGGTAATGTAAAAGCTATTTACACAAATACGGTATTAATCTAAGTTAGAGGCTTTAAGTATTTCATGCACATTATTTTACTCTTTTACACCTTATAATTTAAATGAATATATTAGGAATAATTGCAAAAAAGTTACTGACGCGAGAATAAAATTCAAGCGCCTCGCTTCGCTTGATGCATACGCCGACCTTCCCCACGCACTATCTTGCCTACTGTTTAACCTACCAACCTAGAGACGAACCCAAGCGAAGCGAGGGTGAATCGCTAGTAGATTGTAAAAATGACGCGTTTGTATCGTACTAGCTCATTCCATTTATTATGTGAATAGAAAATATTTTTTCAAGTATCGATATATAAATCGTTCGATATATAAATCGACCACTTTAAGAAGGTTTCGAAATCCCGAGGTCTCTCAGGAAATAAGGCACGTAACATTATATCCTTTTGGTAAACATTTGTTCCGATAACACGCTATGTATACAGTAATCTGAGTCGTGACCCCGCACTCTCTGACGTCTTAAATATACAAGAAATAAAATTATATGAGATCTTTAAACCAACTTGTTATGTAAAAATCGCTAATTATCATGAATGAAAGTAAAATGATCTAATTTCTTTTAATACCTATTTATTAATATTGTAATATAGTATACTACAATATTAATCTATTTTCAATTTGACCACAGACTTTAACAATTAACAAAAGATAATACTTTCTTAGATGTACGCGAATATTTGACATTTAAATAAAACTATCTTTTCGGATTTTTTTGCGGATTTATTTTGATTTTTGGTTCCCGACGTTTCGATTGCTTTACAGCAATCATGGTCACGGGAGAGACTGTCTGTCTGTCTGACATTACACACAATACCATGGTATTGTGTGTAATGTTTTTTTTTTAATTAATTTAATGTATTTTTTATGCATAATTTTAAAAAAATATTAGCATTCTGCACTCCTTCTCTATATAAACTATAAGTGTGGAAAATTTCATACTCCTCCGTACGCACAATTTTCGTAAAAAGGGGTACAAAGTTTTTGCTTCATATATTAATATATAGATTATATATACAAATATATTAACTAAATTTTCAAAGCACATGAAGAAAATCATTTATATTCAAATAACCTCAATATGATACAGTTAGTAGGTTTCTTAATAACTGCCCCAGGCTGGAAATTCGTAGACGAAAGGGAAATGATTATACAAAATGAACTTCCAAAGTATCTTTTAAAGCTTATCATAGTAACTATAATATGACATATTTACTCTTGGATGAAGGTAACGAATATAAATTACATATATGTATAAATGTGTGTATAGGCAGTGGTAGCCCAGTGGTAACGTGCTCGCTTGGGAAACCAAGTGAAGCGGGTTCAAATCCCGGGTCTCGCACCTCTGATATTTTCATGTGCGAATCATTTCTAACATGATTACTACTTGTCTTACGGTGAAGGAAAACATCGTGAGGAAACCTGCATGTCTGAGAAAACCTAGCAAGTTTTCGAAAGACACGTGAAGTCCGCCGATTTGCACTTGGCCAGCGTGGTGAACTATGGCCTATTCCCCTCGTATTGAAGGGAGGCCCGTGCCCAGCAGTGGGACGTTAAAAAGGGCTGAATACTATATGTATAAACGGGGTGTAATCTCTTAGTGAAAAGTAAGTGTAGAATATTTTTGTTTCTACAGGAAAATCTCGATCGCGTGTTTCTTCGCGACATTGACAAAGTAGACTATTTATAAATGGTATGCGGACGCCTTAAAGTCAGTAAACGAAGATTTGAATTGATTTTTTTTATTCTTCATAGTGTACTCCTAAGAATATTTTAGTTATACTATATAATATAGTATAGTTATAATAGTTACAGTTTATAGTTTTCTCCCATACTCCAAATAGTCAATTCAATTAAATTTTCTAGTTAATGGCTTCAAAGCGTGCCAGTTGAGCTCAGATTACTTCGACAATGTCACATGGAATGGAGAAGACACGAGGGAAATTGGTCGGTAGAATAAGATCATTATACTATAATAAATTACATGTGAAAATGGAATAAATCATTCGAAAATCTTGGATCTACAGCAAAAAGTAGCACAAATAATTATTTTACACATAAAAATCTTCATAAAAATAAGTTGTTAGTGAACTCCTAAGAGTGAGAAGTGTCCATTCTAAAAATTACTGTACTATGTTACTAAAATTGACTAAAAACTACAATATAATGAGTGTTGACATAACATTATTCTTTAAGAATTAGGTCAATATTTAGAATTGCCATTATTCCGATAAGACAAGTTATTTCTGCAGGATTAATAATTTATCCATAAATTATAAATGGATGTCACGAAAACAAAATTTTCCCACCGGACGGCGGACAGTGGATTATAATTTGTGTCAATCGAATAGAAGTAAGAAATAATGTAATTATTCAGTGGTAGTGGTAGCCTTGTACCTGTGATATTTTCATTTGTGAATCATTTTCGACATGATCACCACTTATCTTACAGTGCAGGAAAATATCGCGAGGAAACCCGCATGTCTGAGAGAACCTAACAAGTTTTGGAAAGACATGTGTAGTCCACCAACCCGCTTTGGCCAGCGTGGTGGGCTGTAGTTTGATCAGCCTCGTATTGAAGGGTGGCCCATGCCCAGCAGTGGGACGTTAAAAAGAACTGAATTTATAAGTAACAAATACTTACAATATAAAAGCTTAATAAAAATTTCTATTAGGACTTCGTAAACTTGCAACTCACAAACGTTGATCAAAGTAATTCTGAAGCTAATCTATAATAAAAATTTTACAGCAAACGTAACATATAGAGATACTCGTAGTTACGAGCAGACGAATTAGATACGTTTTCTTAATCTCAAATATTGTCAGCGTTTATGATCTATTCTAGCTAAAACGAACAACTTTAAGTTTATAAAATAAATGAATAGTAATGTTTTATTTTTTATATTTTCACCCCATGAGGATCTTTATTTAACAGGTTTTTTTTATTATTAGCTTCACCTGTGTCTATTTATCTATGTAACGGAATCTTTAAATGTATTTTCACCTACTTCAAAACTTTAGATTTAACTAAAACTTTGTACATTTAACAAGGACCGAAGAGAATAGAATAATTTATCAAACAATAATAATAATAAAAAATAAAAAACACGCTTTTATAGCAGATCAAACTAAAAATTGGAAAATAAATTATAGTTTAGAAAACTAAAAAACACGCTTTGATGATGAACCGAACTAAAAAGTAAAAAATTTTTAGTATAAAAATAAAGTGATTAACGAGAAAATCAATGTTATTGTGAAAAAAGCGTGGGGTGCTTGATATCAGTTGCTATAAATGTTCCATTGGTACGATTTCTAAAAGTACAGTTAGTATAAACATATTGTACAAAGCACCCCACGCTTTCTTTACAGTAACATCTCGTTAATCACTTTATTCCTATACTAATTTTAAATTAATTTTAAATTTTTAGTTCTGTTCATCATAAAGCGTGTTTTTTAGTTTTCTAAACTATAATTTATTTTCCAATTTTTAGTTTTTTAAACTATAATTTATTTTATCTTTATACTGCTTTAAAAATAATCATACCTAATGACACTAGAATAGAATAAAAAAATATACTCGCTAATAAAATCGTATATAAAATAGTAGTCCAATTACTACTTAACTGAAAAGGCGTACTGACTTTAAAACCACTTAAATTAAAGATTATTTTACCTTGCATTCGTGAAATTTATATCATACCCCACGAAAATCGCTTCATAGTAAACGAAGATAACGCATAGTACACAAATGTACAAACAAACAAATTTCCTTTTTCGTTTTTAAAGTTAGTCAAAAAGGAATCAATTTCAATACAAACCTGCCAATGCTGATAAAACACATATGCATGATGCTAGCGGAACACGCGAGGACGTCACACGTCACGTACACGTTGCACCAAACAACGCCCAGCGGCCAGTAACCTAAAAAAGATGCTTATTAAAGGTATTCTATTTTGCTTGCTACTAATAACTTTTAAATAGACGGGTAGATTAGAATATTATTTAAAAAAAAACTGGTATAAGCAGTTGTATAAGCCATTCAAATCTATACTAATATTATAAAAGGAAAGATTTGATTTTTTGTTTCTTTGTTTGTTTGTTCCAAATAGCCTCTGAAACTACTGAACTGTTTTAGATGTTTGATAAGAAGATAGTTTGAGACTCTGGAACGGATATAGGATAGTTTTTATCCCGAAAATCATGAAAGTTTGTATGGGGAATCAACCTATGAACGAATCCGAGCGAAGTGCGGGTGAGTCGCTAGTTGTATTATATGTAGGTAATGTTTAAAACCAACAATCATCCAATTTCTAAACTTTGACAGAGATAGGATTTATAACTCACTCTTTTATCAAATTTATTTGAATGCCTAGTGTTGTAGCCCAGTGTTCAAAATTCAACTATAATCATTATATATAAGTTTACTAATAACATTAAAACTTGTCAATGGTTACAAAAACAACTCAAAAAACCGACTTCAAAAAAAACACTAAAAAGTAAAATATAACTAATTGGTAGTTTTCCTTTACTATAGATATCCAAGTCACTGTGCTTTTTTTTGCAGTCAGTTTTTATTTATTTTTCCCTTATTAGTATAGACATAGTAATAGCAAAGTAAGAAAAATGTATTTTAAAAATTCAGTAAGTGTAAAATCAATCATCCCTTCTTTTCTACACTTAGGTGTGTTTTTTTTTTTCAATTTTAAATGGGACCAACTTTGAGGTATACTCTACGCAATAAAGATCATCATCAGAATCATCGAAATCGGGCTATAACATAAAAAGTTTTGCGTGGTCAAATAAAAAAAAATACGTGTCAAATTGAGAACCTCCTCTCTTTTTTTCGTCGGTTACAAAAAAACTATTGACAAACAGAGGAGAAAATGGTAACGAATTATTTTGTTTTTGCTTATTTCTATATAGATTTTTTACTACAAGTTCATTGTGTAATAACGTTTCATTCCAATCCATATGTTTTATTTACTCAGTGAAGCTAGTATTTACTTAATCATAGGAATAATTGAAACAAAATAAACTTCAACTATGTATCTAAAAAAAACTATTGTACTTCTTAATCTATACATAAAATAAAATTCTGAGTCGAATCTGTACATTAAATATTTTTTTATTGAAATAGTCATTTTTATCGATACTGAGGCCGAATCTATTTATTTTAGAACTTTTGTCTATCTCTCTGTCTGTCTGGGAACGGATCACGAGAAAACCACTGGACAGATTTTGGTGAAATTTAGTATGATGATAGCTGGTTTGGTGAAATTTAGTATGATGATACCCGATCAACATATAGGATACTTTTTACTGCGGTAAATTATCTCATCTCTGAGAAATCTATACTAACCCTTAAAACGTTTCCAGGGATGAAACCAAGCGGAGCGAGGCTAAATCGCTAGTCTATATATAAAATAGGCAACGACAACTGTTAAACTGTTGTTTGATACCTTTTTCTCCTCTGTTTGTCAACGGATTTATTTTCTTCAACAGATTTTAGTAAGCAATTGATAAGCTTTGGTGTATTGATTAAAAAAATTATTATGGCCGAATTTTGACCAATGGGCTAACACTAGACATTTATAAAATAGCTAATACCGCCTTGTATTTTTCCAGAAAATATAAAAATATATAGAGTTTTCATTTGTAATACCCTAGAGGCAACTCGTGCAATTGCATAAACAAATAAACAAACAGGTGAATATTATTCAAACAAAACTTTTTGTAGATTCAAAAATCAACACTATCCAGAACAATTATTGTATTTATTAAATAAATACAGTTAATTGATAGAAGATTTTTTCCTTCCTCTTTTCTTTTACGAACATGTCAGAAAGAAGAATTGTAAGCTTGTATTTAGAGCTTTCCACCAGTCTTGTTGGATATTTTGTGCTTTAAGCTAGTGGTGCTTTAGAGATTTTAACCCTACCAGAATCGAATCTGGTCTTTAAAAAGTATTTTTTTATGAATTTGAATATTGAATTAACGTAATAAACATGATATTTTCTTGAATTATTCATAATATGTACTGCTAAAGTGCAAAGCTTTGCACGCGATATCACTAAGCTGGAGCAGTCCTGGCAGAAGTTTTGCTTTTAGTGCAAAAACATAATAAGTTGGTAGACTATTTGAAATTCATACAATTTAATATAAAATTATAGAAAAGTAAAATAAGCATTTTAAAATGTACAGCACACGATTAGTAGCTTTAGACTGATATCATCTTATTACATACTAGCGACTCACCCTCACTTCGCTTCGGGTTCGTCCCTAGATAAAAACAAATCTATCCCACGGGAACCGTACAATTTTCCGAGATTATATATAGCCTATAGCCTTCCTCAGTTAACGGACTATCTAATGCAAAGAGAATTTTTCAAATCCGATTAGTAGTTCCTGAGATTAGCGCGTTCAACCAAACAAACAAACAAACTCTTCAGCTTTATAATATTATAAGTATAGATATTACATGCATTTTAAAGTGTATGTTTGTGTTGTACGTGTATGTTTTTTGAGTATTTGACATAAAAAAAAGATCATTAAGTTAAACATCCTTACCTAAAAATCCAGGAATAGCTCCCATCGGCATTACAAACAAACTGACGAGTAAATCAGCAATCGCCAGTGATAGCAGGAAATAGTTTGTTACATTCTGTAGCCGCTTATCCAAACAGACGGCTAAGCACACTAAAATATTACCTACACCTCCAGCCACTATAAATAATATCACAAATAAAAAACTCCATTCATACCCTGCATCACTATCTATGCTATCCCGAGTACTATTCTCACTCCACGTACATTGAAAATTTTCAACTAAACCGTTATTTTCACTACCATTAAAAGAGTCTATGTAAAACGTCCGATTTTGTAACACGTCACCATAACAGAATAACGTATCCCATTCACAAGTACCTACATTCGGTATTCTCAACCATAATTTTTTTAATGCACTCTTAAATAAAAGAGTTATCATATTCAGTTTAAATCGAGGGCTACACTGAGTGTCGTTGCTATTGTAGTCCAAGGAACTATTGGAACATTGAAAGCAACTGTAAATAGTTTCATTCCGAACGTCTAAATTCAATTCACAGCTGAAGTCTATAGAATTTCCGTAGGTAATACACTCTAGACCCGTTGAAATCGATTCGTTTACACAGCTTTTGCCAGAAATCAATTGGCATTTGAAGTCGTCAAGCGTTGGATCCAGATAAGTAAAATTCGTCATAGCCGGTAGGTTTATTCCATCTGTACAATATTAGGTCACTCTTTCTCGGAACATTTTTGTAATTTCTCGTCTAATTATTATGTCTCTTCATAAACCTGAAACAAGTAAAAAAATATTAGTAATGAACAATGGGCCTGTTTCAAACAAGGTAATTTTGAAGTCGCAGAATCACGCAATAAAATTGCGAACATAAACAAAACTCGCTTTCTTTTAATCATAAGCGGGACCTTTCTCTTAGAAAATACAAAGACCTAAAGTAAAGCAAACAAAGAAACAATGCAGGAATTACGAGGCATTTTTACCAGCCGTAATTAGTTTTTCTTATCCACGTTGTGAAGGCGGTTAACTGAGTTTTCTCTCAGGTCTCTACTTTGATCAATAAGCTAAGACTGACTCTAATATCTTCTAATATATAAAATTCTCGTGTCACAGTTTTCGTTGCCATACTCCTCCGAAACGGCTTGACCGATTTTGATGAAATTTTTTGTGCTTATCCGGTATCTATGAGAATCGGCCAACATCTATTTTTCATCCCCCTAAATGTTAGGGGTAGTCCACCCCTAAATTTTTTTTTTATTTTTTAGACAAAATTTTTAATTTATATTTTTGTATGATACAACATACAAAAATACATACAATCCTCAATTTTCACCCTTCTACGATCAACCCTTATTTTTTAATAGCCATTTTAGTAATTTAATCATTTTTCCTCTCCGGTCGAAAACTGATCAATCGTGATTTAATGCAAGCTAGGGAGGAACCCGAGCGAAGCGAGGGTGTGTCGCTAGTTTCAATATAAATCCATGTGATATGTAAAATCTGAGCTATGGTATATGTAAATAAACAATTTATTTACATGAATACAAACCACATAGCTTTAATCTATACAGATAAATAAAATTGGAGTGTCTGTTTGTAATATTAAAATAACCGCTTTTCACTAAATGCATATAGATGTATATACGGTACATATACCAAAACAACATTTTTTACAATTTTTGTCTGTCTGTCTGTCTGTCTGTTTGGTCCGGCTAATCTCTGAAATGGCTTGACCGATTTTGACGGGACTTTCACTGACAGATAACTGATGTTATAAGGAGTAACTTAGGCTACTTTTATTTTAGAAAAAAAAATAGGATCTCGCGAAAAAAAATTAAAACCAAATTAATTAATTAATTTTGTTTTGGGAAGCAACCTAAGGACGAACCTGAGCGAAGCGAGGATGAGTCACTAGGTAATAAATATAGTTAAAATATTTCATATTGTGTTGTCCATATCTAATCTCACATATATGTAATAATTTTATTACGTTTTCATTGAATTGAATCTAACAAAATTATAAGATATTAACTTTACCATGAAACTTAAATGTGACATTCGTATGCACGTTATACTTATGAGTGCTACGGATGTCGTATGAATTGATATGGAAATGACTTGGTGTAGGCGGAATGCATCTTGTAATAAGGAAATATGTAGCGTTAGTCTTGTGGGTGCTAAATAGTAGTAGTTATTTCGCTTGGGGCTTTGCTAGATTTATATTTATATAGTTAATGTTTATAATTATTAAAGGTTTGATTGCTTATGATATGGGTAAGAGTTTGATCCGTTCATACTTGGCGTCGTCAACAGCTGAGGGACCCCGTCTAACATATAAACTCTGTCTAAACTTCAGTCGAGTTATTAAAATAGAAATTAAACGTATATAATAGTACTTTTTATATTATATATTACTTACAAACGTCATGTTTAAGCTGTAAGTATATATTTTCCCGCAGTAAAAAGTATTCCATATGTTGACCTGGATAACCAGCTATCATCATACCAAATTTCATCAAAATCTGTCCAGTGGTTTTCTAATAATGCGGTCAGAGACAGATAAAAATTTTAAAAACTATAGATTCGGTCTCTGTATCGATAATAATGACTATTTCAATAAGATTTTCCAAAAAATATTTAATGTACAGATCGACTCAGTTAGAATTTTATTATATGTATAGATATGATATGTTATCCATATACTACGAACATCATCTTTAGTGGTTACTAATCTTGTGGGCATTATCTGGGCTCAAAAATTAAAGTATTCAACGCTCAATACACAATTAAATGAGGGAAATCATAATCTTTTAAACTTAAAGCGGTAATTCTAATGATTTAGAGCTAGCGGGTTCTCAATACCGATCAGACTTTCAACTATAATATCAAAGCATAACTCTCTATAATCCACCATGATCAACCAACTTTACTAAGCCAAGTATCTTCAATGAATGTCATGATGGCGTCTCGACCCCGCTCGAGACGTAGTCTCTGCTCTAAATTTAAAATAATTCTAAAAGCAATAAAAACTAAACTAAATAACATAGTGACTTTGAACAATAATAAAGTTTTATAGCAGAAAAAGGTAAATAAATCCTCCTCCGTCATATATTACTGATTTTATATTCCTAAAAATAAAATGAATTTTTCAGTTGCGTTATCTACAAGTATGAAAAAGTTCTCAACTAAATTTGATATGTAAATGTTAGAGCTGATTGCAAATATATCAATTTCATAGTTAAAATATTTACTTTAGCTTAACATTAACATAATAAATATAATATATAATATTTAAAAAAAGTTTTTTTAAGTAAAACTTCTTTACGCACGCTTGACTTGGGAAGAAAGCTAGTGAAAAAAAAGCTGTACGTACGTTTGTTGCCATGGTAACCGTTGTTATTGTCTGATAAATGATATATAATATTATATTCTTTCCCTAAATGATATTCTGTAAATATATGTTTGTAATATGCCTAATATGCGTTATTTTTAATACCTCACCTATCCTAATTATTTAAAACATAAATTGAATGTCATAAAGAGTACTGATAACCTACAGAAGTTTTACTTCTTATGCGCGTACACATTCATACACCCACTTTTTTAATTTTTTACGTTTATTACACTAAAATATGATTATGAAAATTATGTGAGCATCGTAGTAAAACTATTAAATCTAAAAAGCATTGATTGCTAGTAGATTTTGCAATTATAAACACGCATCGATCGAAATCCGGCCGAATATTTTAACTCTTGAAGAGTAAATTGAAAAAAGGTGTTAAAAACGATTTATATTAAATACTTGAAGCTGTGATTGATGATCAACGAATTCTTTATAAAACGGTCGGCTAAAAGTAAACATTTTTTATAAGCGGTGGTTGTACTTCTATGACCTTGACATGCATATGTTTATTTTGCTGAAGTACCGTTTATTTTATCTATACAGATAAATAAAATTAGAGTGTCTGTTTGTAATATTAAAATAACCGCTTTTTACTAAATGCATATGGATGTATTCATGGTACATATACCAAAACAACATTTTTTACAATTTTTGCCTGTCTGTCTGTCTATCTGTCTGTTTGTTCCGGCTAATCTCTGAAATGGCTGGATCGATTTTGACGGGACTTTCACTGACAGACAGCTGATGTAATAAGGAGTAACTTAAGCTAGTTTTATGTTAGAAAAAAAGTAGGGTATCATGAAAAAAAATTAAAAATAAATTAATTAATTAATTTTGTTTTGGGAAGCAACCTAGGGGCGAACCCGAGTGAAGCGAGGGTGAGTCGCTAGTTTATAGTATAATTGGTAATAATACGCTTATTTAAAGCAAGTCTTTAAGTAACTTTTTGCAACAATCGGCCGACCGGTGATAGATCAGGTGCAGGACAGTTTTACATGCTCTTCAAGACAGAGGGATGAAACACCGTCAGCTTAGAAAGCCAGCTTAGGCCAGAAAATCCAATAACCATACTTAACCCAACCCGGGACTCGCACCCAAGACCTCCGGATTTGCATCCCGTACAACTAAATCAAGTAAACAGTTAATTGAACTTTACATAACTAGTTAAAAAATAGCCTACCGTTCTGTCTAATGAAGTGCAATGTCTATGTAAAAAAAAATTGATTCAGTGAGCTTGAAACAAAAACTTGGCCAAAATAACAACACACATTTAATAATTTTCATTATTAAAAAAGATTATTTTGTTATTCGAGAAGATTCTCAAAGAAAATAATAAATGAAAATGTTAATTAAATGTGTGACACAATTTTATAAAATGGTCATTAAATATGTAACAGAGGAGTGGCGTCGCAGTAATGAAAAGATATTCATATGACAACGCTTTGAAATGAGCCTTTACGTTTCAAAGTTACCATTGAAAAACGTCACTCCATTTACCAAAGCGAGATCTGATGTTAGTGAAAAAGTAAGCATGAACGTCAAAAACATTGTATTGTGTTTAGTAGATGACTCTTTTTTTAATTTTCATGTTAGCTAGTTCGTTTTGTTTTTAAAGTTTAAATCTTCATTAGTTCCCTTTTAGGTATTTTGCTTTTATTTAAAAAAAAAGTATGTCTTTTTTCTAAATTTGTTAAGATATGTATGTAATTATGTGATTAAAATATATAGCTTATAATTTTAAAAATAGTAGGAGAGCCCAAGAGAGGATTTTGAGATTTACTCCAGCGCGGCAGATTAACATAAAGTTATGTACTTCCATCATATACAAATCCTCTGCATCGCACGTCTAAATCAAATCAAGAGGTTAGGTATCTCAAAAGTAGTTCCATGTTCGTTAAAATGTAATAAGTTAAATTTCTTTTTTGTTTTAAACAGTTTCGGTTTTTGATTGATTGATAATATCAATATCAAATTATTCAGTAGGAATCTTAGCAACTATTATTTCATCTTATTATTTATATTATGAAATTTTATGCGTAGCATGTTTACACGCAAGCACACACGAGCCTACTCTCAATACTCAAGGGGGCCAGGCCATAGTCCACCACGCTGGCCAAATACAGTTTGACGGACTTCACTTGTTTTGACGGACTTTCTAAAATTACTTAGGTTCTCTCTTACATGCAGGTTTCCTTGCGATAATTCCCTATACCGTAAGGCAAGTGATAACAATTTCGAAAATGATTCGCACATGGAAATGTCATAGATGTGCCGTGCGAAGCCCGGAGTTTACCCCGCTTCACTGGGTTTTTCAAGCGAGCGCCTCACTACGGGGCTACCTCTGCCTTATGAAATATACTTCCGTATAAAATTGAATTTATGTTTAAATAATTATTTCTTCATAGTGCGATCGCATATAAATGGCTTTAGTTCATATAGGTTACCTCAATTTCGACCACTCAATTTCAGCCACTGGAAGAATACTAGTAATAATATAAAGCACAGCAAACATTATATCTAAATAGCATGGCTAAAAATGTTTTGAACAGTAAATTGTGTCGTGATAAATCTAAATTAAAAATATTTGAATCTTCATATTGCAATTCATTTCAAGCTTTATAGGTAATTTTAAAAGTCATAAGCTTCAATATGAAAGCTGCCAAGGTCAAGAACATAATGGGGCGACATGATAAAATGTAGAGTCCTACTTATAGCGGAAATATGGATAACATTCCGTAACATCGTGTCATTCATCCATCAATGAAAAGTGGCAGAGCACAGTAGTTATATTGTGTAGTACCTATGTACCACACTTCCTATGAAGTCCACGTTCGATTCTCGGACAAAGTGTATTTTGTCTCACTTTAGTACTACTTAGCGTACAATATCTACTTTTGACCACTGGGCGGATATTAGTATAGATAAAAACAAGCGTTAAAACCGAAAACTTAATAACTAATTATAGTATGCAAAAAACATCGGAATTGGTAACCAAATCGAACGAACAACCTTGCAGGGTTAAAATTTCAACCTTTGAAGAAATAAAAATCTAAAAAATATATAGGAATTACATATTATGATTACACTATATAACGATTAAAGTCATTTCAACATTTTTTTTATTCTACTCTTTTATGTAGAACTAGCGACTCACCCTCGCTTCGCTCGTGTTCGTCCCTAGGTTAATTCCCCATACAAACTTTCATCCCCATTTTCACTCTCTTAAGGGATGGTTTCCGGGATAAAAACTATCCTATACCCTTCCCAGGGTCTCAAACTATCTTCTTACCAAATTTCATCTTGATCGGTTCAGTAGTTTCGGAGCCTATTGGGTGCAAACAAACAAACAATCAAATTCTTCCTCTTTATAATATTATTATATTATATAGTATAGATAGATGATTTGTCTGAGCCTCACGTATGGTTAAATCGTTAAAACGTAAGGATGTGAAGTCAAGGAAGACATTATGTATGAGGGGACCATAAAACGTAGAGGAAATTACATAATTTAGTGAACTCTGAACACAGTGAGTATACCTAATATGTAGATGTAGATAATTTATTGTCGAAGAAATTTCCCGTCAATAAGGGGTATTGTTTCTGGTGACACCAGTTGGCGCCACTGGCGAGTAAGGTCCTATCGCTATATTTAAAAAAGTATTTGTTAGTGCAGCATAAATTGAATATAATAATAATATTTTTTAGCACGGCACTAGTTTATCAGGATTTTGTTTTAATATATACAGATAAATAAAATTGAAGTATCTGTTTGTAATGTCAAAATAACAGCTTTATACTAAATGTATATGGAATTATATACGGTACTTATAAGAAAAACACAATTTTTATCTTTTTTGTCTGTCTGTGTGTCTATCTGTTTATTCGGGCTAATCTCCGAAACGGCTGGACCAATTTTTACGGGATTTTCACTGGCAGATAGCTGATATTATAAGGAGTAACTTAAGCTACTTTTATTTTAAAAAAAGAATTAGGGTTTCGCTCAACAAATTAAAACGTGTTTAGTATAGTAGTTATTAAGGTCTGTTAAGATAGCAGTGAAAGGTTAGCAGAATCAATCGAAACCTACATGGTATTTTGTAGCTAATTTGTTGCTAATTAGTTGCTAAAACCCCGATTTTGTTGCTTTGACCGACTTCAAAAAAAAAGAGTTACTGCTATCTTGACGTTAAGGTAGCAGTAAACTCGCGGGATCGGCACGGATTAAATGCAATTGTACATTAGAATTTGTTGCTAATTTGTTGCTGAAGAATAGTCTAAGAAAATTTGAAAAAACCCTAGAATTGGCTAGACCTGGAGACCTGTAGCCGTGTCCATGCTATCTTAACACAGAGTTTTTGGTAACAAGGTGATGGCATGGATTTTGTTGCTGTTCGCAAATAACATCAGGACACCCCAAAGAGCCAGCAACAAAATATAAACAAAAAATCTGCTACACCTGGAGACCTGTAGCCGTATCCATGCTATCTTAACATGCACTTTTTTAAACAAGACGATAGCATGGATTTTGTTGCTAGTCGCAAATAACATCAGGACGCCTCAAAGAGTCAGAAACAAAATAGAAACTAAAATTCTGCTACACCTGGAGACCTGTAGCCGTATCCATGCTATCTTAACATGCACTTTTTTTAACAAGACGATGGCATGGATTTTGTTGCTAGTTGAAAATAACATCAGGACACACCAAAGAGCCAGCAACAAAATAGAAACTAAAAATCTGCTACACCTGGAGACCTGTAGCCGTATCCATGCTATCTTAACATGCACTTTTTTAAACAAGACGAAGGTATGGATTTTGTTGCTAGTCGAAAATAACATCAGGACATCCCAAAGAGCCAGCAACAAAATAGAAACTAAAAATCTGCTACACCTGGAGACCTGTAGCCGTATCCATGCTATCTTAACATGCACTTTTTTAAACAGGACGACGGCATGGATTTTGTTGCTAGTCGAAAATAACATCAGGACATCCCAAAGAGCCAGCAACAAAATATAAACTAAAATCTGCTACACCTGGAGACCTGTAGCCGTATCCATGCTATCTTAACATGCACTTTTTTAAACAAGACGATAGCATGGATTTTGTTGCTAGTCGAAAATAACATCAGGACACCCCAAAGAGCCAGCAACAAAATATAAACTAAAAATCTGCTACACCTGGAGACCTGTAGCCGTATCCATGCTATCTTAACATGCACTTTTTTTAACAAGACGATGGCATGGATTTTGTTGCTAGTTGAAAATAACATCAGGACACACCAAAGAGCCAGCAACAAAATAGAAACTAAAAATCTGCTACACCTGGAGACCTGTAGCCGTATCCATGCTATCTTAACATGCACTTTTTTAAACAAGACGAAGGTATGGATTTTGTTGCTAGTCGAAAATAACATCAGGACATCCCAAAGAGCCAGCAACAAAATAGAAACTAAAAATCTGCTACACCTGGAGACCTGTAGCCGTATCCATGCTATCTTAACATGCACTTTTTTAAACAGGACGACGGCATGGATTTTGTTGCTAGTCGAAAATAACATCAGGACATCCCAAAGAGCCAGCAACAAAATATAAACTAAAATCTGCTACACCTGGAGACCTGTAGCCGTATCCATGCTATCTTAACATGCACTTTTTTCAACAAGACGATGGCATGGATTTTGTTGCTAGTCGAAAATAACATCAGGACATCCCAAAGAGCCAGCAACAAAATATAAACTAAAAATCTGCTACACCTGGAGACCTGTAGCCGTATCCATGCTATCTTAACATGCACTTTTTTAAACAGGACGACGGCATGGATTTTGTTGCTAGTCGAAAATAACATCAGGACATCCCAAAGAGCCAGCAACAAAATATAAACTAAAATCTGCTACACCTGGAGACCTGTAGCCGTATCCATGCTATCTTAACATGCACTTTTTTTAACAAGACGATGGCATGGATTTTGTTGCTAGTCGAAAATAACATCAGGACACCCCAAAGAGCTAGCAACAAAATAGAAACTAAAATCTGCTACACCTGGAGACCTGTAGCCGACTATAAGTGTCCATGCTATCTTAACGTGTAGTTTGTAAAACAAGACGGTGGCATGGATTTTGTTGCTAGTCGCAAATAACATCAGGACGCCTCAAAGAGTCAGAAACAAAATAGAAACTAAAAATCTGCTACACCTGGAGACCTGTAGCCGTATCCATGCTATCTTAACATGCACTTTTTTAAACAAGACGATGGCATGGATTTTGTTGTTAGTCGAAAATAACATCAGGACATCCCAAAGAGCCAGCAACAAAATATAAACTAAAAATTTGCTACACCTGGAGACCTGTAGCCGGATCCATGCTACCTTAACATGCACTTTTTTAAAAAGACCGTGGCATGGATTTTGTTGCTAATCGCAAATAACATCAGGACACTCCAGAGAGCCAGCAACAAAATAAAAACTAAAAACCTGCTACACCTGGAGACCTGTAGCCAACTATAAGTGTCCATGCTATCTGAACGTGTAGTTTGTAAAACAAGACGGTGGCATGGATTTTGTTGCTAGTCGCAAATAACATCAGGACGCCTCAAAGAGTCAGAAACAAAATAGAAACTAAAAATCTGCTACACCTGGAGACCTGTAGCCGTATCCATGCTATCTTAACATGCACTTTTTTAAACAAGACGATGGCATGGATTTTGTTGCCAGTCGAAAATAACATCAGGACACCCCAAAGAGCCAGCAACAAAATATAAACTAAAAATCTGCTACACCTGGAGACCTGTAGCCGTATCCATGCTATCTTAACATGCACTTTTTTAAACAAGACGATGGCATGGATTTTGTTGCTAGTCGAAAATAACATCAGGACATCCCAAAGAGCCAGCAACAAAATAAAATCTAAAAACCTGCTAGACCTATAGACCTGCAGCCTGTAATAGGGTTACTTAGCAACAAGGCTGTCAAATAAAAACATACTTATTGCAATGGAATATTATTTAAATACATAATATATAATAATACTACATATATAGCCAACTATAAGTGTCCATGCTATCTTAACGTGCAGTTTTAAAACAAGACGGTGGCATGGATCTTGTTGCTAGTCAAAAATAGCATCAGGACGCCCCAAAGAGTCAGAAACAAAATATAAACTAAAATTCTGCTACACCTGGAGACCTGTAGCCGTATCCATGCTATCTTAACAAGCACTTTTTTTAACAAGACGATGGCATGGATTTTGTTGCTAATCGCAAATAACATCAGAACACTTCAGAGAGCCAGCAACAAAATAAAAACTAAAAACCTGCTAGACCTGAAGACCTGTAGCCGACTATAAGGGTCCATGCTATCTTAACGTGCAGTTTTTAAAACAAGACGGTGGCATGGATTTTGTTGCTTGTCGCAAATAACATCAGGTCGCCCTAAAGAGTCAGAAACAAAATAGAAACTAAAAATCTGCTACACCTGGAGACCTGTAGCCGTATCCATGCTACCTTAACATGCACTTTTTTAACAAGACCATGGCATGGATTTTGTTGCTAATCGCAAATAACATCAGGACACTCCAGAGAGCCAGCAACAAAATAAAAACTAAAAACCTGCTAGACCTGGAGACCTGTAGCCGACTATAAGTTTCCATGCTATCTTTACGTGCAGTTTGTAAAACAAGACGGTGGCATGGATTTTGTTGCTAGTCGCAAATAACATCAGGACGCCTCAAAGAGTCAGAAACATAATAGAAACTAAAAATCTGCTACACCTGGAGACCAGTAGCCGTATCAATGCTACCTTAACATGCACTTTTTTTAACAAGACGATGGCATGGATTTTGTTGCTAGTCGAAAATAACATCAGGACGCCCCAAAGAGTCAGAAACAAAATATAAACTAAAAATCTGCTACACCTGGAGACCTGTAGCCGTATCCATGCTACCTTAACATGCACTTTTTTAATAAGACCATGGCATGGATTTTGTTGCTAGTCGAAAATAACATTAGGACACACCAAAGAGCCAGCAACAAAATAAAAATTAAAAACCTGCTGGACCTGGGGACCTGTAGCCGACTACAAGTGTTCAAAAGACAATAGTCCTTTCATGCTGTGCATCTTTATTTTTGAAAGACTTTGTTTACGTAATATTTGACAACTGGACCATTAAGTTTTAGAATATTTATAAAGAACGTGATTTTATTTTCAATACTAAATTATTACTTAAATGTACTTCATTTATTTTTTCATCAAATAAATATTACAAAAGTTATGACGTATATGTATGGGGTAAAAATTAGAAAGGTTTTTTAGTCTATTCTTGTACCTACATTTGTTACGAAAATTTAGAAAAGTTATTTAAATCCGTGTGAGTCATATTTGTGCTAAGTAGGTATAAAAAAAATAATCAACGGAATTGAAAAATTAATTTTATTGTAATAAATATATTTACTCTAATTTATTAATTTAATTTTATAAGTGATTACAAATTGGTTAAAATATTATGATCTCGTAACGCCATCTATATTATGTTGCGATATTTACTCTGTAACGCGTCATCTATACTGCCTGTAGCGATACGAAGATTATTCGGTCGATTAATTTAAAGAATAACTTTTTATTCAAATAATTATGAATATGAATTTAATTAATTAGATATATATTTTATTAAGTCATAATTTTATTAGTCTTATGTTCTTAAAACACAATTTTATATTTACACAATAATAATTTAATTGTTGTCACTTGACTAACTTTAATACTGATGTTTTAGTTACTATTTTATTAAATGTTAAATAATCTTAATAAATGTAACATAACTTAACAATATTATATTTTTGTTAAGAACCTTACAATAAGTGATTTGCAAAACTATTTATGTATTGGAATAATATAATTTAACATGTACATACAATATCGCCATCTATGGCGCAAGTAGCCAAAACGATTATTTGGTCGATTAGAGTTTATGTTAATTATAATAATTATTAATTCATAAAAAATATTTTCTAAATAATATATAATTAGAACAACAATATTGTCAGTCTGAGTTCACTGTCTAAAATATTTTAATTTATAATAATTATTTACACATGTTTTAGTTGTGATTTTATTTGTGAAACACTAGATAAAACCTGTATAATTTATATATTGTTTTATAATCAATAGATTCATAACAGGCTAAACACAAGAAAACTATATTAAAATAAAAGGATTTTGTATTTTCGTCCATACTGTAACGCCCTCTATACAACCTTCAAATAGCCTAGATCAAGCTAATGGATCACTTTGCTCCTGATATCCGGTAAGTAACTTTGTAAGTAAACATTATTAATTTATAAATTTTCCGGGATGAAAACTATCTTATGTCATTTCCAGAGTCTCAAACTATTTCCATACCAAATCTCATCTAAATCGGTTTAGTGGTTAAGCGTGAAAAGATGACGGACAGACAGACAGACAGAGTTACTTTCGCATTTAATATTCGTATGAATATACAAAGCTGGCTTTTTTTGTGGTGCTAGTATATCATCATCGGCTTGGGCTGAACGTTGATAAGTCAGTCAGTGAGTCGCGACATTACCTTTAATATATGATAAAAATAGTAATTGCGAATGTACCTTAGGAGACAGACATATACTATTGGGGAGGGGGGAGGGGTTAAGGGAGGGGGAGCGGAGTGGTGGGTAGGTGTTAGGGCAGGGGAGCGGAGGAGATGGGGAGGGTTGGGAGAGGAGGGGAGAGGCGAGAAGTGGAGAGGGAGGGGAGGAGAAGGGAGAGGCGGGGAGAGGCAGGAGAGGCGGGAAGAGGCGGGGAGACGCGGGAAGAGGTGAAGAGAGGCGAGGAGAGGCGAAGAGAGGTGAGGAGAGGCGAGGAGAAGAAAAGAGAAGAAAACAGGTAAAGAAAATTGTCGAAGAAGACAGGCGAAGAAGATTGGCGAAGAAGACAAGCGAAGAAGACAGGCGATGAAGAAGACACGAGACGAAGATCGGCGAAGAAGACAGGCGAAGAAGCAATCTTCGATTGGGGTTTGGGGTCTATATTGTATACATAATACGTTACAGTCATTGTTTTAAAAACTATTTCATGAACAGATTTTACCAAGTTACTGCTTTATTATAGTACAAATCTATCCCACGGGAATCGTGTATTTTTCCGGGATAAAAAGTAGCCTATTTATTATTCTCATGTATGAACTATATTATTGTAAAGTTTCATTAAAATCCTATTAGTAGTTTTTGTGTATTAAGCTGTATAAGTAGGTAACTAAAGTTTTTTGACTGTCCCACGGGAACTCTTTAATTTTGCGGGATGAAAAGTATTTAAGATGTTAACCGGGGATAAAAGGTACCACCATGCAAAATTTCATTTAAATCGGTCTAGCAGATTCGGAGATTAGCCCGTACAAACAGACAAATAGACAAACGGACAGAGAAACAATTTTGAAAAAAACTGGATTTGTTCTATTGCTCTTCTTACATTCCCCTGACTCGGTTTTTAGCATTTTTTTTCTATGTACAGACTTTCGACCTCTACAGTTTTATTACAGTATAGAAGATAGATTTTGAAATTAAATTAATAAATCATAATCCGTATTAATATTATAAATGTGAAAATTTGTGAGTATATATGGATGTTTGTTACTCTTACACGCCAGAACGGCTGAACGGAGTGCAATGAAATTAGGCACAAAGATAGATTATAGTCTGATATAATGCATAAGGCTACTTTTTATCCCGGAAAAATGTACGGTTCCCGTGGGATAGGTTTGTTTTTGTTTACCTAGAGATGAACCCGAGCGAAAAGAGTGTGGGCCGCTAGTAAATAAAAGTTTTAAAAATAAAATTTATTAAAATAAAGTTTATTTTTTAATATCGTTGATTACATCTTTTAAATAGCTAGCATAAATTGAACTCAATAAATATATAATCTCAATAATAACTTAAAATAGAGAGGATTAAATAAAAAGCCTTCAAATAACTTTTCTAAAAGGTAACAAACGCATTTGTAAAACGTATAAACTAAACTGTAATTTAAAGAAGTTAAAACTTAATGGTTCAGTTATCAAATATTATGTAAACAAGGTCTTTCAAAAATGCATGAAAGCATGAAAGAACTATTGTCTTTTGAACACTTGTAGTTGGCTACAGGTCCCCAGGTCTAGCAGGTTTTTAGTTTTTATTTTGTTGCTGGCTCTCTGGAGTGTCCTGACTCCTGATGTTATTTGCGATTAACGATGCGATCCATGCCATCGTCTTGTTAAAAAAAGTTCATGTTAAGATAGCATGGATACGGCTACAGGTCTCCAGGTGTAGCAGATTTTTAGTTTCTATTTTGTTGCTGGCTCTTTAGGGTGTCCTGATGTTATTTTCGACTAGCAACAAAATCCATGCCATCGTCTTGTTAAAAAAAGTGCATGTTAAGATAGCATGGATACGGCTACAGGTCTCCAGGTGTAGCAGATTTTTAGTTTCTATTTTGTTGCTGGCTCTTTTGGGTGTCCTGATGTTATTTTCGACTAGCAACAAAATCCATGCCATCGTCTTGTTAAAAAAGTGCATGTTAAGATAGCATGGATACGGCTACAGGTCTCCAGGTGTAGCAGATTTTTAGTTTATATTTTGTTGCTGGCTCTTTGAGGTGTCCTGATGTTATTTTCGACTAGCAACAAAATCCATGCCATCGCCTTGTTAAAAAAAGTGCATGTTAAGATAGCATGGATACGGCTACAGGTCTCCAGGTGTAATAGATTTTTAGTTTATATTTTGTTGCTGGCTCTTTGGGATGTCCTGATGTTATTTTCGACTAGCAACAAAATCCATGCCATCGTCTTGTTTAAAAAAGTGCATGCTAAGATAGTATGGATACGGCTACAGGTCTCCAGGTGTAGCAGATTTTTAGTTTATATTTTGTTGCTGGCTCTTTCGGGTCTCCTGATGTTATTTTCGACTAGCAACAAAATCCATGCCATCGTCTTGTTTAAAAAAGTGCATGTTAAGATAGCATGGATACGGCTACAGGTCTCCAGGTGTAGCAGATTTTTAGTTTCTATTTTGTTGCTGGCTCTTTGGGGTGTCCTGATGTTATTTTCGACTAGCAACAAAATCCATGCCATCGTCTTGTTTAAAAAAGTGCATGTTAAGATAGCATGGATACGGCTACAGGTCTCCAGGTGTAGCAGATTTTTAGTTTATATTTTGTTACTGGCTCTTTGGGATGTCCTGATGTTATTTTCGACTAGCAACAAAATCCATGCCATCGTCTTGTTTAAAAAAGTGCATGTTAAGATAGCATGGATACGGCTACAGGTCTCCAGGTGTAGCAGATTTTTAGTTTATATTTTTTTGCTGGCTCTTTGGGATGTCCTGATGTTATTTTCGACTAGCAACAAAATCCATACCATCGTCTTGTTTAAAAAAGTGCATGTTAAGATAGCATGGATACGGCTACAGGTCTCCAGGTGTAGCAGATTTTTAGTTTCTATTTTGTTGCTGGCTCTTTGGGGTGTCCTGATGTTATTTTCGACTAGCAACAAAATCCATGCCATCGTCTTGTTTAAAAAAGTGCATGTTAAGATAGCATGGATACGGCTACAGGTCTCCAGGTGTAGCAGATTTTTAGTTTATATTTTGTTGCTGGCTCTTTGGGGTGTCCTGATGTTATTTTCAACTGGCAACAAAATCCATGCCATCGTCTTGTTAAAAAAAGTTCATGTTAAGATAGCATGGATACGGCTACAGGTCTCCAGGTGTAGCAGATTTTTAGTTTATATTTTGTTGCTGGCTCTTTGGGGTGTCCTGATGTTATTTTCGACTGGCAACAAAATCCATGCCATCGTCTTGTTTAAAAAAGTGCATGTTAAGATAGCATGGATACGGCTACAGGTCTCCAGGTGTAGCAGATTTTTAGTTTCTATTTTGTTTCTGACTCTTTGAGGCGTCCTGATGTTATTTGCGACTAGCAACAAAATCCATGCCACCGTCTTGTTTTACAAACTACACGTTCAGATAGCATGGACACTTATAGTTGGCTACAGGTCTCCAGGTGTAGCAGGTTTTTAGTTTTTATTTTGTTGCTGGCTCTCTGGAGTGTCCTGATGTTATTTGCGATTAGCAACAAAATCCATGCCACGGTCTTTTTAAAAAAGTGCATGTTAAGGTAGCATGGATCCGGCTACAGGTCTCCAGGTGTAGCAAATTTTTAGTTTATATTTTGTTGCTGGCTCTTTGGGATGTCCTGATGTTATTTTCGACTAGCAACAAAATCCATGCCATCGTCTTGTTTAAAAAAGTGCATGTTAAGATAGCATGGATACGGCTACAGGTCTCCAGGTGTAGCAGATTTTTAGTTTCTATTTTGTTTCTGACTCTTTGAGGCGTCCTGATGTTATTTGCGACTAGCAACAAAATCCATGCCACCGTCTTGTTTTACAAACTACACGTTAAGATAGCATGGACACTTATAGTCGGCTACAGGTCTCCAGGTGTAGCAGATTTTAGTTTCTATTTTGTTGCTAGCTCTTTGGGGTGTCCTGATGTTATTTTCGACTAGCAACAAAATCCATGCCATCGTCTTGTTAAAAAAAGTGCATGTTAAGATAGCATGGATACGGCTACAGGTCTCCAGGTGTAGCAGATTTTAGTTTATATTTTGTTGCTGGCTCTTTGGGATGTCCTGATGTTATTTTCGACTAGCAACAAAATCCATGCCGTCGTCCTGTTTAAAAAAGTGCATGTTAAGATAGCATGGATACGGCTACAGGTCTCCAGGTGTAGCAGATTTTTAGTTTATATTTTGTTGCTGGCTCTTTGGGATGTCCTGATGTTATTTTCGACTAGCAACAAAATCCATGCCATCGTCTTGTTGAAAAAAGTGCATGTTAAGATAGCATGGATACGGCTACAGGTCTCCAGGTGTAGCAGATTTTAGTTTATATTTTGTTGCTGGCTCTTTGGGATGTCCTGATGTTATTTTCGACTAGCAACAAAATCCATGCCGTCGTCCTGTTTAAAAAAGTGCATGTTAAGATAGCATGGATACGGCTACAGGTCTCCAGGTGTAGCAGATTTTTAGTTTCTATTTTGTTGCTGGCTCTTTGGGGTGTCCTGATGTTATTTTCGACTAGCAACAAAATCCATGCCATCGTCTTGTTTAAAAAAGTGCATGTTAAGATAGCATGGATACGGCTACAGGTCTCCAGGTGTAGCAGATTTTTAGTTTATATTTTGTTGCTGGCTCTTTGGGGTGTCCTGATGTTATTTTCGACTGGCAACAAAATCCATGCCATCGTCTTGTTAAAAAAAGTTCATGTTAAGATAGCATGGATACGGCTACAGGTCTCCAGGTGTAGCAGATTTTTAGTTTATATTTTGTTGCTGGCTCTTTGGGGTGTCCTGATGTTATTTTCGACTGGCAACAAAATCCATGCCATCGTCTTGTTTAAAAAAGTGCATGTTAAGATAGCATGGATACGGCTACAGGTCTCCAGGTGTAGCAGATTTTTAGTTTCTATTTTGTTTCTGACTCTTTGAGGCGTCCTGATGTTATTTGCGACTAGCAACAAAATCCATGCCACCGTCTTGTTTTACAAACTACACGTTCAGATAGCATGGACACTTATAGTTGGCTACAGGTCTCCAGGTGTAGCAGGTTTTTAGTTTTTATTTTGTTGCTGGCTCTCTGGAGTGTCCTGATGTTATTTGCGATTAGCAACAAAATCCATGCCATCGTCTTGTTAAAAAAAGTTCATGTTAAGATAGCATGGATACGGCTACAGGTCTCCAGGTGTAGCAGATTTTTAGTTTATATTTTGTTGCTGGCTCTTTGGGGTGTCCTGATGTTATTTTCGACTGGCAACAAAATCCATGCCATCGTCTTGTTTAAAAAAGTGCATGTTAAGATAGCATGGATACGGCTACAGGTCTCCAGGTGTAGCAGATTTTTAGTTTCTATTTTGTTTCTGACTCTTTGAGGCGTCCTGATGTTATTTGCGACTAGCAACAAAATCCATGCCACCGTCTTGTTTTACAAACTACACGTTCAGATAGCATGGACACTTATAGTTGGCTACAGGTCTCCAGGTGTAGCAGGTTTTTAGTTTTTATTTTGTTGCTGGCTCTCTGGAGTGTCCTGATGTTATTTGCGATTAGCAACAAAATCCATGCCACGGTCTTTTTAAAAAAGTGCATGTTAAGATAGCATGGATACGGCTACAGGTCTCCAGGTGTAGCAGATTTTTAGTTTATATTTTGTTGCTGGCTCTTTGGGGTGTCCTGATGTTATTTTCGACTGGCAACAAAATCCATGCCATCGTCTTGTTTAAAAAAGTGCATGTTAAGATAGCATGGATACGGCTACAGGTCTCCAGGTGTAGCAGATTTTTAGTTTCTATTTTGTTTCTGACTCTTTGAGGCGTCCTGATGTTATTTGCGACTAGCAACAAAATCCATGCCACCGTCTTGTTTTACAAACTACACGTTCAGATAGCATGGACACTTATAGTTGGCTACAGGTCTCCAGGTGTAGCAGGTTTTTAGTTTTTATTTTGTTGCTGGCTCTCTGGAGTGTCCTGATGTTATTTGCGATTAGCAACAAAATCCATGCCATCGTCTTGTTAAAAAAAGTTCATGTTAAGATAGCATGGATACGGCTACAGGTCTCCAGGTGTAGCAGATTTTTAGTTTATATTTTGTTGCTGGCTCTTTGGGGTGTCCTGATGTTATTTTCGACTGGCAACAAAATCCATGCCATCGTCTTGTTTAAAAAAGTGCATGTTAAGATAGCATGGATACGGCTACAGGTCTCCAGGTGTAGCAGATTTTTAGTTTCTATTTTGTTTCTGACTCTTTGAGGCGTCCTGATGTTATTTGCGACTAGCAACAAAATCCATGCCACCGTCTTGTTTTACAAACTACACGTTCAGATAGCATGGACACTTATAGTTGGCTACAGGTCTCCAGGTGTAGCAGGTTTTTAGTTTTTATTTTGTTGCTGGCTCTCTGGAGTGTCCTGATGTTATTTGCGATTAGCAACAAAATCCATGCCATCGTCTTGTTAAAAAAAGTTCATGTTAAGATAGCATGGATACGGCTACAGGTCTCCAGGTGTAGCAGATTTTTAGTTTATATTTTGTTGCTGGCTCTTTGGGGTGTCCTGATGTTATTTTCGACTGGCAACAAAATCCATGCCATCGTCTTGTTTAAAAAAGTGCATGTTAAGATAGCATGGATACGGCTACAGGTCTCCAGGTGTAGCAGATTTTTAGTTTCTATTTTGTTTCTGACTCTTTGAGGCGTCCTGATGTTATTTGCGACTAGCAACAAAATCCATGCCACCGTCTTGTTTTACAAACTACACGTTAAGATAGCATGGACACTTATAGTCGGCTACAGGTCTCCAGGTGTAGCAGATTTTAGTTTCTATTTTGTTGCTAGCTCTTTGGGGTGTCCTGATGTTATTTTCGACTAGCAACAAAATCCATGCCATCGTCTTGTTAAAAAAAGTGCATGTTAAGATAGCATGGATACGGCTACAGGTCTCCAGGTGTAGCAGATTTTAGTTTATATTTTGTTGCTGGCTCTTTGGGATGTCCTGATGTTATTTTCGACTAGCAACAAAATCCATGCCGTCGTCCTGTTTAAAAAAGTGCATGTTAAGATAGCATGGATACGGCTAAAGGTCTCCAGGTGTAGCAGATTTTTAGTTTATATTTTGTTGCTGGCTCTTTGGGATGTCCTGATGTTATTTTCGACTAGCAACAAAATCCATGCCGTCGTCCTGTTTAAAAAAGTGCATGTTAAGATAGCATGGATACGGCTACAGGTCTCCAGGTGTAGCAGATTTTTAGTTTATATTTTGTTGCTGGCTCTTTGGGATGTCCTGATGTTATTTTCGACTAGCAACAAAATCCATGCCATCGTCTTGTTGAAAAAAGTGCATGTTAAGATAGCATGGATACGGCTACAGGTCTCCAGGTGTAGCAGATTTTAGTTTATATTTTGTTGCTGGCTCTTTGGGATGTCCTGATGTTATTTTCGACTAGCAACAAAATCCATGCCGTCGTCCTGTTTAAAAAAGTGCATGTTAAGATAGCATGGATACGGCTACAGGTCTCCAGGTGTAGCAGATTTTTAGTTTCTATTTTGTTGCTGGCTCTTTGGGGTGTCCTGATGTTATTTTCGACTAGCAACAAAATCCATGCCATCGTCTTGTTTAAAAAAGTGCATGTTAAGATAGCATGGATACGGCTACAGGTCTCCAGGTGTAGCAGATTTTTAGTTTATATTTTGTTGCTGGCTCTTTGGGGTGTCCTGATGTTATTTTCGACTGGCAACAAAATCCATGCCATCGTCTTGTTAAAAAAAGTTCATGTTAAGATAGCATGGATACGGCTACAGGTCTCCAGGTGTAGCAGATTTTTAGTTTATATTTTGTTGCTGGCTCTTTGGGGTGTCCTGATGTTATTTTCGACTGGCAACAAAATCCATGCCATCGTCTTGTTTAAAAAAGTGCATGTTAAGATAGCATGGATACGGCTACAGGTCTCCAGGTGTAGCAGATTTTTAGTTTCTATTTTGTTTCTGACTCTTTGAGGCGTCCTGATGTTATTTGCGACTAGCAACAAAATCCATGCCACCGTCTTGTTTTACAAACTACACGTTCAGATAGCATGGACACTTATAGTTGGCTACAGGTCTCCAGGTGTAGCAGGTTTTTAGTTTTTATTTTGTTGCTGGCTCTCTGGAGTGTCCTGATGTTATTTGCGATTAGCAACAAAATCCATGCCACGGTCTTTTTAAAAAAGTGCATGTTAAGGTAGCATGGATCCGGCTACAGGTCTCCAGGTGTAGCAAATTTTTAGTTTATATTTTGTTGCTGGCTCTTTGGGATGTCCTGATGTTATTTTCGACTAACAACAAAATCCATGCCATCGTCTTGTTTAAAAAAGTGCATGTTAAGATAGCATGGATACGGCTACAGGTCTCCAGGTGTAGCAGATTTTTAGTTTCTATTTTGTTTCTGACTCTTTGAGGCGTCCTGATGTTATTTGCGACTAGCAACAAAATCCATGCCACCGTCTTGTTTTACAAACTACACGTTAAGATAGCATGGACACTTATAGTCGGCTACAGGTCTCCAGGTGTAGCAGATTTTAGTTTCTATTTTGTTGCTAGCTCTTTGGGGTGTCCTGATGTTATTTTCGACTAGCAACAAAATCCATGCCATCGTCTTGTTAAAAAAAGTGCATGTTAAGATAGCATGGATACGGCTACAGGTCTCCAGGTGTAGCAGATTTTAGTTTATATTTTGTTGCTGGCTCTTTGGGATGTCCTGATGTTATTTTCGACTAGCAACAAAATCCATGCCGTCGTCCTGTTTAAAAAAGTGCATGTTAAGATAGCATGGATACGGCTAAAGGTCTCCAGGTGTAGCAGATTTTTAGTTTATATTTTGTTGCTGGCTCTTTGGGATGTCCTGATGTTATTTTCGACTAGCAACAAAATCCATGCCGTCGTCCTGTTTAAAAAAGTGCATGTTAAGATAGCATGGATACGGCTACAGGTCTCCAGGTGTAGCAGATTTTTAGTTTATATTTTGTTGCTGGCTCTTTGGGATGTCCTGATGTTATTTTCGACTAGCAACAAAATCCATGCCATCGTCTTGTTGAAAAAAGTGCATGTTAAGATAGCATGGATACGGCTACAGGTCTCCAGGTGTAGCAGATTTTTAGTTTCTATTTTGTTTCTGACTCTTTGAGGCGTCCTGATGTTATTTGCGACTAGCAACAAAATCCATGCCACCGTCTTGTTTTACAAACTACACGTTAAGATAGCATGGACACTTATAGTTGGCTACAGGTCTCCAGGTGTAGTAGGTTTTTAGTTTATATTTTGTTGCTGGCTCTTTGGGATGTCCTGATGTTATTTTCGACTAGCAACAAAATCCATGCCATCGTCTTGTTTAAAAAAGTGCACGCTAAGATAGTATGGATACGGCTACAGGTCTCCAGGTGTAGCAGATTTTTAGTTTATATTTTGTTGCTGGCTCTTTCGGGTGTCCTGATGTTATTTTCGACTAGCAACAAAATCCATGCCATTGTCTTGTTTAAAAAAGTGCATGTTAAGATAGCATGGATACGGCTACGGGTCTCCAGGTGTAGCAGATTTTTAGTTTATATTTTGTTGCTGGCTCTTTGGGGTGTCCTGATGTTATTTTCGACTAGCAACAAAATCCATGCCATCGTCTTGTTTAAAAAAGTGCATGTTAAGATAGCATGGATACGGCTACAGGTCTCCAGGCAGGTGTAGCAGATTTTTAGTTTCTATTTTGTTTCTGACTCTTTGAGGCGTCCTGATGTTATTTGCGACTAGCAACAAAATCCATGCCACCGTCTTGTTTTACAAACTACACGTTAAGATAGCATGGACACTTATAGTCGGCTACAGGTCTCCAGGTGTAGCAGATTTTAGTTCCTATTTTGTTGCTGGCTCTTTGGGATGTCCTGATGTTATTTTCGACTAGCAACAAAATCCATGCCATCGTCTTGTTAAAAAAAGTTCGTGTTAAGATAGCATGGATACGGCTACAGGTCTCCAGGTGTAGCAGATTTTTAGTTTATATTTTGTTGCTGGCTCTTTGGGATGTCCTGATGTTATTTTCGACTAGCAACAAAATCCATGCCATCGTCTTGTTTAAAAAAGTGCATGTTAAGATAGCATGGATACGGCTACAGGTCTCCAGGTGTAGCAGATTTTTAGTTTCTATTTTGTTTCTGACTCTTTGAGGCGTCCTGATGTTATTTGCGACTAGCAACAAAATCAATGCCACCGTCTTGTTTTACAAACTACACGTTAAGATAGCATGGACACTTATAGTTGGCTACAGGTCTCCAGGTGTAGGAGATTTTTAGTTTCTATTTTGTTGCTGGCTCTTTGGTGTGTCCTGATGTTATTTTCGACTAGCAACAAAATCCATGCCATCGTCTTGTTAAAAAAAGTGCATGTTAAGATAGCATGGATACGGCTACAGGTCTCCAGGTGTAGCAGATTTTTAGTTTATATTTTGTTGCTGGCTCTTTGGGGTGTCCTGATGTTATTTTCGACTAGCAACGAAATCCATGCCATCGTCTTGTTGAAAAAAGTGCATGTTAAGATAGCATGGATACGGCTACAGGTCTCCAGGTGTAGCAGATTTTTAGTTTATATTTTGTTGCTGGCTCTTTGGGGTGTCCTGATGTTATTTGCGAACAGCAACAAAATCCATGCCATCACCTTGTTACCAAAAACTCTGTGTTAAGATAGCATGGACACGGCTACAGGTCTCCAGGTCTAGCCAATTCTAGGGTTTTTTCAAATTTTCTTAGACTATTCTTCAGCAACAAATTAGCAACAAATTCTAATGTACAATTGCATTTAATCCGTGCCGATCCCGCGAGTTTACTGCTACCTTAACGTTAAGATAGCAGTAACTCTTTTTTTTTGAAGTCGGTCAAAGCAACAAAATCGGGGTTTTAGCAACTAATTAGCAACAAATTAGCTACAAAATACCATGTAGGTTTCGATTGATTCTGCTAACCTTTCACTGCTATCTTAACAGACCTTAGTTATTAATATATAATAATCAAATAGATAAAATATTGACTTTTTCTTAGTTCTTCTTCTAAAACAATAACATTAGTTGTTGAGCCGTATCACGTCTACCATAATTAATCAGGAATGGCACAATTTAATAATCATGTATAATTAATGAAGATCCGCGATGAAAAGCTCGCAAACAGTAAACACTCGGTATCATTTGACATTTCAAAAGACCTCACTCTTCTACGCTAGTGCCTCTTGCGGTAAAATCAAGCGCGGTAGCCCACATTCATTGCCTACGTTTCTTTTTATACCAATATAGTTGTTGCAAACGACTCCGCCCACGGCACGCCGATATATGTATGTATGTATGTATGCGTAGATGCCGTCTAATATCTTTCTATTATTACGAACTTAACTATTTTAAATTTAAAGTAAAATCATTTTGAGATATAGTATCTATACATAATATAATAAAATTCTAACTGAGTCGAATCTGTATATTAAATATTTTTTGGAAAATCTTATTAAAATTGTCATTATTATCAATACAGAGGCCGAATCTATAGTTTTTTTTGGAATTTTTGTGTGCCTGTCTATCTGGCAATGCATCATGAAAAAACCACTGGACAGATTTTGATGAAATTTGGTATGATGATATCTGGTTATCCGGGTCAACATATAGAATACTTTTTACTGCGGGAAAATATCTCATCTCTGAGAAATCTATACTAAGCGTTAAAACGTAACTAGGGACGAAACCGAGCTGAGCAAGGGTGAGTCGCTTGTTTAAAAATAAAGTAATATAAAAAAGGTCCTTTATTCATGAGCGATATTTGCTATATCTATAAAAATAACAAAATATTGTACTATAAAAATATTTCAAGAACAAAAATAATGCCTCCAACATTGTAATAGGCTCTAATCACTTCATTACTGTAGCTTCACCGCAAGTAATTTAGAACTTTACTTAACATTTAAGCTTTTACGACGTTATTTTGCCTGTACTATAATATAATTTAGAGTAATAAATGGAGTAATGTTAGTATACTATCTTTTGCATAGATATTCGTTCCTAAGAATCATAATAATCATAACGTTATATTAAATATGGATAGCCTACAATCTTTCTCAATACAGATATGCAAATATTATTTTTCGTATCGATCTAATAGTGCCAAAGATGAATGCAAGCAAACAAACAAACAAATAAACAAACAAAAAAGCTATGTAATGCTATTTTATATGTATAGATAATATTACAGCAGCGTTTTCATATTTATTTATTTATTTATTTATGTACCATAAAATATATGTTATACAAAATAAAGTAACAGAATGTCGACAAAGGATAACTTATCTCTTTAAGAGATTTCTTCCAGAAACCCTTCAATAGTGAGAAAATAAGTTAATTTAGAGTGGATTTAACATTAGAATATTAATTTATTAGCTTGCATTTTAATTTTACACAAATTTTTTCTGTCTTTTTTAATTTTTTTATCAAAAAATGTAAAGCCCGGGATAAATTTGTTTAAAAATTTACCATATTTCGGTACATTTCTCTTCACACTTACCTAGCAACTTTTTCTATTTTCTAAATAATAAAACATATTGAACTGACAATACACTATATCAGTCCAATATGTTTTATTATTATACTCCAAGAAAACAAAGATTTCCCGCGGGATAGTAGAGGATAATGTGTATGTAAATTCTGCTACCATTTAGACTGCATATATCTCGACGTGTATGATTAATATCACCTTCACTTTTTTAACCGACATTAAAAAGGAGTAGGTTCTCAATTCAGATGTTTATATTTGTTTTTATGAATGTTCAAGCATAACTTCGTTATATATTAACGAATTTACAAAATTCTTTTTTGTTTGTAAGAGGTTTATTACGAAATGGTCCCATTTAAATTTGAAAACAAATCCACCCCTATGTGTAGAAAATAGGGGCGATTGATTTTTTACCTAGTGAATTTTTAAAATACTTTTTTTTAATTTGCTAATTACTATAACAGCTATTCTGTATGGAAATATAAAAACTTAAAAAAATAATAATAAAAACTGACTTCAAAAAAAACCTAAATAGTAAAACATAATTGATTGGTAGTTTTCATTTACTATAGATACCTTATCAGATATTTTCGAAGTCGGTGCCAGCCGATACAAATCGAAGCACACCGACTTCGAAAATATCTGATTAGGTGTCTATTGTAAATGAAAACTACCAATCAGTTATTTTTGACATTTTAGTGTTTTTTTTTTATTTTTGAAGTCGGTTTTTATTTATTTTATTAAGTTTTTATCTAAATAGATACGGGCAAAATCGCGTTTCTTACTTATCAATCATAACATTAATACATTCTTATGTTTAGGCGAATATTTTACATTTTAAATAAAACTATCATGGTGTCATAAAACAACGGGAACCAAAAATTAGAATCGCGAAAAAATTCTAACAAATACTCATATAATTGTTCCATCTATCTATCATAGACTATTTTGTCCTAATCTACTAAAAACAGCTTCCGAATATGTATGCCTTGCATATATATTCTCTGCTAGAAAACATGTTTTAATATAATACTTTCTTAGATTTACGCGAATATTTGACATTTTAAATAAAAATATCTTT
Source organism: Fabriciana adippe (assembly GCA_905404265.1). Classification (NCBI taxonomy): domain Eukaryota; kingdom Metazoa; phylum Arthropoda; class Insecta; order Lepidoptera; family Nymphalidae; genus Fabriciana; species Fabriciana adippe. The sequence goes on along the minus strand of FR989984.1, from coordinate 13,621,375 downwards.
TCGGATTTTTTCGCGGATTTATTTTGATCTTTGGTTCCCGACCTTTCGAATGCTTTACAGCAATCATGGTCACTGGAGAGACTAAGGTGTTAGATGTCTCAAAGGTATTATGGGTCGTTCTTCTTTTCTAGCGACAATGATCTGTCCCTCACCTCATTTTGTGTCATATTAGAGTATAGATTATTATGTATTCATTGTTCGAATTTACATCCTCGTCGCTTTATACCTTTTAATACTAAATGATCTTTAACTTTCTGTAGCCAATAGTTTTTTGCATGTGTTTATTTTTCATTAAATACCGTGACAGAGTAGTAATTCATAATGATGTCCTACCGAAAAAGAACCACTCCGTCACAGTGTTTTCTCGAAAATCGCCACAAAACAAACAACATTACGGGCATGAAAATAAAGATGAAATGATCCAAATGTAAATTAAATGCATTTGCAAAAAAATATCTAACACTGAAATCAAAATATTGTTACTTGAAAAACTCGAAAAACTGAGAAACACCAATTCATTGTCGCATGAAAAGAAGAACGACCCTTATATAGTTGTTACAGATACCTACCCACAAAGTAACAAAATAAATTCAAAAATCTTGAAAATTGGCACCAAAGTACCTTACAAATATTTGTTAATTTTAATTTTAAACATAATATAATTTTAATTACTTTTATACTTCAATATGGAATATTATTTATATAATTTTAGCTGTTATTATTATAATTAATACAATTTACAAACGTTGGGAACCAAAAATCAAAATAAAGCCGCGAAAAAATCCGAAAAGATTGTTTTATTTAAAACATGTTTTAACTTATTTATGAGCAGTGTCTACACTATCAGCCATCTTATTTTTACGCTTATACAATAATAACAGTACACGTTCTCAACATTTTGTATGAAAAAACGGTCAGTCGACGGTCGCAATAAATAATTTAATATATTTTGTATGCGAATCACAACATGTAATATCTGTACAAAACTTAATAAAGCCTGTTCTCTAGCCTTTTTATCTGAATGTATCCTATTGCATAAGATCCAATATACAACTTGGGTTATATCGTTTGCTGTCCACTTATTGACCGACTTTAAAAGGAAGAGGTAGCGAGTGTCATTTATTTTGTATGTTATCAGATATGTTGATGTCCTCCTGACCGATTCCGGCCACGGCGGCCAATCTTATTGAGACTAGCCAATTGCGCAGGAGATATTATAGTGCACAAATGTACGCGCAGACACAAGTGCACTCTCTATTCCTGTCACTCTCATACTCCAGTGGGACGACTATTCGACACGACCGGTGAGAGTTAAGGCGCAGGACCGACGGCTTTACGTGCTCTCCGAGGCACGGGGGTGAAACACCGCCAACTTCCAAACTCCGGGCTGCTACTGAGGCTTACTAGACAGAAAGAGTCAATAACTAAACTTGGCCCGACCCGGGACTCGAACCCAGGACCTCCGGGTGTGCAGCCGTACATGCTAGCCACTACACCACCGAGGCAGTTATGTCAGATATGTTACGTGATACCTAACCAATTTATACTAAGATTATAAGTGCGAAAGTAACTCTGGCTGTTACTTTTTCATGTTTAAGCCCCTAAACAGATTTCGATAAAATTTGGCAAGGACAAATTATATCCTGGAGACAGACATAGGCTATGTTTAATCTCTGCCCCACTTACCATACAAGCGAAGCCGTGGACACAAACTAGTTGTTCATATATTTGAAAATGTATTTTTTTAATAAATGAGGTATTCCTCAAGGATGGTTCCATATAAATCTCAAATAATCTTCAATCTAAGAATGAATTAATTATTACTTTGAAGTAATTTTTAAGTCGCTATACTTACCTTTTTAAATGAAAATTATAATATTATGGATAAAATATAAAAAATAGTAAAAGATCAATAAATAAATTATATATAAGTACCAACAAAATTATAAAATAACTCAGTAAATGAGTATTAAGAATTTTCGAATTGAACACAAAAACAACATTATTGATATAAAAAATTAAAAAAAAACCTAATTAAATGACCTAATTCTCTTTTATTTTCCTTCAATGTCAAGACGAAATCCTAATTAAGCAAGGGTTTAGAAAACCTATTTCTACTTACGAGTAATTAAGTCTAAGTCAGACGGTTTTATAGAACATTGATTTTATGTGAAAATCACACTACTTTTGTACATAAATGCGAAAGTTTATACGTGTGTGTATGTTTGGTAATCTTTTACGCTGAAATGGCTGGAGGGATTTATATGAAAAGTACAGAGTCGTAATTAGGCTAATCTATACATATAATAAAATTGTAACTAAGCCGAATCTGTACATTAAATATTTTTTGGAAAATCTTATTGAAATAGACATTATTAACGATACAGAGGCCGAATCTATAGTTTTTTTTTAATTTTGCCTGTCTGTCTGTCTGCCTGTCCATCTGTCTGTCTGTGACCGTATCACAGAAAACCCATTTGAGGCATTTTGATAAAATTTGGTATGATGATAACTGGTTATCCGGGTCAACATATAGGATACTTTTTACTGCGGAAAAATATCTCATCTCTGAGAAATCTTTACTAAACATTAAAACGAAAGTAGCGACGAACCCAACAGAGCGAGGACGAGTCGCTAGTGTTAGTTATAAAATTTACTAAAATGTGGCTGTTTCGTTAATATCTAAAAAATATCCACAGACGCACTTGAGCGAGATGATGGCTAATCGCTTGATAAACAATACCTATACATAAATAAACCAAATAAAATTTATTTTTGATTACTGGTCTATAGAGATGAGCAATTAGTATTACTCTAGAAAGGAGCTTGGGAGGTATAGTTTTTTTTTTTTTTTAATTTTAATGATAGACTAAAGTAAAACCATAGTAGAGTTTCATTTTAAACCTAATCAAACTAAGTCGGGTAAGTATAATACTCTCATACATACAAGCGGAGCAAGCATAATATGTTTGTGTTTGGGCGGATTTGGACGAATTGTGTATTCAGCCCTTTTTAAAGTCCCACTGCTGAGCACAAGCCTCCCTTCAATACGAGAGGGATCAGGCCATAGTCCACCACACTGGCTAAGTGCGGATTGGTGGACACTGTGATCTAATTAGTATAATTAAATAATACGTATTAAATATCTTACATTATTAACGTAGGCATGATGATCTTTTAGAAAGACAGGTACGTAATGGCCGACAGAAAGGAAGGTAGGAAGTCATAAAGCTGAGCTTTAGAGTCGAGGACTTTTGTTCTGTGACAGCAAAATAGCCTTATACGTTGTCTGAATGACGTATATGTCGACACGATACATTATGGCGCACATAAATAATATTTTATGAATTAATTTAAGCGAATCAATTAAGTGATTAATAATATTTATCTGTGCTTTTCTTATTTAAGTTTTTAGGGTTCTGTACAAAACGGGATTTGATGAACGGTATGATAAAGTAGATTTTAAAAGGTATTTAAATTGCTTTTCTGCTATTTTCAGACCATTTCAAGTCCTCATTAAATAGTCCGGTCAAATTAAACCAAAAAATAAGAGTTCGAATGTCTAAATTGACCGGACTATAAGACTACTTGTCGCTATTTCTTAATTGCCACAAGATCGGCTTAACAAAAACTAAAATAAATATTTTATGCCCGCTGCATAAAATGCCTGCGTGTAAACCCGGTCTTTTGACTTACCGTAGTTTCTATACTCAAACTTCAATTGGCCTCAAAGAGTCTTTTGATCACATTAAAAAATAGGACCGTTTGGCAACAAAGAATATTTCGAGTTAATTAAACGTATTTCCGTACAAAATGTATGGGAAAAGATTTTGGCGATTTCTGTTATTTCTAGTACTCAAATGGTCCCATAAAGTCTTTTGATCCCTATATGAAATAGAATCGATTGACATAAAAAAAATCGTATTTTAGCATTTTTCTCGCTGACTGTACATTTTTTCTAAAATCTGTGAATATAGTTCAGAATATCTCAAAAAGTTATGGATGGTCTCCTAGGAACGTTTTCATTTAACTATAGTAGTTAAGGTACCTGCCCTTACAGTCCCGTCTCAAAAATCCACCCTGTATATATATATCAATTGTGTAAGTATATTTGTTTGTTTGATTTCCCTCCTTTCACGTCGAAACAGAGCGACGAATGGCGTGATTTTTTTGTGTGGAGATAGTTGGAGGACTGGAGAGCGACATAGACTACTTTTTACCAATATACTATATAATAAAATAAAATTATAAAAATTGTTTGGTTACAGCCAAACTCCTCATTTTTGACCGACCAAAAAAAAGAAGCAGTGCTCAATTCGGCGATATCTCTTACATGGTATGTTAGACAATAGTAAATTAGAAAATCTACCCTGATTCCACAGATAGAATTATTATTTGTAGCAATGAGGTCTTGTTACGAACAAAGAAAAAATAGTTCAAATAAATGTCAATAGATAACGTTACATGTACCGATTTATTATTAAAGTTGTGTTAAATTAACAAAAGATAAAAAAATAGATCTCAAAAACTTTTGGTTTATTCTAAGTGAAGGGAAAAGAAATAATGCGCCTGTTAACCAAATTTGGGAAATTTCACTGATTATTGAAATATCAGCAATCAAATGATGGGCTTGTAGTGTATATTCACAGATGGCGCTTTTACTTTTTACAAATTGTTTATCACAATTAAAAATTCTTAAAGTCACAAATTTATTCGAATGCAGAATGAATTTTATAATATTGACTAATTGTTAGTTTTCACATATTTATAAAATAAAACAGTTTAACTATTTACGAATTAACGACATCTATTATCTATTCAAGCAAACAGAAATAGCCCGAAGAATAGCCCGATTTAGCGCTGTCCATATTTTTGTATGGGATGAGGCATCGATACTAGTATAGTATTATGTGATCTGTGCTTGTAGGTAACATTGAAGTGGGTATAATTTTTAAGGAATTATACTGTTTGTTTGTTCAATAAAAGAGAAAGTGCTTAATTCAATTAATTTTCATGAACTTTTAATTTTAATAAATAAGTTGTACCCCCTAGGTGTACACAACCTATGTATATAAATATAAAAAATATGAAGAAAAATGGACAGAAAATTTTTAAAATCTGTGTAAAGAATGTTATAATTAAAAATTTTCATTATTTGATTAATCATAAATAAGTTATAATAAGTTTTTTTAGACTATGCCTGTTTTATTACCAGTAATTCACAGTAAATAAATATACAGCCCCATTTTTCAATTTTTTGCTTCCTTGGTTTCAGCTCTCCTCTCACCGACACAAAATCGATGGAGAGATCATTTATATCTATTACTATCACAGCGTCTAACTCTTTAAGTTTGATGCATCGATGCACTCTGGGGCTCTTAAAAACTTTTTGAGAAGGGATGATAAATATATTCATATCCACAGCATCAGATAAAAGATTCCAAAATAAATGATGAATATTATATAACTTATAATGTGATTTCTGTTATAAATGCGAAAGCTTGTTACACACACACACACATGGGTGTATTTAATGCCCAGATGGATTTAGTACACCTACAGGCTATGCGAGGGTAAGTCGCTAATGTATTACTACATAGTATAAAACAAAGTCACTTCCCGCTGTCTGTCTGTTCTTATGTATGCTAAGATCTTTAAAACTACGCAACAGATTTTCATGCGATTTTTTTTATAGATAGAGTAATTCAATAGGAAGGTTTATATGTATAATACATGCATATTATAGTACAGAAAAGCCGAGAAATTCAAAGATCTGTATTTCATACTAACCGCTAAAACGTGCTGTACGAACCCGAGCGAAGGGAGGGTGAGTCCTTAGTAATATCAGAGAAAACGAAGAAAATGAAGTTATATATTTAAAACAAAGTTATTTCTCGTCAAAACAATTCCGCATGGTTGGTAAATTAAAAGGAAGTAAAAAAAATGCATGTCATATTTAATTGTCATTACCCCTTTCCGCTTCCTATTCATAAGGGTCATTGATTTTGTATAGCTAAAGAATATAATCGTTACAAGTATTTTATTCCCATTGAACTTGCTTTTAAATTATTCAAAGCGACATAACCTAGATTAAGTCGCGTCAGTGGATACGCTATGGCCCTCAGGCTATGGATATTTTTTCAAGTCCAATATTTAAATTGTCAGAGAATAAAATGTTCACAAGAATAAGTTTGAATAGAATTCATCACAGATACTCTGAGCCCGTAGCTCAAAGCCGGTTGGACACAGACTCAATTCAAAATCGCGGTATAAACTCATATAACGTCAGTTTTTAGAGCATATTATACTAGCGACTCACCCTCGATTCGCTCGGTTTCGTCCCTGGCTTGGATATAGTAAAATAGATATAGTATATTATCCTTAAGAGATAGACATATGCCATCGAGGACTTTTCTGTAGACCTTTTTAAGGTGTACAATATTGTAGTACATTATTTTGATCTATCTCGTAGGGTTTAGCCAGCGTTTTCAATGTAAGCGCAAAAAAAATGTGTTTATTTAGGACATCACATTAGAAACCTTTAACCTTCCGTGAACCATGTGGGGTTTAATAGACCCCAGTCAAACAAAAATCCTTGTAACTTTATCATTTATACACGTTTTGAGTAGCTAACTTTAGATAAAAAGTTGATTGTCTTTCGAGGGAGATGTGGGTTCCGACGCGATATGATGATGATATAAGAGATGTTGAATAATGGTATCGAAATAGCAAAAACCGATCATAGAAGAAACTTCGTTCGTAATTTGGAAATGGCTTTAATTGAAGAACATTTGAAAAACCACAAAGATAATCTACGGACTTCGAAAATTTCTCCTAAGCGCTTACATGAATTGCTTGATGAAACACCTTCTGAACCACCAGCAAAAATGCTGAGATCTAAAATAAGGTATGCAGAATGTGACAGGAAGAAAGATCGGAAAACCAAATACAATTGTGAGCGCTGCGACATACCTATATGCTTAGAGCGTGCTCACATATACTGCAAAAACTGTATCAAATTCAATCAGCCTGGACCTCATGAAGACTGACTAAATTAAGTTATTTTTATTAATTTTACATGCCCTATAATATTAATTTTAAAAATTTAAGATATATGAGAAGTGTTTAATTAATTTTTTATTGTGAATGTTAGGCCAAAGAAGAGGCTAAGTTTTAGTTTGTAAAAAATGACTATGTTTTGTTCCTTTTTGTAAAAGATTAAAAATGTTGATTATTGTACTTGGTTTTGTTTTATTATTACCCTTAAATAGACAAAAAACAGTATTTTTAAACAAAATAAACAAATAATCTCAAATTACACATTCCTTGCTCTGATAATTCTTGGGGTCTAAGAAACCCCACATGGTTTGCGATGTAACTTTTATGCACGTGGTTCACGAAAGGTTAAAATTATCAGTGTTTTTCTACTATATTATGCATGTATTATACTTATAAACCTCCCTCTTGAATCACTCTATCTATTAAAAAAACCGCATCAAAATCCGTTGTGTAGTTTTAAAGATCTAAGCATATATAGGGACAGACAGTGAGAAGCGGCTTTGTTTTATAATATGTAGTGATATTTAGTAACTTGGACCGTGACTCCGCTCGTGTTGTACGTCGATATACATAAATAGCCTATATACTAGGTAATCCACGGTATAAGCTATCTTTATAAGGAATTTTATTTAAATACGTTGAACTAGTATTTACTCATGCGCTAACTTTTGCATTTCTGCTATTGGTATGAAAGAGTAAAAACAATATGCATATTATATCCTTCACAAAATGTATCTGCTAGGGGTAAGCCCTTTGGCATGCTCTATACCCTTAACTTACATACATACATATGTACGAGAATACGTACGTACGTTAATGCTTTATGTACTTCTAAATTAGATAAAACTTTTAGTTAACTTGTTTTTATTACATTTATTCAATTTATTAATGTGACGTTGAGTACATAATATGGCTCAACTGCCTTGGTGGTGTAGTGGCTAGCAAGTACGGCTGCATATGGAAAGGTCCTGGGTTCGAGTCTCGGGTCGGGCCAAGTTTACTTATTGAGTCTTTCTGTTTAGTAAGGCTCAGTAACAGCCCAGAGTTGGGAAGTTGGCGGTGTTTCACCCCCGTGCCTCGAAGAGCACGTAAAGCCGTCGGTCATGGCCTTAACTCTCACCGGTCGTGTCGAGTAATCGTCCCACCGGAGTATGAGAGTGACAGGAATATAGAGTGCACTTGTGTCTGCGCGTACACCTGTCTACTGTAATATCTCTTGCGCAAATGGCTAATCTCAATAAAACTGGCCGCCGTGGCCGAAATCGGTCGGGAGCTCATTATTAATATGGTAGTAGACTGGACTGAAAATAAAAAAGCGACTACTTTGTTATATCGATTGTATTAAGTCTGCGCTGTCTTAAGTAATTACTTGCCGCGAAGAATTAAATGTGAAACATTACACCGTTGATACTTGACACTTCATTCTTCAGTCCCTTGTTGTAACTGAACGCTAAGGTCAAGTAACTAGGCGTGAACAGATGTGTGATAGGTCCCGAATATTTTACAGGAATCAAAAAGTTTAAAATTATTTAACGTATTATAATTTATAGTGTCATATTTAAGTATCGAATTTTGATGTGAAATTCATTTAACGTCCTTGATGTTCACATTTATTTAGAAAATAAAGTTTCAGGTTTTTACTCCTATCTCGAATACTACTAATAATATCATAAGAATTACTATAACAAGTAACTACAAGAATTTAAAATGCCCCAACACAATAAACCTAACTAACTTATTCTTTGAAGCCATTTCAATGAGCCTAAACGCGATATCTCTGCAGTATTTTAGTAGAGTTGAGTACCATGTAGATATATTGACGCTGCAACATCTGGCCAAGCACCAAATCGTTGTAATATCATGGAAGTAACAGGATACCAAGTATCGAGTGGATTAGATCTTTGAAAGTTGCTCATATCCTTTGACCGTCTAGAAAAAAGCTGATAGCTTGCAAATGGCTGAACGGATTTTCTTGATTTATAGCTAAAAACGTTCTCAATTAAGTCACATTCCAAACATAAAAAACTAAATTAAAATCGTTTTTTAATATTTTTTTTCCTTTATAATATAGGTTGCCTGGAAGAGATCACTTTAAGTGATAAGGCCGCCTTTACACTGAAATATATATCTGTAAAGTGATGTATTATTTTCAAATTGTACTTCTGTTTTTTTTTTTTGGTGTAATAGAGGATTAAATAAATAAATAAATTAAATAAATTAAAATCGGTTCATCCGTTTAGGCACTACGATGCCACAGACAGACATACAGATACACAGATACAAGATACACAAGTTAAACTTATAACGCCTCTCTTTTTGCGTCAGGGATTAAAAAATAAATATACATTAATAATTAAATGCACACTTGTTTCGTACATCTATAGATCTAAAGCTATCTTATAAATATCTCTTCTAGAGATTGGTCCATCGTTGCCCACATTTTTCTCTATGGGCTGTATATTTATAAAACAAAGTTACTGTGCAATAAAGAATATAATATAATAATAATATATATAAATATGCAAAGACAGTAATCCTTCCTCCTCTGTTTGTCAACCGATTTTCTTTTTTTTTTTTATTTAGTACCTATTTTCGAGCTTTAGTGTTATCAATAAAAAAAAAAATTATGGTAGAATTTCAAGCACTGGGCGAACACAAGTATCATTATGTAGATTTATTTGTTATTTCAATGTATTTTCTTCTAACACAAAGCTATTAAAAAGTAAGAAAATACACATGGAAAGCTTTAGAATACATATTGTGTAAGTACTGCAAGAGAAAGATAAACACTGAATCCAGAACAGAACAGATAACAAAACACGAATAGTACTAACGTTACAATATTTGGAAATGGAAAATTATGTACCTATATAAATAGTTACACTAGCAACTCACCCTCACTCCGCTTGGATTCGTCCCTAGTAATACGCTTTAACGTTTAGTATAAATTTCTCAGAAATGAGATATTTTCCCGAAGTAAAAAGTATTCTATTTGTTGACCCGGATAACCAGCTATCATCATACCCATCAAAATCTGTCCAATGGTTTTCTCGTGATGCGTTCCCAGACAAACAGATAGACAAAAATTCTAAAAACTATAGATTCGGCCTCTGTATTGATAATAATGACTATTTCAAGAAGGTTTTCCAAATAATATTTAATGTACAGATTCGACTCAGTTGAATTTAATTATATGTAATGTAAATGATTGTATTTTATTGTATAGTACCCATGTAATGTATTAATGTTTCATTTCTAAATATTGTAAATCAAAGTAAATGTTACCTACATATATTACGTTGTTGTAATTTTAGGTCTTTGTAATTTATTATCTAGTATTCGCCCGTCGGCAGTGGTAGCCCAGTGGTAACGCCCTCGCTTGGGAAACCGAGTGAAGCGGGTTCAAATCCCGGGTCTCGCACCTCTGATATTTTCATGTGCGAATCATTTCTAACATGATTACCACTTGCTTTTTCGAAAGACGTGTGAAGTCCGCCAATCCGCACTTGGCCAGCGTATTGGACTATGGCCTGATCCCCCTCGTATTAAAGGGAGGCCCGTGCCCAGCAGTGGGACGTTAAAAAGACCTGAATACGCATTCGCCCCGTGGTCAAAATTTGAAACAAAAACATAATCTTAGAATAGTCTTAGAATAGTCTAAGAAAACATAATCTTAGAATAGTCTAAGATTAAGTTTATGGTCAAATGGAGATACTATAATCTTTATTATAGAATCTCCCCATCTATCTTCTATCTATATAAAAAGAGTATTTATTTTATTAGTAACACTAAAATTCATCAATAGGTACTTAACAAAAAAAGAAAATCGATTGACAAAGAGAGGAGCAAAGGTACTGAACTGTTTTGTCTTATCAGATTGAAACATGCTTTGTATCAACTGCTTAAACAAATTTAAAAATTCCTTGACTCTTTGAATCAACATTGCTTAAGGAAATAAAAATCTTAATTATCCATTATTTTTTATAATTGCTTACGACCCCATCAATTTGTTTGATAAATAGTGGAGTTGTATTTGCATTTTAGCTAGTTCGATTACCAGCTTAGGAAAGCATTTTTTGCTTAATTTAAATGCACAGAATAGAAATATTTTGAAGGATAAAAGAACTTTTTTTTGAGTGAAACTTAATATCTTAAATATTTAAGGTACTTTTCTTCCATGTCCCGTTCATTTCGACGGGTGCAAAGTAAAAAGAGTTATATGAAAAATAGCTACTTTTCAGGAGAGCGCATAATAGGAAAAAGTGCTCCCATTTTATTAATTTTCAACCAAATTTGTTGAAATTTTCATCAATACTTTATTATTTCATAAGGCATCCACGAGTTTATCTAATTTTATATAATTATGCTTACTTTACGAGATATTGCAGTTGTCTGCATCTACATTGTACTTAAAAATATGACAACTGTGTTAACTACCACTTGGTCGTTTCTACATGGCAATTCAAAAATCTGGATTTATTGAAGTATGTTTCATATATTTCAGAAAATACCAAAAATGCAACATTTACGTTTATTAAAATTAGTTCTTGATTATGATAAATCCAGAATACACCAAGTTCAGAACATAATCATGCAGATGTATCTTTCTACGTCTTAAAGTTTGTGCTAGTACAAGATGTAGAAGGAGGTTAAAATATGAAATATTTACTAAGGTTTTATTGATTTATTATAGATATAAGTAATCTTTTCACATTTTTTTTTCTAAATATTATAAAAAAGTTACTGAATATTTATGAGGTAGATTAAAGTAGTTTATTTAAGAATTCAACAAAAAAAATATAATCTTCTTATAACAAATCAATTAAAATTAAATCTAAAAAAGAGCTAAAGTATTAATACTTAAAAATAATTAACATCAGTCTAATAATCATCACAAACATCAGTATTAAAGTCATTTCGATGACCTAGTCATAGTCAAAATAATAATATTTTAACAAAAAATCTATATTTTATGAAAAAATAGGTATATCTTTAATGATAAAAATAAATCTTTTGGAACTATACTTAAAGAAATATGAAACAAAATAAATCTTTTCTAATAATTATCCAGTCTCATTATCGTTAGTATACGAACTATGTTTCAAATTTTTATAAAAACTATGGTACCTAGGAGGTATTAGATTTTGCTGGCAGAGGCTTAATAAGTCTTTGTACTTGGCACTTGTAATCATGATTGGTTCATTATAACATTTAGTTCATTATAACCGTTTCTGCGCCCCGCGTTATTACGGCCAGCGGCACTTAAACGTAGTTACATCGTACAATTTTAAACAACAGTCGTAGTTGTCTCCCTTTACGCGAAAAAAGTACAAAAAATAAAGCGATATTTTTTTTTTCTTTGCCATGTTATAGAACACGATATTTTTAGTAAGTTACTGCAATAATCAGAAAATCGTAAAATTGCAGTTAACTTTTTTTACTTTGCACCCGTCGATTTGTTCCACCCTATATAGAGATCTTGGTACTTAGTATTCTAGTTTCTCTAACATATTAAACTATGTAAGTAACTATAAATGTAAACGAAGGATAACTTACACAGTTGTAAATAAGTACAAAAGCAAACAATAAGTTTAATCTATGCTTCTCATATATGTACGTTTCATGCAACGTTCATTAATCTTCTACATATTGTTTCTGGTGAAATCTATCATCAATCACTAAACAAAATTTGTGGATTCAAAATACACATTCTTTAATGTAGGCATTACATAGATAATAACAATTTTTGACGATTTCAAAAAGGAAGAACTAAAATCAGGAGTATCTATATATTTGTACGTGAAGAGAAAACTTTGAACCCCTTTTTAAGCATATTGCATGTACGGAGGAGTATGAGCTTTGGCATAAAGTTTATATAGGAAAGGACTGCAGAAAGCCAAAATTAGTTGACTTTCTTTTACCCGCGAATCCGCTTACGTATTTTATTTATATCTTTTCCACTAATATGTTTGAATTTAAAAGTTGTCTTACTAAATTCCTTCGTCAACTTCGTTAGTAATGTGTAAATAGGTTGTATTATGATTTGTTTCTTTTCTTTTTTTTTATGTACCTTTATAAATGATTTAAGAATTGTTTCTCTAAATGTACCTACTTAAACTTTTTCTGTTTACTTAGTTTTAACTTATAATACATAAATGTGCAAGCTGTGCTCTCCTATAAGTGAAGGAGCACACATATTGTAAGTTTTATTTATTTTTATATTCTTAAACGATGTAAAGTGTGTATCTTTTGTTGGAGGTCCTAAACAAAATAAAAATAAAATAAAATATAATTTATATATAATATGTTATTATATTTATATTTTTTTATATATAATATGATGTTAGATGACCTTCATCAATATTACACGAGTATTTACATAATATATAGATAAAAAGTTTATTTATCTATACGTGCAAATCTCTGAATCTATGGGCCCGTTTGAAAATTCTTTTGGATTTTATATTTTATCTATATAACTTTGAAAAAAGAACCTCAATATCGATCAAACTTAATGAATTATGGTTGATTTTCAACCACGCGGCGATCACTAGTTTTTATAAATATCTATGTCTATTATAAACCGTTTTTTTTTTATTCAATTCAATAGGAAATACCTCAAGAAAGAATCTATATAAACTTAAAAAAAAAACACAAATAAGGGTTAAATAATTAATTTAACTAATTTTGAAGTTGATGTACCTTTTGACTTAACTAATAAAATTATAAGGTTATTTATATGATATTTGTACATGCTTTAGTTGCTTCAGAACTCTTACCGTACTTGAAAAGAGCTGAATACGTATTCATTTCTTTTTAAGATCTCACTGCTGGGCACAAGCCTCGCATCTATACGTGGGGATCAGGCTATAGTACAGTGCGAGCCAAGTGCGGGTTGGTGGACTTCACATGTGCCTCGAACACGACGACGAGACGGAAGACCCGTACCCAGCAGTGGGACGTTAAAAAGGGCTAAATACATACATATTTTTTATTATTAATAATATCTAAAAAAGAAAAATATATTTTATATCAATGATTAACTAAAAAAATATTATCTGTACAGTAAAAAAAATACACAAAAATCAACTTCAAGGCAGCACTAGAATAAACAAAGCTTACATTAACACAAACGTTCTTTTTATGTAGAATATTCATTTCATTATAAAAGAAGAACGTGCCTCTAAAACCAATATCACTATCATACATCTAAAAGTCAGCTTCAAAGGTCTTCCGTCACAGAAAGCCGAGGGCGAGCCATATTACACCTGTTACGTTTGACACCACAGTGACAGAATAATTTCGACACCTTATATATTCATAACGGAGCTTAGTGATGGCTTATTTGGTATGCGATTTACAGCAAGAATATGCTATTTTTGTACAATATAGAAAAAAAAGTTGTAGAAAAGAAAATTTGTGGAGTCCTCTATATTTTTAAAGTAGGTATAAGTAATACGTACATAACTTGATACAATAGTAAGAGAAGTAGCGTCTTCAAAAAATCTCTGCAAAAATCCAGTAAATCAGTCACTTATTTGTAAAAAGGACAAATTAACAAATAAGTAAATATATTTGTACATCTTATACGTTTTTAAGGTAGGAGTTTTGAGTTTATGATTAAAAGGAAAAATTGTATTACTACATCATTGTCACTCATAAAAAAATTAAAAAATCCTACAACTGTAGAGGTACTATCACTTTAGGTAAAATATACTTAGGTATTGCAAAGAACCAACGAAACTTTTAAAGTAAACATGCATTCACACACAAACACACATACACTCACACTCACATACACACATAATCATTTTTTGACGACACGTTTGGCTTAGTTTGTGGTCGGGTGTTCGAGTCCCGCTGGGGGCATTCATTTGTGTGATGAGCACGAATGTTTGTACTCTAGTCATGAGTGTTTATATTTATAATATGTATGTATTTTAAGTTATATAATATGTAGTGTATCAACTATCTGGTATCCATAATACAGGTCTCGTAGCTTACTATGGAACTAGATGGTGCTGTGTGGAAATGTGCCAACATATTTATATTTATTATATTTATATCATTACCGTCTTATTGTTCTTATTTAGTTATTATGAAATACATAGAACTTAAATAGAACGTTGTGGGGAGACGGGGGTTGTTACCTACAACGCAGTTCATACTTTTGAAGTATCATCGCAGCCATTGTATTCGTGTATACGTATAAGAATTGTTCTTTAAAAAATAAATTTCATTGCAACTTAATATAATAAGCAATTAGTCTTAAAACATAAGGCAGAACCTTTTAGTCAAAAGTTGTGAGTGCTTCAGCATGACACCCTTATAAATTAGTCTCGAAGTACCTAGCGTTAAATATAGTTTAGCTTTTGCCATACATTAGCACAATAATGCACTGCAGGTTAATCAAGTATTCACGGTGTATTAAAAGGCTATGGTGCACTTAAAATGTGTACACATAAACAAATTTTAAACAAGAAACGAATTACCTACGTTATGCCTACCTACGCCTACTTACGTATTTTATTATGGTACTAGCGGCTCACCCTCGCTTCGCTCGGGTTTGCCTCTAGACAAACAAAAACAAATCTATCCCACGGGAACTGTACATTTTTTCGGGATAAAAAGTAGCCTATTTGTTATTCTGATGTATGAACTATATTATTGTAAAGTTTCATTAAAATCGAATCAGTAGTTTTTGTGTACTAAACTGAGTTACTATAGCTTTTTAACTATCCCACGGGAACTCTTTAATTTTCCGGGATGAAAAGTATCTAAAATATTGACCCCTATAAAAATAAAAAGTAATAAAAAGTAGCATATATGTTATTTTGATGTATGTATGAGTTATATTATTGTAAAGTTTCATTAAAATCCATTCAGTAGTTTTTGCGTGAAAGAGTAACAAACATCCATACTTCTATACATCCAGACATCTTACAAACTTTCGCATTTATAATACTAGCGACTCACCTTCATTTCGCTCGGGGTCGCCCCTAGGTTGACTCCCCATACAAACTTTCATCCCTATTTTCACCCCCTTAAGGGATGATTTCCGGAATAAAAAGTATCCTATGTCCTTCCAAGGGCCACAAACTATCTTTTTACAAAATTTCATCTAAATCGGTTCAGTAGATCCAGAGATTACCCCCTACAACCTCACAAACTAAAAAACTTTACCTCTTTATAATATTAGTATAGATTAATAGGATTATCAATTTAATAAATAAAATAATTTCAGTATTTTAGCTTCAAAAATGAACTAACTATGAATCAACCAGTCCTATTGAACTTCATTAGAGGATTAATATTCAATAATGATTTTTTAGTGCTTACTTTCGTTTTACTATTTCTAATGAACTTCTAATGTTTCAATTTTACTATATTTATTACTAGCAGAACCCGCGGCTTCGCCCGCGATCAAACTACGAAAAACATAAACTTTTTCGCAATACATACTTTATTACTTGCAAAAATAAGTTTGTGTAAGTTTTATTATTTGTTAAACTATATATATTGGAAACAAAATTAATTTTAGCGATCGTAACTCAAAATATCCCGCATTTTAAAAGATGTTAAGCGTATATTTTGTAATTAAATTTACATTTTAAGTATTTAGCAAGCTGCAGTACCTGTATTTTTTGTACATTTTTCTACTCCATCTTTCCAAAGTTAGAGGAAGAGAGTACAATGATACAATCGCATACAATATTTACGACTTTAGAATCATGTAACATGGCTAATATGGTTTTTTTTAACTAACATACTAACAGGCTAACATCTACGTTATTTTTAATGACCCAATGTACATACTGAAGCTTACAGTCTCCTTTCTTCTCCTTCTTTTTTAAGTTACGTATATAAAGTGCCATTCTTATTTTGCTGTAGCTTTTTGCCCGCGGCTACGCTCGCGTGGACTAAAAAATTTGCTCAGTTTTAATTTCCATTGAATTTATATGTTGTCATATCGAATTTTTAATATTATGTTAAGAGTAAAACTCTTGATTCACTTAAGTTAGTCTATACTAAAAATACCAACCACAAATATAGGTTAGGCTCTCTTTCTCGCGCTCTAGGTCTATATTCAACAACTCAAATTTCACCGGCCAGTTTTACCCACTTAGAGGCTGAATAAAAAAAATCTACAATACATGTTTATTTAATTGTATTGAAGAGCATTAATACCAAGTTTAAAGTAATTCTGATCATAAACAAATTTTTCGTCATATAAACAGCACAACCCCCTTTTACCCTTTTAAGGGATAAATTCCGAAAAAAAATGATATCTGTATTGTTTTAGTTTTCTTTTCAAAGGTAAATACCACTTTACGTGCATTAACTATAGAGTTTCATACAAACTTTCATCCCCCATTTTACCCCCTTAAGGGTTGAATTTCAAAAAATTCTTAAGTACGTATTTATTTAATTGTATTAAAGAGCATGAATACCAAGTTTCAAGTAATTCTGATCATAAATAATTGTTTGCCCATATAAACTTTATCACCCCCTTTTACCCTTTTAAGGGATGAATTTCGAAAAAAATCTAATACATATATTTCTTATTTTTCATCTTAAAGCTAAATACCATTTTCCGTGTGTTTCGCGTTAAGAATAACAGAGTTTCATACAATCTTTTATCCCCTGTTTTACCCCCTTAGGGGATGATTTTAGAAAAATCCTTTCTTAGCGGATGCCTACATTGTATAAGGAATATGTCCTCCAAATTTCACGTTTCTACGACCAGCGGTTTAGGCTGTGCGTTGATCGATCAGTCAGTCAGGACAAAGCATTTTATGTATATATAGATTAATACTTGTTTCTTCAAAAGCTATGGATACACAAAGAAGTAAAACATTAAAGAGGGCGTGTATGAATGTGTACACGCGCAAGAAGTAAAACTTCTGTAGGTTATCGGTACTCTTTATGAAATTCAATTTATGTTTTAAATAATTATATTAGAATAGGTGAGATACTAAAAATAACGCATATAAGACATATTACAATCATATATTTATATAATATCATTTAAGGAAAGAATATAATATTATATATCATTTGTCAGACAATAACAACGGTTATCATGGTAACAAACGTTCGCCTCGCCCGATCACACTTTTCGTAACGCTCTCGTCACGCATTCACTAGCTTACTCCCCAAGTCAAGCGTGCGTAAAGAAGTTTTACTTCAAAAATACAGTATTTATGTATGTTACTTTTAAGTAAAGTAACATTAATGGTTGAGCTTTAACCAATTTAATTAAAGTAATTTTATGGCTGTACAACACACAGTTCATATTATGCATTCTAGTGTACAAAATGTGAAAGTAACCTGTCTATCTGTCTATTAACTTTTCATGCTTAAAAAAACCAAAGTCACAGATTGAAACTAGTTGGTCACAAGCCAAAAATATTAATATTTTTATATGGTTCTTAATGAATCAATATTTTCTAAAAATTTAGATAAATTGGAGTTTAAAGATTAAAAAATTGTTGTAAAAGCGAATAGTGTCTAATTTCAATTTTAAAAAACGTTATTATAAATATTCAAATGAATAAAAGAGAAAAGGTCATAATATTTCATTCAGAGTTTATTAAAAAAAGCAAATAATGGAATACAAATCGCTCGCAGTATTTGCCGGCCACTTAGCTTAAGTATTTGCGTTAGACTAATGTTTATCAAAAGATAACATCGACCAACGAACTTATTAACTTTACTTTACACTAGCCAATTTATGCGACTTCTTGTGTTATTGTTTTATTTAGATCATAATTAATAAAATTAACATTGCATCCGCTCTATATAGAGCGTATTATTTATTCATTGAAAGATTTCAATGAAATACTACTAATATAATAACAATGAGGCTGAAGAGTTTGTTTGTTTGTTTGGTTGAACGCGCTAAACTCAGGAACTACTAATCCGATTTGAAAAATTCTTTTTGCATTAGATAGCCCGTTAACTGAGGAAGGCTATAGGCTATATATCATCCCGGAAAAACGTACGGTGCCCGTGGGATCGATCTGTTTTTATCTAGGGACGAACCCGAAGCGAAGCGAGGGTGAGTCGCTAGTAAGAATGAATAAAAACGACATAAACACATAAAATACAGGCGAACTATATTCAGCCGTTATTAATGACCCACTAACAAATCTGGCCATAGTCCACCACGCTGGCCAAGTGTGGGTTAGCGGAATACACATCTTTTTCGAAAGCTTGCTTTGTTTTCTCAGACATGCAGGTTTTCTCACGATGTTTTCCTTCATCGTAAGACAAGTGTTAATCATGTTGAAAAAAACTGCCTGCAGCCAAATTCATACTGATGCTCTCCTGACCAATTTCGGCCACAGCGGCCAATTTCACTGAGACAAGTCAACTGTGCTGAACTTGCATGAACAAGTGTACTCAAGTGTAGGTCTGTTAAGATGGCAGTGAAAGGTTAGCAGAATCAATCGAAACCTACATGGTATTTTGTAGCTAATTTGTTGCTAATTAGTTGCTAAAACCCCGATTTTGTTGCTTTGACCGACTTCAAAAAAAAAAGAGTTACTGCTATCTTAATGTTAAGCTAGCAGTAAACTCGCGGGATCGGCACGGATTAAATGCAATTGTACATCAGAATTTGTTGCTAATTTGTTGCTGAAGAATAGTGTAAGAAAATTTGAAAAAACCCTAGAATTGGCTAGACCTGGAGACCTGTAGCCGTGTCCATGCTATCTTAACACAGAGTTTTTGGTAACAAGATGATGGCATGGATTTTGTTGCTGTTCGCAAATAACATCAGGATACCCCAAAGAGCCAGCAACAAAATATAAACTAAAATTCTGCTACACCTGGAGACCTGTAGCCGTATCCATGCTATCTTAACATGCACTTTTTCAAACAAGACGATGGCATGGATTTTGTTGCTAGTCGAAAATAACATCAGGACACCCCAAAGAGCCAGCAACAAAATATAAACTAAAAATCTGCTACACCTGGAGACCTGTAGCCGTATCCATGCTATCTTAACATGCACTTTTTTAAACAAGACGATGGCATGGATTTTGTTGCTGTTCGCAAATAACATCAGGACACCCCAAAGAGCCAGCAACAAAATATAAACTAAAATTCTGCTACACCTGGAGACCTGTAGCCGACTATCAGTGTCCGTGCTATATTAACGTGCAGTTTTTATAACAATACGGTGGCATGGATTTTGTTGCTAGTCGAAAATAACATCAGGACACCCCAAAGAGCCAGCAACAAAATATAAACTAAAAATCTGCTACACCTGGAGACCTGTAGCCGTATCCATGCTATCTTAACATGCACTTTTTTAAACAAGACGATGGCATGGATTTTGTTGCTAGTCGAAAATAACATCAGGACATCCCAAAGAGCCAGCAACAAAATATAAACTAAAAATCTGTTACACCTGGAGACCTGTAGCCGTATCCATGCTATCTTAACATGCACTTTTTTAACAAGACGATGGCATGGATTTTGTTGCTAGTCGAAAATAGCATCAGGACACTCCAAAGAGCCAGCAACAAAATATAAACTAAAAATCTGCTACACCTGGAGACCTGTAGCCGTATCCATGCTATCTTAACATGCACTATTTTAAAGAAGACGATGGCATGGATTTTGTTGCTAGTCGAAAATAGCATCAGGACACCCCAAAGAGCCAGCAACAAAATATACACTAAAAATCTGCTACACCTGGAGACCTGTAGCCGTATCCATGCTATCTTAACATGCACTTTTTTAACAAGACGATGGCATGGATTTTGTTGCTAGTCGAAAATAACATCAGGACACCCCAAAGAGCCAGCAACAAAATATAAACTAAAAATCTGCTACACCTGGAGACCTGTAGCCGTATCCATGCTATCTTAACATGCACTTTTTTAAAGAAGACGATGGCATGGATTTTGTTGCTAGTCGAAAATAACATCAGGACACCCCAAAGAGCCAGCAACAAAATATAAACTAAAAATCTGCTACACCTGGAGACCTGTAGCCGACTATCAGTGTCCGTGCTATCTTAACGTGCAGTTTTTATAACTATACGGTGGCATGGATTTTGTTGCTAGTCGAAAATAACATCAGGACACCCCAAAGAGCCAGCAACAAAATATAAACTAAAAATCTGCTACACCTGAAGACCTGTAGCCGTATCCATGCTATCTTAACATGCACTTTTTTAAACAAGACGATGGCATGGATTTTGTTGCTAGTCGAAAATAACATCAGTACATCCCAAAGAGCCAGCAACAAAATATAAACTAAAAATCTGTTACACCTGGAGACCTGTAGCCGTATCCATGCTATCTTAACATGCACTTTTTTAAACAAGACGATGGCATGGATTTTGTTGCTAGTCGAAAATAACATCAGGACGCCCTAAAGAGTCAGAAACAAAATAGAAACTAAAAATTTGCTACACCTGGAGACCTGTGGTCGTATCCATGCTATCTTAACGTGCAGTTTTTATAACAATACGGTGGCATGGATTTTGTTGCTAATCGCAAATAACATCAGGACACTCCAGAGAGCCAGCAACAAAATAAAAACTAAAATTCTGCTACACCTGGAGACCTGGAGGTAGCAGATATTTAATTTATATTTTGTTGCTGGCTCTCTGGAGTGTCCTGATGTTATTTGCGATTAGCAACAAAATCTATGTCACCGTCTTGTTAAAAAAAGTGCTTGTTAAAGTAGCATGGATACGGCTACAGGTCTCCAGGTGTAGCAGAATTTTAGTTTTTATTTTGTTGCTGGCTCTTTGGGGTGTCCTGATATTATTTTCGACTAGCAACGAAATCCATGCCATCGTCTTCTTAAAAAACGTGCATGTTAAGATAGCATGATACGGCTACAGGTCTCCAGGTGTAGCAGAATTTTAGTTTATGTTTTGTTTCTGACTCTTTGGGGTGTTCTGATGTTATTTGCGACTAGCAACAAAATCCATGCCACCGTCTTGTTTTAAAAACTACACGTTAAGATAGCATGGACACTTATAGTCGGCTACAGGTCTCCAGGTCTAGCAGGTTTTTAGTTTTTATTTTGTTGCTGGCCCTCTGGAGTGTCCTGATGTTATTTACGATTAGCAACAAAATCTATGTCATCGTCTTGTTAAAAAAAGTGCTTGTTAAGGTAGCATGGATACGGCTACAGGTCTCCAGGTGTAGCAAATTTTTAGTTTATATTTTGTTGCTGGCTCTCTGGAGTGTCCTGATGTTATTTTCGACTAGCAACAAAATCCATGCCATCGTCTTGTTTAAAAAAGTGCATGTTAAGATAGCATGGATACGGCTACAGGCCTCCAGGTGTAGCAGATTTTTAGTTTATATTTTGTTGCTGGCTCTTTGGGGTGTCCTGATGTTATTTTCGACTAGCAACAAAATCCATGCCACCGTATTGTTATAAAAACTGCACGTTAAGATAGCACGGACACTGATAGTCGGCTACAGGTCTCCAGGTGTAGCAGAATTTTAGTTTATATTTTGTTGCTGGCTCTTTGGGGTGTCCTGATGTTATTTGCGAACAGCAACAAAATCCATGCCATCGTCTTGTTTAAAAAAGTGCATGTTAAGATAGCATGGATACGGCTACAGGTCTCCAGGTGTAGCAGATTTTTAGTTTATATTTTGTTGCTGGCTCTTTGGGGTGTCCTGATGTTATTTTCGACTAGCAACAAAATCCATGCCATCGTCTTGTTTGAAAAAGTGCATGTTAAGATAGCATGGATACGGCTACAGGTCTCCAGGTGTAGCAGAATTTTAGTTTATATTTTGTTGCTGGCTCTTTGGGGTATCCTGATGTTATTTGCGAACAGCAACAAAATCCATGCCATCACCTTGTTACCAAAAACTTTGTGTTAAGATAGCATGGACACGGCTACAGGTCTCCAGGTCTAGCCAATTCTAGGGTTTTTTCAAATTTTCTTACACTATTCTTCAGCAACAAATTAGCAACAAATTCTGATGTACAATTGCATTTAATCCGTGCCGATCCCGCGAGTTTACTGCTAGCTTAACGTTAAGATAGCAGTAACTCTTTTTTTTTTAAGTCGGTCAAAGCAACAAAATCGGGGTTTTAGCAACTAATTAGCAACAAATTAGCTACAAAATACCATGTAGGTTTCGATTGATTCTGCTAACCTTTCACTGCTATCTTAACAGACCTCTCAAGTGTCTACACTAGAGCACTCTCTGTTCCTTTCACTCTCAAATTCCAATGAGATGACATTTCGTCACGGCCGATTAGAGATTAGGCGCAGGACCGATTGCTTTACGTGATCTTCGTGAAGGTTCGGGGGCGAAGCACCGCAACATTCTAACTCCAGGCTGTTACTAAGACTTTCTTAACAGAAAAACTCAATAACTAAACTTAACCTGGGACACGAACCCAGAACCTCCGGATATAAAGCCGTAAATACTAGCCACTACACCACCGAGGCAGCTTACCATACTATTGTACAAACGTTAAAAGGTTTCATTTAATTTTACCCAGTTATTCTCATATTATGCATAATGTATGCAATATACAGACAAAAATAAAAAAAAAACTGCTATTTTTACAACCAATATAAATATTTCTGTATAAAATTTGTTTCCACTATATTCACTTATATATAAAATATAAAAATATAAAAACGATATTTTAAAGCTTTTTGGTGATAATTTAGTTATTAGACAGCAAATAAATTAATAAATTAAAAAAATATATTTTGATATTTTGTAGTAAAAAAATGTTCGTCATTAAGAAGTAGTCGACTTCATGAGATATTTATAGTGGTAAAATAATTATGTATATTACAGTTTCGAATAACGAACAACTTAAATGAATCTGCTTCTAATAATTTACACATATATCTATACACACATATATATATATATAATAAAACTATAGAGGTGGAATGTCCGTACATAGAAAAAAAATGTTAAAAACCGAGGGTGGTGTAAGAAGACAAATAGAACAAATCCAGATTTTTTCAATTTTTTTTCTCTGTTTGTTTGTTTGCCTTTTTAAATGTTTGTCTGTTTATCTATTTGTACGGGCTAATCTCCGAACCTGTTGGACCAATTTAAATGAAATTTTGCATGGTGGTAACTTATATCCCCGGTCAACATTTTAGATACTTTTCATCCTGGAAAATTAAAGAGTTCCCGTGGGATAGTTAAAAAACTATCGTAACTTATACAGCTTAGTACACAAAAACTACTGATTGGATTTTAATGAAACTTTACAATAATACATCATACATCAGAATAACAAAAAGCTACATTTTATGCCGGAAAAATGTAAGGTTCCCTTGGGATAGATTTGTTTTTGTTTGTTTAGAGGCGAACCCGAGCGAAGCAAGGGTGAGCCGCTAGTTTTAAATAAAACAACTTTTTTAGAATACTATTTCGCGTATTCATTCGTATATTTATTCACTTTGGTCACAATTATTCCTCAAAGAAATCTGAAAATATAGTGTTATTTTATTATCTCTTAATTTTCCTATTCCAAAAATTAGACATATACATTTACTCGATAGCAGAAGAAATTGATGACAATTTACTATAAATTGGTAAATCTAATTTTCACAAGGTCTGGGCAAATTGAATTGGTCATCACGCTCGAATTTGAAATGTCTTACTAAATATTATGATTTAACTAAATATTTTATAATGTTTTCATTTCTCCGTCTATATTACTTTAAACAGTCTATTTAAAGCTCTAATTTTACATCGATTCATTCTCAGAAGTATTAACTCATACATATAATTTTCCTCTTGAAAATGACTGAGGTACGAGACCCAGATTTGAGGCCGATTTACTTGGATTTTCAAATAATCCACTGCTACATAATTTTCAACATAATTACCACTTGATATTACGATGAAACGCACAGGTACCTTGCCTCGAAAAATACGTAAAGTCTACCAACCTGCACTTGGCCAGCGTGGTGGACTATGGCCTGATCCCCCTCGCATTGCCATTAAAGCAAGCTGAATTATTATTATTTATTAATTTATATAATATGCTTTAGCTTGTCCTAATTTCTACACGAATAATATAAATATTGTACATTTATTTATAAAATCCGAATTTAACGCAAAAAAACACGATTTCTGCGTCAATAAATCCAATTTAACAATACACGACAAAACCTTTATACAATATCATTTGAATTTTACGCCACTTCCCGTTGCAGAGTGGAAAAGTATAAACTAATTAAGCTTCAATTTTTGGCAAAGCTCCCCAAGATAATTTGAGCTAAATGAAAAGTTTTCAACATTCTGCTTTTTTCAGTCTAATATTTTGCCGTATCCGGTTAAGGTGGTTTTGAACACTTTCAATCTGTGTTTGATACTGATACACAATGTGATTTTATTTTATCATTAATGACTTAGGCCACTTTTATTTTAGAAAAAGTATTAGGGTTTTGCGCAAAAAATAAAACCCGTGAAGTTGAGAGCAAAATCCGCATACCTAGGGACGCACCCGAGCGAAGCGAAGATAAGTCGCTAGTAATATATATTAGATTTAGTAATAAAATGGCAAAAGTAATAAAAATGGCATTCTGAAAACACTTAACAACTCCAACGTACAACACGCATATAACTAATTATTATAAAGACCATGGGCATTACTTACGATACATTTGTTTTTTTTTTTCTTTTTTTTTTCTGTTAAGACTATTATCGTCATTTTTCTCATTGTCAAACTAAGACTACCACTCATTATGCTTACATAAATAATTTAAATCCAATTTATGGATCTGTCAAGATAATATTTGTGTACTTGTTATGTAAATGTTTAGCTGTGGATTTTGTATAATTAATAAATAAATAAACTACACAACACTGTTCTAAACACAAATTAAATTATCTCAAGCAAAGTAATATAAATAGTCCCTTTTACAATTAGGGCTTAAACAAACTATGGTATCTCGTTAAGTTCGTCAAGCGGATGTAATAGAAACCGCAAAATGCGTTGCGTGGTCCAACGCACCGGGTACATTAGGAACGCCAATCACTGTCCGTACCAGATACGACGACAGATAGAAGTAATTAACAACTTGTGAAATACGTTTCAGTTTTTGAAGTAAAACTTCTTTACGCACGCTTAACTTGGGGGGTAAGCTGGTGAATGCGTTACGAAAAAATTACGTACGTTTGTTGCCATGGTAACCGTAGTTATTGTCTGACAAATGATATATATTATATTTTTTTCCTTAAATGATATTCTATAAATATATGATTGTAATATGCCTAATATGTGTTATTTTTAATATCTCACCTATCCTAATTATTTAAAACATAAATTGAATTTCATAAAGAGTACCGATAACCTACAGAAGTTTTACTTCTTGCGCGTGTACACATTCGTACACGCGCTCTTTAATTTTTTTGTATATACGTTTGCAGTACTAGTTTGGACTACGCTTTGAAACTGTCGGTGAAGGTCGCTACGGCGATTCCTTCTACGAATAATATGTACATATATCTCTACGCTTTCTACATTTTAGAAAACTATGAAGTCGAAAATCAGAAGTAATATCGTCCTTCACTCATCAGCTTACCAGATGAAAATGACTGATGGATCAAAGCTGGCAGTAGGGTCAAATACCTTTCGATTTTACCCCCATGTATGTTCAGCGATTTTTAATGTTCCAAAGCTATTAAAATTTGAAAAATAAATAGTGTAACCCAGATTTTACGCTTCTTCACAAGTACAGTCTAAGTATCAACTATATGATAGTGGGTGTTTTTCTCCAAAGTAATCTATAAGAAGATCTTCTTACCATTATAAAAATTTCTAAAAGTATTTTCTAAAGGTCAAAATCTTATACTTTTATTTAGACAAAACGTAGGATTTAAATTGCTCTACATTTCACTCGTTATCTCCATAGCGTATGTACTGAAATTTAGGATTGCTCAGGTATTTAATTATTAAAGCATTACGAAGGAATATATTTAACTCACACTTGTGTCTGTGTTGGGTGGCTATACGTGTGTCATCATCAACAACGATAATGTTTACGTTTTTTTAAACTAGCGACTCATCCTCACTCAGCTTGGGCTCGCCCCTAGTTACGTTTTAAGGTTTTGTATAGATTTCTCAAAGATGAGATATTTTCTCGCAATAAAAAGTATCCTATATGTTGAACCGAATAACCAGTTACCATCATACCAAATTTCATCAAGATCTGTCCTGTGGTTTTCTCGTGATACGTTCCCAAACAGACTAATAGATAGACAAAAATTTTAAAAACAATAGCTTCGGCCTCTGTATCGAAAATAATGACTATTTCAATAAGATTTTCCAAAAAATATTTAATGTACAGGTTCGACTCAATTACAATTTTATTATACGAGTATGAATAGATAATAAGATAATGTATATGAAAGAAATATTTTTTACATTTTGATTAAGTTTTGAAAAGTCCATTTTGTGCTTAGGTACATAGAGTAATTAAAAACGTAAATTCAGACAAGTGTCAAACGAATGTTTACAAACAAACTTAATCTATTTCTAATCTTATCTCATAATATGAAATGAGCAATTATATTTAGTATACCTCGGAAACGTTTCTAACGATTTGGATTAAATTTTGTATTTAGGTAAAGTTTTGCTTTTTAAGTTTATTAGAAGTGTTTTCGTAATAAAAGACAATTTTTATATCTTCTCCGAAATACTCCAAGCGAAGCTTGGTCGCCTAGGTACGTCTATTATTAAGCTAACGGACCCGATGGGTGGATAGATGTTGTCTGGTCAGAGAGCTGATTTAGTGGAAATGTAAAATAAATCTGCTAACAGTGCCACTAACCGGGTTCAAATATAGTTAAGTACTATCCAGATGTATAAGCACTTACGTAAAAAAATCATCAAACTTTTTGGAAGGGCAAGAATTACGAACACAGGCACAGAGGAATTTTATATTAAAATATTATTTTAAAGAAGATACGTTCTGTTGAATAAAGGCACATACATATGTACATACATACATCAAATGAGCAAAATAACATAAATTCACGGTCACGGCACCCACGGTGCAAATCAAACTTGCACTTGTACAATTATTAAATTTTTTCAAGTTTTGTTCAATTATTTATGACTCTCGCGCATGAAGAAGAATTACTAAACGATATAATCTAATTTTTCACCACACTCCATATTATTAACTAAGGAAAAGCAGCAGTATTATTTCAGCCTGATTCCTAAAAAACATCCATTTCCTGTAATTCAGTTCGTGTATATGAATTCGTAAACATATTTCTATAGTTAATACTCGTGTTTCTATATTTGCAAATCAAATATTTTTAGCTATACGTAAATATTACGTTCACGGTTTAACAGATAACATTAAAAATGGAATCGATTTTATATAAACAATTTTCTTTGAACATGCAAAAAAAAACTAAAAATTATCTTTCAAAGTTCAAAATAAAATAATTTAATAAGCTATAAAACGAGTTCTTAGTAAAGAGTAAAATTTATTTTATTTTGTAAAAATTAGAGTTTGTGGCAGTGGTAGCCCAGTGGTAATGCGCTCGCTTGGGAAACCGAGTGAAGCGGGTTCAAATCCTGGGTCTCGCACCTCTGATATTTTCATGTGCGAATCTTTTCTAACATGATTACCACTTGCCTTACGGTGAAGGAAAACATCGTGAGGAAACCTGCATGTCTGAGAAAACCTAGCAAGTTTTCGAAAGACATGTGAAGTCCGCCAACCCGCACTTGGCCAGCGTGGTGGACTATGGCCTGATTTCCCTCGTATTGAAGGGCGGCCCGTGCCCAGCAGTGCGACGTTAAAAAGGACTGAATACAAAGTTAGTGTCCAAGTTTTGCCGATAAAATTAAAAGATGCTCTATTGAGCTTTTTCTTTTAAGCTATGGCTTATAAGATAATGTATAATTTTGTTAAGAAACATGTACATATATTTATATTTAATAAGCTCACTACGTTAGCAAAGATAGCTAAATATTTCTAAACATAATATGGCCAATATAAGTAAAATAAGATAAAAGTATCATTGCGTAATATGTTTCGCAAAATCAAACAGTATAAAAACACTTTGTGTCAAAACCTATCAAGCTATCAACTACAGAGTGTACAAGAAATAAACACGCATTCAAGTACATACATCGTACTAATATATTCTAAAAGTTTATGAGGATGTATGGAAATATGAATGTATTATGCATGGAGTTATGAATTAATGGATGGATGTTTGTTACTTTTTCACGCAAAAACTACTCAACTGTTACATTTTGATTTAACTGTACCGTGACATAGCACAAATTCGTGAGTAAAACTGAAGTTATATAAAGATATAATAATACATAATTGAACCGTGGGAATACGATAATATGTACATATTATTCATAATAGCCCTGAATTAGATATTGTGTGTATGTGCGTGAGTGTGCGTGTGCGTGTGTGTGCTTGTGCGTGTGTGCCTGTGTGTGTGTGTGTGTGTGTGTGTGTGTGTGTGTGTGTGTGTGTGTGTGTGTGTATGTGTGTGTATTCCTTCACGCTAGCGTCAATGCACAAGTCGGCATAAGCAATGTATTCTCTCAAGTCGCAAAAGGTGCCTACAGACCATCGATCAAAAAAAATACTAGTAAAGTACACAATCCCATGCAAAAATTCTCTTAAAACTGTCACCAATTGTGTAATTATTATAGTTGAAATAAACATAAAATAATGTTAATTGAATCTTACATGCAAAGCTCAAGTTGTTTTCACAAAAAAAAAAACTTAAAAGCGCGCTCAAATGTTCGAGTGAGCGCTCATTCGGTAAGGATATTTATTGTCGCTGATTGTGTATCTAGTACTTTTTTTATCGATGCTACAGAGGCACCCACCACTAGTACTAAATAAGATCACCCGCCTGCCCAAATCAAAGTATAACACTATTGACGATACAATAGAATTAAGCCAGTAAATCTGTTCACTCAAGCTTTTAGCTACAAAGTATTTTCGCGGAACATACAGTACACAAACGCCTCAAAGCGATCGTGTACTGCGCTCTTGACCGAAATCCTTTGTGCATAAGCAAACCGTTAACCTCTTTAACCCTATATCAAGTTAATATATAATTTCAATATTAATATTTTCTGGCTCTCAATTTTATTTTAACCAAGTTTAACAAAGAAGGGGTTTTAAATTTCATCTATAGCAAAGAAAGGGCGGTAGATTTTAAGCATACTATGAAAATAAATCGGTACATCTCTACCCATCTCTTACTAACCAATAAGTTTCTATAGCAAAACTGAATCTAAGTATCACGTAAAATTTTTAATTTCCATCACTTATGTGATTTTATTTGTCAAAAATGCCAATTTAAACGAAATAACTCTGGTGCATAAGCTCTGCACTAAAAGCGCTACATTTTCCAACTGAGTGGCGATACCGATTAAAAAAAACATAACATTAAATTATTACTTACCCTATAAATGCTTTATTAAAAGTCATTGATATGCAATTACTAATAGCGCAATTAAAATTATTTTTGCACATAGTATTGTTAGGGTTATTAATTTATATACCGAATTTATACTCTGTAATTATAAAATGTATTTTATGAATGGCAGTTGATACTTGACAATATTATTCGTTATGAAGATTTGATTGATTAGATTGTTTAGTTTAGTTTTACTTCATATTTGATGGAAAGCAGTACAATATATACATAATTAATTACGAGAATATCGACGTTTTATTGGCCATCCCGTCAGTATATAGTACTAATAATTATTGCTACTTCGCCAAAAAAATAAACTTGCAATCTTAAATGCGGGGAGTTCCAATAAACTAGACAGTCAACCATTGAAAATAAAGCGTTTTACCACAAAATCTACTTGTAAGATCAGAATATAAAGTAGCCTATATCCCTCACTGTGTCACGAGATATTTTTCAATTTCATGACCTCATATTTTAATCGCTAGAACGATTTGGCAACTTAGCAGAACGGATTTCTGGCGCAACGGCACCTTTTAAGCTACAGGCTCAGTTTTCGTGATATCTTAATTTATGAATATGGTCGATTATAGAGAATGTGTGATATTACAATATTTGATCATACAGAATTATCGTAACGAATATAATTTTTGAGCTTAAATGAAATGTAAACTAAAAATTTCAATATTGAAACTGATATCGACCATCACACCTGGCGGGTTTGGAAGAAAAACCAATACTATAACCGTATTTTAAATTTATTTTCAGTCATATTTGACCGGCAGAACGAGTTGCAATAACACTTTCTCTGACTTAACAAGAATGTTTGACATTTTATATAAAACTGTATTTCGGGATTTTTTCGTGGATTTATTTTGATTTCTGATTCCCGATGTATGTTTGTATAAAATGTTAACGACTTCAGCAATGTATTAGTCTTCGAGTATTTTACTCGGACAAACGGAAATGGCGAAATTTCTAATGTTCCATTTTAGCCGTTTGACTAAAAACATGTTTTTTGTATAGGGACCCAGATTTTTTTTTACGTTTTACTTTATTTGTGTGCTATAATAATCTAATATATAAAATTCTCGTGTCACAGTTTTCGTTGCCATACTCCTCCGAAACGGCTTGACCGATTTTGATGAATTTTTTTGTGCTTATCCGGTATCTATGAGAATCGGCCAACATCTATTTTTCATCCCCCTAAATGTTAGGGGTAGTCCACCCCTAAATTTTTTTTTTATTTTTTAGACAAAATTTTTAATTCTATTTTTTTATTATACAACATACAAAAATACATACAATCCTCAATTTTCACCCTTCTACGATCAACCCTTATTTTTTAATAGCCATTTTATTAATAGGAAATTATTTATATGGCAAAACAACGTTTGCCGGGTCAGCTAGTATATTATATAAATACTTTAATCTTATTTATCTTACAATAGAAACAACTAAATAATTCAAACACAATTAAATCTATATATGAACCTATATAAAAGGTAAAAGTGATTGACTGATGTATCAACGCACAGGCCAAACCCTTAAGGCTAGCAAATTGAAATTTCGCACGCGTATTCCTCATATGACGAAGGCGTCCACTAAGGAAGGATTTTTCAAAATTCAACCCCCAAGGTGGTGAAATAGGGGATAAAAGTTTGTATGGAACTTTTTATTCCTTGGACATATATTTGCATAATATTTCGTATGAATTGAGTACAGCAAAAAGAGTTACGTATAACCCCAAAGAGGGTAAATAGGGGATGAAAGTTTGTATGAAACCTACCATTTTAGTTTTTTTTATAGTTTTAGTGAGAGTGAAGCCGCGAGTTCTGCTAGTTTTACATAAAAGAATTTTGAACTGTGATATCCAGTGACGTAAGCAAATCCGTTTGACTTGACATTGAAGATCTAATTACGTACGCGTGCCAGCCATCATTAATTCAGCAATCGGGCCCCATCTTATGTTGATTATCATTCCATCTGAGGGAAATGAGACTTAGAATTTCATTGCTACTTACTATTAACGTACATATGTATATGGCAATTTAGTATATATTAATACCAGCAGAACCCGCGGCTTTGCTCGCGCTCAAGCTAAAAAAAAGTCTTTGGCTTTATGCAGAAGGCATTTTTGAAATAGACTCAGTAGTTTCTGAGCTTAAAGCACTGTTTGTTATTATAAAATGTTTAACTTATAAATATCAGTTTTGCAACAATGCATGGAGGTCTGCCCAATTTGTTGACATTTATGACTACTGCTTCGCTTCCTTACGTAGTAGCATGATGATATATAGCCTATAGTCTTATTTAATAAACGGACTACCTAATGCAAAAAGATTTTTTCAAATCGGATTAGTAGTTCCTGAGATTAGCGCGTTCAAACAAACAAACAAAGTCTGCCTCTATATAATATTAGTATAGATTTTAAAGAGGAAAGTTTTGTTTCGTTTTAATCATTAAACTCTGAAATTACGAAATCAATTTTTATAATTTACACTTTATGTGGTTGACCCTAACCTATCCTAATATAGCTTTCTGTTAAGTAAATGAATAAAAATAAAACTATCTTTTCGGATTTTTCGCGGGACTATTTTAATTTTTGGATCCCGACGTTTCAAATGCTTTACATCAATAATGGTTACGGGAGAGATTAAAGCTCACTTTCCGGACAAAATCCAAAAAGATAGTTTTATTTAAAATGTCAAATATTCGAGTTAATCTAAGAAATTATTTAATAAAAATAAATTAAAGAGTGCGTGTATGAATGTACACGCGCAAGAAGTAAAACTTCTGTAGGTTATTGGTACTTTTTATGAAATCCAATTTATGTTTTAAATAATTTTGATAGGTGAGGTACTAAAAATAACGCATATTAGGCATATTACAATCATGTATTTATAGGATATCGTTGGAAAGAATATAAAACTTTATACCATTTGTCAGACAATAACAACGGTTACCATGGCAACAAACGTACGTACATTTTTTCGTAACGCATTCACCAGCTTACCCCCCAAGTCAAGCGTGCGTAAAGAAGTTTTACTTCAAATAAATTAAATTTGTTTTCAATTTGTACAACATTTTGTAAAAGTTTGTTTGTTTTAACATTGACATTACAGCATTCATAAAAATCCAGTCATAATAGTTTTCTCAAATCCATACATTCCTTTAAAATAATCTCCTACTTTCCACGAATATGAGCTCAACACGTGCCAACTCTGCATTAGCTTGCAACGACTGCAGATATTTTTCATATCCATTTTGGAAATAAGTTGCTCTCACCTCTTTTGAGTTTTTGGATTAATCAAATACGTTAATAAGTTTTACTAAATGTTATTTAGAAAACACAATTATTTATTTATTCCTTTAAATTCAAGCTGAACCTAGACATCAAGAAGGTTAAAAAATGAATAAATATTAGATAATAAAAGAATAATGTGCTGATTGAACGAATTCGACCACGGCGGAAGATCTTCCCGAACCATGCGCCCAAATTAAATATGTTGGGACATTAACACGCAGCACCATCTAGATCTATGGTAACTTACGAGGCTTGTGTTATGGATACCAAATAGTTGATACACTACACATATATAACTTTAAATACATACATATTGTAAATATAAACACCTATGACTGGAATACAAACATTCGTGCTCATCACACAAATAAATGCCCCCAGCCGGACGAACCCGCGACCGTTGGCGCAGCAAGTAGGGTCACTACAAACTGAGCCAAACGTCAAACAAGCCCAAAATATATTGAAGTGCATACCTAAGTATTCTCCGAATGTGTGTGCGGTATATCATCAGGACATCGAGGCAGTTTCAATTTCTCCATCATAATGTCACATACATATGTATAAACTAGTTAGTCTTATTAATGTTATGGTCAAGAAAGTATCGGTGTTTGTTGGATCAACTTGGTTTTTATTAATTAAAGTCTAAGTACGAAATAAGTTTTTTTCATTTTTATAACATACTTAGTAGAATAAATCCAAATCCGCAAAAATTGATTTCGAAAATACGACGAAAAGCTGTTATTCAATAGAGATTCTAATAAAACATAAATCCAATTACAAAATCAACGGACGCGCTTCTAGACACTCGAATGTCGATCGTAAAAACGATTCATTACTCGGTGTTACGCAGAAATTAAGTACATTTCTGAGATTTCAATTGGTACACCAACCGCACTTTGTAATCATTTGTATATTTAGCCCTTTTTAACCCCCACTGTTGGGCTTCCCTTCAATACGTGGGGAATCAGGCCATAGTCGACCACGCTGGCCAAGTGCGGGTTGGCGGACAGTACATGCCTTTCAAAAACTTGTTAGATTCTTTCAGATATGCAGGTTTCCTCACGATGATTTCCTTCACCGTAAAACAAGTGGTAATGATTCGCACATGAAAATATAATTTTATTATATAATGTCTCGACTAATATTCTATACATTTTACGAGCGACTTAGACAACATATTATTCTACAATCGTTGAACTATAGAAACAAAAATTGTGTTGAATCGTCTTGTCATAGAAATATAATGTCTTTAAACTTTCATAGTCACTGACTATGGGATATTTACCGAATATACCGTACATAACCGCCATGACGCTTGTAACAGTGCCCAAACATCGGGAACTCTCAAAAGTAAGTTTGTACATGGTAGATATCCCGTTTTACATTATAATCTATACTATACGAATATTATAAAGCTGAATAGTTTGTTTGTTTGGTTGAACGTGCTAATCTCAGGAACTACTGATCCGATTTGAAAAATTCTTTTTGCATTTTATAGCCCGTTAACTGAGGAAGGCTATAGGCTATATATTATTACGGAAATATGTACGGTTCCTGTGGGATAGGTTTATTTCTGTCTAGGGATGAACCCGAAGCGAAGCGAGGGAGAGTCGCTAGTAATATCATAATATGTCATTCCCATACACGATTATTTAGCTCTCTTATTATAAAATTTCTTAATAATTATTTACTTATCATTTTAAAATACTTACCTAGTACAAGTTGAACCTTCCTGCGATACCAGAAATCGCTTAAAAGAAGACAGTGAAAAAAGACTAAGTACAGTTAGTTATAATTTTTTTCCGTTATTACTGTTATATATAATTTGTGAAAACCTTTGTAGATAAAAGCAATATATTTGAATAGCACAATCGTAAATTACTTTTAACTATCGCTATGTTGCAGCGTGCGCAAAAACGAGGTAGACCACCATTTCGACTCTTCTTTTTTTGTTTTTATAATGAAAATGGTTTAAAACAATAAAAATATCCCTAATTTTTTTACAGCTCTGAACATTCCTTTTTAGGGTTTAGTATCCGAAGGGCGCCAACGGAACCCTATTACTAAGCCTCCGCTGCCCGTCCGTCCGTCCGTTCATCGGAAGGCCTTAGTATCTCATGAAACGTAATAGGTAGAGAGTTGAAATTTTCACAGAGTATGTATTTATATTGTCGCTATAACAAAAAATAATAAAAATAAATAAAAAAAATAAGAAAATAAAAATACAAGAAACATTTTTTTAACGTTCGTATCGATCGTCGAAGGTAATATACTACATACATAGAGTAAAATCCATATTGATAAAAAGTGCATGTACGATGGCACGGAACCCTTCGTGTATGAATTTGACTCGCACTTGACCGATTTTATTATTTAATTCAACCACAACTAAAGTTCTATATTTCTTATAGACATAATTAACAGACTACTGTTAATTCAGCGCTTTTCATTGATCTCATTGCTCTTTTTGTTTCTTCTACTATTTATTCATATATTATGCGTTATACCCAGTAGGCAGTATCATTCAACTTTATTTTATATATAAACTAGCGACTCACCCTCGCTTCGCTCGGGGTCATCCCTAGCACGCTTCCCGTTACAAACTTTCATCCCCATTTTCTAAGTTCCTGCGCAATTTTCTTATTTTTTTATAATGTAAGAACCTTCTCCTAATAATAATAAACACAACAAAACAAGATTAGTGAAATCGGTCCAGCCGTTCACGCGTGATGGCGTGACCAAGGGAAATAGGCATTCATTTTTATAGACAAGTATATAGATAAATAAAACCTTTTACCCATCAAAATCCTTAGTTTCGTCCTTTAACATGTTTGCTGTAAAGCAATCGAAACAATCTCGAGACAAGTTTTTATCTATACTAATATTATAAAGCTGAAGAGTTTGTTTGGTTGGTTGAACGCGCTAATCTCAGGAACTATTAATCCAATTTGAAAAATTCTTTTTGCATTAGATAGCCCGTTAACTGAGGAAGGCTATAGGCTATATATCATGCCGGAAAAATGTACGGTTCCCATGGGATACTTGGGACGAACCCGAAGCGAAGCGAGGGTGAGTCGCTAGTATTATATAAATTGTGTAATGTAATAAATTGATGGGTTTGATTTAATTTAAAGTATATTTTCTTCTTTTTAGAGCGTTTAGATAAAAGCTTGTTTTTAAAAATATTTTTTTACTATTGATTTATGACCACACTATGTGCCCAAACCATTTAAGCATATACTTCTATTATTAATTGTTTTAAATGTAATAGAGAATGATTTTAAAACGCAAGCTCCTTTAAATGAACTTGAAAACTTTTATTTTTAGTATCGCAGTTCATTAGTATCGTCCATATCTAAGTTTTAATTTAACTTTTAAGTATTTTCAAACAAGCTGAGCAGTCATTTAATAAAAATAAAAGTATTATGTACTTATAAAGTTTTTACACCTTCCATCCTGAATGAAGTTTCATTCCCCTCTTTCTTGTGTAAATAGAGACGGAAGAGCTAATATAAGTTTCTTGAGAAGCTTTTTCTCAGTAACAGGAAAAACGATTGTGCAAAACCGTAATGTATAGTTGAACTAACTTTTAATACTTAACTCCTATATGTATGTTATGAAATATTAACACTATGTTGCATAATGCATATAAAGCTGCGATATATTCTCACCCAATAACGTGATTGCAAACGTTTGTTGTTTTTAAACAGCATCAAAGCAATGGATTGAAATGATTTTTTCTTTAAGTGTTTATATCTCTCCCATAAACTACATGTTTGCAAAAAATCAGGTCATGTAACGTTTGAAGTAGACCAACAGTAAACCAACTTTCGCGTTTATACAAATCGGCTTAGCCGTAGCCCATAAGTGATGAGCTTACTAAAAAATTTAATTAGGTATGACTATGACGACACGTTTGGTTCAGTTTACAGTGACCCTACTTGCTGTGCCAGCGGTAGCGGGTACGAGTCCCGCTGGGGGCATTCATTTGTGGTATGAGCACAAATGGGTGTCCTCCAAGCATGGGTGCTTATATTTATAATAAGTATGTATTTAAAGTTATATATGTGTAGTGTATCAGCTATCTGGTATCCATAACACAGGCCTCGTAGCTTATCATGGAACTAGATGGTGCTGTGTGTTA
Source organism: Fabriciana adippe (assembly GCA_905404265.1). Lineage (NCBI taxonomy): Eukaryota > Metazoa > Arthropoda > Insecta > Lepidoptera > Nymphalidae > Fabriciana > Fabriciana adippe. The sequence goes on along the minus strand of FR989984.1, from coordinate 13,583,418 downwards.
ATGTTCCAACATATTTATTCATTATGCATTAAGGACAATATAACATTCTTGACATTAAATAACTAAAGTTATTTTTAAAAACGCTACAAAAAGGAATATTTCGACAGCACAAGAAATATTTCTTGGATAAATCTTAAGCACGTAATATTTTTTCCCTTTGTATTTATTTAGGATGAGGGCGAGAGATTTATATTTAAAAAAAAATATTATGTTTCAAATTCATCCTCAAATTCAGTCCTTATCCAATAACAAATTCGCTTGTTTTTGAAATTAACGAAAGTCATTTCAGAGCTTATGAGGATAATTGCTCATATCATCACCGAGTTTGCAGATTCGAGAAAGCTTTTCGATCAATTTTTTACTCAGATTATGGTTATTTTTCAATCAATATTAGTTACTAAGTTTCGTAAAGTCTTAGGTAATTATTGTTGGCAATATATGTAGATATTAAATTATATGTTTAGAAGTATAATAATATGTTAGGTAGACATGTATAATTTTTAACGTCCCACTGGTGGACACAGGCCTCCCTTCAATTATAAGGGGGATCAGGCCATAGTCCACCAGACTGACGAACAAGCAATTCTTGTATATTTATTTATTTATTTATATATACCGGTGATCTCGGAAACGGCTCTAACGATTTCGCTAATATTTGGCATGTGGGGGTTTTCGGGGGCGAAAAATCGATCTAGATTAGTCTTATGTCTGGGAAAACGCGTGTTTTTGAGTTTTCTTGCGGGTTTTCTTTCGCATTATTCCACGCAAAATATATAGTTGATAATTTCTTACGCTCCTGCATAAGCATCGTGGTCAAACGGCCAAGGTGCAAGATTGACTATCTTAGGTGTCTGGGTTCGAGTCGCGGTCGTATACAAAGTTTTTATTTTTTTTTTTGTAATTATTCAAGTTTTGATTTTTTTTTAATCTAAAAATACGATATCAAAAAAATAACTCGGAGTGAAGCTCAGTCGCCTAGGAACTTTTCATTAATGCAGAGTGACAGTTATTTAAAATAACAAAGTGCTTAAACCAAGGTTTAATATTTTTCAAAAGCAAAAGTTGTAAACAACTTTGTGAGTAGCAATTTTGTCACTGAAACTCTCATTCGTCTCTGTATTTGTTAGAGCATTTTTATAACAGCGTATGTAGAAGAGGTTAATTTTAGTGAATAGCTGAGAATGAGTTGTGTTTGATGTCAATATAATTACTTTACTTTTAAATACACTTTATATGTAAATTGCTTCGTAATTTGTGAAAAAATATTTTGTATTGTACCTACATCAAAGATTAACCAGTCAAAAATAATAATAACTAGTACTACCAAATCTATATCTATACATATAATAAAAGTGTAACTTATCACTGTTTGTACATGGAAAATATTTGAGAAAAACTATTACTGGAGGTCTTTATTTATTCCCCTGACTCGTTTTTTAGCATTATTTTTCTATGTACAGACATTCGACGTCTACAGTTTTGTTATATGTATAGATAATTGAATACTCTCAATTTTGAAATCGCTGAAAATTATTTACGATAAAACTAAATTTTATGATGTAAATGAATAAACTAAATATTTAACCCATGAACTTGTAAAATGCCACTTGAACTACTTTTATTATTGTGCATTTACATATGTATGAATGTACGTATACATTAAAGTTAACCACCCTACTCTCACATCGGAAGGAACGCATTGGGTTGAAAAGATGCTTTCAAATCCAACTCTGATAAGGTCTTCCTTATAAAATAAATTGCTTATTCAGAATAAGCAAAACAGGTACAGTTAGAAGCAAAAGTTTTTTAAATTAATTAAAAAATAAAGATTATTATTAAATCACATGTATTCAAACTAATTATTGTAACAATTCTGTCGTAACGTTTTAAAATATAAAATATGTCAAATCTGGTTGACAATAGTTTGATACCATCAACCTAATCTAGATGTGGATAATCGAGTCTTTCAATGGCTACGAGTAAAACTTTTGAATTTGAGCTTTCTCTTTTTTTTTTAAATAATTCCCATACAGTTGATAACGGGGGTATTTTTAATGTATATTAAAACTAACAGTTCGCAAAAAATAACAAAAATCAAAAACAAAAGCTAACTCTAAAATATAAACTAAACTTCAAGAAATCTTAAGGTATCTATTTTTGTGGTTAATATCCATATAATTGTTTCAATAGGGAATCGAACTAGCTACCTCATACACAAGATATATGCCAAAGAAAAAAATTAAAGCCGTCGCGGGACGCGTAGCAGATGTGAAACATCAAAACTATTTTGTATAAAAAATATGCATGACAGGATGGTTTTTAAAGACACTAATTATGACACAATCAATAATAAAATATTCTAATAAAAAAACGCCATTTTAAAAATACATATTAATTTAAAACCAACATTAAACATTAAAATATGAGTTCGGTACGGTGGGAGAGTTGTATAACTAATGCTGCTATTAACTTAGAAACTGTTTATGATATTATATGCCAAAATGATGTTCTTAGCAAATAAAGAAATAAATAAAGAGAGAGAAGGGTTATAGCCGAGCCGAGTGGAAAGAGAGTCTGTTATGAGCGCGTGGCAACACGGCCACACGTCGCCACGCCAACCGCACGCTTGATACGTGGCGTTAGATGTTCCACATCAATAACTTCAAAAATTTCTATTTAATAAATTATAGAAAAGTATAAAATATTAACACGAAGACATATCTGCTAACAGTACTTGCATTAACTTTCATGTGTCATTGAAGTACCTTAATACCTTAAAGTTTCAATATAGAACAGAAACGGATCAAATTGGTTTAGAAAACAAATCGAATAGGTTTTACGGCTGTTACAGTAAAAAATATCCTACCGTTTAAAATAACGTATCTTTTGCGTACTTTATACGGACTTTATATACAATACTTGTATATAACTTTGTACGTACACACTCTTGTACAAAAGTATTAAATCAATAAGACTACTACAATTAACTAATTTCATTGAAGCGATATCATTATAATCACATAGTATACATAGTATACATATTTTATACTACATAGTATAAAACAATGTCTCTTCCCGCTGTCTGTCTGTCCCTATATATGCTTAGATCTTTAAAACTACGCAACAGATTTTGATGCGGTTTTTTTAATAGATAGAGTAATTCAAGAGGAAGGTTTATATGTATAATACATGCATATTATAGTACAGAAAAGCCGAGAAATTTAAAGATTTGTATTTCATACTAACCGTTAAAACGTACCTACCTAGGGACGACCCTGAGCAAAGCGAGGGTGAGTCGCTAGTTCTGTATTGCAAATACGAAAGTGTTATTTATTCTACCCACGCTTTACACATTTTTTTTTTATTTTGCAACCAAATTTAATTTTAAGTAAACTGTTTCTTCTTTAAACATAAGCAATAACACTAGGCAACAATCAAAATTTCCCGGGAAAATTTTATAGCGTATTTTATAGATTATCGTGCCCCTAATAACAGAAAAATAACCATTTGTCTTCATCACGTATAAAGAAGGAGAAGTTTATTTTTTTTTTTTTTCAAAATCACCTTTTTTAACGAATTCAGCTTAGATTTAATTTTTGGTAAGAAACGATCACAGTAACATTTTGTATTGTTAATATGTACATTTAAGTCTCTTACTAAGTCTAAATTTTGTGCTAATTATACGGTTTTTTTTATTTGCGGTCTATATTCGGCAAAATGTCAATAAAAACTATACGTATTACGTATTTGATTACGAAATATGCATACTTTAGTTTGGACATTAGTAACCAATACAAATATTTAGTGCCACATACGATTATATGTTGTACTTCGTGTCACAAGAATTGAGGAACTGGTTCAATGGAAAGAGACGGTTCTTGATCAACCAATAATTTGATAATAACCCAATCATATGAGTGACTGTTATTTTTGTCTCGCGAATGTCAAAGAGATTTTTTTATGATTTAAGCAGAAAAACATAAAAAATATATATTATAAAAATTAAAAAACCCGACTGCATAAAAGATAACTAAAAAGATGAAAACAAGTTCACGAAGGAATATAGTATTATGCAGTTGGAGACATATGTACACGTTTCGTCCTTGCCGTGAGATGTACATACTCGTATGTATGTCTCCGACTGCAGAAGACTATATTCCTTCGTGAATTTGTTTTCATCTTTTTAGTTAGCTTTTATACAGTCGGGTTTTTTATTTTTATAATATAGTTTTTATTTACAGCTTTTTAGTTTTTGCCAATTAGACATTTGAAGTTATATTTAGCAATTTTTTATCCTAAATTACTTTTAAACATATAAGTTATATATATTTTTATTTTTTAAGTATTTATAAAGTAGGAAAATTAGCGAGAATGGCTGTTAACTAACTATAAATCATTATATATCCTAAAATGTTTTTTAAAATAAAAAAAATGATAAAAAAAACTAAAAATGATTTTTAAATACCTATTCAACTATACTTGACATAGTTCGTCGATTCTCATTCTTTTTTTTTCACATTATGGCGTTCAAAAGCGGCCATTTTAATTTTTCAATTTTTTATTATTTCTATGACATTTGCGCTGTCATGACAAATGAAACGACGTGTCATTTATCAAAATCGGCCCATGCGTTTGGTCTAAATAGTGCCACAGAGGTACAAACCCACATATGTACATACATACATAGGCTGATGATTACCCTCCTTTGCATCGCGCAGTCGAGTAAAAATAATCTATCACTAAATCCAAAAGAAGCACTTTTGCCACCTTTACACATTAAACTAGGATTTATAAAAACTTATTAAAATACAAATGTCTAAGTCTTAAGGCAAAAATCTGCTTTGAGTGATGTAAAAATAGAAAATATTTAATGAGCCAGATGTTAAGAAATTAATAAGAGATTCTTTATTCGTTTTAAATATAAACACTAAAAAAAAGGTTGGTTGACGTTTGTTTAAAGTATCAGAAAACTTTTTAGGAAATCATCGATCGCTTCAATATAAAGCTTGAGCTGTATAATGTGATTAAATACACTCTTTGTACCTTCACTAAATTTTTTTAAAGAAAACTTAGGTGCAATGAGTGATGAACACGATGAGCGTTTTTACCAAGATATTAATTGACTTGCAATGATTAGAGATTACAAAACTCAAGACAAAAACACAAAAATAAAAGTTATTTTTTAGTCTTAAATAATTTATTTACTTAAAATAACTTAGCTAGCTAGCTTAGAATTCGCATACTGACCACATAATAAACAAACTTTGCAGTTTAATTGGTTCTCTTAGAATTACGGTCCGATGTTAATCCGTCGAGTCCGCTTAATGATTTATAGTAAATAGCCTAGTAAACCCACTGCTTCAAAATCTAAATTAGCTCCATTGTAAGTCTCACAAAACAAATTAATAAAATTGCTATTTCATTACCTTTATTTAACATCATCTGAAAAAAAATTATTTATTTATTTACTTATTTATTTATTTATTTATTAAACTAAAATCCACAGCTGTATACAGTAATAGAAAGTATATAATAGAAAAAAGTCCTTATATAAGCCAATTTCGGATTTTCATTACTTATGCAGTATAGATGGGTAGACTAAGTTTACACAATGCATATAGGAAAACAAATAAGTTACAAAAAAAAACAATAATACATACAAAAGGAAAGAAGAAAAAAAAACATTAAATAACAATATATTAGGGATACGGCAATTCATTACTCTATTTATGTTGAGTGAGTGAGTGAGTGAGTGTGTGTGTGTGTGTGTGTGTGTGTGTGTGTGTGTGTGTGTGTGTGTGTGTGTGTGTGTGTGTGTGTGTGTGTGTGTATGTGTTTGTGTGGGTGTTTGTGTTATTTCTCAAGTGCGCTAATGATAGCTTTTTTAAATCTTTTTCTAGAATTGCTAAATGGATCAATATGACAGAAATATTTATTATACTGTTGAGGTAGTCTATGAGTGACTGAGTTTCTACTATAATTTGAACGAAGGCATGGTACGTGAAATAAATTAGTGTGCCTTGTGCGCTTATGTGGGGCACACAATTGTAAAATTTCTGTTATAAGATCAGGATTATTTATGTTTCCATTGCAGACGTCATACAAAAGCATCATATCGGTTACTGTTCTACGACTTTCTAACGTGGATATCTGACATGAAAATTAAAAAATGGATATCTGATATGAAAATTACAAAGAAATCAAGCTAATGAGCATAAAACAATAGGGAATATGCTTATTTTTTTTTAAACAATACCTAACATAGTTATATAATTGTAAAAAAATAAACAGCTCCGAAAAACTAAAATTTAGTAAAAAAAATTTTTTAAATATCATATCGATACGGATACTTTAAAAGCTCGCCATTTCGCGCGCTTGGCGTGATGTCCCAGTATCATATACACAAAAAAAAACGACTCAATTTGTAGCGACAAAATCGCTAATCGCTCCGTTATGATAATACTTTGACCACATATTCGGACTGACCAATGGCGTGCGTTTTAACTTCAACAACAACTTATTGGCACTTTTTAATAATTATTTTCTTAATCAAAAAGAAATAACATTAAAAATATAGATATATAAAGATTATAAAAAAAATCACCTTTATTTAAATCTATTGCACTACCATACTATACTACCTGTATACTCATGCGTAAAATAACAAATACATAAGACATTTCATACTGCAGAGATATCTTTTGAAAAATAAAGTCTAACACACAGTTATGCTAGTCGATGTTCTAACCATTTAGTGCTTCCTATAACTAGAACCAAGTCTCGACAACAAAACTGTAACTTTTGAGGAAGCAAAACTCTATTATAGTTTACCGAAACAAATAAAACATTCTAAATATTTCAATAGCTTCAAGTCTAGGTTTTGTAAGCATATTCTGACGATGTCCGCTTATAGTGACCCTACTTGCTGTCCCAGCGGTCGTGGGTTCGAGTTCCACTGGGGGCATTCATTTTTGTGATGAGTCATGTTTATATTTATAATATGTATGTATTTAAAGTTATTTATGTGTAGTGTATTAACTATCTGGTATCCATTAAACAAGCCTCGTAGCTTACCATGGAACTAGATGGTGCCGTGTTAATGTCGCAACATATTTATTTATTCGCTCTAATGTTCTCAGTTCTACTGATCAACTGTAATAATTTACTATTTAGCTATAAGTTTCTCATATAAAAGTCTCGTTCGTAATAAAAAATGAAGTTCTTTAATCCGTTCTTTGTTGCCTAATGTAATTTAATCCATATTAATCTATACTAATATTATAAAGCTGAAGAGTTTGTTTGTTTGTTTGGTTGAACGCGCTAATCTCAGTAACTACTAATCCGATTTGAAAAATTCTTTTTGCCTTAGATAGCCCTTTAACTGAGGAAGGCTGTAGGCTATATATCATTCCGGAAAATGTACGGTTCCCGTGGGATAGATTTGTTTTTGTCTAGGGACGAACCCGAAACGAAGCGAGGGTGCGTCGCTAGTTAATCTTATGAATGTGAAAGTGTCATATCTGATACCTTTCACGCTTAACCGCTTAACAGATTTCGATAAAATTTGGCTTTTATGTAATATTCTTTTCAAAGAAATACTAAAATAACATCTTCAAACGTCAAAAGCACTTTATCCTCATGTTCTAAAGTTAGCTTTAGGGTATAACCGTGACTGTAACTTTCAGTTTAGTTACGTCTAGTATAAGTACTCGATGTATCGATCAAGCAGCGGTTAAGTTAGGTTGATAGGAAAAAGTATTTCAAATTAAGGAATATTCAAATGCACTCTCTAGTAGTGTCGTACTTTTTTACGTAGGTAAACATGAATTATACAATATTTTTACTAATCTATACATTAATACGTGAAGCAAAAACTTTGTACCCCTTTTTACGAATTGCGCGGATGGAGGAGTATGAAATTTCCCACACTAATTGTTTATATTTAGAGAAGGAGTGCAGAATGCTAATATTTGTTTTAATTATGCATAAAAAATACATTAAATCAATAAAAAAAAAACATTACACACTACCATGCATTTGACACACCCACGCATATATACTCTTTTGTTTATTGTTAAAGTCTGTGGTCAAATTTAGAATAGATTAATATTGTAATATACGCAAGACAATAAAAATAAAACGTAATGAATTATGGTTGACTCTCAACCACGCGGCGATCACTAGTATTTTTAAATAACGAACCTGAGTGAGTGAGAATTGGGTAAACAAGAAAACTCTGTAAATGAGAGTAATTGCCAGGTCCATCATTTTATCCCTCTAAAACCTCTATAACAGAGAAACAGAAACCTCTATACAAGAGTCGTTTTTCATCCGTGGACCTCTATAACTGAGACTGCTACTTGCCTGTACCTCTATAAGAGACAGTCGGGCGAATTTAACACCTGCGATTGATGGCTTTTTCATGGAACTAACATTATTTTTGTTTCCTTAAATGAATAATGCCGATGCTAAACATACATATTTATCACTACATATTTGTTGTATTTTTTTAACCTCTTTAAATAAGAAAGGTATCTCCTGTAACTCTATAAGCTAGAAACTCAAGTTAGTGAGAATCCTCCATAAGCGAGAAAGAGATCGCGCTCCCTTGATCTCTCGCTGATCTAGGTTCGACGGTATAATGGATTGTCTTCTTACACATAACAACGAATCAATTTATTACATACAAAAAGTTTATAGTAGACCGTAAGTTAAATAACTATAAATATATTGGGACATTAACACACAGCACCATCTAGTTCCATGGTAAGCTACGAGGCTTGTGTTATGGATACCAGATAGTTGATATACTACACATATATAATTTTAAATATATACATATTATAAATATAAACTCTCATGACTGGAGTACAAACATTCGTGCTCATCACACAAATGAATGCCCTCAACGGGAGTCGAACCCATGACCGCTGGCACAGCAAGTAGGGTCACTACATACTGAGCCCAACGTGTCATCAACGTGTAAGTATATTAGTTTGTTGTAAAAAACACGTCCAGCAAAGTTTTGGTGAAGCACTAGTAATATCGAGTGATATAAGAAAAACCTCTGAATTGACTGAACCATTTATCAAAATACACAAATCGTGGAATAGTTTTTACATGAAATATAAAAAACCCTTCAGGTAACCGCTGGTGTAATGGAGTGTGTATGACGCGACACTACCTTTTATGAGTAAGGTCGCAATTTCATTTATGTAATGCGATAAAAGTTTAAGTTCTATTGAGATTTATCATCCAACATGGATTGCACTATTAAGGTATCTTTAGTAAGTCTGTTTTTGTTTCCGGCAACTTTTGCGTGATAGTCACGTCAATAAAAAGTAATCTGTGTTAATCTAGGATATGAGCTATCCCCCCCCCCCCCCCCAACGTGCGTTCACCCTGTCGTGGTGGGGGGGCTCAGTAGCGACTGACAGTTCAGCCGGGCGCGAAGACAAGAAACGCACAGGGAGGTGGCCCACTTTGTTAATGCTGATTTTAAAAAATACTATATAATATTTAATTACAATTGATAGAGCTGTAAACAAAAACAAAGCAAATCGACAAACAAAACTCGTTTCTCCATATAGAATATTATGAATCCATATAGAATATACATACTTTATTATGTCTGTTCTAAGATTTTACGATTATTACATAAAGCAATCAATCGTCTTTCCTGAGTAGTACAATTCCATTATATACAAAAACAATATCATAAAAGTAGTAAATAATTGCATAGTAAAAAATCCATCATACTTTGCTGGAGTAACGTAATATTGGGATCATCTTAATAGAAGGTCGTCACTTTAATAAACACTTCAACATTGCAATTGGTTCTAGGTACTCGTCTATACATATAATAAAAGTTTAACTGAGTCAAAAAAGTACATTAATTTAAAAAAAATTCTTATTGAAATAGTCATTATTGTCGATACAGAGGCTGAATCTCTAGTTTTTAGAATTTCTGTCTGTCTGTTTGGGAACGCATCATGAGAAAACCAATGGACAGGTTTTGATGAAATTTAGTATGATATAGCTGGTTATCCGAGTCAACATATAGGATACTTTTTACTGCAAGAAAATATCTCATCTTTGAGAAATCTATACTAAACGTTAAAACGTAAATAGAGACAAACCCGAGCGGAACAAGGATGAACCGCCAGTTTAAGATATAAGCCAATTATTATATAACTTTCATGGCTAGTTACTAACCTTAAGTTCGTATTTCTATTTAGTCTTATGTACAGGTACAGTAAAACAAACCTTTGAGTTTAGGCATTGATATAAAAAAACTCAAGTTACTCAATTAGCGTCTCAAAAGTCCCCTACAAAACGCACCATTCGAAATTATGCGCTTTACTTTATTTATTTATAACACTTTATTGCACAAGAAAATGGTACATTAACAAAAAAAATACAATTAAAGAGATGTACAAAGGCGACCTTATCACTAAAAGTGATCTCTTCCAGGCAACCGATAGAAAAGGATGCAAGAAAATAAGTGAGAAGAGCAGAAAGGTGCATAAAGTGCAAGTCATTAAAACTTAATATAAATAAACATACTAGTACGTAAAAAATTACATATATAAAAATACTAATTTCTTTTTATTTGCGATTTTTCAAATTTATTTAATTCATTGCTTTTCCTATGACAAAATTAAAACGCACGTTGCTTAAAAAAGTACTTTATGTGGTGTGCGTAAGTTCGAATTTGTGTTTAGCTAATGAATTAGAATTATCGATTTTTCATTTTATTCCTTAGTTTGACTTAACGTCACATGTTGACGCCACATTTTGAAGAGATATTTATTAGGAACTAGCGGCTCACCCTCGCTTCTAGGAAAATTAAAATAAATCTATCCCACAGGAACCGTACATTTTTCCGGGATAAAAAGTAGCCTATGTATTATTCCAGGCTATAATCTATCTCTGTGCCAAATTTCATCCAAATTCATTCAGCCGTTCTGGCGTGAAAGAGTAACAAACATCCATACTCACAAACTTTCACATTTATTATATTAATATAGATATTGTATCTGTGTTTTTATATATCAATGAGTTAGTAGAGAGTAGAGTTATATATCAAAGTTATATTAAAATTATTGAATACTTTTAAAACATATGGATGGTGTTAAGTACGTTGCCGGATATTACTGAGTAAGAGCGTTGATAATTTTTGTTCAATTCTAAATAATATATAAAGAATTTGAACGATTTTATGCGCAATTTTACTCCATTACTTCCATAATAGTCAATTGAACGATTTACATCAATATTCTGACTGGAATATCAAGACACGTGTGGCGAAACACTCAAGAGATAAGAACTGACAATATTTTATTTTAAAGTTATATATCGACTTGTTTCGCCAGACTATATATATATATATATATATATATATATATATACCGCGAACATGTAGTTCAATTATGTATTAATACATACGTATATTTAAAACTGTCAATCTAAAGAAAACTGATGATTTATGGGGCAACTGTTAAACTACTTAACACAATAATAACACAAATTGCATCACATTTATCTCTCATCTCTCATCTTCAATAAATGTATAGGCTATGGAATATTCCCTGATCTCATGAAGATTAGTAAAATAATAACTCTTTTTAAAAATGGCGAAAAAATCATGACAACTGTAGAACTATTTCTATATTGCCATGTATGTGTAAAATTTTTAAACTTGTTTTAAGTCAACTTTTGATTCTATTTAACATAATATTTTAAATAAAACTATATTTTCTGTCAAGCATTTGAAACGTCGAGAACCAAAAATCAAAATAAATCCGCGAAAAACTCCGAAAAAAAAATTTATTTAAAATGTCATATATTCGCGTAAATCTAAGAAAGTATTATAAACAATATTTTCCATAGTGAAAAGTGTGATTCTATTAAAGGCAAACACATTTATAACGCATGGGGGATCACAAAATGCCATTGGTGTTTTCTGTGATTTGTCATGGCCTAAGGCTATATGGAACAGGAGGGAAAAGTTTTCATGTTCCACACAATCAAAAATCTAACGATAAGGCATAAGACACGTGTGGAACATGAAACCCTTTTGCTTAAACTTACTTATAACGGTGTTCGTGGTATTACTACTTTTATTAGGGTTACGTATCCAAAAGGCAAAAAAATCGTTTTACGTTCATTTGCCCGTATGTTACATCTACTTTTACTCAAAGACTATTCTAACTATATGGCTGAAATTTTATAAATAGCTATTTCATGTAATGTTATTCTGAAGTCAAAATGCTTTCTAAATTCTGAAGTCAAGAAAAAATGCTAAAAACCTAGTCAGGGGGATGTAAGAAGAGAAATAGAACAAATTCAGATATTTTTCAAATTTTTTGTTTCTTTGTCTGTTTGTACGGGCTAATCTCCGAAACTGTTGGATCGACTTAAATGAAATTTTCCATGGTGATACCTTTATATCCTCGGTCAATATTTTAGCTACTTTTCATCCCGGAAAATTTAAGAGTTCTCGTGGAATAGTTAAAAAACTATAGTAACTTATACAGCTTAGTATATATAGCATATACTATATTTACTATATACTATATACTGTATACTATATTATATTTAGCATATACTATACACAAAAACTGCTATTGGATTTTAATGTAACTTTACAATAATATAGTTCATATATCAGAGTAACAAATAGGCTACTTTTATCACGGAAAATTGTACGGTTCCCGTGGGATAGATTTGTTTTTGCTTGTCCAGAGGCGAAACCGAGCGAAGCGAGGGTGAGCCGCTAGTAAACTAATAAAGATTTTAACTGATAGACAGCTACCTCCTCGTACCATCTGTGCCATCGTCAAAATAAAGATGATGTTTATTTATAGAAAGCTATTGAAAGATCAGAATAAAAATAAATAATAATAACGTCAGAAAGCAAGAAGTAAAGGACGAGAAATAAAATCGGTTAAGTTTGAATGTGACAATCGCATCAAGGGTTCCGTATTATATTTACACACACAATATATTTTTGTTACGTCTTAAATATTATAAATATTGAAGTTTATATGTGTATATGTGTCTGTTTGTTACTTTTTCAACGATTTCATCTGTAAAACTCAACGAAAGGGCCTGAAATTCGAAAACGAGAGTTTACATCAGTGTAGTCCAGGGATAACTATAGACTATTTTTTATCGATGCGCCAAGTGAGTAGAGCCACGTACATGAATTAGTTTAATAATAAGATAAGATTTTTAGCGAAAATAAGCGTTATTGAAATTGAGAAATCCCTAGAGCGAGTGCAACTCAGGCTTAACCAGGTTTATTATTAGATTTTTTTTACTTTTACAGGGCTTTTCTTGTATAGGATCTCCTTAAATATTAACGGTTTTTCTGTGGAAAGTGGAAACTTATAAATAGATTACTAAAATAGTAGAAAATATACGGGATACGAATTCGGAGGGATGATCGGCCAACGAGGCTTTTAAACAAACCTTGTTTAGGAATCCTAAAAAAAGTCGCTTGTTATTTTGATATAAGAATACATTTATTTACCAACGACAGGTCAACAACACCTATTCTTAGAATAAACTTAATTATGTAAATAACTTAATTGATACAAAAGTGTTTTTTTTTATTAATAATAACTAATAAGTATACTAATATAATGGTAGAAGAAAACCTATTTCTCACATTGTAAGATTATAAAGATAATTTATGTATATACTAGCAGAACCCGCGGCTTCGCCCGCGTTCAAACTTCAAAAGAAACTCTTTGGCTTTATGTTATAATTAAGAATGTGATGGCTGTAATGATTTTCAAATGTGTATGATTTTGACTCACGTGTCGAGGGCTCTATACCGCCGAATATTGTGTTGTTTTTAAAAACATTGACTGATACACAATAGAATTTTTACGTTTTCGCAATACATACTTTATTATTTACAAAAATAAGTTCGCATTTATATTATTTCTTAAAGATATTGTGGTAAATGAATTTAATTTTAGCGATCGTAACTCAAAATATTCAGCATCTTAAAAGATATTTAACCTATATACTGTAGATTAATGTTCCATTACAGTATTTAGCAAGCTCCATTACCTCTATTTTTTACACATTTTTCTACTCCATCTTTCCAAAGTACAATAATCAAAAGGAAGAGAGTATAATAATAATAATACAAGCATACAATGTGTATATATATATATATATATATATATATATATATATATATATATATATTATAAAATTCTAACTAAGCCGAATCTGTACATTAAATATTTTTTGGAAAATCTTATTGAAATAGACATTATTATCGATGCAGAGGCCGAATCTATAGTTTTTAGAATTTTTGTCTGTCTGTCTGTCTGTCTGTCTGTTACCGCATCACAGAAAAACCACTGGAGGGATTTTGATGAAATTTGGTATGGTGATAGCTGGATATCCGGGTCAACATATAAGATACTTTTTACTGCAGCTAAATATCTCATCTCTGAGAAATCTATACTAAACGTTAAAAAGTAAGTAGGGACGAACCCGAGCGGAGCGAGGGTGAGTCTCTAGTGTATATATATATATATATATATATATATATATATATATATATATATATATATATCAGTGGCGAAGGGTCCATACAAGACGATTCCCACCGTCTTACCTTTTAAAAATTCAATAATCCGTCGTTCATTATAAATATTTATTTTTTGAATTAACATAATTAGTAAATAAAAAATCTATTTATTTTTACTAAGTCAATTTCTGAAAATAATATAACGCAAAAAATCACAAGCAACACATAAGCAACGCAAATACATTTTTGCGCTCCAAACTGCTTACGCGTTTCTTCAAAGAAATGCGACGATAAGACGTTGTATTTTAGCTTACCGCGTTCATACAAAATTGTATTTCATTCAATGTTTTGGATTGAACATTGTCACGTGACTTCATTCATTTTTAGTATTTTACGCATGCGCACTTATCAAATTTTTGTTGCTCGAAAAGCTGCTTCTTTACGTCTTATCCTGCCTGTGATTGGTCAAAACTCAAAAGTTACAAAACGTCCCTAATTTGACAAGCGAAGCGTCAGACGAGCAATGTTATTATTTGAATGATTTATTATTTAATGTAAATTAATACGGCGGGTTGTTATTGTTTACGAGTGCATTGCTTAAGAGATTTTTTGTTTTATACAGTTTTAATTTGGTTTTAGTGTAATATAGACATTTTGTGCTGTGTTTTTTGTGGACTGTGAGTGTCTCACATATTTGTTAATTTCGGTGAGTTCTATTAGCCATTATGGCATTAATTTGCATACTATTGACTTTAGTTTTCTAAATTTAGTTGTTTAATAATTAAAAAGCATGTCATCAAGATACTCATTTGTTTGAAATATGATTTAATTATTACATGAAATGAGTTACCTAAATATTTTCATAAAACGTTTTAATTAAATTATGTGTGAATGTGCTAAATTAGAAAATATTTAGTTTTCCATGTTTATTATATTCTGATTCTATTTAAGTTTAGAGTGAATTTTAATATGTTAAAGTTATTTTAAATATGTTACATTATTTAACAATATAATTTGACTAATTAAGCTAAATACTGAATAGTGAATAGGATAGTCAGACATTTTAAAAACGGATGTATTGCTATATGATATTATAATTAAAGCCTGTGCTTCTTATCGTTCCTTTTTTGTGAATTATTTTATAATTTTCGTCCAATTTGGCTTGATAAAATATAAAATACAATAAAATAATAAATCAATTTCATTACTAAGCACGACGAAGTAGTTCAATGAGATTTAAGTAGATGGCGGTATTTATATTAAATATATTGATTAAACATATTTATGTAAAATTAACAAAAAAAAGATAAAATAATATTTAAATCCCAAAAAATATAGGTTGTAAAATATGTACTTTTAATAAAGAAAAATAAAATCAAATTTCCGTACTAAGTCATGTGTAAAGATTTTTCATAGATGGCGTTATTAATATTTTATGAGGTTTTATTATTATATTAAATGTTAAATATATTTTGCTAGAATATTTTACATGTAACAACAATAAAAAACACAATAGCCTTATAAAAAAAATATCTTCACAATTACATTTCTTTTTTTTTTTGCATTGATTGATATATAAAAATTGTGTATCAATGTTTTTTGTCTTTTTTTTTGGAACGGCTTACCTCTGCTAAAATTTCACCCTTCGCCACTGATATATATATATATATATATAGATTGTTATTATTATAGACCCAATGTTATGTACACCTGAAACTTACAGTACCGCCTTCCCCTCCTTTTTAAAGTTACATATATCAAGTGGCATTCTTATTTTGTTATAGATTTCTGCCCGCGGCTGCGCTCGCGTGGACTAGACAATTCGCTTACTTTTAATTTCCATTGAATTTATATTATGTTGTTATATCGAATTTGTAATATTTTGTGTACATTTACGTAATTACTTTAGATCCATTTAACATAGTCTGCACAAACAATGCCACGAACAGAAAGTTTGAATTTAATTAAGAACTTCTTTGTATATCACATTGGTGGATGTTCTGTCTAGTTTTGGCTTCTGCTAAAATTTCCATGTGAGAAGCAATCCTCTCTTAAGTTTATGCGTACTACTTATAACGACTGGCCCTGAGATTTATTAACAGTCATTACAAAGCAAACTTTAAGGAGAAATTACAATAGATTAAATTCAAATGCATGGTCAGAGGTTATCAGTGATATTCGAGGTATGAATACTCATTCCCCCCGAGCACATCCACCAAAGGCAGTAGTCACTAAAATATTTTATGGATTACTCGCAGTCTAGTCCTGTTACATAGCCTAGGTGGCTTATTCATTATAGGTGTACCAACCTTCAGAAGGAGTTTATGAAAAAGGAGGTGTGTTTGTTAAGGAACTCCACTGTATAGTGAACTGCTTCATCCATTTTCATCACTGAGCCGATAGACCTATATTATATTTCTGACCCCTCAAAGAACTTAAGCAGGATGTTAATAAAACCAGTAGCACTGTTATTTTTGGAGGCCAGTGGCCTAAAGCAACTTTAATTTTTTTTTAAAGTCTATTTAAATTATTTGAATTATTTAAATATTTGAATGTTTCGTTAATTAAGCATCAATAGTATTAATGCCGAGCCAAACGTGTCGTCAAATAATTCATCAAGTCGTCAAGATAATATTTTTTTCGTATTTTTTAGGCTTTTCTTTTAATATATAAAATATTTTCATATATGAACAAAGGCTTCCTTATCAAATAGTTTGAAACCTCTCAGTATCTAATATTATTATAGTACGGTATATTTATGAAGGTCCGTGATAGTTTGCAAATCAAATAATTGAATCGCGGCTATCGGGAAGGCTTAGTAATCTACCTACTTGTAAAGAAGCCTTCACACTGTTCCACCAAAAATATACATTCTATGTTATCCTACTAGTATTATAAATACGAAAGTTTGTGAGGTGTATGGATGTCTAGATGTATAGATGTTTGTTACTCTTTCACGCAAAAACTACTTAATGGATTTTAATAACACTTTACAATAGTATAGCTCATACATCAGAATAACATATAGGCTACTTTTTATCCCGAAATAATGTACAGTTCCCGTGGGATAATTTGTCTTTGTTTTTCTAGAGGTGAACCCGAGCAAAGCAAGGGTGAGCCGCTAGTAATATATAAAAGTAATGTAAGCTTAATATAAATATTTTCTCTAGAATGCTCACTACGTAACACGTAAAATTGACGTAAAGAAAACAAACTTTTTTACTTAGTTTTAATTTAGCCTTTGTCCGTGGCTTCACCTGCATATATTGGTACTGGAAAAAAATCTATATTAAAATACCCATGTATACTAAATTTGATGAGGATAGGTTGAACTGTAGTATGTGTATGCAGAATTGTTTAGCTGCAATGCCATCTAGTGTCGAGTTACACCAAAATGGATTCAGTGGACCAGTTAGTTATACGTACGTTTACGTAAATATCTATGTATACTGTATAGGCAAAGACAAAACATTTAGGTTCCTTTTTCTCTACTGTTTATAGATCGATTTTTTTTTTGTTGCTCAGTAGCTTTTGACGAGTTTTAGTGTTATCAATAAAAAAACAATAGAATAAGTTGGGTTTTTTATAGTTTTTTTTTTATAGTGCATCCCTACGCTTGAATGGTTTAGGAATCATATGGGAATAAAAAATAGTATTTTATTTTCATGTTTTTATTTCAAATTTAGCTGAGTTGTCGTAAATTTATATGAATCAAAAATTTATTAAAAATATATACCTATATTGTTTTCTTACATCAATGATTGAACTGTCAATTATACATTTTATTCAGAATTGCGAACTTTCTTGGTTAATTCAATAAATGGTTGCCTTAAAAAAAAACAAAAATGGAAAATTAATTGTGGTGTTTCGGACTTTACCATTTAGCATTAAGTAATGTGTTATGTAAATCTTATGATTATTGCCGTAAGTAGAGACCACCATCGCTATAAATACTCTAATACTAAAAAACCATTCTTTACGAGTAATATCTTAATATAAACTTTAAGAATCTACGCTAAACTATAACAAAACAAAATCGTTTTTTAAATTTTATTCGTCAGTTTGACAGCGCTTTACTTTATATACAAAATATATATATTTACATTGGCAAACGTAAACATTTACAGATGTTTTGCTTTCCTCCGATAGTTGAAACTCTTTAAGCCATGCAAATTTTACGAAGCTGCAAACAAAGCTTACACATACCCTTTTGCCTAGATTTTATAGATAAGTAGATAATATTTTCTTAGTATTTGAAGGTATTTTAGCTCAAAATTATATTACTCTATGCCAGTACAAATAAACTCTTTCAAAATTACATTATAAGTACATAAATGCTCAAAAAAAATTATATTCTAGATTAAATATATTTAAAAACTCTATAAATTAACAACTTTTAAAGTAATCAAATTCGATTATGAAGCAAAGTTAAATATAAAAAATAATGTAGTTATATTTAGTTTTGCAAAGAATACACTCTTATACCATTCATCTGAATTCAATGAAATTTAAATTGCTTTACGCACGCCCATAAAGGTTGCTGACATAGTATATGCTATCAACATACAATAAGTGGCACGGGAGACGTGTCAAAACTATCATATAAAATAAATAATAATAAATATGTTGGGACATTTACACACAACACCATCAATATAGTAGAGAAACACTGATAATTTTAGAGGTTTCTAATGTGATGTCGTAAATAAACACATTTTTTTGCGCTTACATACATTGCAAACACCCTACGAAATAGATCACCTTTTGAAATGAGATCACCTTTTTGTAGACCTTAAAGAGGTCTACAAAAAAGTCCGCGATGGCATATGTCTATCTCTTAAGGATAACATACTATATCTATTTTACTATATCCAAGCTAGGGACGAACCCGAGCGAAGCGAGGGTGAGTCGATAGTCCAAAATACATCAGTTTAATTTTATAAATATACCAGAAGTTAGCAGTAACAAAGTAAACATTGCAGCATCTGCTCTATTTAAAACTTTAATGATTTTGTAATTTACAGCTACTTTGATACTGTCATAAACATGTCTTAATGTTAGGTGACTAAAATACAGTTTTTAAACTTATTTGCACGTCACGAAACGTGAGGTAATTAAAAAGTTTACATTCTATTTTTAAGAAAAAAAGTTTTGCTTTGTTTCAATCATACTTTGTTTTCGCATGTAGTTCAGAATGTTATGCTAAATCTTGTAAAACTTATATTTCAGTCAGAGATAATGTGACGTATTTAGGGAATGCAATCTCGGTCTCGCAAGATCCCGATGATCCGAGATCTCGCCTCATTTTTCGAAATCAATCTCGAAGCATAAAATGACGAGATCTCGACGGAGATTGACGAGATCGAGCGACAGTAGTCAGCGACGTGAGTGATTTTGGAAATAGCAATTTTTATAAATTTTCGTTTTTACTATCATTATCTTTGTTAAAATAAGTACTTTCTTTATAAGAGAATTTACGAGTCTGAATTTTTGTGTTCATTAACGTAACATAAGTAAAACATTATAAAAATAAAAACTTTTTTTTTGAATAATTCATATTTTATCTTACTCCCATCATAATCACAACTACTAAGCAGTTTCAATCATGTTTCAGCTATCTAATTAAAATAATACTTTTCGAAATCCGTTCGAGATCTCTAAAATGCCGAGACCTCGCCGAGATCGAATTTCTGATCCCTCGAGATCTCGACTTATCGACTTACGATCTCTTCTCGAGATTGCATCCCTAAATGTATTACAATACAATAATATAAAGGTCATATATTTTTCATATTTACACTTTTTATATCTCTTTAGTCGCTTCTTGTCGAGCTACATACATTGGTACTTCTTACTCAATTTATCGCAATGTTTTGTAAAACTTTTGCAATACATTTCATTCAGATAATTAAACCGAACCGCAATAAGCATCTGGATTTACACAAACATTCTCTTCGAGAGCGTCGAATCTGTGATTGTCGGCAAAATAAACGGTAAAAAATGAAGTTCTGGAGGTGATAATTAAAAAGAAATGTGCAAGAAACTTTTACTAGGTACGTAGGTGCTGTTACCTACCTACCTAGTAAGCTTACTTCTCACATAAGTTAATTAAAAACCGGCCAAGTGCGAGTCGGACTCGCGCACTAAGGGTTCCGTACCATTATCTATAAAAACGGCAAAAAAAATCATGTCTGTTGTATGGGAGCCTTCCTTAAATATTTGTTTTATTATAATTTAATTATTTATTTTTAAAGTCAATATATAACTAAATATTCTGTGAATATTTCAAGCGTCTACCTGTTGCCGTTATCGATATCGAGCAAAAACGAGCAAAAAAATCACGTTTTTTGTATAGGAGCCTGTTTTTTAACCGACTTCCAAAAGGAGGAGGTTATTAACCGACTTCCAAAAGGAGGAGGTTATCAATTCGATTGGTATTTTTTTTATGTATGTACATCGATTACTCTGAGATTTATGATCCGATTTGCGTGATTCTTTTTTGTTTGATGCGGTTTAGTTGCCATGTGGTCCCATAAAAATTTAACATAGTTTGGCCGAGTAGTTTTCATTTTATGGAAAGAAAATTATGATTAGTATTTGTTGTTATAGCGGCAACAGAAATACATCATCTGTGAAAATTTCAACTATCTAAATATCACGGTTCATGAGATTAAGCCTGGTGATACAAGGACAGACAGACAGACAGACTGACGGACGGACAGCGAAGTCTTAGTAATAGGGTCCCGTTTTACCCCTTGGATACAGAACAATAAAAAATGCAGTTACTAAAATGACGTTACTGACAATATGTAACTAACTATTACTATACTATAATAACTCAAAACATAACCTTTTTATACATAAAATGTATTTGAAAAGGTCTGTTATTTCTTTTTTTTTTGTTATTTTCACACGCCCCATTTAATTTTTAAACTCTGCTTAATTTTTTTTAATCCCTTAGTTACATATATGAAAGAACACTCAAAATTGTTTTATATCATTCTAAAGTGATTCGTGTCACTTTGAAGTTACAGCTATATACATATACATAGAAGTAACTCGAACGAACGGACAGAACCGTCTCCATCATTATAAGGTTTTTACCGTTTGACTGTTAATCCCTAATAAAACTAAGAACTTAAATTACATAAGAAATAAGTACCAACATTTCGATACACTTAAGTGTTCAGTATGTAGTAACATAAATATTTTGTGTAAATACGCCTTAAGAGCAATCCATCAATAGGTATTAGTGATGAGTAGCGATTGGCAAAGTTAAAATGTACTATATGGTTTACCTCAGTGATGTAGAATGTGCTAACACATGTATAACTTTGTACAATAAATCGTAACTCTATTTGCATTGGCGTTGATATCTTTAATTTTAACTGTAAAATATATATAATCCTATTGTAATTCTTTATTTTCAAGTTAAAAATGTTACAAATGGCT
The DNA here is from genome assembly GCA_905404265.1 of Fabriciana adippe. Classification (NCBI taxonomy): domain Eukaryota; kingdom Metazoa; phylum Arthropoda; class Insecta; order Lepidoptera; family Nymphalidae; genus Fabriciana; species Fabriciana adippe. Next base: position 13,561,409 of record FR989984.1, on the reverse strand, counting down.
TTTCAAAATATACGAGTTAATAGCAAAGACAGTAGAGGGTAAAAAAAAATTAAAGACCATACGAAGAAATCATGATAAAGCGAAGCTCAACGGAGGGTTATGTGTTTCATATGTATGTATGTACATGTATGTATGTCCGATCCTATGTTACCTCGTAATTACTAATTATTGCGAGATTATTGCGATTATTGCGAGAGTCAGGGTATGTAGATATCATTGAAACTCAAAATGGAGGATCTTAGGCACCAAAAAATATATTCTGAATCTATCGAATGTAGTATCAAAAGCAGGTATATAATAGGCGATTTTAAAAGTATATGCACCTTATATGTTTAAATAATTAACTAAAAAATCATTCTTAAAAATCTTTTTTGATACCGCAATATATTGGGAAAAAAACCAGCACCCTTCAAAACTATACAAGTATTGAATATCTATACAGATAAATAAAATTGAAGTGTCTGTTTGTAATGTCAAAATAACATCAGGAATTATATACGGTACTTATAAAAAATACACAATTTTTAAAATTTTTGTCTGTCTATCTGTCTGTCTGTTTGTTCCGGCTAATCTCCAAAACGGTTGGACCAATTTTAACGCAAATTTCACTGGCAGATAGCTGATATTATAAGGAGTAATTTGGGCTACTTTTATTTTAGAAAAACAATTAGGGTTTCGTTTAAAAGAAAATAAAACGTACCCAGGGACGAACCCGAGCGAAGCGAGGGTGAGTCACTGGTATAAAATAACATTATAAAAAAAAATTCAAAGAACAGAAAGCAAGTGTAAAGCTTACTTTAAACAATCTATCAATATACCTTAATACTCAAATATTCGCCAAGTTGAAACGATTCCATTAGGATTTAATAGATCTGCATAATATATTTTCTAGCTCACATTTCATCTCCCACAAACAAACAGTCTAAGTCTTCATAAAATTCAAAACTAACATGTACTGCGTATGTGAATAGAAACTTTTGATAAATCCCATATAAGATATTAGGATAATCCCATCATTGTGCCAAATTCAGACCTTTGAACGTTAAGGAGATTTTTCTAGTATACTTATTGTTTTATTTTCATTTGACAGTAAGCTGATTTTTGAACTTATCATACAATATACAACGACAAATATCCGACGACACGTATGGCTCAGTTTATTGAGACCCACCCTACATGCTGTGCTAACGGGCGCGGGTTCAAGTCCTGGAGGCGTTCATTTGTGTGATGAGCACGAATGTTTGTACTCCAGTCACGGGTGTTTATAATATGTATGGTAAGTCCGGGAGAGATGCCCATAAGGGAGAGATGCCTAATAAATTTTAAAATTAAATTAATTAATGACGCGTGATTCGGAACGCGTCCATAATACGTCAGTCGATAGTCAATGTCAGTGTGGAAGTTTTTACACAAAAACATATTACTTATAATTAATATTTTGGTGTTAATTTGTAAAATAAGATAAGTTTAGTTAACTTTTACGTTAGAATATATTCTTTGAGATAGTTTGCAGTAATTTTTTTCCCTAAATTCTTTAGTTAAATAGTATTAAATTGTTTCATAATGTAACATTGTGATCTTCTTTTGTTGACAATCCATCATTTTCTATTGTAAATGCTTTACGGTGTGTTTAGAGTCAATAGGCATCTCTCCCTAATGATCGGGAGAGATGCCCAATGATATTTTGGGGTTAGATGCCCAGTATATCAATTGGTCCCCCCCCCTCCCCCAACGTGCGTTCATCTTGTCGTGGTTGGGGAGCTCATTAGCGTTCGGCAGTTCATCCGGACGCTAATTAAGGCAGTGGTAGTCCAGTGGGTAACGCGCTCGCTTGGGAAAGCGAGTGAAGTGAGATCCCGGGTCTTGCACTTGTGATATTTTCATGTGCGAATCATTTCAAACATGATTACCACTTGCCTTACGGTGAAGGAAAACATCGCGAGGAAACCTGCATATCTGAGAGAACCTAGCAAGTTTTCGAAAGACATTATGAAGTCCGCCAACCTGCACTTGGCCAGCGTATTGGATTATGGCCTAATCCATATGGTTGCTCTTAGTACTTCTCTGACGGCAGAGTGGATCGTGGGAGCAACCTCACGGTTATTGTAGTCTGCTTCGGCAGACCTGCCGTCGGGGTGCCCCATTAAGACGGGGGAGGTTTTATTGGGTTTTAGTGGGTATTACTGGCTTTTCTAGCCAGTGAGTCCCACATAATCACCTGTACATCTACAGGTAGTATGTATAAATGCATAAAAAAAAAAGGATTTTTACGTCACTAAGCAAAATACGTCTGATTATGCACTAATTACTCGTCCTATACCTATCCCTGACATCTATAGGCAACTAACCCACATGTCTGGGTGAGATGCCTATTTTCTATTATTTTTTAAAAACATTTTTTAATCTAGAGTATATTGCACAATAGTTCCAAATTTAATCTGAATGGCACAAGTAAATATTGAATTAAAATAAACTATGCTTATTTTATGTAGTATTTTACACATATAATTAATATTGATCGTTTTTTAAAACTATAGGCAACTCTCCCGGAGTTACCATATATATTTAAAATTATATTATAGTGTATCAACTATCTGGTATATATAACACAAGCCTCTTAATTTACCATGAAAGTAGATGGTGCTGAGTGTTAATGTCCCAACATATTTATTTATTTATTTTATTTATTTAATAGTTATTAATCACTTATATTATAACATAACTAAATGTGAAAGCAAAAAATAGTTCTATTTTTTTATATTCAACTATCGACCCACAATCGTTTCGCTCGGGTTCGTCCCTAGGTACGTTTTAACGGTTAGTATGAAATAGATATAATTTACATGCTTATTTATGTCATTTTTACACATACTCGTATATGTACCTACATAGGTATGAGTTGTTGTGGATTGTATTATAACGTGTTTTCCCGTGGGAATGAGACAAATTTTCCAATTTTTTTTTTGTACAATTTTCTTAATTTTTCATTCAGTAATAACCTTCTACAAAGTATTAGAAAACTTAAAAAAAAGATGAATGAAATTGGTAAAGTCGTCCTCAGTTATGACGTGATATTCGTGATATTCGCCATTTTTATTTTAATAATATCCATATTATACTATACTAGCGACTCACCCTCGCTTCGCTTGGGTTCGTCCCTACCCCTTATAATATCAGCTATCTGCCAGTGAAAGTCCCGTTAAAATTGGTCCAGCCGTTTCGGAGATTAGTTGGAACAAACAAACAGACAGACAAAAATTTTAAAAATTGTGTTTTTGTTATAAGTAGGTACTGTATATAATTCCATATGCATTTAGTATAAAGCTGTTATTTTCACATTACAAACAGACACTTCAATTTTATTTATCTGTATAGAATACTGAACTATAGCCTGATCTCCCTTAGATTGAAGAAAGGTCTGTATCCAGTAGCGTTAAATTAAGTTAAAAAATGCTGAATACATGTGTAAATATACTCACACCCACGGTTAGTCTCAAATCAAACTTTGTGTCGATCTCAAAAAATCTATCCGCCATTGAATATCATGTTAAAATCGATTAAAACTTTCTAGGGATTAGTATTACCAGTCAGAAATAAAAAAAACCGATTGTTTGAACTTTAGTACTGTTAATTAGTAACCATATTATAATCTAAAATGGTGTAACTTTTGTTAACATTTTTAATTCTCTTTATTAAACTATTACCCTATTTAAATATGAAAATTTGTTAGTGAATAGAGATTTGAAATGGAAAGAGCTATGTCCTGACTATAATATAGACCGTTTTTTTTTTTTATTTTAACAAAAACTATTTTTTCGCAGTTTTACTTTGATTTTTGGTTCCCGACATTTCAAATACTTGACAGAAAATATGATCACAAGAGAGACAAAGGCTTTTGATGTCTCAACAAGTAATTATAATATAGATATTACAGACGGTTTCTGACAAGGCAAAATTAGACTGTCAAAATGATATACAAACTTGGAAGAAATGAAGAGAATCAAAAAATCAAAAATAAAACCGCGGAAGCATCCAAAAAATTTTTATTTTAAGTCCATACTAATATTATAAATGTGAAAGATTATAAGGATGGGTAGATGGATGGATGGACGTTTGTTACTCTTTTACACCAGAACGGACGAACGGATCTGGATGAAAGGCACAAAGATAGATTGTAGTCTGGAATAGCATATAGCATATAGTCTGGAATAGTATACTATTTATCCCGGAAAAATTTACGGTTCCCGTAGGATAGATTTGTTTTTGTTTAGGGACGAACCTGAAGCGAAGCGAGGGTCAGTTGTAAGTGTCACATATTCGTGTAAATAAAGTTTGATATTATTATTAGTATGTGATAAAAAATGAAACTTTATTAAAGAGTCATCAACCTGATTGTCATCGATTCCATATTTAAATAAATAATAATAATAGAATACTTTAATGCACATCAAAAGAAAGAATCATAAATCACAAAGAAAAGATATATGCTGTATACAGGAGGCGGTGAATATGTATATTATATATCTATACAGATATAAATTCTAATATTTATACATACGTCAATTTTAATTGATAAGGTAGATTTATCTAGTAAAAACTTTAATAGATGATTTATCCATTATAAAAGATATAAATCAAAACGTCGAGTGGTTGAGTAGGTTACATTGAGCATTCATGTACTTATGACATAAATTACTTCTGCGTAACTAAACTATAATCATTACATATTTAACCGTTAGAGCAAAAATAATATAAAAAGTAATAAGAAAGATTAGCGGAAATACCTAATAAAAACTTACGAGTTAAAATACACTAAACAAGAAATTATTTGCAAAGAATTCTAAAAGTAAGGATTTACGGGATTTTATATTTATATAAAAACGGAAATAGGTAAGCAAAATAAAACATAAAAAGTTAACGAAATTAATAAAACTTTTTTACACGTGCCAACCTCCTTTATGTTAATGTAATAAAATATACATACGTATAAAATATATTATTATACAGTAGTATAAAATAACATCTAACGAAACTCTTTTAAGCTCTTTGAATTAGGAATTGTAACGAGATTTTCAATTTAATTATTTTTTGAACTTCAGACATTACAGTACAGCTAGCATTATTTTTAAATACACTTTATGAACATTACACATCCGGAATAGCAGCAGTAAAACTATAAAAAATATTTTACATTTAAATCATAAGTCATTTATCATAAACAATTTTTTACATCATTCATCATGACTGCAATATTTAATTATTTTAATAAGTACTTACTACTTACCCATATTGAATTGAGGATGATATGGATTTTTTGTTTTATTTAATTGGTTAGACACTTGAAATTCACAGGTTATACAACAAGTTTAACATATGAGTTTAATTTGCAAATAGTTTTTATATGTTTAATTTTAATTTTTGGCAGAATAAAAGATTACTCAATCATATTTCTTTATTTAAAAAATTGGCACTTTTATTTTAAATTCGATTTTTTATGTGGTAACAAAAAGTAATTAAAGTAACTTTTAAATATCACTATCACATGTTATAAATGTTGAGAATATGAAAAAAGCACATTTTTATAGACAGGTCGTAAGAAGAGAAGTTTTCCTCGCGGGCGATAACGTCTGCAGCATTCGCAATCTGACGGGAAACTGGCGGGAAATCTCATAATGGCGGGAATGTAGCGCAGCATCCCGAGGAAATTTTAATCTGTAAGTACGCCACCTATACCTTTTGTATTTAAAATTAAATAGAAGCTTTGTATTTTTGTAAATTGCAAAAGTTATGTAATTATTTTATAATTAAAACTAAGAATACTATTTTTATGTTTCCATCGTAGAATCATTTCCATCTATATTGAACAAAATTCAAATTAAGCCGTACTTAATCGATTATTCGGACTTTTTAGGAAGATATAGTTTTATTCTAAAACTATCTAGAGGTATCTATTTTACTGTTTTTTTGTGTATTTTCAAGACCGTTCTGTAGAACTAAGTATAATACTAGAAACAAATCAAACTTACACCTAAATTAGCTACTTTATATTATGACAATGCTGAGTTTTAATATTTAGTTTTTGAGTAAATGTATGTGTGTATTAGTATTCCACACTGTAACAACAGGTATCGTGTATACCTAAAACGGGGTCGCATAAAATCTCCTGCTTAATACCTACAAACAATCTTCATTGAAAACTTATAATAAGATCTCAGATTAAATGGATTATATAGACGGAGCCCACCAAAAGAAATGTTAAAGTCAAAAATAGTAGCGTGATTTTGCTGTTTATGCTACTATTCTCAATTTTGTCATACAGATCGTTTACTTTCTTTAAACCCCTCGAGGACCGCGTACACGCCGGCGTGTACGATAACAATTGAATTCTCGGAAATTCGCACGGATTTCTTAGAAATTATCCTGGAGAGACTACGTAATATTAGTTGTTAATTTACAATTTTTGAGAAGTAAATATTATGATTATTGAAAAATAAAACTACATTCTTTTTCATTTTTAAGCATTAGTTCTATTCTTGAAAAAGCGATAACATAATATTAGCTTATTTATTTATTTTTTCTATATTATATTTAAATCCGTTAGCTATTTTTATTTATTAACATTTACTTACTTATCACATTAATGAGCATTCTATTAATATTTGTACGTTGTTTTTAAATATTATATAGTATAATTTTTATACATTTTATACATATGACACTGTTTATATTATTATTTCTTATGTATGTATATATTCAGCCCTTTTTAACGTTCCACTGCTGGGCACGGACCTCCCTTCAATGCAAGGGGGATCAGGCCATAGTCCACCACGCCTGCCAAGTGCGGGTTGGCGAACTACACATGTTTTTCTAAAACTTGCTAGGTTATGTCAGACATGGTTTCCTCCTTCCTTCCATCCCTCACGATGTTTTCCTTCAGCGTAAGACAAGTGGTAATCATGTTGAAAATGATTCTCACATGAAAATATCAGAGGTATAAGACCCGGGATTTGAACCCGCTTCACTCGGTTTTCCAAGCGAGCACGTTACCATGCGGCCACCACTGCCTCAATTTATTCAATTTATTTCTCTAAATTGAGAACTCGCATTTTCTTTCGATTTAAGAGCCGTGTTGCGCAAGTTTGCTCAATAATTTATTATATCTACGTGAAGACACCATTAAGGCTTGCAAGATTTAGTACTAAACTGATTACACATTCGTTGATATGGTACATGGGAAATTATGCTACTTTATTTAAAAACATATGCGTACTTCTACATATAAAAAAAATACACTGCTAGTTCTAATATTGTAATGTACAGACTGACAGACAGAATAGTCTGTATTTTACTTTACAAAAGCAGTACAATTTTTTTAAATAGGTATATTTTTTTTTAATAATATTATTTTTCCACCTTTTATTCTAGATTTTCTGCCAGCTTTAAAATATATGAATAGTTTTAATATCGACGATGTGCTATTAATTTAATAAATGATAGAAACAAATTACTCTTCTAAATTCTCAGGCCAGGATATATGAGTATTTATTATAATATTGCCCTACCGTAGATTTTTCATTGTTCTGTTTCGATAACATCGAAAAAGATGGTCCCATAATCAAACTTCCATAATAATATTCTAAATGTGGAAGTAGCTGTCTGTTATCTTTTCATGCCAAAACCGCTGAACGTATTTCGATAAAATTTGGAAGAACATAGATTGCATCCTGGACTTGTAGGCGTAGTCTATAGGCTATTGATCCCCGCCCCGCTTATCATGCAAGCGAAGTAAAATATAGTAATACTAGCAGGACCCGCGGCTTCGCTCGCGATCAAACTACGAAAAATACGAAATTTCATACAAATATGTCCAAGGAATAACAAGTTTCATACAAACTTTTATCCCCTATTTCACCTCCTTGGGGGTTGAATTTTGAAAAATCCTTCCTTAGTGGATGCCTACGTCATAAGAGGAATGCGTGTGCGAAATTTTAAGTGTCTAGGCCTAAGGGTTTGGCCTGTGCGTTGATACATCAGTCAACCATTTTCGCCTTTTATATATATAGATACAATTAAAACAAACAAACAAAAGAAAAACAAATAACCTAATTAAATTTTTGCATTGTTCACATTAGAACTATTCTCAACGCCTTCAATTTAGCTGATTGTTGGAAATAAATAAAGCGATACGTTACTGACTCGACAAGTGTCATACAGAACTTTACTAATGGCAGCTCGGATTTTATCTTTTACACACATTTTGGAGGAGACATTTTAAACTTTAAACAAACTTGTAAAAGATTCTGCAACAGATATTTTGAAATATTCCTTAATGCATGGCAGGGGATGCATTAGACTTTCTATAGGGATTTTGATGCAACTTTGCGACTTTCTTGTTTTAGATAAATTGCATATGAAGAGTATATATGTTACAGTCAAAACTATTTTTTAGCCAAAACTACTTTTGACTAAAGAGGTTGGTCAAAAGTGATTTTGACTGCAAGGTTTGGTCATTATAGCAGTTTTGACTGGCATATCGGTCAAAACTCTTAAAAAGTTAAGGCGGTAAGTAGGTAGAAGGTTACTCGGAAGAATCCTTTCTTTCTTTCTAAGTTAAGTTAGAACAGTTACCACAGCCATAATTTTTAGAGTTTTGACCGATATACCAGTAAAAATTGCTATTGAGCAAGACCTGCAGTCAAAACTACTTTTAACTGTTTTTGTCAGTCAAAAGTAGTTTTGACCACGAAAGAGTTCTGGCTGTAACTTATACAGTTTATCAAAATATCAAAATAAGTAAGTTATAAGGTAAAGTGTTTGTTAAATATTTTATGAGTTAATGTATTATTGAAAATGTAATTGATATAAATAATGTGAAACAGTTTACGCTACAACAAGTATACAGTATTTCTATCACTGTCAAATTCGAGACCAGTGCAGAAAGTTACGACAATGTACGTGATTTCCGAATAACGGATGTGTAACACCGCCAATTTCCAATCTTCTATAACTATATACATATAGTAAAAGTGAAACTGATCGCTGTCTGTACATGGAAGATGTTTGAGAAAGACTTGGGGGTCTTTATTAGCGCAATAGAAACCAAAATAATGATTTTTAGTATTTTTTGTCTGTTTGTCTGTACGTTTGTGCGCGCTAATCTCAGAAACTGCTTAACCGATTTGGGTGCAGTTTCCACTAATGTACTATGGTAAGCTTCACTTAACATTTAGTATTTGTTTTATTTCTATCCATTTATAAATAAAAAAAATATGTCAATTTAGAATCACCTACAGACGAACCCGAGCGAAGCGCGGGTAGGTTACTAGTCTATAGATATAATAAAACTGTAGAGGTCGAATGTCTGTACATAGAAAAAAATGCTAAAAACCGAGTCAGGGGGATGTAAGAAGAGAAATAGAACAAATCCAGATTTTTTTTCAAATTTCTTGTTTCTCTGTCTATTTGTCTGTTTGTCTATTTGTCTCTTTGTCTATTAGTACGAGCTAATTTGCGAAACCTTTGAACCGATTTAAATGAAATTTTACATGGTGGTTCCTTATATCTCCGGTCAACATATTACTTTTTATCGCGGAAAATTAAAGAGTTCCCGTGGGATCGTTAAAAAACTATAGTAACTTATACAGCTTAGTACACAAAAAATACTGATTGGATTTTAATGAAACTTTACAATAATATAGATCATACATCAGAATAACAAATAGGCTAGTTTTTATCCCGGAAAAATGTAGAATTCCCGGGGGGTAATTTTTTTTGTTTATAAATAAAATCAATAACTGTACTTGGTCTGACCCGGGACTCAACCCAGGACCTCAAGTCGTGCACACTAACCAGTATACCAATGAAGTGATCGTAAGAATAACTTTGTATTCTAAAAAGAAATTAAATAGACAAACTCAACAAGGACCAACAAGAGCTCTCAAAAATATATTACTACTGAAAAGTTAAAGAACACATGTTTTCTCATGACATGACATTTCAACAAACGGTGCAGCAAAGTAAAACACTTATTAATAAAACTTTTAAACTCAGTTTGTCAGTTCAAAACTATGCAGACTTTTTACTACAGAGACTTTTTTACAGAAGATAGTTTTACAATATTTATTTTAAAAACGTGCTTTATAGAGTGGACTCGAGTCCAATTTGTTGAAAATTTATTTTCCTTTAGAAAAAAATAATACCTTTATGTATTTAAGAGAATATAACTAAATCTCAGATTGCCGGTTCGATTCTGAGTTGGATCTATTTAGAGTAAAGACTAGGGGAGGCATTCGAGACGTGGTCTTATGCACCACCACTATACACGATTTGGGATACTAAAGGAAAAAAGAATATTATTCTGAAATATATCATACAATTAACGGCTCACCCTCGCTTCGCTCGGATTCGTCCCTAGATACGTTTTAGCGGTTCGTACGGAATAGATAGACTACATATTATATTACTACTCCACTCCCTTAGGAAGTAGCATGATGATATATAGCCTATAGTCTTCCGCAATAAACCGGCTATCTAATGCAAAAAGAATTTTTCAAATCGGATTAGTAGTTCCTGAGATTACCGCGTTCAAACAAATAGTCAAACTCTGCCTCTTTATAATATTACTAGCGACTCACCCTCGCTTCGCTCGAGTTTTTCCCTAGCTTGATTCCCCATACAAAGTTTCATCCTCATTTTCACCACTTTAAGGGAGGATTTTCGGGATAAAAAGGGCCTCAAACTATCTTCTTACCAAATTTCATCTAAATCGGTTCAGTAGATCCAGTGATTATCCCCTATAACCTCACAAACTCACAAACTAAACTACCAACTAGCAAAATAACAAAGCAAATCTGTAAGTACATGAAATATTTTTAATAACAATAACTGTAATGTATTTTGTACAGAATATAGACCCCATACATAACTATTAAGGTATTTTTTTCATAGTTTATGTATACAAAAATCCAATTAACATTCCATATACATATATTACATTGTAGGGTACATATTATCCGTCTCTCTGTCTGTCTGCCCGTCCTACATTAAAGAGAGCTATATCTTTTGAACCGTAATAAATAAAGCCATGTATGAGTTATAACAGCTATTTAACACAAGATCCTATTTTATTGGTCAATACGTAACAATAACATATCGTGTATATAGAACTCTGGGCGTGAGTCTAAATCACAATTGACTAATTTTTACGTACAATGTTATTATTTATTGCCGTAAACACGCTCGCGTAGACTTTATATCAGTACTGTTATTAGAAAACTTTAGAAGCTTTATCACCAAAACTACTTTTAGAAATAGACAGTTTTGTTTGGTTTGTTTATTACAAGTTCGATTCTGAGTTATGGTAAAATTGTACTTTATTATTTTACTAGCGACTCTACCTCGCTTCACTCAGGTTCGTCCATAGGTATTTTTGTTTAAATTGACATAACTTTTTGTTTATGAACCGATTGAAATAAAACAAATATTAAATTGTATAAGAAGTTTACCACATACATTAGTGAAAACCACACATAAATAATTAGCGCGCACAAACACTCAGACAAATAGACAAAAATTGTGAAAATCATTATTTGTGTTCTATTGCGTTAATAATGACCTCCAATAATAGTGAAATTCGACCATAATCATTATTGACGACACGTTTGGCTCAGTTTGTAGTGACCCTACTTGGTGTGCCAGCGGTCGCGGGTTCGAGTCCCACTGGGGACATTCATTTGTGTAATGAGCACGAATGTTTGTACTCCAGTCATCGGTGTTTATATTTATAATATGTATGTATTTAAAGTTGTATATGTGTAGTGGACCAACTATCTGGTAGCCATAACACAGGCCTCGTAGCTTACTTACCATGGAATTAGATGGTGCTGTGTGTTAAGGTCCTAACATATTTATTTATTTATTGTTTTTTTTTTTTAATTTATAACACTAAAGTTTGTTAATAGCTACCACATAAAAAAAAAAACAAAATCGTTTGACAAACAGAGAAGAAAAAGGTACTGAACTATTCTGCCTTTGCCTTTTTATATATAGACATAGGTACGATCTTGAAATCGTGAAATAACTTAACGTTTACGAACTTTCTTTTACCATTAATCTCAGACTGAAATTAATAGCTTAATGCATTCTATGCGTGAGTTACTGGAATCCAATATGTCACACACTCCGCCGCTCATATCGATTACAATATCCAATTAATAACACGAATATCCTCTTATCACTTAAGTATTAAAATGTATACTGCAGTAAAAATTGAAAATGAATTAAAAGAAAATATTTTTATTTATAACTAGCGATTCGCCCTCGCTTCACTCGGATTCGCCTGTAGAAAAATAAAAACAAATCTATCCCACAGGAACCGTACATATTTCCGGGATTAAAAATGTAGCTTACGTGTTATTCTGGTGTATGAGTTATATTATTGTAAAGTTTCATTAAAATTCATTCAGTCGTTTTTGCGAGAGAGTGTAACAAACATCCATATATCTATACATCCAGACGTCCATACATCTTCACAAACTTTCGCATTCATAATATTAGTAGAATTAATGTGTCGTTAAAAATAACCTATGTGTTAATCGAAGATATAACCTATCTCCATTGCCAATTACATTCAAGTTTGTTGAGTAGGAATATTGACAAACAAATTTTGACTCACAAACGTTCACATTTATTTTGTTATAATAGCAAAGGGTATTTTTCAATAGTAATAATAATATTATGAAATTTATAAACATCAGACTCTACAGTCTTTGTCTTGTCTAAATTTCAATAAAGTCTGTGATCTTAGAGTTCATATAAAGTTCTTTTTTTTTTTCAAACTTCCCAATTTTCCCAACATCTTTACCGATTTTCGAGTCCCGCTGGAGGCATTCATTTGTGTGATGAGCACGAATGTTTGTACTCCAGTCATGGGTGTTTATATTTATAATATGTATGTATTTAAAATTATATATTTGTAGTGTATCAACTATCTGGTATCCGTAACACAAGCCTCGTAGTTTACCGTGGAACTAGCTGGTGCTTGTGTTAATGTAAAAAAAATGTTATTATGAGCGTAAGAAGTCGATTTTTTCTTTTCTATGTGTTACCCTTGAATAACGATATGACCTATTTATTAAAATATAATAAAAATCTGCGAACATAGTATATATGTATATCTACGCTTGAATTAATTAAACCTCCATTGTAATGTATGTACATAATATGTACATATATAGTATATGCAAAATATGAATTTATATAGTTTTTGAACTCAGTTAATCAAGATATTAACTCTACGATTACTAACTGTACAGATGTAAGAAAGAGTAGGTAAAAATATCTTAATATATATAATTCTCCTGTATGTTCGTTTGTCACCTTACTCCTCCTAAAGGGCTGGACCGATTTGGATGAAATTTTGTGTGTATATTTTGATGGGCTCTTAGATGGTTTGAAAATACAATTGGTTCCACTAGGTGGCGCTGTAGTCGGTGTGTCAAATAGTTTTTTTTAGTAGTTTGAACGCGGGCGAAGCCGCGGGTTCTGCTAGTAAATATATAAAAATTTTGTGAAATTACATATTATTCAATGTTTAATAATTAATTCAATACTTCCATTCAAATGAAACCTATGAAAACGTAGATGCACTCAGTTAGATATGTTCGCCGGAAACCATGCGTGTAGTATTCGATATGACCGATAAATCAGCGCATACATCAGTGAGCACGTACCTATAAGAGAATACTCTTTTCTCCTATTCATAGTAATATGTTGGGACTTTAACACACAGCACTATCTAGTTCCATGGTAAGCTACAAGGCTTTGTTATGGATACCAGATAGTTGATAGGTACACTACACATAAATAACTATAAATACATACATATTATAAATATAAACACCCATGACTGGAGTACAAACATTCGTGCTCATCACATAAATGAAAGCCACCAGCGGGACTCGAACCCACGACCACTGGCACAGCAAGTAGGGTCACTACAAATTAAGGCAAACGTGTCGTCATCGTAATAAATACGTATACAATTTTTTTTTAATAATTATAAATATCAACTAACTTTGCCCGTGGCTCCGCCTGCGTAGATTTACGTATCACCAGAATAAAGCATGTTTGTGTCTCTAGCAGCTTTTCAGGACTTTTACATAAAATGATAGCCTTGAGACCTCCTTAATTCGACCCTGTAGTAAAATCCATTCTTATTTAATGTCTTCTATATACAAACTACCTGCCTGTCAGACAGTATAATAGGTCCGGTAGTTTTCAAGGTTTCATGTTTAGTCAGACAGTGGATGAGTGACATTTCGCTTTTATATAAAACATAAACAAATCCCACGGGAACCGTACATTTTTCCGGGATAAAAAGTTTACTTTGTGCTATTCCAGACTATAATCTATCTGTGCCAAATTTCATTCAAATCCGTTCAGCGGTTCTGGCGTGATTGAGTAACAAACATCCAAACTTATAAACTTTCACATTTATAACATTGGTACGACTGATAGGGGTACTTTTGTCATACGTTTTATTGCTTTACTAGCAACTCATCCTCGCTCCGCTCGGGTTCGTCCCTAGTTATGTCTTAACGGTTATCTCAGAGATGACATATTTTGCCGCAGTAAAAAGTATTCTATATGTTGACCCGGATAACCACCTATCATCATACCAAATTTCATCAAGATCCGTCCAGTGGTTTTCCCGTGATGCGGTAACAGACAGACAGACAGACAGACAGACAGTCAGACAGACAAAAATTCTAAAAACTATAGATTTGGCTTCTGTATCGATAATAAAGTCTATTTCAATAAGATATTCCAAAAAATATTTAGTGTACAGATTCGACTTGGTTACAATTTTATTATATGTATAGATTTGAAACTGTTTAAACAACGCACGTCAATAAAGCAACTCAATTCAGAGATCACCTGCAAACACAGAGAAATACACTCTCCGCTTCCCACTGTTTATTCTAGTTACTTTCCTTAGCAGGATGCCATATAATACTACTAATTTCCAAACTCGGGGTTATTTCCTTCTAGATTACTAATTAATCTCATACATTTTCGTAGAAACCGCTTGTAAAGCCTAGTAAAGCGAGTTGGTGGTGGTGAAGCCAAAAGTGATATGGTAAAGGGGTTGAATTATTATTATACGTAGACAATAAGCCCCGATGTCCATCGGAGAACCTAGGAACAGATACGCAAGTGTTTTTTTTGTGTAAGGGTTCAATTTTTCTCCGATTCTACGGAGTCCTAAAAAAATATAAAAGTAAAAAAACTGCATAAAAGCTAACTAAAAAGATGAAAACAAGTTGATGAAGAAATATAGTATTATGCAGTCGGAGACATACACACACACAGATGTACCTACGAATACGATACTCGCTTTATCTAGACGAATCTTACGACGTATGAATCATCAAAATTGGCCCATGAGTTTGGTATCTGGAACGCCACATAGGAACAGACATAGATACATACGTACATACATAGACTGATAAACACATTACCCTCCTTTGCGTCGCGCAGTCGGGTAAAAATAACTATGTAAGTACATATGCAGGTACGTACGAATCTATTCCATTTCATTTTATATTTGTAACTTCGACAGTAGGTACAGCACACTATCACATTATTTTATTTACAGTACCTGGACGACCGAGCTTCGCTCGGAGTTCTTTAATTGTTATATCGTATTTTTTAGATAAAAAACTAAAAACTTGAATAAATATAAAAAAAAAAACAAATTAAAAACTTGGTATCCGACCGGGATTCGAACCTGTGATTGTCGATCTTGCACTTTAGCAGCTTGACCACGATGATTATCCACGTGCATAAGAAATTATCGACCATATTTTGCGTGGAATAATGCGAAAGAAAATCACAAGAAAACTCGAAAACACGCGTTTTCCCAGATATGAGACTAATCTAGATTGATTTTTCGCCCCCGAAAACCCCTACAAACCAAATTTCAACGAAATCGTTAGAGCCGTTTCCGAGATCGCCGGTATAAATAAATAATAAATAAATATACAAGAATTGCTCGTTTAAATATATTAGATTAGATTTTATAGGACATTTTAAGATATCTTTTAGTAATATGAAACTCGACATATATAAGTGACGCTGGAAGACACCTCATCATTTTCCATTTTACTAATAATATTACATATAATTTACCAGAAATTTTGATGCTCAGAGAAGTTTCAAATTCGTAATTTAATTTTGTAAGCGAACAGAATACCCTAAAGGGAGGTTTATTTTCTAACAGGTGTTTCTGACACTATAAACGACGTGGAACGCGATAAAAGCCTGTAACACACAATTCATGGATGCCTTCGTACAAAGATAAAATTTAATTTTAGATGAATTATTGAACTTCAAAAAAAATATTCTTTGTATAAAATCATGTGAGTACAAGCGTTTTATATTATACTAGCGACTCACCCTCGCTTCGCTCGGGTTCGTCCCTAGCTTGATTCCTCATACAAACTTTCATGCCCATTTTCAACCTCTTAAAAATATAAAAAATATTCTATGTCTTTCCCAGGGTCTCAAACTATCTTCTTACCATATTTCATCTAAATCGGTTCAGTAGATCCAGAGATTATCCCCTACAACGTCACAAACTCACAAACTTTACCTCTTTATAATATTAGTATAGACTAGCGATCACAGAATAGATGAAAGATTTAGAATGGTAATCACACGTAATTTGTATGGGAACCACTGTCGCCACTTATCCCTTCTTGATGTTTTTACTACACGCGCAAGTCAAATAAACACAAGCATTTGCACACATATGCAACCTTTATCGCAGCCCTATAATTGGTCAACACATAGATAATCATCGTTGCGTCTGTGCTGTGCAAAAGCAAATAAAATTACACGTACGCTAGTGGTTGAAAATGAAAAAATGCTATCGATATTTTTGTCGATAATTTATGTCAGTGTATTAAAATTTTATATAATATTTGTTTTTTTTACAGTTATTAAAAACAATTTTTTTAAATGAATTAGATTAGTTTAATTTAAAAATAAAATAAAACAACGTTTAACTTCTAATAATTGTATTTTTAATGTTACATACATGGTAAGTGAATTCTTAAGTAAATGTAATAATTTTTTTTAATAATAAAATTATTTTCACTAAAAGGCTTAGAGCATATAGTACTGGACTTTGTCGGAAACCAGTTTTACCTGCCCGTCACGTCAATCCATTGTTCTTTTATGGAAGGTTCTTTAGGAAACTTAAAAGTATTTTTTTGAGATTACCAAATCATGCACGAGATATTTTTAGGTAATATATAAAATTGATTTTTCCTTATCTCTAAAATGAACTTGTATATAAACTTTAAATTAGCCATAGAAAGTGTTCAATCACATTATTATACAAAAATCAATGTCTTATCGATTATTTTGTCTTACAACAAAAGCACATCGCTATTATAATATACAAAAGCGAATCACCGCAAAGAAGTGTGGGTTTCGCAGAGAACGCTATCCATTGCGGACAACGATCGCGCGTTGCTTTGATTATGCGCATGCATAGCGAGCAATGTATAGTTTTTGTTTTAGCTTATTGTAATAGTATCGTTTGTTTTGAATTTTGTAATCGTTGCTACATTTTTGAAACTAAAGAGATATTCATTATTATTTTTGACTTAACGATGAAAAGATATACCTCCTCGATCGATACTCGAAGTCTGACTTTTTGTCTCGCATGTAATATAGCGCAACACGGCATTATAACACTATTTATCGTAGCTCCGTTCCCGACGCACGCTAAACAAGAACTACAAGCGGTGAACGCATGAATCAGTTGAAGTATGATTGTTTAATCATAGTTACGGCGCGGCTGTTACGCCCACATTACCTTTCCAGCCTTTTTTACCTATTCCGTGCTAGCGATAAACCCTCATTCCGCTCGGGTTCGACGCTAAATACATTTTAACAGTTAGTAAAGATTTTTCAGAGATGAGATATTTTCACGCAGTAAAAAGTATCCTATATGTTGACCCGGATAACCAGCTATTATCATACCAAATTTCATCAAAATCTGTCCAGTGGTTTTTTCGTGATACGTTCCCAGACTTCCCAGACAGACAGTCAGACAAAAAATCTAAAAACTATAGATTCGGCCTCTGTATCGATAATAATTACTATTTCAATAAGATTTTCCAAAATATATTCAATGTACAAACAAATTCGACTCAGAAATTTATTATATGTATTGATAGATGACTTTCATTGTATGAACTTTGGAAATGACCTTTCCAGTTTATTTATTTCTTCTTTTAAAGCTTTGGCCATAAAAGACAACCTTTGGCCTTAACAGAACAGCAAGAGAACTGTACTTAGTTGTTTATTCTAAAATCCGAACAGAAGATATCAAAAAACTAGAATACAACAAAAATGCATTGCAACTTACAATTATTATATTTCAAGATTCAATAAACTATTTTTTTTTTTCATTCGGAAAAAATAAATTCTTTATTTTTTCCAAATAATAAAGCATCACACTCACAACTAAAAAAATAAGATAGATTTAAAAGTAAAATACCCAAAAGGAAGTAGACCACAGGGCACAGACTAAAAAGAGATGAGTATATAAATAGATATTAGATATAGTGTTATTTATTTATTTTATTTATTTATTTACACTTTATTGTACACCACAATCATAAAGTAAAGTTATCAACATATCGAAAGAAAAACAAAAGTGTGTACAAAAGGCGGTCTTATCGCTAATTAGCGATTTCTTCCAGACAACCTTTGGGTAAGGAAATATGGAAGACTATACAGGGTGGGTGGTGTAAATATTATATACAATACATACCACAATACAACCTAATACTTAAAAATACTACACATATATCTATATATATAATATATATCTATAAATTATACTAATACATATTTAAATTTAAATTTCAATTGTTATAGAACTTAATTGAAATTTAAAACAAAATATCAGTGTCAGTCTGTGCTTCTCGACCTTTTGAGGATTGATACAATCCCCCGAAAAATATACTTTTAATGGTTTAATTTATATTAAATTACAATCGTTGAAATTACAATTTATTTTTCTTGGTTTCTTTTTTATCAACGGTGTGTTCTCCGAGGTACGAGGGTGAAACATCGTCAACTTCTCACCTCCTGGCTGTTACTGAAAATTTCTTGACAGAGAAACTCAGTACTTGAACTTAGCTCGACTCGGGGCTCGAACCCAGGACCTCCAGATCTGCAGCCACTATAAGTAAGCCATCACATTACAATGTAGCAATTTTTACTAACATCTATTTACTTCCTAAATAGCGTTCCTATAAAATACTGTTTTTAAAATAATTATATTTAATTGGAGTATAATTACCATATGAGAAGCTTAATTCACCCTTTATTTGTGTAACAATTTTCAGAAACGATAATTACGTTGCCGTTGAACAATAGAATACCAGATATTTTTTACATTTATAACAATTGCTAGCAGAACCCGCGGCTTTGCTCGCGAAAATTACAAAAAAATCTCTAAAAAGGTAGCTTTCATATAAACTTTCATACCCTATTTTACCCTCTTATAGGATGAATTTCGAAAAATGCTAAACCACGTATTTATTTAATTATATCGAATAACATTCATACCAAGTTTCAACCCATTCTGATCATAAATATTATTTGGGTTGTATTATAACGTGTTTTCTCGTGGGAATAAGATAAATGATAATCTTCCGCGAGAAAAATTAGCCTATGTCACTCTCCAGACCTTCAACAGTCTCGACACAAAAAATCACGCCAATCCGTCATTCCGTTTCCACGTGAAAAAAGGACAAACAAACAAACAAACAAATAAACAAACAAACACACTTTCACATTTATAATCTATACAGATAAATGAAATCGAAGTGTCTGTTTGTAATATTAAAATAACCGCTTTTTACTAAATGCATATGGATGTATACACGGTACATATACCAAAACAACATTTTTTGTCTGTCTGTCTGTCTGTCCGTCTGTCTGTCTGTCTGTCTGTCTGTCTGTCTGTTTGTTCCGGCTAATCTCCAAAACGGCTGGGCCGATTTTGACGGGATTTTCACTGGCAGATAGCCGATGTTATAAGGAGTAACTTAGGCTACTTTTATTTTAAAAAAAGAATCAGGGTTCCGCGAAAAAAAATTAAAACCCATAAAATTGTGAACAAAATCTGCGTCCGGCGTACGCTCCCGAGCAAAGCGAGGGTAAATCGCTATATAATTTAAATGAATATCTTCGGAGTAGCAAGCTACTATTTATGTATAAACATAGCTAACTGTGAAAACGTACCTAGGGACGAACGCGAGCGAAGCGAGCGTGAGTCGCTAGTATTAAATATGGATAATAATAAATGTGCATAATTAGTAATTACGACTTTTTAATGTAGGTATTTATTGAGTTACTAATATGATCATATATTTATGATGCCTTGTAACTATGTAAAAACTGAAAGTAATAAAAGATACAGAAAAACAATAATATTACACAAAAAAGTTTACGACGTCAATATCGATAAACTAAGCACAGATTATAATAAAATCTAGATCCTAAAACATTTTATTTCTTGGTAAACGTCCAAAGCAATCGTGCGGTAACCACTGAATTATACCTAATACAATTGTTTTGTCATTACTACAAAAATCAGTCAAGTGCGAGAGCGATTCTACTCGTAAATAAATGTTCTTACAACCAAGTCCATAATCAATATATTGAAGACGAATTTTATTGAATACTAGCAAACCACTCTTGCTTCGCTTGGGTTCGTCCCTAGCTTGATTCCCCGTACAAACTTTCATCCCCATTTTCACTCCGTTAAGGGATGATTTCCATTATAAAAAGTATCCTATGTCCTTCCCAAGGTTTCAAACTATCTCCTTACCAATTTTCATTTAATCGGTTTAGTAGATCCAGAGAATACCCCCTACAACGTCACAAACTCACAAACTTTACCTCTTTATAATATTAGTATAGACTAGCGACTTAACCTCGCTTCGTTCGGATAGGTCCCTAGGTCTAGATGCGTGGTTAAGGTACATTTTAAATAGATAAAAATAGTTACTGTAAGGAGATAGATAGGAATACATCGCGGCCTTTTTAAGACCTACAATTTTTTTACCGCTTTATATTCAGCCCTTTTTAACATCCCACTTCTAAGTACGGGCCTCCCTTCAATACGAGGGGGTATCAAGCTATAGTCCACCACGCTGGACAAGTGACAATCGTGTTGGAAATGATTCGCATATGAAAATATCAGATTTGTGAGACCGGGATTTGAACCCACTTCACTCGATTTCCCAAACGCGTCATCACTGGGCCACCACTGCCTTTTACCGCTTTAACCAATATTATTTTTTTACTGTACATAAAAATATCCACAAATTTTATAATGTAATTTCGTAAATAAAACAAATATAAGCTATTAATCATTGTAATTCTCCACAGTTGCTTATAAAAACTTTGGCTGACGGTGTTCCGCTTTTGCTTCCATATCTCTCCATCTTTTTCAAAACATCTAAGCCAGATATGACGTGACCGAAAACAACATGTTTCCCATCTAACCACTCTGTCCTGAAAATAATAAATAAAATATTTTTTTATTCATCACACATTGGAAAATTCAAATAAAATATACATTTGAAAGTATTTTACTTAAACATATTTAAAATTTAAAGTTTCTAACAAATTGTAGATTTACAATTAAAATTTAAAAAAAAAAGTGTGTGTACTTATGTACGCACGTAAGAAGTTATACTTCTTTGGCGTAACAGAACAAAAATAGCTAAAAATTTCATCCCGTATGTCATAACTCTCCGTTTGTAAAAGGAATGCAGCTAACTTCATTATGTCGCTTTCAGCTAACTTTATTATGTCGCTTTTTGGCTCTCGGTGTGCGCTAGCATCGTAAAAACTTCAAAAAATAATTAAAGAACAGTGAGTAACTCAAACTACCTATTGAAAATAAGAGTCATATAGATTATGATATTCATAATATTTCTATGGAATAAAAAGCAGAGAATTACTTTCTCTGCTATTATATATTAAAATATATTAAAATTTACAAACAGATAAACTTACGTTTTTTTTTTATTATTAGTTTATATTTTCACATAAGAATAAAACAATAAAAACTCCTTTATAAAATAAAATAACGAATCTAAGCTGAAAAAAAAGACTAAAGCGACAATACTGTTCGTACAAAGTTGGCCAAACTCCAACAAACATATATTTTAAGGGCACAGCTGCAAAATTTAAAGCCTATACAAGTTTCAACTACACAATGCAAATACTACAAATTTATAATATGTATGTATTTAAAGTTATATAATATGTGTATTGTATCAGCTATCTGGTATCCAAAACACAAGCCTTTGTAGCTTATCATGGAACTAGATGGCGCTGTGTTATAATATTCCAACATATTTATTGAAGTAAAACTTCTTTATGCACGCTTGACTTGGGAGGTAAGCTGGTTTGTGTTACAAAAAAAATGTATGTACGTCTGTTGCCATGGTAACCGTTGTTATTGTCTGACAAATGATATTCTATAAATATGATTGTAATATGCCTAAAATGTATTATTATTTTTTTAGTATCTCACCTATCCTAATTATTTAAAACATAAATTGAATTTCATAAAGAATACCGATAACCTACAGAAGTTTTACTTCTTGCGTGTGTACACATTCATACACGCACTCTTTAATTTTTAACCGACTTCCAAAAGGAGGAGGTTAGCAATTCGATTGGTATTTTTTATTGTTATTATTATTAATGCACACATAAGTAAAATAAAAATATATTTGTATATGACCACCAGACTATGATATGGAGCTCCATATTATGGTTATTTCAAACAAACATAAAAAAAATGACTATTTATTTGTACTCACTATGTCTCCAGAAAATGTAATCAAGACTAAAAAAGAACTTCTAAAAGAAGAAGCAGTGGAAGAAACAAATTAAAAGATAGATAAAGAACAGCATTATCAATTTTAATAAGACACTGGTTGGAGAATTAGAACCATAGACATAGAGAGTGGATTGTTTTTTTGCCAGCCGTCAGCTGAAAATGGCGAAAAAGTGACAGAGACAAAACGAATGTTCGGCCTGAAGTGTTCTGTATTAATTGAAATAGATTAATAAAAATAGATATGTAATATGTAAAACCATTTTACATTCCATTATAATATTATAATTTTCAATGACATTAGGATTTTTTTACAGTCCTTATATACATTTTAATGTGAATAAAAGACAGGTATTGGCCGCACGTTCGCTTTCTCTCTTTCTAAAGAGTGGTCAATATCATGACAGTAATGCTCAGTCTATTCTCTATGCCTTTGATTAGAACATGAAGAAAAATAAAGAAAACCTTAATTTTAAAACCTCTCAAGCAGTTAAGTGAAGTAAGGGCATGTTGGCTAGTTAATAAAATATAACTTACTTGGCTGTACATAGAAAGAATTGTGATCCATTTGTATTAGGTCCAGAATTGGCCATACTTAGAATACCAGGTCCGGTGTGCTTCAATGTAAAATTCTCATCTTCAAACTTTCTTCCATATATTGATTTGCCTCCCGTACCATTATTATTAGTGAAGTCACCGCCTTGACACATCTGGTTATTGCTAAGGAATTATTTATAGCAGACAAGTTAAAGTAATGCCATAATAATGTACATATATCATAATAATACCATTATTAATATTAAAAATGTGAAAATTTGGATGGATGGATGTTTGTTACTCAATCACGCCAGAAAGGCTTAACTGATCTGGGTGAAATTTGGCACAGAGATACATTATAGTCTGGAATAGAACATAGGTTACCTTTTATCCAGGAAAATGTATGGTTCCCGTGGAATAGATTTGTTTTTGTTTTTCACTAGGGATGAACACGAGTTAAGAGAGGGTGAGTCTCTGGTGCATAATACAATTGGTCAAATATAATTCAGAATAAAAATTTTAACCTGCATATTATTTACATGTAAAAAGCTAAATTTTGAAATGGAGTCTAAATCTTATGAACTATATTAAAGTATATTTCATCAAAACATGTAAAGGATACAAAATCTGGTATGATTCTGTGAAAACTGCTCCCTTGATAACCAAATCCCTTTTCATGTGTGCACAATGCTCTAAAGTTTTCTGCAGTCTTTGGTACAATATCGGGTCTCAACATCATAATAATTCTACCAATTTCTTGTTTACCAACACTTATATCAAAGTATACTTGAGGATTCTTCTGTTTTTCTGCTGGTTTTGATGGAATCTGAATAAAGATATGTCAAATACATATTACTGACAAACATAAAACTGTTGTATTCAGCCCTTTTTAAGTTCCCACTGCTGGGCACAGGCCTCCCTTCAATACGAGGGGGCTCACGCCATAATCTATCAAACTGCCGAAGTGCGGGTTGGAGGACTACACAAGTCTTTCAAAAACTTAATAAGGTCGCTCAGCATGCAGGTTTCCTCACAATGTTTTCCTTTACCATAAGGCAAGTGGTAATCATGTTGGAAATTTCGGATTCGCACATGGAAATATCACAAGAATGAAACCTGGGATTTGAACCCGCTTCACTCGGATTTCCTAGTAAGTGCGTTACTACTGAGCTACCACTGCCTTAAATTGCCAAAAATTGTTGTAACTATTTTTTAATATAGCCCATAGTAGCCTACTCATTTTACTGAGAAGGAAAATAGTTAAAGGAAACCATATCTGAGAGAATCTGACTTGTTTTCAAAATCCATGTAAAGTCCTTCAACCTGCACTTGGCCAGAAACAACTACAGACCCTTATGCCTCGTATTCTTCAATGAGAAGGCCCATGCTCAAAAATGAGAAGCTAAAAATAGGCTAAGAACCTTAATATTTTTATGAAGAAATGTTTCCAACCCAAAGAATAAGCCAAAAAATTTACCAGTGTTATGATTCATGACCGGCAAATGAATTAATAACTAACCCTTCAATTCCTTATTTATTAATAACAATATCAAACTTTATTTAGTTATAACAAAATAATACAAAAACTAAGAGTAATTTCTTACAGTATCTGAGTCTGTTTTTTGTTTTGTATCCTCACTATCTTTGTCGACATTCAAAGTTTCACCAGCATGCTTCTGTAACCAGGTGTCTTCAGACCAGACAGCTCGTGTTGAACCTTCCTTGATTCTTTGTGGTGCTGCAATATTCACTCTAATGGTACGTCCAAATAGTTCTGAATCATTCTAGAAATGATATTTCATTTAGCTTACTTCTTTTGTTAACTGAACTATATTCTAAAAAATATATTATTTATAATTTGATTCAATAGGAATAATCTTTGTCACAATAATCTTTCTAACAAATATAAAAGTTATTGAAAATATTGGAAGCTACTGAATAAAATTTTGATGAAAATGTTATGCAGACCATAAACAAAAACAACACTTATGATACTTTTTACCCAGTATTGTTTATGAGCTAACAACACACAAACATATGATACAAATATATTATGTAAGATTATAATAATAATGAAATTTTACATTAAATAATCACAAATAAGTAAAACTTAATGTTTTTGACTATATTCAAAAAAATATTCATACCATATTATCTATCGCCGCTGCAGCATCTTCAGCGTTTTCAAATTCAATAAAAGCGAACCCTCTATGCTTTTCTGTCTCATAATCAAGAGGTATTTGAACATCAACAAGATCACCAAAAGGAACAAACGCTGCATTTAATACTTTTTCATCAACTTCCTCTGCTAACCCACCCACATATATCGTTCTCTTGGAATTAGGCTTGCTAGCCATTGCTTTTTTATTTCATAAAAATCTTTACTTACAATAAAAATGTATATATATTCTTCGGCAAATATTTAAACATAACCTATACCCGCAGTATTTAACAATTAACAATTGTCAAGTGACAACTGACAACATGGGATGACGGCTGACATTATCAAAAGGCAATGTCATTTCAAATAGCATGTTTCAGTTTTTTGTGTTTAAATATTATAAAAAATTGTAATCATTCAAAAAATTATTCTAACAATATTCTACTCACATTTTTTAAAACTTATTCAAATATTAAAAAATACTTAATGTTATACTTTGAAATTCGTTAAGAAAAGATTTACCAAAAGCAGCTTAGATGGCGCTACTAGCGCATCACGAAGTTGAGAAAATACTTTAAATATATTTTTATGTTTTTTGCTTAATAAATCTTACTAATATCTTATATGTTAAAGTTTAGATGGATGTTTGGATGTTTGTTACTCAAACACGCCAGAATGACTGAAAGGATCTGGATGAAATTTGGCACAGAGATAGATTATTGTCTGGAATAGTACATAAGCTTATTATCCCGGAAAAATGTACAGTTCCCGTGGGATAGATTTGTTTCTGTGATTGAGTAACAAACATCCATCCAAACATTCAAACTTCTATATTAGTATTATAAAGCTGAAAGGTTTGTTTGTCTGTTTTTTTGTTTGGTTGAACGCCCTAATCTCAGAAACTACTAATCCGATTTGAAAAATTATTTTTGCATTAGATAGCCTGTTAACTGACAAAGGCTATATATTTTCCCATTGCCATAGGATAGATTTGTTTTTGTCTAGGGACGAACCCGAAGCGAAGCGAGGGTGAGTCACTAATTTATAATATTAATAAGATCGATAAATATTTTATTTTACTTTTAACGTAACAAATTAGTATGTTAATACAAAACTTAAACTTACTGTGTCATGAGCACTAGTATGTTTATTAATTTGATAGCAATTAAAATCAAAATTTATAGATATGCTTCTTACTTTGTAATACTTTTTTTAGATTTACGCGAGTATTTGACATTAAAATGAAACTATCGTTTCGGATTTATTCGCGATTTTTTTTATTTTTTGGTTCCCGACGTTTTGAATTCTGTACAGCAATCATGGTCATGGAAGAAACTAAGGTTTTAGACGCCTCAAGGGTATTTATACATTTAGTTGTTACAGACAGTACCTACCTACTATCTGTAACAACTATATAAGCCGAAAAGGTAATTTAAATTAGGTACCTACTTTGTCTTCAAAATACTTTAAAATAAAGTTTTACACAAACCGTACTTTGTTATAACGTAATCAATAATCGTCTTGAATGGTTCATACTAGATAATTAACTCCTCGCGGACCGCGAGCACACCGGTGTGCTAGATAACAATTGAATTCTCGGAAATTCGCACGGATTTCTTAGAATTTGTCCGGGAGGGATTAACAGAAGATCCAATGATAGTGCAAATTGACGTTAGTGATAGTGAAGTGGAATAAGCAGGCAAAACCTACAGGTTTAGCCGGAAACAGAGTCCATACTAAATTAGCCACAGCTTCATTGATTAATGAGCCGATTGATACGCTTTGAGATGGATACACTTTACTCTATATGTACAGGATGGGGACGCATGAGATTATTAGCATAATTAGCAGTATCGCGGAGTGGATACGCGCGCTGAATAAATTTGTCATGAATTTTTCCGCTTGAAAAGGTGTAATTTGTTTTCCTGTAGCACTTAGTCAATAAGACATTATTGACATATAGTTACTGTCGACGACTCCGCCTGCGTGTTTATTACCGTCTAATCCAATTTAATAACGTTATATAGATTAAATAACATAAAAAGAAGTTTTTACCAAATGTAGTACGGGACTCGTAAAACGTTTAAAATCGGCCGGCTACGAAGGTAGCGATGGAAAATTGCAAAAATCTCACATCTAGGTCGCTAAAAAAGGATGGAGTTTCATATTTTCGGTAAGAATTGATATTATCATTATAATATTATTGTTATCACTGTATTGTACATATTTTATCAAGAAATCATCGTAAAAAACGTTTGAAAATTAAGTTTGATATATGTTGACTAGCTAGTCTCAGTCGTAAAAATTTATTGTTTTTTGTACATAACTTTGTGAAAACAACTTTAAGCATTGCATTTAAAGTTGGATTTACACTATTGGTGACAGTTTTAAGAGAATTTTGCATGGAATTGTGTATCTATAGTTCTTCATTAGTGATCGATGATCGTTAAAAATAATTACATGTGAAGTGAATCCCACAGTTAAAGCCGGAAATACACCTTACACCTCATAAATTATTGATTGACATTATGATTAATGATTTAAATTTATGATTATAATTATAGTCCATAAAACATTTTTTTTCTTTACATTTTTAATTATAATACACCAGCCATTTGCCCTTACTTCGCTCGGGTAGATCCCTAGGTGCCAGTATCATATATTACTCCATGTCCATGTTTTAGTTTTAAGGAGTAACAGACAGACAAACGTACGAACTTTTGTATTTGTAATAGTAGTCCGATGAGCCGCCAAGTGCACCATGTAACGTAATGTATGATGATCTAAACAAAATAATGTACTCCGGACCAATTTCAGTCACGGCGGCCAATCTCACTGAGGTCAGCCATCGCTGCGGAGGAGATATTATACTTAGTGCTATTCCTGTACCTCTCATACTCCGGTGGGACGACAATTCGAAGCTACCGTTGAGAGATCAGACGCTGGAGCTTACGTGCTCTCCGAGACACAAAGGAGACCCCAAACTTCCCAACTCCAGATTATTACTGACAATTTCTTGACAAAAATCTACATCTACACTACTATTATAAAGTAACGAATAAACTCAAAAACTACTGGATCGATTTAGATGAAATTTGGCAAGAAGATACTGTTAGACCCTGGGAAGGGAATATGATATTTTTTATTCAGGAAATCATCCCTTAAGGGGGTGAAAATGGGGATGAAAGTTTGTATGGGAAACCAACCTAGGGACGAACCCGAGCGAAGTAAGGGTGAATCGCTAGTACTCAATAATTCAGCTAAGTCTAACGAGGCAGTTAGACTGGTGGTGTAATATTATTTATCACATTTCTGAAGAAGATCATTAGGACTTTAGTGGACATTCCTAACATTTTCACATACATATTGAGAAGCATATTTCAAATCTTATTTCCTTAAATAGCCTAAGGCCTATGTCAAAAATTACATGGAGAGCACTTTTCTATATGACAAAGAGTATTTATCTATAGAATGTCATAGGTCAATATACTATAAAACAACCTACTATGGGAGAATATAACTACTGACTACAACAATAAATGTAATAACGTTTCATTAAACTACAAAAGTTATTGCTTTCCAAAAATTTTACATTTCGAAATAAGTAAGGGTTTTAACACACTGTTTTTACATACGTTTTAATAAACGCACCGACAACGCGTGTATCATCAACATATGTCGTGAGCGCATATTCTTCTCTAATGAATAAAAAAAAACGCTATATTATGTTATAGCGATTATATTGATACAAACGCATTGGGATAACGAAGCACGGAAGTCGACATTGCGTTAAAATTTGATGTGTGAATAGGCCCTAAATAACATATGTATAAGCTACGCTTTACCCAGACAAAATTTTTCAGATTCCATGAACAATTCTTTGGTCACACATAACCGGAACAATACACCATAAAATATACTGTTACTTTATTTGTTTCTTCATTTATCATGCTAATTGCTTAATTTTACTGTCTGTCTAGAAACTGCTCGTCAAATATGGGTTAAGATTTAAAATCGCGCGTCACCGATTTGCGCGTCTCACAACGGACTACCGTAATTTCTTTTACTTTTTTATTTGATAAAATGTTTTTAAATATATATTTTTTTTTTAGAGAGAAAATTATGTCATAACTATGAGTTCTACCTGTTTCATCAGCATGTTTATATTGTTTTAGCTAATCATGATAAATATATACAAGGCATGGTTAGCAAAAATTTAAGAGATGTTCTCTTAAATTTTTGTCATCACTATTCTGAAAGATTGTTTCAGCCAATTCCGTATAACGTGAAATTGTACGGCCGTCGGTAATTACATTTACACAATTATAAAGTACCTACTAATCATCTCCCTGCTGTGTAAAGTGACAATAACACTATATATATTCTTGTCTCTTGGTCCATGATGAACTCCAAAACTACTTGTCCGATCTTAACGTATTTTTTTTTAAATGTGTGATTTGTTCCAACTTAAAAGATAGGATAGTTCTTGGCTCAATAGTTTCTTTTAGCTTATAAAAATAGGTTTTTACTAAATGCATATGAAATTATATACTTATAAGAAAAACACAATTTTTAAAATTTTTGTCTATTTGTTCCTGCTAATTTCCGAAACGGCTGGACCAATTTTAACGGGACCTTCACTGGCAGATAGCTGATATTATAAGGAGTAACTAAGGCTACTTTTATTTTAGAAAAAGAATTAGGGTTTCGCTCAAAAAAATCAAAACCTACCTAGAGACGAACCCAAGCGAAGCGAGGGTAAGTCGCTAGTTATACATAGGTATAGTTATAGTTTAAATGAAAGTCCTCCATCGCTCTATATTTTTGTTTGTTTGAGATAATCTCAGAAACTATTGTGTGGCTTTTTATACAATTTTCGCCAAAAGAAAGAGGAATTAACTAGGAAGATTAAATGTTATTACATATTTATATAATTCTGAATATGGTGAATATTTGTAAATAACATCGGAAAAAATGGTTCCTTTCTAATATTTCTAATCTATACTAATATTATAAAACTGAAGAGTTTGTTTGTTTGTTTGTTTGGTTGAACGCACTAATCTCAGGAACTACTAATCCGATTTGAAAAATTATTATTGCATTAGATAACCCGTTAACTGAGGAAGGCTATAGGCTATGCTATATATCATCCCGGAAAAATGTACGGTTTCCGTGGGATGGATCTGTTTTTGCCTAGGGACGAACACGAAGCGAAGCGAGGGTGAGTCGCTAGTATTAAAATATGCGGTGAGCATCAAGGGCTTAAACTAAATCTCAAATGATTTGATACATATCGAACAAAGAAAGAAAGTTCTTGGGCGAATTGCGAATGTACCTATTCATCATTATCGCATCGCAATCAGATTTTATTTTTATTTTATTGAGTAGGAACACCAATAGAAGGTATACATATGCAATATTTACATAAATCTATATTATAATAATATTATAAAGAGGCAGAGTTTGTTTGTTTGTTTGAACTACTAATCCGATTTGAAAAATTATGTTAGCATTAGATAACCCGTTTATTGAGGAAGGCTATATCATCATGCTAAAACCCAAGAGAGCGGAGCAGTAATCATAAATATACACAAATCAGACAGACTTCCATACATTATTGTAAAACTGATATTTTTAATATGCTAAATTATTAGTCTTCACATGTAGGTATATCACAACATTATCAGAATAAAATCAGATAAATGGTAGGTATATGAATTCATAAGTATACAAGCTACAAGCATGCATAAAATTTATAAGTATGTCCTTTAACTGTACATACAAAACATTTAGAACTTAACAAAGGGTCTACGCGACCGTGTGAAAGTATCGCATAAAGGAAATACAACTGTATACATGTAAGTAGGTACTTTCTATCAATTAATTTGCCTTAAAATGTCTCGAGAACCACGAAAGCGGATATTACTACTCTTTATGTTTAGGAGATAGCTGTACCACTACTTTATAGCTAAGATCTGGTTGTAATATATCTGGTAAAGCAATAAATGTTTTAAACTTATCACTACATAGTATAAAAGTCGCTTCCCGATGTCTGTCCCTATATATGCTTAGATCTTTAAAACTACGCAACGGATTTTGATGCGGGTTTTTTGTTAGATAGAGTGATTCAAGAGAAAGGTTTATATTAAGTGATGTCTTAAATAACACATTTTTTGCGCTTACATTGCAAACGCTGGCTGAACCCTATGAGATAGTTTAAAATAAAGTACTACAGTATTGTATACCTTAAAAAGGTCTACAAAAAAGTCCACGATGGCATATGTCTATCTCTTAAGGATAACATACTATATCCGTTTTACTATATCCAAGCCAAGAGACGAACGCGAGCGAAGCGAGGTTGAGTCGCTAGTATACGTATATTTAATCAACTTTCGAAGTACACACATTTCAAAAATTTTAGTCTATACTTATATACGAAAAAAATGGTAAAGTGCGGGTTGATCTCGAGTTTTGGGTTTTTTAGAAAGACACTGTGTTACAAGTGTTTTGTATTTCGTTAAGTACTAAATTATAAAATTTATCTAGGTATATGAATGATGGAAGAACCTTTTTAAATGCTAAATAATTGGGGAACCCCCATAAAATTACTACTTACGTTTTTTACCAATCATCATCCCAAATTTCATCAAAATCTGTCCAGTGGTTTTCTCGTGATGTGTTCCCAGACGGACGGACAGGTAGACAAAAATTCTAAAAACTATAGATTTGGCCTCGGCATTGATAATAATCACTATTTCAATAAGATTTTCCAAAACATATTTAATGTACAGATTCGACTCAGAATTTTATTATATGTATAGATAGATGATAAATCGTAACATAAATAGTACACAAAAGTAACAGTATATTCTTACACAAATTCATAAACAAATTAGCAAAAAAAGACAAACAGTTTTATGCAATATTGAAGTTATTTATTTCTGTGCATGTAATATAACATGTACAAGGAAACTATCATATTTAATTTAACGAACCTATGATTATACCTACGAATATGTTTAAATGGAAACCGAAGGTTGCGTGTTTCTACGCAAAATTAATCCTTAGTTATTTAATACGAGCAACTTACCCACATTTCTCTCGAGTGCATCACTAGGTGTTTACAAATATAACTGCCTCGGTGGTGTAGTGGCTATCAAGAACGGCTACAGATTGAGAGGTCCTGGGTTCGACCCGGGTCGAGCCAAGCTTATTTATTGAGTCTTTCTGTTTAGTAAATCTCAGTAACAGCCCGAAGTTGGGAAGTTGGCGGTGTTTCACCCCCGTGCCTCGAAGAGCACGTAAAGCCGTCGGTCCTGCGCTTTAACTCTCACCGGTCGTGTCAAATAGTCGTCCCACCGGAGTATGAGAGTGACAGGAATAGAGAGTGCACTTGTGTCTGCGCGCACACGCGCTGCACTACAATATCTCCTGCGCAGATAGCTAGCCTCGATTAAAAAGGTAGAGATTGAGGCTAACTGCTAAACATAATAGAGAGCTTTTAGCTGAGTAATAAAAAAGCTTTAACAAGATAACGGATACAAGACTTCAGATTTCTTTAACAAGAGTTTACTGGCGGATAGAGTAGTCGATTGAAAGAGTATTATATGATCTGTGTTTGAGTGATAAAATCTACTTTTTACTCTGGGAAATGTAAAATATTCCCACAGGATAAAGTGTGAGTTTATCGACATGTAGCGGGCTGAAGCAAAATACTGCCCAAAACTTAAGAGTCGATAGAAAAAATTAAGCATGTATGGTGCCTTAATTTTTTTTTGTAATGAAATTCCTTATGGGACATGCGGAGGGGTACCCTA
Organism: Fabriciana adippe; assembly: GCA_905404265.1. NCBI lineage: Eukaryota > Metazoa > Arthropoda > Insecta > Lepidoptera > Nymphalidae > Fabriciana > Fabriciana adippe. The sequence continues at coordinate 13,527,946 of FR989984.1, read as the reverse complement.
GCCGGCAAAAAATAAATAAAATTTTAAATATGTTGGGACATGAACACACAGCACCATCTAGTTCCATGGTAAGCTAAGAGGCTTGAGTTATGGATACCAGATAGTTGATACACTACACATATATAACTTTAAATATATACATATTATAAATATAAACAGCCATGACTGGAGTACAAACATTCGTGCTCATCACACAAATGAATGCCCCCAGCGGGATTCGAACCCGCGACCGCTGGCACAGCAAGTAGGGTCACTACAAAGTGAGCCAAACGTGTCGTCAGTCCGTAAAAAAACATCCGTAACGAAAAAACGTCCGTAACGAAAATGGGTGGAGTAAGATTTTTATGTATAGGTAGTTGATGTGTGTTCGCTATACAGTGTCTAATGTATGTAGTCTACGTGATGACTGTTATTATTATAATTATATATTTTTATGAATCATTGTAAATAAAATAAAAGTGTTAAGATAATTTTGTTAAGTAGTTTTTGATTTTTATCGATAAAAAAATCATGATAAAATATTTCTTTTTCTTCTTCTGGCCTTTTCCCATCTTTATTTGGGATCGGCTCTCCTAATCATTCTTCTCCAAAGATGTCTTTCTTGGGTCGTCCTTGGGTCAACATTGTTGTATAATAAAAAAAATTTACCCGAATAATTATTTTCTTTTTACCTCGACTAGAACTTGAAATTAATATTTATGTAATAAGGAACATCGTCCCTACTGGTGTTTATATCTAGTATCTAGCTTACATCGTATCTTAAAGTTGCTTAGATGTTAAAAAAATCACTATTGAGAGTCAGTAGCATAAAAAAAACATCAATTATAACTTGTGTTTATAACTGCGCATTTATGACCATGTTTCTTAAAAGAAAATTAAATATTTTCATTTATAGTACACATTAAATCTAATCCACATATTGTTACTAATTACTAATTTTACCTCTAAGTTTCAATTCTATGCTATAATAAAAGCTTTTAATACTCTTGCCACCAATTTATATTATTATTGTTAAGATTTCTTTTCTTATTCTGAAAAAATAATATAATGAAATCGGTCAAGTGCGAGTCGAATTTGCACACGAAGGGTTCCATACCATCGTACATGTACTTTTTATTAATGTGACTTTTACTTTATTTAATTTACTTTATTTATTAATTTCGATGATCGATTACGAACGTTAAAAAAATGTATTTTTTTTAATTATTTTTTGTTGTTATAGCGGCAATAGAAATACATAATCAGTAAAAATTTCAACTCTCTACCTATTGCGGTTCATGAGATACAGCCTTTGACAGACGGACGGACAACGGAGGCTTAGTAATAGGGTTCCGTTGGCATCCTTCGGATACGGTACCCTAATAAACGAATTTAAGAGTTCAAATAATATTATTCTAGTTTTTAGTTCATCTCTTATAAAGATTACTAGGAAATGAAAAAAACGTTTAAAAAAACTATTAAAATGACAAAAGCAATAAAATCATAGTCTAACTTTTTGCCTTTACTTATTTTTTTAACCGATGGTAAAAAAGTAGGTTCAAGTCGACGTGTAGGCCGAACTTTTATTTATGTTCATCCACGCATAACTTTTTACAGTATTGTTTGATTTGGATGATTCATTTCACTCGGAACAATACCCGATAGACTATCCAATAAAAAATGTTTGGATAGGATGAATATCCGCTTGGATAGGATTGAATATCCGCTTCAAGTTATTCTAATTTATATTTTATGATCATCTCTAAAATAAATCATCCACTTAATTTTCATAACCTTTGAAAATTAAATATTAGTAGATTTAAACACAAAAAAAACTATTTTTTTATATAAAAAAAAATCAAAAAGCGAGAAATAGGCAGGAGAAGGCGTCCAGCGAACAGGACGGCTCAAAAAAATCGTTTACATTTATTTTCGAGCTTACAGTTCAGTCATTGCAGATATAAAAAGGAGCTTTAGCTATTAAAGGTTAAGGAGGGTTCTAATTTTGTATTTATGATACAGTTTGGTGTCCTAATGAATATGTAATCCAAGTTAGCGACCTTGAGCGACAGTCGCCCGCGGCGGATATTGGAAAAAATCCTAACACTATTTAGATTAAAAATAGCTATTGCACAAATTACAGAGCATGAATTTCCTGCGCCTTTTGTGACAAACATATTTTAACCAGAGGAATAGTCCCCAAGTTGTGTTCAGCCCTTTTTAACGTCCCACTGCTGGGCACGGGCCTACCTTCAATACGAGGGGGATCAGGTCATAGTCCACCACGCTGGCCAAGTGCGGGTTGGCGGACTATACACGTCTTTCGAAAACTTGCTAGGTTCTCGCAGACATGCAGGTTTCCTCACGATGTTTTCCTTCACCGTAAGACAAGTGGTAATAATCAATCAATTAGAAATGATTCGCACATGAAAATATCAGAGGTGCGAGACCCGGGATTTGAACCCGCTTCACTCGGTTTCCCAAGCGAGCGTGTTACCACTGGGCTACCATTGTCCCCAAGTTACAGCTAAGTTAAGCTCTGCAAATTTTGCACAAACAACCGGAAAACAAACTTGAAGTGCTGTTATCTGCACATGAATATCTTTTCCTTTTTAATTTTTAGTTGATTTTTTTTATTTATGTACACGAATTCTTAATAGATCTTATTCTTTCATACAAGTTATAATAAATGTAGTGTTTTATTTTTTATTGTATATTATAAAATTAGTTATTACAGTTACAAGTTTAATAACTTAAACTTTCTTTTTTTATTACTTGCCCACAATTTCTACATATCTATTCTTGGCCTTGAGTTGATTAGTTTTCTGAGTTATAATTTCAATAAGCTTCTGTTAACATTACACATTGGTATTTCTTAATTAAATAGCAACAAAAACCTTTTAGTACTACAGTAAAAACGTATTATAGCTCGTATAATTATAAGATGCATTTTAGGCAGTTGTATCGAGTTATCTATATACATATATAAAAATGAATCCCTATTTCCCTTGGTCACGCCATCACGCGTGAACGGCTGGACCGATTTCACTCATTCTTTTTTTGTTGTGTTTATTGTTGTCAGGAGAAGGTTCTTACATTAAAAAAAAATTAAGAAAATTGCGCAGGGACTTAGAAAACGGGGATGAAAGTTTGTATTGGGAAGCGAGCTAGGGACGAACCCGGGCGAAACGAGGGTGAGTCGCTAGTATGAATATAAAAGGCAATACTAAAAATATCGATATAATTTCTTTATACATATACCTATTACAGCTGTCTATTTTTAATGGGCAAGCATAACATACAGATCGTACAAACTAACGTGGAATGGACATAGGCATGGAAGAAACGTGCCTTAAATATTTACGACATCATAATTCACATAGACATGAACGAATTGTAAAATTACATGGTTTTCTTTAATTATAAGATACAACGGTTATTCGAGGAATTTTAACCTTACCTAAAAACTTATCGCTTAGCTCGATAAAACAGCAACGATGTATTTTTTGCATTTTTGGTTGGTTCAATTTAACCAGCTCATGGTGAGCGTTTTAAAAAATGCTTAAAATATGTAGTATGCAGATTGCAAATACTAGCGATTCACCCTCGCCTCGCTTCGGATTCTTTCCTCGTGAAAAACAACAACTAATCCTTCCCACGGGAACCGTACTTTTTTCGGAGATAAAAAGTATCCTATGTGCTATTCCAGACTATAGATAGATTTATCTCTGTGCCAAATATCATCCAGATCCGTTCAGTCATTCGAATTTAATTCATACAATTAGAATTATAAAAAAGCTTTAATATCTAAAACACTGATCGTAATAATAATAATAAAATTTAAACTTATCTATTAAATCTATTTCATTAATTATATCTGTGTAGGGTACTAATATAAAATCTTATTATACTAACTAGCGACTTACCCTCGTTCCGCTCATGTTACTTAAAAAATGGGAGGTAGGAGGCTGAATACCTGAACCTAAATACCTACTTTACGTATTTTTCACCGTCCACCTAGGTATGAGAATACGTACGAAAAACCTACCAAATATACAAAAAAATCCTTAAAATCGGTCTAGCCGTTTCAAAGGAGTGCGACCGCAAACATCGTGACAAGAGATATTTTGTGTAATAGATGAGTGTAGAGGATTTACATATACTAGTGATCGCCGCGTGGTTGAAAATCGGCCATAATTCATTAAGTTTGATCGATATTGAGGTTCTTTTTTCAAAATTATCTAGTTAGCCTATAAAATCCAAGAGAATTTTGAAACTGGCCCACAGGTTAAGAGATTTGAACGTACGGACAAATAAAGTTTTAATGTATATATTATGTAAGTACACGTATAATATTCATGAAGGTTATCTAACATCATGCTAAATCTTTTAGCAGTGAAATAACTAGATATAAATAAAATACGCGAGCAGATTCGCGGGTAAAAGAAAGTTAATAAATTTTAGCTTTCTGCAGTTCTTCTCTTTATAAACTTTAACTATGCCAAAGCTCATACTCCTCCGTACATGCAATATGTTTGAAAAGGGGTTCAGAGTTTCTCTTCACGTATTAATATATAAATTCTTATATCATAAATATTTTATTTTCTTGTTTTTTTTAGTGGCAATCAATGCCAAGCCTGTTTGACGATATATAGTGTCAATTATCAAGAATTGCAATAAATAAGGTGGTTGTCAACTTGTCACGGACCGCAATAACAAACGTGTATTTTTTTTCTTTATTTTGTGTCTATGCATCGCCAAAGAGACTTTTTTTTATATAGTTTCTAACTAAAGAATTAGATTGACAAAGGAGATACCTGTGTACCTTTAAATAATTGAAATATGTTAGAAATAATAAAACCGCTTACTCTACAATTTTGATGGATTTTTCTTGATTACTAGCGACTTACCCTCTTTTCGCTCGGGTGCGTCCCTAGACACGTTCCAATTTTTTTTAACGGAATCCTAATTCTTTTTCTAAAATAAAAGTATTCTAAGTTACTCCTTATAACATCAGCTATCTGCCAGTGAAAGCCCCGTCAAAATCAGTCCAGCCGTTTCGGAGACTAACCGAAACAAACAGGTAGACAAAAATTTTTAAAATTGTGTTTTTCTTATAAGTACCGTATTTAATTTCATATGTATTTAGTAAAAAGCTGTTATTTTGACATTACAAACAGACGCTTCAATTTTATTTATATAATTAGCATAGATTATAATTTTTAAAAAGGATTTACATAAAAAATCACTTTATGGCATGAGGCATCGTTTAATTTACGAGTTTACTGAATAGTATTGTGTAAGCTGCTTTATAACGAAAGATTAAACAGTAAAGTTTTATTTTTAATTGTTTTAATTACATTTTATTCTTTAAAAATATATAGTTAAAAATGAACAATTAAATCAAATGCTACATTAATTAAAGTATATTTATTTATATATTAAAATATATTTCATAATAGTATCATGCCAAATTTTGTGCTTTTTAGGGTTCCGTACCCGAAGGGTGCCAACGGGACCCCCGTCCGTCCGTCCGACAGAGGACTGTATCTCATGAACTGTAATAATTTTAACTAAGAATGTATTTCTATTGTCGCTATAACAACAAATAATAAAAATAAATAAACATAACAAAAAATACAAGAAACATTTTTTAACGTTCGTAATCGATCATCGAAGTTAATATAATATGTACTACATCCATAGAGTAAAAGTCATATTAATAAAAGTATATGTACGATGGTATGGAATTCTTCGTGTGCGAATTCGACTCGCACTTGACCTATTTTTTATAATTTAAAAAAGTTCCGCTGAGTTTCATTCGCCAGTTCTTCTGGTGACTATTCTTTTTTCTTTTCAAAATGATATGCTGTATGTATGTACCTAATAAAAACCATTCAGATATACAACTTCCTACTGTATTATTTTGTTGAATAAAAAACGTTTTGTCTTTTTATGTTAGGTTTATAGAACTAAAAAATTGTTTAATGGTTCCCGCTATTCTTCTTAGAAAGTTAATAAAAATGATATTAAGATCCTCCGTTATTGCTTTAAAGTAAAATTAATTTTAGATAGGTACTTTATAATACGTTAATTATATAGTAAAATACATTAACAATATCACAGTAAATTGTATTTAAAACTAGCGCTTTACCCTAGCTTCGCTCGGGTGCGTCCCTAGACATGTTTTAAATTTTTTAAGCGAAATCCTAATTCCTACTCTAAAATAAAAGTAGCCTAAATTACTCCTTATAATATCAACTATCTGCCAGTGAAAATCCTATTAAAATTAGTCCAGCCGTTTCGGAGATTAGCCGAAACAAACAGACAGAGAGACAGATAGACAGACAGACAGACAGACAGACAAAAATTTTAAAAATTGTGTTTTTCTTATATGTACCGTATATAATTCCATATGCATTTAGTATAAAGCTTTTATTTTGACATTACAAACAGACACTTCAATTTTATTTATCTGTATAGATTATCTGTATAGATGTTTAGATTACTTTTTATTAACAACCTAAACCTAATAACTTGTATCAAAGTGACTCTTTGTAACCAATTTACTAAATATATCAAGAAACATGGGAAACTCTTAATAAAAACAGGAAACATATCGATCTCAAAATGACTTAAAAATAATCATTCTGCGTTTTCTTTGAAAAAGTAACAGACCACAATAATATTTAGAATCGAGTACTTCTTTCTTTTAAATTGGCACGCGGCGTATCTCTATGGAATCTCAATTTATTACTGCCGTCATAAGAAAGGAGGCTGTGACAAATAATTCGGTCAAAAATGACATATGCAGATTCGTAATCAGTAAAAAAATGCTTCTCGATAGTGATATTCATAAAGCTCTAAGTCTTATAAATCCGGAGACACCATAAGCGTTTTAATCTTAACTACGTCAAAACTTGTAGTAATTTTGACGTAGTGGTGAGACAAAACTTTAAATATCTCGAAATCAACTTTGGCGAATATACGGCAGTATAATTTCTATATTGTTATGTTAAAGAACTAAGAAGATGCACTTTTTAGTTCATATAAACAAACACTATTTATAAAAAATACTAGTTTTTGACCGGATGTAATCTCCCATTGCTAAATTTCATGGCTATCTGTTCAGCTGTTTAAGCGTAGAAAGGTAACACATAGACAAAATATTAAAAAGATAAGTTTTCATTTTAATCAATTTATTTTTATTATATTTATATAAGCTTTTTTCAATCAATTTCAATTTTGGACTCATCCGTCACAATTACGTGTTTTGAAACAGTCCTAAAAAACCTTAATTGGACAACAATATTACAGTGTGAGTGCAACTCGGTGTTACGTACGAGTATGATGATATATTTGTTGGTCACTGCTGATGAAGAGGTTCTTCTTATGCTGGATAGCTTCAACTTGTTGTTATACACACTGTCTTAGTGGATATCGAATGAGACATAATAGTGTCTATACAAATTTGTGCCCAATACTTGCTTTCTCTTCTAACATTGATTATAATATTTATTTTTTACATTCCTACTAATATTTATTAATGCGAAAATTAGTGAAGATGTATGGATATAGGGATATATGGATGTTTGTTACTCTTTCACGCAAAAACTACTAAATGGAGTTTATTGAAACTTTACAATAATATAACTCATATATCAGAATAAAACATAAGCTACTTTTTATCCCGGAAATCTTTAAGGTTCTAGTGGGATAAATTTGTTCATACATAAAATGTGAAATGGCAGCCATACTATTTTTTCATCCATATTTTTTTAGAATTTTGACATATAAACGGCTGAATACTAATAGTCAAACAAGTATAAAAAAATAACTTTAATGAAACACTACAATTATCTCGTCGATAATATTATAAATTATGTATGAAAAAGAAATTAAAATATATTTAAATAGTAACTCTTTAGAAACATACGTGGAACTGTGTAATTTTTGTTCTTAATAACGGTAAAGTAACAAAGTGACATTATTAAAGAGAAAGTCCTCTAGCAAATTAAATCGTTAATTATATTATAACCAGGCTGAAATAATTTTGATTTGATAATATCCTTATGGAATTTTAATTTTCAGATACCTTACTGTACTGTTTTAAAAAATTTAATGGCCGATAATTTTTTAAAACGCTATATCAACCTATTTTTTACGTGTTTTATCTCATTATGTACAAAAAAAATAGTATTTTTATTTCATTTAATTGTAAATGACATGAATATAGGTAATCTCTTAAATAAGTACTTTTTTTAACTAAAAAGGTACCTTTACACCGATTTCAAAATCTCTAGATACTCCTCCAATTAACACCAACTCAAAGTCTAAATCTACCATTTCCAAAAGAGTTGTAGGCTTATAGGCAGGAGTCTTTTTTGCAATATATATAGAACCATTTTTTAGTATGCAGCCCGTTTTAACCCCAGACGCAAAAAGCGGAGTGTTATAAGTTTGATTGTCGATGTCTCTCTATACGATACCCCGCCGAGACTTTAAATTACCAGAAAAAATCTAGGTATATATCGGAATGTTGAAAAATAAATATCATTAAATTGAGTATGTAGTTTATTGTTAAGTTTCATCAGAAAATATAATGTTTAGAGAGGGCTTGTTGAATATTTTTCAATTCACATTTCGATAAACATTTGTTTATTTGGTTTCTAACGACTGATAAAGGACAATTATTTTTTACTTTTTAAGGGTTGTTCCTTAAACTATAAGTATTTTTTTGCGTAGGGGGTTATTTAAATTTTTAATTTAATTTTTATTAACGTCCTACTCCTGGTCACGGGCCTCCATTCAATACGAGAGGGATCAGGCCATAGTCCACCACGCTGGCCATGTGCGGGTTGGCGGACTCCACATATCTTTCGAAAACTTGTTAAGTTCTCTCAGACAGGCAGGATTCCTCACGATGTTTTCCTTCACTGTAAGACAAGTGGTCATCATGATGAAAATGATTCGCACATGAAAATATCAGAAGTGCGAGATCCTGGATTTGAACTCGGTTCCACGAACTAGTTGTGTGTTTGAACTAGTTGTGATTCCACGCCTAAAAATGTGGCGTAAAAATATTTTGTGTGTCAATTTTTTTTTACATTTTTTTTATTCTTTCAGAAAATTTTAACGCCATCGTTATGTAACTTAGTGCTAACAACAACCTTTTTGTTGTATTTAACATACGATGCAAATATTTGTAATTATTATATGACCACCCATCCAATTATCACACTTAGGACCCTTATTTAAACCCTAATTAAATTATTCAATTGTTATTTAGATTGTGGCAGTGGTAGTGGTATAAAATGCTACCTTTGGCATCTATGAACAAGAGTATTAGTTCTAGAGAATATTTAGTATTAATTGTTATTCATGTAAGATTAGGCAGTAGTAGCCCAGTGGTAACGCGCTCGCTCGAGAAACCGAGTGAAGCGAGTTCAAATCCCGGGTCTCGCACCTCTGATATTTTCATGTGCGAATCATTTCTAACATGATTACCACTTGCCTTACGGTGAAGGAAAACTTCGTGAGGAAACCAGCATGTCTGAGAAAACCTAGCAAGTTTTCGAAAGACATGTGAAGTCTGCCAATCCGCACTTGGCCAGTGTGGTGGACTATGGCCTAATTCTCCTCGTATTGAAGGGAGGCCCGTGCCCAGCAGTGGAACGTTAAAAAGGGCTGAATACACAATATTTAGATTATCTTTTACGTATTCGCAGTTCAATTAACAAATTATTATTTAAATTATCCGTTCTTTATCCGCAGTAGCCGTGTGTAAAATAAAGCCAGTATAAAACGAGTACCACGGTGGTTTCGCGGTACTCGCTCGCGCAAGGTCAAGTGCGAGAGTCATTGCTCTACGCATCCTAAGCGCTCTCGCGTCTAGTTCGAAGCCGGTGAGTAGATTTTCCTTTACAAATGTGTTTTTGATATCGTTATCAGGTTTCTGTAATAGAAATTAAAAGTGATGTGTCTCATACGTTTTGGTAATATTTTGTTTTATATATTAGCATTTTTATTTTTTATTTTTTGAGAAAATTATTGAAGTTGACAATATATCCATTTTTTTTGATTTGTGTTATGAGCAATAAATTATTAAGTCAATTTCAGGATTTCGTGAAAAGATATTCTTATATCTAAAAATATATTCCTAAACATTATTCTAATAAAAATAATTAAAATAAATCTATTACAACAATATAATATTATTATACTTGTGACTTCAAGCGTATAATTAAATGCACAATTTAAATTATTTTATATCATAGTCTCAAAAGTACACTTTGAAATATTAACACAAATCTTTCTATCCAAGCCAGTTATAGCATACATATTTCTTTAGAAGATCCAGTAGGAAACCTGTTCATAATTACATGATACAACACACCACTAAAGTTTGACCAATCCTCTTATAATTTTTTTAACGAAAGGGTGTAAAAACCTGATAGGGCAACTTATATTGATCATTGTACTGAGTTAAGTTAGACCTTGACGTACTATGATGAACTCAGGCGCAAGCACACATTACTTAAACTATACTTATTTTCAAAGCTCTTTTTATCCGTAACAATAAGGTAGAACTCGAATTAAGTTTAATATAATTTTCTATGACCATTTTAACCAGAAAGCTTATATAAAATATCCGTTGTATAAACGGGTGAGATTTCAGTTTTGCTTATGATCTTTTAGTTGATATAAAAAAGCACATGCATACGAAACATTTAAAAAAGGAAATTAGCCAAAACGGTCCAGGCGCACTCCTGTGATGCGTTTACCAACGAACATCTTTTCATTTTTATTTGTATACTAGCGGCTCCCCCTTGCTTCGCTCGGGTTCGGCTCTAGACAAACAAAAACAAATCTATCCCACGGGAACAGTACAAAAGTTGTCTATTTGTTATACTGATGTATGAACTATATTATTGTGAAGTTTCATTAAAATCCAATCAACAGTTTTTGTGTACTAAGCTGCATAGGTTACTATAGTTTTTAACTATCCCACGGGAACTCTTTAATTCTTCGGGATAAAAAGTATATAAAATGTTGACCGGAGACATAAGGTACCACCATGCACAATTTCATTTAAATCGGTCTAACAGTTTCGGAGATTAGCCCGTACAAACAGACAAACAGACAGAGAAACAAAAAATATGAAAAAATCTGGATTTGTTCTATTTATTTTCTTACATCCCCCTGACTCGGTTTTTAGCATTTTTTTTTCTATGTACAGACATTCGACCTCTACAGTTTTATTATATGTATACATAAATTATAAATAACCACTATATAACATTGTCAGGATTACAGGGTGTTAACGAAAATCCATATATTATTATGAAGGGTTATTTGTTGCTTTGTCTATATTTTATGCTATTGAACTGCGCAATTTATTGTTATTATCTATACAGATAAATAAAATTAAAGTGTCTGTTTGTAATGTCAAAATAACAGTTTTATACTAAATACATATGGAATTATATACGGTACTTATAAGAAAAACACAACTTTTAAAATTTTTCTCTGTCTGTCCGTTTGTTCCAATTTTAACGGGACTTTCATTGGCAGATAGCTGATATTATAAGGAGTACCTAACTTAGGCTACTTTTATTTAAAAATAAAAAATAGGTTTTCGCTCAAAAAAATTAAAACGTACCTAGGGACGCACTCGAGCGAAGCGAGGGTAAGTCGCTAGTTAAAAAATAAAAAATAAAATCATGTAGGCCTACTCTCATACAGTTCTATGAGAAGACGTGTAGATACTCATTTTTTTTTTATATTTAAAGCAATAAAGATACTCAGATCTAAACAAAGTTAGTGCAAATAACTAGTCTAAAATAAATAGAAGCAAAGCATGCCATAATATAAATAAACTACTCCAGTAATAAGGTGCATACAATTCAGTAGCTAAATAACTCAAAGTTACGTGACAACTAAATACTAAAGTAAGAGTTAAACTATTTAATCTAAATTCTAATATATTTAAACGAGCAATTCTTGTATATTTATATCTTTATTTATTTATTTATACCAGCGATCTCGGAAACGGCTCAAACGATTTCGCTGAAATTTGGTATGTGGGGGTTTTCGGGGGCGAAAAATCAATCTAGATTAGTCTCATGTCTGGGAAAACGCGTGTTTTCGAGTTTTCATGCGATTTTCTTTTGCATTATTCTACGCAGAATATGGTCAATAATTTCTTACACTCGGGTATAAGCATCGTGATCAAGCGACCAAGGTGCAATATGAACAATTAATAGGTGTGTCCGAGTTCGAAACTCGAATCGGATAAAAACTTTCAACTTTTAGTTTTTTTATCTAAAAAATACGATATAACAAAAAAGAACTCCGAGCGAAGCTCAGTCGCCAGGTACTTATTTCTATTTAACTAAACAGACCATTTTTAATAGTCCGTTAAATTTTAATGTATATGCTCTAAAAGCATTTCAAACAAATCACCTTTATGGTCAATAACGATATTTAACGAAGCGGATATTGAATCTGTTACCTACTATATATAGACAGTACGAATTAGACATGATGTGAATATAAGCATAGAAATAATTTTGTTCGGTAAAATTTATAATGGCTACTTTTTATTTCGGTACTTAAGTTTTCCCGTTCTAGTCCGCAAATTGCAAGTTTTTAACGTTAACACTCTACATCTGTAGGTGTGCATTTACTATTTAGTTATAACTTTTTATGATTTTGATTCATCAGATGTTGAGAATCTCGGAATTCAAAAATGAATTTTATATTGGTGCATGGTAACTAAATGTGTAACGTAATAACTAAGCTCTTGCTCCACCTCTGTCTATTAACGATAAATTAATAAGTAATTATAGTCCAAATGACGCTTCTAATGTTAGTCAAGTTTTTTTTTTCAATTTGTTTACACAAATTGAAAAAAAAAATTGGGAAGGGAGGAATTTCTACGGAAATAATTCAATGAATTGTAAAAACAGATAGGAACTACTTTTGACTTACATAGTCTATAGCCTATATTTCAATCATAAAAAAATACAATCACTTTAATTAAAAATTATTATTTAAAAAAAATAAAGTACAAACAAAAATACGAACTAAAAAAAATATAGTTAAGCTAATGTTTCAAGAGACCTTTTTAATTATATATAATTACATAAAATTTAGTTTAGTTTTATTTTAATTTATTTTATTTAATATATAATAAATAAACCATATATTCAATCGACATTTAATTTGGTGATATTTGCTCTAATATCACCATCGTTATTTTTACTCGACTTTGCAAAAGAAGCCTAAACACCAATTTCCATATATGACTCAAAATGATAAACCCCCGTACAAAACATCTTATTAAATATAAGCACATTTAATTGATGTTAATTTCAAAAATCCTTTCTTAATACTCAAATTTTCATTATACCTATAAGAAACTCTTATGCATAATTTCAGTTCTAGACCTAGTTACTTAAGTATACCTAACTTAATAAAGCTCTAACACTAAGTATACTAAGTGGAAGTATGAGAAATAGGTTTAAGCTCAATTCGTTACAGCTGCATACATAACTTACGTCAACTTTGTACATATTTCAAGAGAATATTATATTTATGCATCTGCAAAAGCTTACAGAAATGAGAATGCTTACGGTACATTTTGAACTTGTGACCCGTCATTAAAATATAGCCCATCTCTACTATCATAAGCAAAATTTGCTATTTTATACTATGTTTAAACCTAAATATTAACCTACTTACATACATATGTATTACTATCGAAAATTCGTTATTTCATCCTCGTGTAACAATAATAATAATAGAAAAAGAAGATCGTGTTGATCGTAGCACATACATTCAGCTCTTTTTAACGTCCCAACGCTGGGCACAGGCCTCCCTTTAAAGCGAGGGGTATCAGGCCATAGTCCACCTCGCTGGCCAACTACGGGTTCGCGGACTTTACATATCTTTCTAAAACTTGCTAGGCTTTCTCAGACATGTAGGTTTCCTCACGATGTTTTCCTTCACCGTAAGGCAAGTGGTAATCATGTTGAAATTAATTCGCACATGAAATATCAGAAGTGCGAGTCCCGGGATTTGAAACCGTTTCCCTCGGATTGCGTTACCACTGTTCTGTCCCTGCTACTTATCGTAGCATATAAATCAAAAATACCGAAATTCTTGAATGTTTCTCCTCTATATTATTATAGAGTTCCCCGACGCATTGCTTGTTTTAATTCTGGCTAAATTCAGAAATTTCTGTATGGATTTTCATACGGTTTTCACCAATAAAAAGAGGAACTATCTAATAAGATAAGCTATAATTTTAAAACTTTTGCAAAAATAAGTTATCGATATGATGATTTTTGTGAATTAAGTCAGAAAAATCATTCCTTCCGTGATACACGAATGGCAGCTCGCATTTAAGAAAATGGTGAAAATAACTATCATTTGCTTATCTCACCATTTTTCATTTCATAGTCACTGACAATATTATTATTATGTAAAACGGGATTTTTAACATGTTTAGTACGTATTTTTGAGAGCTCCCGATATACGTACCGTACCGTATGAACATCATTTTCTACAAAGTAAGTTTATGTTACTAGATTTTCATGCTGAATTATTTGCATTATGTCAAGTATTGAATTTTATATCGAATATTCATTAGAAATCTTGGCATATATGGTATGTACCGGTTACAGAAAATCTTACATGAATAACAGATAATGCCAAATATTCTCTAGAAATAATACTCTTGTTCATACATGGGAAAGGTAGCATTTCATTGCTAAATATACCTAAGTTTATTGCTAAATATATGCACCTACGGTAAAGGAAAACATCGTGAGGAAACTTACATGACTGAGATAACCTAACAAATTTTCGAAAGACATATGAAGTCCGCCAACCCGCACTTGGCCAGCGTGGTGGACTATGGCCTGATCCCCCTCGTATTGAAGGGAGGCCCATACCCAGCAGTGGGACGTTAAAAAAGGCTAAATACTAACCTAAGTTTGCGCGCTTTCAGTACTAGCTGATCAATGTGACTAGATATTGACAATTGCTTATACAAAAATACATCACTTAAGCCACGATTTAAGCTTAAAAAGTTTAAACACATAAACGCGTTGAAAATCGAAAAATCCGATAAAAGCCAATAAACGACACAAATAAAAACGATTTTCTACAATCAATTCTGACCTTTCGTGAACTTACCCAACCATAGATTTTTGTTCAAAGAACGGTACATATTTACACAACGATTCTGTATAATGACCATTTCTTTTTTGAAGAAGCAATTTCAAAGTAATTCTTTATTAAGTTTTTTAATGTTTTTTTTAGGTATTTCCAATCATTTATAGAACTCAAACGTGACATCTAAATTGAGTAAAAACAGCCGTTTTCATGGATATTCAAATGTTTTTTTAAGGCTTGTATTTTTTAGTTTTTTAGGCTATAACTTTATGCTATTGAATCGATGCGAATTTTTGTTTATTTAACTTTCTTTGCTTGCTAAGAATCGGATCGAAAATATAAAGGAACTTATTTCCATTGTAGTGCTTTATATTTCTATTGGATTCAATTCTGACCTACTTGAAGTATATACTTATTTTATTTATTTATTTATTCAAACTGAAATCCACAACTACGTCCAGAAATAGAAAGAAGTCCATATATAAGCCAATTTCGGATTTTCTTTATTTATGCAATACAGATAGGACTTAGGAGTAAGTTTATATATATAGGTATTCAAGAAAATAAAAAAATAAATAAAAAAATAAAGTTTATTCTAAATAGTTTCCTTTTTGTCAAAATATTAATTAGAGTTTTAAAAAGATAAGTAAATAAAAAATATTTGTTATTTCGCACTTCTAAGTAAATAAATATACATAATATATTTAAAATATTAAATGTAAATCATCTATACATATAATAAAATTGTAACTAAGTCGAATCTATACATTGAATATTTTTTCGAAAATCTTATTGAAATAAACATTATTATTTAATAATAATAATAATAATGTTCTCCTGACCGATTCCGGCCACGGCGGCCAATCTCATTGAGACTAGCCAACTGCGCAGGAGATATTATAGTGCACAAATGTACGCGCAGACACAAGTGCACTCTCTATTCCTGTCACTCTCATACTCCGGTGGGACGACTACTCGACACGACCGGTGAGAGTTAAGGCGCAGGACCGACGGCTTTACGTGCTCTCCGAGGCACGGGGGTGACACACCGCCAACTTCCCAACTCCGGGCTGTTACTGAGGCTTACTATACAGAAAGACTCAATAACTAAACTTGGCCCGACCCGGGACTCGAACCCAGGACCTCAGGATGTGCAGCCGTACATGCTAGCCACTACACCACCGATTATTATTTATTATCGATACAGACGCCGAATCTATAGTTTTTAGAAATTTTGTCTGTCTGTCTGTCTGTCTGTCTGTCTGTCTGTCTGTCTGTCTGTTACCGCATCACAGAAAAACCACTGGAGGGATTTTGGTGAAATTTTGTATGGTGATAGCTGGTTATCCGGGTCAACATATAAGATACTTTTTACCGCGGGAAAATATCTAATTTCTGAGAAAAAATACAAAAATTGCAATGTAAAAGTATACTAATATGTAATACCTAAGAATTTCGTTTTTGGTCATCTGAACGCGGGTGGAGCCGCGGGCAATGCTAGTTGTAAGAATATGTATTTATAATTCAATAGTCTACATTCATGTAGAGAAAAATCGACTTTTTGAAGTTGATTGTGAATCTGTGACGTAAGACTCTTGTAGGACATTTTGGTTCCATTATTTTTCTAATCTACATAGATTAATATGAACATTTATATCAGCTTTTATACACAAAAATTATATTAGTATAAAATACACATTTTTCTTTTAAAAAGCCTATAAATGTGAATCTGTATATTTATTTCTAAGATTTATATACATGTGTACATAAATCTCAGAAATAAAGCTTTGATTTTAAAATAGAGGAAAAACTCTATACTGTAAAGTACAACTATTGGTTAATTGAACAAATAAACACTAAGGCGACGAATATTATACAGACAAACAGAACAAAAGGTACCCTCTTATCAGCAGAACCGCTTTCCGAGCCGGTGATAGCTTCCTCACAGACAGACTACACTGACTAACGACGACTAACTAAACTAACGACTTACCCTCGCTTCGCTCGGGTGCGCCCCTATGTACGTTTAATTTTTTTGAGCGAAACCCTAATTCTTTTTTCTAAAATAAAAGTAGCCTAAGTTACTTCTTATAATATCAGCTATCTACCAGTGAAAGTCCCGTTAAAATTGGTCCAGCCGTTTCAGAGATTTGCCGGAACAAACAGACAGACAGACAAAATTTTTAAAAATTGTGTTTTTCTTATAATACCGTATATAATTCCATATGCATTTAGTATAATAAAGCTGTTAGTTTGACATACACTTCAATTTTATTTATCTGTAAGATCGACGATTCAAAAGCACTTGTAATAAGTCTAATTGAATTAAGTTTATTTCATTTCATTTCCTAGGGACGCATCCGAGCAAAGCGAGTATAATTTGCTAGTTACTTTATAATAGAAGTGGCTGCAATCGAGATAAAAAAGTACAAATTCCAAACGTAATTAACACTACATATTCATAACTCAATAGAAACCTTTAAGAGTATAGACAGAGCTTGTCTCACAGAACCAATTAAGTTGAAAAACGTCCAAATGAGAAGTAACTGTTTACTTTACAATGTGATTGACGACATCATAACTGTTATCCGTAATAACTTTACGGTAGATTAAATATTATTGAGTTACGGTGTAAGAGTTATGTGAAGGTGTAAATAAACAGCGTTTAGTTATAAGTATTTTTCTGAGATAAGAAATCTTAATACTTTATTGTATTGATTAAAAATAATTAGGTACGTTATTTATACCAATGTATGTTATACCAATATTATAAAGACGCAGAGTTTGTTTGTTTGTTTGAACGCACTAATCTCAGGTACTACTAATTTGATTTGAAAAATTCTTTTTGCATTAGATAGCCCGTTGAGAAAGGCTATAGACTAAAAGACTAAACGCCAAAACGTATCTAGGTAAGAACCCAACCCAATTATTATCTATATATCTATGTAACTCAAAGGTACCTTTCAAATAAAATATCTTTACGGATTATTTCGCGGATTTATTTTGATTTTTGGTTCCCGACGTGTCGAATGCTACCTCCAAAGATACCTCCTATCATTATAGTATTAAAGTACCAACTTACTCTCGCTTCGCTCAGGTGCGTCCCTGTAGTTACGAGTATGCACGATTTAAATAGATAAAAATAATTATTATGAGTGTACCTTGGGAAATAGGCACATACTATCGCTAACTTTTCTATAGGTTCTTTTTTAAACTTACAATTTTTTTCCTACATCGTTTTGATGTACCTATATCTAAAGTTTTAGCCAATGTTAACCATATAATCGTACGCAAACAGTTTTTTTTTTTTGACAAGACACAGTCTAGGCTCAGTTATTTTGTCCACAATAATTTTACATGTGATATACACAACCCTTCCTCCTCGTTTATCACTCTTTCTATTAGTGAAAACCGTATCAAAATCCGTTGCGTGGTCTAGAGGAAGTAAGCTTAGATAGACAGACGCAGACAACGACTTTGTTTTATGCTATGTATGGATTTATACTAAGTAGATATTGCCACGGATTCTTAAGGATAGTAGGGATGTTAGATAGCTTATATATACATACATACTTCAATAATAAATAGACTTTTTTTTTCATTTCGAACAATAATTTTTCAAATTGGACTTTTACTTCTTGACATTAGCGCGCTCTAACCAAAAAAAAAAAAAAAAAACAAATTATTCATCTTTATATCCATAGTATTAGAAAAATGAAAATAACTCTGTGGGTTACCTTTTCACGCTTATGCCCTTAACGATAAAATCCCCGTCCTGTATGCGAGCGAAAACACGGACAAAACTAATATTAATATATATTAATAGACTTGAAAATAGTACTTTTCGTTTTTTAATATTCATAATATTATAATGATAATAAATTGGCATCCTAACTACAACTTGTGAGTTTAAATGATTAGAAAGCTTTACCTAGACAGTTCTTCTAAGTGAATTCAGAACAAAGGTTTTACCGCTAGCCCTTTAGGGTAAATCCAATACATTTTGTAATGCGTGCGTAATTTTGCCCTGATTGCGGTAAATGAACTATAATCACTTTTCTAGCGGGATACCTTTGTATTTCTATTAACCGATTCTTAGAAGATATTTTACTTTTGAAATAAACGTTTCCTTTACATGTAATAAATCTAATATATTTAAACGAGCAATTCTTGTATAATTATTTATTTATTTATACCAGCGATCTCGGAAACGGCTATAACGATTTCGCTGAATTTTGGTATGTGAAAATTTCTGGGACGAAAAATCGATCTAGATTAGTCTTATGTCTCGGAAAACATGTTTTTACGAGTTTTCATGCGGTTTTCTTGTATTGTCCGGGTTCGATATACCTAAAGTTTTTACTTTTGCTTTCTTTTGTATTTATTCAAGTTTTTAGTTTTTTTTTTTTATCTAAAAAATACGATATAACAAAAAAGAACTCCAAGCGAAGCTCGGTCGCTCAGGTACTTTACTTTAATCTTACTAGAATTATTAACGTGTTATTCATATTCTACCGACATCATCGCTAGTGGTTATGATTCTTGTGGGCGTTATATGGGCTCAATGCGGCCACATAATAAAATATTCAATGCTAAATACGATTTAATGATCACAAAGTTATAAACTTGAAACGATAATTTTAATAGTTTAATTGGGTAACGGGTTGTCGACACCGATCTGACCTTCCATCTACAATATCCAAACACAACTCTCCAATGATCCGCCATGATCAACCAACGATACCAATCCACATATCTTCAACGAATGTTATGATGGATTCTCGACTCCGCTCGAGGTTCGACTTTTTTGAATTTGATTCGACAAAACTTAACATAGTGACTTTAAACAATAATAAGGTTTTACATTAAATTTTAATTCATTTCTACTAAATCCTTCTCCGACTATAAATAAAATTCACTTCACTTTTTACCCGACTGCAAGGAAAGGGTTATGTTATTCGTGCCTATCTTTGTATGTTTGTTTGTTTGTAATATTCTTTATTCCCTCATATCTTCCAAACCACTTGTGTACTTCCAAACATTTGTACGAGTGTATACATATCGCGGCAAGTATGAAACGTGTATGTCTCCGACTGCATAATACTATATGCCTTCGTCAACTTGTTTTCATCTCTTTAGTAAGCTTTTATGCAGTCGGGTTTTTTATTTTTTATTTTTATAATATATTTATTTATTTTAATGAAGTCAGTTAGAATTTTACTATAGGTTAACCCGAAATGCATCAGGTCAACACAGTGTTCTTAAATGAATGTATCCGTTGATGCTTCACTTCTAAGATTTGACTACATTTAATAATAATTTGACTTTATACATATAATATGACCGAAGCGACGCTGAATCTAATTGTTAACGTGGAACAATCACTATAACGTGCTCTATAAGTTCAATCAAAATCAGCCCAATATACTTACTTGTACTCCTCAGATTTTATTTGCAAGTAAAGCATTTGAAACGTTAGAAACAAAAAATTTAAAAATAAACCGCGAAAAAATTGAAAAAAAATAGTTTCATATCATTCTAATGTTTCCTTAACTAATTAGAAATACAATTACAATTAACTACTTAGATATAAAATGTATGCATCACACGACTTCTGACGGTCCGTCTTTGCTATTGTAATAGGAAAATTTTAATTACAATTAAGTCTTAAAATAACGGTTTATTTTTATTTGCATATTACATCGCTATAAATACCAAAAGAGCGTGTAATTCTTAAATTGTGGAAATATTTTTGTATATGCGAGTTAGCGGTGAAGTACCGTTTTCATTTATGTAATGCAAATAACTAATTATGTATATAATATGTATGTATATTTATAATATGTATCTATTTAAAGTTATACCTATATGTGTAGTGTATCAACTATCTGGTATCCATAACACAAGCTTCGTAGCTTACCATGGAACTAGATGGTGATGTGTGTTAATGTCCCAACATATTTATTTATTTATTTATATATAATAATATATAAGTTCTCCTGACCGATTTCGGCCACGGCGGTCAATCTCATTGAGACTAGCCAACTGCGCAGGATATACTATAGTGCACAAGTGTACGCGCAGACACAAGTGCACTTTTCATTCCTGTCACTCTCATACTCTGGTGGGACGACTAATCGACACGACCGGTGAGAATTAAGGCGCAGGACCGACGGCTTTACGTGCTCTCCGAGGCACGGCGGTGTTTCACCCCCGTGCCTCGGAGCAGAGCCGGGCCTGGACTCGAACCCAAGACCTCCGGATGTGGAGCCGTACATGCTAGCTACTACACCACTGACGCAGTTATGTATATATAATATAAATAATACAAGGCAGTGGTAGGCGATGTTTTCCTTCACCGTAAGACACCGTAAGACTATTGAAAATGATTCGCACATGAAAATATCAGAGGTGCGAGACCCGGGATTTGAAGCCGCTTCACTCGGTTACCCCAGCCAGCGCGTTACCACTGGGCTACCACTACCTTGAACTCTACATAAAATAAAGCAATTTCCGCGATATTGCCATTCGTTAAAGGGACATTTTTTAAGCCTATAGCCAAACTTGAGGAAAACTGTCCACTATTGCGAAAAACGCGTTTTATTTAATATCTCCAAAATGACTCATCCTATGTAAAAACCTATAGAAAACTGTTCTCTTTTAAATTAAATTTTCTATATTTTTTATTTAAAACTTTTTTTAACATATTTCGAGATATTGCGCTCGAAACGGACAAATTCCGCCACGTTTGTCAGTTCTTTGCAATTATCTCTCTAACCGTTCATTTACTTGCAATTTTATTTATTATCAAAGTTATAGATCTTATAATTACCTACAACTTTTACTCAAAAATGTATTTATTTAAATGCTTCTCCATTCAGCTACAGATGTTTTATTCATGATATTATATAATTTATGAAATTGTATGTTTGTTTATGTTTTAATTCCCGATATCTTAATTTGATATGGAGATATATATTTGGCAAATTAATTTAAATATAGAGTATATTTGAGAATTTAATCATATATGGAGAAATAAATTTCTGTTAAAATAATGTTCTTTACATTAGTGCTATTCCGTAAGAACTTTTTTTGTAACTCGAAAACTGAATCCGCGAACATAATTTATACATTTATGAAGTATAAAAATAATAGCGGATTTCGTGTTACAGAATAATACTACAGGTGTCATTTAAAGGTTGCGAAATTTTACAAATGAGCTATGTATATACTTTTTACCGGTGGTAGGACTCTGTCAAGTGTCAAGTCTGAGGAGTCCGACTGGATGGGTACCACCCCCTTATCTATTTCTGCCGCCAAGCAATAATGATTGCATTGTTGTGTTCCGGTATGAAGGATAAGGTAGCCAGCGCAATTACAGGCAAGAGGCATATCATCTTAGTCCTCACAGTGACAACGTACCGGCGGCTCTGCAGTTTTGTTACGTAAAACCTAAGTGCCTGAACCGTAGGTGTTATGGGCAACAGGTACCGCTTTCCATCAGGTGGGCTGTCTGCTCGTTTATCACTGAGTACCATAAAAAAATGTAGCCTCATCGGTTACGGGATAATCATAGCTAGGAAATATAGCGCATACATTTCCTGTTATCCGGATATATAATGAATATAAACACTTCTTTTATTTCAACTTTCAAACAAGTTCAGTGAATGACATAGCGATGTAAACGACTTCGACCGTTACATTCTTACGCAGTGGTATAATGACTCGAGGAAAAAAATTATAACAGCTAAAGGTGCTCTTTTAATGCCACAAATTTTTACTTATGCGTAAGTTTGCTTACTCTGTAAGCAGTAATGATAATAGCAAAAGTCGCTTTATATAATATGTATTTTGCTAGATTTTCAGATTTTTCTTCTCCGAAGTTGGGAGATAGAATATATATGCACTGCATATAGTGTATATATGCACTCTACTCTCCGTTTTCCATCATATATAAGATAATGCGTATATAAATACATACATATATTAAACCATCATCATCTCCATCATTATTTTTTATTATTAACTAGCGACTCACGCTCGCTTCGCTCGCGTTCGTCCCTAGGTACGCTTTCACGGTTAGCTATGTTTATACATAAACAGTAGCTTGCTACTCCTAAAATATTCATTTAAATTATATAGCGATTTACCCTCGCTTTGCTCGGGTGCGTACGCCGTACGCGAATTTGTTCACAATTTCATTGGTTTTAATTTTTTCTCGCGGAACCCTGATTCTTTTTCTAAAATAAAAGTAGCCTAAGTTACTCCTTATAGCATCAGCTATCTGCCAGTGAAAGTCCCGTCAAAATCGGTCCAGCGGTTTCGGAGATTAGCCGGAACAAACAGACAGACAGACAGACAAACAAAAATTGTAAAAAATGTCGTTTTGGTATATGTACCGTACATACATCCATATGCATTTAGTAAAAAGCGGTTATTTTAATATTACAAACAGACAGTCCAATTTTATTTATCTGTATAGATTATATCAGTATTATGTTATTTGTGTTATTAATTAATTATCTTGTAAATATTATACAAGGCTGTGTGTGGCTGTGTATATGGTGCATGTTGTGTGTTCGAAACGGTTGGGCCGATTTTGACGAGACTTTCTCTGGCAAGTAGTTGATGTAATAAGGAGTAACTTAGGCTACTTTTATTTTAGTACAAGAATTAGGGTTCCGCTCAAAAAAATTAAAATGTACCTAGGGACGAACCCGAGAAAAGCGAGGGTGAGTCGCTAGTATTATATATAATAATTGTTAACTTGTTAACTAAAATAGAATATATTCGCCAACAAACTAACACTATCGCAATAACTGTCTTTAAAAGTAAATATTCCATCAATTGCCTTTACCTTCATTTAATAACTAGCGACTTACCCTTGCTTTGCTCGGTTACGTCTGTACGTACATTTTTATACGCCTAATGTTACTCTACAATCCAGAATATAATATGACTGTATACGAAACATCCAAATACATCCAGCCCTTTCAACGTAACAAACATACATACATAAACTTTCGCATTTAATATAATATTGTGATATACGAGTATTAAGGATTTTATTTAGCTTTGCAAAGTATGAAATTACTCGTCTTTAAAAAAAGTACATTTGTTGTAAAGAAATATTTTAGTTTCATCCGGAGTGAAGGCAAAAAGGCAATAAACTTCATGCGAAGAGCTAATTTATATCGTGTAAGATAGTAACTGTGTCTTTATAAAGCAAAAACATGTCCTATAAGGAAGAAGATTTTCAAATTATTATAAGATAATTGCTCATCTTTATTTACAGAAAGATAATTTATTGCCATAGCAATTTCCTAAATCGTTTTCTAAGAGCTGTTACATTAAACTTGTTTTTTTTTTTTTAAATAGATGGCGGCGTGAGCTTGCGCTAGTGTGTCGTTGTAATGAAAAATACGTACATATTCTTATTACCCTGTCATTCTGTCAAGTATATATATATATATATATATATATATATATATATATATATATATATATATATATATATATATATATATAGGTTTTATAAAAAAAGATTAGCTAAGACAGCCTACCTAGCCTAGTCAAGTTTATTAAAATAAGGTTTTAGCGACTCACCCCCGCTCCGCTCGGGTTCGTCCCTAGGTTGGTTCCCAATACAAACTCGTATCCCCATTTTCATCCCCTTAAGGGATGATTTCCGGGATAAAAACTATCCTATGTCCTTTTCAGGGCCTCAAACTATGTTCTTACCTAATTTCATCTAAATCAGTATGGTAGTTTTTGAGTTTATTCGTTACAAACATACAAAAATACAAATCTTTCCTTTTTATAATACTAGTTTAGATGTAGATTAATTACTGTAGACGCAATAAAATTATTTTATTATATTTTAAAAACTTCTATTAAATAAACTAATTAAACTAATGTATTTTTTTCAATAAAACTGAAAGTAGATAATTTATGACATCCGTTTTTTCTCTACTTTCTTCATAAAATTATTAATCTATACTAATATTATAAAGCTGACGAGTTTGTTTGTTTGTTTGGTTGAACGCGCTAATCTCAGGAACTACTGATTGGAATTGAAAAATTCTTTTTGTGTTAGATAGCCCATTTATCGAGGAAGGCTTTAGGCTATATAACATCACGCTACGACCAATAGGAGCGGAGCATAAATGAAAAATGTTGCAAAAACATTCCACGCGGACGAAGTCGCGGGCAAAAGCTAGTTGAATAATAAAATTATTACAGGAACTGCTTTAATGATACCTATCAATAATAAAATATTATTTACAACATAAGTTGTTAGGTTGTTGATTGCAGGATTTTGACTATTTTTAGTCGTATTACCATTTTATTTTGCATCTATTTTATTAATAGAAAATCCTCCAATCTATATACTTATTATTACGACTCTATTACATATTATGCATAAAATACTTTTGCACATCCCAATCTGTTAACTTCTTTAAATAATAAGATTCTTTTTTTTTTTAATGTACCACAGATAACATTATGAAAACGCCAAGTTTTTATAATTGATGTAACCTTTACGCGCGGTTTAAGTAAAAATCAATTATTAAATAAGGCATATTACAATCATATATTTATAGAATATATCATATACGGAAAGAATATAATATTTTATATTTGTCAGGCAATATTAGTCATAATAGCTTTTATTTAATTAATGCACATTCATCCCACAGTAATAAATATTCATTTTTATAAGTAATAAGTTTAGCTTTTTTTTTTTACCGAGTTTAAAAGTTATTTTACATTTTATCTAACATATATTACCTACATAACATGTTATTCAGTATTATTTTTCACTTCCTGTGTAATGTGTTTTATCTCATTCTCTCGCCGGTTTAATCCTATATATTTATGTGTTTGTCTCTTTCTAGTGTCGCATTTCCGTTTCATCGAATTTCAAATCACAACGATTCTAAAGAAGTTTCACTTCAAAAAAATATTATTATAATGATGCAATATTTTGTTAACCTTCAATTTGTAAAAGTATTACAAAAACACGTATCGTTTAAATACACCGCTTGTTTCATCACGATCACAAAAACTTCACTCGTTTCAATGTGAAGATACTAAATTATATACCTCAGAACATCTACTTTAATAGAAATGCTGTAGCCTGTAGCTTATAAAAAAAATGTATAGAATATTTTTTTTTTACTTTTGCAATCTTATTTAATACTAGCAGAAGCTGCGGCTTCGCTCGCGATCAAACTACGAAAAATAAGAGATTTCATGCAAATATGTCCAAGGAATAAAAAGTTTCACACATACTTTTATCCCCTATTTCACTTACAATAATGATTATTCAATGAATAAAATCATTAATTATAATAATATAAAATACGGTTAGTATGAAATACAAATCTTTGAATTTCTCGGCTTTTCTGTGCTATAATTGAATCACTCTATCTATTAAAAAAACCGCATCAAAATCCGTTGCGTAGTTTTAAAGATCTAAGTACATATAGGGACAGACGGCGAGAATCTCATAAAGAAATTCATAGGCAGTTAATAATAATTAAATTAGAAACACTGTTTGGTCAAGAAATGTCCTAGAAAAGTAATTAAGTCTTCAATAAAAGTTTTAACGTTTTATAGGTACTGGGAAAATATAAATCCCCATATATTTTTTCGCAGAAGCTATAAAATTTACATCGTATACTAAACTATTAGTCTTTTTCTAATAACTCCACTCTCATGCCATTTATCTTGCCTTGTTCTTAGTCAATTATCGACCATTCACCTGTTGTTTCTTTGTTTTTTATGAAGCAAGTATTTCTATAAAAAAAGTACCTACTTAAATCAATCTAAGTTTTTTGAAGTACATATTTAAAACTTCAAAATACTTAGTTGCTTTAGATGACAACCTGATTATGAAATTATTAGTATTGCCTTTGTAGTGTTCTGTACCCGAAAGGTGTCAAGTGTCAACGGAACCCTATTACTAAAGCTCCGCTGTCCGTCCGTCCGTCCATATGTCAGAGGACTGTATCTCATGAACCGTAATAGATAGAGAGTTGAAATTTTCACAGAGTGTGTATTTCTATTGTCGCTATAATAACAAATAATACAAAACCAAGATGGCGAATTTCAAAAAGGCTGCCATGCAAATTAAAAAAAACGATTATAGTACGAAACCCTTCGTGTGCGATTCCGCGCTTGACTATTTTTTTATAGATGTAAAGGACTTTATTGTTGCCATTAATTAATCATCAATGTACCTACAACTAGATTATATTTTAAAAACTATATTTTAATAGATAATTTAAACCAAAAACGCATAAAAGAAAATCTTGATTTGACGCATGAAAGAAAAAATTGATTCACATATCAAAACGTTGATATATCACGAAACAAAAGATAAACCGTATTAAGTGCTAAGCTACAGCTTACAATAAAACAAGCTTTAAGTATGTAGTCATTACGCAAGCCGTGTGTAGCAGATGCTCTTGCGAAGGCTTTGTGCGACCATTGACCTCAGACAGCGCCATCTTGTGACAGATAGCACTTTAACTTGTTAGAATTAGAAAATAATTTAATGATCTATTATATTTATACTAATAAGTGATGACAAATCTATAAAAATAGACGTTTAATTAAGTTTATTATATTTAATTAATGATTAGGTATTTTTCTTTCTTATAAAGCAACTAGCGACTCACCCTCGCTTTGCTTGGGTTCGTCTCTAGATTCGTTTTAACAGTTAATATAGATTTCTCAGAGATGAGACA
Source organism: Fabriciana adippe (assembly GCA_905404265.1). Classification (NCBI taxonomy): domain Eukaryota; kingdom Metazoa; phylum Arthropoda; class Insecta; order Lepidoptera; family Nymphalidae; genus Fabriciana; species Fabriciana adippe. The sequence goes on along the minus strand of FR989984.1, from coordinate 13,500,029 downwards.
TTTTCTCGCAATAAAAAAGTATCCTATATGTTAACCCGGATAACCAGCTATCATCACACCAAATTTCATCAAAACCTGTCCAGTAGTGTTCTCGTGATGCGTTCCCAAACAGACAGACAGACAAAAATAATAAAAACTATAGATTCTGCCTCTTTATCGATAATAATGACTGTTTCAATAAGATGTTCATAAGTTGCACTATTAAATAGGTTAACATGACAAGTATTAAAATTAAAACGTCGTAAAATAACAACATTTATAATCAATAACCATAATTAAAAAATAAGAGTATTATTCTTAATCTAATATAAACATTTCAGAGATAAAGTGAGTATATGCATATGCATATATGACATATATATGTATGTTTATATACGTAGATTTTTGCGTTTCTACCGTCCCGTTTACAATTCCACTATCTTCACCAAAGGTTCTTTAGGAGATTGCTCATAGCAATAAGACTGCCTTTGCACACATTTTTGTTATATTTCTTTTTCATCTTCTGTTTTCTTCTTTTGTGTGTGCAATAAAGTATTTATCTATCTATATTTTGTCTTTTTTGTATTTATATACTATTTACTGAAGAAGGTATAAGCCTAACAGGAATAAATAAAGCGACCGAAGCAGCGGATACAAGTTGTGAAAACTTATTGATTTTCATATTGGAATATATTAAAATATCTTCTATTTAATCATATTAGAACTGGATATCTGTGTGAAATTGTTATTACTTATTCTGAAAAGAAGGACATTTTTAGATACCTATAAATCACTATCATTATAAAATCACTACCACATGATTGTAGACACTAATTATGCTTTAATACCTACTTAAATCATTAAATTATCATTTTTACCAATCTCATTTCAAACCTCTTAAACTAGAAAACGGTATTTTAATACTATTTTTTTATTTAATTATCTAGTTATCCTATATATATATATATATATATATATATATATATATATATATATATATATATATAAGTTTTCAATTTCCAGTACCTAATGTGTTTCGTTATATATAACCTAGGTGCTATAAATTATAGATACCTACTCATTATTAAACCAGCCTTCCAAGTAATTCGCAACGGTAAAAGCTTAAAACGATTAATGATCACCGTTAAAGCTTATAAAAAACTTAATGTATAACCATGTAGATCTAGTTTAACCATTCTTGTTGTATTTCTTCATACAACCTTATGAGAAAGTTGGATAAAGTGAGTTAGTAATCTATACAGATAAATAAAATTGAAGTGTCTGTTTGTAATGTCAGAATAACAGCTTTATGTTAAATGCATATAGAATTACGAGTATATACGGTACTTATAAGAAAAGCACAACTTTTAAAATTTTTATCTGTCTGTCTGTCTGTTTGTTCGGGCTAATCTCCGAAACGGCTGGACCAATTTTAACGGGACTTTCACTGGCAGATAGCTGATATTATAAGGAGAAACTTAGGCTCCTTTTATTTAAGAAAAAGAACTAGGGTTTCGCTCAAAACAATTAAAACTTACCTAGGGACGCACCCAAGCGAAGCGAGGGTAAGTCGTTAGTTGATTATAAGATATATGTCACCTCGGGAGCCTAGTGGCTAGCATGTACGATCGCGGATCCGGAGGTCCTGTATTCGAGGCGGGTCGGGGCTAGTTACGTTATCGAGTATTTTTGTTAAGATAGTCCCAATAACCGCCTGAAATTGGGAAATTGGCGGTGTTTCACGCTCGTACCTCGGGGAACATATAAAGCCGACGGTTCCGCGCTTGATCTATCACTGGTTGTGTCGAATTGTCGTCCCACATCATTATGAGAGTAGCAGGAATACAGAGTGTACTTGTGTCTGCGCATACACTTGTGCACTATAATATCTCCTGCACAGTTGGCTAGTCTCAGTGAGATTGGCCGCCGTCGCCGAAATCGGTCAGGAGGACATCATAAGATATTAGTTAGTACTTGATTATAAAATATTATCGGCTCTTAATTTTGGTTAACTAACTACGTTAACATTGAAAAATCACAAAAACGTCACAAAAAAAGTCACAAAAACTGGACATGTAAAGGATTTGTTGTGATTAGTTAATCTTAATAGATGGCTATTATACATCCCGCTATGACTCTTAGAAACTATGTACACAAGCAAAGACGCGGACGAAAGCTAGTAAATATAATTTGGAAGTTATATATCATATATAACTTTTAAGATAATCACAACTTTATGATTTTGACTTTAGTTTAATAAACTCTAAACTGCAATAAAATATTTTTTATATAATGTATTTTGAAATCACTCTATATATTATGATATATTTATCTCACTTTATATATTATGATACAGCTATTTTTGTTTTTTTTTACATTTACTTAATTAAGTTATCATTTTACTCTTTATACACATATAAAGCATATCAATGCAAAAAACTACTTTGCACTCTTAAAGTTCCCAAGCGAAACGGCAAAAAAGGCGGCTTATTATTTCATCATGTCCGACGAGTATCGGTACCATAAACAGTATACACATCATCAATTTAAAAAAATAATTTAAATTTTACCAAACGAACAAAAAAAAATTAAGTAATATTAAGGTTTTGAAAAACACTAATGTTAAAGTTCAATACATTCAAGAATTTCATTTATCTATTTAGTTAGGTATACAAATAGCTAACTAAAATTTACCGCTCTCTTTTAAGCGCTTTCCAATATTTACTCCCACAAAGCTATTCACGAAGTTGAAATCGGAGAAATATTTTTATATTTTTAATTTTTATACATATTTTAAGTAATAGCAGAACTAAAATTAAGATCAATATTAACTACTAGCGACTCACCCTCGCTTCGCTCGGGTTCGTCCCTAGGTTGCTTCCCAAAACAAAATTAATTAATTAATTTCATTTTATTTTTTTGTTCGTGGGACCCTTTTTTTCTAAAATAAAAGTAGCCTAAGTTACTCCTTATTACATCAGTTATCTGCCAGTGAAAATCCCGTCAAAATCGGTCTAGCCATTTCAGAGATTAGCCGGAACAAACAGACAGACAGACAAACAAAAAATTGTAAAAAAAATTGTTTTGGTATATGTACCATGTATACATCCATATATAATAGGTCTACCGGAAAGTTCTGTCCATTTCTATGACAACAATTTTCGATATGTAAGCACATGTTTATTTGGCGCTTGTTAGGCTCTCTATTTTTATCGCTTAATGTATACATACTAACGTAGCAAATTAAGTAAAATAAAGTTGATTTACGTTAGTCTTAAGTGTGAAGCAATAGTGTATTCAAGGCTACTGATAAAGTTCATTTATGCCACTGTATTTTGGTACGAATTTCAACAAGGAAGAAATATTATAGAAGCATGTAGAAATTTCTTGAAAGTGTTTGGTGAAGGTACAGTTTCTGATAGGACATGCAGAAGATGGTTCGAAGAATTTGAAACAGGTGATTTCGATCTTTCTGATAAGCCATATTCTGGGCGACCATCTTTGATCGATGACGATGTAATTAAGACCATGTTGGAACAAGATCCTTTTCTGACAACATCAGAGGTCGCAGAAAGGTTGAATTCAGCTCAGAAAACCATTTCGGACCATATTATGAAAATAGGATTCAAGATGGGTGCCTCATGAATTAAGTCAGAAGAATTTGGATGATCGAGTCGTCGATATGCACATCTCTGCTTTGTCAGAACAAAATCATGCTCTTATCAAACCGGATAATAACTGGAGATGAAAAGTGGATTACCTACAAAAACATTGTAAGGAAAAGGGCATATTGTGAACCCAGAAAACCCAAGCCTTGAACCTCTAAACCAAATTTGACTTTGAATAAGAGAATATTGTGTATATGGTGGGACATTCCAGGACGAATACATTATGAGCTATTAAAACGAAACGAAAAGCTCAATTTGGAGAAATATTGACAGCAACTGGATAATTTACCGACAGCAGTCCGAGAAAAGAAGCCGGCGATGTTCAACAGGAAGGAAATCATATTGCACCATGATAATGCCAGACCACATGCTGCTTTGGGGACCCGTCAAAAAATTACAGAACTTGGCTAGGAAATTCTATTGCATCCATCATATTCCCCGGGCTTAGCACCCTCCGATTATCACTTGTTTTTGTTCTTACAATTTTTTTTGAAGGGCAAAAAATTCGAAAATGGAGAAGATATCATACAAGCACCGGTTCAATTTTTTGGATCAAAAGGTTAAAAATTTTTTCAAAAATGGGATATATAAATTGCCCCTGACGTTGGCAAAAAGCCATTAATAATAATGGCAATTATATGTATTATTAAAGTTTATTTACAGTAAGAAAAAAAAGTATTTTATTTTATTCAAAAAACGGACAGAACTTTCCGGTAGACCATATATTTAGTAAAAAGCGGTTATTTTAATATTACAAACAGACACTCCAATTTTATTTATCTGTATAGATTATGAAATAATAGTTCCTAATACATTATGAAATTTTACATTTTATATTACTAAATACTTAATTACTGACTAACTCATAAAACTGTTTAACTGAAACTCAACAGCTGTTATTATATTTTAACATCACTTTCGACTCCTTCTACCATAATCGAAAGCTGTTATTATATTTTAACGTTACACATCACTTTCGACTCCTGCCATAATATAAAACAATATCGTGAAAAGACATCTTTTGTGCAATAGCAGAATTTAATTAGGTCTTGACTATGACCCACACTGACTTAAGCTAGCCGGCTGGCTTAAGTTAGTATGGACCATGATCCTTACCACACCTTATAATGTATGTACGTATGTATGAATGTATGTATGTAGCCCTATTTAAAGTCCCACTACTGGGCGCGGGACCTCCTTTCAATACGAGGGCTATCAGGCCATAGTCCACCACGCTTGCCAAAGCGGGTTGGTGAACTTTACATTTTCTTCGAAAACTTGCTAGGTTCTCTCAGACATGCAGTTTCCTCACGATGTTTTCCTTCACTGTAAGACAAGTAGTTATCATGTTGGAAATGATTCGCACCTTATAATGAAATAAAAGAATTCGTCAAGTTCAACTGTTTTCTTGACATTTAAAGCTTGTCACAAATTACTTCATGAATAACTCAAAAAGCTGAACGCAATAATTATATTTTAATTTAATTATCTAATTTATATTAAAACTATCAATAATCATTTTATCCATATACCTATACATATAATAAAATTCTAACTGAGTCGAATCAGTACATGAAATATTTTTTCGAAAATCTTATTGAAAAAATATTATTATGGATACAGAGACCGAGTCGATAGTTTTTAGTATTTTTATCTGTCTGTCTGTATGTGACCCCATCACGAGAAAACCACTGGACAGATTTTAACGAAATGTGATATGATGATAGCTGGTTATCCGAGTCAACATATAGGATACTTTTTTCTGCGGGAAAATATCTCATCTCTGAGAAATCTATACTAAACGTTAAAACGTAATTTCCAAATAAATTCCAGTAGAACGACCTTAGACAACATAAATTTATAAAAAAAAATACAAATATTATAAAACAATAACAGGAAACTAATATTTTTAAAGTTTTTTTTTAATATGTTGAAAACATTTAATTTTTTTATTTCAGAAATAAAATGGCGAAAAGTATATTCTTTGTATGCTTACTGAGCATCACCGCTCAGGCTTGGGGCGACAGCGATGATAAGTTTTTCAAGAAATATGCTATGATGAAGGTAAGCAGAGTTCTAACAATGTCCTTATTCATTTTTCGTAAAAAGAATACTCAACAAAAAAAGTATAAATATAGTGTAGGAATGGTAAAAAAATTAAAGAGTGCGTGTATGAATGTGTACACGCGGAAGAAGTAAAACTTCTGTAGGTTATCGGTAATCTTTATGAAATTCAATTTATGTTTTAAATAATTAGGATAACTGAGATACCTACTAGAAATAACACACATTAGGTATATTACATTCATATATATTTATAGAATATTATTTAAGGAAAGAATATAATATTATATATTATTTGTCAGACAATAAGAACGGTTACCATGGCAACAAACGTACGTACATTTTTTCGTAACGCATTCACCATCTTACCCCCCAAGTCAAGCGTACGTAAAGAAGTTTTACTTCGTATTATTGTTTTGCGTTTGTGAATAGGCAGATTGTGGTAGGATTTAAATTTTATACATATCTACATGGCATGATCATACCACCAAAATTACCAAAACCTGGTACTCCTCACTCACTGATATTACTTTCAAGCTTCCTCTTTATTAATGACTGTGAGTAGTCTCACTCATGTACAAGTCAAGTACAATGTACAAGTGTCCATTTGTAATTAAGATAGCTGTTTTCCCCAGAAAATTTAAAAGGTGTGTTTGTTTGTAGCAACCTAACAAGAGTCAGGCGGGTTGTAAATAGCCTTCTCATAAAAAAAAATATAAAAAGATTTCGCAGTCGGTAGGATTCGAACCTACGCTCCCAGAGGGAATCTGATTTCTAGTCAGACGCCTTAACCGCTCGGCCACGACTGCGTACATCTGGCTTTGTGAAATAATACAATAGAATAAAAATAGTTAAATAAAGTAATTATTAAATAATTATTAAAATATTATATAATATATTTACTTTGAATAATAATACTAAAATAATTTTATATACACAAATATACATGTACATGTAATATATGTATATTTAAAACTTTATCTATTTTTATCAAATATGTGATATATCGATAAATAGTGTTTTAAATATTTTATTTTTATTACAGATATATGAAAGTTGTTTCGGCCCAGAAGTAGTGAAACAAATTCGCCAAGAAATGAAAGACGCTTATATTAAGTGTTCTACACCGCCATCTGTTGGTGAGGCGCTGAACGATCGCATACCGTCCTTTATTCTGTCAAACTTAGGCTTTAACACGGAAGCGTCTACGGAGTCCGCAGCGAAGCCAACAGATGGCGTTGCATTAAAAAATGACCTACCTCAAGGACTATTCCCCCATAAACAATTGCTTGCAAATAATCCCTTCAAACAAGCGGTAAGCTTTATAAATAGTTTTTTAATAATAAATTAAAACTTTATTTATATTACCATTAAATATTTTTCTGTAAATAAGTATTTTTTTAATATAAGAATTTTAGTAATACAATTCAAAATTCACAGCGTAAGACTGATGTTGATATAAATTCTAAGTAAGGGATTGGAAATATTGTAGAATAGATTATTTTTCCATATAAGGCAAAAGTTATGACTATTTAAACAATCGGATCGTTGTTTTTTTTATATATTTGGTTATATTATGTAAAACATTTTGTTTTATTTTTAATAAAAAACAATATTAATTTCGTCTCTTTAAAAAAACCTAACGTCGATAATGCCTCCTGTGAGGATTGAACTCACGACCCCTGGTTTACGAGACCAGTGCTCTACCACTGAGCTAAAGAGGCGATATATTGCTTAACGAAATATTTTATTACGTAACACAACCATATAAGTTCATTATTTTATCTTTTAAAACAATGAGAGTTGATTTCCTTAAACGTTAAATAAAAGTTATGATGACCAAAAAGAGATTCATAAGAATAATGCGATATTAGTAAACTAAAATTGACATTTGTATAAATAAAATAATATAATACACATTTTTCCTGTAGGTATAATAAAACTTTTATTAGATTATTTAAATATGTCCTAAAAGAATTGAAAACGCAGTCCAATGGAATAAATAATTATCTTTATTGCAGTTATTATTTGAAATATTTATTTAACATTATCTCTTACTGTTATTCGGAAATACTTATCGTTTCGTCATGCCCGTCATGTCCATCTGTCAGCATGTCACAGCCATTTTACTCGCATATTGCTTTTATGTCGCTGAAATTCAAAATTTGTCTTATGTTAATAATAGGGCTACACTTTATATAACTGAATATTGGTTCTACGAAAAAAATGGTGAAGATCAAAGTTGTAGGGATTTTAATTCCAAACAACTTTCCGTACATTTAGACCCCAAAGTGAAAAATAAATGAGATAATTCAATAACTACATTTCCCCCCGTTTTTCGAAATCATAAAATATCGAAAGCAGGAAAAAATAAGCAAAAAATAAAATGTACAAAATTGAATAATAAACAACTTTAGACCTTACGATTTTCTCGAAAAGATAAAAATGCCCGAGATATAGAGAAAAACCAATTCCCCTTTAAAATCAAGATGGCGGCTAACGCATCACTCGAATTTGGTCTTGATAGGTCACTTGATTTTGGAATTTGGGTTAGGTTCTCTTTTTCAACAACCCGTCTAGGTTATATACACATTTGATAGGTATATTAAAATAAAAATTGGAGTGTACACGTATGTAACTGATAATAGATAATCTACTTTCAGCCGTTCCAGCCACCAATGCCATATCCCACTCAAAACCAATTCAGGCCATTCCCGCAACCATATTACCAATTTCCATTTAACCCAATGTTCTATCCATCTGGAGGCGTGCAGTACAATCCGTACGCGTACCAGCAACCGCAGTTCCAACAAGGCTACTATCAACCATACTTTGCACAAAATAACAGAATGTCTGTAAGTACTTTTTTTTTTTTAAATTATTATTATTCGATAATTTTTTTCGACTGAAGCAGTTGTAGTGTATCTTTTTATATATTAATATGTTCGAATAACAGTGAAAGTCAACGTTTGTTTTTCAATTTTATATGTTGACCATTACTACAACAGCATATTCTTTTGGTGATCATTGTACAATGTCTCTCGATATATTCTTTTAACGCACTGTAGCTAAAAGTTATCTTTAGCTTTAGGCCACGAAAAAAAATTACTAGAAGATTTTATACATATGTATATTGAATATCAAATTAAATTTTTCCGGTAATTATTGATGATGTCCTCATTGATGGGTAAAAACTAAATATAGATTTTTACATAAGAAATACTAAGCCAAAGTGTGTACCTATATAAATCTCATTTGTATAACATTTGCAGCGCAACGTCCGCGACCGTCTAGATCTAGAACTGCTATCAGCTATGACTGGCCAAGTCAAGCGAGTCCGTAACGTCACGTGCGTGGTGCAGGAACTCGGTTATATCGACCATAATCTGGAGCCAAATTACGAAGCAATCACGAAGAGAATCAACAACCTACCCGTACCCAGCGAGCTGAAGGCAGATATCCAGGAAGGCGTCCAGTTCTGTCACAAATTCTCAGTAAGAAATTTTGTGTTACACTATGTGTTATCTTTTATAAAAAAAAATACCTTCATATTGGGTCTTAGCTTTCGCTCAGCTCCATTTGTCCACTATAACCTGGCTCTTGTCAGTAAAAATCGCTTTAGCAAGAAATTAATAACTTTCCAAGGGTATAAAAAGACAGTTAATTTTTTATGGTACTTTGAAGTTTGGACTATGACCATCAAAAAGAAGACACAAACTAATCGTCATAAGACAAAATTTTAATTATTAATAGATAAATAAAATACACAGAAAAGTTTTCTGCATTTAAAGAGTTTCTTTTGTCTTCTAATTTGAAACTTTATGATTTCGTAAAGACATTAATGTTAAAGAATATGTGCAATTAGTTTCTTTTTACTTACAGCAATGTGTACCAGAGGTTGAACGTACTGCGCCATTATCCCAAGAACTTATCAAGCCCATGTTCTTCTTCCGCTGCTATAAGGTTTGTTTCAATTTTCAAATTTTCAATACAGTTAAAAAAAAATGAGAAATGTCGAAAAATATTTTAATGTCAATAAAATAATTTAAAAAAATATATTTTTTTTAATTGACTGTTTGTGCAATAGAAAATATTTATATCTATACATATAATAAAACTGTAGAAGTCGAATGTCTGTATATAGAAAAAAAATGCTAAAAACCGAGTCAGGGAGATGTAAGAAGAATAATAGAACAAATCCAGTTTTTTTTTTTTAATTTTCTGTTTCTCTATCTGTTTGTCTGTTTGTACGAGCTAGTCTCCGAAACTATTGGACCGATTTAAATAAAATTTTGCATGGTGATATCTTATATCTCTGGTCAATATTTTAAATACTTTTCATCCCGGAAAATTAAAGAGTTCTTGTGGGATGCCTAAAAAACTATAGTCACTTATACAGCTTATTACACAAAAACTACTGATTAGATTTTAATGAAACTTTACAATAATAATATAGTTCATACATCAGAATAACAAATGGGCTACTTTTTATCCCCGAAAAATGTACGGTTCCCGTGGGATAGATTTGTTATTGTTTATCTAGAGGCGAACCCGAGCGAAGCGAGATTGAGCCGCTAGTATTATATACATTATCTGACAAACTTTAAAAATGTACTCAACTTCAAAGTTTTTTTTTGTATATGTTACGCGATACTTTCGCCAGTTCTAAATACTAATGATGTTTATGTTATATTTACTGATATTCATGTTTTTTTTTTAAATAAGTAAGTAGGTACTACTGCTACTCGGTAGTAATAATACGTCAAAGCTAGTTCCAATAAGTCTACTAATAATAATTTAATCACTTTTTTAACAGCACAAGAAATTGGAGGCTTGTATTATGAAGGACATTCGCGAACGATTCGCAGCTGAAGATGAACTGGACACAGACACTGACTTCAGGTAAGAACATAAGGTCTTTTGATAGAAGTAACTATGAATATGAAAAACTAGATTTATAAATTCTGTAACATTTTTAATAATTAATTATAGAGAAAATTTTATTATTTTATTATTATTTAATATCAATTGTAAAATATTTTAAGAAGAGAAGCATATGAAATATTAATATTTAATGACGAGAATCGCCTAAAGTCCGCTATCTACTAACATGGGTCTAATGACCAATCTAGTACACCTCCGCTCAGCAGTAGAAAATAATAAAATAACTTACAAAAATTTAAAAAGTACCGACTGTACAAAAAGCGAACTAAAAAGAGGGAAACAAGTTGACTAACAAACATAGTATAATCGCAGATCATATATAGGCATTATGCAGTCGGAGACATAATATGTATGTAGGTACATGTTTTATCCTTGCTGCAAGATTTGCTACGTATATGTACATAGATAACAAAGAAAACTACGAATGGTTTTAATCCCTGTCCCGTTATATTTATAAAAGTATTTTAGTAAACTTTTATATATTTTATTATAATACAGATAGAAAAAAACGTGTGTGTGTGTGTACTTATGTACGCGCGTAAGAAGTTATACTTCTTTGGTGTAACAGAACAAAAATAGCTAAAGATTTCATCCTGTATGTCACAGCTCTTTGTTTGTAAAAGGAATGCAGCTAATTTCATCATGTTGTTGTTCATCATGTTCGCTTTATGGTTGTAAAAATTTTACTCTCATCATTTTTTCTAAAGGTCCCAAAAGAAGTATAACTTGAAACAAAACTATTTTATATGTTATAGATCACTATCCAGGGCAGCGAGGTCAATCCGGGACGAGCCACTCTCCGACCCTCGGTTAGAAGCACTCGATGAAATGTCAGTTTATCTCTATGACTACCTTAGCGGTGGCACTGGGTTCGATTACGACTTATATCTATAATTTAATACTAGAAATATAACTAATTAAAATGAATTTTTGGAAAAAAATGTCAGTGGTGATTTTGGAAACGATTTTTTAAAAACATTATGTAAGGTGTTTAGATACTGAATTGTACTTTGTAGGCTCTTAGTAATTTTTATTTAAAAGCAAAATACTCTCTTATAGATTTATTTTAGTTTTAAGATAACGTACGACTTAAGAAGATATTTGGTAGTTGGTGGATAAGGTGTTTTAAATTATTAAAATAATGTATTTTTAAACTAGTTTATAAGAATCTAAAAATGGCTGCATTTAGTAAGATTATCAATAGATTAAGTTTTTAACTATACAATAGTAAGTTAAGCCCATTTTCAACGCTCAAATAGCTGTTAGATATTATTTGCCATTGAACGCATTTATATATACGAAGTATTTAATTTAATTTATAATTTTTAACACTTTTTCTATTTACTTCATAAATAATAATTATCACAGATTAAAAATCTTTAAATGTCAAACAATTGTAGATTAAATATAAGCGAATAATGTCATTATTCTACTAGAACCTTTAATTATATTAAGAAGGGAGATTATTAAAACATTTTGTTTACATTATTTTTGGTATAGGATTTTGGGAAGTTTGCTACGTTCATATATTATTATTATTATATAATGATGAGCTTGGGAGAGCACGTACAGCCATTTTTCCTGCTTCTGATGTTTCACCGGTCGTGTCGAAGTACCGTCCCTCCGGACTTTGGAGAGTGTAAAGAATCGGTAATATGTATTGGCAATTGCAATCGAATAATATATTAATTATTTATAAAGAAAATAAAATGAATTGGACTTATATAATCTAATATTAATTATTTATAAAAAAAAATGGACTTTTATAATCTTAAACTATAAATTATTATATTTTTTTAATCAAATTCTAACTACTTATTATTTATGATATATTTTATATGTGACGTAGCAAACAATTGTTCTTGTCCATAAAGCTTAGTTTAAGCGAGCTTTTTCGGCAACAACATTATTTATAATTAAAAATTAAAAGCCCATTGAGATTATTAATTGCATTTACTAGGTACAATTAGATAGTGAGTATAACAAACACTGTAAAGGGTTCGTCGAATAAAAATTAAATCATGTTTCGTTTGTTTTTATTTTACTTTTTAATTGTGTTCTCAAAACTGGTCTTATACCCTTTCTTTTAAAAGTTAAAGCGATTCGTTTCTTTTAACGCTTTTTAACTACTTAGTTAAAAAGCGTTAAAAGAATCTTGTTTGAATGTTTGTTACTCAATCACGCCAAAACGACTGAACAGATCTGAATGAAATTTAGCACAGAGATAGATTATAGTCTGGAATAGCACATAAGTTACTGTTTATCCTGGAAAAATGCACGGTTCCGTGGGATAGGTTTGTTTTTGTTTTTCCAAATATTGTACCAAATATATAAAAGTCTGGCTAACAAGCCTTATTCTATAAGGAAATTTCTGCCAGAGAAACCTCTAAATCATAGACAAATTTGACGACACGTTTGGCGCAATTTGTAGTACTTGCTGTGCCAGCGGTCGCGGGTTTGAGTTCCGCTGGAGGCATTCATTTGTGTGATAAGCACGAATGTTTGTACCCCAGTCATGGGAGTTTATACTTATAATATGTATCTATTTAAAGCTATATATGTGTAGCGTATCAACTATCTGGTATCTATAACACAAGCGTCGTCGCTTACCATGGAACTAGATGGTACTGTGTGTTAATATCCTAACATAGCATAATAGCAAAATAATATTTAATTAATAATCTTTTATCAAAATCAAAACATAATTCATAAATAAGTACACAAAACAAATGAACTTTTAACTTTTTCTAAGAAACGTATTAAAGAAACGTTCAAACATCACCGTATACATATTTGAGTGTGACATCGCGTGCGGGGCAAAGGGCACAAAAGGTGACTGTCCATCAAAACACGCGATTATATTGTCAATGTAATATTTCATAGAGATTTTTTAGCCTTTTCATATCAAATTTTAGGTTGAGCTTTTGTATACATATGTTAGAAAATTAATAATGGATGTATTGAACAAGACACGAGACGAAAGCTCTTTTATAGCTCAATAAATAAATTTGTTATAGAACGTCACATTGAATTCAAAGATTATTTTTTAAATACAACACATCTTAGTAACAATTTAATTAATAATTATATTTCTAATTTCTAATTATATTTCTAATTAATAATTCAACTCAAAGTATGTAGATTCTTACAAATAAGCTAGGCTATATATATTTTTTACTACGGTTCTTGAGCTCTGCCTTTATAAGTCTTATCTCAGATTGGTTCCAATCGTTAAAATATAGATAATATATAATTTTATCAATTAGTAGCTTTCACCTACGACTCCGCTCGCGTAGTTTATTTGTATTTGATTGCTCCGCTCTAAGAGTTATCGCGTCATATCCTTCCAAGAAAATCGGCAATGTAATGCAAAAAAAAATTAAAATCGGACTACTAATTTCAGAGATTAACTCGTTCAAACGAATGTTTCTTTATAATTTATTGTATTTAATTAAAAAAATATATATTAAAAAATTAATACTTAAATACAAATTGTTAAATATGCTTGTTTGTGCCCCACAATTCACAAAGCTAAAACTTGTGGGTTGTTTTCGAGCGGATTCGTGGGTAAAAACTAGCAATACATATAAACATTTTGTACTTAAAATAAATACATACATTTGGTACATTTGTTGCAAAAAATAAAAATTAAAATGGAATCCTCGCCACAGGATATGACATTTGTGTATTCTTTCATAATGGCAAAAACTTTTTGAAATCCAAAACCCTTTTGTGACCGGCCATTTCGGAGAAAGACGAATTTTTTTCACTCTATCTAGTAATATAAAAAAGTCTATTTGTTCGCTGATCCTACAAAACTTTCACCGGGTCTTTTATAGAGCATATATTTTTTGTTTGCGAAAAATTTTTACCTGTACATTTATTGAAAGAGGTAGTGGGAATGTGGGGCAATATGGCAATAACAGTCATTTGCGACAGTTTCATTGTTTACTCAATAGTTTGTTTACTGCGCGGTGTTTTACTTTAATTACTTAACTATAAACTTGTTAAAATGTACCGTTAACCAATATGGTGTCGGTTATACTTTTTATCTTATAATAATAAATGAGCAATTCTTGTATATGTATATATACATTTATTGTTGTATCTCGAAAACGATTTTATTTAAATATAATATTATTTTCGATCGATTATGATTTTATTTAAATATAATATTTATTTCGCACACTTAATTGCGATCGACATAACCTAACCTAAAAAATATCAGCTTCACACAGAGTCCTTTCCAATAAATTTCCACAATTCATCATGTCATGTATGTAATATAAAGTGTTGTGAAATCAATTCACCCCATAATAAATAACGCCAAAGAGTTATTCAAATAGAATATTGGTATATTTGTAGCACATGCGGCAGATGCGTTCGCAAATAAACACTTATTGATAAAACTTTTGTCATGCACTCAACCCATTTTAAGAACACCTTTTAATCGATTGGGGTACGACATCCTTTACATGACACAGATAAGTTACTTAAGCAAAGCATTTATGGCATTAATTTAATAGATTAAAATAGGCTTTTTTTTTTAAATTAACTTCGTTTTAAGTTTGTCTGCCTAGCATTGTCTATTACATCGGAGATTGCAAATTTGATTTCTGCACCGTTGAGAAATCTTACAGTTTCGATTTAAAGCACCTACAAAAAACGTAAATAGCTAACAAAAAAACTCAATATTAATAGAAGAAAGCGGAGAATCAAATGTACATGTATACCACTAGGTTCTTTTTAACTTTTATTTAAAAAATATAAATAGATGTATATTATTATTAATATTTAATAGTATATTATAATGATTATTACTATACTAGATATTATTGGACCGTTCAAATTACATGTAACTGATATATCTTCCTTTAACTAATTCACACTAATATATCACTTTTCGTTACACATTTTCATTATTTACGTAACCCAATAATTTCCAAACTCAATTACATAATATTTTATACAAAATCTACTATCCAGTGATAGGTACATTTACCCTACTTTCCAAATATAGAACACCTTTCACCAAACACTAAAAGAAAGATCCTTGTCAAATAATCGCCTACGCAAGTTAACAATGTATACCCAAAAACTGAAGCTTAAAGGATTGTCACTGTCAATGCTCCAATAAAGAAATTGCGAGAACATCCTGCAAGGTGTTTGAAATAATGTAAAAATGATAAATGTTGCTACATGATAAATTTAAATACATGTAGATACATGTTGTTCAATCTAAGCACATATTATAAAGCTAAATAGGTAATTTGTTTTAGTTAGACTGCACGCACTAATATATGGAACTACATTATTCTTTATTGCACTTAAATTAAATACAGTATTTGAAATTGGTAACCTACTAAGCGTCTTCCTGTATTACAAGTTTTGGACACGTCGACTGAAAACATTAAAATAATATGATAATTTACATATATACGTATATAAAAATGGTACTTCTTTGTGATTAATTTTTAATTCAATATTATATTTTAAATCCATTATTATTATAAAATCAGAATTTATAACAAGAAATGCATATAGAAACTGATTTTCGATCAAACTTAAGCAATATTTACGATATTTTTATTTTGCTAACTTTTAATAAATTTTCAAAGTACCTACAAATTAGATACCTATTAACAATATTTATTTAGATGGAAATAAAATAAAATTGTATTTATTTCCTCGGCGATACAGTATATTTTTCTAAATCACGTGTATCAATACTTTAAGTATCGGGATGAACGACTAAAGTGTGAACCGTATCTAAGTTGTAGCTCTCGAAAGTGTGAAATCCTGTTCATTGCGACAAAAAGTTGAGATTTCAAGCAGCAGTTCATGCTTGAAATAGAGAATTTTTAAACAGTCTAGTTGATATTAGAATAGTTACCGTAAAAAAAAAAGGATTTTAAGGGAGATTGCTTAAAAATATACTAACATACAAAGAAAGCCAAGAAAAATAAATCCAGCTATTACAATCTTAAAATGTTATTTATTTGTAGTCCCTCTCATTTATTTTGATAGAATAGAAAGAAATAATTTGAATAGAAAGAGATACAAAAATAAACTGTCAAAATTACAGTCTATTTTATATTATTAAAAAACCCATCATAAATATTAAATATACGTATATTTTTTCCTAATTTTATTATATTATATATATTTTTTTACTTATATTATATTTATTTTTAATAAAAACATATTAAAATAAAACAGGAACATACATATGTTTGCCACTTCACAAATTGTCCAGTTTTAAGTTTACCCAAAACATCCACGTGCGGTTAGGCACAGGTGCGACAACTAATGAACAGGGTCCCATGGGACTCGAACTCCGACTCGCGAGGCATTTCCGTAAGATCGCCACTAATCACTAACGGTATCCGAATCTCATTTACTATTGCTAAGAATACATATTGAACAGTCTACTTGAGAATGATTTAAAGGCACTTTCAGATCTGTTTCTAAAATCTGTACTTATAAAAACATAAACATCTTTTTGGAAAGGTCGAGCTATAAAATTTAATTAAACTAAAATTCAACGTTAAAAATAAGGGTCCGTTAAAAATGTCATTGACAAAATCGGATAGTAGTAATATTTCGTTCGTGTTTGTAGATCGAATTTATGTTCTATACATACCTATAGTAAAATTCTAACTGAGCCGATTCTGTACATTTAATATTTTTTGGGAAATGTTATTAAAATAGTCATTATTATGATACAGAGGCCGTATCTATAATTTTTAGATTTTTGGTCTGTCTGTTTGTCTGTCTGGGAACGCATCACGAGAAAACCACTGGACAGATTTTGATGAAATTTGGTATGATGATAGCTAGTTGTTATCCGGGTCTAAATATATGATACTTTTTGCTGCGGGAAAACCTTTTTACTCTTTGGGGCATTTTACTCTGAGAAATCTATACTAAACAGACTAGGGACGAACCCGAGCGGAGCAAGGGTGAGTCGCTAGTATACAATAATATCTTACAGCATTGACTTAAAACCTTATAAGCATCTATGTGAAATCCTGATAACAATACAATAATTTCATACTATCGAGATGATCTGAGATGCATAGTTTCGAACTCTTCAACAATAGAAAATTTTAAACAGTAAAAATGTTTGTTCAGTAAAAAGGTTTGATTCATTTGACGAATGAATATACCTATTAATCAAACATATTATGTACTTTGTTTAAAAAAACTATAGGTACTTATTATACATACCTGTATAGAAGTCGAAAACCCAGAATAAAACCATATGTTTCTCACTTAAACGTTCTTTTTAAGTTGTATATAAAATAAATACACACGGGTAAAAATATATAATAAATAATAAATAAATATGTTGGGACATAAATATGTATCATGATAAGCAACGAGGCCTGTGTTATAGATACCAGATAGTTGATATACTACACATATATAACTTTAAATAAACATATTATAAATATAAACACCCATGACTATAGTACAAACATTCGTGCTCATCACACAAATGAATGCCCCCAGCGGGACTGGAACCCGCGACCGCTGGCACAGCAAGTAGGCTCACTACATACTGAGCCAAACGTGTCGTCAAAAATATGCTTTAGTGAAATAGCAATTGTCATTTGACAGAGTTAGCAGAGCCAATTAGAGTATTGAACCACAAATTTTTCCTTAGTGACCTATAAGACCCTTAAAAATTTTTACACACAAACAAATTATTTCAATTTTCAATTCGCTATTTAGAATAAAACACAATTAACAAATGAATAATACATAAATAATTTATTTTAACAATTACAAAACACACTTAACTATATGAATAAATAAGTTTAATTATTTCACTTATACATTCAGTTCTGGTCAAAATAAATTAAAAATTGGAAATCAACATATAACATATTATTGAAAATCAACTCTAAGGCAATCAACCAATATACTATATATAATACTAGCGACTCACCCTTGCTTCGCTCGGGTTCGTCCCCAGGTACGTTTTGAATTTTTTAAGCAAAACCCTAATTCTTTTTCTAAAATGAAAATAACCTAAGTTACTCCTTATAATATCAGCTATCTGCCAGTGAAAGTCCCGTTTCGGAGATTAGCCGGCACAAACAGACAGACACAGACAATTTTAAAAATTGTGTTTTTCTTATAAGTAGGTACCGTTTATAATTCCATATGCATTTAGTATAAAGCTATTATTTTAACGTTACAAACAGACACTTCAATTTTATTCATCTGTATAGATATGTATGGTTGTCTAGATGTATGGTTTGTACCTATCTCTTTCTCGTAAAAACTACTGGACGGATTTTGATGAAACTTCACAGTAATAAAGCTTATTCATCAGAACAACACATCCTGCTAATAAGTATTATAAGCGCGAACGTTTATGAGCATATATAGTTATATGTATGTATTTTACTTTTTCACGCAAAATCTACTGAACGGATTTTGATAAAACTTTGCAGTAATATAGCTTGTATATCGGAGTTATATATATCTTATTTATTTATTTATACGGATCTCCAACAACATACATATTTTAGATTTATAATTTACTTAAATCCAATAATTTTTTTTATATATTAAGTACCAATTACAGG
The DNA here is from genome assembly GCA_905404265.1 of Fabriciana adippe. NCBI lineage: Eukaryota > Metazoa > Arthropoda > Insecta > Lepidoptera > Nymphalidae > Fabriciana > Fabriciana adippe. The sequence continues at coordinate 13,480,774 of FR989984.1, read as the reverse complement.
AGAACACATCATACACTATGTAATATTAAAAACAGTGCTTAAAGCTTAAAACTACTAATAAAATACACAAAAAAATAAATACAATTATAAAAACAAGACTTAACTTTAACAACAATTGAATTAAATACTATAATTTTTAAACATAATATAATTTATATTCAACTAAGTAGTACTCCTTCCATATAAAAATCCATATAAAAATAAATCTTTTTTGTAACTTCCATATAAAAATATGTCCAACAGAACTAAATCTAGTTAATCATTTGATCTTTACCAAAACTGTACTTCCTGAAATCGCCAACGGATTTTTAAGGTCACACGTAAATCACAGTAATATTGCGTTAATTCCGGCTCCCTCCCCCGGGTCGTATAAGTCAACGATCGGAAGCACTTGGCCTATTCCCAACACTATCATAACATTACCTGGTGGAATGTAGCTCGGAAATCTCCCAATATTTTATGAGCCACGTTTTTATACAAACATGAGATTCGAATAAATCACTAATAAATAAATTTGTTGGAACATTAAAAGACAGCACCATCTAGTTCCATGGTAAGCTAAGAGGCTTGTATTATGGATACCAGATAGTTGATACATTACATATACATGTATAACTTTAAATACATACATAATATTATAAATATAAACACCCATGACTGGAGTACAAACATTCGTGCTCATCACACAAATGAATGCCCACAGTGGGACTCCAACCCGCGACCGCTATAAAGTCACTACAAACTGAGTCAAACGTGTCGTCAAAATCGAAGATTTTTTATACAATATATTTTTTCATGTTTGACTTATTGCCGATTATTAGTAGGAGTCAGAGTCCAGTTACTAAGGCAGGCTAAGTGTTCACCTGTCGATCCTTTTGACTATCCTATCTCTAAAATACTGTATGTATGATGGTAAACGAAAGTCAGAAGGAACTTTATGAAAAATATGTAGGTACAAGACGTACTCGCGTAGAGTATGGCAATCACAACAAAGTTTATTTGTCGCTATTTATTCTTTATTTAAATAGATTCTAGAACTAGAACTCAAACTCTAACTCTAAAACGTAGGAGTCCATTTTAACGAAAACTTTAAATATATAATTGTCCGTTTGCTCTACAAGACTACAATACACTCGTAAAATACGTTTGGGACGTCTTAATTGTAACTAAAAAAAATTCATCATATTATAATAGCTTTAGTATCTTACATACGGATCCAATAAATTTTCAACCAAAAATAAAAACAAAACTCATAAAAACCTCAAAGAACTTTGAAACACGATACTTGCCGTTGCTAGTCGAAATGTAGCGACAAAAAGCTCCAATCGACGCCTACTAGTCGAGCAGAAACGCCAAAAAGAACATTTTCGATGATTTATGAAGCAAATTAACGAGAATATATCCTCATTCCTGAACATCATTTCCTGCTAGAGCGAAGTCGCAACCGAGCTGAAAAAATACGCGGTAGAAATGCGAATGTACGGAAAATAGTTGGTGAGCTTAAAAAAAGTTTCATAAAAACTTTTTGTCAAATTGCAATCAATGACGTACTTTATATAATACCTACTTAGCAATTTTTTTATATATTACTCTATATTTTAGTATCATTTACAATATTTCCCTTTAATTAAAGCTCTTATGGCGTATATAAACATTGTTATATTTAATTTAGACAATAACTATAAAGGAATTAGATAAAAAATAATCAGTAAGTTCATAAATACTAAGAGTTTGTTTTTATTCGTTACATAAAACTTATCCATGTTTTAAATTTACTGAATATAGGAACGTAATAATTAAACGAATTCATTCATATAACAGTTATTTTTAATTTGTATTGTATTGTATTCAGCCGTTTTTAATATCTCACTGCTGGGCACGGGCCTCCCTTCAATACGAGGGGAAACAGGCCATAGTCCACCACGCTGGCCAAGTGCGGATTGGCGGACTTCACATGTCTTTCAAAAACTTGCTAGATTTTCTTTTTCCTCACGATGTTTTCCTTCACCGTAAGGCAAGTGGTACTCATGTTAGAAATGATTCGCATTTGAAAATATCAGAGGTGCGATAGGGATTTAAACCCGCTTCACTCGGGTTCCCAAGCGAGCGCGTTACCACTGGGTTAAAACTGCCTATGTTTTTAATTTATCAAAATTATATTTTTACCTAAAGATATAAAATTTAGCCCTAAAGCAAATTTCTTAATTATATTTCTCATTTTGACATAACATCATGTGCTAGATAACGTTAATTGAATCATTGAAAAGTAATAAAACGTTATCTCTTAACTTCCCCAAGTAACAAAATTAGTTAATTTATGTCACTCAAAGTGAATGCATAGGATCATTGCACTAACATCCGCATGTCGTTCGGCTCGTGTTACAATATTTTTTTATCTAAAAAGAATTTCAATAAAAAGTTTGCTACCATGCGGCAAAACAAGTGCATCTACTGAACTACCGCCTTGAAATTTTTAAGTCATAGATTATGATAATTATTAATTGGCACAGAAGTGCATCTATCCTAATATTACAAAGGTGAAGAGATTGTTTGTTTGTTTGTTGGGTTGAACGCGCTAATCTCAGGAACTACTAATCCGATTTGAAAAAATCTTTTTGCATTAGAACCCGTTAACTGAGGAAGGCTATAGGCTATATATCATCCCGGAAAATTCACGTTTCCCGTGGGATAGATTTGTTTTTGTCTAGGGTCGAACCCGAAGCGAAGCGAGGGTGAGTCGCTAGTTTATGTATAACTGGCGACTCACCCTCGCTTCACTTCGCCTCCCATACCCAGCAGTGGGACGTTAAATAAGGCTGAATCCAAAATTTAAGCACTTACGGCCTGCCTAAAGATAAAATAAATAAGCTTAGCTTACATGACTAAAATGGCTTCAAAAAAATATTCTATTTTACATTCTATATGCAATACCAGAAAATGTCTAGATTCACTAATTTTTAACGTCTGTACTACTTATACTCTTTGCCCAAACTCGCGTCGTTCATTAGACGGGTCGTTCGTCTTCATTGCATGTGACAGAGATAGTTTAGTGTTTAAATTAATGTTGCAGCCGACTTTGAGAACCTATAACCGTTTTATTTATGTAGCGGCAACCCCACTAAAATAATAAAGAAATTTGTATTTTATATATTAGCTTTGATTTAATCCTTTTGAAGCGTTGCATTTGATGTTCTAAAGCAGTTACAGATATTATTTTTCACCGACATGAAGCAAAGTAGTTTAATAATATTAAATTTTTTTTATGAAAATAATATAGTGAGGATTGTGAATAAACATAAACATAGTCTTTCAATTTTTTGGAAATGTTATAAATATAATGAAATACTGGGTCCATATTTTAGAAATTATTAGCATCTAATTAATAACTCTATATTTTACTTAAAAACTTTTTAGAGAGTTTATTTTTTTAATGACACTAAACTAAATTACTAAAAAAGAAAAACGTACAAACCTAGATTAAGCTGTACTGAATCTAATGAGACCAAAAATTGTCTCATTTCGTAAATGTTTAGGGGGGATGAAAACGTTATCGCCCGAAACAATATATCAAAAAGGAAATGTAGGTAATTGCCTCTAAGACTTGCAACTCTCTCTATCGCACCATAAGGGTTGGCAAAGCGAGCGATGTGAAACAGATAGGATTTTTTTAAAAACTTAAAAGCACTTCACAATCCTCATAACCTATTTACCACTTTAATTTATATATAAATAGGCAAAGACAAACAGTTCAGTGTCTTTTCCTCCTCTATTCTTCAACCGATTTTCTTTGTAGGTTAATAGCTATTGCCGAGCTTAGTTTTATGAATAATAAAAATTTAAAAACCGTTAGTTTTTTTTTTTATATTATGATCGGATTTGGAACGCTATATTAAAACGTATATTTTTTTTCTATAATTTGCAAACGTCAGCTAATTGTGTCAATTCTCCATTTATATATTCAAATGTAAAGGGCATTTACTATTTACGCTATTACTCATCTTCGATATATTACTAATATTTAATAAGTACATTATAACTAAATGAATATATAAATAATATAGTATAACAATTCATTTTTAACCGACTTTCAAAAAATGTTTGTCTGTATGTATGTTTTTTTTATGTATGTTCAACGATCTCTCGGAGACGGCTTGACTGATTTTGCTACTTTAAATGGTATTGCATTAAAGTAGGTCCCGAGGTGGTCCTATAAAATTTTATTTGATATAGAGTATACCGTTTTCGGGAAAATCTGGAAAAACAAAGAAATTTCAAGTATGTTAACAGATTTAATTATTACACTTTTGTACCTACTTCTAATTGTCATATCGTCTTGAAACTTTACAAGTGCTTGTAATTCCGATAATCGTATAGTAATTTAGAGTTGATCTGATGGTGAGACCAGAAGATGGTTAGTAAAACGAAAAGTCTTCGAAACGAAAAAAAGTACTCTTCAACGGATCCTACTTAATATTTTGAATTTGGGCTTATTTAAGAACAATTTAATAATTAACATTTTAATTTCTTGCTAAAGACTAAAAGGCAAACGTGCCTACATCGGGTGTCATCTTCTTGTCTTCGGACTCACCCTTGTCACTCAATGAAAGTACATTTTTTACTAGAATTACGAAATGGTTGGAATTTAACATCTTTACGCTTTTTAACGTAAATATTAACAATATTTAGACCAAAATCAGACTAAATACTTGTAAATTGATTGATTGAATTACATATACATATATGTAAAACTTCATTAGTTTATGAATTTCTTAAATTTTATTTGATTAATAAAAATTCGTTATTTTGCAATATTTTACTCTAACACATTCTAAAGCAAAATTGACTAAAAGATATACGTATTTAAACAATCCTAAAAATAAGAGGCCTTGTTATATATATAAATATATAATCTTACACCCGCATATGTCCGACTGACCATCGAAACGATCATGTATCACTTTCTTAACTAAACAAAACCTTCAGCTGTGCTATTAAGCAGTGTCCCCTTATTCGAGACATCTTTTTAACAATAGCCGTTAAAATGACCAGAAAAAATCAGAAAAAGTCCACTCTTTTAAACACAATAGCCCATGATGCGAGGGTGGATGATGAATTAAAAAAGCATCGGTTAAAATAATTGTAGTTTTAAATTTATGTGCAGTAGTCATTGTGGTTATCTCAGTGTCCGGTTGCAGATGTCAAGATAAAATACTTTTTTTATACTTCTAACTGCATAGGTGAGCATTCCTTGGTATCGGGGATAAAAAGTAACTTTACATTAAGAGAGGTAATGTATTTGTATAATGTATGTTTTATAATTTTTATGTTACGCTATAACTTCGAAATTTATGAAAAGATTTGATATGATTTTTTTATTGAATAAATCATAAACTTAAAGCTGATCCTATAAAAATATCATTAATCAATTTAAAAAAAAAACACCTCAAAAAAATAATATAAAATACATATTCTGGCTAAGGGTGGAAGGGTGGTTTTTACAGCGATTTTAGCTATTATGCCGAAAGTTTCAGCATGCAAGAAAATATCTACATAATGATGGAAAACTGAGATCAAAGTAACGTTTACATGTTCTAAAACACTGTTATAATGAAAACTCGATGCTCTGGTCCCCGTTTTAGACATCACTTGCAAGTTTATCTTATCAAATAGTATGTCGAAGTACTAGCCTTTCAGTGTAAAATAAAATGCACACTACCCAGAAATGAAAACCTACCCAGAAAAAATCATAGTCTAAAAGCTTTGAACAAACAGTCCAACAAAAAATAATTTGTCAACTTTATCTTATGGGTGGTCACTCGTCAGTAATTAAGTGACCAAGTAGTAACATTTACGGTTTTGATAAAATCATTGCCACCTAAGTCGCAAATGACTTGAATGTTTGACAGATGAAGATATATGTATAGTAGTAGAAACAAAACATCAAAGTTTTTGTAAGAATATATTAAAGACACCTTGAGTCAGTGATAGCCTAGTGGTAACACGCTTACTTGAGAAACCGAATGACGCGGGTTCAAATCCCGGGTCTTGCATCTCTGATATTTTCATGTGCGGATCATTTCCAACATGATTACCACTTATTTTACGGTGAAGTAAAACATCGTGAAGAAACCTGCATGTCTGAGAGAATCCAGCAAGTTTTCGAAAGGCATGTGAAATCCGCCAACCCGAATTGAAGGAAGGCCTGTGCCCAGCAGTGGAACGTAAAAAGGGGCTGAATACATTAGAGGCACCTTAATTTAAGAAAAATGTAGGTATTAGTTATTAGTTAATCTACACACAAGTAGAAGTAATAAATTAATTTCTATAAAAAAATAAATATTCATAAAGCAATTATATAAAACTGTTATTACGTATCCAATGATTTTATATATACGTACATATTTAATGAAACCAATAATAGTGTTAGTTTAAATAAAAACAATGAATACTTGTAAATTTTAATTATTAAAATTATTTTATGTTGATACATGGTGGTGGTCCATGTAGGTACTAGTGATGTAACGAATGTTCGATTTTTCATTCACGAATGAGAATGTGAATGCGAATATTCATCTCCAATATTCGCGAATACGAATGCGAATGCGAATGTTGACTTTCAAACAAAGCGCGCGCAAAATGTTAAACAGACAGGTTTGACATTTCGTGTCGGCCATATTTAAACCGAACATAGCCGAGCCAGTAAGTCATAGCCATTAGTCACATAAAGTTCGTTCGAAAAGATTTGTTGTGATTTGAGGTTAGCTTAATTTTATTGCATTTGTCAAATTTAACTAGGTAATACCTAGTCAAATTGACAAAGTGATATAAAAAAATGAGCAAAGCACAGTTTTATTATCATTTTACATCCGTTCATTCCTTATATAATTTCCTTTTTGTTTGTCAAATACATTCGCCAAGCATTCGCATCGTTTCTTGCGAATACGAATGCGAATGCGAATATCAAAAAATATGCGAATATTCGCGAATGCGAATGCGAATATTCGTTACATCACTAGTAGGTATACGTACATTGCGTATTATACATGAACCCGTCATCAATTAATATAAAATATGCGTCTTATTTTTCAAACACTCGTGTATTCTTGATTACTCTGCCAGCTAGAGAAAAAATAGCGTTACACGATACATCATTGAATGGATAGAATAAAATAGTAACTATTATCGTTTGTGCAAATCTTGCTATGATTTTTACTATCATTAATAGAAAATCTTCCGGAAGTTTTATATGTAGACCCATACAGATCCATAATAATATTATAAATGTGAAAGTTTGTAAGGATGGATGGATGGATGTTTGTTACTCTTTCGAACCAGAACGGCTAAACGGATCTGACAGATTATAGTCTGAAATACCACGTAGGTTACTTTTATCCCAGAAAAATGAACGGTTCCCGTGGGATAGATTTGTTTTTGTCTAGGGACGAACCCGAAACGAAACGAGGGTGAGTTGCTAGTAATAAATAATACATACAGAGATATTATAGAAAGTAGAGAAAAATTGTTATAATCAAGTTGTCAAGTCTAAGCAAAACGAGATTGGGTTGTAATGTTATATTATATGCAAAATGCAGCAAGGCACCCAAGCGAAGCGAGGGTATGTCACTAGTATAGATATTCTATTATATGCTATATGGCATAATAGAATATCTATCTCTGAATTCATCATCTATCCTATGTTTTTATCCCAAAATATATAATATCTCCTAAATAATGAGCTCAAAGTATATAAAAACCGGCCAAGTGCGAGTCGGACTCGCGCACGAAGGGTTCCGTACAATGGTAATATTCCTTACAATCTATAAAAACGGCAAAAAAATCATGTCTGTTGTATGGGAGCCCCCCTTAAATATTTGTTTTATTTTAATTTAATTATTTATTTTTAAAGTGAATATATAACTAAATATTTTGTGAATATTTCAAGCGTCTACCTGTTGCCGTTATCAATATCGAGCAAAAATGAGCAAAAAAATCATGTTTGTTGTATAGGAGCCCCCTTAAATATTTATTTTATTCAGTTTTTTAGTATTTGTTGTTATAGCGGCAACAGAAATACATCATCTGTGAAAATTTCAACTGTCTAACTATCACAGTTCATGACATACAGCGTGGTGATAGACGGACAGACAACAAAATCTTATTAATAATAGGGTCCCCTTTTACCCTTGGGGTACAGAACGCTAAAAATCAGAAATATACTATGAATGTATACAGCATAGAGTAACTAGATACATAATAAGGGCTTATGGTCAATACACATAAAATAGATGCTGTTGAAAATAATATTATCTCAGATCTTCCCCTCAGCTCAGCAATTTGTTATCGAAAACACAAATCACGTTGCTTTTGTTATAAAATATAAACTTAACCCTGATGTTGAATTAAACATAATTAAATTTGTACCCGCATCGCTTAATCGTAGCCATCATGTAAAACAAAAATTGAATAAAACAGCAATATTTTCCCATATGCCTCAATTATCAATCAATACAGTTTACAATATTCGTTACCCAATAACCTATCTATCCATGTTTTCCTTACTAGGGATAGGAATTTGACATCTATACTAATATTATAAAGAGGCAGAGTTTGTTTGTTTGTTTGAATGCGCTAATCTCAGGAACTATTAATCCGATTTGAAAAATTCCTTTATGAGGAAGGTTATACGCTTTATATCATCTAATATATCATAGTCTACCTATTCGATACTAACTTAAGTTTATCTGTATTATTAAGTTAAATCTGTAACTTAAGTTTCGAAACTGATTTGTTCTCTATTGATTAGGTTATTACATAAATTACTAAATACAAAAATCCAATGAATTCATTAAAAAATTGTGTTGAGGCATAATAAGTTTTAATTGAATAAACTGTAAAGGTTGTGAACTTGATTTAAATTCACATACTAGTAATCAGGTCTTTAAGACAAAAAAACTGTATAAAGGGCTTATACAGATTTTTGTACCAATATTAATAATACGAAAGTTTATTTTATTTAAGTGAAAGAGTGCGTGTGTGTTACTTCACGCTGTAAAGGCTAAGCGGATTTTAGTGAAAATACCTAAAATAGTCCGCCAATCCGCACTTGGCCAGCGTGGTGGACTATGGCCTGATTCCCCTCGTATTAATGGGAGGCCCGTGCCCAGCAGTGGGACGTTAAAAAGGGCTGAATACATACAATACCCAAAATATCATGTGGTTTTTATGCATAGCATGTACACTATGGGCTCTGGATGTAATATCAAATAGGTAAGGTAAGTACCTATAGCTCTAGTTACGAAAAACACTGTTGTACCGTGTAAGACAAAGTACACTTCACATATAACACATAACACAAGATTGATGTGAAACAAATAAACTTTAATAAATATGTTGACTTACAAACTCATTGATTAGATAACAAAACTGTCTACTTCCATAATAAAAACTGATCTATATCTTATGTATTTACCACTAGGTACCAAAAAACTCCACATATTATCCCCTATAGCTGTATAACAGGTGCTAAACATTTTTTACCATATGCAGCCATATGCCACATAGCACGGCAGCTGAAATGAAATAAATAAGAGGCCGTGACACGCGCGCGCCCTCCCCTTTTATAATTACTTCATTTTATTTTTAAATTGTTTTTTCTGCTCCACAAGTATTCAGAGGGGAATCCTTCGTCCGAAAACAATGTATTCTCCCTCACCTAATGGTAGCGGCGTGTGTTTTAAATTGGATACGGGTATAATAAATTGACGGTTTTAACTCGGCTTAGAAAGTGTGAGTAATGATAATTAAATTGTTTCATACTTTTGTTTTCTTTCAAGAATATTCTAGAATACTCTATGTATTATGTAGATGTTAAGTTTATTTACATAAATTAGCAGAATGGATGAAAAATTACCATCTCTCAATATTTTTTTATTTTATTTTAGTACAAACTAAAGGAAATGTCTTTTAAAATTTTAACCTCTTCGTAGACTACTTACTAATGCACATTTTTATGTATAATCATTTAATTTATAATACTATAAATAATCACAGGATACCTTGAAGTTAAAACGGAAGCCGTAATTCAAGGACAGGTAAACACAATGTCTAGAAACCTGACACTGCACGTGACCAGAAATAGCGCATACCCCGCCATATATTGACAAATCTTATGGCCTCACTGAACCAACACACGCTGTGTATTATGAAAATCCAAAGTAACGCCGACAATACATCACGCGAGTCCCCTAAGGAAGGGGGACTATTTTTGAACTTCCCTATACGGCTCATTTTATATTTTTTCCTCGTAGTATTTTTAACTAACCATCCAGCATTAAATGGTCTCTATTTTTAAATCGTAAGGAACAAGGGGAGTTTATTTTAACTTGGTAAGATAATAGCTTGCAGCCGCCGTACGTATCGCGTGCGCGTAGTTTTGAATGGAACGCACGCGTCTTTATCGTTTTTATTGGATTGAGCCAATGAGAGATCCTTTATTTTGGTTAAAAAGTAGGGGAGTTTTTTAGTTATATTTACTTGATGTGGGTTGGTTTTTTAGTGAGAGGCGTGTTTTAAGAGTATATGGTTTGTCGATTTTTTACACATACCCTTCTGACTCTAGTTTTTGTTCATATAACATTACATAGTAACTTTTGTTTTAGTTATTATATAGTAACTTTGATGGATTTTATTACAATCTAATTCAGGAATTAGGAAAATAGAATACATTTAGTATTTTATCAAAAAAACTAGCGACTCACCCTCGCTTTTCTCGGGTTCGTCCCTAGGTATGTTTTAACGATTAGTATGAAATACAAATCTTTGAATTTCTCGGCTTTTCTGTACTATAATATGCATGTATTATCCATTTAAACCTTCCTCTTGAATCACTCTATCTACTTATTAAAACAAACCGCATCAAAATCCGTTGCGTAGTTTTAAAGATCTAAGCATATATAGGGACAGACAGACAGGGGGAAGCGACTTTATTTTATACTATGTAGTGATAATTAATTTTAAACTATTGCAAATAAAATAAAACTTTCCTAATTTAACTATGAAATAGATATTGCATCTTTAAATACCAATCCACCGTATATCATTTTCTTTATCCAGCTATTTTCCTTCATTTTCCTCAACAAATACGTCTATGGATAATTGATTTCCAAATATTAAGTTACTATTTACTAAAACTACTTAGGAGAATATCAAATCTGTTTGTGCTGTACAGTCGGCTAATTGCAATCCATCGTATTCTAGCTTTCTATGATATTTCTAAAATGTTATAACGTAATATACTTACTTATAGAATACAAGCGACTCATCCTCGCTTTGCTTCGGGTTCCACCCTAATGAAACAATTCTGTCCCAAGAGAACCGTACATTTTTCCGGAATAAAAAGTGACCTATGTGCTATTTCAGACTACAATCTATCTCTGTGCCAAATTTCATCCAGATCCCTTCAGCAGTTCTGACGTGAAAGAGTAACAAACATCCATCTATCCATCCTCATAAACTTTCAGACTAATAATATTACTCGTAGTATGGATTAGTATGGATATGAATTTTTAATAATAAGAAAAACGACATTGCCAATAAAATTACATATTTTGACGATAACACGTCTGTATTAGTAATTAAGTCTGAGGAAATTAAAACTTTGAGTCAGAGGTCGCGGACTTGATTTTTGATCTAAGTAAATATTTATATAAGCTGTATTGATTTAGCTAAATGACATTTTTTGCAGGTATTTTATACCACAGGTTTGTAGCATTTACTAAGTGGGTCTGAATATGTAAAATGTATATATGTACCTAATATCCTTATTCCTTTGCCACGTCATCTATACAGATAAATAAAATTGGAGTGTCCGTTTGTAATTTTAAAATAAGCGCTTTTTACTAAATGCATATGGATGTATACTCGGTACATATACCGAAACAACATTTTTTACATTTTTTGTCTGTCTGTTTGTTCCGGCTAATCTCTAAAACGGCTGGACCGATTTTGACGGGACTTTCACTGGCAGATAGCTGATGTAATAAGGAGTAACTTAGGCTAATTTTATTTAAAAAAAAATAGGGTCCCACAAAAAAAATGAAAACCAAAAAAAAATTAAAAAAAGTTTGTTTCGGAAAGCAACCTAGGGACGAACCTGAGCGAAGCGTGGGTGAGTCGCTAGTAATGAAAATAAAATGAAATTCACTCATTTTTATAGTTAAGTCAAACGTCGTTATTATTTAAAACCGTGACCTACACTAATGAATGCATCCACTACAATAACATATATTTTTAAATTACATATACCTATCTTAAACTATATATTATACAGTGGTATAATTTCTGTGTTAGGGTCTACATAGGAGATGATGATGGGATGAGATATTAATTAATTGATTCTAAAAAATCCTTTATAAAAAAGCCACACATTCCTTAAGTACCTAACATAGGTTATTATTTATAGTACCTTGCATGTACTGCTTCAGGGAAAAACCATGTATTCAGCCCTTTTTTTAACGTCCCAATGCTGGGCACGGGCCTCCCTTCAATACGAGGGGGATCAGGCCATAGTCCACCACGCTGGCCAAGAGCGGGTTGGCGGACTTCACACGTCTTTCGAAAACTTGCTAGGTTCTCTCAGACATGCAGGTTTCCTCACGATGTTTTCCTTCACCGTAAGACAAGTGTAGTCAATTATTCATGCTAGAAATGATTCGCACATGAAAATATCAGAAGTGCGAGACCCGGGATTTGAACCCGCTTCACTCGGTTTCCCAAGCGTGCGCGTTACCACTGGGCTACCACTGCCATACCAAACCATAGCTATATTCAAATAACTTGATAAAATATGATTTTTCTGGTACCGCATTGCCCTCTAATATTTTCTTCCACATCCAGGCTGGCTAGCTTATTTTAGTGATAAGTCCACCTTTACAAATTATATTTTCGTATTTTAATTTTGAATATTTTCTTTAAATACAAGAATATTATAATTACACTTTGAAATATATCCAGCCATTTTCATCAGAAAAACATTAGCAAAATATATTGGATCGGCATCTAGACAGTTATTTCCATCATAGTCATAGAATACAAAAAAGCTTGAACATTGGCAGATAAAATAACTTTTACGTGGGTGGGGGCGGACCCGTTGCTTGGCAACGCGCGACCCTCCGAGGGTAAAAACGGGTAAAACGCCGGGAGCGAATGGACGGTGATTTTTTATGGCATCGTACATTTTTTCCTTAGCGCCGCGACGCTCGCCGTCCGGGGAATTGTACTTGTGTGAGTGTTGATACAGGTTGTTGCTTAAAAATTATGGCAAGTATTTTTTTCTTACTAGGCTAAGTATAAAGGTGATTATAGCCTTAGTAATTTCGTATATACGCGAATATTTGACATTAGGACGAAATTTTTGGCTCAGTTTGTAGTGAACCTACTTGCTCTGCCAGCGGTCGCGCAGTATGAGTATGAATGTTTGTACACCAGTCATTAGTGTTTATATTTGTAATATGTATAAATTTAACATTATATATGTATAGTGTATCAACTATCTGGTATCCATAACACACGCCTCGTAGTTTACCATGGAACCAGATGGTGGTATGTGTTAATGTCCCAACATATTAAAATATTTGTCATAAAATAATTTTTTATAAATTCTCCAGATCTCTCCCGTGATTACGTTTGCTATAAAGCTTTCGAATCTTCGGAAACCAAAAATCAAAATAAAAAAGATATAGATTTATTTAAACTACCTATAGCAAAAATAGAAAATCTGTAAAAATTGTTTTATTTAAATAATAATTACACTACATGACTTAACGAGTGAATTCGTAAGTGGCTATAGGTATACCTTGTTGCCGAAGTTTCCTTTTGTTAAGTTCCGTAGTGTAATTGTTATATAATTATGGAAGGTGATAATTTAAAAAATTATATTGTTATATTTAAACCTATATAGCCTTTTTACTAAAGATGATGAGACTTGGTAGGTTGTTTAGTGTTTTGAATAGTTCTTGCATAAATTAAGTACAATATTATTAATACTGCTTGATTTTAAATAAAATTATCTTTTTGGATTTTTTCGCGGATTTATTTTGATTTTTGTTTCCCGACTTTTCGAATGTTTAACAGCAATCGTTATCACGGCAAATTTTTCATAGCTGTAAAGCATTCGAAACGTCGGGAATCAAACATCCGTGAAAAAATCCGAAAAGTTTTAGTTTTATTTAAAATCAAGCAGTATTAATAATATTTTATTCGCGTCGATAAATGTTTGCGTAAATCTAAGAAAGTATTACTGCCTAAATTCTTTACAAATTGAACTTAAACAACCTGTATAATATCTGAAAGTCTGTAGAGAGCTAACCTGCGTGTGTGTAAGTGAAGTGCGGAGGCTGCAAATATTATAAGTATGGATTTTATTGGCATCTCCCTCTAACCTAACCCCTCCTATTTCAGCCTTCGGAAAAAATATTCTCGAAGGGAATCTAAAATTATGAGCGGGAGTTTCCTTATAAGAAACGATCTTGGAGTCATTTCGATCCATATATCTTCTCGATATGGTTGATATATAATATTATTCTATACTTGCTGAGATCGTGAGAGGCAACTATCAAATAGTGATTATATATGTTATTCGAAATGTAACTGAAATAATTCTTAACATGATAAATTGAGTCAAAGTAACGCAAACAAAGCAATCAAACTATGCCGCTTTCAATTATATTTTAGGAAAACATTTAAAAATACAATAATATGTATTTTTTGGCGCTTTAAAAAAAATATCATTAAAACAAACTAAATCGTAAGGTAGAAGTTGTACATAAAATATCCGTCTAAATATGTAAACTGTTTCCATTTTATAATCTACCTCGCTTCGCTCGGATTTATCCCTAGGTTGGTTCCCCATACAAACTTTCATCCCCATTTTTACCCCCCCTTGCGGGATGATTTCCGGGATATAAAGTATCCTATATCCTATCCAGGGTCTTAAACTATCTTGTTACCAAATTTCATCTAAATCGGTTCAGTAGATCCAGAGATTACCTCTTACAACCTCACAAACTCACAAACTTTGCCTCTTTATAATATTAGTATAGATAATAGATTAATTGGAAAAGCTTATAAGCTACGTCCCATCACACTCTAAGATTTAGAAGTAGAGCTATTATACATATGTAGATAAATAGAATACGAAGCCGCGGTTAAAGCTAGTGCTATTATATTTCACAAAGGGTTTATTCTCTTTTCGTTAAATAATTGTTCATGTTCATTGTTAAAAGAAGGGTGATTGATCTTATATAAGACCATGATTTCATTAATTTCAACCCCTTCTTTTTAACGTGACACACTAATGTATAAACTCAGATAGCAGATAGGGGAACGTGGAAATGTAAATAAAAGTATTTGTATCTGAACACAGAACAAAAAGTAAATAAAATACATTAAACAATTTTAATTACATATCTAGAAACACTATTAATAGCGACAGACAGAGAGAGAGAGAGACAGGCGCTTTCCTAACGTGGCGGTAATTTAACCAAATGTTGCATTTTAAATACCATTTTTACATATATATATATATATATATATATATATATATATATATATATATATATGTTCATATTACCAAATTACTTAGAAGATGCAACGTGGATAATCTTTTGGAAACAAAGAAATTTTGAAAAGTCATTGCTATACTTAGGACCAAGCGTAAACTTTTATATATAGCAAATAATACTTTGGCGCAAAACAAAATAAATCAATACCCTGCTATATTCCTCACCCCATCGCTGATTGTCACAAAAAACTGTGGGAGCATTATTAAATCGGGGGAAAGGGTTGATCCCCTTCAACCGCCATGTTTTATTCATGCTGCGTAACACCGTATCAGGCTCCGTTTCGCAGATTCGCAATCTCTCCTTATTTACTTACTTGATAACGAAAGTAATATGACAAGCTCTTGAATTGGTTTTTTAATTATAACTATCATATAAATTATTATATAAATTTTGTATACATATAGTGGGAAACTGTCAAATAGGTTGTCTTTGATAAGCAAAAATTATGGGTTCATTGGGAACGCGGGTTCGATTCTACTTATCTACTATTCAAAATTTTTATTCCGCAATCTATTATAAAACTTTTACTGAACATTATGAGTCTACCAGTTGACAATTTTTTTTTAATAATATTCTCAATAGCATATTCGATTAGGTAATTAGGTCACCAACCAATATGCAAAATACTAAAGTCAGCGAAAAGCAAAGAATTAAAACAAATTTCTAATTTCTGTCAGTCTATTCTGCAAAAAATATATGTACTTAGAAAAGCGTGAGTGCATTTTAAAGATACTCTGTATTGCAGGTGCGAAATATCCATCTATCATTTGTGGCATTTACTGCCGCCAATTTTGATAAAACGATACAAATGGACATTCCTAATCGCCTTGTCCCTTAAAAAACTACAAAAGACTTCTAAAGAATACCATTGTAATATACGACCAAACAAGTGCCATTCAGCATAGGCTTATACCTTCTTATGGCCTTGCGCTTACGGCTTAAAATTGATTGAAAAGAATTTTTCAGATGCAATTCTGATGTAAGTTGTGGGATAAAAAGCTTAGCAATTAAAAAAATTTCGGTGAATATAAGTAAAAAAGCACATCGATCTTACTGTTTGTGGCACGAAAATACCTTAAATTCAGTTCCATGTGACTTATGCAAGTACCTGCTTGTTATTTTGTGCGTTATCCTGGTTCTTTGTTGTTTCTTTACAAATCGAGATTGACTAATGTAGTATAAGTAATGGTTGATTTTTAATAGTTATTGATAAGTTCAGGTTTATTAGGATACATACTATTTTGATAACTTGTGCAATTAACTTGTGCTAAGCTTCTTATCTCACAACATACATGAGAATTGCGTCTGAATAATCCTTCTCAATCAATTTTAAGCCGTATGCTCAAAAGTATAGGAAGGCATAAGCCTACGCTGAATTGCATTTTTTTGTGCGAAAATCTTTAATTTTACCAGTCATATTTGAAAAAACATTTTCGCACTTTATATCCTATTTATTTATGAAGAACGTTATGGACAATCTAGTATCACGATACGACAAGGAGTGAAGCAATTATACAAAACCTGCGAGTCAAAGCTAATATGGTGGCCTTTCTCACTAGCCATCTACGTAAGAAATATATAGTGCACAGGTGTGGGCGCAAACACAAATACACTCTCATAGTCCACTCACTAGTGGGACGACAATTCAACACGACTAATGAGAGGTCAAGGTTAGGGCCAATAGCTTTCTATGGTTTATAAGAGAATATGATACTGACAAATACCCAATGCTTAGCCCGACCCGGGACTTAAAAGTACGAGTTGTAGCTGAAGAAGATAAGCACCAGACTTACGATTTATTTTACTAGAAATGAGCGCCTGAGGAGGATTTTTGAAAATTCTTTAATGATTGCATGCGAGCTCATCATTTTTTAAATTATATGAAAATTGGTAATTATGCTAAATGGGAAATTCTAACAGACTTACACCTTAATACAATTTAAAAGTTAGTTTTAGTTTTATTTAGTTTCTATACTATTTAAAATGGCTAAAAATACTCTGTCACGCTATCTACATTATACGCCTACTCTTAAAACATAGCCTTTGATGTTATATTTCGGTCTAATATTTTAAATCAACCACGCCCTACATTGGACTTAATCATGCTATATTGTAATATTGTAAGATAATATCTTTATACAACATTCACTCTTTGACACGTATCAATAAAGACTAAAATTGTTAGAAGAAAAAAAATTTTTCATTGATTGTAGAACGTCAAGGGGTATTTTTGAGTTATTTTTAATTTATCTGCCCCCTGCCATTATTTTTGCGAGGGGTCAAGCATTGTGCTGCTAATGGTCACTGAGTGTATTTTATGGCGGATCTTAATTTTGAGCGTTACATGTGCATTCATTTCCTGGGAATATAATGTTGATCTATAATTTATGGTTTGACCGACTTCACGACTGGATACTATGCAATTTTAAAATTTTTATCACTAAAATAATTTATTTTAGAATGTATACCTACATAGTTATTTTTTAGATATATTTCAATTAACTGGAATTGTGAATTGTGTTTGCGTTTACCTCTATTATAAGCTATTTCGATGTACATAGTGTATGTACCTATTATGTACATAAAACTTAACAATGTCAAAAAAAATAACTGAGACTCATTTCTTTCTCAGCCATTTTACTTAATGTGCACTCAAACAAAAACAAAGAAGAGAATTAAAAAAAAATCTATATATAAGTTATACATATAATACGTGTTTATAGTTTTTAGAATTTTTGTCTGTTTATCGGCCTGTCTGTGACCGCATCACGGAAAAACCACTGGAGGGATTTTGATGAAATTTGGTATGATGATAGGTGGTTATCCGGGTCAACATATAGGATACTTTTTACTACGGGAAAATATCTCATCTCTGAGAATTTTATACTAAACCTTAAAACGTAAGTACGCTAGTATTAAATAAAATATTTGTATAAAATTAATATTCTTTCTATTTATCGTATTTACTCATTTTCACATAATATGCATACGAATAAAAAATTACATATATTTGATTGCATCACGTTTGTAACTCCATAATACCTAGGTACATATAATAAACCATTCTTATTAAAAGTGTTGAAGTCTTAATTTAATAATAATAATTTAATAATTTAAAAAGTGTTTATTATATAGAGCTTTTATAAAGACATGTTAAAAAATCTAAAAGAATAATAAGATTTATTTTTTACATATTTTGAAAACTTTTTATATTATATTATTATAATAAATATTTTATTATTAGAGGATTTGTTAGTAGAAGAACAGATATTAAATATACCTAATAATTTCTATATAATATTCAAGACTAAGCCGGTGCTGATTTTTTTCTATTACAATGCTACATATACCAATTTAAAAGTTTACATTGTTTAAAAGTGTCAATAGGGATATCGCCATTTATTTCATTCGATTCACGACCCAACAAAATAAAGTACATTCATTTTAAAACCCAGAAATATATATAAAATACATTCCATTATAGTAATTGTATCGAATTTGGAAAAACTTAAAATCCTCAATACGCATCTACGGTCACGGATGAAACGAAGCTATCGCAAATTGGTGCGCAGGGGTCAAACACAAAAGATCGGTCACCATATTGACACTCGCACAATGCAGGGGTCACTTTTATTTGTAGCTCGAACTTAATTTATAATCTTTTCACACACGCCATTAAGAAGATTACCAACTACCCTTTTTCCTTACAATTGTAAAATAAAATATATGTAACTGTATACAGCTATTGTCAGAGGACCGTTGGTTTGAATTTTGACACATTTTCGAATGTCGAATTGTTCATGATTTATTTTTGTAGTGAGGATTTAAGATGGTTAGGTTTCGGGTCAATAGTTCTACCTTTAATTGCCTAACGGTCAAATCGCACGCTTTCATAGAGCAAAGGTTAACGGTCGTCTTGAAAATATCTTATTCTTTACCCCATCTTATAGGGTCCTATTAAATGATATATTTTTACGAATGTGAGGTACATTCATACTTTAAGGTCACACCAATAGATCCCAAGAGCACTTTTTTATATTAGAGAAAAAAGACTAGCGACTAACCCTCACTCCGCTCGGATTCGTCCCTTGGTACGTTTTAACGGATAAGTAGTTTATAAATTTCTCAGAGATGAGATATTTTTCTGGTAGTATTCTAAATGTTAACCCGGATAACCAGCTATCATCATACCAAATTTTATCAAAATCTATCCAGTGATTTTCTCGTGATCGTTCCCAGACAGACAGACCAACAGACAGACAAACAGCCAGACAGACAGACAAAAATTGTAAAAACTATAAACTCGGCCTCTGTATCGATAATAATGACTATTTCAATAAGATTTTCCAAATAATATTTAATATAAAGATTCGACTCAGTTACAATTACTAATTAATTATTATACGTACATAAAGATTATAATTATTTAACGGGTACATGTTTCTGTAATATACAGTTCATTGGCACATTGGTATATTGAAATCTTTATTCAAATAAACTAGATGCTTAAAACGCCTAAAGATAAGGGAAAAAAAAGTTGCAGTATTTGTGTATTTCATTTTTCATATAATAATAATTTTTATAAATCTCACAATTTTATACCTACCGCATAAATGATTTGTTATTTGTACATCAAAATAAAAAAATATTTTTTTTAAATTATCGATAGTAGACCTATCTGTACAGATAAATGAGATTGAAATGTCTGTTTGTGATGTCAAAACAACAGGTTTTTACTAAATGCATATAAAAGTACATACGATACTAGTAAAAAATAATAATTTTTAAAATTTTTATCTTTCTATTTGTTCCGGCTAATCTCCATAACGGCTGGATCGATTTTGGCGATACTTTCACTGGTAGATAGCTGATGTTACAAGGAGTAATTTAGTCTACTTTTATTTTAGAAAAAGCATAAGGATCCCGAGTAAAAAAATTAAAACCCATGAAATTATGAACAAAATCCTATATTTTAAATGTATTTAGTGTTTTTGATGAAATATGATGATGATATAGAAATATAGAAGCGAAGATATAGAGTATGTTGTGTCTCTTCCCAATATTTGTCAAATTCAAAAGTTTTCAAACCCGACAGCAATCAAAAACTGAACTAAATAAAAACTGTATATTAAACCCGTAACTATGCCGTAACAATAGATTAATCATTTCAAATCACACTTAATAATAAACTACAACGGTAATCAAAAATTTGAAATGAAATATTTATTAAAACTATTATCTAGAAATAGCACAACTCCATGTGCCACAGTTTTAATTCGATAATATCGTCTCTTTACAAAATTTAACAACAATGTCACGGGTGTAATTTTTGTGAAAATGTAATAAATCGTTGACCCCCCGACCATTTTGACCCTACGGTGTCTAACAAAAGACCCGAGCGTCTTAGGTCTGACCCGTAATAATAACTCCAATTACAAAGCTTATTGAGATAAAATAAATTATAAATTTTTCTATACAATATTACAATGGAAAAAATTTATGACCCGCTCTTATTATAACATAACCTTTTAAAGGTTATTACTTTATTTTTATATACGTATGTATATGTATGTGTGTACGCGCAAATTTTGATCACTACTGAATGAAGGATGTGATTTTAGCTGTTGTATTTTATAACACTCCAGGAATAATGCGGTGTATTTAAAATTTATCTAACAGTATTAGTGAATCGAGTCGACAAAAATCACATATACACAATGTAATGTGCATACATACATATATAGTACCAAAGACGGACGTTAGTTGACACGGTAGTTGTATAAGACAATTTAGATATATTCAAAAATTCGGAAAAAGCCGAACGATGCCGCGAGAAGCTGCTCGTACCTAGAAAATATTAAAAAATAAGTTCCCGCATAAAAAGTTTAGGGTTTTCTTTTTTCAATGATTAAAATATACAAGTACTAATTTTTATTCGTGACTCTGCTCGTTTGGTAAAAACTTCGTTAAAAAGTAGGGTTCGTTCCGAATTCCTCTAAGACGCGCTGCGACGTATTTATATCTATACTAGCGACTCACCCTCGCTTCGCTCGGGTTCTTCCCTAGGTACGTTGTACTGCTGAACTGAGCTGAACGTTGATAAGTCAGTCAGTGAGTCGCGAGTAGTGAATAAAAATAGTAATTGCCAATGTACCTTAGGTGATAGACATATAATATTGCGAACTTGGCTTTGTATAACTTTTTAAGACCTACAATTTTCTAGTACATTGTTTTGATGTATCTCTTAAGGTTCAGCCAGCGTTAGCCATATAAATTTCTAAGGACGACTCGATAAAATCAGTTATTACGGTTTTCCGTAGGAATGAAAGATTTTTCTGAAATAAAAGGTATCCTAAATGTTGACCCGAGTAATAAGTTATAACTTCACCAAATTTTGTTGTAATCGGTTCATTACTTTTTGCGTAAAACGCGCACACACAAACAGACATACAGACAAACAGACAAAAATTTTAATAACTATCGTTTTGGGGCCTATATTGTATACAAAATACGTTACAGTCATTGTTTTTAAAAAATATTTCATGTACAGATTTCGCTAAGTTACTGCTTTATTATAGTAATATATAGAATATAGATAATAAGTAGGTATAATATAAAAAAAAATCCGTACGTAGGTACCTACTGTAACATTACAAAGAGGCGAAAGTAGATACCTACCTACTAATAATTTCTGACTCCGTAAATTCTTATAGTAGTCAATTGGATAGCTCAATTACCTTAGTGATAGATATTATATACACTATAAATTATATTTGTATGTATGTTTTAGACGAGCTACTCGTATTATGATTTTTGTCTTGAAGATTTGAATAGCAAGAAGTAAGAAGAGTAGGTACTACTTATTCTTGCAAACGGCCATGAGAGCAAAACGGCTGATATAAGCGAAAACAATGTATAGCAAATATTATAGCAGAGCTTTAATAGCTCTACAAAACATTCTGTAATTCACAAACATACATACCTATATCAAACTTTCATATATAAACAGATACAAATTGCTACATATGCTTAATAGTTTACTCCGTCCATTGCTATACAAAACATGAATAGTGTAGAAAACTTTATAAGAATGTGCCATTCAACTTTTTTTAACATAATACAAAAGAAAAAATCTTAAAAAAAGATATCACCCTAAATTTGTAGGCAATTAATGGCGATTAACAAAAAAAGGCAAAAAAAGAACTAACACGTGTAAACACACCTTAATAATATGAGATGATATACAAAAAATGTAAAAAACGTGAGAGCGATCGATGTTATACAGAAACTTCACGTTATTTTACGGAAGCAAAAAATGTTTATTTTTGATTTATCTATAATTTGATAATTTGAGGCTAAGAAGTTACTTTAATAATTAATTAACTTAAAATACGATTACAAATTCATTTAAGTACTGTCAAATTGGTTTTGAATACACCAATTGAATAATATAGTACTATATTGAATTTTTTTTATGCTTCTTGTATAAAAAATGTAGATAGACAAATGTCGTATACCTACTATAAGTTTTATAATCAACTACGAGTAAATCCATTTTTTATTTCTGAACTAGCGTTTGTACGCGACTGAACCCGCATAGCTTAGGTATTTATTTCTAACTAGCGACTCACCCTCGCTTCACTCGGGTTCGTCCCTAGGTTGCTTCCCAAAACAAAATTAATAAATTAATTTGGTTTTATTTTTTTCGTGGGACCCTATTTTTTTTTTCTAAAATAATAGTATCCTAAGTTACTTCTTATTACATCAGCTAGCTGCCAGTGAAAGTCCCGTCAAAATCGGTCCAGCCATTTCAAAGATTAGCCGGAACAAACAGACAAATAGACAAAAATAGTAAAAAAATGTTGTTTTGGTATATGTACCGTGTATACATCCATATGCATTTAGTAAAAAGCGGTTATTTTAATATTACAAACAGACACTCCAATTTTATTTATGTGTATAGATTTGATCGTATTGAACATTTAAAATTGGACTGGAAGTTTCAAAGATTAGCGCATTCAAACAAAAGGCTTTTTAGCTGTATCCATACTAATATAATAAACGTGAAAGTTAACGAGGATGGGTCGTTGGATGTTTATTACTCTTTCACGCCAAAACGGATGAATGGATCTGGATTAAATTTGGCACAAAGATAAATTATAGTTTGTTATAGCGCGTAGGCAGTATACGCTTTTTATTCCGGAAAAATGTACTGTTCTCGTGGGATAGATTTGTTTTTGTTTTTCACTAGGGACGAGCACGGGCAAAGCGAGTGAGAGTTGCTAATATATAATAGATTTAAAATAAAAAAATAAAAATAATAACACACTTCCGTATAAAGGCTAAATAAATATCTTCGTTTTTTTTTATATATATATACAAACAACTTAAATAAAAAAGTGGTATCTACTGCTTATATAATAATAATAAATAAATGATAAATATGTTGGGATATTAACACACAGCACCATCTAATTTCATGGTAAGCTACGAGACTTTTGTTATGGATACCAGAGAGTTAATAGTCTACAAATTTATAACTTTAAATACATACATATTATGAATATAAACACCCATGGTTGGAGTACAAACATTCGTGCTTATCATACAAATGAATACCCTCAGCGGGACTCGAACCTGCGACCGCCGGCACAACAAGTAGGGTTACTACAAACTGAGCCAAACGTGTCGTCATCATATTTAAAATATGTACATAAATAAAAACGTTACCCTAAAATGCGCTGATAAAAAATCCCCTCGCGCTTTACGCTCCACAACTTTATGATACTTCAAAAAACCTGCTGTTTTTTTATGTACTTGACATGTTTTACCCCAAGGATAAAGCTTTTTAACATCGCAAGGTCATTTACAGGTGCCAAAAGGTTATTATTTGTGAAGTTGTTTTTTATAGATTTTGTATGGTAAAAATGTGGTGTTTTATATCCAAAGCCGAGATTTAAAATCAGAATAAACTATTATTTTTTATGCTCTTTTTGCAACGGCTATGTTAGCTAGTGTTAGTTATATACTTATTATTAACGTAAATATATACATTATACATAATTTTAAATATAATACAATAAATTTTATTTACATTTTCACCGCTTTATCTGCAATAGGTAAGGGTAATAATAGTAAATATTAAAATCTAGTTCAGTTCAGTTCTTTATTTAATGGCTTTAATGCGTGCCAGTTGAGCACAAATTATTTCGCCGATGTCAGGTTGAATGGAGGAGTCACGTTCGAGATTGGCCGGTGAAATTTTGAATTATTCCACTAAAAGACTGGATTAACAGTATTATATTAAAATCTATAATAAAAAATTAAAAAATAACCTAGTTTCTTTTTGACATTGACAGCTATGTGGCTTCTTTCATTGCTCTATTCTCTATCTATCCTATTATCATAGTCTGAGCTCTAGCATAGTCAAATACGTAACATAGTACCTACTATAATAATATTATTAAAAAATAATACCTATTAAAAATATTTAATTAAATAATTTTATTAATTAGTAGATATTATTTTTTAAAAGGAGTTTTAATCAGATGTATGTACATTTAAAATAGATACATGAAAATAAGCAAGTAGTATAGGTACTAAATACTAATGCTTTCATCAATAAAAAAAGTCATACTAGGCACATAATATTATAAATAATAATAATAATAATGTCATCCTGACCGACTCCGGCCACGGCGGCCAATCTCATTGAGACTAGCCAACTGCGCAGGAGATATTTATAGTGCACAAGTGTACGCGCAGACACAAGTGCACTCTCTATTCCTGTCACTCTCATACTCCGGTGGGACGACTACTCGACACGACCGGTGAGAGTTAAGGCGCAGGACCGACGGCTTTACGTGCTCTCCGAGGCACGGGGGTGAAACACCGCCAACTTCCCAACTCCGGGCTGTTACTGAGGCTTACTATACAGAAAGACTCAATAACTAAACTTGGCCCGACCCGGGACTCGAACCCAGGACCTCAGGATGTGCAGCCGTACATGCTAGCCACTACACCACCGAGGCAGTTAATATAAATATAATATAAATTATAAATATAAAATAAGTAAATACGCAACTTGGAATGGAGATAACTAGATAAACAAATAGTCTACATTTATTGGACCAAGAGAGTTGAACCGCAGTCAAAGATTAGTGGATAATATTTAAAAAGTTAAGCAGAAACTATGAAATACACTGAATTTCAATTACATAAAAAGTGTAAAACTATACTACAATTTCATAATAAAAAAAAAATACTTTGTCGCATTACAACGAAATGAAAAAACAGCATTCACTTTCTGTATTATCGGCGCAAGTCCTTCTCAGAAAACGCGCCAATTTTTTTACAATCGGCTACCGGGTTTTGCAACCGGAAAGAAAAAAAGAAACAAAAGATTTATAAACCTAAGGATTTTAAAGATAAAAGGTTTTACTTTTGCATAAAATATTTTTGTTAGGTACCTACACTTTCCTTTTTATTAAAACAATAAAATACTCTTGCAATAGTAGTATTGTAATAAGCCGATTATATTTTACTAGCAGAACCCGCGGCTTCGCCCGCGATCAAACTACGACAAAAAATAAACTTTTTCGCAATACATACTTTATTACTTGCAAAAATAAGTTTGTGTAAGTTTTATTATTTGTTAAACTATATACATTGGAAACAAATTTAATTTAAGCGATCGTAACTCAAAATATCCCGTATTTTAAAAAATGTTAAGCGTATATTTTGTAATTAAATTTACACTTTAGGTATTTAGCAAGCTGTACTACATGTATTTTTTGTACATTTTTCTACTCTATCTTTCCAAAGTTAGAGGAAGAGAGTACAATGATACAATCGCATACAATGTTTACCACTTTAGAATCATGTAACATGGCTCATATGGTTTTTTTTAACTAACATACTAACAGGCTAACATCTACGTTATTTTTAAAGAACCAATGTTATGTACATACTGAAGCTTACATTCTCCTTCCTTCTCCTTCTTTTTTAAGTTACGTATATAAGGTGCCATTCTTATTTTGTTATAGCTTTTTGCCCGCGGCTACGCTCGCGTGGACTAAAAAATTTGCTCAGTTTTAATTTCCATTGAATTTATATGTTGTCATATCGAATTTTTAATATTATGTTTAGAGTAAAACTCTTGATTCACTTAAGTAGTCTACACTAAAAATACCAACCACAAATAATATAGGTTAGGCTCTTTTTCTCGCGCTCTAGGTCTGTTATAGTTGTCGCTGCTGTGGTCAGCCGAAAAGTTATACATAATTTTCCTTTGGATCCGGAATAATTTCCGTTCTCTGCTTTATATCTCACATAGTTAATGTGCACTTACAGAGAACTAGAGCCATGTTACTCTATTTAAATATATTCAACAACTCAAACTTCACCGGCCAGTTTTATCCACTTAGAGGCTGAATAAAAAAAATTCTACAATACATGTTTATTTAATTGTACTGAAGAGCATTAATACCAAGTTTCAAGTAATTCTGATCATAAACAAATTTTTCCTTATATAAACAGCACAACCCCCTTTTACCCTTTTAATGGATAAATTTCGAAAAAAAAATGATATCTGTATTGTTTTAGTTTTCATTACAAAGGTAAATACCACTTTACGTGCATTAACTATAGAGTTTCATACAAACTTTCATCCCCCATTTCACCCCCTTAAGGGTTGAATTTCAAAAAATGCTTAAATACGTATTTATTTAATTGTATTGAAGAGCATGAATACCAAGTTTCAAGTAATTCTGATCATAAATAATTGTTTGCCCATATAAACTTTATCACCCCCTTTTACCCTTTTAAGGTATGAATTTCGAAAAAAATCTAATACATATATTTCTTATTTTTCATCTTAAAGCTAAATACCACTTACCGTGTATTTCGCGTTAAGAATAACAGAGTTTCATACAATCTTCTATCCCCTGTTTTACCCCCTTAGGGGATGAATTTAGAAAAATCCTTTCTTAGCGGACGCCTACACTGTATAAGGAATATGTCCTCTAAATTTCACGTTTCTACGACCAGAGGTTTAGGCTGTGCGTTGATCGATCAGTCAGTCAGGACAAAGCATTTTATGTATATATATAGATTATTTATTTAATTATTAATTATTATTATACTGATACTAATAAAATAATACTTTTATTTACAATTATTACAAATATACTTAATTATATATACAAAACAAATGTACACTTAGTTATTACTGTACAAGTCATGTTCGTGTGGAATAGTGGCAAGAATGCTAGCCGCATTCCCCCGTTGAATGGCAATGCCGATTCTTTTGGCGAAAAAGATATTTACTTCGAAGTAACTTATATCTTTAGAGAAAGCTTTAATATTTCTTTAACGTAATACCACACAAACTTTTTTGGTGACAGCTCTCGATATCCAATATTTTGCTGATTTTATTTTTTTTTTTCTCGGAAGAGGAAGCGCAGCTGCGCCTCGTGCCGACTTGTGCCTCGCATGCTCAACTACCAGCCATTTTTTTTTGTTTTTGAACGTTACATTTTTTTCATCAAAATATTAAGATACAAGTCGTATGCCAGTCTGCCACAGAGTTTATTTTTAGCTTCATTACCAAAATATATTTTATGCAGCACTTACAAAATGTCCATTTGCAATTATAGACATGTAGATCTTATTAATAACATTAATTTAAAAAAGAAAGAGAGAAAATATTTAAAATTATTGTTTAGCCTTCAAACAATAAAAGCGAAATGTAAAATATTTTATCTACTTAAAAAAATACTTGGCAATATTTTTTTATTATCCGTACAATACAATGCATAAGTTCAGCAGCTAAGTAACGCAAATTTTGGCTACTGAATGAGACAAGTGATTTATGGCGGACGGCAGCTGATGCCAGTGGAGTAGTACATAAAAAAATGTTAAAACGACACTCACTTTCATAGGTCAGTTAGTTCGTACACAGGATGGTTTTTTGCTATTAAAATTTGAAAAACATGTGCATTATAATAATATACCTACCTATATAAAGGTGTATTAAATCGTATAGAGCTATTCTTAAAATAGTAGAAAATATTTTCTGAGATAATATCTAACTAATATTATACGTAATATTAATATTGCATGACTAATATTAATATTTATTACTATTACTGGAAAAAATAATATTTAGTTTTGTATACTAATATTATAAAGAGGTAAAGTTTGTGAGCTTGTGAGGTTGTAGAGAGTAATCTCTGGATCTACTGAACCGATTTAGATGAAATTTGGTAAAAAGATAGTTTGAGATCCTGGGAAGGATCTAGGATACTTTTTATCTCGGAAATCATCCCTTAAGGGGGTGGAAAATGGGGATGAGTTTGTAAGGGGAATCGACCTAGGAATGAACCCGAGCGAAGCGAGGGTGAATCTCTAGTTTAACAATGAAATTAGTGTAGCTTTTCTACAAATAGGTACATCATTCAATAGTTCATAGAGTAGGATGATGATCTTAATTTACTTCTGAATTATATAATGAGTTTTAATTTGTGTAATATAAAAAGTAAATTAAACACGCTGTATCAAAAAAAATCTTTTACTAAACACGACAATAACAGTGTAAAATATGGCAAAATGGACACACGCGGGGCGCGGACACAATCGTCCTAATTGCACGCTCTACTTTAAATTATATAAGTTCTTCAACTTCATACTTTTTCTATAAAACAGCATGTAGGTCTATATGACACTTACTATTTTATGATGAATATCTTATGAAATTTTGTTTAAAATACGCATTGGTTCTTAACTAAATATGGTAGCGTAAAAACAGTAGCATGTAACTTTATGAATGCACTCTCACTTTTTGCCCATACATTGGAGCGGGAAATTGACACGTGGCAAACTAGTGGTGTTTTAAATGAATCGTCACGGTTATTTTAACGTTCGTTTATATTATCACTAGCAACTCACTCTCGCTCCGCTCGGGTTCGTCTCTAGTTACGTTTTAACGTTTAACTCAGAGATGAGATATTTTCCTACAATAAAAAGTATCCTATATGTTGCTGATAACCAGCTATCATCATACCAAATTTTATCAAAATCTGTCTAGTGGTTTTCCCGTGATGCGGTAACAGACAGACCGACAGACAGACAGACAAAAATTCTAATAACTATGGATTCCGCCTCTGTATCGATAATAAAGTCTATTTCAATAAGATTTTCCAAAAAATATTTAATGTATGTTTTATTATACATATAGATTTATTTTAAAATAACAAAGTAATACCTAAAATTTGAGCTCATAATTGAAGAATATATATATGTTTGAAATATTCATTAAAAACATTAAAAACTTAGGTAAAGTTTTTTGATATGGTATCGAAGAAATTATATTTAACGATTTGTTTTGAATGTGAGAACGCAAGAGTTAGATTTGCTTATCACTTAAATCTACTATGCATTTTTTAAACATTTTAAAGGCTTTGGTATCGTTCAAATAACTATCCATATGAATATATTGTAGCTATTATGATTTCAAATAAATTTTCATTATATTCGTGTCTAACTGCATATACATATGTATGTCTAAATGCGCGCTGAGTTCATATTTTATTCTAAATATTAAATTTTACACATATAATATGTAAAATATTGCTGAGTCTTTGTTTATTTATTATTTCTTCATTTTTAAATTATTTTTCAGCAATTATTGCTTAAACACATAGCAATACTATTCGAAAAAGCTATCATTGAGCCAGATCTTCGAATTTATTTTCTCAATACCATATTTATAACGTCGTCTTTACATTCCTATCTGTGACAAATATGAAAGGTGTGCAGTCGTTTCATAAATTTAATCGACCGAAATATACATTAATAGATATTTATTTAGAAAACATTTATAATACTTGTATACGCTAAAGTCAATTATTTCGAAACCACAGACAAACACTTAATTTTTGTTTATATGTACATATGTAATGAACACAACACATTAAAAAGACCTTGGCCTGTACTTTTTACTTGCGAAGTTAAAATTTTCTTTTGTTGAAACAACCTATTATAATAGAAATTCTTTAATAGCGAAACAAATTGAAATATTTGTTCAAGTGATGTAAGGCGTAACGGTTGAAACAATATAATTTTTTCAGAAGTTTTTTTCCGTTACGTAGATAGTAGAAGTTAGTATCTCTTTATTTTTTAACTCAATGCACATATTTGTCCAAATAAGTGTATATATGCTCAGGTGCGTTTGTATAAAAATATATTCATATAGTAATTTACTCGGGTCAGAACTTTCTTAGATTTAAGCAATAATTTGACATCTACACTACTATTATAAAGAGGAAAGATTTATATTTCTGTATGTTTGTAGCGAATAAACTCAAAAACGAATACACCGATTTAGATGCAATTTGGTAAAAACATATTTTGAGACCCTGGAAAGGACATAGGATATTTTGTATTATAGGCTTTGAATTTCAATACTAACTTTGCTGCCTTTTGAACCAGTTAGGGGCTAAGTTTAAAAGAAATTCTTTCTCACAATATATTAATATAAAGTATCTATAAGTTAAACAGTAGTCATAACTTTGCATTAACATGCATCTGTTAATATATAAAGTAGTAAAAGTTATTAAAACAAAATCATACTCACAATCATTGATGTTTTAAAAACGAATGTGTATTTGTTAGTTTACCTGGTTATTTGGTTAGTTTATTTCACACACACATATCTATACACAAACGACTCACCCTCTCTTCGCTCGGGTTCGTCCCTGGGTTGCTTCCCAAAACAAAATTAATGAATTAATTTGGTTTTAATTATTTTTCGTGGGACCCTATTTTTTTTCTAAAATAAAAGTAGCCTAAGTTTCTTCTTATAACATCAGCTATCTGCCAGTGAAAGTCCCATCAAAATCGATCCAGCCATTTCAGAGATTAGCCGGAACAAACAGACAGACAGACAAAAATTGTAAAAAAATGTTGTTTTGGTATATGCATTTAGTAAAAAGCGGTTATTTTAATATTATAAACAGACACTTCAATTTAATTTATCTGTATAGATAGTTTATTGATCGGAGAATGATATACCTACTACTAAGTGACGCCGAGAAGCTTCACAGCTGTAAAACGACGACGGACGATTCTAATAAAACATATAGCTAAATAATATTATATATATATATATATATATATATATATTATTATATAATATTATGTATATATATATATATATATATATATATATATATATATATATTATTTTGAATAACCGCCAAATTAAAATATTTATTAGAACATTTCGTTCTATGTCTGAAGACTTGTAATTATTAGTAAAAACTGAAAATATAAATTTAAATAAAAATTATACAAAGGAATTGATTATATGATGATGAATTAATCATATATTTTGTTATTATTTTACAGGTTAATACAGTCAAAGGGCAAAACGTATTATAACTATTTCAAACGGAACATAAAAAAACCTTTCAAAATACAATACAATAGGTAAGTAATTTTTAATTTGCAAGTCATTTCATATTAAAATAGTACAAAGCGTTTATGAATACGAAATAATTATAAAAAAATTTAAGACTCATTTCTGACCTAAATAAAATGCTAGTATTAAATACATTGTATTCACCCCTTCGATACGAGGGAGATCAGGCCATAGTCCATCACGCTGTCCAAATGCGTGTTGGCGGACTTCACATGTCTTCGAAAACTTCAGAGGTTTCCTCACGATATTTACCTTCACCGTAAGGCAATTGGTAATCATGTTAGAAATGATCAATGAAATTAAAGTATTAAATAGGTACATGATATAGTACCTACTTAAATTATATTTTAGTATTTTTAAATCGTCAACAATAATAATAATTTAATTAATCATTTTTATAGCGATGTATGTATATAATATATACCTGCAAGTATCTACCTACTTACTTACTTGGCTCAGCTGACACCGACTTCAAATAGATGAGTGGGTAGCGCTTATAACAATTATATTAATTAATTTTTCGCTTTTGAGTGCCTATTATGGTTTTGAAGTCGGTTTAATTATTTTTTTTAAATAATAGTGTGAAGAAATAAGAAATCTATCACGAAGGCTATCTATCACGCTACGCCAATAACATAGCAATAACACCTAAACAAACTTCGCGGGCTGAGCCACGGGCAAATCCAGTAGTATATTATAGAAAAATTCAAAGTTAACCACTATTTTCCAAAAGCAAGGCACTCAAGGCATTTTATTCTCGTATAGGATCGTCTCATTCATATACGGAGGGCACATTAAGGGAGGCTGGGGAGCCGCCCTCGCCCGGGATAGATTTGAAGGTACAATCATTTTTTATGCGAGGGGAAATAATACCGCCCTCTCAGTGATACAATGGGTTTTAGTGTATAATATATATTTTTGTAAATTGCTATATAAAAACTTATCTACAAAATATTATTGAATGAAAAATAACAATATATAAATATGTTGGGACATTAACACACAGCACCATCTAGTTTCATGGTAAGCTACAAGGCTCGGGTTATGGATACCAGATAGTTGATACAATACACATATATAAGTTTGAATACATACATATTATAAATATAAATACCCATGACTGGAGTACAAACATTCGTGCTCATCACACAAATGAAGGCCCCCAGCGTTACTCGAATCCACGACCGCTGGCACAGCAAGTAGGGTCGCTACAAACTGAGCCAAACGTGTCGTCAAATAAACAATTAACATATTATTTATAAACATTTTTGACCTACACCAAAAGCAAGAGGTAGTTACTCCATTGCTTTTTATTTTTTGTGGATATGTTACATGA
This sequence comes from Fabriciana adippe, assembly GCA_905404265.1. Classification (NCBI taxonomy): domain Eukaryota; kingdom Metazoa; phylum Arthropoda; class Insecta; order Lepidoptera; family Nymphalidae; genus Fabriciana; species Fabriciana adippe. The sequence goes on along the minus strand of FR989984.1, from coordinate 13,447,338 downwards.
TATCTTTGCCAATTATTATAAATCGATTTTCATAAATTTATTTTAATAAATAAATTATATATACCAATCTAAAGGAAGGTCCAAATATATGATTAATAAGTTTTTGTATGGTGTATCTTTTTTAAATATGCTATAGTTATGGTTAATAACATACATACATCTTGACAGTTAAAATTTCCTAATTATCTTTTCCTATAACTTTTTTTTAACAAAAGAGCGCCAGATCGATTTGATATTTGTACTGAGATAGTTTATTGGCAGGAGAGTGGTGGTCTATTTTGAATGTTAACTTCTTTCAATCTAATCTAAATCAAAATTAAACAAAAAATAACATTATAATAATTATAATAACCGAGAATCGAATCCGTACAACAAAAGTTGTAAGATATATTTCTATATAGCCTTTGCTTATTGTGTCCCCAGCCTAACTGCCTGCCCTCAGTAATAAAGAGCGTGTCTCGCAACTGCCATAAAGGCTGAGCGCATTACTTTTTACTCGCGATAAGGGCACTCTGGGCCCTTGGAATATTTCTGCCTACACCGGTGCGCTGACCGGAAAATGGACGTTAAACATTGATTGCTAGACTTTGTAAAACTACTAATATTATTTACTGTGAAAATATGTGTGACAGTTAGTAAAACTAATTTCAAAAAAATATATAAAAAAAAACAATAATTGGTCTGTTCTTGTCGTTCATTCAGACTGCAACGGATCAACGGTTTCTTTTTCATAGATACAACTTCAGCTACTCGTAAATACGAAGATGTCACGTAGATCTTCGTAATATAAGAAATATAGATATTTCTGGGTATTAGACATACTTATAGATATTTATTATATTATAATCCAAAATTAAATTAAATTAAAATAGTAAACTATTAATTTGATTTCTTTGATTTTTGACCACTGCAAAATAATGGAATACGGTGGTTGAAAATCTAACTGTATTACCGAATATAGATAATATTATAATAACCTAGTCTGAACCAAATATTTCATTTTGTTCACACAGTGACTTAATATGTGATGACGACATACTCGTATGCGTACATTAAAATTTAGAAATCGTTTAAAATTTATAATTTATTAATTAAAACCGGACTCATTTACCACCATCTTAACTATGGGGTTTTCCAAATTTAAGTCATTAATTTCACAACTTTCCCACGATCCTGTCGTTTGAAACCTTAGAAATTAATATTGTTAGTAATAATTTAATTATAATTTCTAATTTACTCGTACGTACATTAAGAACTTGATATTATATTATCTAATTCATATACCTAGGTATAGTAATTTTTATATTTATTTATCCGTACATTATTTTTAAAGATCTTTAAATTATCTATCTATACATATAATAAAATTGAGTTGAATCTGTGATTGAATGTGACAATGATAAGATATTTTTCCGCAATAAAAAAGGATCTTTTTATATGTTTATATCTTTTTATATCTTTGTATATGTTGACCCACATAACCAGCTATCATAATACCAAATTTCATCAAAATCTGTCCAGTGGTTTTCTCGTGAGGCAGACAAAAATTCTAAAAACTATAGATTCGGCCTCTGTAACGATAATAATGACTATTTCAATAAGATTTTCCAAAAAAATATTTAATGTACAGATTCGATTCAGAATTTTATCATACGTATAGTTTACCCTTGCATTTTTTGTTTCAGTTTAAAGTCAAAGTGCACGGCACTATTTTTACCATATGACTATCAATTATGTTTTAATTCTTTGTTTTATTGTTTGCTAATCTATCTTCTATATAAATAAAAATGAATCACCGACATGTATGTACGTACATAACTTCCGATCGACAGTGCACCAAATTGGATAATTCTTTTTTTTTTTTTATATTTGTTATTGTCAGGACAAGTTTTTATAGTAGAAAACTAAAGATTTTTTTTTACTAAAATAAGTTTTTTTTTAAATGTGAAAAGTGAGTGAGTGAAATAGTTTTTATCACGGAAATCATCCCTTAAGGGGTTGAGAATGGGGATGAAAATTTGTATTGGGAAGCAAGCTAGGAACGAACCCGAGCGAAACGAGGGTGAGTCGTTAGTAGTAAATAAAATTGTAACAAAATCAGTACTAATATTTAAAAATGACTTGTTCTTTATTAATTTTATTGAAAAAGGATTCGATTTCATTATTAAATGAAACCCTTATTTTCTACAAATTATTTTTACAAGGTGTAAGATAAGATGTTTAAGATCAATTTAATTTTAGTATGAAAAAATATTTTCTTCCTTGAAATAGGTATCTATATGAAAAACTTTTGCTATATTGAAATTATTTTAGTAAAATAATGTTATTCCTAACTTACAAAAGGTTGATATTTAAAGTCCCACGAAATTTCTATATACAAATCATTATTTTACCCACTTGAAACATATCTTAAATAAACAACATAGGTACCTACTGCTTAATACTTATAAGCATAAGTAAATAATGTGAGAATCTAATTGTTTTGTAAATGAAGAAAAACACATGAACTTATTAGATATTTATGACATTTGTTGTTATATCATTAGGATTCTTTATGTTAATCGCTGTTTGATTTTTATTAACCGCAAACTGCGTTATTCTTAATGCCGACAAAGAAACAAAATAATAGAAATAACAGCCATTAAAATACATATTAATGATATGTGATACACAAATATGTTTGTTTCGTTAACGTCAAAAATAAATTGTTTTGAGTGATTTTAATGAAAAAAATATGTCTGATATTTAAAAAAAACTGTAGATACTTTATGGTGCATATGGTGTATATAATTAAAGCCAGTAAAGTAGTTCGGTTTTTACAATTTTTATAACGGGTGGCCAGATTTATTATTTTTATTTTTTATTAGCTTTATTATTTTATAGATAATACTCTGAATTAAAAGCAAAACTTTCATTTCAATTGGCCTAATACATTTAATGCTGCCTTAAAGGTTTAAGTTCTACTTTCTTGCATATAAAGGAAGGTTACATTTAATGGGAATCCTTTATTATAAATACGAAAGTTTGGTTGGATGGATGTTTGTTACTCAATCACGCCAGAACAGCTGAACGGATCTGGATGAAATTTGGCATAGAGATAGATTATAGTCTGGAATAGCACATGAGTGCAAGTGAAGTCGCATCAAAAAAGTAATAATCAAATTAATTATATAATTTATAATAATATCATTATTTTAATTCAACGCTTTTAAAACTTCACTGCTCGGCACCAGCAAGATGCTTTAACCGAGAGGAATTTTATCGCAGCCCATCATGCTGGTCAAATCCAAGTTTGTAAACTTCACATATGTTTCAAAAACTTGTTAGCTACTCTCAGACATACAGGTATCCTCACATTAGCAGTAAAAGAGAGCCTAATTATGTAGAAAATGTGATTTGTACATGGAATATCAGAAGTGCGAGCCCCTTAGTGTCCAAAGCGAGCGTGCTCCCAATGGGCTATCACTGCTCCGTTTTAATAGTGAACTATCTATTTTTATCTCAGTATGCCGATATGTAACTGCCTCAGTGGTGTAGTGGCTAGCATGTGCGGCTGCACATCCGGAGGTAAATGGATGGATTTAAGTCCCAGGTCGGGCCAAGTTTAGCTGAGTCTTTCTGTTTAGTAAGCCCTGTATACATTGTGCACTATAATATCTCCTACACAGTTGGCTAGTATCAATGAGATTGGCCACAGTGACCGAAATCGGTCGGGAGATCTTATACTTATTATATAACAAATTTCATAACAAATTTTTAACCTGTTCTTGCTAGTTTATGTATAAAGGGCATTTGAAATGGATACATAGCAAGATGTTTTTTACAGAATACGTATCATATCCCATCGTCATACACTTAATCTAGTACATAGGGTTAGTTAGTTAAACAATGTTAGCTTGACTTTTAAATGCTTGTTTATAAAATGGTGCTTATTGTACAATAAACTGTTGATGTAATAATAATAATGTCCTCCTGACCGATTCCGGCCACGGCGGCCAATCTCATTGAGACTAGCCAACTGCGCAGGAGATATTATAGTGCACAAGCGTACGCGCAGACACATGTGCACTCTCTATTCCTGTCACTCTCATACTCCGGTGGGACGACTACTCGACACGACCGGTGAGAGTTAAGGCGCAGGACCTACGGCTTTACGTGCTCTCCGAGGCACGGGGGTGAAACACCGCCAACTTCCCAACTCCGGACTGTTACTGAGGCTTACTATACAGAAAGACTCAATAACTAAACTTGGCCCGACCCGGGACTCGAACCCAGGACCTCAGGATGTGCAGCCGTACATGCTAGCCACTACACCACCGAGGCAGTACTGTGATGTAATTATATAATAATAAGTACCTGGGCGACCGAGCTTGGTTCGGAGTTCTTTTTTGTTATATCGCATTTTTAAGATAAAAAAAAACCTAAAAACTTGAATAAATACAAAAACAAAACAAAAGTAAAAACTTTGTATCCTGACCGAGATTCGAACCCGGACATATGTGATTGTCTGTCTTGCGCCTTGGCCGAGTGTAAAAAATTATCGACCATATTTCGCATGGAATAATGCGAAAGAAAACCACATGAACCTCAAAAACACGCGTTTTCCCCGACATAATACTAATCTATAAGGCTAATCTAATTATAGATCGATTTTTCGCTTCCGAAAACCCATATACCAAATTTCAGCGAAATCGTTAGAGCTGTTTACGAGATCGCTGGTATAAATAAATAAATAAATAAATAAATATACAAGAATTGCTCGTTTAAATATATTAGATAGATTAGATAAATAGTAATAGTAATAAATATACCTATTAAGAGATTCTTTAACATTTAATAAGAAAAATAAATTAAAAAATTGCAGAAGATTTTATACTCAAAATATATTTTACTAGAAAAAGAGTTTATCAATAACACTTATTAGTACCTACTATATTGTAGGTACGTTTAGGGTGACGTAAAAATAATCTCAAGACTAAAACCTAGAAGTTGATAATGTGATCATCAATCTCAATCCTACCAAAGAATCTTTGGCGCTATTAGCTTTGATACATTAACTAAAGACAAATTGTTGTCACTACCTAGTGTATCTACCTAAATCGTAAGAAAAAAATTGTAGTTTAAAAAACTAAAAAACACGCTTTAATGATGAACCGAACTTAAGAGTAAATAATAATTTTTAGTATAAGAATTTTGTCAATCTCGTCTTACATTAATCGGAATTCAACTATAAATGCAAAAATTTCAAAACAAATGGCTGGACGGATTTGGATAAAATTTAATACACAGATTGACTGACCAGATGACCTGAAGTAACACGTAGGCTACTGTTAATGTCTAGGGCCGCTATAATATAAGGAAAAACGTTACATTGTCACTTATGTTGCCAGTTTATTAAAATATTTATTTTAGATTTGTACAAGAACAAAAACATACATTAAATGACAAAGGAACATTAGGCATCTATTCTGAAAAGAAATAAAACCCTGAGATCAATTAAAAAACATTTAAAAACTCCCCCATTTAGTAAGAAATGTTAATGAGCTAGATAAAGGTGATTTCTTTTGTTTTATGATGATAAAAAGTTGACATTATAATATTTTTGAATATTTTAAACTCATATTATAAATAAACATAATAATAATATATAAAAATAAAGCGTAGATCTATAAAATACTATGTATTTAAATTCTAGTATGCATGTGTAGTTATTTAAAAAAAATATGATTTGAAATAACCAGAAAAACATTCTTTGTTACCTTGCTTCGCTTGGGTGCGTCCCTAAGTGACTATTTTGTATTACTTATTAGTTAGTAATTACTAACGTTATAAATGTAAAGTTTAGATGTTTGGATGGATGTTTGTTACTCAATCACGTCAGAACGGCTAAACGGATTTGAATGAAATTTGGCACAGACATAGATTATAGTTAGGAATAGCACGTAGGCTACTTTTTATCCCGGAAAAATGTATGATTCCCGTGGGATAGATTTGTATTTGTTATTCTAGAGGTGAACCCGAGCGAAGCGAAGGTGAGCCACTAGTTTATAATATATCAAATGCAGGCAACGCCACTTTTGGCGTAGCATATGTACCTATTACATACTCTAGTTCATAATCTAATGGTTTACTAAAATTGATCCAAATCTGTCAGCCGTTTCAGCGGGAAGGAGTAAAAACAAACATATAAATTTTCGAAATTATAATAGAGCATGATTTTATAATAGTTAACATTTCATAATAATCGACTTCTAATTATCCAAACATTAATATGAAAAGTGTTTTGTAATGCACGCCGGCACACAACGCGTATCCACATTTGATTACCGGTTCCATAACTACGCAGGCAAATAACAACACATAATATAAATAATTAATAACATTTTAGCCAAAAATAATAAACATTGTGGCACGGAGAACGTACTTCTTTTAAACCATTTTTATGTAAACACAAAGCTCTTTGTTTTTATTCATATTTACTTGATTCTTTTAAAACCATCTACTTCTTACTGTCTAATCGATTTGAGAATTTGAAATTAAAAGAAAAATGACACAAGTGCAGTCGGATTATAACTCATAACAAGTTTGGCTGTAATAATGTACCTATGCTTTGAAAACGTAGTGTTTAAATCATCAAAGACGCACAATTTCAGAAATGTAGGGAATATTTAGAACAAAATGCTGTACGGACATTATTATCTATTACCCACATAGTACATACTATGCATTGATCACACAAAAAACCAATACTAATCCATTTTATTACCCAATTATTTTCAAAAGTACGTATCATGTATGGAATTACTACCGAACTTAATGATAGCCATTTCAAAAGCTACTCATGAAACGAAATCGAATTTCTGATTGGTTGCATCGATGTAAAATCTAAAAAAGTTATACATGGCTTTCCTTTTTTAAACAGCTGTGTGATTGGTCGGATGGCGCCGTAAAAAGCTCAACGCCCCTCGACGCGCGGCCTACCCTATAAAACGTTTTTTATTACACTATTTTTTACTCGCGTATAGAAAATAGAAGAAGGGAACAGTCAGGGGTTTAAAGCATATACTACATTACATATCTATATTTGTTATATCAGATAATAGAGTTATATTTTTATTAGGTTTTACGATGGTGTTTGAATAGTTTTCTACCTTGGAGCTATTTTTTTTTAAATAAGTCTGACTTGGAAATAATCTATAGGTACCTACTATAATAAAGCAGTAACTTAGCGAAATCTGTACATGAAATATTTTTTAAAAACAATGACTGTAACGTATTATGTACACAATTTACACCCTAAAACAATGGTTATTAAAATTTTTGTCTGTTTGTCTGTATTTTACTTACTTTGTGTGTGCGCGTTTCACGCAAAAAGTAATGAACCGATTTCAACGAAATTTGGTGAAGTGATTTATTATTATTAAGACTTATTACTTGGGTCAACATTTAGAATACCTTTTACTTCAGGAAATCTTTCTTTCCCACGGGAAAATAACTGGTTTTATCGAGTTGTCCTTAGAAACCTTTCGCTGGCTAAACCTCAAGACATACATCAAAACAATGTACTAAAAAATTGTAGGTCTTGAAAAGGCCTACAAAAAAGTCTGCAATAATATATGTCTATCTAATAAGGTACACTAGCACTAACTATATTTATTATATATTAAAGGCAATGTCGCGACTCACTGACTGACTTACACGTTCAGCACAAGCTGATGATAGACTAGCACCACAAAAAAGGCAGTTTTATATATCCATACTAATATTAACTCTATCTGTCTGTCTGTTTGTCCGTCATCTTTTCACGCTTAATCTGCAAAACCGATTTAGATGAAATTTGGCGTGGAAATAGTTTGAGACTCTGCGAATGACATAGGATAGTTTTCATCCCGGAAAACATAACATATATAAGGGGGTGAAAAGGGGGATGGAAGATAGAATGGGGAATCAATCATTTCTCAAGGAAGGGATATATAATTTTTTATTTTTTATAATACTTACCTACTTTTAACTATGTATGTACATTGTACATATATATGTATATAATCTATTCTATACTTACCGTTAAAATGTACCTAGGGACGAACCCGAGCGAAACAAGGGTGAGTCACTAGTATTTGTTATATATCTGTATTTTCACTTATTTACTTAAGAAATCATAAATACAGTTAAACCATATAAAAGTATTCCCATTAATAATAATAAAGCGGGACATTTTTAGCTACCAATATAGTTTTATTACTATCCCTAATACCCTAATCCTTAATGAAAGTACAGTAACAAATAAACATAAATATTTCATTATCGCATTTAGAAGCACAATAGGAAAACAGTCTCATTTGCCTATATCCCTGCTTTATAGCCGCATAATAACCGAAACAACAAAAATTATTACTTTATCATCGCGTCGACGAGTTTTTTATTATTATTAACTAGCATCTCTAATGCCACAGATCTGTTTTAAACAAATTATTTGGCCGGTTATCCTAATATTAATCATATCTAAGTATTCAATAAAAGTTATGATTTTTATAATTTTTTTAACCTTAATAAAAATAACGGACATCTAAACTTTCGCATTTATAATATTAGTATGATATCGCAAAAACAATAACTTAATAACTTGATCCCCACCCACAGTAGCCAGCCGCGTATTGGTTCTGCTAAAAATAGGCGGGGGTGAGAAAAGGACGCGTGTATCTGTGGAATATGCCATCCCTCTCACAGAAAACTCATACCGTTCAAATATAGAATACATTTATCGATGTTTGGGGCATAAAAATTGACAGATTTTTTTCAGTTCATTGTGAGACGCGGACGAAGTCACACCGATCTCGTCTGTTCCGACGAAGGGTTGTCTCTTATAAGCTTTTACGTTCGTGTATCAAGTGAAATAAAAATTGTGAAGTTGTATTTTATATGTTCGTGTGTGTCACCTGTGTTTACTAACATTACTCAATAAAAAGGGGAAGGTATGTAGCACTATATGCAAATATATTTTACAGTATCGTACTTTTTTATTTTCTTATATACTTTGAAGTCCAGTGAGTTTTAAGTCATATGTGTTTTGGTAGTTTTTATGTTTTTTTTTTTTTTAAATCATATAATAAATAATCTGTGAATAATCTTGATATTACTACGTGGTCCATAAATTAAGTTGAGGATATTTAGTATTCTTAACTCTACATATGTAGTTGCTACTATAGTAGGTATAAAATCTTTACCATAATATTTTGAGCTTGAAATCTAAAATAAAAAAAATAATTAAATAATTATCCATACATCGAAAACAAAACACATAATTAGCCTTAATAACTGTCGGAACCTTTGAGAATACTACAAAATGTTAATTATTATTAAAATTAAAACGATTGCAACAGCGCAGTAGATACGTGACCGAGGAATTATATTTTTTTAACAATTTGCCGCGTTAGCAAATTTTTTCTACGAATCATTTAAATTCGCGATCGGCATGCAAGAAAAAATGTCATTTGACATGTACTTTTTTATATGTAAAAGAAAGGACAAATTTTAATACCTAATTATAAATACAATTAACGTGTGCAAAAAAATAGAAATATAAAAAAATTATAGAAATATTATGTTTGTTCTAGGGATGCTAAGCTGCGCCTCCCCCGCCGGCATGCCGCCCGCGCCACACGCTCAAGCCTGGGCCTCCCTGATGCAACAGCCAGTTATTGTAAGTTTATTTTAATATATAAAAATATGATACTATCATCACCATAATAATACCGTGTACCATTAGGCATTGTCTGAATAATAAATATATTAAGATTTTTTTATAGTTATCAAATATAAGTCTACTAAAACACATTAATATTACATCAAAAGAACCGATTTAATATAATGATGCATCCTTAGATAATTCTCTAAATATAATCGAGTTTATAATTAATTAGTACTTACCATTAACCTCATATGTGAATTATGTATCAAACTACATTTAATTAAGTAATATATTAACGATAACAAATATCTAAGCTTCATTTTTTTCATAGAAAACGGAACCTATGGAGGAAGGTAGCTTCTCAAAAGAGCAAACAAGTGGATTCTATTCAGAAGGATTCCACAGCGCCTCTCCATCATCTTCAAGCAAAGATTCCAATGGCCACTCCCCTCGTAGCGTTGGCAGCTCTGGTGACCCTTCACCATATTACGACAATATGTCATTAAAAGCTAAAGCGAATCTAGGAATGCATTTAGAGTCTTATCGTAATGGCTTACCTTACAGTCTTCTAACACCACCTGGATTTGAACATAGAAACAATGAAGAATGCGAGCCATCCCAATATGACGCGTATTCTCCACGTTCACTCGCACCGCCAGCTCATGTTTCTACACCTTTAGCACGAAACGATGCTACGCCTCCGAAGTCACCACCTAGAACACCTTCTTCTCCTGAACGAGATCATGAGAGACGTTTCGATAGATTTCATGACTCTGGGTTCGATGGCATGGGCCAAAATAAGCCTGAAGTTGATGACGGTCGAGATGGATCAGGCCTAGAAGAAGATTTCGATGATGAACCAGGTCTTCGCGTGCCAGCAGTTAACTCTCACGGAAAAGTGAAAACTTTCAAATGCAAACAGTGTGAGTTTGTAGCAGTCACAAAGCTCAGCTTCTGGGAACACAGTAAAGAACACATTAAGCCTGAAAAAATGCTTACGTGCAGAAAGTGTCCATTTGTAACCGAATATAAACACCACCTTGAATATCACATGAGGAATCATATGGGATCGAAACCATTTCAATGCACTCAATGCTCTTACTCATGTGTAAATAAATCAATGTTGAATTCCCACTTAAAATCGCATTCAAATATTTATCAATATAGATGCGCTGATTGCAACTATGCTACAAAGTACTGCCACTCTCTCAAGTTGCATTTACGCAAGTATAAGCATAATCCAGCCATGGTATTGAACATGGATGGAACTCCAAACCCTCTCCCGATCATCGATGTTTATGGCACCCGTCGAGGCCCAAAACAAAAACCAATGATGAAAATGTATGAACAACAGCAGCAAATTAACAATAATGTAAAACATCAGTCTCCACAATCGCACCCTCTCTTTGGAAGTCACTTTCCTGTCAACCTGCCATATCTACCTCCACTTCTACCTCACTCATTTCTCTTCCCACCGAATAACAATTACGAACAGAATGCTTCACCAAAAGTTAGTGAGATGCCTCTCGAAAAGCCGCCGTCTCCTCAATCAATACTGCAAAAGCGGTTGTCCTACGTTGAAATTCCAGAAACAAATGTAACGCCACCCCCTACTAAATCTCCAGTAAGCCTTCCCCAAACGCCAACTGCCTCTAGACCTGTGCAATCTCCCCCACAAACAAATGACGCTCTTGACCTGACAAACACTAAAACGAGTGAAGCGGGATCACCACCTCCCACAGAACGTTCAGCTCCTGTCACACCCACTACTTTAAAGAACAGAAGAAAAGGCCGTGCATTTAAATTACAACCAGCGGCTTTGAGACTTCAACATGAAGATAGCAAAGTTGAACCAGAAGGCTCCGGCGAGGAGTCTGATGCATCAGAACAAACAACAGTACCCGCAGCATACTCTTGCCAATACTGTGACATTACTTTCGGAGATCTCACAATGCACACTATACACATGGGATTCCATGGTTACAATGATCCGTTTATGTGTAACAAATGTGGGGAAAGAAGTCCGGATCGCGTTGCTTTCTTCATCCACCTTGGTCGCGCTCAACATGCGTAGTTTGTATGAAATATTCAAATTAACTAGTCAACGCGTAATTAATACTATATTAATAGCAAGAATTAACATAGCATAGCAGGTAAGTAATCATTCATATTTAAGCCAAAGAAATTATTGTACAAACTGTAATGTTTGTTCAAAAATTAAAAACTTGGTAATTAAGTTTTAGTTATTAGTGGTGTACGGTAACGAGTATTTGTGATTATTGTACTAAGCTTCATTGTAAATAGGTATCGTAGAAGTAAGTAAATTCATTTTTCTGCTTTTAGCGTTATAAAATTTTATTATGTTAACCCTGTGTTATTTGTAGTTGTAACGTAGAAAGTGACCAATCTAAGAATATGTATATAAAAATATGTAAAAGTATGTAAAATTATAATATGTTAGGCGATATTATGTAATGTAAGCTTTTTTAAACCTAACATCGTTCCTTGTAACGCAGACGAAGTCGCGGACGCCCACTAGTAAAATAATGAGACTGTATCTCTTAAGTACAAAACCAACGTTCAAGTCACTAATAATTATGTTATAGATCAATAATTTTAAATATCTAGTATGTACATTTGAAGTTACGGTGAAGTTACCTACTAGTAAGCGTTGCAAATACTGCATTCAAAGTATTTTAACGCTACGTTAAGACAGAGTGTATTTATAATAATAAAAGAAAAGATTTATTATTTTATTTATTTATTTCTGATTAGGTTTACTATAATTTTAGTTTGTTGGGCAAATTTTACAAATGTAAAACAATGTATGGCATCCTATATGAAAAATTGTGAAATGCGTAAAAGGCATTATGCTGAGTTATTGTATTTTTGTAACAATATTTTGTTTGTGTGCTGGAAACAGATTAATACAAAACCAGTTTTATGCTAACTTTTTTTTTTATTGAATACCTCTTACAACATAATCAATCTATCTATACGAACTTCAATAAAAGGATTCATTTCATAGAGACTAAAAAATCACAATACTTGATACTGGCAGAATATATTGCGTCTGTAAACACGAGTCTAAGTCATTAAAGAAAAAAAAGCCAAAATAAAAGATTAAATTTTGAATTCAAACTTTTGTTAGATCCAAATATCTTAAAGAATAGTGCATCTACGTATTGTTTACATCTAAGATTACATCATCTTGATAATTTATGTAACTTATAGTAAACTAGCGTCTCACCCTCGCTCTGCTCGGGTTCATCCCTACGTTTTAAAATTAGTAAAGATTTGTCAGAGATGAGATATTTTCCCGCAGTAAAAAGTATCCTAAATGTTGACCCGGATATTCAGCTATCATCATACCAAATTACATCAAAATCTGTCCAGCGGTTTTCTCGTGATGCGTTCCCTGACACACATACACAAAAATTCTAAAAACTATAGATTCAGCCTCTGTATTGATAATAATGACTCTTTCAATAAGATTTTCCAAAAAATATTTAATGTACAGATTCGATTAAGTTAATATTTTATTATATTTATAGGTTCATACTAAAACGCAAATAAAAAATAGAAATCTAGCCAAGAATAAGCTTAAACTAAGTTTTTATATTTCCTGTTGACGATTTACAAAGAAAAACATCAATACACTCGTCGTACGTGCTTAAATTCTCTAGGGAATAAATTTTTATAATTAGTTTTTATATTCTTATTCATACCATAATTATGCGTTTTAAATTTTTAAGTATACAATTTTTTTATATATTGTTTTAGTTGTTTAAGTTTTACAATATACTAGCAACTCACCCTCGCTCCGCTCGGGTTCGTCCCTGCTTATGTTTTAACGTTTAGAATAGATTTCTCAGAGATGAGATATTTTCCAGCAGTAAAATGTATCCTATATGTTGACCCATATAACCAGCTATCATTATACCAAATTTCATCAAAATTCCTCCAGTGGTTTTTCAGTGATGCGGTAACAGACAGATAGACAGACAAAAATTCTAAAAACTATAGATTCGGCCACTGTATCGATAATAATGTCTATTTCAATAATTTTTTTCAAAAAATATTTAATGTACAGATTCGGCTTAGTTACAATTTTATTATATATATAGATATAGATGTATATTAACAATATAAAAATAAAAACAAAACAATGGATTTTCATATTTCATCTCGCATTTGATTTGATGCCACTTTGTTTTACAGATTGATTTTCGATTGATTGAGATTGATATTTGATTTTTTAGCATTTTTAACAACTACATACATTACACTATCTAGACTCTAGTTCCCAAATATTCATAGTTATTGTTCTTTATTTAAACTAATACGAGTATTTGTCTTGTGGACGAAATTCGACCATAATTATTATTAAAAATTTGAGGGCAACATACGTATAACATATTATATTAATAATTAGAATTTACTTATCTATATAAAAAAGGAACTGTTTCCAAGATTTTTTAGTAATAACACTAAAGCTTTTTAGTGATAACATCAAATAGCTACTAAAAAAAAGAAAATCAATTGACAAACAAAGGAAAATAACTAAAATCACTCTAATAATACCATACGTACCTACACCTAATAAAGAAAAATTCGGAATATAAAAAAAAAATATATTCTATGATTAACGTATGAAAATAATCCCAAAACTGACCAAGGCTAATTTGGATTTATTTAGAACTAGCGACTCACCCGCACTCCGCTCGAGTTCGTCTCTAGGTAAGATTTAACGGTTGGTGTACCTATATTTCTCAGAGATAAGATATTTTCCCGCACTAAAAAGTATTCTAAATAATGACCCAGACAACCAGCTTTTACCATATCAAATTTCATCAAAATCTGTACATTGGGATTCTCGTAATACGTTCCCACACAGACAGACTAACAAAAATTCTAAAAACTATAGATTCGACCTCTGTATCGATAATAATGACTATTTCAATAAGATTTAAAAAAAAAATTAATGTACAGATTCGACTCAGAATTTTAATGTATAGATAAACTAAGCTACGCTAAAACTAAAAAAGCTAGGCCGAGTATATTTTAGAGGCTGTATAAAATAATGTATGTAAGGTGTGTAGAGGTGTAGAGGCTGTAAATAATAATGTAAAATAATTTCGAAAGTGAAGGACCTATTTCTTAAATTGTGCTCTACGTCACGGTAGCTACTCGCGGTTGCTTCTAAAAATAATTCAATCTTTTGTTTTAAAAGTTAATTGTTATGGAACAACTATTTTTTAAAGAACAATACAATTTTTATGTCACCGTTACGGGTAAAAACTATGCATGAATATTCATAGATTCTTGTCAAATTTCTATTACTTTTAACTTTAGGCAGTTAGAGCTAATACACACCTAAGAATATTTCTATTGATCATTTATTATGAATTAAATTGTAAAATGGAATATTATTAGATAACTTATTTATTTTTATTTTTTTTATTTATTTATGTACCATAAAATATATGTTATACAAAATAAAGTAAGAGAACGTCGACGCAGAATAACTTATCTCTTTAAGAGATTTCTTCCGAAAACCCTTTAAAAGTGAGAAAATAAATTAATTTAGAGCGGTGTAGGTACAGTGCAGCATTAAATGATATAAACTTAATATTAAAATATAACAACTACATATTGTAATTATACAAAAATAAATATATTTATATAAACTTATTTACATAACTTGCGATCGGAAACTTATAATCGGAAATCTTCTCGGTTACCAAATAAATTACTAATGGTTCAATCAATCGGCCAAGTGGTTTAGGAATGCATATTTACAAACAGACAAACATACATAAATTTTATATATCAATAAATATATTTTCACTTGCATGTAAGTCACACTTTAATAAATGAACATAGTGGGGATGATTTTGGTATTTTCCTCACTCGATTGAAATAAACCTTCTCTATCTATGTATATAGTGCATACTTATTTAAAGAAAAAAATATCTATTGTACAGCCTATTCTAATAACTTTTATTTATTTATTTACTTATTTAGTCATTTTTGAGCTTTTTCACTTTTCTAATTTGTTTCAAGTGATTTAAAATTGTTATATCACTCACACCGAAGCTTGCCGCTAACTCTGACGTGGTTTGCGATGGATCCGCTTCCACGGTCACTTTTAATTCTTCATTGTCAATTAGGGTTTGTTCTGTAGGTCAATTTCCAGAACGAAAACGTTGGAACCAAAAATGTACCGTGTTTTCTTTTGCAGTAGCTTCCATATACACATCATTAATCCTCGAGCTGTTTCTGCAGCGCTAGTGCCACGGTGGAACTCGTATTGGTAAATAACACGATATTTTAAGTTTTCCATATTGTGAACAAAATGACATAAAAAAAAATGAAATGGCGCGAAAACAAATGAATCGCTAAATTCGAAACACAAATACACAACCCTTTTGAAATATTAGATCAAAGTGGCCAGTTTGATAAAACGCCATCGTACTATGTATAAGTTACTAGCAAGTAATAACATAAGCGTTTGCAATAATGATGAGATTTTCACCATTTTCAATAAGACATCTATATTTTTTTAATTATTAGATAATAAAAATGTGTCGAACAAATCAAATACTAGACAAATGAGTCTTAAGCTTACGCATTACCTAATATTGATTAGATGATATAAAAAACGTTACACGTATTACAAACAAAAACTTTTGTGCCACGTGTAACTAAATGTTTTTCTCAGGGCTGTAAATATTATATCTACTACGAGTATAACTTTTATTACTATTATTTTTTTTTTAATTATAAGCAGCCTTTATAATGTAATTTAACCATTTTACACATATCTAAATATTTCCTGTTTTTTACGTCTTTCGGCTATAAAAATGAATAAAACGGTAGATAATTCTAATTAGGCTTTGTTCTTTAAAAAAAAATCTATTCTACATGTGTATAAATGTCACAGGCACATATGTAGGTAATTAATTCATTGTTAATCTTTCAAATAATATTTCCATGACAAATGATATATTTTTTTATATCTATACTAATATTATAAAGCTGAAGGGTTTGTTTGTTTGTTTGGTTGAACGCGCTAATCTCAGGAACTACTAATCCGATTTGAAAAATTCTTTTTGCATTACATATCCCGTTGACTGAGGAAGGCTATAGACTATATATAATTCGGGAAAAATGTGCGGTTCCCGTGGGATAGATTTTTTTTTGTCTAGGGACGAATCCGAAGCCAAGCGACGGTGAGTCGCTAGTATATATATATATATATATATATATATATATATATATATATATATATATATATATATTATATTTTTCTATTAATCATAAAAATCTAAGACAATGCGTAGGTACTTCGCCAATTTTGAGAGCCCACATGTAAATGGAACCTCGCAAACAAACTATCTTTACGTCTCTATATTTCAATACTAGCGGCTCACCCTCTTTCCGCTCGGTTTCGTCCCTAGATACGTTTTAATAGTTAGTATAGATTTCTCAATAATGAGATCTTTTCCTGCAAAGTATATTTCGATCCGGATAATCTATCCAGTGGTTTTCTCATGATGCGTTTCCAGACAGACAGACAAACAAAAATTCTAAAAAGTATAGATTCGGATTATAATTTGTATAAATGACATTTCATCCTATACCTACATGGACCGTCTTTTTAGTAAATTTTTCCAAGTACTCTAAGTATCTATATTGTGAAGAATCACTGTGCGTATTTTAATGGTGTTCTCTTGGAATAGTTTCAATAAACGTAATACATTATCATCGATGGTCCGGGATCGCAACAATTGTCGTCTGACCCAAATCCTACGGATATGCAGTTTTGTGAGCCAAAAAACTCTTAAAAAGAATTCGGTTTAACTCCACGTAACATGGAAACAAAATATATGGAGTAGATGTTATTATTTTTTTTTTTTTAACTATGATTTATTTCATAACTCATCGTCTCTGCATTAATTTCAATGTTAAGTTTATCGCTGTGAATAAATTACTTTTTTAATATATCACCAATGTAACTTTATAAAAAAAAATTAAAGTTAATAAAGTACGTAATTAATAATTATGTACATAATATATCTTTTACTAGTAGAACCCGCGGCTTCGCTCGCGCTAAAACTAGATACAAATAAAATCTCTAAAAAGGTAGGTTACATACAAACTTTCATCCCCTTTTACCCTCTTAGGGGTTGAATTTTGGAAAACGCTGAAAAACGTAACTCATTATTTTTGCCGTACTCAATTCATACGAAATTTCACGAAAATATGAACCTTAAGAAATACATCAAAACAATCTAATAAAAAAATATAGGTCTTAAAAAGGCCTACGGAAAGTGCGATAGCATGTGTATATGTCATAAAGTACACTCACTTTAACTATTTTTATCTATTTAAAACACTATTTATTTGTACCTAGACGACGCACCTAGATCTAGGTACGTAGATCTAGGTACACCCGAACGAGTCAAGTCCGTAATCTTTTATATATCAATACGACTCTACAGTTTTCCTGTCCGGCATACGAGTACACCTCAAATAAACCTATGAATCGGTATCTCAATGGATGAATAGTTGCATTTTTTACACGGTTCGTGCTGATGCAGGTGTCTTTGCAAAGAATGTACCAAAACCTGCTCAGTTTTTAGCATACAATGCATCTATATGACTGCAGTACAATAGTTTGCGACGCTCAGCCAAAAGTGGAGACCCACTTAAATGATTACGATTTTCAAATATCATTTCACACATGGCCTACTTTTTATTCTTTATTTTAAAACGTAATGGATAAAATATGTATTTACTTTACGTAAAAAATACTAATTGCCTACTTCTCGAATTTTAATTATATTTTTTTACTCTATGTGAAGAGTTACTATTGTTCTATACCTATAGTTTAAATAAATAACAAAATTGAGTTTAAATGATTTAATGTTAATTTTAAACATTTTTAACGACGTCTATGTAGGTTTATAACTTGAAAACACTAATCACATTATTAATTATTACCTTTCAGTTATTATTATAATGTAGATTGTATTCAGCCCTTTTTAACGTCCCACTGCTGGGCACGGGCCTCCCTTCGATATGATGGGTGTCAGGCCATTGTCCACCACGCTGGTCAAGTGCGGGTGAACGGATAACGTAGATTAATTTAAAATAAAAAAAAACACTATAGGTACTACAATATGTGCGAAGGACTTAAATTTTATTATTTGACAGAATAAAATAATAATATTTTTTATCTTAATGATGTTTAAAAATAAAGCTACTAAATATTAATGTGAATATCATCGAACCTATAGTCTCTAACACGATAACCAATGTAAACTAGACTCATAGCCACTGCACCAACGCAGATGTTAATATAACGAAAATAAGGAAAATAATTTAGTAAATTTAAAATTTTTTGGTACAAAATAAAAAATCTTAATAAGATCATAATTCATTTGTCAAGAAGCGGCGCTTGCGCAGTAAAAGACCTTTAATGCTACCACAAATGACCGTTAATTTGTGATTCTTCACACACACCCTCGCTATCTTTAACAAAACATCGATTAAAAAGAATTTATAATCAATCATGTTTTTTAATCTACATCTATTGAATTTCTAAGATTCTTTGTAAATTTTAAAATTTCGCAAAAATCTTTAAAAATGTTCATTCTAAGAGATTATTACGGTTTTAATAATCAACTTTTATTTGCTTTTAAAGAGATTCTATTAGTCTTTTTTTTTCTGCGATATTGAAGTAAATATAGTAGTAGTATTATTTATACGGTTAAAGTAACTGTAACTTACTCCAGTAAAGCCTCGACTTTTTAAGTATCTGTTAACATGGCAACAAAGTAATGACACAGAAAGTTTTGGGCTTACCCTTTTTTCCTTCAGAGCTTTTTTCTTCATTTTATTAATCTTCCTACCTTTTATTATATTAAAATTCAGGTATCAAAATAAGACGTAACACTCGAATGCAGTTAAACATTTATAATGTAACTATGCAGCTCTTTTTGACGTCCCACTGCTGGGCACAGGCCTCCCTTCAATACGAGGGGGGCCAGGCCATAGTCCACCACGCTGGCCAAGTGCGGGTTGGCGGACTTCACATATCTCTCGAATACTTGCTAGGTACTCTCAGACATACAGGTTTATTCACAATGTTTTTCCTTCACCGTAGGACAAGAGGTGTATATAACATGTGGGAACATCTATATACATATATAAAAGAAAGTCGTGTTAGTTACACCATTTATAACTCAAGAACGGCTGGACCAATTTTTATGATATTTGATTCTTTCGATTTCTCTTAGTCCGGAATCTATACTAATATTATAAAGCTGAAGAGTTTGTTTGTTTGTTTGGTTGAACGCGCTAATCTCAGGAACTACTGGATGGAATTGAAAAATTCTTTTTGTGTTGGATAGTCCATTTATCGAAGAAGGCTTTAGGCTATATATCATTCCGAAAAAATGAACGGTTCCCGTGGGATAGAGTTACTTTTGTCTAGAGACGAACCCGAAGCGAAGCGAGGGTGAGTCTCTAGTAGGATAATAAGTACCTACTAAAACATCAAAAAAAAATAAAAAAATATATATTAAAAATTATATGGCTAACGCTGGCAAATAACTATTTTAAATATCTATGAAAAACGTACCTAGCGACGAACCCGAGCGAAGCGAGGGTGAGCTGCTAGTTTATAATATTTTACTTGAAATTATTTACTGTTAGTCGTTGCTGGCTTCTTTCATTTATTGGTGGCTATATGAATGGAATAAAAGGAGAGCAATAGTATTTTTTTATTCAATTATAAAATTAACCTACGCGGTAAGCCACCCCGCCATATGGTCCAATGGCCACATACCGAAAACTGCAAATAAAAAGTTAAATGCAAGTATAAACGTAAGAGGCGGTACAAGGGCGGCACGCTTCGAAACCTCATGCGTGATTTTTTCCCTTTTTTTTCTCAAAGCAGATGTTCTTTGACCACTCATACAGTTCGGTATTTTTTCTTGAGAAGACGGACCTTGTTAAACGATACCATGATTGAAGTGGTTTCAAGAATCGTATCTATAAAATTGCTATTATAGATGCTACTGTGAAATAAAATTAAAAATATACTATTTGAATCTTCACTAAAGCTTATATTTGGGAACATTAAATTAGTAGGTATGTATTATTTAGTATTTTAATTATAATAATTTTTAATTAAAACACTTTATGTAGAAAAAATATAATTATATATTATATTAATTATATATTAATATATTCACAAATATGTAATTATTAATTGTTTCACAAATAATGCGGGAAATAATGATATTTTAAAACTATTTTTCGGTTAGGTGATGCTTACTGTTTACCCGACTGTGGGAAAAAGAAGAGTTATTTTTAAATAATTTAACATGTAAAATTAATAAATCTAAACATAAATACAAATTATATACAAAAATGTAACAAACAAAAAAGTAAACAAAAACTGTGCGTTAATCCTAAAACGCGTGGTGAAGGATATTATTGGGATAAAAATCGATTTGGTCGCTTCTCGGAAGAACACTTGCTTAATCTCCCATCGCAGATGCTCTATTATTTCGCGACACGTGGTTTGTTATTACCATTTGACAAATAAAAATGTTTAAACTATCACCAACATGTGATTTGGATTTGTAAAAAAGTTAATAAACTGTAGAAATTTTTACAGTCTTGGCTATTCTATCTGAACAAAAAAACGTTAATTTTTTGACTCATTTATTTTCATCTTTTAACAAAAATGCTTTGTCCACATTGTCTGAATATACATTATACGTACTGTTGCCAAGGCTAGGAGTTCGATTCCCAAACGAAACAGCTCTATACAGCGTGTATTACTTTGAAAATAGAGGAAAATAGGCAATTAAATAATGTTATGCATGTAGGATCAATATCAGCTTTCTATTCTAGGCTTACTTTTTCTACTTTAAAGGAATACTTTGGATATAAAAATATGATGTACCTACCTAATAGGGGCGCATGTAATGTTATGACAATAAAACTAAACAATTTATCCATTTTACTATTTCCATTACTTATTATTTAATGTATTTAGGATTTGCCTTTCATTTTCATCTTCATTCATCTTATTTTCTTTCACAGCATTTCGGTTTGCTTCTATTGTGTTTTATTTTGTGTTATACCAAATGTATTCTATCTCGTAAATAAATACACGGATTGGAAATTCAAATGAGACTGGCCCAATTTATGGGCACGTTCCCTACTCATCCATTTCGACCTCTGGTGCATATATCAACATTTTATATACAGACTTACACAGTCTCTACAAATGTACGAAAAAGGCTCTTTATATTTTATATAAATCACATTTCTTTTGAATAGTTTGAAAATAACCTATGCAGAATAAAATTCAAAAAGAAAGGAATGTCGAGAATATAACTTTTAAAGTTAAACACTTTTGATTTTCTTAGTATTTGATCTGACCATCCATAATCTCGTCTTAATAAAATTAATAATCCATCATATACCTTGACACAATAATATAATTATTCATTTGTCATCATAATAAATATATTCATTTACTGTAATTTTATTTTATTATTTGTATATTTATTTAAATATTATAATATGTATGTATATATATGTATTTTTTTTGTATATAATATTTATAGTCATATTATACTTGTAAGGTTTATATATGTAACAGTATTTTTTTCTCTTTGATGTATCTTTTGGCACTTAATAGACCTGCAACTTAACACTATCTTTCACATCCATGGGTTGACTGGAAGAAATCTCTTTTAGGGATAAGTCCACCTTTGCCTTTGTCTTCTAATTTGCAATTACAATATTTTGTTTCATAAGTGCAATAAAGAATATACTATAAAACAAAGCTTTTTCTCGTAGCTGTAATTTAATTTACTTAAAATATTTAACATGATTTTTAAGTTCCCTATAAAATAATGAAAAGTAAATATTTTTCGATAAAAATATTCAGCGCTATAGTTATTTATGCGTATTTTTTGAATGAAAGAAGATAAAATTGTGAAATAAGTATCCTTTAAATATTTAGACACAAAAAATGAAAGCTGGCCATGCAGCAATTATTATTTTAAGATGAATCCCTGTCAAGCGATGTCGGGATTATTTATTTAAAAGAAAGTTTTTATTGTAAAAAGCGTGGAGAGGAAATGCAAAAACGCGAGTACCCTACCTGCTTATTCTGTCCCTTACAGCCACATGCATACTATTTTAAATGTTATTTCACTGATAGACTAGAAAAAATCCAACGCATCTATCTTTGCTTGAACAAATCTATTGTTATATATTACAATTTCTTACCCGGTTATGAGAAGAAGTTTAAAAAATCATAGACATAATCCTTTTATAGAGTCATACAATGTCCGTACACTTAATTTTAACAAAAGAAGTAAAAATATTTTATCATTGAGTAAATAGCACAAAAGTAGTGAGTGTACGTTGATATCAGTCGATTATTAATTTATTTGGGCTACAAACATTAACTAAACAAACATGAATCGTCTACATATTAATAATATAGTTTTCCTAAAAACAATCTTATCTCAACCCTTGAGACGTGACTCCTGACGCGCGGACCACTCAATAAATATCGTTGAAATAATTTTAAATTGTGTAATATTAAAGTACTATTCAAAATAATATCTTTCACTAGCGTTGCCTGCGGCTCCGCCCGCGTTCAGATGATCAAAAACCAAATTCTTAGATTTTACACATTAGTATAATTTTACATGTACCACTTTCATTGCGCACCGTAGGTTTGGTAAATAATGGCAGTGATTGACAATGCCACAAAGGTTCCTCTGTTAATCTCATATTCGATTTAGTATTTTTTGTTTTAACAATAACATTTATGTACATATGTCTATACTTCTGTTTTGTTTGTTTATTTAGTTTCAGGCGATAAACTCTCAAACAACGGAATTAATTTTATTCATTTTTTTCTAATAGACAGCTATTGATTAATTTAATATTTAGCTGATTATTTAAATTACATAATGACAACTTTTCTTGATGTTAATCTGTCGCGCAACAGGGATGGGTTAGCGCTAGTTAGTAATATTGTCCAAAACGAATTTCAAAAGGAAGTGTAATAAGTAAATAATTCTAAGCAAATACTTTTTATTATTTCATATGGCTCGGCTAATATGATTAAAGTCGTAAGTATTTTATTGTGCCCTTTAAGCCAAGAAATGGTGTCAAAAAAAACTGAAAAAGTTGAGGTATAACAGTTCCTAAAACACTTTTTCATAATTTTTGAGAAATGGAATATTTTTAGTTACCCGTTTTGTCAGTTTAACAGCCATAAACTTGTTTCCCATAAAATGTTATAAAATAATATGAATCGAACTTATTTTTACGGTTGATAAAATGAGTCGATATTGTGGAAACGTAAATATTATTTGTATTTATTTTAGTGTTAACCTAACAAAATATGTAAGTAAGAAAAACAACAGCATTTTGCTATACGAAACCTATAATGCGCGAGTTGGATTTGCATTTGCCCAATTTTTACATTAAAAGATTAAAATATATTAACATTATTTACTAAACAATAAAAATTTACAAATATTTTAATTTGAAAATTGTTTCTGCCAATAAAATATTATTAATTCTAATAAAGTCATAGAAAGGTTATATCTGTACTTTTTTTTTGGATTAAAACTACGTATTTTAAAAACACATGGCGACATCTATTGTCAAATATCTAAATAACACATAAATAAATTTTCATTAAAATAACTATTATAATGAATAAAATAGCACTATTAATATTTCCTTCAAGATAAGCTTTTTTTAATAGTTTTAACATATATAAGTAAGGTTACCTTGCTAAAATGTTAATTAGTATCATCGTGCTTTTATTTTAACCAGTTTTTGTATTTTTTTTTTTCCAAAAATGAGATATTTTCCTGCGGTAAAAAGTATCCTTATGTGTTGACCCGGATAACCAGCTATCATCATACCAAATTTCATCAAAATCCCTCCAGCGATTTTTCTGTGATGCGGTCACATACAGACAGACAGACAAAAATTTTAAAAACTATAGATTCGGCCTCTATATCGCTAATAATGAATATTTCAGTAAGATTTTCCGAAAAATATTGAATTTACGGATTCGGCTTAGTTAGAATTTTATAATATGTATAGATTTATATTTATTATCGCGATATTTTGATTCTTTTTTAGTTTCTTCATATGTTAATGTGAAATAAATAGCCTAATTTTTCAATCATAAAACGCACTGGCAAAATTAAGAACTAAACACTAAATTATATAATATAGTAGCATATAATTTAGTGTTTAGTCCTTACTAAAAATGAAAATATACTAAGCTATTATGTTTTCATTCAATTTTTCAAATTCAAGACATAGTCTTAAGAATAAAAACTCTCGTTTTAAAAAATTTAAGCTCTTTTCTATGTGGAGACAGGGAGTGTGAGACAATGACGCACTTTATGTTTCTCTTCCACTGATAAGACTATGTGCATCGTATGTTAATATCTAAAACAACGTTTTATCAAACATCTCATTAGTCAAAAGGATTATTATCCTGTACAGGAATCGAACTCGCAACGTCCGCGACAATTCTACTGTATTATGACTAATAACCGAGTAAATAATAATTGTATGTAAAATTGAGTTTTCAACAAAAATATTTAAGTGCGTAGCAGTACTTTATAATATTTCATTAACAGTAAGTTACTTTTACAATTATTATGCTCATAACGCGTAGCGTAAAAAATACTTTATATGATTAGCGAAGTTTTTTTAAAGTAATTATGAATAAACTATTCGGTAATTAATTACGAAATTTTTTACTACCTTATGAGGCTGATAAGTAGCAAAATGTTAATTGTTAAATAGATACCATCTGTATTATGGGCTTAAGATTTGCATAGAATACTTTTATCGCAGGGAGCTTTTTATCCTCATAAAATAATCCTGGGAATTCGTTATTTTCTTACATTATAATCCTTAATTAGCATAATACGAAGTTACGTATTCACAACTTATGTTGATATTATATAATACTAGCAGAACCCGCGGCTGCGCCCGTGTTTAATCTACAAAAAAGCTCTTTAGCTTTATGTTATACAGCGACTCACCCTCGCTTCGTTCGTTCGCTATGTATTTATATAATAATAAAAAATACAAAAATAGTAGGAGGGTGAAAAATACTTGACGACCAATTCCCATACCTACCAAATATATAAAAAAAACATTAAAATCGGTCGAGCCGTTTCGGAGGAGTGCGACCACAAACACCGTGACACGAGATATTTGTATATTAGACTGGTTATGTGTTTCGGCACTGCCTGTGTATATTTGCAATCATTATACATAACACCCGCTTAATTTACAAACGCGTAAAAAGTAGCGTTCAATTTGTCGATCTTTGTTTACCTTAATTGTTTTAATATCAAGATTTTTATTCAAACTATCAAAATAATAACCCTTTCGTTTGTTTTCGAGTGTATAACTTTTTTCCAGTACATTTACATAATATGTTAAATCTATAGGTAGGTACATATAATAAAACTCTAACTGAGTCTAATCTGTACATTAAATATTTTTTGGAAAATCTTATTGAAATAGTTATTAATATCGATACAGAGGCCGAATCTATAGTTTTTAGAATTTTTGTCTGTCTGTCTGTCTGTTACCGCATCACGAGAAAACCTCTGAACAGATTTTCATGAAATTTAATACGATTATAGCTGGTTATCCGGGTCAACATATAGGATACTTTTTACTGCGTGAAAATATCTCATCTCTGAGAAATCTATACTGAACGTTTAAAATAAAACGTAACTAGGGACGAACCCGAGCGAAACAAGGGTGAGTCGCCAGTACTCATATAATATATCTATTTTATAGACCTGCCTGTTGCTATTGATTTTTTCCCTATGAATAATTATAGATACATACATACATATATTAACACTTAGTATTATTTTTTCCTCGCGACCTACTCATAATTCCATTACCATTAAATAATATAAAAATTATAATTCAAATAATAGCACTTTATTTTTTGCAAGGTAATTATTACATTTTTAAGTTTATTTTTATGTTCATTAATTAACGATACCTAATTAACTTATACATATAAAAAAAATTTTTGCTGGTAAAAACTTAGTCGCTATGCTTTTATATCAGTTTAAAATATTTTTTTCCTTATTTATTTTTCTAATTAATCGCAATAGTAGGTAATCTTAAAACTTTGATATATAATATAGGTAAGTAATATTTTTGCATATTTTACCTACATTTAGATACAATTTAAGAAAAATATCTCATATTAATATTAAAGACATACACAAAGAATATATAATGGGTTTTAAATTTATTAATATATTCTTAAAAGCAAGTAAAAAAATTAGAAAACAGGTCTAAAACAACAGAGTTGAATAGAAATATTCATGAGTCGGCAGAAACGTGCAATATCGCTAGAATCATTAAAACTAAGATGTAAAGTTTTACGTTGATTTACATTTTATAACTCAACTCTTTGTCGTTTGGAAATGTAAAAAAAGAGTCCTCAAACACAAAATGTACCTAAATCCGGTCACAATATGCAAATATATTTGTCTGTAACAAAGACGACCAGCCGACGCCATAAAAAGCTTAGGCTATGTACAAAGAAATTGTTCTAAATATTTCAAGCAACGGTATTTCGGAGAATAAAAAAGGGTTCGTCACAGCCGACAGTTTTTGCGAACGAAATCCCTTTAACTTGATTAATCCATAAAAGAATTAATTTTTGTTTAGTTAGGCCCTTTGAATGACCAGTATAAATTAACGGTCCTAAGAATGTTCATCTCGCCGATGTAGTTAAGTAGAAAATGTTGTAAAACATAGAATTTTTACATAATTATAATTTTGAATTGAAGTGTTTTAGATAAAAATAAAAATTATATTTTAACAGTGTTCTATTTAGATTATTTTTAAAGTTTGCTTTATGAATGAATTGTTTTAAAATCCGTTCTCCATACATGAGTATTTAGGATTTGTGAGTTAAAATTATTTTAAATTTTATATGTTACTGTAAATTAACAGTAATATAATAAAATTTAAGATAAAATTAAAATAAAATCATGGCAAAAAAGTATCAAAGCAGTGGCAGTCCAATGTAACATAATTGCTTGGGAAACCAAGTAGAGCGGGTTCAAATTCCAGATATCCATCAGAGAAAATGCTTCTTCCATATACCTACCGCTTAGCTTACACGCATTTGGCCAGCGTGATGAACTATAGCCTGATCCCTCTAACATTAAAAGGAGGCCCGTGCCCAGCAGTGGGACGTTACAAAGGGCTGAATACATACATTAAGTATCATTTAATAAATGTGTTTCTTTAAATACTTTATATGGTATCTTATTCTCTTCTTTTTGCTTTATACTGCAAAATATGTATACAATATTAAATATAACCTACATTATCCTATAATGGCAGATCGCCTTCAATTGCTACCTACATATAATTGTTAAAAATTAACTAAAGCAAATATATTACGAGATGTCAAATGTAAAAGTATAAAAATAGACATAAAAATATATTTTTTTTTAATTTATTTGAAGTTGACCTGACTGAACTGACCTAGCTGACACGACAGATGTTGTTGCGTTCTTTCAATAAAGTTCATGCAAAAATATGATAGAAAAAAAACTCTTTCAGTTTTTCTCCGATTTTCCCCTAAAAAAGTTATTCGAAAAAGTATTTTTAATAATAAATTATCCAAAGCCAAATAGATCCATCCTGAAGTGACGCACTTACAAACGAACGGCGTTCTATTTTTATTATATAAATTTCTAAAAAGCAAAGCTTTAATATGATTTTAAAACCCCTATTTTGTTCAACACACGCGTGCCAAATAAAAAACATGTTAATTCATATTGTAAAAAAAGATTTAATTACAAAAAAGCCCCTCGAATTCTTAAAGAGGGAAACCGGAAACTTAACATTACACGCCCTTGCGTAATAGCGTACACGCGAGTGTCAAAAAACGATGAATTGTTTAGTGTTTAGGGTTTTTAAGTCCCCTCGTATGAACTTTGGGTTTTTTTGTTGCTTTTTACAAGTTTTTATTTATGAGTAACCTGCACGCGTACGCATGTCAGGTGATATCCGAGCACTTCTTTTATAATGTTTTTTGTTTTAATTTTGTACAACTTAATTAGCTGAAAAAAACTAAAACAATAACACAGGTTTTCAAGTAAAAAAATGCATAGAATTTTTATACATTTTCTTATAAATATCAACTTGGTAAAAACGAAAAAAACACCAAAAAAATTCCATCTCGTCATTTTTTTGTAACACTCAAGTTTTTCTTTGTATTTATCTTAAACTACCTAATTATTTTTCTTTTAAAAAAGTGACCTTCTCACACTAATTCTATAATCATTTGTAGCCGAATTTGGCAATAAGTGAAAAAAAAAACGTAACTATTCAATAGAGTTGTGATAGGGAATGGTTGATTTGTCGTGGTGGTAGAGCTCTTTAACGGACGCGTGAAGTCAAGAAACATACTGGGAAGTAGCCCACCTCCAAGGGTGGTGTACCGTGCAGGTTGCTCCTGGTACTTCTCTGATAGCAGTGTAGACCGTGGGAGTAACCCCTTGGTTGTGTGATCTGCTTCGTCAGACCTGCCGTTGGGGCGTTGAGATTGAGTGCATAAGCGATGCTACGATGCCCCATTAAGACGGGGGAGGTTCTGTTGGGTTTTAGTTGATAGTACAGACTTTTCTAGCCGGTGAGTCCCACATAACCACCTGTACATATACAGATGGTATCAGGTAAGCGTAAATGCATTTCCCAATATAAAAAAGGGGGTGGTCAATTATGTAGTTTTAGCGTCAACAGGAACAGCGGTCGCATGATCGTGTTGATACTACCTTAGTTCCGCTAGAAAAAGTGTTATTACCACCTCTTTATATTAAATTGGAGTTTATAAAGCAGTTCACTCATTCATTTCATTTATTCATCACGGTCAAGAGATGGTGATTGTTTCAGAGATCTATGTTCCAAGTGCCCAAAACTGTCTGAAGTTAAAGGACAGAATTTTCACTTCTGACTGGGAATCATTTAGAAGTTTTCTTATGTCGGGGCCGCTTTTTAGAATGAATGGGAGACAAAGAAAACGAAGCGTTGGAGTTTTTCAAGGACGTAGTGCACATGTTTTTGGGGAATACTAAGGATCCATACTACCAAACCATTGTACAACGCATGCTGGCAGAATATGAAGCTCAAGGATGTAAAATTTCATTCATTACACTTGACTTTTCCCATATTGACTTATCAGTTCAATTTTTCCCATGTTTTACTGAAAACCTGGGCTACACATATTTTACTGAAAACACTGTCCATATTTTACTGAAAGCCTGGGATACACAATATAAAGTAAAAGATGGCACCAGATAGCCGGTAATTTTGATAGACGTTACCAAGGAAAATAGGATGTCATTATGTTAGCTGACTACAGTTGGATGCTCAACCGAGAAACAAAAGAAGGAAATCGGAAATATCAAAAAGAAAAGAAAAAGTTTTACAAGATATAAGAGTAGCCTTAAAATTGTGTACAATTATTATCAGAAACAATTTGACAAAACAAAAAGTGTTATTATTTAATATTTATTTTTAGTTTGCAGAAACAACCTATAGGTACGTGGGATGTTCTTCTTCTTCTTCGTGCTCGGCTTTTTCCGCACTTAAGCTTCGCTGTTATGCGTGAGCTTGAGCTATTTGTATGAGTCTGTTATTATGGTGGGATGCTATAGATAGAACTCATTTTTAGGATCTGTGATCTTGCCGAAATAATGCAGTTGATTTTTTTTTTCGAAAAACCTATGATTAAATAATTAGTCAAATGTTCAATAGTATTATGTTAATATTAAAAATAATAAACTATGCTATAATGTAGCAATAAATAAATAAATTTAGAATGAAATTTATATCTCTATTACATCTGTCAACCTATAAACATTGAATAACAATAACTTCTATTACAATTATGGTAACATTTGTTATGTAAAATAAAAACAAAAGAGACAGAGATAGAAAAATCCTACATTTATTTACAACTAATTTATACCCACGGCTCCTCTCGCCTACTTTATTTGTGTATAATTTAGCTTCGATTCTAAAGATTTTAATGAGGTTATATGTATATACGTAACTTATAACCTTTCTCAATAAATGCGATATACATAAAACATAAAAGGATTTATAATTCAAATCTGACTAATAGTGACTAACAGCCCTCTCAAACTAACTCATTAAAACAAGCAAAAAAAAAACATTTTTTTTTTAATTTTTTCTTTATAACAACTTCACCAGTGGCTACTCGCACTTGCCTCATATTAAATATTCATATGCCTAATAAAATAATTATTAAAATTACATAAATTAAGTGGTTAAATATTTTTGTCAGCGCTTGAAATAATAAGACTCTTATTACATTATTTTAATTATGTATTATAAAAACTGCTATAAGATAACTTATATTTAAAAAAACTATTATAATTGACTGAAAGAATATAATTAAAGAAACCTGTTGAGGTGCCTCAATAAAAAAGTCCTCCGTCATAAAATATGCTAATTATCAACATATTATAACTTTAATCTTCGTGGGGTCTTTTCTACTAGGCTTTTTATTATAATGGGTACATAAAAAGTGGTTTTTACGTAATAATCGTTAAAAACAAGTATGATTAATACAAAAGAGGGTTTTTTTTCTCACCTAAATGAAGTGCAAGCCAGTTTACTAACTGGCTGACCTACTGGTCATAGTCATAGTTTTATTGAAATCAAAAGATCAAACTACGAAAAATACGAAATTTCATGTAAATAATATTTCCAAGGAATAAAAAGTTTCATACAAACTTTTATGTCCTATTTCACCTCCTTGGGGGTTGAATTTTGAAAAATCCTTCCTTAGTGGATGCCCTCATCATATGAGAAATACATGTGCGCTATTTCAATTTTCTATCCTTAAGAGTTTGGCTTGCGCGTTGATACATCAGTCAATCACATTTACCTTTTATATACATATATAAATAACACTAAGCACATTATAAATGCGAAAGTTTTTTTGTGGGTTTTTGTTTGTCCTTCACACAGAAATAGCTGGAGATTTGGACGGTAGGTACACAAATTGTCTATAATCTGTAGTAACACACAGGCTACTGCTAGTAATAAAATTTTCCGAAAGGTTTCGCTGTGTTTATATAATATTAAAAATAGAAATGGTACTTAGGTACTCACCCAAACATATGATCTGTGCCCAAAGGCAGCGAGGGTAAATCGCTATTATAAATAATAATAATAATAATAATAATAATAGTTTATTTCTCAAAAAGACATACATATTGTAGTTGAAAACATTTAGTCCAATACAGTTTGAAACAAATAATTTAAATTATCAATACAAATAATACGGTTGTCTCTGTTGCCGTACTAGGAGACCTGTATAATTCAAGTCAAATATTTTAAGAATATTTTATTATCTCACTAGTAAAGTTATTCTATTATTTTAATTTTGTTTGTTACAAGATATGAGTCCGGAATTTAACGGATGTTGCATAGAGCTTTATTTATTTTTGAACTTTTAATAGTTATGACATGAAATCCTCCTAAACTATTTTTACTTATTGTTTTATTTTATCATACTTATGATTTCTTTTATTTCATACAATTATCATTTTATCAAAAAGTTTACGAACTAGATACAATATTTCTGCAATTTTGTGTTTTACTGTATAGTCTACTAAGACTTTTAATACTTTTACTTTTATTACTAAGGCTTGTTTACTCGTTTCTTTTAAGTGTGCTTGCTCGTTTTTTTCTTTTTCACGTTGTAATGGCTCAATCGATCTAAGTTCAATCGAAATGGAGATAGCTTATATGCTGTAGCGCATAAGCTACTTTTTATCGACATATTACGCGAACGAAGCCGCTGGCCAAAACTATATCTTTATAATCAAAGCCAAAAACGTACAATTTTAGTACTTTATAGATGATATGACTATATAGTATAAAGATAACTGTTATAAAATATTTTGGGAAGCCTGATATGTCTTTTGAGCGCGCTCCATATAATTGTAAGAGAGTTATCATTCTACAATCAGGCTAGGCACGTGGTAAACGTAACAAACAATTTGCTGCACAATTGAATCTTAAACCCCCAAAAATGAAGCCAATTTCACGTTCCATCAATAGATATCTTTATTACTTAGATCCCTATCGAAATTCTGGACATTCGAAAGCTAGAATCAAGATGTGTAATCTACCCGCCGATATTGCAAAAAGTCGACGGTCAGTCAACAGGGCTTTAAGTCTTTGTATACTTTTTCGACTGTGTTCCACAATACGAAATAATCTTCAAAAAGTGACCCCAAAGTGCTCGGAATTGAGCTCATGAATGCCGGCCATCGTAATCGTAAAAAATCCTTTAAATCTCCTATTTATTATGGATATTTTTATGTACCAAATATATCTACAGGTTGGTTTAAAATGACAATTTTCTGTGTATAAAATTATTCCGTTTATTTTAGTGATGCTTTGTACAAACTTGGTTTGTTTGTAATTGAATTTATATTGATATTAAAAAAAATAAAAAAATAGCTATAAATAATCTTTTCATTTTTTAAGCCTATACCAAACAATGTTCCTCCAATTATGAAAAAATATAATAAGCATGAAAATAACAAATGTTTTTGGTGTTAGATTAGATGTATTATATACATATTTGATTTATTAATTTAAAACTGAATAATTTTAAGTTCAGCCTGTATATGTGCACAATGTGCGTGATGGGTGCCCACTCTATAGCATCGGCGAGCAGCTTGTCCCAATACGTTACATAAAAGGATGGACGCGCGTCCACACACCTGCGGTACAAAAAATTTTGAAAAAAAATTGCTAGAACAAATACTCTTTTAATAATTCTTTGGAATTTACTAGCAATTATTTACATAATTTAAATTTACAAAAATTTTACAAAATGTAGAATTTTTATATGTAATTCCTTAATAAAAATAAAATTTACTATAAAGGGACTACTTAAAGGATAAAAAAAAATAAAATCTATTTACGAGTAAATAAGTAAACGAACCTGAACATATTATAAAGTTAAAAATTTCGCGCATATCTTAAATCTATAATATATCATAGCATTTTCAAATATCATTTTATCAATATTCATTTAAAAAATATATCAAATTAGTTCAAAAACACATTTCCAATATGAAGCTGTAAGATTCAGTAAAGTGACGAAATCTAAGAGCGATATAACATGAACTAAGGCAGGCTGGATCAATAGCGCACGCCGTTTCATCACGTCGATGGGAAAAAAGAGGAGAAAAAATACATAACTTTTTAGGGGCCGTCCCCCTGCGGTCCCCAACCCCCGCCCAGCCGAGGGGAGACGACGATCTTGAAAAAAACGAACAAAATATACGCGCGAGCTTCGGCGCGTGCTTACAATGCCCGCTATAAAATATCGTATCAAATTTATATAATAGGAAGTACCTTTGGGGCAAAAAACATTTGATTCATATTATGAATGGATGAAGGGGAGCTGAATGTTCGCCATTTATTAATAACCGGTGCTTCCGAAATGAAACACCTACAACTTATGAGTATTATAAGGTTTCTTTAGAACTGTATGACTGAAAATAGTTAAACGTTAACGGAAGTCTGTTAAATAAAATTAACTCTCCCTAAGTTTTCTTATTCAAAAGTGCATATAAGTACATTGATCTGTAGAAGAATTTTCTACGAAATAGTTATTTAAAGAAAATTATCTAGGTAAGTATAATATTATCTATACTAAAATGATAAAGAGGCAGAGTTTGTTTGTTTGATTGAACGCGCAAATCTCAAGAACTACAATTCAATTTGAAAAATTATTTTTACATTATATAGCCCGTTTATTTAGACAGATAACTGCGGCCCTAACGGGGCACGGACCTTACAACAAACATCTATTTAATATAGGTATAACCGACAGCCCACTTTGCAGGGCCTGCATGAGGGCTGATGAAACGGCTGCACATGTTATTTTGTACTGTCCAGGTGTAGCGGCATACCGGGCACAACATCTTGGGACCCCCAGCACACTCCCGGAAATATTTGGCAAAACGAAGAAATTGCTGAACTTCTTGGAGGAACTGGGATGGCAAGAATGAAACAAATCTAATTTCCCCCCACACGCAAAATAGGCGCATAGTCGTCGAGTTGCGGAGAACAGCCCGAACATACCATACCATACCATACCATACCATAGCCCGTTTATTGAGGAAGGCTATAGGCTATGTATATATAATATATAGTTTACCTATTCCACAATAACCGTTAAAACGTACCTAGGGACGAACCTGAGCAAAGCGAGGGCGAGTCGTTAGTAACTTATAAAACAATTTTGTTTATTATAGTATTTACTTATATTTTTTTTGAAATCTCCTCTCTCATCGCTGCTCATAGCACTAGGTAGTGTATATTTTAAACAGATTTATAATTAATTCCTGTCATATTAATTTTATTATGAATGCTTATTTTTTTAACATTTTTATATCTTATTATAACTTTAGCTAAGGCTATGAACTATGAAGTTACGTTTAATTTATATTGAAATATTGTGCAAAAATATTATAAATTATAATATGTTGTTGCTAACGCAAACGCAACGTTGGTAACTTCGTAGTTGCTTCGTAGATTATAATAAGTTAAACTTGTTTTTTTTTAATATATACTTAAATTTATATTGTTTATAAA
The DNA here is from genome assembly GCA_905404265.1 of Fabriciana adippe. Classification (NCBI taxonomy): domain Eukaryota; kingdom Metazoa; phylum Arthropoda; class Insecta; order Lepidoptera; family Nymphalidae; genus Fabriciana; species Fabriciana adippe. Next base: position 13,411,850 of record FR989984.1, on the reverse strand, counting down.
AAAAACAGATAATATAAAAAGAGGCAAAGGAATAATAACAGCTGTTTTTTCTCGACAGGATTTTTTGTATGACTAAAAAAATTAATAATTGTTTCGTATTCTTTTTTAAATGGTTACAGACAAAATAAAGCTAGGAAGCCAAAGTTTTAAAATTATATAAGCAGTAGTTTAAATACATAAGCTATGGGATATCAGAAACTACGTAATTGTACATATATACATAATGGTATTTTCATATAATCATTTGTCTAGTCATTCTGCAATAAAAACACTTCAGTAAATATCATTATCTTCTATTATATAATAACTGTTGAACTGTTTGTTCGAACGCGAAAATTTAAAAAGTAATATTTTTAAAACAGACATTACTACCATGGAACACAAATAATTACGCCTTACAATTACATTTCATACATACATTACATACAATTTACTCATATTTTTTTTTCAGATATCATGCAAAGCAATTCTATTTTAATCGTATCCTAATAAATATAGCATCGGTTTTAAACTTAACAAACGGACGGCATTCAGACCCAGCTAGTACATTTATTTGTTACCATGTGATCTGATAGAGTTTCGGCTCATGAGTTTTAAGATGAATTAAAGACGTCATTGTAAATCGATTTAAGTATATCACCTTTATTTACCTTCTATTTTTGATTGAGTGCGTTACCAGCAAAAGTCTGTTTAATCTATCTATATATATAAAAGGCAAAAGTGATTGACTGATGTATCAACGCACAGGCTACACGCTTAAGGCAAAAAATTGAAATTTTGCACACATATTCCTCATATGACGAAGGCATCCACTAAGGAAGGATTTTTCAAAATTCAACCCCCAAAGGGGTGAATTAAGGGATAAAAGTTTCTATGAAACTTTTTATTCCTTGGACATATTTGCATGAAATATGTCCAAGTGTTCCGTTTGAGGTGGGTTAATCTATTATTTCAAAAAGAAGACGTCAAAATGTATATGTACTTATTTATTGTCCCGATTACCGAAAACCTGCAAATTTCGGTCGGGTGAGTAAAACTAAGAAAAAACAAAGTTTATCTGCAGTTTTTAATAAGAGTCAGATTTAAGGGTTAGCTACACTTCAACCTCCATGGTTTCTTAAGCTAGAAATTGACCCTTCAAATACAAAAAGCCATGAAATTTTTAGCCGTTAACCAGGAGCCATCAGATCGGACATGAATTGACACCCAACGGAAACTGACACATCATGATTACAAAGCGATCATCGCAACTTAAAATACATTGTAATATAGAAAAAATATCAACATCTGGCCTTTGTCTCCCTGGCGGGGGAGGTTATAGAATGAAATAAATAAATAAATAACAAAATGTCTCCACCGCACGCGTCATTATTCAAGTACGATTGACAGCTACTTCCATGGGTCGGGGTAGCATAATAATACGCCTACTTACGACTCCTGAACTCATGAAGCATGAACAATTTTTATACTGTATCCTATATGTTTCATACAAAACGCATTGGAAATCATTTAAATTCTATGATAAGAAATAAACACGTTAAATATTTGTCATTCATTTTAATAGGACAATGATTGTCTCCAGTAAAAATAAAATAATATGTCTATAAGTAAATGAACTTTAAACAAATAGAACTAATAAACGAAATCTATGTGTCTTTGTTTATGAACAAACTATGAGGTGATAGTGATTACTGTTAACTAAGTATTTACTGTATTGGCGCCTGTTCAGATAACAGTGATATATTTTTAAAGTAAACTAATGCTGCCTAATCTGTATTTATAGAATAAAGTGTAATATCTCAAAATTTTACATAACCTATATTGAATTCACATAATTATTTACAAGATGCCAAAGCTTAAATAAAAATTTAAAAAAAAAATATCTAGAACACTATCTCTAGAACGAGTAAATCGATTACCTACCATGGAACTTTCACTGGTCGGTAGAAACTGCAGGTGTGAAGGGCAAAGTTTTTATCCTGGAAAAGAAAGAAGGCTTCCACTGAATAAATAATAGGCGCAGTATGATTTATTTAACTGTCGAAGTTTTAATTGCTTTTTATTGGACATGATTACTTTTAATCTTAAGAAAAGCAAAAGGTACCCGCGATAAGAGATACCTAGTTTTAGTTTTATGGACGAGTGTAGAGATGATTGTACCAAAGCGAAGGATATCGATATAGTTAATAACACAAAAGCTGTACATGATCTAAAAAATGTTCAACATTAACATTATACTCGTAAGCATAATTTTCACTCCAGAAAAAGAAAAACCTTTTGCCGGATTTCACTTGAATTATTATGTTTATTTATGTTTTTAAACTGTTTGTGGGCTTTATTGAAAATAAAAACAAATACAAAAATAATCATATTATTCTTTCTTAAACTCACGTAAGAAATAATACATTAAAAAACAATTATTACATTTTTTATGTATATCTAAATTATTATAATAGGTAATATTCCTAAAGAATAGGTTAGTTAGTAGGTAATATTAATTATTAATGACGACTTTAATTAGCTTTAAACGAAATATCGAATTGAACTAATAGTTATGAATATTTTTCACAGAACCAAAAAATGTTACCTACGATATAGGTTTGTACGTTATTTTACAAGAGCAAATATAAAAATTTTTTTAGAGTTTTATATCAATAAAGGACTAAAGTATTCTAAGACGTGTCGTATCTTTTGAACGACGGTGGCGAATCGCAAACTTCATGAATAAATATAAATCGATATTCTTTTTGAATAAAAATATATAATAAAAAAACGATTTATCAAAAACTTCTGTTCATTCAAACAGAATGGCCTTTTATAAAGTTTAAATAAACATCAATTTTAGGATGATGTACAAAACGGTGCGTGCTGAATTGTTATTTTTTTTTCTAAAGACGCATTTTTAGTGGGACAAAAGTACTAATGAGTGGTGGACACCCACGTAACGATGACACGCATTTTCTTATTTTATTATAGATACATATTTGAATATCTTTACCAACTGCGTTCTACATACATATTTATTAATATAGACGCAACAATATTTGTACCTAGGTATATGTGATCACACGCAGAATATGTGAAAAATAATTTGGCTACATATAAAAAATAATTTCAAGACAAAAACAAATTACACATAAATAAATACTAGTTTTCACAAAATCCCTTACTTTCATAGAATAAAGTGCTAAATGCTACAAACTATAAATATACCTCTTTACTTATTGAATGTTATTGTTCTCTTCAAATATGCCAATCATGGAGTCCTCAGACTTTTAACTTAACATTATTTAGTAGGTATAGCTTTTAAGTATAATAAAAGTATAAAAATAGCCTCAGAGTATGACAGGCCCTAACTCTATTTTTACCCGCTGCAAGGAAAGGGTTATGTTTTCGCGACTATCTTTTTATGTTTGTTTGTTTGTAATATTCTCTATTCGCCCATATCTTCCAAACCACTCAAAGGATTTCTTTAATTAAGGTGTCGTTAGATTCGTCTCATTAGTCCCAGTGTTCTTAGATAGGTGACAAAAAAATAAATAAATATGGGGGCTGCTAGATTCCATAATGTAAAAAAAATGAAAATCGATAAACTATGTCAAGTATTGGTATCGTTGAATAGGTATTAAAAATCATTTTTAGGTTTTTTCATCATTTTTCATTTTAAATAAAAGCTTAGGACATATAATGATTTAAAGTTGGTTAACAACCAATCTCGCTAATTTTCCTACTTAAAAATACTTAAAAAGTTGTAAATAAATAAATATATTATAAAAATAAAAAACTCAACTGCATAAAAGCTAACTAAAAAGATGAAAACAAGTTCACGAAGGAATATAGTATCATGCAGTCAACATATGTATAAAACCTACCCTACATTATTCTTAAGGAATAGCCAATTGCAAGTTTTATGCGTTATTTATATTTCAAAATAAACTATCTATAAAATTAGATTTTTAAGATTTCCATGAAAATTACAGATTTTGTTTCTAAATCGTTTGAGATCTTCTAAAAATTCCACTCACTGTTAAACAAAGTCCAAATAAATAAAACATTAAATAAATCTACATTAACAAATAAAATTATTGTCATATTTATTGTACGCTTCGCTATTGTTTTTGCTCAAATCGTGTTGAAGTGTTCTTTTTTATTGAAAGTGTTGTGGGACTTTTTTTTATTAATGTTATTATGGATAATATATATTTTATTATTTTTTAAATTGTTTCATAAATGTGGTTAAAGATATATGTACACATAAAATAGAACTAATTTAGCATAACTATTATTGGGTATGTCAGTAAAAATTATAAATCTGAACACTATTACTTACTTGCGTTATTAGTATTATATGATCTGTGGTATTAGTAAACAAAGCCGGTGTACCATGCGGGTAGCTCCTGGTACTTCTTTGATAGCAGAGTGGACTGTGGAGCAACTCATGGTTGTTGTTGTCTGCTTCGGCAGACCTGCCTTCGGGGCATCGTGGTTGAGTACGTAAGCGATCCTACGACGCTCCATTAAAACGGGGGAGGTCCTACATAACCATCTTTATGCATGCAGGTGGTAGGCGTAAATGCATTTCCCAACGTTAAAAAAGGGGCCTAAAAAGTAAAGTAGTCAATAAAGAAAGTATGCATAATATTCACAACGTTATTACATACTTTATAAGTATACCGCAAGTTATATACCTACTCTAACGGACTAAATATTGGCGGCCTCAAAAGTTGGCTCAACCTGCATAAGAAAAGTTAGTTTGAACTCAATTTTACTGCAGATTACTAGACTAAACAAAAAAAACTAACAACAAATATTATACATTGTCACAATAATATAATGTACAGTATTTCTGTATTACCTAAAATAAAAAAAATAAACTTTTTTTTAAATCATAGACAAATGGTATGAAGATAGAATGCAGTATTTTATTATCTGTAAAATTCATGACAATTGACATTTGACAGCGTTTGCCGGAGCTGGATCGTGACTTTCAAAATTCTTGAATTCTTATTTTGTTTGCAACAAATTCATGTAAGTTTCTATTAATTTTGTCAAGACTTGCTTTAGTTTGTCTTATGTTTATAACTACACTGTAATATATAAATCCTGCACCATGCAAAACATTGTTTCTTGTGAATCTCGTGAATCGCTTCAATTACAAGTTACAAAGATTGTTGTATGAAAGAGTTAATAATATCACGACAATTATAAATGGTTTTATTTCAGTGAAATGGCTGCCTCAGTAGTTGATACATACACTGATCCCAACATGAGCTGGATGAATGCACCTCACAGCACAGGAACCTCTATCATGGCGTGCGAATTCGATGGAGGTGTTATAATCGGCGCTGATTCTAGAACTACCACCGGTGCTTACATTGCTAACAGAGTGACGGACAAACTGACAAGAATCACTGATCACATTTATTGTTGTCGTTCTGGTTCTGCTGCTGATACACAGGCCATTGCTGATATTGTAACTTATCATCTGAGTAAGTAATGATTTTTCTTAACTTTTACCATCATTTGGTATATAGCACATTAAGTAATCCATAAATGACTATAATATTTTATTATTTACAAATATATTATTTATATTACATATATTTTAGACTTCCACAAGATGGAATTGGGTGAACAGCCATTGGTTCAGACAGCTGCTGCAATTTTCAGAGAACTTTGTTACAATTACCGTGATTCTCTAGTTGCTGGTATTCTGGTTGCTGGTTGGGATAAGAAAAATGGAGGTAAAAAATGTCTTCCTTTTATAGATATTATAATTTAGTATAATGAGACAATCATAGTTGTCTTTACTAAAAGATTTTTAATTGACTAATTCGTAGCCATTGAGGACCCCCAGTCTTTTATCTCCTATATTAAATTACATTACTGTATTGTCATCTAGATTTGCCAAATTCTAAATTATTATGAAAATTAGATTTAAAACTAAATTTGATATCATATTTAAAACACATGCCAATTAAATAAATTAAAGAAGAATCATATTAATAAAATCATGAATTAATTACTAATATATTTTAAGGTCAAATCTACTCTGTACCTATTGGAGGTATGGTCCAACGTCAAGCAGTGTCTATTGGTGGCTCTGGTTCTTCATATGTATATGGATATGTGGATGCTAACTTTAAACCTAAAATGAGTAAGGAAGAAGCTAAGCAGTTTGTGACCAACACACTAACCCTGGCTATGTTAAGAGATGGCTCATCTGGAGGAGTTGTGAGACTTGGTGTAATTACTGAAGCAGGTGTTGAAAGATCGGTGATTTTGGGTGATCAACTGCCAAAGTTCTATGAAGGTTGATTGTATTTTAATTATTAAAAAATAAACATTTTGCATTAAATTTGCTGTTTTTTATTAGTCTATACCCTGTTTTTTTATCTCAGAGACTAAATTGACACATGCAAATGTCAAATTTACAAATAATGTTGCCAGCTCTTTTGGTGCAGTGTTGTACCTACGATACCGATTTGTTGAATCGTAACTTTTTATCTTTATTGGACGATTCGTTTCAAAGTTTTATATTCAAAAGCGTATAACTAAAATTAACATCATTAATTTTAAATCATTAAACATCATATTTATTTATTAAAATGTCATATTTATTAATTTAAATATTATATTTATTAATTTTAAATCATTAAGTATCATAAAAATTAACATTATAAAATTTAAATTATACAATATCAATTTTGTATTATTACGTTTTAAATAAGTATCTACACATTATTTAAGGATAACTTATTATAAAAAAACGAAACTTGATTTTATTAACATTAATTTTCGATAGTGGTACATCACTATTTAAGAATTGCAAAAAAACTGACAACCCACGAAATGTCAGTTTTGTCTCTGAGATTAAAAAACAGGGTATAGTCGAAAACATGAGCGCTTTTGTAAAAACTCTCTGGTGTTAGTCTAACAGGAGCCAGGCAGGCAGGAAAAATGGCAGAGGAATATATTTTGATGTTTGGCACAGGACATATGATTTTGCATGACATGCATACATTTTTTTATTAATTATAGACAATAAACTAATAGTAACAATAAACTAACAATTTTTAACGCTTTGCGTCCCCCCATTTTTCGCGGGGGTAGCTGGGTATCGGGGGCATTTTACGAATTTTTATTCCTTATATACCTGCTAATGTTTTAAAACCATAAAACTTCAGGTTTTAATTAAATTTTTTTCTTTTAAAAATAAACGTATTCCGATCGGTTTAAAAACCTTCCTAACTCGGTTAATTTTGACCGGAGGAAAAAAGTCATGAAACCTTTCTTATGCAAAATTTCAAACTTTACACATTTTTCCTAAAACTTTTTTGTCTAATTTTTACTGTTTTCGAGTAATTGCGAAAAAAAACTTTTGACAATTTATTTTGGACCCTTGCCGGAGGTTGCGGACACGAAAACCATTACACATTGTTTTTGTATCATTTAAACTACATTATATCAAAAATGCAAAGTTGAGTGTCAACATTTTGATTTCAGACCTTATTTGACTGGACTATAATACGGGAAAAATATTTCATTGTTTTACACTATTAAGTTAATGTATGGGATCTAAGTGCAGACTCATTTTTACTACATTATTGCAGTCAGTTCTTCTAGTTCAAAGTTTTTATTCAACTACAATTTTTACGAATTAAAATAAAACAACATTTTTATGTACTTCATGTTATTGCATTATGTGAAAAAAACTAACAGATTTAATATTAAAGATAATACATATGTATATGCAAATCCTTAGTTATGACAAAGTGAATAACAATAAAATAATGAAGTTAAATTTCAACTAGAAATACAGAAGTACTATAAATGCCTTAATGTTTTCACTAACAATAAAATCTTTAAACAAGTTAATATTTCATGTAGGTTATATACATTAAAAATAAATGTTCTTACTGGAAGTTAAAATTTACAAACCAATAAGTTTTAAAATGGTATTATGGCACAAGTAATGACAGGTTTAATTTTTTTTATTAAGGCTTTTAAAACACTACACAATTTTCTCATTTAAAATTTAAAAAGCAGTGTGTGTACATTTAATGAGACAGCCTATATATTATTACCACTAAAAGTGCAACATATTAGTTATTCCCATGGGCAGCGACAGAATTATTTCTAGGGAGGTGCATCTACTTCTTCACATTAAACTACAAATCTTTAAACGATTAACTTTATAATTTTAATTCATATCTGATTTAGTATTCTTTTTTCTGCAGAAATCTAAATTTAAACAAGGATTTTACTAACAATTTTATTTCTTTACCTTTTTCTATATATTTTCCTTCATGGCAGGGGGTTGCAAGTGCACCCCCCGACACCCATAGTTATTTCCAAACTGAATATTGTCTTAAGAAAAAAAATCCTATCATAAACTAAAAATATTAATTTTATCTTTAATCGGTGTCTATAATTTTTTAACTTATACTTAAAGTATGTGCTTTTTGAAGTCGGTCAGTGTACACAGGTTACATATGACTTAAGTATATTTTTTCTTATTTCTTTACACAATAATAAATATATATACTATAACTTAAACACTAACGTCCTTTACTACATCTAAGTTATTATATCTAAGTAATAACTCCCAGTTCCTCCATAGTGTTCAGGTCACGCGTCAACATCTGAACGGTTTGTTTTGTTCGAGGGAAGAAGTCCGCCGTTTCGTCATCTTCAAATGACGGGTCTTGTGATTCTAATTCTGTAAAAAGAAAACATTTTAATATAATGCAAAAGGTATGAAAGAATAATGTAATATTATACAAGAGTAATGAAAACTAGAAATCATTGAAATAATATTTTAACTAAGAAAATAAATAAAATATTGGTAGTATATATTTTATTTCATAATGGCAACCCATAATTAAAACCACCCATACCTTCATATTATATATTATACTCTATATAATTCGCAGTAACCAGACGACTGAGCTTTACCAGGCATTTTTGGAGAAGATATAAAAAACTGTTTTCTTTTAGAAAAGACACCTATATAGATAACATTAAAAAGCAAAACTTTATCGTAATAAAAAATTTGATCCAAATCGTTGGAGTCGTTTCCATGATACGCGAAATCGTGAGTCTGTGAGTCGCTAGTATTTTTTAATGTCTAACAATAAATCATTTTCGTTTTCGGCCGAAAATAAGACTACAAGCCGAAGCTTCATTTTCGACTGAAAATCTATTTTCGGTCGGAGACTACTAAAAATATAAATATAAGTCACCAGCAATCTGCGCCTCTATGGAGTCGAGCCTCGCGTCGAGCAGCGCCTGGCAGCGCTGCACGTGGCGCAGCAGGCGCTCGCGGCACGCGCCGTCCTCGATGGGCGCCTCGGGCTGCGGCGCCGGCGCCGGCGCCGGGCGGCAGGGCTCTTGCTCTACAACATTGACGTTGATGTTTTAAGTTTTAAATCATATATATAAATAAAATGATTGTATGTTTGTCCTTTATGCATTTCTAAAATATTTATCCGATTGTGACGAAACTTTAGTAGGGTCTTTTGAGGATTCTTGGAATTCGGATTTCTTCGATTTTTTTTTGTTTTTTTTTATTTTGACATTTCGAATGCTTCACAAAACTTTTTTAGAGGTGTAAAATTTGACCCGTTAATTAATCAACATACCAATACAATAGCTTCACTTAATACATAGTTATATTTTAGTTGCTATATATTTTAAACTATTTCAATTTCCAAAGCTTGCCCATTTATAATAAAACTCACCTTGAACAGATTTGGCCAATCTCTCCAACTCGGACGTCGTTATAGGCAGGTCTAACGACGTACCGCTCGGACTCGACAAGCCCGTGTTGAGACCAAGCAAGGATGCTGCATCTCTTTGGCTGTACCTCTCTTGATCAGAATCTTCTGTTATCGGCGTCCTTACATCTAGAGCGTCCTTTACCTCTTCTGGCTTCACTGGCAAGTTTTCTTTACCAATGTTGTTTATTATAATATTTAAGTCTGAATAATCAGAGTTTAATCGTTCCTGCGTATATGTCACTTCTGCATTTTCCCAATCTTTCGCCCAAAGGTACAACTTCGGATGGTCCTTTTTGCTATAAAAAACATAATTAGCTTATTAACTGAGGCCACCATTTATTCTATTAAGATTTATTTTATAATTACACATGAAAATTTGATCCCTATTAAATAGTAAAAATAGGCAAATTAAGGTCAACCAGAATGATAAGTACTACACAATTCATAGTGAAAAAAAATTTTTCTATGTGTTGTCGACAATGTTTTTTTTTATTTTCCAAAAAATGATTAATTCAAAAAATTAAGTAGTGCATGTTTCGAAAACATGAAACATTTATAAATTATGCTTTGCATTTTTCAAAAAATTAATAATAAAAAAAATTAAACCTTCAACATTTTATTCAAAATTTCGATAATAGGGCAGCATTTTTTACTATTCCCAGATAAAGGCGTGCACTCATGTGGCGACGTGGTACTTGACGCGCAGCGCGTGATGTATGAAAACTATCAGATAAAGGCGTGCACTCACGTCACGGCACTTGACGCACAACGCGTGGTGTATGAAAACACTAGCGACACCCTCGCTTCGCTTCGGGTTCGTCCCTGGACAAAAACAAATCTATCCCACGGGAACCGTACATTTTTCCCAGGATGATATATAGCCTATAGCCTTCCTCAGTTAACGGGCTATCTAATGCAAAAAGAATTTTTGAAATCGGATTAGTAGTTTCTGAGATAAGCGTGTTCAACCAAACAAACAAACTCTTCAGCTTTATAATATTAGTATAGATTCAGATAAAGGCATGCACTCACGTAGCGACGTACCACATGACGCACAGCGCTTGGTATATGAAAACATTAAGATAAAGGCGTGCACTCACGTGGCGACGTGGTACTTGACGCGCAGCGCGTGCAGCGCGTCCTGTATGCGCAGCAGGTTGCCGGACAGCTCGTGCGCGCGGCGCAGCGGCTCGGCGGGCGGCGCGCCCGGCAGCACGCCCTCGTACAGCCGGTCCTGGTCGTGCAGGAAGCGCGCCGAGCGCCGCCCGCGCCACGGGTTCAGGCAGATGCTGCACGTGTACTTCTCGGGCACCTGGAGGTATATAACCGCGGTAGATCAGACGTTTGTTCGTTTAAATCAAAATCGTTTTTAAATCTGTACCCGAGAAGCATAACACTGTAACTCCGTTTTTTTACGAGTTCATGTTTTTTACAGTATATTATAGTATGCGTCCTTTTCTATAATGGCATAACACTGTTTGTAGCAAAATTATTAAATATTTAATACTATAGATAACTAATTTTGCTACAAACAATGTTATGTTATTATAGAAAAGGACACATTCTATAATATACTATACAAACTCGTAAAAAACGGAGTTACAGCGTTATGCTTCTCAGGTACAGAAATAATAATAATGTCTCTAAAATAAAACGTTATTGTTCTAAAACTGTCTCCTTCATGACTAGACATAGTCCATTTACGAGTATTTCGAAACATCCGAAAAATAGATTATTTGAAACTATCAAACTTACCCTCTCATCTGTACGCTTCATTCATCTTTTTGTCATACATATTATTACTTTATTCCAAACCGTTAAGGCAGCGCATGCCAATAAAACAACTCACTTCTGTCACTGGGACTTTCTTAACAGAAAGACATGATAACTAAACTTACTAAATAACCGACCCGGGACTCGAATCCAGGACCTTCGGAAACTTTCGGAACTATAAATGAAAGTATTACTCCAACCAATTTATATATATGTATGTATGTATGTATTCAGCCCTATTTCACGTCCCACTGCTGGACACGGGCCTCCCTTCAATACGAGGGGGACCAAATCACAATCCACCACGCTGGCCAAGTGCGAGTTGGCGGACTAACCAATTTATATACGTAGATTATATACGTAGATATTATTATATTATCTCACGTCCGCCTCCCGCTGTATGTTGTGGCAGAGCGCGTGCTGCCAGCACAGACACAGCTCGCACTGCACCATGAGCCCGTCCTCCTCGCGGTACCCGCAGTGGCAGTTGATGATCTCCTCGCGCTTCATGTGCTCGATCTTGATCCGCTCGCCCGCTGGAAATATACGACTATGTGTACACTGTACGTATAGAAATCTTTATCTATACTAATACTATAAAGAGGTAAATTTTGTGAGTTTTTGATTTTGTGAGTTTGTGATGTTGTAGTGGGTAAACTCTAGTTCTACTGAACCGATTTAGATATTTGGTAAGAAGATAAAAACTTTAAATGCCACTCTTCAATGTATGGAATTCAAATAAAACCTAAACTAGCCTAAAACGTCCCATACCGATGTTGTAATATTTTACAGTTTTCCTTATGTTTTTCTTTGGCTCAAAATATTAAGAGGTTCCGTTCTTTAACTCTGCAAATAATTGCCTGACATTTCTTTCTCCACTATACTCTGATGACCAGTTAATATTTGTTAAGCAACTCAATTAATTGCCTTTATCATAACTGAGCCACAAACATGCCAACTTCTATGAATAAACATTTTTACTCTTATGGAAATGAATTCAACTTGTACTCTTATCATAAAGTCACATTATTGAAGTAAAACTTCTTTACGCACGCTTGACTTGGGGGGTAAGCTGGTGAATGCGTTACGAAAAAATGTACGTACGTTTGTTGCCATGGTAACCGTTGTTATTGTCTGACAAATGATATATAATATTATATTCTTTCCTTAAATGATATTCTATAAATATGTGATTGTAATATGCCTAATATGCGTTATTTTTAGTATGTCACCTAGCCTAATTATATATTTAACCTACAGAAGTTTTATTTCTGGCGCGTGTACACATTCATACACACACTCTTTATTTATTTTTTAGTTAGTAGTTATTCGGTCATACTATTCTATACATGATTATTATTTACTTTAATTATTTTACATAAATTAAATCAAAATAATTTAATTGATCCAAACAAATAATAAATAAACACTAACTTCAAATTATACTTAGGGCGAGAAGGCGGTTTCCACTAATTTGTCGTTTGTTAAATCGGTCCCACCAAATCTCACTTAATCTCACCAAAGGAAGGGAGGAATCTAAATTAAAAGAAAAACAGTTCACATAATAAATGAATGGATGTCCCTTTTAGGACAAAGATAATACTCACTCTCAGTATACATGTACATATTAGACTCCTTTTGATCTTCATTCGACTCCGAAGACTGAGGCTGTTGAGTTTTATCCATAATTTTAGAATCAGGGGTTCCGGAGCCAGGAAGGCTTGATCTCGTCTCAAAATCTGAATTCATTCCAAGCCAATCGTCTTCTTCACTCAGAGCCTTCTTTGACACTGATGCTATATACTTGCGTTTCTTATCAACTTTTTGTTTACTACTCGATGGTTTAGTACCAGTCGGTATTGATACCTCGGTTTCAAAGTCTTGAGGCTCCATTTGGAGATCGATTTCCGTTTCCATTGCTATATCATTTATATCAATTATTTCTTCCACAGCCTCTGGTATAGGTTCAGGCATTGGCCTACGCACTGGCAAAAGCACTTTTGGTCTCTTAACAGGTTTATTTACTAGAGCCTGTCTCAATTTTGGTGAGTCTTGAGACCTCGATGGTTCCGGTTTCACAACCGGTATGTTAATTTGGAGTTCTGGTGCTGTTTCCTTTATTTCCGATTTCGGTTCCTCCACTTTTTTGGGTGGTCGAGGGATTTTCACTTTGATTATTTTGGATTCCGGTTCGTATCTCGGTTTCGGTTCTATATCGGTTGGTTTGGTTCTTTCTTTCGCCAAATCGAGTACTTTTGGTGTGGCGCCTAACATTTTCCTTAATTCCCGATGGTAGTGCTTTATGTGCATTTGTAATAGTGTGTTGTTCCGGAAGTTTTTGAAGCATCCTTCTGCTGGACATCGGAGGAGATTCTCAATTATTTGGACCTTGAGGGATCCAACATATACTGAAAATAAAATAAAATTGCTTTAAATATCAATCCTCTCTAATCTCTGGAACAGTAAAAAATTCAGAAAATTCTCTGAAGTAAAAATTCAAAAGAGTCTGCTTTGGGGGACTTTAAAATATTTTAGTTGAATGCGAATGAAATCTCAAAGTGAGAATTCAGGAGAAAAAGGTTTATTAACTACGTAGAGCTTATTTTTTAGCCTTTTTTTTTACTGGTTGGCAAAAGAATAAGTAATAATATGTAAATTATTTTAAATTTTTAAATTTTATAAAGCCAAGCACTAAACACTTACCGTAACCATCTTCTAGTGTAGGATTTTCAATCGGAATCTCTGAAAATGTGTCCATTGGGTCCATAAATGCTTGACTCGTTCCAGGTGTTTCATTTAAAGAAATCTAAAAAATATTTTTTCTTAGATGTATTTAAATCTTAGCTACTAAATAAAAAAAAATTAATGATCTCTTCTTTCTCTCGTTTCTGACCATAATTATTATAACCGAATCCGTATTAATATTATAAATGTGAAAGTTTGTGTGTACGGATGTTTATTACTCTTTCACGCCTGAACGGATCTGAATGAAATTTGGCACAGAGATAGATTATAGTCTGGAAGAACTCTTAAGCTACTTTTTATCCAGAAAAAATGTACGGTTCCCGAGAAAACAACAACAAACAACCCTATCCAGGTTTGGTTTTGTTTTCCTAGAGGCGAACCCGAACGAAGCGAGTTTAAATTATTCAGCCCTTTTTAACGTCCCACTGCTGAGCACTGACCTCCCTTCAATACGAGGGGGATCAGGCCATAGTCCATTTGTTAGGTTGTATCAGACATGCAGGTTTGCTCACGATGTTTTCCTTCACCGTAAGACAAGTGGTAATCATATTAAAAATGATTCGCACATGAAAATATTAGAGGTGCGAAACCCGCGATTTGAACTCGCTTCACTCGGTTTCTCAAGCGAGCGCGTTATCACTGGGCTACCACTGCCTTTCTAAAGTTCAAATTGTCTAAACACAAATTCAAACTTACACACATAAAGTACTTATTCAAACGAAACAACGTGCATTTTAATTTTACCATCAGCCATGAACAAAAGAGATTTGAAAAAAGCGCAATTTAACACATAAGATGCTAATTGTGTATCTTAAGTTTTTGTATATCATTGGTTGTTAGTCACCTTTAATGGATAGACCGTACTACCACAGTACTAACTCTGTATATCCGAGTTGCGATGCAAACATAATCCCATACATGATCGTATTGGTCCACGGATTAAACTAAATCGAAATTGACAAAATACATACATACATACATAAATAAACTCAAACTCACTTTCTTCAATTTCTTTCTTCGTTTCTTCTCTTTCCTCTCCTCTTTTCTCTTAAGATTGACCACTCCGGGCGCCTTACCTCCGATCACCCATCCCATACGACGGGATAGTTTTAGGTGAACACCAAAATCCAACAACGCGTATTCATAAGGCTTTAAACTGTCATCTTTGGCGTGTTCTAGAAAGTTCCGCATATCCGTCTTAGTGTGGAAACGATGGCCGTCTGGTCTGGAATGGTAATAAATAAAGTCCTTTCTTAATATTTAAGCTGTACATTTCTGAACCAAGCACCGAGTGAAATACAAATTAATTATTAGTCAGTCTCCCGTGACCATGATTGCTATAAAGCATTCGAAACGTCGGGAACCAAAAATCAAAATAAATCCGCGAAATAATCCGAAAAGATAGTTTTATTTAAAATTATTAGTCTGTTAAAAAAATATGTATTCAGCCTTTTTTTAATGATATAAGTATAAGTACGGTTAATCTTTATGTATTATAATAATTATATTTATTGTGCCATAAGTCGCAAGTTCGATTACCGTTTGATTGAAAACAGTAATCAAATAGTTAACCAGATTATATTGTTTATACAACTATCTTTATAAAATGTACGTACGCAATCAAAACCACATCCCACTTTCCGGCGGATTGGCCTAAACTTCTCCGCACCATAAGTTTGGTCCAGTCGGGTGGTAATCTTTTGTCTTCCACCTGTAAATTATTTACAAAATAGATATATCAAGTAAGAACCATTCAATTTCAATTTCTTATACTAATATTATAAAGAGGTAAAGTTTGTGAGTTTATGAGGTTGTCCATACAAACAAAAAATTACCCCCTGGTAATCTCTGGGTCTACTCAACCGATTTAGATGAAATATGGTAAGATAGTTTGAAACCCTGAGAAGGACATAGGGTACTCTTTATTCCAGAAATCATCCCTTAAGGAGGTGAAAATGGGGATGAAAGTTTTTATAGGGACTCGAGCTAGGGACGAACCCGAGCGGAGCGAGGGTGAATTGCTAGTAATCTATAAAATAACTAAAAATCTTACAAGAAAAATGAATAGCTCACTTTCAGTAATTAAAAAAAAATCTTTTCAAGAACACTGTCATATGTATTTATAGGAAACGGGGAATTTTCAGTCTGTCCTTCTGTCTGTACGTATGTGCTTATATCAAAAACCTACTGTCTGTATTTCTCCAGGACATGTAGTGTACATAAAATTACCCTAACACTAATAAGAGTTGGACATTAACATTTAACGGTATAAGAAAATCGAGTCCGCAAACTTAGATGCTTAATCAGCCCGCATAAAGCATTTGAAGCAAAAAAAATGAAAAGAAGAAAAAGGCATTATTTTTTATTTCAAATATTCGCGCAAATATAAGAAAGTACTACAATGCTCATTTGTAGTGTTTAGCTAGCTGCTAAGTAAAAAAAAAAGTGTGTGTACTTATTTACGCACGTAAGAAGTTATACTTCTTTGGTGTAACAGAACAAAAATAGCTAAAGGTTTCATCCCGTATGTCACAACTCTCTGTTTGTAAAAAGAAAGCAGCTAACTTCATCATGTCGCTTTTTGACTGTCGGTGTGCGCGCGCATCGTAAAATTATTCTCTCATATTTTTTTCCAAACGTGCCAAAAGAAGTATAACTTCAAAAAATCGTATATTACCAAATTTATAATCATTAATTATGCATATGGACTGCTATAATAACTACAATTCAAATTACCTGTACACTACGCCTAGGCATCACTGGTGTACCGTCTTTAGTGTCCACTTCTATATCGGTCACAGGTCCCACCGGCTGTCCGTCCACCCACTTGCAACACCACTCTCCTGGTAGGAGAAAGCTCTCCGGCATCTCCTTCGGTCTGACCATCGATAATTCCTCCGTCTTCAACAGCATCTGCTTCCTCATCTCCTCCACTTGCTTCTTCATCTCCTCTAGCTCACTCTTGACCTTCTCCACTTGCTTCTTCACTTTCTTCTCCTGCAACAATCTCAACTTCTTAGTCTTCTTTATTTTCATCTTCTTGGGTTTCTCCGGTTCCGGGATTACATCTTCTTTTACAGGATTGCACTTTATCTGTTCGAGTTTTATAACTAACTCGGGTTTCGGTGAATCGACTCTCTCCTTTAAGCCATCTTCTAGCTTTGTTATAACTTCTTTCATCTTTTCAATCACCTCTTGTTTACTATCGTCGGGTTTCTCAAATTTCTCCAACTTAACTTCTTCTTCAATTTCCTATATTTTGATTTAACTTGATTTAATTATTGTTTTTAAAACATATAAACTGATACAGTATATAAAGTAATAGGCTTGCTAAATAAAAAATATTCATGAATTTCCACCACAAAGCAAGATTATTTTAGATTTAGTGTCATTGAATGAATGTAACTTCTTATCACTGTAACATGTACATATAATAAAATTCTAACCGAGTTGAATCTATACATTAAATATTTTTTGTAAAATGTTATTGAAACAATCATTGTTATGGATACAGAGCCTATGGATATGGATACAGGAGAGAATCTATAGTTTTTAGAATTTTTGTCTGTCTGTCTGGGAACGCATCACGAGAAAACCACTGAACAGATTTTGATGAAATCTGGTATGATAATAGCTGGTTATCCGGGTTAATATAGGGTATATAGGATACTTTTTATTGCGAAAAAATATCTCATCTCTGAGAAACCTATACTGAACGTTAAAACGTATATAATGGGTCAACAACACATATGATATTTTATCTATATTTTACCTTTTACAATGTCTACACAAATACAGTCAAAAAATAGAGTAAAATATGTATATTGTATGTGTGTAAGTGTGTATATGTGTGTGTGTGTCTATGTGTGTGTGTGTGTCTATGTGCGCATATGTGTATACATATGTATGTATATGTAGTGTATAAAACTATAAATACTTACAGATTCAAAAATAGGCGTCTCGATACCCAAATCACTAGGTTCGACTAAATCTGTCTCAACTACTGAACCGCTATCAACTTTTACAATTTCCTTGTTTTCTGCATCTACCTGTACATTTTCAGTGTCATTCTCATCTTTTTCCTTGAAATCAGGTTCTTCTTCTATTTTCAGGTCCGGCGTCTTTGGTGAATCTACTTCTTTGGCAACAGTACCGATTATTGAAGCTACGGCATCTATAAATATAATCAGAATATATCAACTTAAAAAATGTTTTTGGAATAACCCAGTGTTTTTAAATCTCCCTATACTAGTATTGTAAATGTTAGAGTATGTTTGTTTGTTTATTCTTCTTTCACACTGAAATGGAGCGACGGATTCGTGTGATGTGATGCATGAAGATTGATGGAGGGCTGAAGATCGATAAAAGCTACTTTTTACCGCGGGATAATATCTTATTTCCACAAGGAAACACTATATTAAATGAAATCTATGCATAGGAAATTTCGATTGATACGGTTTTCTGTATGGAGATAATCACAGGGCTCCACATCGATATTCTATTTGACTCACTGTCACTAATTTTAAATAACTCTATTTAGGACTAGCGACTTACCCTCGCTTCGCTCGGGGGCGTCCCTTGGTACGTTTTAATTTTTTGAGCTGAACCCTAATTGTTTTTCTAAAATAAAAGTAGGTTAGCTAGTAGAAATAAGTTACTCCTTATAACATCAGCTATTTGCCAGTAAAAGTCCCGTCAAAATCAGTCTAGCAGTTTCGGAAATTAGCCGGAACAAACAGACAGACAAAATTTTTAAACATTGTGTTTTTCTTATAAGTACCGTATATAATTTCATATGCATTTAGTAAAAAGTTGTTTTTTTGACATTACAAACAGACACTTAAATTTTATTTATTAAAGGAGTCTGCCCACTACCCCGTCTCATACCATGACCGTGCTAGGAGCGTGTCAGGCAAAAAAATATTCTTTGTATTGAAATGTATGAGACTCTGCCCACTAGACCGTTCCGTCACCGACCGGCACCGTCGCGTGCCGTGCACGGAACGTTAACAATTGTCATCGAGAATATTTTACCGGTGACGGTACGCTGCGTGCCTGGCACGCGACGTTACGGGACCGGTGCGCGTAGGCGGCGCAATGGTGAGCATACACAACACTAAAACCGTTATGTACGGGTATGATACGTTGTTGATACGTTCTAGTGGGCATAGTAGTCCGTGCCATGCTCGTTTCCGTGCCTGATACGTTCATAGCACGGTCATGGTATGAGACGGTGTAGTGGGCAGACTCCATTATTATTATCTATACATATTATAAAATTCTAACTAAGCCGAATCTGTACATTAAATATTTTTTGGAAAATCTTATTGAAATAGACATTATTAACGATGCAGAGGCCGAATCTATAGTTTTTAGAATTTTTGTCTGTCTGTCTGTCTGTCTGTCTGTTACCGCATCACGGGAAAACCACTGGACAGATTTTGATGAAATTTGGTATGATCATAGCTGGTTATCCGGGTCAACATATAGGATACTTTTTACTGCGGGAAAATATCTCATCTCTGAGCTAAACGTTAAAACGTAACTAGGGACGAACCCGAGCGGAGCGAGGGTGAGTTTCTAGTTAGATATATTATTATGATTATTTATCAATTTTATGTATAGACAATTCTGTTATAATCTGTGGAGTAAGTAAAATTAATATACTTAATTATTTAAAACAAAACCATTTCATCTTTTGTACTCACCAGGAATTTCCGCCTTGACTTCAGCTTTGACTTCACCTTTGACTTCACTTTTAACTTCAGCTTTGACTTCAGCTTTGACTTCAGCCTTGACTTCAACCGGCGGCTTCAATTTCCTTCTAAACATTTTCGGCTTTTTCTCCCTCGGGGTTTTCACTTTATCAGGCGACTTATCTTTCCTCTTTTGCTTCTTCTGTCCGATATTAAATATTTCTTTTATATTTAACTTCCTCTTCATTTCACGACGTTCACTTTTTGACCCCAAATAGTCTCGCGTGGGGTCGAATAGATGTGTATGGAAGATAGGTAATGCAGGGTTAGTGGTCGGAATTGTCCCACTGGGGCCAGCTACGGCCAGGACCGGAGAAGGTGACGTTGGGGACATCGATGTATCTACTGATAATTCGTGTTTGTCCTTTAATTTGTACAACCTTGACGTGTTACACTTCCATTGGAAACCGTCGTCGAATATAATTTCGTAATGTCCTGTAATTGCAAACTTAAATTTATTATATACAAATAGATAGCAATTAAACTATTTCATCTATTATTATCCATTTTATGTATAAAACAAAGTCGGGTTTGTTACAACACATAACTCTAGAACTGCAAAACCGATTTTTATGATCTTTGTTTTGTTGGAGATGTCTTTAACCCGAATAGCAGAATAACTATTAAAACATCGGAAAAAATCACGAAAAAAAAAACATATTGTAAAAACATCTATTCCATACTAAGCGTAAAAACATACCTAGGGACGAACCTGAGCGATACAAGGGTGAGTCACTAGTTTCTTATAAAATAATAATAATTTAGCAAGCATTTAGTAGTAGGTCGCGTCCCCAACATAAACAATAAAAATTAATATTCATCTTGATTTCTTTTTTTTTTTTAACAAACTGAAACACTGCCATCACTGCAGAAGACAGATGCTAATCCCAAATAGGAAAGAAGTTTCTATTAATATCACACAAAATATACCATTGCCCAAATCCTTAGTGATAGTAGCAACAAATCTCCGATTGTCCCTCCATCGAGCTAAGCATCTCTCTCCCACTGCGTACTTCAGTTTAATTTTCTCTTCTTGTTTCTCCTCTTTACTGTCACTCATTTCTGACGTGGAAGGTTGAGGAGTTATTGGTCTAGATGTTCTATTTATAGGCCTCAATCTTGGACTGTTCACACTTATCCACTCGTCATGTCTAAAATTAAAAAAAAAACAAGTAGTAATCATTGAACACCTCTAAAACAAACTGCAACTTTGTTCTTTAATTTCTGTCGTCAAAACAAAGCATTCTTGTCATGATCACAACTTTTTGCTTTAAAACAGATGAGTGGGAAATATGTGTATCCATACTTATCTATACATAATATAATAAAATTTTGAGTCGAATCTGTACATTAAATACTTTTTGGAAAATCTTATTGAAATAGTCATTATTATCGATACAGAGGCCGAATCTATAGTTTTTTGAATTTTTGTCGGTCTACCTGGGAACGCCTCACGAAAAATTTTTTTTATGGAATTTGGTATGATGACAGCTGGATATTCGGGTCAACATTTAGGACACTTTTTACTGTGGGAAAATATCTCATCTCTCAGAAATCTATACTAACCGTTAAAAGGGATGAACCCGAGCGGAGCGAGGTTGAGTCGCTAGTAAATATTATAAATATAAAACTCTATCGATCTTTCTGTTACGTTTTCTCACCTAAACCGCTAAACCAATTTTGATAAATTTTGGTATACAGATAGATGGGCGCTTGAAGAAGAACATAAGCTACTTTTTATCGCGAAAATAAAACCTGAAGGGAGTGAAATGGAAATATGAATTTTCTGTTTTTGCTGCTAAAGACAAAGATGAATTATATATTCTGGTATATTATATTAAAAATATATTATTGAATTGTAAATTGTAATTGAAGCTTATTACACCATCACGGGACACTTTATAGATGTCAATGTGTGGCACACATGTCTGGTTGGGTCTCGCGTAGGATAAGTACATAATAATATTGTACTGCAATATTGTAAACAAATATTATTTTAAAAGAGCAACTGTTAAGTTTCTCGTCGGCTCTTTTCAGTAAACTGCCTTCCGAGCCGGTGGTAGATTCCTCACGGACGTACATACTGACATTAAATTTAAATTTTAATAATGTAAAATTGACGATTCAAAAGTCCTCGTAAAAGTCTATTTGAATAAAGTATATTTTGATTGGATTTATGGAAAATTAAGAGTGATATTTTATAATTAAGATCAAGTGAAGCAAGTATGGGAAGATCATATGCAATGCAAAACACATTTAGGTAAGCAACTAGTAATCTTGTTTGGTCTGAGCCAGAATCAAACTATTGACTTCCACTAAGTAAGTATATTTTTAAATCATACCTAAAATCGTAACCAAAATTGTTATTTTTTTATATAGCGTTCCTTACTCTTTTGATAAAGGTACATAAATACACATAATGTAACACAGCCCGGATAGCTCAGTCGGTAGAGCATTGGACTTTTAATCCAAGGGTCCAGGGTTCAAGTCCCTGTTCGGGCGGAAATATTTTTTTTATTCTTTTTGGTATCTGGTAAAATATAATGTATCATATAATTTGTGTGTAAAAAAACACCATAATTAAACAATGCACTGGTTTTTTTTTATTTTTTTTTTTAGCAATTTTTTTTATGTTTAAAAATGTATTTACGCCTACCACCTGCATACATAGTTATATGGGATATATATACAGTTGGGTATATGGGACTCACCAGCTAAAAAATTCAGTAATACCCACTAAAACCCAACAAAACCACCCCCGTCTTAGTGGGGCGTCGCAGTATCGCTTACGTACTCAACCACGACGCCCTGTATTTGTTTTACCATTGTCCAACTTGAAATCCCAATAAAGGTGATGATTTTTTTTTTAAATATAATAAGTATAATAAATTTTTTTTTTAAATATAATGAATATTTAAATTAATAAAGTATTAATTATTATTTTGTAAAAACTTACAATTTGATGTGTCAGCAGTATTGTTACATTCTATTTGACTGAATGTCAATTGAAATTTATTTAAAGAGGTGGTGAAGTTTTATTTAAAGAGGTTACATTTTTTTCAGCCAGTGTTAAGTCAATATTAATAAAAATAATATGTACTTATTTATTTTTGCAATAATTTTAGTTGATGAGCAAAATCAACTTCTATTGTGTAATTATTTTCTAAATAAGGTAACCCGACAGACCTTCTATATTTATCTGGTTAAATTAAAAAAGTACCGAGTTTTTGTTTTCTATTTTAACTATTTTTTATAGATCCAGGGATTGTTATATTACATAAATAAAAAATCGTAAATCAGAATTCAAGTACAGATTCACATGAGAATTGTATTAAAAATTATCTTTCTTAAAAAGAAATAGAACACCTATGGATACTATCAAATACATAACCCTCCTTTGCGCTTCGCCGCAGTCGGTTAAAAACATAGAAATCGAAAAAAAATAAACCTTATACTTACTTGTTATAAGCATTTTCATAGTGCACCAACACTTCCATCTCATCGTAGTCCACTTCAATTATCTCGGCTGCATACCAGAATTCACTGAAATCTTTTGCTTCGACTTTTGATCCTACTGATAGAGCCATACTACTACTACTGTTACAAGTACAAGCTAAAATAAACAATACAGTGAAACAATTATATTATTTTTGAAAGAAAATTAACATAATTCTATTACATCACTAGTTAACCATAGGTTGGCTTCATATTAGGGTTTTTTTTATTATTATTTTTTTTAATATTATTGTTTAAAAAATATGATTTTAATATTACAATCCTATCAGCTATAATCAATGCAAGATAAAAGTTTCATTAAAAATCCTAAAATGTGTGTCTACTGGGCCCAATTTTTTGAAACAAAGTTCCTTATCTTATACTCAGCACACTTGATGAATGAGAGCTAAATGAAAAAACTTTCTTCTATGAGCTTCAAAATGTTTATGCTTGATGTTTATGATACCCTAGTACTGGTGACAATTTTTATGACGTAATTTATGAACCAAGAGCAGCAAGCAAAAGGAACTACGTTCCTACATTGTGGTTCCCACAGCACCTCTCGACTTTTTTTGCTTTTATAATAGGGTCTAGTTATACCAAAATGTATCAACCCAAACATTATCAAGAAATGAGTTATTGAGTCTAAACTGATCAGAATAAAATAATTCATTACTGCTAAAATAAATAATCTTTACAGGTAAATAAATTGAAAGTGTCTGTTTGTAATGTCAAAATAACAGCTTTACTTCTAAGAAACATAAAACTTCTAAAATTTTTGTCATTTATTGTAGCTAATCTCCATAAAGGCTGGACCGATTTAACGGGACTTTTACTGGTAGATAGCTCATTTTCTAAGGAGTAAGTTAGGCAACTATTATTTTAGATAAAGAATTAGAGTTCCACTCAAAAAAATATATAACTTATCTAAGAACATACCCAAGCGAAAGGAGCTTAAGTCACTACTGTATAATAAACCCATGAACAATTGGATTTGCCAATTTTCTAATCTATTTATTTTGTTGCATATAGTGTTTATGCACTAAAGTAAAGAGCATATACTCACATTTACATCATTTTATTGAATCAAATGCATGTAGTTGGCACATTTTCGGCATAACTGGGTAGGTCTAATTGTGTAATTTAAAAATATCAAAATATTTTTAAATTACACAATCGTTAAAATAAAAATATAGAACTTCATCTAATAAACTGAGTTATAACCCTGTATGTACCTTTATCTTTATAACTGGGCAGAGGGTGTTTAGGCAGATGTTTCATATCTGCATTTGCTATTTTAGCCTCTGATTCACTTAAAATCATATCAATCACACTGGTTGCTATAACCATTGGTTCTCCTGGTTCAATGACTTTGATTTTTTCTACATTTTTAGTATCATTGGCATCTTTATCTACATTTTCTTCAACTTTATCATTTCTTTGCTTTTCTAACTCTTGTATTTCTTTTTCTTGATCTTCAATGAATCTCTGTATGGCCTCTACATTTTCTCCTTCTGATTCTTTACTACTTCTAGATGTGTTTAATTCCTCATTAACATCTGCACTTGAATTAAGTGACTCCATTTTAACGTTAGATTTGTTATTTGTATTCCAAAAAAATATAGATGGCACAGCATCTGTAAAAAGATATAGTCATTATATTCATAAAATTGTTTTTGTTACACATGCATATATGACTCAATACTAACTACAATTACTTAAAACATGGAAGGGAGTTAGAAAATGCTATACTACAGATCAACAAGCATGATCACAGTAGAACAGAATATATTATAAAAAAAAAAACATTTTTGCTTCTACATTTGCTTTTTATAACAGAAGACCGTGCAAGAAAAAAATATGATAAACAGAAAAAAACTAAAATTATAAGAAATTAAATTTTAGCATGAAGTGTAATGAAATGTATCAACTACCATTACACACATAGGTACCTGTCTTTAGGACATATTTTGAGTCTTGATAAATTTGAAAATCACTTTTACAAAAGTGCCGTGAGCACACATAAGTAAAAGAATCAATGTTAGTGTTCAAATGTGTAATTGACAGCCATTTTCCACGTAATGTTAGGTCTTTGGGAAACTTGTGATATGTTACACCAATATCTTCTAATCTTGTTGAGGATGAATTACAGTTTTCTATACAACATTTTTTTACTGCCATCCTATTTTACAAAATCCATTAATTCCAGTTGCATAATACTAAATTTTATTTCTAAACAATACTTGTTTGTTTTACAATAAAAGGGAAACTTATATTATGCATGTATTAATATATATTTTTTAGTAAATTATTATTCTACTTACCTATATTATACGGAAGTTTAATTATAATAGAGCATCACTGCTACGATAAATATTTTTTCTGCGTCGGTGCCGAAGTAATACTATTATTAGGTTTATTTTTACATATATCAAATGTGTCACAGCGTCAATGGTTTTATAAAATAACTCCTTAGTTTAATTTATATACAATACAATATGTACCTACATACTTATTAAGCAAAAATATTAAAGATATACGAGGTTTGCCATCAATATTAACATGCGTATAATTTGTATATAATTTGTGATCGATTGCATAAATCAGCATAGATCACTATAGATGAATAATAGTCTTGTGTAGTTCACGAACGAACTAGTTCGAAGGAGCGTTCCCACAGATGAACTATGCGAACTAGTTCTCAGATCTCTCGCTTTTTAATTCCTTAGTTCGTTTTCGATCGTACGGATCTACGGATGTTATATATTAGTAATCTCTGTTACGGATCCTTTTTTAGAACACATTAGAGTAGTGGTTGGCAAGCCACAGTCTGCGGGTCGTATGCGGCCCGTGAATGTTTTATAAGTAACATTTTTATAAGTAGTTTTAATGTGTACTTTACTTTTTAATGCGAATAAAGTTCTTCAATTTGTAAAAATCAAAAAAATGAATGTTTTTCGTTTCATAGGTGAGCATTTAAGACTTAAAATAACTGAAGTATAGACTTAAGATAACTGAAATACAGTCGAATATTTTTTTTTTGCTCGCCATCTATATATCGCATACATATCGCGAACTAACGAACTAAATGACCGACCTAGTTCGCTAAGGAGCTGCGAACTAAATTGACCGCTCCCAGTCGCGAACTATTATGCCCAACTCTAATGAATAACCATGGATGACAAATAAAATAGATGAATTAGCTCCATACGAGCTTTTGGTGGATCTATCTATCCCTTTCATTTGTTTGATTATTAACATGCTATCTCTATATTTGGCGACAACGAGTGGGACAACAATATATTTCTGTCGCAGTTGTCACATACGTCACTACTGTGACGTCACTGCGACATTTTGTCAGTTTTGAAATTTTCAAGTTTTAACCGTTGTTATTATTATACTCATCCCCGGATTTGCCGTTTTTATATTAATTTACATTTGATCAATTTGTAGATTAGTGTTGATTTGTGCTTGAATATAAACGATGTGATTTCTTAATTAGTTTTTCTCTTCGTTAGTTTGTTTTTTCTATTAGTGTTGTGTAAACATGGGAAAGCATTGTAATATTCCAAGTTGTCAGGGAGGTTTTTCATGCCATAGAATGCTTTATAAAGGTTCACGTCAATTTTAAAACGTATACGTAAAGAATTTCTTAAAGCTATTTTCAAAATAGGGTTTATTCCTAGAGTAACTATATGTGACCCTGGTTCTGCCAATATAACTGCAATAAATTCATTAATTTCTGATAATAAACTAAATACTTCGTAGTGACAATGATGCATTAAGTGTTATCCATTATGAAGTTAATGGGAACAAAATTTACTATTTGTGTGATGTACCTCATTTACTGAAATGTTTCTGTAATCATTTTCAGAAAAAGAATTTGCTCCTTGGTAGTCAGCGTGCTCAATGGTCAATTTATGTTTATATGTTGTATAATGCAGATGAACGTAAAGGTGCTGCAAAGCTAACAAAACTTACTAACAAGCATATTTATCCAAACTCTTTTGATAAGATGAAGATTGAAGGTAATTAATATTGTAGTTTAATAAATTGAGGTATATATTACTTTAGATTATAAATATTATCTTATCTTTAATATAAAATTGTTTTTAAGAAAGAAACTTCTTGAAGCTATTAATATGCCCTTATATAATATACTATTCTATACTAATATATAAAGTTGAAGAGTTTGTTTATTAATTGATTGCACTCATCCATGTAATGTTCAGTCCATTAAAAAAAATTCTCAGCTTCCTCAGTAATGTTAAAAGCCATTTAAAGGCTTAATTGGCTTATCTACCTAGACCCTAATAATAATAAACTATTATTATATTACTGTTCATCTATAGTAGTTACTAATAATTATACTATAGTTATAGTTTAATTAACTATTTAATTTGTTATTGTAATACATTAATTTATTGTAATAATATATTTACAGGTGAAGTATGCTATGCAGGTATTTAGTCGAAGTGTTTTTGCCACCTTGTCTTTATGTCACCTGATGAAGGCTTGTAATTTCCAGGAAGAATACAATTATCGTAATACATTAAATGTAAATATTGAGAATGGCTTATTCACAGCTGTGATGATTTTATTCATTAATGATTTATTTGATAGTTTAAATTGCTGTGGCTATGATAGGTACCAGCTTACGTAATGCTTAAAATTAAAGTTACTTACTACTAAAATTAAACTTAAAATTAAGTTTTATTATTCATTTTTTACTAAAATTTGTATTTTTTAAAATTTCTGTAAGACTAAAATGTTTGTTCTAACGCACTAATCTCAAATCTTTTGCTTTTTATAAACTAAAGATGAAGGTGGTTCTAGAGCTAACAAACTTCAAATGCAAGAGCTAGATTTTAATATATACTTACAATTAAAACCAACTACATAAATGACATAACTACTACTCACATAATAATGATAATGTTATTAACAAAAACTATTGTTCTATGTTACTTCTAATTTTATTGCATTGTAATATTATAAAATATTTTCATTTACAGTTGTTAAGAAATGAGAAATTTGTTTTGCAATCAGAATTTTTGAGGTAGTTAATTTTTGTCTATACCAAATTGTTGTACTAATTTGTATTTTTTGTAATTTGTATTCAATTGAAAAAATCCTTAAAAAATGTCCTTTCTTTGTAATAACAAACAATGTATTATAAATGTAAAAAAAAGGTATCCTGCTGAGTTTCTTGCTAGTTTTTTCGGGTATGAGGCATTTTTTTCGAACTAGTGGTAGCATTAAAATAGTAAAATAAAAAAAGCTTGAAACCTACCTTTGTATTTTATTTCTAATTATAATTAGTATCATAAAAATGAAAACCTTCCTATAAAACCGACAACAGTTGTTGAATACCGATAATTTTACGATAAAATACATCCCTACTTAATCGTAATTAATACCGATTTCACATCACTACGAACTAAATTCTCCCAGATTTGCATATGACGTCATACCTTTAGAAAGGGATGCGTGGCGACTATGAAGAAATACAATAGCCGTGAAAGTGACAGCATATTTTGACTTGCCATGTATGCCTTAATTGTCCCTAAATTATGGGAAATATCATGACAGCTCTAAAATATAAATTAATTTTTATAACGTAAGAACTTATATTAATAGATATTTTATGTTTGATATGAAATATAATTAAAATATAACATTATCCTATAATAGTTAAAATCATTTAGAATATTATTATATACATCAATATATAGGACATATATTTTATAAAAAAAACATTTTAAGCACATTTAACTTATGTATATTTTATAATATAATAAAATATTAATTGACATATCCTATGTAGCTATTATTAATTTAAAATGGCTAAGTCGGGAAAAATCTTTCTTTGACTATCTTGATCCCCCCGGCCCCCGCTTCATCATATTCGCCTACTGTTTTTATGAATATGCGCCTGTATGGAAGTCAACCGGAGTTGTGAATAACAAACATCATGTCACAGATTATAAGTAAGACCACAGAGAGATTATATTATTATTTTTGTCACCACAGACTAGACATGTATATAAGACAAAACATTCGGGACACTTTCATATTCTTCAGTGATCATCCCACTTTTATCATACAACTTGAAATTGAATACACATAATACATTATGAAATAAAGTAATATTTATTAAAATACATTATTTAATATTGTAATGTTTATATATTAATACTAATCTGTGTAGTTAAATCTATTGTCTATTGACTTTCAATGACGTATTTAGAAAGTGTTAAATTTGTGACAGTGTATGTCTTAGAGTAATAACAAGCATAGAGGACTCGTATTAAACTGAACCAATAAACTTATAATTTGCACTGCTTTATCTTACTAAAAGATGACGTAAGTTAGAGAGAGACGTAATAATAAAGAAACTTTCGTCTTCAATGGTGTGAAGCCACTTTTTACTTGTCAAAGTGACCAGCTGGTGACCTACAGTGTTTTTGATATTTGTGATTATTTTAATGATAAAAGAGTAATTGGATGTAACAGACTTAGTTTTAAGGAAACTTAAAAACATTTTGTGTAGATGGCTTGTGTGGCTTACGGCTGTAATCGCCATAGTTCAAAGAAAAGTGAAGATAATCAAAATGTAACATTTCACCGGTAAGTGTTTTTTGGATTTTTCTATTAAAATACTTAACATTTTTATGAAATATTCAAATATGTTTAAATTGATTGTTTTAAGACTCTTACAATATCATAATAGTGTGTAATCGATCTCTAAATTCTTGTCAATTTGAGAAAGTAATTTTGTTTTTTAATCATAGTGATGTGGCATGACGTACCTTCATTATTACTTTGCCGATTCGTTTTTAGAATACATGTAGATAAAATTTCTTAAAATATATGAGTATGTTATAAATCAGAGGTTTAACCATAATCCCCGCGCTAAGCTGACTTATTTTTTTTTTTGTGTTATATTTTTGAGTAATGAATAATCAAGATTAGACTATGAATGAGTTTCATTTATTTCTGTTATTTATTTATTTACCAAAAAGTACACTAACAGCACATATGTTAAAACATTTATACACATTTAGAAGACAATATTAATAATTAATCGGATATGTATGTCTTTACAAGTGTACATAACATTCGCTATAATTACATAATCAAAAGTATACATTAAATTATAATAAATCCCTTATATATAATTAATAAATACAATTTAAATACAATAAAAATGATTCATAATAAGTCAAGACCTGTTAGCCAAAATAATTAATTTAAATAATGTTAAAAAATTGTTTTAACCTTAAAATCTAATTAATTACGATTAAACATAATTAATTTTGACCTAAGGTTAAGTATTGTTTCGTGTAATAGTTTTTAATAATTACTATAAATATTACAAAGAAACGGTATTTTTGATTTATAAACCGTCAAACATTGGCACATCACTATAATAGTCAATATATAAATATAGTAATTCTATAGCATACTTGGCTTCATTGCGATTTTAAGAAAGGGCAAATTGTGTATTTCTGTCTCTGTCCCTCTCGTAAAGAAGTGTATAAGAAGGACACGATCAAATATATTGTAAATGTTCAATTAAATACAGTTCCTCCATGCTTGTTATTGCTCTAAGGTGTATGTAATAAATAAAACATTTGTTTTCAATCACTAGTCAAAGTAATGTAAATGTAAATAAAAAAAATGGATTTAGCTAAGTCTCTATTTAGCTCACGCGATCATGTAGGATATGTGGGGCGTGAAGAACATGAACGCAAAATTAGTGCAGCCTTAGCAGATGATGACCCAGAAGATATAATCGATGCTATTCGCGGAATGAATGTTGCTGACGAATTATTGCCAGCTCCAGGAGGTCCATTTTCTGCTTTAACTGCAAGTATGGTTCCCCAAGATATTATGGCAAAGTTAGCTCAACCAGAATCGGAAGGTCATGGTGGAGGTTTACCGGACTATAGATTTGACGAATTTGGCTTTTGTGTTGAGGAGGAAGATGGTCCTGAACAAAGCTCTAATAAATTGCTCGCCAATGTTTTCGTTGAAGATGATCAACATCGTCTTCAGTGGGAATTTTACAGCAAGGAAATAAGTTTCTCAGAAAGTGAAAATAAACTGGAAAAAACAGATAAATTACAAAAAATGGTCAAAGATGGAGTTCCTCATTCACTGCGTCCTCAAGTCTGGATGAACTTATGTGGTGCTAATAAAAAAAGAGCAACAACAGAGATTACTTATCATGAAATTGTTAGAGCATCTAGTGATGATGGATTGGTAACAAGTAAACAGATTGAAAAAGATTTGGTACAAATCTTACCTAATAATGTTTGTTTTTCTCATCCAACAAGTACTGGTGTTCCAAGACTTAGGCGTATTCTTAGATCTTTAGCTTGGTTATATCCAGATATTGGTTACTGTCAAGGTACTGGTATGATTGCAGCATCACTTTTATTACTCATGGAAGAAGAAGAAGCATTTTGGATCATGTGTACTACTGTTGAAGATCTTTTGCCAGCATCATATTATTCTTCAACATTAATTGGTATACAAGCTGATCAAAAAGTTTTAAGAAGTTTAATTTCAACATATCTACCAGGTATTGATCAAGTCCTTAATGCTCATGACATTGAGCTCTCACTTATTACAATGCACTGGTTTCTAACCTTATATGCAAATGTAGTTCATATGAAAATTTTATTAAGAGTTTGGGATCTATTCTTTCTAGATGGTTCTATAGTACTCTTTAAAGTGACATTAGCCATGCTTAAAATCAAAGAAAATAGATTTAATGAAATATCAAATTCTGCACAGATTTTTAATGCATTATCAGATATTCCTGGAGAAATTGATGATGTAGATCTCTTAATTAAAACTATAGATGAAGTGTGTGGTGAGACTCTTAGCCCAGCATTGATTGAAACTCACCGCAGAAGACATTTGGCTTATCTTATGGCTGACCAAGGTGCTTTAGTTGGAAATCCAAATGCAGTACCAAATCTTCCAAAACAGCAGTTACAAAGACGCCAAATAAAGAGAAGTAAGTCAGTGATCCAAACTATTCTCTTTGGTGATGACACTAACAATGAAGATGCTGTATCTAAGAATGTTAAACAAACAGAAATTCTCGTTGACTTAAGGGAAGCAATATTACAAGTTGCCCGTCATTTTCTTGCCCTAGAACCTCAATTGGCATCTGAGGTTCAATTAACAGCTGATTATAGTATGCAAAGTCACGCTGCAGATAGAGAAAGATATGTCAATGTATCCAGAAGCAAGAGAAGGCGAGCTAAAGCTTTACTTGACTTTGAAAGAAGAGATGGTGATGAGTTGGGTTTCAGAAAAAATGATGTGATAGAAGTTATAAGTTCCAGAGATGAACATTGCTGGATTGGAGAATTAAATGGTTTAAGAGGCTGGTTTCCAGCACGGTTTGTTAAATTATTAGATGAAAAAGGAGTTAAGTACAGCAGGGCTGGTGATGACTCGGTAACAGAAAAAGCTGCTCATCTAGTGAGAGGTGTTCTAGCCCCAGCTTTTAAGAGAGTTTTATTGCATGGTATCAAAAAACCTAGTTTCTTAGATGGTCCTTGCCATCCTTGGCTGTTCATAGAAGAAGCTTCATCAAGGGAAGTAGAGAAGGATTTTAATTCTGTATATAGTCGCTTAGTTTTGTGTAAAACATACAGATTAGATGAAGATGGCAAAGTACTTACACCAGAAGAATTATTATACAGATGCGTTCAAGCAATTAATCTTTCTCATGACAATGCCCATGCACAAATGGATGTAAAATTGCGCACCTTGATTTGTATGGGATTAAATGAAGAGGCTTTACATTTATGGTTGGAAGTATTATGCTCCTGTGTAGATGTGGTACAGAAATGGTATCATCCCTGGTCATTCATTAATTCTCCTGGCTGGGTTCAAATTAAATGCGAGTTGAGAATTTTATCTCAGTTTGGTTTTAATCTAAATCCTGATTGGGAGCTTCCGCTCAAAAAAGATACACAAAATCAACCACTGAAAGAGGGTGTGAGAGATATGCTGGTCAAACATCATTTATTTTCTTGGGATCTGTAAAGTTGAATAATGAATATACAATGGGCCGCCAATACTTATGTACCTCATGATTATCTTAAAATACTTAAAATCTGTAATTACCATTTCATTCTTGTAAATTAGAAATGTATGCACTCCAAAGATAATGAACTTATATACATATGATTTAACATCAGTTTCTTATTCTCTCTATTAAAAATTAAATTAATGATCTAATGTTACATATTAAAATTGAGTTATTCTGTTATTTTGTTTTGAATTTTATTAGTGATAAGTTTTTTTGTATGTTGCTTGTACATAGTGTATTTTTTTTTATTTATTATTGTATAAATGTGTAAACTTCTGCCTTAATATTTTCATCATTCCTATTTTAATAACTAGCTTTTTAAGTAAAATTGTAAATGTTATTTCAAATAAACAGAATCTATCTATTAATGATCTCTAAATTTTGGTTACATTGATTTTTAATATATATATCCATACTTCATGCATGAACATTTTTCACGTTTCAAATATCTGGTTCATATTAGCAAATTTAAAATTAAATTTCAAAATACTAACTGAAGCTTGAACAAAGTTTTGTTCAAGTTTTAAGTGCTATAGATAAAAGGAATAACACTCAGGACTCAATAATTAATAATCCTTGTATTACATGAAAGTAATAAAATTATAATTTTAAATTTTATAATATTGAACGATTCTTGTATATTATACAGTGTATATGGTCACGGACTAGCGATATTTTACCTACTTTTATTACAACTATTTTAATATAACACACAAATACCATTAATCAAAAAAGTGCTAGATAGACAATCCAAAGTTGCTCTTAATACTAGTCACCAATTGTGTTTAGGTAATTCTTCTTGTTGAAATAAATATACAACAATGTAAATTGAACCTTAAATGCAATACTTAAAATTGTTTTCACAAAAAAAAAATTAAAAGCGCGCTCAAATGTTAAAATGAACGCTCATTCGGTGAGGACATTTTTTGTCACCGATTGTGTACTTTGTGGGTCGATGACAAATATACTTCACTGTACACATTGAGGTTTAATCCCTTTTCCCTCTATGTGGCAGCTATCTTGTTTTTTTTTCTTGGAATATTCTATTTGTGTACAAAATAAACATATCTCTCAATGTTTTGGTCATAATGAGATAAAAAAGGCTCATTCCGAGGACAACAATATTGTCAATCGTTTACTTTACGAAAAAATGTATTCATATACTCGTAACTGTAAAAAAATATATTTAAGTCCAAAATAAAAATCAAACAAATATGCAAATCAGCAAATTATTGTAAATTACTTCAAAAACAACCCCAATTACCCCTTTTTATTTTTTAACTAAATCGACAGATATTGATCTAAGCTACAATACAACATTGAGTTTACAGCTATATGTCTATTACTTTAAGAATTATTGTTGTTTGAACATAACGTATGCGCAATCACAAAGGGCCTTTGTCGAAAACCTAATCAGGAAAACATTAGAAACACAACTTTCTTATTAATTTTTATTTAATGGTTTTACAAAATTGACCTACAATAATTAAAAATTAAAATATCTAAAGCAGTTGCTCAAAGTGGCAACCTCCAGCTTGTAGGCAAGCTAAAGCTCTATATGCTATCTGAGTTGAGTGCCTAATCATTTGTAAATCAGATGTATTATTTATAAATCATCGGGTGAGCGAGGTGACCACGCTACTAGACTACCGCGACCGATTCACGGCGAATACTTGTTATTTTTAACCGACTTCAAAGAGTAGGTTCTCAATTCGCGGAACCTTTTTTTTTTATGTATGTTCACCGATTACTCGAAGACGCCTGAACCGATTTGGAATATTCTTTTTTTGTTTCAAAGGGTATTCTTCCCCGGTGGTCCCATATAAATTTTATCGAAATCGATCAAGCGGTTTTTAAATAAATGGCTTAATCGAATATGTTTTTTAATAAAAATCTTTCTTCTTACAAATTACCTGCTTATTACGTCTACACTAAAAATGGAAAAATAAAAACTTAAAAAAAAATATAAATCGGTGTGGCACCGACTTCGAAAATATCAGATTAGGTATCTATTCTAAATGAAAACCCCTGTTTAATTATTTTTTACTTTTCAGTGCTTGGAAGTCGGTTTTTATTTTATTTTATTTTAGTTTTTATAATACTCTCACTGCTCGAGAAAAGTGCGCAGGTTAATGGTGTGCCGATTCGCGAACACAGGTAATCGATTATTAATCGATTTGGTTCGATTATATTAGTTCGAAATAAATGTTGTTACAAATGGGGAAGAGTTTTGGGGTTTTCTCCTTCCAAATGTCGCGATTACTATAGCCCTCAGTATCATGGATGACAAATAAAGCTCAGTATATTGTAACGTTCTATAGCGTGGACGGTTTTTTTTTTGCATTTTATTTAAAATTTTATTAAAACGACAAATTATACAGTGCCAGGATGCAAAGAAAATGGTTATCATTTGTTTGCAAAAGATAAAAACTGAAAAAATTGTGGGCTAAAGCAATAAGATGACCAAAATTGGCGAAAACACAATCTTTATATTTAAGGCTATGTGGACATTATTTTAAAGAAAGTGATTTTAAAACTCTTAAATCGTCTTAAGGCAGTGATAGCCCAATGTTAACGCGCTCATTTTAGAAACCGAGTGAAGCGGGTTCAAATCCAGAATCTTGCACCTCTGATATTTTCATGTGCGTATCATTTCTAACATGATTACCGCTTGCCTTATGGTGAAGGAAAACATCGTGAGGAAACCTGCATGTTTGAGAAAATCTAACAACTTTTCGAAAGACATGTGAAGTCCGCCAATCCGTACTTGGCCAGCATGGTGGACTATGGCCTGATCCCACTTGCATTGAAGGGAGGCCCGTGCCCAGCCGTGGGACGTTAAAAAAAGGGCTAAATACATACATACAAATCGTCTACAGATGAATGTTTTATTTTTTTATTATTTATTAATTACAGAATTTTATACAAATTTTCGTCTCTCATTTTACCCCTTATGGGTTTGAATTTTGAAAAATGCTAAAACAGGTATTTATTTATTTGTATTGAAGAGCATTAACAACAAGTTTCAAGTAATTCTAACCATAAATAATTCTTTGCCCATATAAACTTTATTAACGACGACGAATTAATGAATTTAAAAATCAGATCAAAATATCGTCCTGGATAGATTAATAGTATCCACACACGATTATCGAAAAATTAAATAGAACTTTTACTAGGAAACTCACAAAGGTCGAGGATTGAGGAAGCTATAGTTAGTCTTACTGTTGTTTGTTCAAAAAATAAATAGTTACTAGTTATTTCGCAAAGTACTTTTATAACTTGTAGAATAAGCGTTCTTTTTGCGAGAAATGGATATTTTTATTAAAAAAAAACTTGCTTGTTAGATACACATCTGTGTCAAATAAAAAATGAAACATTGAAAATTGACATGTCATTGTCAAATATGTCAATAAATTGACAGATAACCAACTCCGGTCGACTTCCATACAGGCGCATATTCATAAAAACGGTAGGCGAATATGATGAAGCGGGGGCCGGGGGGGGTCAAGATAGTCAAAGAAAGATTTTTCCCGACTTAGCCATTTTAAATTAATAATAGCTACATGGGATATGTCAATTAATATTTTATTATATTACAAAATATACATAAGTTAAATGTGCTTAAAATGTTTTTTTTATAAAATATATGTCCTATATATTGATGTATATAATAATATTCTAAATGATTTTAACTATTATAGGATAATGTTATATTTTAATTATATTTCATATCAAACATAAAATATCTATTAATATAAGTTCTTACGTTATAAAAATTAATTTATATTTTAGGGCTGTCATGATATTTCCCATAATTTAGGGATAATTAAGGCATACATGGCAAGTCAAAATATGCTGTCACTTTCACGGCTATTGTATTTCTTTTGAGTCGCCACGCATCCCTCTCTAAAGGTATGACGTCATATGCAAATCTGGGAGAATTTAGTTCGTAGTGATGTGAAATCGGTATTAATTACGATTAAGTAGGGATGTATTTTATCGTAAAATTATCGGTATTCAACAACTGTTGTCGTTTTATAGGAAGGTTTTCATTTTTATGATACTAATTATAATTAGAAATAAAATACAAAGGTAGGTTTCAAATTTTTTTTATTTTACTATTTTAATGCTACCACTAGTTCGAAAATAATGCCTCATACCCGAAAAAACTAGCAAGAAACTCAGCAGGATACCTTTTTTTTTACATTTATAATACATTGTTTGTTATTACAAAGAAAGGACATTTTTTTAAGGATTTTTTCAATTGAATACAAATTACAAAAAATACAAATTAGTACAACAATTTGGTATAGACAAAAATTAACTACCTCAAAAAATTCTGATTGCAAAACAAATTCCTCATTTCTTAACAACTGTAAATGAAAATATTTTATAATAATACAATGCAATAAAATTAGAAGTAACATAGAACAATAGTTTTTGTTAATAACATTATCATTATTATATGAGTAGTAGTTATATCATTTATGTAGTTGATTTTAATTGCAAGTATATATTAAAATCTAGCTCTTGCGTTTGAAGTTTGTTAGCTCTAGAACCACCTTCATCTTTAGTTTATAAAAAGCAAAAGATTTGAGATTAGTGCGTTGGAACAAACATTTTAGTCTTATAGAAATTTTAAAAAATCCAAATTTTAGTAAAAAATGAATAATAAAACTTAATTTTAAGCATTACGTAAGCTGGTACCTTTCATAGCCACAGCAATTTAAACTATCAAATAAATCATTAATGAATAAAATCATCACAGCTGTGAATAAGCCATTCTCAATATTTACATTTAATGTATTACAATAATTGTATTCTTCCTGGAAATTACAAGCCTTCATCAGGCGACATAAAGATGCAAAAACACTTCGACTAAATACCTGCATAGCATACTTCACCTGTAAATATATTATTACAATAAATTAATGTATTACAATAACAAATGAAATAGTCAATTAAACTATAACTATAGTATAATTATTAGTAACTACTATAGATGAACAGTAATATAATAATAGTTTATTATTATTAGGGTCTAGGTAGATAAGCCAATTAAGCCTTTAAATGGCTTTTAACATTACTGAGAAAGCTGAGATTTTTTTTAATGGACTGAACATTACATGGATGAGTGCAATCAATTAATAAACAAACTCTTCAACTTTATATATTAGTATAGAATAGTATATTATATAAGGGCATATCAATAGCTTCAAGAAGTTTCTTTCTTAAAAACAATTTTATATTAAAGATAAGATAATATTTATAATCTAAAGTAATATATACCTCAATTTATTAAACTACAATATTAATTCCCTTAATCTTCATCTTATCAAAAGAGTTTGGATAAATATGCTTGTTAGTAAGTTTTGTTAGCTTTGCAGCACCTTTACGTTCATCTGCATTATACAACATATGAACATAAATTGACCATTGAGCACGCTGACTACCAAGGAGCAAATTCTTTTTCTGAAAATGATTACAGAAACATTTCAGTAAATGAGGTACATCATACAAATAGTAGATTTTGTTCCCATTAACTTCATAATGGATACCACTTAATGCATCATTGTCACTACGAAGTATTTAGTTTATTATCAGAAATTAATGAATTTATTGCAGTTATATTGGCAGAACCAGGGTCACATATAGTTACTCTAGGAATAAACCCTATTTTGAAAATAGTTTTAAGAAATTCTTTACGTATACGTTTTAAAATTGACGTGAACCTTTATAATAAGGCATTCTATGGCATGAAAAACCTCCCTGACAACTTGGAATATTACAATGCTTTCCCATGTTTACACAACACTAATAGAAAAAACAAACTAACGAAGAGAAAAACTAATTAAGAAATCACATCGTTTATATTCAAGCACAAATCAGCACTAATCTACAAATTGATCAAATGTAAATTAATATAAAAATGGCAAATCCGGGGATGAGTATAATAATAATAACAACGGTTAAAACTTGAAAATTTCAAAACTGACAAAATGTCGCAGTGACGTCACAGTAGTGACGTATGTGACAACTGCGACAGAAATGTATTGTTGTCCCACTCGTTGTCGCCAAATATAGAGATAGCATGTTAATAATCAAACAAATGAAAGGGATAGATAGATCCACCAAAAGCTCGTATGGAGCTAATTCATCTATTTTATTTGTCATCCATGCAGATAACTTTGCAACTCTCTCTTCAAGTTTACAAGTCAAACGTGCTTGTCCTCTCAGAGCTAAGGCCATTAGGCGACTTGCACTAAATATATTAAAAAATGGCATCAAAGGCTGAATTAGCTTGTGTATACTCTGCTCTCATCCTTGTTGATGATGATGTCGCCGTAACTGTAAGTACAAACTTGTTAGCATTATTATTTAATTATTACTT
This sequence comes from Fabriciana adippe, assembly GCA_905404265.1. Classification (NCBI taxonomy): domain Eukaryota; kingdom Metazoa; phylum Arthropoda; class Insecta; order Lepidoptera; family Nymphalidae; genus Fabriciana; species Fabriciana adippe. Next base: position 13,371,785 of record FR989984.1, on the reverse strand, counting down.
ATTGTTGAGGTTATAATGCATATTTATCCATTAACATCTTGGTAATCTGCTACGCATATTACCTTTATTCAACAAAATCATACGTTATGTTCTCTAATTATTGCGATTTGTATTGTATTTGTGTTTTTGAATGTTTATTTTTAATTTCAAACACGTTTGTTTACAGGGTGAAAAAATTTCGACCATCTTAAAGGCGGCCAATGTTGATGTTGAGCCCTACTGGCCTGGCTTGTTCGCCAAGGCTTTGGAAGGTATCAATGTTCGTGACCTAATCACCAACATCGGCTCCGGTGTGGGAGCTGCACCTGCCGGTGGAGCACCCGTCGCCGCTGCTGCCGCAGCCGCACCCGCTGCTGAAGCCGCCAAGGAAGAAAAGAAGGAGGAAGAGCCTGAAGAATCTGACGATGACATGGGCTTCGGTAAGTTTATTTTTAATATGCCTAACATTTAGGAACTTTGTAAGAATGGAACAATACTGTTTGTTATGTTCATTAGAAAATAATATATTCAATGATGCTTGATCTAATGTATTAGCTTCTGAGACTAAATGATATGACAAATATTTTACTGAGAAATTTTTGTATAAACTATGTAGTTAATTTAACTTATAACTCCTCTAATTAAAACTTTTCCTTGTTACAGGTCTTTTCGACTAAAAAGCTTTTTATAAAGGCTTTGGTATTCCATTGTAAGCTTTATGAAGCTTGTTTAGTTGTAAGGAAACTAAAAATAAAAAACTTATAAAAATTGACATCTGTTATTTTTATTATTTAAATTCTTTGTGATTATTATGTGGAATATAGATGTGTAACATGGCATATTACTGGACAAAATTAATCAAACTGGGTTTGTAATTTTGTATGATAAAGTGAAACTTCATGGTATTTACTTTTAGTACAGATAAGTTGTTTAGCCCAATTAATAGTAAAAAGTCATAGAATTTGTTTAATTATATTAAGGATGAATTTTGCAATATTTATCATAATTTAATTTACACATATTTTTAAATTAAAATAGATTGACAATTTCTGGAATAACATCTATTAATACAAACAAAAGTAGCCCAAATTAGTACTGTGCAATTTCCATGGAGTGGGGCATATGTACTCATATAGTATTATGTCATTTGTGCTGTTAGTTTTTTAAAATCTAATGCATAAATATATAATGTACTGCTGTAAGCTAACTACCCATAGTTATTATTGAAAACTTTGATTAATGATTTAAGCAGATCTCAAACAAGACAGAAAAAAATATGTAAACTACACTTTATTTTTTTTATGTCTTCTGACTTATCACAATATTATAAATGTATGTGTTACTCCTTGCCAGTGAAATGTATTTTAATAAAATATTATACAGTCATATGACCTGAAGTAACACAAGGCTAGTAGCGTAGCTAAAGGTGGTACCGTCTTTTATAATTTATATAATTAGTATTTAACTGCAGTTGTCTAGTGGCTAACATGTAGTGCTGCTGATCTGGAGTTCCTGACTTCGAGTCCCGGGTCGGCCCAAGTCTATTCAATGAGTTTCTGTTAAGAAAATCTTAATAATAGCCTGGAGTTGGGATGTTGGCTGTTTCATCCGCGTGCCTCAGACCAAATTTTTCATGATGAATTATCATACTAAAATATCTCTTGTGTAATTCACTACTCTGTAGTCTTAATGAGATTGGCTGCCACAGCTATAATCGGTTAAGAGAATATTATTAATTAGTACAAGGACCACCTAAGTAATTAAAGTGAGGGTAAGTCCATAGCGTTAGTTACATCCACCTAGGTAGTGTATAAAAATTTGATTTATTATGGGCATAACAATTTATTAAATAAGCAGCCTTTGCTTAGCCACTTCATGTTTAATATAAAATATTCTTTCTTAGAGATAAATTGAAATTTCAGGCCCACTTGGTTTGAATTATGATAATGTTAAAATAGCAGTCATTCAATGGGGATAGTGAATTGATTTGCTATACTAATCCAAGAGATTTTACTTTGTACATAATATTGCATAGGTTGGGAAGTATTTAAAAATTATAATTGATGTAACTAAACTTTATTTCTAAAACTTATTTAAAATTAATTTAATGTGGTTTAGCCCCACATGGCTCTCTGAACTCCAGAAAGTTTATTATAATCAGCCAGATGTCTCCATACCATTCTGCTCATTCTCCAATCTTTTACAATACCACGAGGCCTGAAAAGGAACATTACTATTAAATAAAGTTACAAAGAAAAAAAAAACAGAAAATCAGATTATTACTTTAAAAAACCTCAATTCCACACTAATTAGTTTCTAAATAAAACGAAAGAATCGTTTTCATTCAACATTAAAATACCTTGGTAGAAAAACATAATATAGTATAAGTGTTATCAAATTAAAACAAACCTTGATGTAATAACACATCTGTTATTAATGCGGAGTGGTATTGCATTCATCTCAAATTTATTAATTTCCTTATCTGCCATTTCTCTGATTTCCAATGGTAAAACATCATTCTTTCTTAAAGCATTAATTCTACTACGTTCCAGGAAATGTTCAGCGCTCATGCGTCGTCTCTTTACATCTCTTATCATTAGGCAATTTGCCCATTTATTCCTTACTTGTTGAAGCTGTATAAAAATGGTTAAAATTAGCATTAGAAAAAGAAGTTTACCTATACATTTTTTTAGAAGTCAATAACTTACACCAAAACCAGGAATTGCTTGTGTTTTCCATACATATTTAGTAAGACATGAAATATTTAAATTCATTATAAGAAAAATGTAACGATGTTTCAACAACAAATGTATATTTTATTCTTTTCAATTTTTTTACATAACCTAAAATTATCTGTCAATTGTCACTAATCCCATTTGTCAATTTTCTGCTTGTCAAAATTTAACAGTTTATTTATTTATTTAACTGAAGTTCACAGATTAAAGAGACTACATGAAGTTTCGTACATGATAAACACAAAAATCCCATCATATAGTCCAGACTCCAGTCAAATTAGGAGTTTCACCTCAGAATGAGAGATAATAAGCTGTAAACTCGTATACACCTTTACTTTAGTGTTCTTAAAATTATCTCAAAAATCTCATAAAATCTCGTGTTTGCGTCGTAAGTTATTCAAGGTCAAAGGTCACAAAAATCAGTTTTTCGCGATTTCACGAAAGAGGTTTATGCTGTATATTCAGCCATTTTTAACGTCCCACTGGTGGACACAAAACTTAGTAAGCTCTCTCAGACATGCAGGTTTCCTCACGATGTTTTCCTTCACCGCAAGGCAAGTGGTAATCATGTTGGAAATGATTCGCACTTGAAAATATTAGAGGTACGAGACCCGGGATTTGAACACGCTTCAATCGGTTTCCCAAATAAGCGCGTTACCACTGGGCTGCCACTGCCTTATTGTGGATTATGCTGAAATGGTCCCAATTAATTTTATAAAGATCTGATGATGAGCTTTGGAGACAGATAACGGAACTCTTCAGTAAATGTGATCAAATCAACCACGATTGCTGCTATCGCATTTCTATGCATTATTAACGCAATCACACATCACGCCTGTACCCTCTAAAGGGTATGCTGGTATTGCATCACTTTATATTAGCAGAAATAGAGAATTAAATTTTCAAGCAGTATAGTTGATTATGTTTAATTCATTTATAAGTTAACAAGCTAGGTATTTTTGTGACAGGTTATGGGTGTTATTAACATTTAGTTCATTTCTTTTTATATTAAAAGAAATAAAAAAAATTAAAACCTAAAATGTAGATAATACTATAACTGAAAAATAACATTTATGGTGTCATCTTTCAAGGCTCTAAGTTTACAATAGGTAAATAAATAAAAGAAAATGTTCGGTAGTCAAAATTTATTGTAAAGAATTAGTACAATCTCTGGGGTGGGCCCATAGTGGACTTCATGTGAAGTGACCGCACATTCTGCCAATGTTTCTTCAATAGTGACACTAAGAAGTTAATTGAAAGATGCACATTTTGTGCCAATTCATCAGGTGTCATATCCACATGGCCAACAGCCACAGAGAGACAAAGTACCTAGAATAAAAAGAATCTATTAAAAAAAAGCACTAAAACCAAAATAAATACGACATTTAGAATAATATTTATTGTTTCTTAAACCTTGTTATTTTTAAGTTAAAAAACAGTGTATTACCTTCTTCATCTGGAACTTGATGGTAGCCTTAACCTCATCAATCTTTTGTGTCATGGACTCCTGGTGGGAGAGGAGACCAGGGAATTTACCAGCCTTGTTAAGACCAGGACCGAGGAGACGTGGGATCTGCTTGATGAGCGACTCAGAGGCAAGGAATGCATCATACCTAAGGATAAATATTAATAATTAACATAAATTAAGATTTAAAATAAAATTAATAGTTGAAAATAAAAATTGATTATCTTTATACATATTTCCATTTAATTTGTTTATTTATACTGTATAAGTTACACTGTTGTTTATGCTTACTATTCAAACCATAATATAAAATGCAGACTTCTGGGTTAATAAATGACTTACTTCTTGGCTAGTTTCTTGACAAGTTTTTTGTTCTTGTTCAGCTTTTTTAAAGCCTCGGCATCCATACAAGGTACACTCAAGTTTTTAGCCTCGTCACAATGTTGTTGATCTCCAAGAACACACACTTGCATTTTGGGCCTAGGAATGTACTTTAGCCTAAAAGAGAATTTCTGTTTTATTCATAGGTTTTAAATTCAGTATTTACAATATGTACATATAGTTAACTATTATCAGTATCAATATACTCATCAAATATCAGATAATACATGCAAAAATAATTCATCATATTATAGTAGAAATTCTACAAAATTAAGGAAAAATGATCTTTGATCTTCTATCTCAGGACATGAATCTTACCCAAAGATTCTTCTTTTGTGTTAGCTAAGTCGGTAAGCCGAAGCAAACCTACCCGTTATTTAAAGACTCTGGGTAGAGTCCCGTCAGTGCAAAACTGACTCCCTGTCCAGATCCATTTTTGTGGATATTAAATTGAAATGCATAATATAAATTAACAGGTAACCTCATATTAAAATTAACAAAGTCCACAAAAACGTTCTTTTCAGGTAAACATACTTGACGGTGCCGCTGAAACGCTTGTCCTTCTGTGGGTCATAGTTCTTCAGACCGATTTGGAGTTCAACGGTCTCCAAAAAGTTACGTTTCTTATCTTTGGATGACTGGAGGACTGCATTTACGCATTCGTAAAGCGTGTCACGCGATACCTTCGACCTGAAACATTGATGAATAAAGGTTATGTTAGAATTTTAAAGGACTAAAACTTAGAATGAAATATTATATTATTTGAGTTCAGTGCAATAATTGTATTAAGATATTTTAAAATAGAAGCTATGTAAAATAGGATTATCAAAATATTTTTCGATTACTTACATCTTAGCTTCGACGACCACCTCCTTACAACGTCAAAATTGAAAAGAAGTCACTTAATTGACAATTTCAACTTGGTGCAATTTATTATTTGACATACCAACAAATGTTGCTGTCCTAAAAAATAATAGATTACTACGTCATATATGTATAAGATTATATATTTTATGAACATATAAAAAATAAAACATGTAGCTGTAAGTAGAGAGTTTAGGTAACTTTTAAAAGATTCAAAGAGGCACAGAAACTTGTTTGTACATTTAATCTTAGCTAAACTATAATAATTGAACTGGAAAAGGGTTGGAATGGGAGCAACATAAAAAAAAGAGTCAGGTTAAGCGATTAATAAAACCTTCATATACAGATCTCTAGCTATCTGAATTTATAGTCATCTGAATTTATAGTCATCTGATTCAGATGTTAATAAGTAGGTTAATTTAAGTGTGGCACAATGTGACTGAAATTTTGAAGGATTTAAATAAAACAAAATGAAAAGAATTATTCCAATGAAGTATTTAATTATTAATAAGTAGAGTATTTCTATGTCTTGATAAATTAAAAATAGATAACTTTTATTTTAAAATAGTGTAGCGTATTTATTATTTTTTCGAACAATGTCAAGTATAAGTGTGTTCGGTGACGAAGGTTGAGGTCGTCTTGGATGAGTTAAATGCCATGAAGATTCCAATAACGCAGTATCATGTTGCCACCATCCATACTGTATAAAAAGGTTTTATGTATAGTATGCTTATAAAAACACTAGCGACGCACCCTCGCTCCGCTCGGGTTTGTCCCTCTACGTTTTCACGCTTAGTATAGATTTCTTAGAGATATTTTCTTGCATTAAAAAGTATCCTTATATCCTTCCAGTGGTTTTTCCGTGATGCGGTCACAGACAGACAGACAGACAGACAAAAATTCTACAAACTGTAGATTCTGCCTCTATCAATAATAATGACTATTGCAATTAGATTTTCCAAAAAATATTTAATGTATAGATTCGACTCAGAATTTTATTATAATATGTATAGATGATTTATTTACGTGTATTCGTAGATTATTTTTTATTACGGTAGTATATTAAATTGATGCGTGTATTAAATAGGGATTATTTACGAACTTTAAAAGAGAATAGTAAATTGATATTAAAAATAATTCTCATATAGTTGTATGCTCTGCAAAGCGAAATTAAAAATTCTGCCATTTAATTAAATTCCACTATTGGATACACACGTCATTCGATAACTAATTATGTTCTCTGAAGTTTTTTAACGATGTTTTTCTTCATCCATTTCGTAAATAGAGATCATATTGATAAAGTGATTTGTACATGAAAATCTTAGATTTGCTAGATCCAGTTATTGAAGCCGCTTTTCTTAGTTTGTCAGTAGGCCACAGTTCGACTACTGTTATATTATGACAGCAATTAAATGAATAGAAACATACATGACCACTCTTAGTAACCTATGTAACTGCATTGTATGTGCCTTAAATTTCCCCCTTTCTTTTTTCGCAGATTATTTTTTAAGGAAATCTAAAAAGTAACCTCAATTGAAGTGGTAGGTGGTAATCTAAACATATCTGCAGGACCAACGGGCTTAATAACTCCTTTACGTTTCATTTTATTAAATCTTTGTGATGAACCATACGCAAAACCATTTACCCTCCCTATATAGCAATCAATGACTCTTATTATGTTCACATCAGGTCTTTGAATCTACAAATAAAATATCTCAGTTATTATGAAAATTCGACATATATATGTATGTATATTTATTATTTTTTAAATTATCTTTTAAGGTCAAGGTGGGTTTGGACTCATTAGTTATTACCTATTGACGTTGAGGAGATTCAGTAGTTCATTACCGACACAAGTCACAGAACTAAAATACCTCTAGAATATAGCGATATACACATACAATATAACGATCAGTAACATCACAGGCAAATTTACGAAATTTGAAAATAAACCTGGTTTCCTTATCATTATTATCACTATTCGAAATGGGTATTTTTGGAACATTTGTATTTTTTTCCTGTGATAAGTAGTTCACTTAGGTAAAAAGCTAATTAATTGACATCTTAAGACTAATCATTTACTTTGTTAGGCATTGTAGAAGTACGAATTATTTCTTCCATTATAAGCGGAACGTCTTCTTTTGATTGAGGTTCTTTGTAATTAGACTTTAATATATCTTTTAAATAATTTTGTGGGCCATGTAATGTGAGACCAAAAAACTCCATTTTAAAAATATATAAGCTTCTGTAAAATTAAAATATACTTCATAAATATTGTGACAACTGTTAAATATATATTTGTAATAGCAACATTAAAATATTTTCAAAATATGCATTGCTAAAGCAATGTTGAATTTAAATTATTTAAATATATTTGTCTTGTTCTCAATTCCATCTGGTATCCTGAAAATTATTTATAAGAATATAATAAAATAAATAATGATAAATATATGTTTAAAGAATATAATATTATGTTTAGAAATTAATTTTTCCTTCATTGTAGTTTGGTCTGTTTTAAAAACTCTGTAGGTTGCACAGATTAAGTTTAAGTTTATTTTAGTATGAGTAATTTTGTCATTTTCTCCCTCCAGATATTGCGATCACTATTATCCTCATTCCTCAGTATATTGTTAAGCTCTATAGCGTGGATGGATTTCTTTTCATTTTATTTAAAATTTAATTAAAATAACAAATCGTACAGTGCTAGGATGCGGTGCCGTCTATTCACGTTTGTTAAGCAAAAACCCAGCTACAAAAGAAAATTCATAATAAATTGCTTAATCTCATGCTGAATGTTAGTAAATAGATCATACGTGAAACGCCCTCCTTTCATGTAATCGTCCACATTGTGTCATCTGTGTATTTTGAGTTTTGACATTTTCATTCTTTTATTAGACTATTTTTGTGATTACCGTAGAGGTGATTACGAATAATAATTATCAACACCCGGTACAATAAGATTTTTAGCTCATCACGTAAAATATTTACATAAGATTTCACTTAGAAACATATCTAACACCTTTTATTACATTGCCCTTTTTCATTGCATGTGTTTGAAGCTTTTTGTAAATAAAGCACTAGAAATAAGTAAATATATCTGTGAATTGACATAGTTTGTGCAAGTGCCAACAAGAAGTAGTACCCATTATTCATTCTTTATTTTCTTTAAAATGGATATGGTAAGATAATTAGTCTATTTCAATTGTAATTTACTTATCTTAGTCATTTATTTTTGCTTATTATGAAATCGATGACAATATTAATAATGATCTCAATATGCTAATTTCTATAGATGACGCGCTGTCTTGTTTAGATTTTAAAATTTGTGCCACATGAGTTTTGTTTTATATTACAATTATTATAAAATTATTGAGATATCTTTACCTTAGAGATTTTAAATATTCTTTCAGTTAGGAGGAGAGGACAAAAGAAAAGTTCCAGATATGTTGCAAAGAATATTACGCTATGACGTTCAAGTCACCAAAAAGTTTGTTGAATTGTCTCAAAACATAACAGCCTTGAGGTCTCTTCGCATACATTCTAAATTTTTAGAGGTATTACATGTAATATTACAATATTACATGTTATAAACTATAATAATATTTTAGTTGAGATACATTAATTTATTATTTTAGGTGTCCTGTCATGGTATAGTATGGTTGGCTGGTTGGATCACTTTTATATGGTTATTTAACAATAGAGATCTATATCAACTACAAGTGAATATGTTATTTGGTATGTTTACTGTGATTAATTTTTCTATATTAATAGTGATTACTTTTTTAGGTATCAAAAATTTTATTTATTTATTAAACATTTTATAATTTCATTCATATACTTAAATTAATATTTTTTTAGCACTCCTCTTGGATATTATAATTATAGCAGTCCTCAAGGCATTTGTAAGAAGACGTCGTCCTATTCCAATGAACAAATTGCTTCCTGGCAACCCTGACAAATATTCATTTCCATCAGGCCATACCAGCAGAGCAGTCCTGGTAGCTTTTATTCTAATCTGCATAGATCCAATTTATTTCATCTTTTATCCTCCTCTCGTTGCTTGGGTGGTAGCTGTAGCCATATCTCGAGTTTTAGCAGAAAGGCACTACTTTTTAGATGTATTTGCTGGAGTGGGCATTGGTATTCTGGAAGGCTTATTTATATCCTTAATTTGGTTTTCTCAAAGTACAGCGATCAGCATTATAACTTCTTTGTCAGATGAAAAGAAAGATGGAGGAGAGTATCATGTGTAAAAATTTGTAACTATTTAAAATTTTTGAAATGGATTGTGTGATTAAAGATTAGAAAGTAACAATATTAAAAAAATGCTTGTGACTAGTAAGTTTAACAAAAAACAAAATAATTGTTAATTTTTAAATTATAATTATATTAATTGTCATTGTTTCTAATAATAATAAAGTTATAATATTTAAAAAACAAAAATGTGTTTATTTTATAATATTAGTGATGTCCCTGTAAAAAAAGGCATTTATTTTGTAACAAACTAATACTTTATTGATAATGGATATCATTTAATATAAGAGAGTAAACACTAGTGTATCCTTTGTTCCATAATATATCTTATCAGGTTACTCTATTGCGTTTTTGAGGCAATCAAACAAATTCAGTTTCGTATTTCTATTTTTAGAATTAGAACCATTTTATAATTTATTAATTTTTTTGAGAAAATCATTATACCACCAATTAAACATGTGATAAAATAAAATAAATAAACCATTTGTAATCACTAATTATAATAGTACAAATGAAACCGATTTATGTATTTACTTTAATTAATCTTTTGCATTTAATTATTTGTCTATAAAGAGGACCCCAGTAAGAATCTAGTCTTCTGTATGTTCGTATGTGCACGCCAATCTCTTAAAGTACTAAGCGGATTTTTATTGTAAATGTAGATCATGATTTTTAATGTATATCGTTACTATTAGTGCTAAGCTTATTTCTAGTACAGAGTACTATTAGCATAAAAAGCTTGGATGGTTTAGCAGCGTGGCAAATGCCAATTAGTTGTGTACTACATGAAAACGATGTACATATATATAGCAAATATGTGCATCTAAAGTTTTACAAGTGTACATATCTTACTTTTATAGTTTATGCGTTTTACTGTTGAATTACATATATCTTATACTAGCGACTCACGCTTGCGTTTGTCCCTTGGTAAATTTTCACGGTTAGTATAGAATAAACTATATATATGTACATCATAGGTATAGAAAAGTAAGGACCTATTTAAAAAAAATAAAAAATATATAGGTATATATCCCTTACTTAATAAGTGATTCCCCTTACAAACTTTTATCGCCCTTTTCACCGCCATAAGGGAAGATTTGCATGATAAAAACTATCCTATGTCCTTCCCAGGGTCTCAAACTATCTCCATACCAAATATCATCTAAATCGTTTCAGCGGATTAAGCGTGAAAAGGTAACAGACAGACGATAGTATGCATTAATAGTTTCTAATCACTATTCGCATAGTATGAGTTAGCTTTTTAATTATTTATCTTAAAAAAATCCCGCACTTTCAAGTGTCTAAATAATTTCAGATAAATTATAAATATTGATGCTCAAATGATTTTTAAACATTTAATAAGGTGTGAATATGCCTTATTTTTATGTCATTTGACTGTCAAGTGTCAAGTCACATTGTCAAGTTATAAACATTGTGTGGTGACGTGTATTGAAATTGGGTAAGAAATTCGGCAAAAATTGTGATTTTTATTATTAACTTATAGTAAGGAACGCCCAAATCACCTGTAAGTAAGTTTAAGTACTATGCTTAAATAATTTTTGTTGTTTTAAAACTGCGTTATTGTCTTGTAAACGTGGCTGAGTAAATTCTTTTAATAATATTTTATTTTCTTAATTTCAGTTCCACAATGCGAAAATTAAAGGGTGCTGTTAAAGAAACCGCTAAACAAAAACGTGAAAGAAAGCAGGAGTTTGCAAAAATGCGGCAACAGATACATACTATTGTTTTACCAACCTTTGCTGTGATCTTCCTTCTCATATGTGTTTATGTTTATTTTAAAACGAGACCAGCTGCAATGCAATATGCGTAAAAATAAAACGAAATAAACTTGCATTAATTTTGTAAATAAGAATTTATTAGTACTTAGTTACTTAAATGGAGTATAAATTTTATGAAAGTTGAAACACAGTATATCATGGTTGTGAATTCACTGTCGGGACTTATATTATAAATTATATTTGTATTCTATATAATACGATATTTTAAAATCAGTAAATGAGCTTATATAATTTTAATTTTTATGTACCTTTTATCAAACATTCCATTCTTAATACATATCAATATATTTTACACTAGAATAACTATTTGTTGAATCAAATTATCTTTTTTCTCTTAATATCACAAAATCCATTATAGTTTTTGTTTGTATGGAAGTATTTCAGTTCAGCATTAAGGAAAAGATGATTAAAAAACAGACATATAATGTTTCTTTTAGATATGTTGGTACTAAATGTTGTACACATGTTTATAAAAATGTTTGAATTTATTGTGGGGAAATAAATAAAATATTTAGCTATAAAAGTAACACTTTTCACTTTATTTTATGAGCAGGCTTATAGTCTTATCCTTTTTAACAATCTATACATATAAAAAACAAAGTTGGGTTTGTTACAACACTTATAACTTGAAAACTGCTGGACCTATTTTTATAATCTTTGTTTTGTTGGATTTGTATGCACCCCAAATAGCAGAATAAATATTAAAACATTGGAAAAAATCACAAAAAGAAAAATCTATTTCATATTAAGTGTCAAAACATACTTAAGGACAACCCTGAGCGAAGCGAGGGTGAGCCATTAGTTTGGAATAAAATAGGTTTGTATGTTGATTTATGTTACTACTAGTATATGTATAAGTTTTACAGTATTTATTTATTGTAGTCAGGAGTTCCAACTCGACATTGTGACAGTGATCTTATCTGTATTACAATGATCTGGATTAGTAGATTACAAATACTGGAGATAACTTATAAGCAATAAACATAGCCATAAAATATTATTAAACCATTGATATACATTTAAGCTGGAACTCTAATATGGAGACATAATGTACATGTTTTATACTGCTGCGAGTCTAACTCTGGGTATTGTAACAACTGAATAATACTATGTTTCTTTGTCAACTTGCAATCATCTTTTTAGTTCGCTTTTTACACATATCACATCAATTTATAATTTTTTAGATTTTTAAATATGAAAGGAGCTATAATTATCACAGCTACTAGTTAAAAATGTTACAGTAATACATTTTCAATACAACTTAGTTTTTTGGAATTCGTCTCACAAAAGTTCTAAAGGAAGAAATACCTGTTTAAGGTGTATTGAAATTTTCACAGCCTAATCTAATAGTTTTAAATTATAAAAACTACATTTGTCATAAAAAATAAATAAATACAATATTTTTCATATTTTCGGTAAAAAATATATATTTTATTTCTTTTTAATTTTTTAAGTCCTTTTAAATAACTCGTTAAGTACTTAAAAAATTAGAAGAAATAATTTAAACAAAACATATTTTTTTTTATGTAATTATAATATTACTTATATTACATACATTAGGAATGAATATGAGTCTTTCATGCATCATCAGTTTTTGGATACTGATTTAATCATTTATTTCAAAATATAAAACAGCTCCTAAGATCAATATTCATCATTGCATTAAGAATTTGATTTCTATGGAAACAAAACGATCAATGATGAAACTAAATGGACACACATAGTCTATACTAATATTATAAATGTGAAAGGTTGAGTATGGATGTTTGTTCCTCTTTCACACCAGAACAGCTGAACGGATCTGGATGAAATTTGGCACAGAGATAGATTATAATCTGGAATAACACAAAGGCTACATTTTATCCCGGAAAAATGTACGGCTCCCTTGGGATAGGTTTGTTTTTTTTTCCTAGATTCGAACCCGAGCGAAACGAAAGTGAGCCGCTAGTACAGCTCTAATTTAACTTTCTGCCTAACAGTAGCCATTGCGTTACTATCTGTGTACTAAATTTCATTTGAAACCGTTCAGCGGTTTCAGCGTGAAAAAGTAGCTAAACACACACATACACACATACACGCGCACACACACACAAACGCAAATAAAAACTTTCGCATTAACAATAGTAGTCCAATTGAGTAATACATACAAAAAATGTTTTCTTTATTAAAAAATATCTATACAGATAAATAAAATTGAAGTGTCTGTTTGTAATGCGAAATAACAGCTTTTTACTATATGCATATGAAATTATATATGGTACTTATAAGAAAACAAAAATTTTAATATTTTTATCCATTTGCTGTGGCTAATCTTCAAAACGTCTGGACTGATTTTGACGGGACTTTCACTGGCAGATAGCTAATGTTGAAAGGAGTAACATAGGCTACTTTTATTTTAGAAAAAGAATTAATGTTCCGCTCAAAAAAAATGTACCTTGGGCCGCATCGGAGCGAAGCGAGGGTAAGTCTCTAGTTATGCCATACAAAAGTTATGAACCATTACAAGCAAGTATTACGTAAACATTGATTTGACCAGATTTTTACGGATATTTATCGTCGATACGAAAAAAGCCTTACTTACCTCGAAACCCTTATTCCAAATCAATATCATATTGTATGACACACCTCTATAATATATCTAAGTAGACACTATTGAAAACAACCCTTAAATCTGGTAGCCCTTACATAGTTTTTGGAGTTATCAGATTTAAGGTTGATTTTCACTAGTTATTTCTAAATTACGTATATTTAAAATAAATAAAAAAATTAATACTGATTCACATGAATACTTTCTTTTTGTCTAAATACCTGAACTATCCATCCTAGTAACCAAAACGAAGCAAAAAATAAGAACAAACCACTGATGGTGAAGTACTGAGCTGTGATGTCCAAAGCAAGGGTCTGGATGAGGATGAGGGTCAGGAGTGATTGGAGACCAGTTCCGAGGAGTGTGTTGATGCCGAATATGAGGCCAAAGCAACTTTCATCGCTGAGTTGACCAGCTATTTTTGCACTGTAATGGAAAATATTTGAAGTTAAAAATTTTAAAAGGATTTAATTTAAATGTTATTTATTTAAAGGTGTTTTAATATTTTAAATCATAATCACTTTATTTTAATGGTTATCAGAAATAATGGTCGTTCACTTAACTATAAATAAGGCATATTACAATCATATATTTATAGAATATCATATACAATATAAAAATATAATATTATATATTTGTCTGACAATAAGAACGGTTACCATGGCAACATGGCAATGTATTCTCTCGCCGGCTTAATTCTATATATTTATGTGTTTGTGTCTTTTTTTCAAACCACAAAGATTCTAAAGAAGTTTCACTTCAAAAACAACGTACCTAGCCAACGTGATACTATAATGATAGAGCATGCCCATCACAATATATCCAGCGTAGGCCACGAACACGTTGGGTACAAATGTGCCGACAAACAAGGCCACGCCCTGCAGCGCGGCGGCGGGCGCGGGCAGCGGCGCGCGCGCGCAGTACGACGCCGCGAACGCGCCCAGCGCGCCCAGAAGCGTCTGTAGCGCTTCCACTGCACCATTATATATCACCTGTAATATTCATTTTAGATTAAAATGAAATAAAAATATATAAAAATGTACAACTTAATTTGCTATAACAAGTTACTTATGATGTGGCTATGGAAGAGCGAGATTGCCTGCTATAGGTGTTTTTTTACACTTAAAAGACGATTTCAACCTTGTTTGTAATCTTTAAACAGTTTTTTAATGATATTTTTTAAATTAATTTTAGGTTTAAATACATTTTATTTCTCAAAAAATAACATAGTTCACTTAATGACGATACGTTTGGCTCAGTTTGTAGTGACGTGCCAGCGGTCGCAGGCTCGAGTCCCGCTGGGGGCTTTAATTTGTGTGATGAACACGAATGTTTGTACTCCAGTCATGAGTGTTTATATTTATAATGTGTATGTATTTAAAGTTATACATGTGTAGTGTATCAACTATATGGTACCCATAACATAAGCCTTGTAGCTTACCATGGAACTAGAAGGTACTGTGTTTTAATGTCCTTACATATTTATTTATTTAATATTAGAAAAATTATATAATAAAAAACTTATTTAACTAATCATAGAGTAATGTTACGTAATCGGATCTTTTGATAGTAATTTTGATTATTTAATATTTTCTTAAATATAATAATAGGTTTACTAAACAGAAATCAATAACTAAACTTGGCCCGACCCGAGGATCGAACCTAGATCCTTCGGATGTGCAGCCGTACAGGCTAGGTATAGCTAGGTAGTACCTAAAAATACCACTTACCGGAGCATCACTCTCCTCCTGTATAAACCTCCACAGCAACTGTACGTAGGTTTGCGCCTGTGTGAACAGCGCCAAAGCGACGGCGTATAACGCGGACCACGCGAGCACGCGCGGGCGTGTGTAGGCGGCGCGCGCGTGCTTAGATACCAGTATTACTGCCTCTGATATGTCTTTGGTTATTGTGCGCTACATAAAAAATATCTTTTGAGTATAATTAAAACAATTTGAAGTCAAAATTCTACGTATAATGAATATTTGATTAAAAAAAATTGGGAGAGAATCTTCATGGCAAAGGAAAAGCGAAAAACGATAAAAACCCTTCTATATGATTTTTTCTAAATCAAACTCGGAATTATATTACTAACCGCTTGAAAAAATGCGTTAAGCCAACAAAATATTTTCAAATGTGTATAATATTTGGAAATTAGATACATATATTATGTAGATACATAAATAAATAAAGAATTCCATTCACGGATCAAGGATCGCAGAATTGTAAACGCTTAAAAACCTGTTAGTGGCAAGAGGCGTTTAGATGAAAACTGGATAGGTAGTTAATAAAATAAAACACGTTGACGTACGAAATACAACAAAAATAAAACATATACCTTATTGTTCGACGACACGTTTGGTTTAGTTTTTAGTGACCCTACTTGCTGTGCCAACGGTCGCAGGTTCGAGTCCCGGTGGAGGCATTCATTTGTGTGGTGAGCACGAATGTTTGTACTCCAATCATGGGTGTTTATATTTATAATATGTATGAATTTAAAGTTATATATATGTCGGCGTATTGCCGAATTCTAATTATTAAATTGGAATCATCGTAAATTATTATTAGATAAATTTTTGTGTCATAATTAATTTTCAAGTCTTAATTATTGTATTTACGATTAGTTAAAAATACGTAAACAATTGATGTTGTTGTGTGAGATCGCAGGTTTAGAATATTTAAGTTTATCTAAGTTCTTTTAGTGACAATTACTTTCTAAATTACTGTTTTGATTTATCATCAACAAAACAATGCATTTTTAGCCAAATGATTACACCTTTACCAAAACAGTTGGTAACGAAAATTCACTTGAAGTAGTGTTAATGGCGCAGCGGAAATGCATTGTTTTAGACAAACGATTATTGTGAGGATTAAAGTTTTTAAATGTTTTTAGTGTTTTAAATAGTTTCAAAAAGGATTTCTAAATTATTACGATTTTTGATGAGATGAAAGTATTTTTTTATGTGCGTGGTATTTATTGAGACAGTCAATTTACTGGAGACTTCGTATTGGCGCGGATTAGAGCCGCCATGTTACGAAGCTCTAGAAAACTTACCACTCTTGGTTGGACCGAGCTAGCGAGAGGCTGTCTGATAAATTCCGTGAGTACTTTGTAAGACTGAGTATTTAGGGTTAATTAGAGTGAACAGTGTACTAATTAATTAGTTATTAAATTTAAATGAATTAGTTTTTGGAATAAAATGTGTTACTGTTTATTTCGTGTTCATTATTTGCAATGTCTGACCCTAGTAAAAACGGCGGAGGCGACAGCAATGCTGAAGTCACCGCTTTAGGGGATACTAGTGGGTATCACGCGCCGTTATATATATATATATATATATATATATATATATATATATGCAAAAGCGCTCAGCTACAAAAAGTATATAAAATAAAATATTGAAAAGCCGATATAATGATCATTAATTTTTCACCGTTAAAGGTCAAATTATGTAGTAGAGGATACAAAGTAAGCTTGACCTATCTGATTACCGGATGAAAATTATATTTTATCAAATGAAATATGTTGCTGAACATAGACCAATAGGGTTGCCATAAAAAATATGTGGCTATTATTAATTAAAAATATAAAAATTATTATTTTTTATTTCACCGACTTGCTTGCTAAACGAATCAAAGACAAATAAAAAGCACAAACATATATAATATGTAATATCTATAGCTTAGCAAGTGAGCTTACTTCGTATCTTAGACTATAATTTTTATTCTTAAAGAATCATTATTATATTTTTACCTTTTCAAAATGTATGGGTGTTTGTCTGTCAACATGGCCCTTTATATTAACTTCAGCTGGGTTGCCGGTAGATTTTCTGTGAAAGTATATTCCGTATGGCACTGGCGGAAGCCAAAATGCCCAAAATGTAGCTAAAATTTGTGCTGTAACAGTAAAAACAAACAAAGTTAACTGTACTAATAAGAAAAAAGCTATTTTAAAAAAAATGGTCTGTCTGTCTGTCTGTTCCGGCTAATCTCCGAAACGGCTGGACCGATTATGACAGGACTTTCACTGACAGATAGCTGATGTTATAAGGAGTAACTTAGGCTACTTTTATTTTAGAAAAAGAATCAAGGTTTTACGCAAAAAAATTAAAATCCATGAAACTGTGTACAAAGCGTACCTAGGCACGCACTCGAGCGAAGCTAGGGTAAATCGCTAGTGTATAACACATATACAGTGCATCATCACTAAACGATAATTATGCAACAACATATTTTGAATTGATAGGAAATAATCTTAATAGGTAATTAAGTTTTATATTCTAAAATCTTTATGTCTTTATCTGACTAAAATTCAATGTTTACGACCAGATAACGCTGTACAGACTACTGACAGACGTCTTTACGAAAGAAGTGAAATGTAGTTTTTATAAAACAGCTCTTTATTTAATTCTACAAATACATATATCATTCATATACAGGATTTACAGAGTCCCTTTCATCTTTCGTCGTCGTTTTATCGCTTATTTGTTTAATGATTTTTCAGTATGCATATATGTAGTTATATATTACCCACGGTATTTATCTACTTAGCTCATGTGTTTTGAGTATTATAAATAGATTTTTAATCTCAATTAAACTTGCAATACTTTATTTATGTTTTTCTACACTAATATTATAAAGAGGTAGAGTTTATTTGTTTGAATGCGTTAGTCTGAGGAACTACTAATCCGATATGAATTTTTTTTTGCATTTAGTCCGTTTATTGAGGAAGGCTATAGGCTATATATCATATAGTATATACTTGACTTCACTTGAGAAATGATTCCCCATACAAACTTTCATCGCCCTTTTCATCCCCTTAAGGCGTGATTTCGGAGATAAAGACTATCCTATGTCCTTCTCAGGGTCTCAAACTATCTCCATATCAAATATCATCTAAATCGGTTCAGCGGTTAAGTGTAAAAAGGTATCAGACAGACAGACAGACAGTTACTTTCGCATTTATAATATTAGTATAGATTTTTCCTTTTTAACAAATTGAAATAAAAGCTTGTTTTTAAAAAAAATGTTTACTATTAATTTCTTTGTCTATTTTATAGTCAAGTCATGGTGTTAGAAACTATTTAAGTTAACTGAATCGCAATTGAATGCGTATACAAAATTTCGTGTCTGTGCGCTTGACTGCTGAGATCTCGTAGACCCTGGCTATTACTCCTAACATGTGAGATTTCAACTCTAAGATGAGGAAGTGGTTCTCATTCCGCTTGCAAGATTTGACCCATACATACGAACTCATAAATATTGCTAGTTGAATAAAAGCTTACCAAAAATTTAGATTGCTTGCGTTCATATCGACACAAATACGCGTCCAAAGCGGTTTCACTGCGCTTGGAACACTATTTATTGCCTTCCCTAAGCTTCCCGTCCTAAACCTTGAAGGTCGAAAACAAAATAGCTAGAAATAAATGTTACATAGAATACTTATTTCATAAGAAAATCAAATCCATAAACGCGTAGTTGCTTTAAATAAGACTAGCGACTCACCCTCGCTTCGCTCGGGTTCATCCCTAGATTGCTTCCCAAAACAAAATAGTATATTTTTTTATTTTTTTTCGTGGGACCCTATTTTTTTTTTCTTAAATAAAATTAAGCCTAAGTTACTCCTTATTACGTCAGCTATCTGCCAGTGAAAGTCCCGTCAAAATTGGTCCAGCCATTTCAGAGATTAGCCGGAACAAACAGACAGACAAAAATTGTAAAAAATATTTTGGTATATGTACCGTGTATACATCCATATGCATTTAGTAAAAAGCGGTTATTTTAATATTACAAACAGACACACCAATTTTATTTATCTGTATAGATAAACGTCTGCCATTTACAGTTGTTAGACTGAGAGAATCTAATCTTGTCTCGAAAAATAAATACAAAGTCAAGTCACTTATCATAACAGTTTTAGCTTTGTTTTCATTCGTTATCTTTTCGTCAACAAGATTTTGTTGTACTACTTTGCTGATCATACATAAGGCTCACGCGGTTTCTGCATTCTCGTTCATACTTGTCTTTAATATGACTATACTAGCGGCTCACCCTCGCTTCGCTCGGGGTTGCCTCTAGGACAGCAAAAACCAATCTATCCCATTGGAATCATACACTTTCCTGGGATGAAAAGAAGCCTATATGCTATTCACGACTATAACTTATCGCTGTGCCAAATGTCATCCTGATCCGTTCAGCCGTTCTGGGTGTGATTGAGTAACAAACATCCATCCATATATCTAAAATCTAAACTTTCACATTTATAATTTTGTTATATATTTTGCTGATCATACATTAACGCCCTCGCGGTTTCTGCATTTTCGTTCATACTTGTCTTAATATGATTTAAATATCAAGTTTCGTGAATATATTTTTCGCTAGTTTTTTTTTAAATATTTATAATGTAATTAAAATAAAAATGATTTTATCACTTTAAAAATTTAAATGGCATATTTTTTCGTTAAGAACTACTAAATTAAGGATCATCTTATATTATCATTTAAATTATTCATTATTTATACATTATAATATGTAAATAATGTAAATCTGGTGATATTAAGGCTAGCTGAGAAATTAATAACTAGCAGTGCCCGCGGCTTCACCCGCGTTCGAACTTCCGATCACCTGCTGGGCTAATCTGAAGATTGCCGGAAAAATCATCAAAATCGCTAAAGCCGTTTTGGAGTCCATAGGGAACATACATAAACACATCGATTTTTATATATATAGATTGGTCTAGTCACGTTGAGGTAGACATGAAACATTTGCGCGAGTCAATTAAAAAGCCCTCCTCCAATGCACTCGACGTTTATTATAATTGCAATCTAATCAATTAAATAGGAATTTATATTATCTACAATTTACATTACCTACATAGCACATGCTGAATACAATCATAGCATATGCGTGTATTTGTTTGTTAAAGCTTTAACCATTGTTGAGATTGCTTATTAATAATTTGTATTTATTCAGTCCTCTTTAACGTCCCACTGCTGGGCACTTGCCTTCCTTCAATACGAGTGGGATTCATGCCATAGTCCACCACGCTGGCCAAGTGCGGGTTGGCGGACTTCACATGTCTTTCGAAAACTTGTTAGGTTCTCTTAGACATGCAGGTTTCCTCACGATGTTTTCCTTCACCGCCAGGCAAGTGGTAATCATGTTAGAAATGATTCGCACATGAAAATATCAGAGGTGCGAGACCCGGGATTTGAGCTCGCTTCACTTGGTTTCCCAGCAAGCGCTTACAACTGGGCTACTGCCTTTTCACTGAATTAATTATTATTATAAAATTAATTAATTATTATTATAAAAGTGAATTAACTATTTTAAATGATTTTGGATTTGGTGTAACTTTTGGCAATAAAAAGTAAATTATATTAAAAACTAATGTACAACTTCTTTTGATAAATTTTAATCCATTTATGACATGGTACAGTCTATAATTAAATATCAATTGTTTAAATATCATCTTCTTTATCTTACGCGTTAAAGGATAAACAGAATACGAGTTATTTCTAGATATTACATCATAAGCAAAAAAACTGTGGAGCCATTAATTTTATATTTTATTGATTTCCATTATAATCTAATGTATAAATATTTCGTGTCACGGTGTTTCTTGTCGCACACTTCCGAAAAGGCTCGACGGGTTTAATGATTTTTTTTTATATATTTGATAGGTATGAGAATAGGTCGTAAAGTATTTTTCACCCTCCTACCCCCACCCCCCATTTTTTAACCGCGATTTTAGTATTTTTGTATGAACAATATTATATAAATACATAGCGATGAACCCGAGCGAAGCGAGACTGAGTCGCTGTATAACATAAACCAAAGAGTTTTTTTGTAGATTGAACGCGTGCATAGCCACGGGTTCATACATACATTTTAAAGTTATCTGCGATCAAAATAACAAAGTACACAAAAATAAATAAGAGCGTATCGACAGATGGCACTAAAGAGAACATGGAAAAAAAATAACGAAAGTACTTTTGACTTGGGCGTAGTCGCGGGCCTTAACTAGTTAGACAATTATTATAAATACGAAAATTTGCAGGTCTGTGTGTTTGTTACTCCGTTAAATTGGATCCGTTAGAACGGCCGGACGGATTTTGATGATATTTAGTACAGATTGTAAAAAATTCAAAACAGGTTATATTTTTTAATAATAACTAGTATTTAAATTAAGAAAATACGTATAAAAAGAAACAAATAGAACATACATTGTCACTGATATAAAAAAGAGAAAATATATTAAACGTGAAAATTTTAGTTAAATTTAATTTCTCATTTTGGAACACCACTATGATCAGGAAGGAGTTGGGCAATTAGTGAAAGAGTGAAGCAAAAGGAAAGTCGCTAGCTATATACAAATATAAATATATTAAAAGATACGTACCAACGAAGGTGATGTAGTTCAGTTGCCGATAGTCCATGATACCGTAGTGAGTAAGAAGTTGTGAGCTGGTCCCTGATAGGAATCGCCCAGTGAGAGCTGCTATACGCGTGTAGGAAGACACTAGGGGATATTTTGCGGAATCTACCTGTAAAATAACATATATGTGTCTAAATACTTTTTAAATGAATACTTTCTTAGATTTACGCGAATATTTATATAAACACTATTTTTTCGGTTCTTTTTGCGGGCTTATTTTGTTTTTTGGTTCCTGACGTCTCGAATGCTTTACAGTAATAATGATCACGGGAGGAACTAAGGTTTTACCGGAGGTCATCTCACATCCCCGCAAAGGCAGTGGGGAAACGGTATAAGGGCATATCCCTCCAACTGTGGTATCTATCTCCGCTCACTAATATGGGCGAGTCCCTGGGGGAGTCCTACTCTAGGACTCTTTATTTAAAACTAGGTTTGACCTGCTACGTTGGCATAGTTTATTTCATTGAAGGTTGTAGAGTGATGTAACAGAACTCAAGTTTTACTCAAAAATAAAAAAGGAATTTTTAATCTTGGTAGTTATAAATTATTACATTCCAACAAACGAACTCGTCAGCTTTATAGTACATAAGAATATGTATAACAACAATATATCTGTAACATTTCCATCCTTTATCTAAATACTTCTTATAAAAAGTGATTTAACTACAAGTTTTTACAATAAACTGAATTCTACCCAAACTGCTTGAAAGCAGCATATCATTCTTCATCCCGTAAATTATAGCTCTGTAAATCTGTCCTCGATCTGTGACATTTCAATAAAAAGTTCAATGTAACCGTCATGATATTGTTAAGTAATTGGGACTAACATACAAATATTAATTTCATGGGCAAATACATACCTATACTAATTCTAGGTTCATAGTTCTTCATACTTGCATAAAAAGGTGCAATTCCAAGAAAAAATCGAATTGATTTACAATCGTAATATAACCAACAGATACTCATAGATAATTCAAGAACAGTTTACATTTCAAATATCTTATTTTCATTTACAGATTATCAGATATAACAATAATTTACCTTTGCATAAATATATGTTAAATAAGCTACTTCTGTGGCCATATACAGTCCATATAGAAATTGTGATACTTGCAGCCATTCTATGCTGGTTGTCCATAATAATACTGCATACACTGAAATACCACTTAAACCTGAAACAAATAGAATAAAAAAGTAGTATGTTAAGACCACAATAAGGCTTAATAATGTAACTTATGATATTAATGCATATTACTTCTTTAGCTTTATGTGAATATTTGACTTTTTAAATAAAACTATCTTTTTGGATTTTTTCACAGATTTATTTTGATTTTTGGTTCCTGACGTTCCGAATGCTTTACAGCAATAATTGTCACAGGAGAAACTGAGGTTTTAGATGTTTAAAAGGTTATTATATATTTGTTACAGACTCACAAATTTACAAAATGATTTCAAAAATTCAAAAATGACACTAAGGTACCCTACAAAATTTTGAATTTTAATTCTAAACATTTTAAAAAAGTTTATTAAATTTTATAATTGAATGAATAATATTGCCATATAAAGATTGGTTAAGTCAGATATTGTTATAAATGTTTTCAAGTCCAATATCTAGTCTTTATAAAAAATATAGCTTTTTTATAAATTCTTTTTCCAGTCCTATAGTAAAAGTGAAAATACAATAGTCTCACGTATAAAAAACAACTCTATTGTATGTAAATTGAATTACATTATTAAATTTAAAATATGTTCTAAAATATTTTTTTATCCAAGTCAGGTATGGGATAGAATTAAGATAAGAACGTTAAGTATATTTTTATCTGTAAATGTATTCACATCACATTTGTGATAATATAAATAACATATTTATTATGTATTAGTTATTAATAAGTTATATAAAAAATAATGCATTTCGATAAGAAACAATAAGCAAAGAGATATGTATTTTGAAGTGCGTTTTTCATTTTAGTTTTTTACTTTTTTAAATCTTATCTAATGTAAATTAAAGCATTAGCACAGTAAATAGCAAATATGAAGGACATAATTAAAACATAACACATCATTTGTAAATAAATATTACAAAAAATTCTAGAAGCAAAATAAAAAATCTTACCGGATAGAATGATAACTGGCTTGAACCTTAAAAAATCTGTTATAAGAAATACTATTACTAGAAGTACTAAATATGAATATGTTCCTACAGGATACACTTCACGGTTTAATTGGTCTTCAGTAATATTGCGCCATTTCCCCAATAGGAATTCTGTGACGAAAGGCTCAGAAGGTCTGATCTCTCTAAGAGTTCCAAAAAGGCACAGGACAAGTGTAATTTTAATCCAATCTTGCATTGTGAATCACTTTTATGTCACGAGAAAGAATATTATATAAGGGAAGCACGCTGCACGGCAAACGTGCTTTTTACAAAAGTCATCACAAGCGAATGCCGAATGTTTTTGTAGAATGTTCATCAGACGAAATTGGTTCTCGTACATGGTGCACACGCGCCTACTTCTTTCTTCTACAAGAAATTAATTCTTATTAGTTCGAATATGTATATCTTCATAACTAACGTAAGCTTATTACTCTGTCTTCATTCATTCATTAAAAAGATTTTATTCCAGTACATACATGTTTACGTTATTGACAAATACATTTTTTTTTTATTATAAAATGATATCAGAATTGCGGTAACTTATAATAAAGTCTGCAAAATGCCATTTATATGTCAAATCGTAAATAATAATTATTGTTCAATATCATATTTATAGAATTTTATTAAAATAAATCATTTTTTTACAGATGTTGCAGATGACAAATGACAATGACAGTTGTAATTTGACAGCAAAGAGAAAAATGAAAATAACCACCCAGTGCTGCCAACACTTGAAGTTTTATACCCCTAAAAGTAATTTCAAAAACCCCTAAAACCTCCTGACAATTTGAAAAATAACGGTTTTTATCTAATATATATTTTTTTATTTTAAATGATTACAAGTAGCGTAAAATACTTATTTATGGTTATTATTATGATAATTACATATAACCGTTTAATAATAATAATAATAAATACCATAGATAAATTAGAAAATAATAGAAAAAAGGATAAATGATGCAAATGATATTAAAAGATATTAATTTTTTCCAAGTCTTTAAACGAAATATAAGCTCCTAAAAAACCCTAAATATTTTCCCCCCTATAAATCGCCGCGCCGCGCCGGTGTAGTTTTTTTAAACTCTAAATTTGGGGAGAAAGCCCCTAAGTTGGCTACACAGTAACCACCACGATGACAAATTATGGAGGGTAGAGGTAAGGCTAAGGAGAACTATCTCTGTGTATAAAAAGTGGCCGCTGACAAGCATCGACTACAGTGGTAGTAGTACTGGTAGTGCTACAGCAGGCTTAGACAAGTGGCATAAACGCTAGTAGAACAACATCCATACACCAGCATGGATGATTAATAAATTAGTAAAATGATAGAAAGGCCTATAAAATATTTTTTTATTTTTGTTATTTATCAATACTGCATACATTTGACGTTTGAGAGGAGATTGACAAATGACAATATACATCATTTTGACTTTAGAATTATTGTGATTGTGTTAGGTATTTACACATAAGTTCTTGTTATGATAGGCAGTCTTGTACAAGTTAGAAACGATATTAAGTTGCCCTTTTATTTGGAGCATTTAAATCTTGTACTCATTATTCAGTTTTACTTACCAGTTAGTCTCTATTGTGTCTTTGCATTTTTAACAACATTGTCGATGTAAATTGTGCTTAAATTGAAACTTAAAAGACCTCAATCGAAGGGTTGCTGATAGGCTATGAGAATAAATCACAAGCTTCTTATGGTGGAACAAAAATGCTAAAGTGCTATTACTGCTCTAAACAATTTAAATATGAAAGCGAGAAGAAAAGACATGAAATAAGTCATATTCCGCAATTTGAGTGTAAAGTGTGTTCAAAAAAGTTTAGTTTTTTGTAAGTTGATAATATTTTTGATTTTATTATTACACTAATCAGAATATTAATCATACCTTTTCTTATTATCAATGTTGTACTATGGTACTTAGTTTAAAAGGAAAAAATATAAGTAAGATATTGCCTTGCAACTTAGTTAAAATATATTTAAATATCAATTTAATGATCAGTCTTATAAATTTTCAGATCAGCCTTAAAAAGGCATCAAAAACAGCATGAAAGGACTTCTAGTGTTAAATGTAATGATTGTGGACGCACATTTCTTGATGATATCCTTCTTAAGCGGCATATGACTTATGCACATAAAGGTAGGTACAAATCTACAAAGTTCATATAGTGATAAAAGAATGCAATAATGAATTATATCGAACAAAAACATAATAGATATATAGAATAAATTCTTTAAATTCTTACTAATTTAATAATTTTTATTTGACAAGTTCTGAAAGTTTAAAGAAAAGGTAAAATTATCTGCTCTAATTAAAATCACCATTAATAAGAAAAATTGAATTGCGTTTAATTATATTTACAGGTACTTATATATGTTCAAAATGTGATGCAAAATTCAACAGTGACTTAGCCTTAATATCTCATTTAAAGACACATAAGCCAAAGATAGAAAGAAGATACAAATGCAGTTATAATGGTTGTGAGAAATCTTTTAATTTCTCACACCATTTGAAGCATCATTTATTGACTCATTCAAATTCAAAACAACATTATTGCAAAATATGTGGAAAAGGTAATAATGTATTCTTTTAATTTTAGTTGAATTACAATTATAACTATAGGGAAATAACTGGTTTAAATTTGATTATAAGGATAGTTACAGACAAACATAGAAGTTTATTAATTTCTTTTATTTTGCCCATGAATATTTATTATTTATATTTGCAAATATCATACCAAATTGAAAGAGTTAAAAGTTTTAATGCAAAAGATAATTTAATTCATAGAGTGTAAATTCTTATTTCTTTACTAACAATAATTGTGGATGTATGTTTGTTTATCAATTTGTTAGTTTATATATATATATATATATATATATATATATATATATATATATAAAGATATAAATGAAGGACATTTATATTGTTCTTTCAGTTAGTAAAGAGCTAAATAGACATTTATTTCATATACAATTTATGGCTCAGAGAGCAATGTAGTAGTATGTTTATTATTTCTACAGGACTTTCATATATCCCAAAAAGTATTGTGTAACACATTGTTTGAAGTGATGGACTATTGCTAGTATTGAGATAATAAATAAGTATTATTTCAATCTTATTATTCCAAAAGATGAGTCATTGTATGACAAATGTTGTTCATGTTAGAGTTAAAACTGCATAATATTTACGTCGATTTATCAAAGTGCAATGTCTGAAATGTGGTTTTAGTTTTGCGCAATTAGCTTTTATGTTATAAAATAATAAGTTAGGTATATAGCTATATCAGTTTGACTCATAGTTTATTTAAAATATTGTAACATAATGTAGTAGGGATTGTATAAACTGGTCATGAACTATTTTTTTTATTGCATACATTTACAAATGTTACATTTATACCTTCATGTTTGTAGTTAATGGATGACCCTTAGCACCTAGCTTTACAATAGCATAAAGTAACTCTCGACAGCTTTTTTTTTTCGACTTCAAGTTATTTATGACAGTAACCACATTTTAATGGGAGTAAAAAATAGCCTATAGAACTCCGCAGCAATATAGCCTCCTGTTAGTAAAAGAATTTTCAAAATTGAATGAGTAAATTCAGAGTTAACCCCTTACTTATAAACTTTAACTTCTTTATAATATTAGTGCGTGTTTCATTATTGAGGGAAAATTAAAATTTATCTATTAATTTTTGTCAAGTGCAAGTTCGTATTCTTTAAATTTTGATAATGTAGGTACTAGCGACTCACGCTCGCTCCGCTCGCGTTCGTCCATAGGTACGTTTTCACGGTTAGCTATGTTTATACATAAATAGTAGCTTGCTACTCTTAGAAATTCATTTAAATTATATAGCGATTTACCCTCGCTTTGCTCGGGTGCGTACTCCGTACACGGATTTTGTTCACAATTTCATGGGTTTTAATTTTTTTTCGCGGAACCCTGATTCTTTTTCTAAAATAAAAGTAGCCTAAGTTACTCCTTAAAACATCAGCTATCTGCCAGTGAAAGTCCCATCAAAATCGGTCCAGCCGTTTCGGAGATTAGCCAGAACAGACAGACACAAAAATTGTAAAAAATGTTGTTTTGGTATATGTACCGTGTATACATCCATATGCATTTAGTAAAAAGCGATTATTTTAATATTACAAACAGACACTCTAATTTTATTTATCTGTATAGATGTATAGATATATGAATGTTCACTTGTCTCGTTTTGTTTTACAACCTTTTATTTAGTTTCACCTGTCCAGGTTTGTGTAATGGAAACTTGCAAAGTAAATTTGACCCACTTTCCAGTGTTCGAATGAGTTGAAATTTGGCACATTAGTTAGGTTTCCGATACAATGCACAATTACCTTTACAGACAAATTTTTGTATCATATAAAATGTGTAATGTAATAAACATAGAAAGAGTTTATATTATAGTAGGGAAATTACTTTTAGTCATATTATCATATACAAATGTATATATTGAAGTGCTGTAAGATATTTATTTTTAGTTGTAGTTGTCCCGTAAGATGTTTGTGGTTGCCAACTCCAGGGTGAAAGACTGGTAGCTAATCTTACTAATATTATAAATGTGAAAGTTTAGATGTTTGGATGTTTGTTATTCAATCACGCCAAAACGGTTGAGCGGATCTGAATGAAAGGAGCAGAGATATATTATAGTCTTGAATAGCACATAGGCTACTTTTTATCCCGGAAAAATGTATGGTTCCCGTGGGATAGATTTGTTTTTGTATTTCTAGAGGCAAACTTGAGCGAAGCGAGGGTGAGCCGCTAGTATGTGATAAAAATAATTTACTTATAATCATCGTATTATCACATGATATGATGCTCGTTAAAAAAATCCAATCCATGCTGACCTAATAAGTAATACTATACAGGGTGGATTTTTGAGACGGGACAGTAAGGGCAGGTACCTTAAATACTATAGTTACAGGAAAACGCTCCTAGGATACCATCCATAACTTTTTGAGATATTCTGAACTGCATTCACAGATTTTGGAAAAAATGTACAGTCAGCGAGAAAAATGCTAAAATACGAAAAAATTTTTTTTCATGTCAATCGATCCTATTTCATGTAAGGATCAAAAAACTCTATGGGGCCATTTAAGGTTTGAGTACTAGAAATGACAGAAATCGCCAAAATCTTTTCCCATACATTTTGTATGGAAAAACGTTTAATCAACTCGAAATATTCTTTGTTGCCAAACGGTCCTATTTTTTTATGTAATCAAAAGACTCTTAATACAAACGTAAATAGGTAACATTTAGGTGATCTACAAAATAAATAGCTTAAAATGGATATCGTGATTCAAAAAAACACGTTTAGTTGATATAATTTTATTTTATTCTTATTTGTCAATGCAATTATGATTTTCTCAAAGAGTCTTTTGATCACATTAAAAAATAGGACCGTTTGGCAACAAAGAATATTTCGAGTTGATTAAACGTTTTTCCATACAAAATGTATGGGAAAAGATTTTGGCGATTTCTGTCATTTCTAGTACTCAAACCTTAAATGGTCCCATGGAGTCTTTTGATCCTTACATGAAATAGGATCGATTGACATGAAAAAATTTTTTTTCGAATTTTAGCATTTTTCTCGCTGACTGTACATTTTTTCCAAAATCTGTGAATGCAGTTCAGAATATCTCAAAAAGTTATGAATGGTCTCCTAGGAGCGTTTTCCTGTAACTATAGTATTTAAGGTACCTGCCCTTACTGTCCCGTCTCAAAAATCCACCCTGTATAACAATAAGTAATATTAAATTGTAATTTTTTTATTAAAATGTGTACTTGATTCTGTTTTAATTGAATGAATTGACATTTTTATTATTTACAGGATTTATCCAGGCTCATCATTTAAAATCTCATCTTAAAACACATGAGCTGGAACAATGCCTACCGTGCACTGATCAAAATAGTGATAAGAAGTTTGCATCTGAACACTCTAGAAAACAACATCTTGATGCCCACCTTCGTCGTAATTATACATTATTTTATATTATTGTCTTGAAAATTTTTGCTAAACATTGTCTTGAACTTGTTTTATTTAAACATTACCTCATTGGCCTAGTAGCTAACACATACGGCTGCAGATAGAGAGGTCCTGGGTTCGAGTCCCGGTTCATCCAGAGTGCATTTATTGGGATATTCTATCGCAAATTCTTAGTCCAAGGTGGGAAGCTGGCGGATTTACACACCCGTGCTTTTGATGCAGTTGGTGACAGCAGATAAAACTTGATCCTGGGCTAAATCTCTCATCGGTTTTCTAACTTTGAGAACGAAAGAGGCAGTATGCACTTGAGTTTGCGTTATAATATTTCCTGTACAGGTGGCTAGTCTCAGTGAGGCTGGAGGCCGAGAAATCGGTCAAGAGGACATCTATCCATATGTATATTATATATTAATATAAATGTGAAAGTGTGTTTGTTTGTTTGTCATTCTTTCATGCAGCATTAAGGCAGTGCAGCATTAGCCCAGTGGTAACGCGCTCGCTTGGGAAACCGAGTGAAGCGGGTTCAAATCCCGGGTCTCGCACCTCTGATATTTTCATGTGCGAATCATTTCTAACATGATTACTACTTGCCTTACGGTGAAGGAAAACATCGTGAGGAAACCTGCATATCTGGGAAAACCTAGCAAGGTTTCGAAAGACATGTGAAGTCCGCCAATCCGCACTTGGCCAGCGTGGTGAACTATGGCCTGATTCCCCTCGTATTGAAGGGAGGCCCGTGCCCAGCTGTGGGACGTTAAAAAGGGCTGAATACATAAATACATTCCTTCATGTCGAAGTAGAGTGACGGATTGGCGTGATTTTTTGTGTGGAGATAGTTTTAGGGCTATGGAGTGACATAGGCTACTTTTTATCGCGTGAGATTATCTCATTCCCACTGGAAAACACGTTATACAATCCACAACAAATCATACCTATGTATATATATAATACATGGTGTATTCCATTATCTACTATAACCGTTAAAACGTACCCACGGATGAACCCGAGCGAAGCGAGGCTGACTCGCTAGTCTATACTAATATTATAAAGAGGTAAAATTTGTGAGTTTGTGGGGTTGTCGGGGGTCATCTCTAGATCTACTGAACCGATTTAGATGATATTTGGTAAGAAGATAGTTTGAGACCCTGGGAAGTACATAGAATACTTTTTATCCTTGAAATCATCCCTTAAGGGGGTGAAAATGGGGATGAAATTTTGTATTGGAAAGCAACTAATTATATAATTAATTTTATTTACAATTTCAGGGATCACATTACACAGTGATAATTCATCGGACTCTAATTTTGATATTAATTCAAATTCGATAAAAGGTTTGTTATCATACTTTGAAATAATCATACAATTTGCCATTTTCTCAAATTTTAATTAGTTCGATTTATTTTCTTTTACAGTTAAGTTATTCCAAAAAAAAAAAAACATTTTTTAAATTCCCTTTTCTTTAGCAACTTATGATGTCTCATGTGGTGCAAGTTAGCTTTTGTCTGTTTGGCACTTCATTCTATGCTTCTACTCAATGGTCGCGGGTTCGATCCGCATGTGTTTTGGGGGCGAAGTTGTGTCATTCAAAAAACTGGAAATCCTACATTAAAATTAGAAAGATTAAAACAGAGAAACAGTAAATTACCGTTGAGTTAAGCCCGTCTACGTGACCAAGGGCGTGTGATAAGCTATTTTGATTAGCAAATTATCAACTTTTTTTTGTGTTCCAAATTATATCATTAAATACTAAGTATAAAATTTGAGTACTTATATATCTTTAACAGATGAAGTGACTAATTTTCGTCTACACCACAAGGGCTTGTGATAATCTATTTTGATTAGCAGATTATTATCAAATATAATTTTTTTGTGTTTCAAATTTTATTATTTAATAATAACTGTAAATTTAATACTTAGATTTATGCGAATGTTTGATATTTTAAATAAAACTATATTTTCGAGAGAGATTTTCCCGTGGCCATAATTGTTGTAAAGCATTCGTAACGTCGGAAATTAAAAATCAAAATAAATCCGCAAAAAAATCCGAAAAGATAGTTTTATTTAAAGTGTAAATTTATTTGAATATTTATATAAATTTACAGATAAAGTGTGTCCTAGATGTAATCAAAGTATTAAAGAAGCTGACAAAGAACATGAATGCAATTTAAAAGAAGTGGCTGAGCACTTATCAATAGATGTAAAAGATGAATTTGAAACATATAATAATAACATTGAAGTTTTTAACAATTGCAAGTCCGTTCTAGGGAAATGTATAGCTAACGAAGACTCAAGTTGCTTATGTTCTCAAATAAGTGAAGCGTACAACTTCTACGATTCAATACTACCAAATGATGATTTTGAACCAGTTAAATTGAAAGAAGTAAAACTAAAAGGCAGTTTGATTGACCAATCTGTTGGTTCAATAAATATGTGTGAAGGCTGTGAATGTTCAAAAAATGTTAATGGACATGCAAATATTCCATTAGAGTGTACTGAAGATGGTGCCATAAAAATCAAAGATTTATTTGATTCTGATATAGATTTTAGTATGAAGAAGACCAGTATTGATCTAAATAATATTTCCTATAGCTGTAAAGCGGCTTTAGGTAAATGTATAGTGAGTGGGAGCGGTGATATAAGTGAAGAGTGTTTGTGCGCTAAAATGGCGATGGATGATCAACAAATGATCTCGCAACAGATTGATGAAATAACTCCTCGGCCGAGTATGTCTTTGTAGCTATCTGTGATTTCTTATGTAATTGTTAGAGACTATATTATGCCGTCTATGTAATATATTTGATAAATATATAAATATACATGTTAAGAATTAACTGTGGTTTTACTTTAACTTTAGAATACTAACACTTTTGTCTGTTTTAATTTTTTTATGTATTTAGTGTTGCTATTTTTCTTCGATCATAAAAGTACTAGATACTAAGATACACAATCAGTGACAAAAAATGTCCTCACCGAATGAGCGCTCATTTGAACATTTGAGAGCGCTTTTAATTTTTTTTGTGAAAACAACTTTAATCATTGCATTTAAGGTTCAATTTACATTATTGTATATTTAACTATAATAATTAATTATTAATTACCTAAACACGATTGGTGACCGTTTTAAGAGAAATTTTGTGTACATGGGTTTGCGTATCTAGTAAGTACATTTTTGAACGATGCTATTTTTGTTAAAAAAAATATTGTCTACGTCTCACGTGCAAGTGCATAAGGGGTTTAATTTACGAATTGATAACATTTTTAAAATCATTCGTAATATTTAATGAAGATCTACGAGTAATTGTAACTTGGAGGCACACGGTTCATGAGGAAATAAGAGACATTTTTATTATTATTAACTTTATATTTATTTACAACATACTTCTTTACATATTCAACCATATTATACAATATATCTTAGTTAACAAAGAACTACAATAAAAATTATTTTACAATCAGACATCACTTCTGTAAAGTATCACTAAGTAATATCGAATGGAATGCCACTTCTTCAGAACTATCACACGGCATAGATCGTTTCATTCTTAATAAAGTTAAAACTATTGTATATTTAATTTACAATTATACAGTTAAGTGTTCAGTTAGGTTTTGCCATAAATATATGCATAGAGTAAGTTATAGTTT
This sequence comes from Fabriciana adippe, assembly GCA_905404265.1. NCBI lineage: Eukaryota > Metazoa > Arthropoda > Insecta > Lepidoptera > Nymphalidae > Fabriciana > Fabriciana adippe. The sequence continues at coordinate 13,337,487 of FR989984.1, read as the reverse complement.
TTAATCAAACGATTATTATTATTCATTATAAAGATATAAAAGTAGATCATTTATTATTGTCATTGATCGTCTGTATTAACTTACTCTGTGCATATTATTTACAAATATCCACGTCCAAATAATAAAGGGGATTAATATTATAAAATATACATTTATCTATGGTAACAATTTAAAAAAAAAATATATCTTCGCTCATGAAGATCAGGATTAAAAAAATAATACATTTTTGGCCGCGTATGTATGTCGTAGAAGCAATAAATAAAATCCTCATGATGATTTACTTTTTCTAATTTGACTAGTCTAATATAAAAACAAGTTATCAATAGGTAAAATATCTTTAGTATTAACAAACTTAGAACCATTTGGAATCTTAGCAAGAAACATGCGGTTGTTATATGGAAAATTTCAATCACACGAAATGGGCGCTTCATTATGTCCTTCCGGTTCCTTAGCTACACTTTAAAATAGTTTAAAATGGATCCGTGCACTGCCATTATATTACACAACTATATTTAGAATATTATTATATTTGAATAATAAAATCTCTGATTTATTATAAATTATTTGAAGTAGGTACTTTTGTTTAAAATATTAACACCGGAAGGAAGTTTTTGTTCGGAATTCGGACCACCCAAATGAATAATGTACAATTCTGCTTCAATAACTGATATACTACGCTTCGTTAGTGTCTAAACTACTTACGTCTAATCTTCTATCACTCTTTTTGGGTGAATCACTGATGAAGTTAAATTCTTGATTGTCACCGCTATAGTCTTTCTTTATATCCTTGCTTACTTCTTCTATAGGCACTACACTAAGGAATTCAATGTTATTTTTCTCAGATTTTACTATCTCACCAGACAAAACGTTTTCCAATTCATTTTTCGGAACTTCAGTCGGCCTTCTGGTAGTGTCTAAATCGTCTGTGTCTAATAAAAATGTCGAAATAGGTATAACTTTTTCGTTCGCATCGTTGTTTTGTGATTCGTCACTTATTGGTGAGGATGTAATAGGTTTGTTTACGGGTGTGCTAGAATCCAAATTCGTTTGAGGGTTGCTGTTAGTATATAGTTGATTGAACATATCGTTTGTGTTAGGTGCAGTTGTTACTTGTTCTGGTTGTATGGCAACAGGCTCATTTGTTTTATCAGCCTGATTAGCTTCGATGGCTACTTTATCAGAGTTGTTATGTTCTTCCACGTTTTCGTTTTGCGTTTCATTTAAGTTCGTAGGCTCATTAATGTCATGGCCTTCTTGTAATTTTTTCACGAGACTCTTATTGTTTTCTACTTCAGGTAAGAAAGGGTTCATTTCTGTTTCATGATCTTCGAAATCTTGAACTGCAGGTTTTGCTGTGATGAAAGATACATTATCGTTCGGACTAGATATCTCGTATATTGTTACGTTTAAATTGCTTACTTTTGTTGAGTTTTGAGAGTTATCATCTATTTCTGATGGATTTTTTTGTTCCATTTCTCCCATGTTAGCAACAGTTGTTGGCGGCATTGTCGTAGATGTGATAACGTTGACGTTATTATTCACTCTACTCTCCTCCGGCTCTGGTTTTGGTTGTTCAGTGACTGGTGTTTCTCTTTCTGGTTCAATCTCTTCCCACACTGGAGCAGGGTGTGGAAGAGAGCTCTCAGTATTAGCGGTCATTTCATTAACATTTTTCTCCGCAACTTTGTATATATATTGGCCTACAGTTGTAGTTTCGAACGGGCTTACATTAGAACTTGACATCGATACATCATGCACACTATTTAAGCCATTTTCATCAGAATTTTCTATTTGACCATTTACTCGCTTAACTCTAGCATCATCACTTTCGTAATCCTGCGACATATTGTACATTACATCACTGTGGTCTGACGTTTTTTTCGTGATAGTCTCCATGTTATTTAAATAGTCAGGTTCAAAATCGTCTTTGTTAACTCCCATTCCCATTATTTCGTCTATTTTAGAGGCAGAAGTTTCTGTTGTTTCAATTTTCTCTTCTTTTTTCGCAACATCCTCATAGTTAACTTCTGTGACGGATTCTGACAGCCAGTCTGAGTCTGTTGTAGTTTCTGCATCGTTGTTAGACTCAGTCATATGTTCAACTTTGTTTTCTTGATTCACTATTGCTTTAGATGATCGATTGTAGAGCATATTAATTTTATCGAATGTCACATCCGAATTTTCATTTGACATGTCTTTTTCCATTTCTGGCATTCCTTCAGTGATAGGCTTGGGAGTTGTAGTGTGATCCAGCGCTATAACCAGTTTCTTTTCGTCATCAGAATCATCATTTTGCTCATTTATAGAATGCATATTTGGTTCTACTTCAGTAGTAGTTTGAAGTTCTTGTTTCTCATTTAAAGCTGGACTTTGAGAATCAGTGTTGATAAAAACTTTATTTTCATTATTTACTTGTGTATCAGTAACGTATACATTATTTTCTGTTACAGACTGGCTTAATTTGGATTCATCTTGGCTTTGTTCACTTACTTTATTCATTAATACATTCATTGTAGTGGTATCCATAGCTTTGTTATTTGTGTTCTCCTCTGATTCAATATTGATTGGCCCTGATGGCATGAATACGGGTACTTGCGTATTTTCTTCAGACATCAGTGTAGTAGTTTCTACAGAAGGCATTTCATTATTTTTCTGGATAAGATCAAATGTTATGTCATCGTTTTTGTTTTCGTTAACTTTATCGGTTGTTTCTTCGGCAAGAAAATCGTTGAATGATTTCGATGATCTCTGTTCCGATTTATCATTACTTTCGCTTTGTATTTGGATATTTGAATTTTCACTAGCAACTGTAGTTGTATCGACACTTGAAGGGATCACGTTCATATTGTTATCATCTACTTGTAGCCAATCGTCATCAGAATCATTTGTCTTTGCCTGTTCTCCGTTTTCTTTTAATATAGATATGATTTCGGGGTTTGGCTCGTATGATGGTTCATTTATGGCACCAGGCTCTGAAATGGATATCCTCATAGTGGTGGTAGCCATTGGCATTTCATTTTGTGGCTCCGATTCAATGTTTTGCTGAGTTTCACTTTCGGGAGATATTGTTTGTGAAGATTCTGACGTAGTGTGAAGTCCCATTAAGCTATCCAAGTCAAAGGTAGGGTGGTCGAACATGCGCTTAGGTGTAGTATTCACTTGAGTCATTTCATCCTGTTTTTCTTCACTATTTGTCATAGGTTCAGAATTTGTAATAGTTGTCTGTTGCATTTCCGGATTATTAGTTGTTTGTTCTGAGAAAATAGGTATTGCGTCTATTGATCCTTGTTTAGATCGAGATTCATTTTCCATTGAGGGATTTTGTATGGGTGTTACTTCGGAAGATGATTCCATATTTGTTTTAGGCTCCGCTGTTGGTTCCGGTTCTAATGTCGGTTCAGGTTTTGGTTCTGCGGTCGGTTCGGGCTCTGGTTTTGGTTCAGCTGTTGGTTCAGGTTCTGCTTTTGGTTCTGATGACGGTTCAGGTTCAGATGTAGGTTCGGGTTCCGGCTGAGGTTCTGCAGTTGGTACAGGTTCTGGTTCTGGCTGTGGTTCTGCAGCTGGTTCCGGTTCTGGTTCTGGTTGCGGCTCGACAGTTGGTTCAGGTTCTGGCTTTGGTTCACTTTCTGCTTCTGGTTCAGGTTCTGGCTCTGGTTTTGGTTCTGCTGTAGGCTCAGGTTGTACTTCTGTAGATTCAGGTTCAGCTGCGGGTTCAGGTTTTGGTTCTTCTTCAGATGATTGTGGTACAGGGGAGGTTTGTACAGGCTCTGGTTCCGGTTCAGGTTTAGGATCTTCAGAACTTGAATGACCAAAGATATGAGGGAAATTCAAGTCATGATCAATTTCAGTTGTAGTTTCCGGCATGAAATGTTCTTTTTGTTTCCAATCAAACTCATTTTCTCTGGCTTGCACATTGTCAGTATCTGAGTTGTCTTCTTCAGAAACAGACCTCATAGTACTTGCACTGGAATCTTTATGATTTGTTTCGTGAATGTTTTGTTCATCTAAAATTGATATACATTTCTTAGGTGAATTCATATCTGAGATCTGTCCGTGTGGGCAAGTACAAATGAAATCTAGATTGGAGTCGTCGAATTCGCATTTGTATTCGCAATCGTTATTATTGACTTTGCATAGATCGAGGACGGGTCTAGTTTTTGTGTTTTCTTCAGCAACGTGGTATACGCTGATCATTCTGTTGTTAGTGTTTAGGTAGTTATCTAGATTTGTTTTAAGAGATTTTGCTGTAAGTAGTTCTTCATTGGTGTCGGTATTGTGCTTCGGTATCCAATGGATTCTGTATGTGACTATGACGGATCCGTTTCTGTAACAAAAAAATTAAGGATTATATTTATAAAGTTTTATTCAAATAGTTGCAATTATGGTATGTTATCTCTCTATAGGGGAAGGATTTTTTAGAGTTAGTTAAGTATATTAAAAGAAGATGATAATGTACACAATATACATATTTGTGTACATAATCAGAGATGATCTTATATTTAAAAAGCTGGTTAATTGCGAGTCGGACTCGCGCACGAAGGGTTCCGTACCATTATCTATAAAAACCGCAAAAAAGTCATGTCTGTTGCATGGGATCCCCTTAAATATTTGCTTTATTTTAATTTAATTATTTATTTTTAAAGTGAATATTTCAAGCGTCTACCTGTTGCCGTTATCAGTATCGAGCAAAAACGAGCAAAAAAATTACGTTTGTTGTATGGGAGCCCCTTAAATATTTATTTTATTCTGTTTTTTAATATTTGTTGTTATAGCGGCAACAGAAATACTTCATCTGTGAAAATTTCAACTGTCTAACTATCACGGCTCTGAGATACAACCTGGCGACATACGAACAGACAGACAGACAGATGGACGGACAGCGAAGTCAAGTTATGGGGTCCCTTTTTACCCTTTGGGTACGGAACTCTAAAAACGAATGCCTGAACATTAAAATCTCAGCTTCAGTAACTGCATGAGGTAAATATTTGTGGTAACTACACAAAATTTCTTTCTTATATCTTTGCACGGCATTATGAGGGTAGAGGTAAGGCAACGAAGTAAGGTAAAATTATTACGTTTTATTTCCTCTCATAGTGAATATAATATATCAGTAAAAAATAAAATATCAAATTAAACTAGCGACTTCATTAGTTTATGCTCTAAGAGCACTTGGCGTAATTTTCCAAATTGAAAATTAATGTGAAAGTTTATAAGTGTTAGTTATTTCTTCGTGCTTTTAAAGGCTCAATGGATATAAGCAAAATTTGTTATGGAGTTAGCGTAAATCTATCCTGGATAAATACGTAGGTAGTGTTTCATGATTAAAATGTGATATGAGAGAAACCGCAGGTAAAAACTAGTTATATATATATATATATATGTATATATATATATATATATATATATATATATATATATATATATATATATATAATAAGTGAAAACAAAACATTACCTTATCTGAATAACTTCGATCATTATCTCATTGTCGCCATTTTCCAAACTGTTTCTGTCAAATAATGCATGTTTCAATGCGTCTGTGAAAGTGGACGTGAATTCTCTATATTCTTCACTATCTGGATCTTCCATTGCTGGCACGAATATTTCATTGTCAATCTTTACTTCACCTTCTACTGTTCTTGGCACTGAAATTAAAAGGAATAAACATTTTCAATTATTTATTAGCTCCATCTTAGACAGATACACAGATATTTAAAAAAAACTTGCTGTGGTTGTCGTTTGTAGTCTAAATCGATATATGTATGTATGTATTATTTTAAAAAGAATTATCTGACAGAGATAATGTACTTGTACCTGTACGATTTATCATGAGTGTAGAAACATGAAATTACTTAAATTTGCATTAAATTTATATAATTTAGAATTTTCAAATTAAATTGTAAAGCGTGAGTGTCAGTTACTATTTCATACTTAGCAATACATTGCTAATTTAAACGATGAGGGTCTGTCATAAGAATAAAATAGACTAAAATATTAATACCTACGACATTTATATTTTACCAAGTATCAGACAATAATCTAGCATCTAATGTTTCTACTTACCATACATAGAGGTATCGTCAGATTCTTCAGATAAAGGATCATGTGCTTCGTCATTTTGTGTATCTGTAATATACTGCGAGGGCGTGGTTTCGTCGTGGTCGTGTTCGTTGTGGTCGTGGTCGTGGTCATGATGATGACCACTATGATCATGATTGTGGCCACTGTGATCATGATTATGGCTACTGTGATCACCGGTGATGCCGCCGAACGCGCGCGCTGAACTAACCGATGCGTTGTATTGTTCGAGGGGTGTCGGTGAGTTACCGAAGAGGATTCCAGCTGAAAAATAGATATTTATTGTTGTAGATTATAAAATCTCTAATTCTTGACTTGTAATATTGACTACCTGTATTCGAGTGTGTAAAGAGAAGGACACAAGATACTAAAAATTATCACCTTTATTCTCGAATGCCTTTTGAAATTCATAAGTGAGTAATAATATGATTCAGAGACAGGTGTTCGAATAGCAAATACAAAGAGGTTTACACTTTCCGGATTCTAAGCAGTGCTTTTAATCATGCTGCACTGAATGATCATTATATTTAATATAGCATTCAAATAAGAGATTTCTTTTTTACAATATATTAAAAATTAAAGTCCCTAGGCGTGCTTTATTTGTTTATTCGGGCTAATCTTATATACTACTGTAAAATTTTTCATACGGTTTTCCTTAATAGATAGAGGGATTCTCTATAAAGGCTGATTCATAAACATATTGTAAAACTAAGCTACCGGTAAGATGATATTCTGCCATTAAGTCGAAAAATAATCGTCCTTTCTGAGATTATAATAAATGTAAAGGAAGATCTAGGGGTGTACTCGAGTGCAGTGTAGGTAGGTCAATATTAAGAAATATAAGTAGTTTTTCAGCTATTATAGGATTTAAATTACATATTACAATGTACTTGTTACTCTTTCTAGAAGAATATGATCTGATGTAAGCAAAGCTAACTATGTCACATTGCAGGTTAGATGCCTTAGGTTTTCCAGAGCGTATCCAACTAGGTTGTATTAACGCTCGGATAAATATATTGCGAAAAACTTTCTCGATAATTATGTTTAAAATTAATAAATCAATTCAATATTGAATATGGGTTTTTCGCTGATTGATAACAGCACTTTGTTATGATAAGAGTAAGACTGTAAATATAGAGATAAGTATGAATTTATATATGAAAAATTAAAACAATTACATTTTGTTAATTTATCACATTTCTATATAATTAAAATAACTATTAATTCACAGGTAAGAAAAACGAAATCCTTAGCAAAAAGTTTCCTCCCCGGCGGGGAATCGAACCCCGGTCTCCCGCGTGACAGGCGGGGATACTTACCACTATACTACCGAGGATACATATAGCGTGTTGAATTTGAACGTCTTAATGTCATTTAAAAATAGACAGAAGATAAAATTACTTTTGTTTGTAAAATATATAAGGTTGATAGTGAAATATTTATCAAATACTTTTAAATGTCCATTTCGAGTAGTACAAGAAATCAAAATAAAGGTTATTTTAGCTGTTAATCTGAAAGAAATAAGGTGTGGAGTAATTGAATGACATACTTGCTGCTAAAACGATGAGTGCGACGATAGCCGCTACGACGAGTCCTAGTAGAGTCCAACATAGAGGTCTCTTGCAACCTCCCTTTTCTCCACGTTTGTCAGCGGTTACATAAAGCTTCTCTCCTCTGGATATGAAAAAAAGTAATTTATTAAAAAGTTATTAATTAGAATTACAATATTTGGGATTTAAATAATTCTAAAGTTATTTTAAAAAATACGTGATTATGTTAAAAATAACGATATTACGCAGTTTTAAAATTGCTTATGAAGTAGGTATAATTATTCTAGACAGGATTAGATAAAATTGGAGACTTTTGACTTATATTTTATAGCACTATTTATAATTATTTATGTTTTATTACGCTTAAGGAAACACAACAAGCATTTATCTCATAAAACTGTAAATGTTATAAAATGTCCGCCGGGTTTGAGATTTATCGTAATAATGTCAAAAAAAAAAAACAAATCAACTATATTATGTTTATAGAATATTATAATATTATAAAACACATTCTTTCTTGTTTATTTCAAAGCGTTAACTCTGAAATTTATCGTTCAATTTGAAAAATTGTTTTTGCATTTTATGCCCCTTTTTATTGAGGAATGTTATGCCCTGGGCACTATAAAAAATGCCGTCCTATTATCGAAATTTTACATGAAATGGGTAAAGTTTCGATAAAGTTTAAATTTTTTAATTACTAATTTTTCCAAAAATGTACTAGTTCATTTTTTTAATTAATCATTTTTTGGAAAATAAAAAAAAGCCATTTTCGATAACAAGAAGAAAAACTTTTTCCCCATCCTCCGAATTTTGCCTTCCTTAAAAATTTGCCGCCCTGGGCACCAGCCCCGAGTGCCCCTAATGTTAATCCAGCGCTGGTTATGGCTACTATAAGATATATAAATAAACTAAGCGAGTGCAACCGCGAGCAAAATCTAGTTGCAAATACATACTTTTCCACTTCTATCAATACGTCACTCGGTAAAGCTTTATTAAGGAGTTGTCTAGTTTCCACTGGTTTCTGATCCATTTTGCACCGACAATTAAACTGTTGCATTTATTTCTTACACAACTATATCAGTATTTATTAGTTTTTAATAAACTACATTCACTAATGTAATCTACAAAATGTACGAATACACATTTTCTGTTTTCATTTTGTTTCGGATTTCCTACAATAACTTTATTTTTTGAAATATGCCATAGTACAAGGGGATAAGGCATAAAATGTGTATAAAGTATTTTAAAGTATACCTGTATATTGTTTACAGAATTTGCTGAACAAAGCAATACACCTATACAAATATAATACATTATACATGCTTGGGATATTTGAAGGTTGAATTTATCTATACATATTATATATTATAATAAAAGTGTAACTTATCGCTGTCTGTTCATTGAGATATTTGAGAAAAACTATTATTGGAGGTCTTTATTAACGCAACAGAACAAAAACCAATGATTTTTAGAATTTTTGTCTGTTTGTCTATACGTTTGTGAAAAGGTTTAACCGATTTGGGTGCGGTTTTCACAAGTGAATTGTGGTAAGCTTCACTTAACATGTAGTATTTGTTTTATTTCAATCGGTTCCTAAATAAAAAAAATTATATCAATGTAAAGAATCACTTAGGGACGAACCCAAACGAAGCGAGGGTGAGTCGATAGTATTGAAATAAAACTAGAGACGCTTATTTTTGTTTATTTAATGCAACGAAGTATGTGAAGTAAATACGAGTATGTGTTTTTTTTTTGCTTAATAGAAAGTCAGGAATTTGAAATATAGAGAATGGAATATAATGCTATCGTCTACTAATATGCACAGATACATATATGTAGGAAGATTTAAGTCCACATTTTGTTCAATAAATTTTAAAATTACTAATAACTCGTTTGTTTTTTTTACGGCCATAATAAAGACAACAATAAGATTTTATTTCAATAAATCAAATTAAAAACATAAAATGTGATTTTTGGTTCCCGACGTTTCGATTGCTTTACAGCAATCATGGTCACGGGAGAGACTAAGGTGTTAGATGTCTCAAAGGTATTATACAGTTGTTACAGACAGCCTACCCACAAATCCATGATTGCTGTAAAGCAATCGAAACGTCGGGAACCAAAAATCAAAATAAATCCGCGAAAAAATCCGAAAAGATAGTTTTATTTAAATGTCAAATATTCGCGTAAATGTAAGAAAGTATTATTATTATAACATAAAATGTATTAAGGTGATCTGTTTGTTCATAACATGTTGGACAAATCTATACTAATATTATAAATGTGAAAGGTTGTGAGTATGGATGTTTGTTACTCTTTCACGCCAGAACGGCTGAACGGATCTGGATGAAATTTGGCACAGAGAAAGATTATAGTCCGAAATATATATAGGCTACTTTTTATCCCGGAAAAATGTACGGTTTCCGCGGGATAGGTTTGTTTTTGTTTTCCTAGAGGCTTGAGCCGCTAGTATTTTATAAAAAAAGCTTAATTTTAAATGAACATAAAAGTTATGGCTCTTTTCTAGTAATTAAGGATTGAAAAATATAAAATAATCTATATTTTGGGATATTCAAGTCATATGCTATTTTGCTTTACTTTTCGATTTTGGTCTAGACGTCGACGAATCGGAGAACAAGCAACTTTATTTATGTAATGTATGTACTTTAAAATACATTAAAATTGTATCTATTAGTTTATAAGAAAATTGTAATTGTAGGTATCGACTAATTTTTATTGAATTGAGCTGAAACATTAATTTACTAAGGTTCAATTTTCATTAATGTTTATAGAGGACCTATTTCTATATTGCAGCGTTATCGTGACTAACCAGGTCGAATCGATGGTGCTTGTCGAGATGCAAGTCATGGGTTAAGAATTATATATAGAGATTGGAGATATGCCATCAATTGATCTAAAAAAAAAACGCAATAATTATTAGCTTTGTGAAAATGAACAAAGGCAGGTTTGTTATCAATCATTTATGCTGTTAATTAAAACTACCAAATCAAATTGATAAATTTAAAATTTGATAAATTACAATGTTTTTTTCTTCAATCCAAAAATGAGAGAGCTTTTTATTACGGATATTGTGTTTTTCACATGAGCAATACACCATATAGCTTGTTATTATGTAGCTGTAACCAGGTATGGACCGGAGGTCGTTGCCCTTCGCTTTGTCCTGCGGCTCTTTCATACGGTAAGTTATAAAGGCCCAGGAACTTAGGTTTCGATGAGAGACTATATAATTTTAGATCTTGTGATGATGCCTTTATTTGAAAGTTCTCGGCGTTCAGTGGATATGGCTTTATTTAGTTTTTGTTATTGAGAAGCAGGATTTCTTTTGTTTTATAAATAAAAATATTGGTGCCCAATTTTTTAAATATATGCAACACAATATTTTATATTATTAAATAAATACTCTTATATATACATGGAATACAGGATACTATGTTGTTATTTGAAATACATTATAGGTTATTCTGAAAACAAAAGCTTTAAAAGCTTAATGTGAGGTCAATGACACTATTTTTTGTTCCACGGTCCTTTTATACGGCAATCTACAAAGACTCTGGAACTGTCCCTACGTATTACGTGACTCTTAGTTTAGATCTCCGTTGGTGGTTCACCTGAGTACTAATTACGAATTCAAGTGCGGCAAAGGAAGGAGACATTTAGCATCTAATATGGATATAAGAAAATAAAAATTATTAGCAGTGAGCCCTTTGTGATTCCCTTTCAATAATATATTGTATAGAGAATATTTAATGTTACTAATGATAAGCTTTTATATAAACTTTCATCGTTTAAAGAGGTTAAATTGTATATAGGTTAACCCGTTAAGGAGATTGAGTTATCAAATATCTTCAAATAACCTTCTTCATAAAATTCTTGTGTAAAGTCTATATGTTATGTGTCACTAAATGAACCGATGTATGATGATACATTTAAGATATGTATAAAATAGTTTAGTATAAAGTATTTTTTGCGCAGAATAATTACAAAATGTTTACAAAATCCCTTAGTACGAAATGTAAAAATTATTAGAACGTTTTTAACAAATAAATTAGCCTAAGATTGTAAACAAAGTTTAAGTTAAAAATTTATAATGAATACATTTATGTATTTAGGAAGTCCCTACAAGTTTCTAATGAGAGTTATATCCGCATAAAATGTATGAGCATGAACGGTATTATTTAAACACGCAATTGTTTTGTACTTAATAGAGACTACAGCTTACAAATAAGTACCTACTAACTCTCCTTATTTCATCTGTAGCATATACATACATATGTATCGTCTTGCATCTTGCTTACCTATAATGAGGAAAACTTTTTTTTATATAGGATAAACTCTTTGTAACCCTTGAACTAATTCTAAAATTATTTTACTAGATTACTACTATTACTAGCCAGTTTATTGAGGTAACACGCGAGTATAGGCGCGGGCAAAAAATACCATATTTTTATTATTTATTGATACGCTTAAACCATGTCGTACTGCATAATGCATTTACTTCGAAAACTTAATATTTTATCATATTGATTAATGATCAACTTCCTTCTTAAGTTTCTCCATTTTTTAAAGAAATAGGTTACTGCAGTTTTAGTACATCCTTCCTGACATTGGGTTAATTTTGTCTAATTTCATAAATAATTACCAAATTGACTGAGTAATGACTATAAATGTTAAGTGTTTAAAGTATAATTACACAAAGGTAATTTATTAAATAATGCTATTTGAATTAATTTCTTAAAACTGATAATAATTGACGTTTAAAAACGTCAATTAATATTAAAGGTTATTTTAGTTTAACACATGTCACAAATCATTTAAATAACAATGAGTGTGCACTATCGAATATAATTTAAAGGTGTCCATTGACGATTCATTGAGCAACCACCTGACATTCATGAATGGGAGCGCTGAGCTTGCGCAATGACGGATAGATACACCATCATGTATGGGATATTACGAATAAGTTACGGTGTTTTGTAAATTCTAATCTGTCTTTGAATCTGGCGGTGGTTGTTAATGAGGATGTTAGTTTTATCAAATGTCCAACATAGGATATGTTGTAAGCTAAGACTAGGCAATTTTGTATTTTATCTATTGTTTAGCGAGTTGATTATAATTATGTTATAAACAAGGTTAGCCTCTTATTTCATATGCGCATTATGTATGTAGATTATTGCTACAAGATCTTCAATTAGTTATAAAATTTTTTCTACATCAATTTTTATATCTTCTAGGTAAGAAGGTAAGACTTAGTTCATAAATCTAATATATAAAAATCTCGTGTCACGGTGTTTGTGGTCGCATTCCTCCAAAACGGCTCGAGCGATTTTAATGATTTTTTTTGTATATTTGGTAGGTATGAGAATAGGTCGTAAAGTATTTTTCACCCTCCTACCCCCACCCCCCATTTTTTAATCGTGATTTTAGTATTTTTGAACAATAATAAATGAATACATAGTTTTATAACATAAAGCCAAAGTGTTTATTTTTTGTAGATTGAACGCAGGCGTAGCCACGGGCTCTGCTAGTATTTATATAAAATAATGTGTTTTTATTTTTCTTAGAATGCTGATATAGCTTAGGAAAAAGAGTTTTTATTAATTTATGTTTCTTTTGTATTTTAATGTAATGTCTCATAAAATATATTATAAGGTTTTCCCATACAAGTTACCGTAAGGCATACATATGTTTGTCTAAGTAAAAGCAATTTGTAATGATGTGGTTCTATTATTATTTACTACTGTTATTATTTCTAGGAAAATGAAATAATCATGACAAATCTTAAATATTTAAATGTATGCTTTTTCTGATATACTATACATAACAAATGCATATCTATATTTCATAAACAGAATAATTCACTCCTTAAAAATCCTCAAGAGAATTTGAGTAAGATTTAATCTTTTATTAGATATATACATATATTATGTAAACACTGAAAAAATATTTATAAAAATTCAATTAGAACTAAATTGTACTTTTATTCAGGCGGTATTTAAGTATGCTAAGATTGGTACTGTTTATTTATGTTATAAGTGAGAAGAACTCAAAAAATATAGAAGTATCTATGACATATAATAAAACTGTAGAGGTCGAATGTCTGTACATAGAAAAAAAAAATGCTAAAAAAATGCGAGTCAGGGGGATGTAAGAAAAGAAATAGAAAAAAAATTTCAAATTTTTTTTTTCTCTGTCTGTTTGTCTGTTTGTACGGGCTAATCTCCGAAACTGCTGGACCGATTTAAATGAAATTTTGCATGTGGTACCTTATACCCCTGGTCAACATTTTAGATACTTTTAATCCAGAAAAATTAAAGAGTTCCCGTGGGATAGTTAAAAAATATAGTAAATTATACAGCTTAGTACACAACAACTTATGCGCTTAATTTAGTAAAATTTGGCATGCTGATACCTTATACCGGAAAAATGTACGGTTCCCATGGGATAGATTTGTTTTTGTTTTCCTAGAGGCGAACCCGAGTGAATCGAGGGTGAGCCGCTAGTGAGCAATAAATGTTAAAATTGTATATTGTACATGAATTGAACGAGGTTAGAACATTCTGGATTGTTTTCGACTCGTCAGCCCGCATTGTGGTCTAGTCGCATTGTTTTGAATTTCTTTCAGTCTTGCTTTTGTGTTTTGGTTCTGACCGACGTTATGAATATGCAACGGCTTTCTCGATACAAACTAATAGTTTAGGTCATTCTCACATAACTAAGAACTCCATCGATCAATTAAAACTGTCCACTATAAAATTAATATACCTACAATGCCTAATATTTTAATACAGCTATATCATCGGAAATACAATATTTTTTTATTTTAAGTAAAATAAAAAAAAACATTATATTTTTAATTATTATGTACATATATCATTAAACATATAATAATAATGTCATTATGAATAATTATAATGCAATGTATTTCAATTATTATACAAGATAAAATAAATTATTTTATGCATTCAATTTTCTTGATCGGGTGTTCGTCGCCTTATATGTGACATGTTTACAGCTATTTTGGGATGTCTTCTGCTTAAAAACTTTCTGCCGGATTTTACTAGTTACTTAAACTTAACTTTTAGTGCGTGACATGAAATTTAAAACAGAAGTTATTATTTTAAGTATCGAAGTGCTATGACCTGAATTAACTAAAGACTTACTCTTTATCTATAAAGATTAATTTATCTCAGACTAATATATATATATATATATATATATATACATACTTATATATATATATATATATATATATATATATATATATATATACGGTCGAATTGAGAACCTCCTCCTTTTTGGAAGTCGGTTGAAAAATGTATAGACGGAGTCCGCCAAAATAAATGTCAAAGTCAAAAATATGTTGTAGTGTGATTTGCTGTTCATGCTACTATTCTCGATTTTACCTTAAATATTGTTTACTTCTTTTGAATAAGAATAAGGAAAAATTCATATAGGTATTAGTTAAATTTTTATACAATTTTCGGGAATAAAATATGAATAGTAAAAATAATTAATTTTCAGATTACCCTGGAAAGGAAGATAGCATAATATTAGCTTTTTTTTTCTTTATTAAAATAAAATCGTTGGTTCTTTTTATTTCGTAACAGGTATTTCTTTAAGTATCTCTCAATATAAAGTCATACTATTTTAAAACGAGAGGCGAGAATCAAGACTTACTCAGGGCTAACATTGCCGAGAGCAACATTTAAACGGTTGTTTAGTAGTTATAAAATTTTAATAATATTAAGTCTTTATAGTAATTACGGGTTCATTATACGATAGACGTGCGTTATAATGATGCATTATGAAATCTAATACATACTTCCTTTTATACGATATGGCGTTTAACCTTCTGAAGATTATTATGGTATTTATGATCATTTTATATAGGTAATAATAATAATTATTTATTATTTTTAAACTTAAAAAAATTAAATATTGTTCTGTAAAATAATACATTGCCTTACGGTGAAGGAAAACATCGTGAGGAAACCTGCATGTCTGAGAGAACCTAGCAAGTTTTCGAAAGACATGTGAACTGTGCCAACCCGCACTTGGCCAGCGTGGTGGACTATGGCCTGATCCCCCTCGTATTGAAGAGAGGCCCGTGCCCAGCAGTGGGATGTTAAAAAGGGCTGAATACAGTACAAAATAATATATATTTTTATTTGAACAAAGCTTAGAAAATTTTCATGGACAGATAATTATTTTTCAATATTTTTAATAGTTTCTACATTTAAGTCTAACTGCATTCCACCCTAATCGGTAATCGTTTACGTAAATAGTCATGAGTAATTTAAATAACCCCTAATTAGGCTTGATAAGATTCCATGTTACTTGTCCTAATCTACTAACACTCATTATGTAGCTAAAGTCTATATAGATATTTATTTATTATGGCATTTGATAATTAATTTATACATAAAAATTACATATAACATAGAAAAAAAGTCGAAGAGAGAGGTGGACTTTTCTTAAAGTAATCTCTTCTAGTCATATTTGAAAGTGTCATCATCATCATCATCAAAGTTCTTCGCTGATTATTTTAAAATTTTGACACAAGTATTTAACGCTTAATTCATAAAAAAATCAGTTCGGATAATTGGCGTTATAAGGGAAAATAAAAGGGCAAAGTCACTACTAGTACTTAGTTCATATATACTATACAATGTATATTACTATTATCGATTATTGCTTGAACGAATCAATTTTCCAAAAATATTTTTTTAATGACTTTGGGGGTTTATTTTGTAGTAAATGTGCATGAGATAATAAAAACAGCTTTAATCTAAAATTGTACTTCGGTATATCGAATATAGAGTCGAAGATAGACACTCAAACAGTTATTAATACAACGATTTTACGAAAGATAAAGTATATAGTAGTTATAGTAGGATGGAAAACAAATCTGTCCGATTTATTTATAACTATACATTAATTTTCACTTCAACGGGTTTATTCTATGTGAAGTTGCCTTTAATATTCACCACAATATGTCGAACACGCGTGTATTACGGCGGCATTTTGAATTTAGCTATAAATTTAACAAAAGCTGTATTAAAATTCTGGACCCAGTCTAAGGACTTGGCAAAACTTGATGTCTGTAATTTGTATCCGTACTAGACAAAATGGTTGTTTATATTATTCCTTCATTTTATTATAAATTTTATAATAAATTAAATCTCAAATGACTGTCTTTCAAACATGTTTTATAGTAGGTAACGATAACGCCATTAAAATTCGCCTACATCTTATTGACGCGCGCGCATGAAGACTAGCAGACAAATTGTAAAGAAGCTTCTACATTTTCCTTAAAAACGCATCATTTTTTCATCGGACTACTATTATATATACGAAAGTTTGTGTATTCATCACTCCTTCACGCTAAAACAGCAGACTGATTTGGAAATTTAGTTCACAGAGAGCTATGATCTAGCTAGAGTATATATACGCTTAGGCTACTACTAGGTACTTAAAGATGCACCCGAGTGAAGCGAGGTAAGCAAGGAAAGTCGCCAGTTCTTAAACTTATAAATGAAAAACTAAAATGAAGAAATACGTTTTTCACCAGATATCGTCTGCCCAAGACATGCGAGAGTTGAAATACCTATCCAACACGTTTGCTTTATCGTTAAAATTCACAACGGGTTCTAACGATTTGTGGATTCCTCGACACAAATCGCGGGTAACAACTTACAACATTAATATGACCGGCCAAGGTCAGCGTGTGTGTTAAATAAAGTTTTGTAGGTCTCATATAGTTATTAGAACAAGGACATATGAGGTTGCCATTTCTGTGGTTTCTTATTTACTATATTGATTTGAATACGTTACATTTAAATAATTGATCTGAACTGGTTCAAATATTAAACAGTACGACTGAGAAAAGCGTTAGTTTTGTATCTGTAATGATTGTCCCCTAGAAAAGACGTTTGCGTGTTTACATGAATTACAAAGCTTTTGCAAGGTTTATTATGAGGATAACACCTTGTACTTCCTCTTACCGTTAAGAAACTCTAACAGAAAAAGAATTTAGTTAAATTATGCTATCAGGTTGAGATTACAAAATTTTTAATTCATTTTTTAATAGACACTTACTTCCTGGTTAAGCATTACAGTATGTGATTGGTTACAAATAATTCACATGTATCGATATCAATATAATTCGATTACAAATTTTATAATACAATATCACAGTCGGTCGAGTTGTTGCGTAACGTAAACCACATTCTCAAGAAACCAGCTTTGCGAGAGCTTGAGTGACGCGAATTTCAATTTGTACCTTACAAACTAGCCATTTACATAATTACACTATACGTTGCTAGGTGAACGAGTTAGTAAGTTAATACAAGTGATTAAAGAGTACCGACATTCGTGTAGGTTTGAGTCTGTGATATTGACATAATCTATGTTTTATTAGAACAAATCTATTAGTTACGTAATCTATTAATTTATTCTAAAGTTTGAAATATTTTTCGTTTGCGTTAAGAGTGCGCCATGAGACCGCTACGATTCGGATTTGAAAACGTGGGATGACAAGATAATGTTTTACGTGAGTTAGAATTACATATACTCGTAGAGCGATAGATGCTCAACGTATTTAAGCGGGCAAAACAGTTTTTAATTCACTATGAATCAATTAAACAACCAATAGAAAAATTAAACTTGGTAAATGAAGAAATACTTCTAGGCTTCCTGACAAAATAAAAACCTTACAAAAATAGTGAGCTGTTTCTGAGATAAATAGCAATGTGTGCAAAACATGTATTTTTCAAAAAAAAAGTATATTATCGACAAAATTTTCAACAATCGTGTTTTCAAATTTGGCAATTCAAGATAAAAGTCTAATGTATCCCTAAATATCAAAGTGGTAAATTTAACAGATTCTGAGATAAATAACGATGGCTAGGTACAAAATTGCCATATACACACTCTTAAGATGTCCAATTTTAGCGAGTTTTTAAATTTAATGAGATTTTTTAGATGTAATATAAGGAATGTTAGCACGATTTGCAAGTTATATAAGAGCATGGCACGCGTAGTTTTACCAAAATGGTACTGAATACTCTCGCTAACAGATAAATTCACGGCTTCAAAATTTTTGAAGGTAAGGCTTACTTCTTTTTGATGATTCTTTCATAAGAATATTTTTTATTTTTGCAGACGTAATTACACTAAATCTACATCAGTGTAATTAAAATTGGGTATAAAAAGTATATATATAATAAAAATAGTTTTCCAATCCTTATCTCGTTATTATGACCATTAGAAATAAGTATGTAGATTACGAAACAAGTGTCTAGTTAGCAAAATAGTTTTAACGTAACATGCTTTATTTTTGATAATATACCTACATTTAACGTAAAGTGGTTACAAAACTTAAAAGAAAAAGGAAACCTGTATAAAGTAATATACAGAATCAAGATAATTAAGTAAGGATCTATTATATTTAAAACTATATTTTACCAGATGAATATTAAAATCTAAATTACATATTTATTATTACACTTAAGTTATTTTTATAACTATACAATTCAGAGAATAGGCAGAAATCAACAGACATTCGTTAGCACGTTACTACTATTTGATAACTGCTTTCGTGGATTCAATATTTTTTTGTTTTTAAAGACTGCATGTTCTTTATCAAGCGGAGCTTTTCAAAGGTGATTATCATATAATTTGAAAATCAAAACAAAAGTAAAATTGGTTTCATATAGATAAAACTAGCGACTTATCCTCGTTTTGCTTGGGTGCGTTCCTATTTGTTCAACAGTAGCCTGTGTTACTCCAGCTCAAAGTCTATCTGTGTATTAAATTTCATTTAAATCGGTTTAGCCGTTTCAGCTTGAAGGGGTAACAAATATGCACACACACAACCTTTCGCATTTGTAATAATACTCGCAAAAATGCCTTTCGCAAGGCTTCACAAACGTTAAATATTACATCTAAATTATCTAATCTAGTTTCAAATATTTACTAAGCACTTCCATCTTTTGATTCTGTAATCAGTTAATTATAACTGAAACGTTTCTTAGCACTTGTACAGATATAGATGACTAAGAGTTTCTATTATTGTATATATACCGTTCAGAACGGTATCATTAATAGATAAACATCAGTTTGACTTGACTAGTACTACAACTTACAAGTGTTATTAGCTAACCGATTGTAAAATAGCGGTTATATTTTGAATGATAAGAATACCATGCATGTTATTTATAATTTAGGCTAGCAGCAAGTGATGAGATATAAAGTTTCTAATTGAACTGCTTATAATAATGTAAAATACATTCATATGAATGACTAGCGACTAGCGTTTTCATATTTTTTAGCGTAACCCTAATTCTTTTTCTAAAATTAAAGTAGCTTAAGTTACTCCTTATAACATCAGCTATCTGTCATTGAAAGTCCCGTGAAAATCAGTCGAGCCGTTTCGGAGATTAGCCGGAACAAACAGACAGACAGACAGACAGACAGAAAGACAGACAGACAGACAGAAAGACAGACAGACAAAAATTGTAAGAAATGTTGTTTTGGTATATATACCGTGTATACATCTATATGCATTTAGTAAAAAGCGGTTATTTTAATATTACAAACAGACACTCCAATTTTATTTATCTGTATAGATGTAGGACTGTAATGTTATGATTTAAATCAAAATAAATAACAATTAAAAATTTATCATCCACTAGAATATTATTATGATTGAAATTTAATCGATACAGGCCCAGTTAATCGATACTTTACTAGGTCTTTTGTTAAGATCACAGTGTAAGGAAAGAAAGCCACAAACCTCATGTATTTCCTGTGCTCGTTTACCGGCACGAAGTATTCATCGTATGGATTGGTGGCATTCATGTCAACCTCGACATCCTTCTTCTTAGCTCCATTTTTAGGTGTAAGGTTTATCAATTCTAAGTTCACTGCTTCTAAAGTTTTGGTGTCACCATTGGGTTCTTTGCTGTGCCCGTTTTGATGTGGTTGGTGTGGACCATTGGAGGTGAAGGAGTCGTTATGGTTTTGATCTGCATCGTCATGTTGGTATGCTCGGTTGTCGAACCCCGTGGGGGATGAGGGTGGGGATGGGGGACGATGCAGCGGCCGCGCTGGCTCCCTAGGGGACGCCGATCTACTGTGGCTATCCATTACTTTTGGAGCGGACTGACATCTGAAAAGAAGTGAGGTAATTTAATAATTGTGTCCTAATATGATTTTTTACTTATTGCACTGGGTAACTTTAAAAGCAGATTTTGGAAAAAATAATTGCGTCATATAGACATTTAACAAGTTCGTGGAATTAAATTCTGACCTCTGACGTTTGTGACCTCTATGTATCTCACGTGGCATGTACCTAATATTTTGACATAACGATCGCCATATATTTTTAAGTTTTTAAGTAAGAAATATTTTTTCTAATTAGTAATGTCTTAAAATTTTATATTATCAGCACAAAAATCGTTAATGTTGCTAATTTACATTACCTGTGGTATTAATATTTAAAGTAGAAACTAATTATTTAAACTATTATGTTTAAACTTGCGTTCATTGGAACGTTGCTCGCGATTTATTGCAAATGGCGTAGCACGAAATGCATTGGTCACGTTTCAAAACAATTTCAGTATTTGAGTCCCAAATAATATCGTTACAAAAGAGGCTTGATGCCTGTTAAGTCTGTTCTTAGATATGAAATATTTTGCAAGGTTATTTATTAAATAATAATGAAGAATTTGAATTAAGAAGGTTTTTTTTCTTAAAAATGGATGAGCAAGAGTTAAAAAAGTTTATAATAGAATATTTCTGTCATTAATTATTCGTGCTTATAATTAGAGCAGGTACAACTATATTTATCGTATGATTTCGATTTGCTTCAGTAACTTGTAAAAAATACGTTGAAATAAATATTATGACCTAGATTGTAACGAAGCAAAAAGGACGCAGAAAATAATATTCAGAACTTATAAAATGATATTATGCAAGAGGTATATTGAGAAATTGAAGGTTGAATAATCAGTAATTATTTTTTGATTAACCATATTAAGGTTCTGGGTCTCGGATATTGGTTTGACCAAGAAAAATTATATGTTTTTAATATAAATACATATATTTAGTATAAATACACAAACGTATAAATTTAAACAATATATTATGTAGGTATCTAAAGTCTGATTTTTAATTCGACGGAATTCTGACATTTCAGAAGTGTTGTCAACTTTAAAACATTGTCACTAAAAACGGAAAGCATTTTAGCAAAATAAAAAAATAAACGTATCTTGAATTTAAGGTTTCAATTAGAAAAACTAAGACTAAAAAAATGATTGATAATTCTAAAATGGTAATTATTTTTTTTAATATCATATTATTGAAGTTACAATAATTATTATGGAAATTATTTTTCTATTACAGGAATCCCTGTCTAATAATCCAAGCCTTTTTTAGGAAAACCCCTTTGTTTGTAAAATTATAATTATATATTGTATTATTAAAGAAGAGGATAAAAAGTGCCCTTTTAATGTTTTGATGGATAGTGTTAGTGATTCTTTTATAATCTACATACGGATTATATGACGATGTTGACGACAATGATGATATACTCGTAAGTGATAATGATTTATAAATATTTTCATTTAACAAATATCTTGTTTTACTCTTGTTTTATTTTTCATTTAACCATTAAACATTTATAGTTAGTGTGCATTGAATGCACAAAACAAAGACTATTTATAATGTCATACATATTATAGTTTAGTTGATCTAATTCTGTTTCATATATTTTGTTATTTTAAATTAAAAAATTCAAAGCAGAAAAGGTTTATGATATCTGAATTATCAAAGAATGACAGCTGTCATATTTCCGTGGAATTAAAAATCAGACTATAATTATACTTAACTTAATAATATTGTACACAATCGACATATCCTCGCTCGTACGGTACGGTAGGTACGTGGATTTTGTTCACAATTTCATGGCTTTTAATTTTTTTGCGCGAAACCCAGTTTCTTTTTCTAAAATAAAAGTACCTAGTCTAAGTTACTCTTTATAACGTCAGCTATCTTCCAGTGAAAGTTCCGTCAAAATCAGTCAAGCCGTTTCGCAGACTAGCCGGAACAAACAGACAGACAAAAATTTAAGTTTTTTTTTCTTATAAGTACCATATATACTTTCATATGCATTTAGTAGAAAAACTGTTATTTTGACATTACAAAAAAAATATTTGTTAGTTTATGCTGAAAGCAACCGAGCAATTTATGAATCAAATTCCTAACACATATATAGTCTATGAGTCGATGTGTAGTTACTCTCAGGCAGATTGTTCATCAAACAATGCTTTAATTACGTGTAACGTCAATTGATTCCGTGCTAAATTATATTACAAAAGTCATTAGAGCGAACTTGAAGGAGCCTTAACAAAGCGAAGGCGGGTCAATAATTATTAGGATTCGTCATACAATTAACATTTCTATACAACTTAACTAAAGCCCTACTAGATAAATTTACATATTAACACAAGTGTAGACTGTGAAATTCTTTTAACACGTTTCTTTAATGTAGATTAAGTAGGTCTCGGGCATTGTCTTTGCAAAACAAGGTACCGGTTGTCACCATTAAAATAAACGGGTAAATCTGCTTAAACACAGAAACGCTATAAAGATTTGGTGATAGCCAGTCAACTACAGTGACAGTCGTCCGTTAACCTTAGAATGGTACACAAAGGATACATATTTAAACTGTTTGTTATATAGATAAGAAGACAGAAACATATCTATCCCAGGCCACGGGGACTATACATTTTTCCGGGATAAAAAGTAACCTATGTGCTATTCCAAACTATAATCTATCCAAATTTCATTAAGTTCAACCGTTCTGGCGTGATTGAGTAACAAACATCCAAAATCCATCTAAACTTTAATATGTATAATATTAGTAAGATAGTGAGATATTCCCTTTATAAAGTTTTCCATAGCTCAGACTAACGTTTTATATTAATAATAATCTATATTTTGATTATTTGGTCTACTCTGACTCAAATAATAACATAGACGCAGCGCGCAAAAAAGCCGAAGTCTGAATGGTACCTATTATATTTAATTGTTTATAATATCTAAACGTCCCGTTGTCTGGTATTCATACATTGGCAGTTTGCAATAGTTATCTGACGTTCAAGCGTTAAATAATCAAATTATACTAATTTAAACTAAAGTTTTTTAGGTTTCGGTGAGTTATATATAGGAGGAAACATATTACGAGTAAACAGTACGCTGTACGCTATGATTTTATTATGTAAAGTAATTTTATAAGGTTTTTATATAGGTACTAGCGACTCACCCTCGCTTCGCTCGGGTTCGTCCCTAGATATGTTTTAACGGTTAGTATGGAATAGATAGACTATATATTACTATGTACATATATATAGGTATGACTTTTATACCCCTTAATTGAGAAATGATTGATTCTCCATACAAACTTTCATCTCCCTTTTTACCCCCTTAAGGGATGATTTCCGGGATAAAAACTCTCCTATGTCCTTTCAAATTTAATCTAAATCGGTTTAGCGTATTTTTAGTTTATTCATTATAAGCAAAAATACAAACACACAAAAAAAATCTGTTTATAATAGTAGTATAATTGTCCCGAACACACAACATTTTTAAATCACATACACAGTTTCTTATTTTTGACTCAGTGTAATCAGTTAAAAATGCATGTAATGCGACGCCGTCCTTAGTCTCAATAAAGCGAGGCTAACCACCTTTTACTTAATGTCAAGTTATGGTCCGTATTATCTGCTGTTTTTCCTAATTCTTTGCGTTCTTTCATTGGCTTTCTAAGGAATTTTACTTAAGTGACTCTCTTTTAATAAAAAGTGGGCATACACGATATGCTATGGCTGAACAGTTTTGCCTGAACAGCTAAACTGAACAGTAACCCCGGGCTGTAAGGTGAAGATAATTATATAATTGAGTGCCCCAAACTCTCCAATTCCTGTGTTGTTACTATCCAATATAGTATCCTAAAAATTATGTAGATATAGAATATCGTTAATCGAATATGGAAAGTGCTAAGCGTTGTAACATGTATGTATGTATGTACTCAGCTCTTTTTGAAGTCCCACTGTTGGGCACAGGTCTCCCTTCAATATGAGGTGGGATCAGGCGGCCAAGTGCGGGTTTCGCACATGAAAATATCAGAGGTCCGAGACACGGAACCCGCTTTACTTGGTTTCCGAGCGAGCGAGTTACCATTGGGGTACCATTGCCTCTATGTCTAACATATTGTTGTAGTATACTCGTACATCATCCTATGTACGTTCCTGCAATGTTGAAATGTAATTGTGTATTTGTCCCTCTCATTATTTGTTTGTGCTATGAAAATTGGTAAAAATTAAGTAAAAACATTTATATAAACCGTTACTTTATGATAATTATAAATTAATTTTGATGGAGCGCAGACATCAATAAATAATAATCTATTTCATTTCTAATTGCATCAAGGTTAGTAAGATATTAATAAATAATTAATCATCAAATCCAATTTTTTAGTTTGAAGAATCAATCTTTTTTAACGTCGTTAAAATTATCTATACAGATAAATAAAATTGAAGTGTCTGTTTGTAATATTAAAATAACAGCTTCATACTAAATGTATATGGAATTATATACGGTACTTATAAGAAAAACACAATTTTTAAAATTTTTGTCTGTCCGTATGTCTGTTTGTTCCGAATAATCTCCGAAACGGCTGGACCAATTTTAAGGGTAGGTACTTTCACTGGCAGATAGCTGATATTATAAGTAGTAACTTAGGCTACTTTTATTTTAAAAAAAGAATTAGGGTTTCGCTCATAAAATTAAAGCGCACCTAGGGACGCACCAGAGAGAAGCGAGGGTAAGTTGCTAGTTTGTATTTATAATATTTGAGAACGACTATCAAATATCTTAGTTACAAAATTGAATAACGTAGAGACGCACCAAGGCGAAGCCGCGAGTAATAGCTAGTTTTATATAAATATATTTTCTATATATTATCATAATATCTATGAGGGTTTACTACAATTTAACATTGATGTATTCACTTGTATAGAGAAAAACTTGTTAAAATATTTGAGAAATGAAGAGAGAGAATGCGAGTAAAAACATGATATACTTACGCATGGGAGAATACAATAAAACAGCAGAGTTTATGTGCTAATTTATGGTCATTTTAATATCTGCCATTTTTTATTATAAAAATAAATTATAGGTAGATTATAATTATATACGTGGATAGATACTTTATATTCATACTATATTTATAAATAGAGCACAAGTAAAAGGAAAAGTTACCTGGTAAGTTTTAATAATTAATATATTAAAAAAACATTTAATCATTCGAACTACGATAAACCTTTTGTCTTGATTTTCTTATATTATTATCTATATAATCTAAGTTCGTAGAAATTACTCAAATATTTCTAGTAGATACTAACCGGATTTCATTTCGCACTAATAAAGTGAGATAAGAACCTGTTATGGCTCTAAAAATTATAAAAAAATTGTTAGTTCAGGTACTTTGTCGTTGTAATTTAAAGTAAAATTTCCATAGGTATAGAATCATATTATTAAGAATTCATTCTGTATTGATATAAGAGGATTTACTAACTTTTACTCATCTATACAGACAAATAAAACTGAATTGTCTGTTTGTAATGTCAAAATAACAAGATTTTTACTTAATGCACAATATGAAATTACGGTATTTATAAGAAAAACACAATTTTTTAGGCTACTTTTATTTTAGAAAAAGAATTAGGCTTCCGCTCAAACCAATTAAGTCGTATCTATAGGGACGCACCCGAGCAAAGCAAGTCGCTAATAATATAATATAATATGTATATGTTATTTCTTAATAGTGCATTTACTGATACGAAAGTACTTTTGTTGGGTTGTTCTCATGTCTTAGTTGGTGCAAAACATTACTAAGTAAAGGATTGAGTGAAGCGAGGGCGTGTAAATAATTATCGATAAGTTAAAAGTCAACTTAAGATGTCGATTAGATGATTCTAGCATACCTGTTTTTAGCATACACCTACAATTATATGCAGATTCTAGCAATTATTGTTTAATAATATGCATGTGCCAACGTAAACGATATTTACTATTGCTAACATTTCAGACGTGCACGATTTTAAAGATATTTATGTTACCGGTCCTTAATAAAGGGTTGTAGTCAAGTAATAGGGTATAATAAACTGGCACTGAAGTAAATAATTATAATAGCAATTTCTTTATGGTTTTCTATAATTACGTAATATATCAGGTATGTAGGTAAGATGTTAACATGTGCTTTAACATTTTTTTTCTATTTTTAGTATTCATTGATTTAATTGACCGCATTTTTCTCTATTTTTTTAAATTAGTTTTTGAAGTTTAAAAAAAATATGAGAGTCAAATTTTTACGATGCGCGCGCACAGTACGACAGTCAAAAAGCGACATGATGAAGTTAGTTGAAAGCGACAAACAGAGACCTTTTACAAACAGAGAGTTGTGAGATACGGGATAAAATCTTTAGCTATTTTTGTTCTGTTACGTCAAAGAAGTATAACTTTTTACGTGCGTACATAATAGTACACACACACATATTTTTTATTTTACGATACAAAGTACTTTCATATTTATGTCTGAGAATATTGTCAAAATATGGTCATATATTAAATATGTATGTCGTAGTTTTAGTACTTGTGTGGGTAATTTTTAAATCTATCTTATCAATTAAGCAGTACCTACAACTTCTATACAACTGTCGAGCAGTTGTCCTTCAGAAAGGCAGGTGATGTATAATAAGCCGATTGAAGCTACCCATTCAGTTGCGCCCGGACTCCGGACTGATAATTTCTGAATGATCAACACTTATTTGTATAGAGATAAGACTAAAAATGGTTATGATATCAAAAAGTAGAGTTTTATTTTGTCATATTTTTTGACATTTTAATATAAGTGATCATATGTAAATTTTAATGACATCAATATCTACTCTCTGGTACTTAACTTATAAGTGTGCCTCGTGGGAACACTTAGGGAAACTACCAGGAAGAATATCACATACCTTAACGTACATGCAAAAAATTATGTCGATCGTTTGAATAAACCAACAAACAGACTTGCGCTTACACATTATTAGAAAGAATTTTATTCTATTTTTTTTTAAAACAAGCTTTTATATTATAAAAATCGTATGATGTAAAAAATGGGTTTGATTTAATTTAAAGTGTTTTTAATGTATTTATTCGTATTCTTCTCAGCAAGCTCTTTCAATTGGTATCCATATCATAGGGGTGCATAGAGTAAACATAGTTCGCCATCGTTAGGAGTCTGCCATGTTGGACTTAGAATGACGTCACTTATCTAAACATTCATTGTCATCTAAACTAAACGTGTATTCAAAATTTCAGCTCAATCGGTTGAGGATATTTATTGCTGAATTTTAAAGCTATTTGCTTTAAAGTTCATTTGCAAGATTCGACCCGAACAAACATACATACATTGAAAGTTAAATAAAAGCTTATAAAATGATTTGAAGAAAATTTAAGGATGGACCTGAAAATAATTTAAACGCTAATAAAACCCTCACCTTGATGGCGTGTTAGGTCTTTTTACCGGAGTATCTACCAAGGACCTAGTATAGTAATACCGCGCATGAGCCGACCTTGGAGTCCGCGGCGTCTTCCTGTACCGCTCGTACCTTACTATATGACCACCTGGCATCTTATCCACTCACATGTTACAACTTGTACAAGGATATGAAATTTAACGTTATTTTTATACATTTATTGAATAGATGGCGCGCAATTTGACATTTTTGTTTTTTTTTTTTAACAAAGCAAAGATGTACTGAAAGACGTCTGCGCGATCACAACACAGTCAGTTTGAAATGACAAAGACAACAATCATGTAAACAATAATTGTTATTGTCTTGTACATGAGGTAAAAATTCTCTAACAATTGTTTTTGTCAGATAATACCTAATAATTATTTTTTAATTTCTTTCTCTTTATTAAATTATAGTTATTTTATGTAGTTGTGTTTAGAATATTGTAAAAAATATGTACAAAATAAAATTTGTCAAAAAAATATTTTAATTTTAAAATCATTAATTTATAAATAACTAGCGACTCACCCTCGCTTCGCTCGGGTTCGTCTCTAGGTTGATTCCCCATACAAACCTGCATCCCCATTTTCACCCCCTTAAGGGTTGATTTCTGGAATAAAAACTATCCTATCTCCTTTCCAGAGTCTCAAACTGTATTCTTACCAAATTTCATCTAAATCGGTCCAGTAATTTCGGAGCTTATTCGGTACAAACAAACAAACAAAAAAATCTTTCCTCTTTATAATATTAGTATAGATTATTATAAATACAATAAGCACCTAGCGACGCACCAAAGTAAAGCGAGGGTTGCTAATTAGAT
The DNA here is from genome assembly GCA_905404265.1 of Fabriciana adippe. Lineage (NCBI taxonomy): Eukaryota > Metazoa > Arthropoda > Insecta > Lepidoptera > Nymphalidae > Fabriciana > Fabriciana adippe. The sequence goes on along the minus strand of FR989984.1, from coordinate 13,308,391 downwards.
TTCTAACTTTAAAATCATTATACCAGCCTTAGAAGTGAAATGTTTATTTAAACATCTACTTAATACATATTATATTATGTACGACTCACCCTCGCTTCGCTCGGGTTCGTCCCTAGTTACGTTTTACTGCTGAACTGAGCTAAACGTTGATAAGTCAGTCTGTGAGTCGCGAGTAGTGAATAAAAATAGTAATTGCGAATGTACCTTAGGTAATAGACGTATAATATTGCGAACTTCCCGGTATAACTTTTTAAGACCTACAATTTTCTAGTACATTGTTTTGATGTATCTCTTAAGGTTCAGCCACCGTTAGCCATAGAAATTTCTAAGGACGACTCGATAGAACCAGTCATTGCGTTTTCCCGCGGGAACGAAAAATGTGCCTGTAGTAAAAGGTATCCTAAATGTTGACTCGAGTGATAAGCTATCACTATACAAAATTTAATTGAAATCGGTTCAGTACTTTTTGCGTGAAACGCGCACATCGATTTAACTAAGTTAGTTTTGTTATAGGTATAGATAAGAATAGGTATTGCGAGTGTACCTTAAGAGATAGACATATACTGTTGTAGATATTTCTGTTGGCCTTTTCAAGATCTACAATTTTTAAGTAAATTGTTTTGATGTATGTCTTTAGGTTTAGCCAGCGGAGGGTTCCTAAGGAGGACTCGATAAAACCAGTTATTGCGATTTCCCGCGGGAAACAAAGATTTTTCTAAAGTAAAAGGTATCCTAAATGTTGACCCGAGTAATAAGTTATCAGTTCACAAAATTTCGTTGAAATCGGTTCATTACTTTTTGCGTGAAACGCGTACAGATAAACAGACAAACAGACAAACAGACAAACAGACAAACAGACAAACAGACAAAAAAATTTATAACTATTGTTTTGGGGTCTATATCGTATACATAATACGTTACAGTCATTGTTTTTAAAAAATATTTCATGTACAGATTTCGCTAAGTTACTGCTTTATTATAGTATAGATTATTCTGAACTGGCTAAAAAACTAATGGACATTTATAAATAAAGAAAAAAAATACTTTTCAAATTAAGAACCACGCTGTATAGAATATTTTCAACAAGAATGACTTCATGCTAAAAGTATATTATATTGTACAAACGCGGAACCGTCAATAAGTAGACATTCAAAGAATAGCGGCCAAGAATAGATAGCACTACAATTTAAATGTTACAAGTTAGGTATTATCTTTGTTATGACACAGTAAAGCTAAATTTTACAACAGCCGTAGTAATTTGACTATTTATGTAGGCGGTCGAGACAATGGAAATATAAAGCCAGAATCTAGATTTTCTGTTTATGGTAGCTCAGTAGAAATATCGAATTTGCGATTTCTGTCACTGTTAACAGTCCATGCCACTGAGGTGATAATAGTTGAGGCATATATACTTAATACTTTTAAGCTTTAATGAATTTCCATTTTAAATAATATATTAAAAATTACAAATAAAATAAATTGACTGACAATTGTAATTATATCGTATACATAAAGAAATAATAAGTCATTTGAAGCAGATCGCAAGTGTTGAAACTAAATCTAATTAATAACATTCTACACGAGGAATGCCAGCCAGTTGTGAAAGGCAGTCTCGGTGCATACTAGACCAACTGCATTTTATAGCCTTCACAAGACCTAGGTTTTTACTATGTGATTGAAAAAAATACAGGTCTTACAGTTATCTAAGGTTCGGTCTGTTATGGCTTTTTACTTAGGGATCTAAGGTATAAAAATTTATTAAGGCGTCTTCAGTAATACAACTCCATCAAAATGATTTCAGATACAATATTTATATATTACTTTACTTTAAATTAACACACAGCACCATCTAGTTCCATGGTAACCTACGAGGCTTGTGTTATGGATACCAGATAGTTGATACACTACACATACATATATATGGCTTTAAATACATACATATTATAAATATACGACTTAAATATTTAATCTCTGTTATATTTTCCAATAAACCTCTAAGAAACGTTAAAATATTAATTTTAATAATACATCATTATCATGATGCCCATTTTGGTACATTGCTGAATATAGGCCTCTCCTAATGCGCGCCACTCAGCTCGATTTTCAACTCTACGCATCTAACAACCAACCATCAATATACTCAATAAATTACAATAGAGTTTTACGAGTATACACGTATGAAAGGAAAACCTAAGATCTAACTTTAAACTTTAAGTATCCACATTAACTTTCGCTTTTCAATTGATTAGTTGAATAATGACTATACGCTTCGCCCTTCACGTACCAGTCATATACTTACTACATCCATGTAAGATGTTCGAAGGCCACTTTGTTAGTAGTGTAGGGTTCGATTACTGTTCGTTTTTTTACGCCCAGTGTGAGTGCCTACGTCTAATTCATTTGCACGTGAAAGTCTGCTTCAGGTTACATGAGTTACGATTACGATACTTTTTTCATAATATTTTAAGTAATATATAAGCATCTATATATTCTACTTTTTAAGGTTATTAGCCAATTTCAAAAAATATAGACCTTTTCAATTTGGGTGTGAGTTGTTTCAGGTGTAACTATGCAACCTTTTTATTTTCTCTGAACAGGTATTTTTTTTAATCTTATAAAAACTTGTCCTTAGCGTGGAATACTTTAACGGCAATTCTAAGTCGGTATAACTTTTTAAATAAAAATATCTTTTCGGAATATTTCGCGGATTTATTTTGATTTTTGATTCCCGACGCGACGTTTCGAATGCTTTACAGCAATCATGGTCACAGGAGAGACTACGGTTTTAGACGTCTCAAAGAAAACATGTTTGAAATCATTTTTGTAAAATTGTGGGTAGGCACTGTCTGAACAAGTATATAGGTAACGCCTGAACCAAAAATCTAAATAAGTCCGCGAAATAATCCGAAAAGATAGTTTTATTTAGAATGTCAATTATTCGCGTAAATCTAAGAAAGTATTCGGTATAACTTTTCAGATAAAACATCATTATTATGTATAAAAGCACTTATGAAATTATTACCTATCAAAACTTAGTGCATTATTAAAACACATTCAGGAAATTCGGACAAAGATATAAAATTACAGCGATCTTGCCAATCTATTGAAATATAGTGTAATCACTTTCCAAGGCTATTGAGATTTCATTAAATTTTAATTGTTTTAATGCGGATATTACACTGGAACGCTTTCCGCCTACAAAACAATTATGTAAGGGATGTTGTAAGTATCTCTTGATGTATGAAAATAGAGAAAATTGAATAATTTTGTATCATCAAAAAGGTTTGTTATAAAAGATTTAAATGTATCTAAGTTATTATTTTTATACTGTAGAGATCTGGTTTAAAAGCATTGATTTGAACAGTTTTTTTTATTTGAATCTCTGTGTATATATTAATCTACTGGTAGGTAGATTAATATATAGTATATAAAAAATATTATAGTATGTAAAAAACATCTTATTAGACAAATATTTGGAAGTAAATGTGTGGATTTACTTAGAAACCGGTTTAGAAATAAAATAACATCGTTTATTATCCGGGTACAAAAGCCTTAAAGGTGACACAATGACAGCATTTTTAAAGTTTCGTTGTGATTTCTACATTTATTACATTTTTTTATCATATCTTACATGATATCGATAATTTATTTCACTATCCAAGTTTAAAAAAAAAAACAATGGTGATTCATAATGGAATTGTGAATCGTTAAAAAAAAGTTGTTTTTTGCTTAATAGGTTTCACGTTCTAAGTAAAGACGTTAAACTTGTACTGACCAATGGCGAGTGGCGCCAGCGTCTTGAGGCTTTTGTTCGGTTTTAAGACCATACAATTAAATGAAGAAATTATGATATATTTCTTTTAGTGTTACTTTCAAAAAGATTTTCAGGGATCAAAGAGATGTTTATATATGAACAATACTGGAAAATCAACATTTCGGCTAGATATTTGATTTATCGAAATGGATTTTAAATCTAAACCTAATATAATAATTGAGACTAAAAAGTAGCTTTTATAAATTAAACGATTTAAACGACTGTCAAGCATTAGCGATTAAATAATAATCTGTGAAAGTGCACACGGGCTTGGCATAGATATAATAATAGAATATTAAGCTGAAATAACATTTTTTTTATATCAATCTAGGTATTTAATGACATGTTGATTTAATGACACATGGAAAATACCGATGCTCATCTAAAATCAAGAAAACTCCCTGAGCCGATGAATCGAATGATTAACTTAAAAGGAGGAAACTCGTTGACGTTATTATGTCAAGATCTTAAAACATTTTTACTAAGTAACATTGTTTGGCATTATATTTGCCTATAATGAGCCTCTTTAACATAATGGTACCTATATCATATGAATATTAAACTTAAAATTAAATAAATTGTGCAAAAAAATGTCAAACTGTTTCCCTGTTTCCCTCAAAATCAATCTTTTAACAATCTGTATGCACAAAAGAAATTGTACTTTAAGCACATTTTCAAACCCTTGTACTCAATAATTTTAATTCTATGTGTGTACACTCAAGGCCGTAAGGTGCAAATTTGTACAAAATACGAATGGTACAAATGATCAAACATTCAGAGCGGAGCGTTGCAAGTGGGCGATATTAGGTAATTCCGATCATGGCTGGTTGCGACACCGTACCCGATCTGCATACAATTGCAACTTTAAGCTAACTAGATCCTTGCAGATTGAATTTAAAACCATCGATGACACTTTAACTTGACCTTATAGTTACGTAATAAACGGTTTCTTAACTGGATTAAATCGAAAACGCCGAATTGATCAATTTATTTTACACTACACTAGTGTTGCCCGTATCGTTTTTTTATGTGTTATTGTTTTCTTATAAAGGTCGTAAATATTCCTCAATAAATAAACTACGAAAAACAAAAGGATTTTTTCAAATCTGACTGGTAGTTGCAGAGATTAGCGCGTTCAACTAAATAAATAAACTCTTCAAAGCGTTATATATTAATAGAGATAACGTTAACATTTTATAAGGTAAAATATGTAAATAATATTTTCGACTCGAACCGTCTCAAGAAGTGTTTGTCAATCTCCTATATATGGGTAGATCTTTTAATGTAATATATTTTTTATTCATTACTCTCTTGTTAGATCCTCTAATTAGTCATTGGAGGTTTTTCCATATTTGATCTTAGCAAGTTACATTGAACCTCAGGTTTCTGAGCGTGGGAGTCACGTTTGATTGTCTAAGACTCAAAGCAAAAGCGTTGGATCGCGATGAAATTCAATAAGCGCGAATGAAAGGGCTAATCAAAATTCCAGCTTATTATTTTATATAATCAGGTTTCTTTAAGTAAGTTTCTTTTTGTTTTACATATGGCTATGTAGGTATTATTGTATGAGTCTGTATACGCATTTAAGAGACTAAATAGAGAAAATATTATTCGTATTTGAAGTTTTCAATCTTACTTCTTCTCTTACTAATCTTATAAAGAAAGCTTAGATGTTTGGATGTTTGTTACTCAATCACGTCAGAACAACTGAACGGATCGGGATGAATTTAGCACAGAGATAGATTAGTCTGGAATAGCACAAAGGCTACTTTTTATCCTGGAAAAATGTACGGTTCCCGTGGGATAGATTTGTTTTTGTTTTCTAGTGGCGTACCTGATCGAAGCGAGGGTGAGCCGCTGGTGTAAGTTATAAATGGATATCTATTTAATAAGATTATTATTAAATGCATAGCTTATGTAAAAATAAAACGTTACGATTACACGAGTGTAAAATAAAAAAAAAAAACATAACCTATACCTTGACACAATCTAGTAAAATATGTATGTATGTATATAAAATTTTCTCTTTCAATGCATGTACCATGTATGTAAAAGGAATCTACGTATTCACACCTGGGTTGGTCTGAACAATAGTTCATGAGATGGATTTGACTCATGCGGTATGTAGCTTACGCCTTCTCACTCAAGCTCAACCTTGAGAGCTTTCGATTGATTGCACCTGAAGGCTCTATTATTAGTCACGTGAGTTAAATTTCATTTACATTATAATATCGGATATACTTATATAACTACTTGCCTGCTTATTTGCATTTATTTAGATAACTGAAAAATATTAATTCCTATATAGATTTACCCTTTTCATAATTTTAGGAGTCTAGTAATTGTTTAACTATCTATCTATACTAATATCTGTGCTAATATTATAAATGTGAAAGTTTGTGAGTGTAGATGTATGGATGTTTGTTACTCTTTCACGCCAGAACGGCTGAACGGATCTAGATGAAATTAGATACAGAGATAGATTATAGTCTGAAATAACACATAGGCTACTTTTTATCCCGGAAAAATGTACGGTTCCCGTATAAGCTGTCAATATTTCATCATTTCAGGTCCAGCGACTTAGCGGTGAATCAGTAACAACAAGCTTCTTATATACATTAAAAAATACATATTAGTTTTAAAAATTGTAATATTAACCTATATCGCGACGACCGTTTAGTTAAATGATTAAAAAAATAGTACTTTTAATTCTGTACTTTGTCAAGTTTGCTAGCTTAAATCGTTGGTTAAGCAACAGTCGCCCTCGCAAATCTGTCGTGATGCCAAACGACCTCGTTCGTAGCTTTCAAATGAGGTTCAAATTAATCACTAACTGTAAGTTATATAAATAAGTGTAGTTACTGTTCATTACATTTTTTACGTATCATTTTTTTCTTTTATATTAATTTAACTCAGTGTATAAATAGGTATAAGCTATGTTGTAAATATTTTTGTTGTCTAACTTGAGAAATGAAACTATTTAAACAATTTTATGTGATACAAAAAAAGAAAACATAAATATGATGTATTACAGTAAAAACTTAACAGATTGTCACATTTGTAGATTCTTAATTTAACAAATCAGATCAGAATATTTTATTTTTTCGTTTTTCTAATACTAGGGAATCGTCTTAAACTTTTTCATACTCTAACATCTCTGTGGGTATTTGAAAATTTGCACTGTGCCGTGTCTATTTTATATAAACTGAAAATATAAACCCTACGGCACTAATCGTAATCACAGTGAAAGTTAAGGAGAAAAAATGCTATATTTAAAAAATCATAAAAATTACCCCTATAGTTTACTTCTAGATTTATAAACGGATAAAGCAATACAGGCGCGAATGGATGTTGTACGCAAGTATGTACATATATGTTAAAATTATATAGTAATACGGACAATAACATATAAGTAATATAATGAAAGCTTCAACTTAAGACTTTTCAACAAGTAAATAGTAATTAGAATACAATGATTTATAAGAATCCATTAGTTTTTTTGCGACATAGCGTGATCGGATCGCATAAAACGGTACTATACAAATTTGACTCAAATTGCGATGCACAGATATTATAGCAGAGGTAATGAAGATTGATTATCGACATAATGATCTCCATTATGACTAAGTGCAAGGAATCTTGCAAACGTACGGATGAACGGAACTCGTAAAATAATAATTACGTATTAGTAATTATATATAATTACTTTGATTATTTAGATTCAATATTTTAAATTATTTGTTTATCAAATGATTCATTTTATGAAATAAATGAACAGAACTGTTTAGTGTCAATCAAAAATAAACCATCTATATGTAATCATAAATAATATACGTACTTGATATTTTGTTTATTAATTTGTTACCTATACAAAAAACTCATTTAGTATCCACACATTTAATCTATCTAATATGGAAGCTAAATTAATTATAATTATCAAATATATAACTATATATAGGTTTTTGTAACCGAATAAGTCTACGAAGATCACTTTGCCGGTCTTTAGCCCATAGACAATCTTTTAAAGTATCTTTTTGTTGCAAGAAAGAAGGCGAAATCAAAATCCACAAAACCATTTCTTTGTAATATTAGTTAGGGTGTCAAACTGGCATTGGTTTTAACAATGTAGGTCTGGGGTTTGATTTCCGTATATAACGAAGTAAACAGCTTCTTCAATAAGATTCTTTCTTCGCAAGCGCTAAGGGACTTTAAGATATAAAGGCCAATCGAATTGCTATATTTTTTTCAATTTACTATTTTACAATCTACAATTGTGCACAAGCCCTTAGCTAAAGTTTGGGTAACTGTATACTGGTCAGTGACCAGCTACTTGGAGGTAAATGAACCAACGTGGGAGCACATTCGCGATATAGCACTTCGATTTACAGGAAACGTTATTTACTACGCAAGCTGAATTATTTTGTTACGCAAGCGAATTTGTTTGATTTGCAAATGTTCTCTTTCTTGAAATCATGCATATTGTGTGTGTAATGTTGGAGACCAAATAAATCAACAGCGTTCATGATTATTTGATTTGAATAACGTGTGTATAATAATGATTAAAATGTGCCTTAAAATACACATGTATTCAGCAATTTTTAACGTCCTGCTGGGCACAGGGGATCATATATCCGTAGGAGGGTAGGGGAAGGGAGGGGTGGAATGGGGGGGGGGGGGGGTATTGATATAAGAGGTGCGAGACTCGGGATTTGAACCTGCCTCGCTCGGTTTTCTAAGCGAGCGAGGTACCACTGGGCTACCACAGCCTAAAATACAAATACATACATATATCTAAAATATTGTATTTGGATCCCAATGATTGAAAATTACGTATTAAATTGATACAAAGAGAAATAAAATGGTTCTATAAATCATATTTTTATAGAGATACAATTAAATGAACTATACAAAAGTTAAACGAACAAGTAACATCCATTAATAGGATATATTTACCTAAGAAATGTTGTAATACTAATTAAAATATTAAAATTGTTAGCTTCATAATTTAAGTGGACGCTCAACTTATTAAGTCCGGTTTTATAAAATCTAGTTGCAATTACAACTGGTTTACATTGTTCTTGCTATTTTCCGTAACGAGTTTCTTGTTAGATGTTTAGTGACAATTACATCTGCGTAAGAATTTTTCACACGATCATCATTGATAGCTAATTTTAAGAAATCAGGGAAACGGTAGAAAACCTACTGTTATACTTTAATTATTTCATGTACTCAGTAAGGGTTGTGAGGATTCTTATTTTAATTTGCGAGATTATTTTATTCTTAACTATCGACTCACCTTCGCTTCGCTCGGTTTCGTCCCTAGGTACGTTTGAACGATTAGTATGGAATAGATAGACTATATATTATACTAGCAGAACCCGCGGCTTCGCCCGCGTTAAAAGTATAAAAAAACAAACTCATCTTTCCCTTCCTTTTACAATAATGTATGGAAATCTGCCTGATTTGTTGACATTTATGATTACTGCTCTGCTCCCTCGGTAGTAGCATGATGATATATAGCCTATAGCCTTTCTCAACGGGCAATCTAATGCAAAAAGAACTTTTCAAATCGGATTAGTAGTTCTTAAGATTAGTGCGTTCAAACAAACAAACAAACCCTGTCTCTTTATAATATTAATATAGATTTACATAGGTACAAAATAAACAGTTCTGAATTTTTCGATTTTTCTACTGTTTTTTTGGGTTTTCCTTATCTTAAATCGGTCCAGCCGTTTTTGAGTTTTAGCGAGACTAACGAACGGCGATTGATTTTTATGTATATAGAAGATAGTCAATATTGTTAGCACATGTGAAAATATGTTCGTTGATTTATTTAATTTAGTATGGATCATAATATCATAGAAATAGATTAAGAGCCGGATATTGATATAGACGTAGGCTTTTTGTTCTATACTTCCTGTAGGATATTAATCTGTTTGCAAGAAATTGCAAAAAAGAGGATTTACTTGTACGCGATTCATTAAAGCTCACCTTCATGATCGCACATTATTACTAATAACATAGAGATTATATATAGACTTATATTATATATATACATTCTCGGGGAAAGTTTTGGAGTGAATTGCTCTTAGGCTTAGACGCAGAATGCATAACCTCGTGCAGGTTCAAATATTTACTCCAAATGGGACTCGAAGTCGTGACCGAGTACAGTAATTTCTATTCTGACCATTTTGTTAAATGACTATTAATTAATACTAGTATGTGTTTCTGGGGTAAAATGGTAAATAATTTGCAATTTATTGGTCACATGTTACCTATGAAAGTACGAATAAATAATTAAGATTATTATAATGATACTGTTAATACATACATTGTATTTTATTTCCGTTTCCTTTGGGTATTAAGTGAGGAAATATTTTAATTTAATTGAAAGGAAATCATTTGATTGATTACGATTTCTAATTTTTTTTAACTGTTAATATACTTTTTAAAAATATTATCCTCTCACTTAATATTGTAGTTATTCTTCACTACAAAATTTCACTTTTCATTATTCTATTTATTATCGACTATTATAACTTAGTCTTACTGACTGTTCGTGAGAACTTTCGTAGAAAAATCCAAAAACTAAATTTGAGCCGACCTAGGTCTCGAACCCAAGACCAATGAGGTAATTGACGCATATTTTACGGACTAACGCCTAAAGGCTAAACCTTAAGAGATAACTCAAAACAATATACTATAAAATTGTAGTTCTTAATAAGGCCTACAGAAAAATCTGCAATAGCATAAGTCTTTTTCCTAAGATACACTCGCAATAACTGTTCATATCTATAATGTACCTAGGAACGCAACCGAGCGAAGCGAGGGTAAGACAGTATATTTTATATAGAAACTTAGTTATTCTAGAAAGAAAAAAAAATATAGCTATAAAAGGAATGTACTATACTAGAAGTAGCATAATTTTCATGGGATAACCCTTAAAAAAATAACATTAGCGGAAGATTTCAAAAAGTAAACTTTTTAGTTTTTAGTATAAGAAATTCAAAAGATCCAAAATCAGCCAAATCCATTCATTATAGCTGGGTTCCGAGTTAAAAAATAATTAGACTTCACTACTAGGTACGTTTTAAATTTTTTGAGCGGAACCCTAATTCTTTTTCTAAAATAAAAGTAGCCTTAGATACTCCTTATAACATTAGCTATCTGCCGGTGAAGGTCCCGTCAAAATCAGTCTATTCGTTTCGGAGATTAGCCAGAACAAACAGACAGACAGACAGACAAAAAATTGAAAAATTATGTTTTTCTTCTAAGTACCGTATATAATTTCATATGAATTTAGTAAAAAGCTGTTTTTTGATATTATAAACAAACACTTTATCTGTATACATATTTTATTATTATTTGGAACTTATCCCTTAGAATCGAGGTCGTGTCTTTGTCGTGCAACGAATGCAACTATTGGCGTGGTGGCTTTGGTCACGCGCACTCGAGTGACCAGTGCCGGATTCAACCTTAACGGCGCCCCTAGACACTGTAAAAAATCGAAATTTTGCAAAAGATGGATAAAATTTCGAGAACGTATTGTTATTTTTTTTTTAAATTACAAAAAATTGATTTACAAATGTTTTCAATTTTTTTGAAAAAATGTAATTTAGTAATAAAAAAAAATTAATTAATAATTTTTTGTGAAATGCAAAAAGAATTTTCGATAACATTAAGATATTTTTTTTTCATCCTCTGAATTTTGCCGCCCCTGAAAATTTGCCGCCCTGTGCCCTAGCTCCGAGTGTCCCTAGTGTAAATCCAGCGCTGCAAGTGACTAAACCTTATTATGATTATTGATAGGCCGACCGTTTATATCCGCATTATAGTATTATAGTATAGATATCAAGGATAGAGCTTTGTATGTGCTTATGAGTTTGTTGTTATTGCGAGTACGCATTCTTCGTTCATTTCTAACTTTTCCGGCATGTATTGAGCACTAACAAGTAGAAAAAACTAAAAATCACTGATAATCATTTAATTACATACATAAATAATTGTATTATATTTGACTTTGAAATTTTTGGACACTTTTTTTGTAGCAATCTCCAAAATTTTTAACATAACATATTATTTACATATTTTTAACATAAACATATGTTGTCATGTTTGTATTTGGATTTTTTGGGTTAGTTAGCTTATTGCCAAAAAAGTAAATGAAAGCCCAAATAGCCTGACTATAGTATTATATAGAATTTAATTTATTCATAAATGCTTTGTGACAAGCAGGTCTCAAGTGAGAAGAATTTGGGTGCGGCGTCTGTCACGCCTGTTCCATACAATTGAATTCTCCTGCAATGACTACGCGACGGGAAATGATAATTGACATGAATTATACAAAATAACTATCGTCGTGTTGTTTAACTGTAACTTGAAATTTATTACATAAAAGTTAAACAGATGTAAGATTTAAAATGACATTGGTAAACACAGACGCGTATATCTACATAAATATGTGAACTACAAAGTACTAAGTAACTCTAAGTATTTAAATTATTTGTTAGACGGCTTGTATTTAATAAGACAAATATGTCCTGAAATATCTAGTACAATTCGAAACATATAATATACATCGATTCAACTAAATAAATACTAAGAGGGTGGGCGTTAAAAACTTTTCAAAGTTTCATTTGATGATTCGTATAGAAGGACAAACAATTCGACACACATATGATATATTCATTTGTATTTTTTTTGGTATTTTTATGATAGAATGATGTTACAAAATAAGCTTTAGTTAATGGTTGGCATTAAAGAGCAGTCCATTCTAGTTTTTTTGTGATATTTTTAGAATGATAACAAAATACATAATCGTGAGATCCTGATTTGTATCTTGTATTGTTCAAAAAATCCAGATCTTGAAATTTATATTTATAGTTTATTTTCGAGTGATAAAAATATCAATATGCAATTTTAAGTTACATTTAAAAAAATCTATATGATATTTAAAAGTATGATTTTTAACAAGTCAGATAAAACTATTACGTATTGAAAAAATTTAAAAGATTTAAATATTTTTTTTCCATTATAACATCGCTCGATTTTTTTCTAATATTAGATTAGTTTTCCGGTTCGCCAAAGCATGTAACACATGCAAAGCAATTACTAAACGAAAGTGTTTCATAACAAATCTGAGATGTATCTTCACAATAACAACTATGGATGTGAGTCTAGCTTTCGAGACGTCAATTAGTCGGCATTCGCCATTTATGTAAGCTACAACTTTTACTTGACAATGAACCGACGGACTTGTGGGTGACCTCGGCAAACGTAGGGCTCAACGTTAAATTAAATAATATATTAAAGATAATAAATATTGCCATTGGATAAAGAAAGATATTGTTTAAATTAAAATTGAATTTTATTACACCAGTTTGGATAAGACTTAAATGTAATGTACTAATGTAGAATGTAGAACTAAAATACAATAAATTATTCACTTAGGAACTATTTAGTTTCATAGTGTATCATATTTGAAAAACGATAGTACAATAAATAATAAATAAATATGTTGGGACGTTAACACACAGCACCATCTAGTTTTATGGTAAGCTGGTGGCTTGTTTTATGGACACCAGATAGTTGATACAATACACATATATAACATTAAATACATACATATTATAAATATAAACACCCATGACTAGAGTACAAGCATTCGTGCTCATCACACAAATGAATGCCCCCAGCGGGACTCGAACCCGCGACCGCTGGCACAGCAAGTTGGGTCACTACAAACTGAGCTAAACGTGTCGTCAAAAAGTATATGTTCTTATTAATATATCTTTTTCTACATAAACCTACATTTAAATATGTGGAAATTTTAATTCCACTATATTAGATCAACATCTGCCAACAACAATAATAAAGAAAAACAAAATTCCACTCGCATAACACATTACAGTGTCATAGACCTTACTTACTGACGGTCGTAGATTGATCGCCATATTCGCATTCGGCGACTTTGCACCGTTATTTCCGCGCTAACCGGATGCATTCTAAAAGAATACAACTTCTTTTATTGGGTAACTATTGTCGATGTAATCGAATAGAGTTACAATCGAGTTATGATCGAGTTATAATCGATATGCTAATGTTTTTTTTTTTATTTCGCTCATTAATTTCTTTTTTTTCTGATATAGCTCATACAACATTGTTAAGTAATTAGTGTTGCAAGATAAAATAATTGAAAAATTTCTTCAAATAGAAGTAATATATTTAAATAATCTGTTATTTAGTTTTGATTCTTTTATTACTGAAAATTTTTATAACCTTTTTTTTTCTAAAACAGATAAATAGCCAATAATAATACTAAAGTGTCTTTTTAAAATCTTTTTCATTTTGTTTTTTCATTTATATAAATCTTTATAGTATCACAAGGCATTCTAACGTTAAATAATAGTACGAGTACAATAAGTAATTACGCAAAAAATCTTCTATTTCACAGAGAGAAAGGTGCAGTTTTGGTTATTAGGTATTGTGCTTTGTTACATTTTGTATGACAGAATTTTATTTTAACGTTATGTTACTGACTACATACATCATTGTATTATATAATTAATTAACTGTTTATTTTCAATAGCTTGAGTAATTAAGTACTTAATTGAAATATTTGAAACAGTTAGTAAAATTAAAATTGTTATTAAAAACCGGCCAAGTGCGTGTCAGATTCGCGCACGAAGGGTTTTGTACCATTATCTATAAAAACGGCAAAAAATCATATCTGTTATATGGGAGCCCCACATAAATATCAATTTTATTTTAATTTAATTATTTATTTTTAAAATGAATAATTATAACTCAATATACTGTGAATATTTCAAGCGTCTACCTGTTGCCGTTATCAAGATCGAGTAAAAACGAGCAAAAAAAAAAATCACGATTGTTATATGGAAGCCCCCTTAAATATTTATTTTTTCTGTGTTTTAGTATTTGTTTTCATAGCGACAACAGAACTACATCATCTGTGAAAATTTCAACTGTCTAACTATCACGGTTCATGAGATACAGCCTGGTGACAGACGGACAGACGGACAGCGGAGTCTTAGTAATAGGGTCCCGTTTTACCCTTTGGGTATGGGACCTTAAAAAGTACCACCACTTGTTGTTGGTGGACTTCATGTGTCTCTTGAAAACAAGTTCGGTACTCTAAGTCATAGACGTAGATTTCATTATAATGTTTTCTCAGTATTAGCATATTTTAATTATGAATTATGATGATGATAATGTTATTGACATTCTAAAAGATTTTTTCATTGGTTTTCCAAGCGAGCGCGTTAACAACAAGTTACTGCTCAATATATTATGTAAGTAGTTCTAATGCTATATTTGATTATAAAAAATAAGAAATAGTCCAATTATTGTATTTGATTTGTACGAGAACGAGCCAATCGCTTGATGAATATTTAACACGTCATCAACATACATGTATGGTATATTACATAGAAATCGAGAGTTAGTGTAGGCGCTAATCGACCCTGAGTCTACGCCTGTAGGCAAGTGTACTAGTACATGTAATTTAGGCAATACTGCTTAAATATAATATAGTAAAAAATATAATTAACTGCTCTAGATTTGAAATTGATAATGTCAATTAGAAATTACGAGGGAGTTATGAAACTCATATTAAATAAACATTTCATGAGTATGTTTTAGTCAGGATATGTTTTTGAGAGACAGATATTGTAAAACGAAGTAATAACACCTTGGTTTTCTGCTGCACATCTGGACAATGCATATTAAAAATATAACGCCAGAGTACAGAAAAGACCAGGAAAAATAAACATGTACAATGTACAAAGTTTAAAAATATTATTAAAGTCAGAAAACAGATAAAGTAAAAGAAAACTGGATTTTTAACGCTATGTAATCTTCCCAAGATTCTGTGAAGCTTATACTGACGCAATGGATCATTTAGATCTATCATTTTTTTTACAAACTTCAATAATTTTATCTAATGTGTGTACATATATATCCAAATAGAGAAAATGAATACGTTTTACCGTAATCGATTTTAATTGGTTAAGCCGCGTGTCAAGCCTTGACCAAATAGCCAAATGCGTGCATATTTGTTAACACGTTGCTAAACATGGAGATATTTAGTGAACTACCTTCACATTTCGTAAATCTAATTATATGAATTATTTATAGTATATTATTACTATTAACATGAGTAAATATGACTATAAAGTAGTACACTTTTTTGCTAAAGTATGTAAATTTAACTATTTTTAGATTGTAAAAGTAATATGTATATTATAAAGAAATATATTCTCTAAAGAATTTTCTAAAGTCATCAGTTTAAGTAAATTATGCAGATATTATAATAAAAATAATAAAAATGATTAATACAGTATTAGAACAAAATTCGTTGCATAAGTTATATAATTTTTATATGGCTTAATTTATTACAAATTTACATAATGTAATATATTACATAATTGTTGGATAAGAAGCCATTACCTACGTGTCCTTGAATACAAATACATGCGGGTTTCCGTCGACTTCCGTCGTTATTTGAAGGTCTATGTTAAATCCTTGTTGAAGGTGAGCAATAACATACCTAATGTGTTTTTTTTAATTAATAGGTATATTATGATATATTATATTAGTTAAAGGTCCATGAGTCATAACACCTAACATTGAGTTTAATTGATAATAGTGGCACAGATTATAAATGGATCTAGCCGAAATTAGACATAAAATACAAAAATAATACATTATGTATATAATATTTCCTTATATTTATTACTAGCGACTTACTCTCACTTCGCACGGGTGCGTCCCTACGTGCGTTTTAATTTTTTTCAGCCGAACCCTAATTGTTTTTTGTTTATATAAAAATAGCCTAAGTTACTCTTTATAATAGTAGCTATCTGCCAATGAAAGTCCCGTCAAAATCAGTCCAGCCGTTTCGGAGATTAGCGGGAACAAGCAGACAGACAGACAAAAAATTTAAAAATTGTGTTTTTCTTATAAGTACCGTATATAATTTCATATGCATATTTTAGTAAAAAGCTGTTATTTTGATATTAAAAACAGACACTTCAATTTTATTTATTTACCTGTATATAAAATAATATTTTTATTCTAAAATGTAGAAAATTGTGCAATAGCTTTGAATACACTTTTTATTTGATCTACAAAACTGTTGCTAAAGAAAATTTAAAGAATAAGCAAACGTATTGTACAAGCAAAATATTATCAAAAAGTTGAGATTAAAAAATTATGCAAGATTTTTGTTATTGTTAAGATTTATACAAGTTTAACGAACAATATATTTAAAAAGTTACAGTTTAGGAAGTCTTATTGTATTTTTTTGCTACAAAAACTGCGCAAAAGTTTTTTTATTAAGGAAATTAATAGATAACCCACGGCTTTTATTTTGAAGGGAAAATGTAATATTATTATTTCCTTACTGTCATAAAACATTATAATTTACATTTTTTTACGGAAATACATGTAACATATAAATGTATTATAATTAGGGCGAAATATTTTTATGAGTATTGTTATGAGAGTTATTAACTTAAATTTAATTTTTAAATTATCTAATATAATATATCCATTAACTAAGCTATAGTCTGACTCGAAATAAAAGAAAAACAATTAAAGTGACTTATAATACGATTTTTTAGGGTTCCGTACCCAAAGGGTAAAACGGGACCCTACTGCTAAGACTTTACTGTCCGTCCGTCTGTCACCAGGCTGTATCTCATGAACCGTGATAGTTAGACAGTTAAAATTTTTACAGATGATGTATTTCTGTTGCTGCTATGACAACAAATACTAAAAACAGAATAAATTAAATATTTAAGGAGGCTCCCATACAGCAAACGTGACTTTTTTGCTTGTTTTTGCTCGACAAAAGGCAAAAGGTAGACGCTTGAATTATTCACAGAATATTTAGTTATATATTCACTTTAAAATAAATAATTAAATTATATTAAAACAAATATTTAAGGGGGCTCCCATACAAAAGACATGATTTTTTTGCCGTTTTTATTAATGGTTAATGTTACGGAACTCTTCGTACGCGAGTCCTACTCGCACTTGGCCGGTTTTATTTAGTATTTTTATTTGTTTATACCTACGATTCTTTCGTAGTTTTTTAAATTAATTAAAAATTTAAAGAGTTAAGATTTGAGTAAAATTCAAAAGATAACTAATACATGAGAGCCTACTTATTTTCGATGACCCTACCATGCAAATGGAGCCACGAGAAAAACTAGTTTGTACATAAAAGACTTCGACTCATTGTTTTTCTGATTCAATTAGCGGGTATTTAAATTCATAACACGTTAATAAATAAAGATTTAATACATACTAAATAAAAGCAGAGTGGAAAATCAAGTGGCCTGAAATGTTTATGAGGAGGATAATAATATGTGGAAAACTTGTGTCTTCGTAGGTAATAATTAAATATACAAAATATATAACACATATGACGCATTTTAACGTTTGTTTATTTGCGACGTATTTCAACGTGAAAAAACAAATAAAAGTATCTAAAATCGATTACTATGTTTAAGTATCGATATATTTAAACATAAGTAATCGATTTAAGATACTATATAATATATCGATATTTCCGATGTACCATTGAATTATATTTTATCTGTTGTTTTTTTAAATTGAAAATAGGTATTTTACATATCTAATTGAATTTCACTCTAGTTAAGCTCGGTAATGATCACCGTTACCTCATTATCACTATTCTAATGAAAACTCAAATTAAATGGTGACTTAAAATAACTGTTTAAATACATTCTCATTTAAAACGAATACACGATCATGTCATTGAACTATAGATTTTCATCTTAAAGATTAACGTGTAGTACCTAATAGAAGTAAAAAGTATTAAAAGATATTTTTTTTACTTCAATTTATTTCTTTGTAAAAATAATTTTAACATTTTTGATGCACTCTGCATATTCAAAGGTAAGGTACTGGTTTGATTATCGAGCTATACACAATTACTTCTTACTTCACTTAGTAGGTAAAGGAAAGGGGCCCAACAAGACCTTTAGTGAGAAGTCGTGACCTTCGTAATTGTGAAGTAGGTAGTAGAAATTAAGCACAGTGCCATTGCATCACAATCTGCCTCAGTAAAAATACCTTAAACAGGTTATCTGATTTAAAGTTTGTGCCGTAGTATATTAGTTAACATTTATTATGATTGCACCAGTTTAATGACTATCCTTGCTTTTATATACGGGCTTGACAAAAGCAAGAGCAATATATAAGAGTCTATGTCTGTCTACAGCGGCGTGAAAAAAGACAAACAAACTAAATACTTTTGTTTATATAATATTTTTTTAATGTTATTATGTATTATGAAAAACAAAATCAAAAATAATTTATCATTGCAAAAATTTAATATTAAAAATCATTAATTGATTTTAAATTAATAAAACTACAAATATCTACATTAAATCTTGTAATATCTCTACCGTTATTTCTGTGTGATTGGTGCCTAATAACGCCTTTAGCACCTTTTCTAGGCTGATACTCTACACACGATCCTCGGCTCTATATCCTTGTAATACGGTTTAAAAACCTGTATTTATATTTAGTAAAAGTATTTTGCGAGCATCTTCTTGTATTGGGTAATGCAACAATGCGGCCCTGTTAGGAAATTGTTTGTTTTATTTTGATGTCTGGGACGAAATATCCGCAATTACGTACGTTTATTGATCGTACTTTTATTGTACAAAATATAATGGATCAATTAAGTGTTATTTAACTTCTTCAATTTAAGAAATGGTATTTGATCTCATTATAAAACCTTTCGAGGGGTTTTTCACTAAAAATAAAGCATCATGTGAACCAAGGACAACTTAGCTTTATTTTAGTGTTATTGTTATTATTTAGGAAGTGGGTGTGGTGCTGAGATCAGCCTTTGCTAGATCGACTAGTTATTATAATTATTATAATGGATCATAATCCATTGTAGCTCCTTTATGAGTAGATTTAGAGTTCCCTACTTTGTCCTGTTGATTCCAGGAACTACTAGATCTTCTAAGCGGAGAGTGTCTGTATCTGTTCCGATTGCATAACATGCTGCCCTAGATGGATATTTCTGCAGTACATGAGTGGTCATAGGATGTGCTCAGTGCATTATTTTAGTAAAAGTTTAGATTTATAATAATAATTCCAGGGATATCGAATTTATCACATCTAATACTATAATTAACGTATCAACTCAACTGTACCTTTTAAATCATTAAGATAAGTTATTTAAGACACCAAGCATGCTTGTATAAATCCAAGGATACGTCAATAGCAGAATTATATTAATTTACTAATATGCAATTACATCGGCGTGTGCGCAATTTCAGATAAAATCATGTCTTGGCCTAATGAGGTTTTATTTGAATAGTTACAGCATATTTTCTACGATTACTTAATTTGTGCTATGTAATATATAAATTATTAATATATTTATGTATATCAAAGAGGCGATGAAAATGTCACTGAGAAATGAACTATTTTACAATATATATAAAAAAAGATATGCCTGAGTATTTCTAACTCAACTAGCCTTTTTACTCTTTAAAAAGTTGATTTAATATTTTTACAGGATCTTAGTTTAAATTTATCTTTTTGATTTATAATAAATGTTTTAAAGCATGTTTCTTAATTTAAATACAAGTCTACGTAACGAGGTCTGTATGAAAACCCATCGTATATATTATTAATTTATATCTAATATATGCAGTATACTTGGACTAAAGAATAATGTAGACCGAGGGTCATAGAACTAAACGTGAAGCGAAATATTAATATTTTAAAATAGTATACAAATAATAATTTGTATACAGAATGATATATAAATAAATGCTATCTATTTTTCAAGGGGCAGAGAACTAATATTTAAAAATACAAAAGATTCATATTTCCTTCAAAAATTGTAAATTAACGATTAATACTTAAATAATTTTTTTGATGAACACGATCTGTATTCCAAAATCGAGAATAGTATCATAAAAAGCAAATCACGCGAATGTTTTTGATTTTGACATTTATTTTGATGAACTTCTTCAATATATTGCTTTAGTTTGAGGTATATTAGTTCAATGAGTGAAACTTGAAGATGGAATGATCTGGGCGTGGTAGTGGAGTCAGTAAAAGTAGCCGCTAATAGAAATTCACTATCGTTTCACATGCATAGATTGAGATGAGATTATATATGTTTAGAATTTTCATATCAGAGAAAATGAAGAGTAATTTAGAATGTGATTGCCTAGGGTGATTATATTAACGTATTTATATATAATATATTAGCAAACTGCCTTAGTTTCACTCTGATATTTATTTAATACTAGCGATTCCCCATGGCTTCTCTCGGGTTAGTCCCTGGGTATGTTTTAACGATTAGTATGGAATAGGTAGACTATATATTACATGATATATAGATAGATATAGAGATATAGCCTTCTTCAATAAACGGGCTATCTAATGCAAAAAAAGTTTTCATATCGGATTAGTTGTTTTTTAAATTAGCGCGTTCAAACAAACAAACAAACTCTGCCTCTTTATAATATTAGTACAGATTTCCTGATGAATAAAATTCATTTTACATAATACAATACAGATTGCATTTTGATGAAAAGTTATAACATCAAGTTTTAAACTTGAAAAAAAAAAAAACGTCAACATATTATGTTATTTTTCAACGCTATTTTAATACAATGAAATAAAAGATTAACAGTTAAAAATAATTCAAATATCCACGGAAAATTTGCAAGAATCAATAGCATCTACTGTGTTGTAACAGACATAATTTATTTACTTACGTTAGAATGATAGATTTTAGTGAATCTTTATTATTATATAAGTATTGAGATGATAGAGATTTTGTTATGAAAGAAAAGCACTTTTTGGTTATATTTGCTATCATTTCATACATATTCATGGTTCGCAACGTAACATGTTTATTTAACCCAACGCAAGTGGCTAAGTAATTGACATCTATTACATAGAAGATTTCGACATAACGAGAAGATCACGAGACACGACAAACATCGTAATGCCTTGATTTCTCAGACCACGATTTTTGATGGCCAATTGAATTTACGCAAAATACGAATGGTTCATTACTTAGCTTTAGTTAACTATTAGTTAAAAAAATTAAGGACACGCTTTCGTTTCGCTTGGATATGTTTCTATATTTAAAACTTTTTACAATAAACTAATACTACATGGAGATCATTTGAGCAAGTGGATAAAGAATTTTAAAAGTAAGCTTTATTTCGGCATCTCTATCCTAGCCTATAGAGCAAAGTGCAGCGATGTAGTGAAGACCATTAAACCATTTAAAATATTAGCATTGCTAATAATAACAGAATACTATTAAAAGTCCTCCATAGAAATTAACAATGTTTTTCTTATAATATACTATAGAGTTTATACAAAATTGTTCTTCAATAAATATAAACAGATCTCGAAAGCTGTCGTCCCTTTTAAGGATTAGTAAAACACACAGCTTTCTGATGTCCTGCTCTCTGCTTTATTAGTCTGTATTCTAGTTTATTAGTGCGTTAACTTGATTTGTCTATCTGTCCTGTTTTGCTTGTTAGTTACTGGTCAAGCAGCATTTTATATTGAAAGGGAAATTTTTTACATCTATGTTAAAGCCTTCCATGGTGCACTTTTTTTTTAATTATCGAACTAAAAACCTTTTTTTAGCCCTTAGTTCACTAGGGACTATGGACGACAATTGTATGGTCTGGACGATGAGAGTTGAGTCAGAACAAAAAAATTTATTTAACAATATTACATTGTTATACAGATTATTATTAGTTTTACACGAAGCATGTAATCGTAAATGTTTTGAATGTTCAAAAATTAATAAAAATAAGTTAACATTGTCACTGACTTCACGTGTAATAATAATAATAATCGTAAGCGCAGATGAAAGTTTAATTAAAAATTATTGCCACTTTCAGGCGTGTGAAGATTTTCTATAACGCCTCATACTTTCTTAAACCGTCCTCCATAATATATTGTGACTGACCGAGAGGCACTTCGTTGCTTAACTATTTAATTTTTAACTGCGAGTTTGTAAAAATGAAATATTCTTATGAACCGATTACCAAAAATGAAGGGATTTTATGTTCGTTTGTATATTTTTTTATGTTACAATCAGCTGGCTGTTGCTAATCATCTGATATTAATTCGGATTATTAAAAATATAGCAATAAATAAATATTTGTCCAAATATTGTTAAAACCAACAATGGTCGGACAAATAATATTTTGTTCCATCTGATTATTATCGAATGAATAGGTAGATACTTCGACCTTAGTAATAATTAAAATCCAGTTTAAAATAATTATGACGTTATGATTGAGTTAAAATGTAAGCTATGTGTGAAAAAATACTATAAATAGCATTTTTTTAATGTTTTGAACGCGTTTTTTCTATCTCCTTATTGGAATCATTTCGTAAAAGCAATTCGAGATGGTTTAGCGCTTAAGCTTTTTCGTCGATATTATTACAACTCGAGGTCATCGTCTGTTAAACGCTCAACGAATTGGTTTCAACTAAAGCGTTCCATTCTCACTTATCTTTGAAAAAATGTTCCATGATTAGTTTTAAACAGAGTTGATTTTATTAAGTTAAATTTCCTTAAGCCGTATAAATTAAAAACAATTATTGGTATTACTTTACACTTCATTAATTCACAAAGTAATTTATTACAAGGGGCAAAATTCTTCTTCTTCTTAAACTAAGAACGGTAGGTGACCCCTTGCTGAAAACAGTAAGGGGTTCACCATTGGTCATATATACATACATATGTCTCTCCGAACTTTCTCCACGTAGCATGATCTATCGCCTAATGCCGATGTCTTTTAAGTTTGAATTAGTTATATACTTGAGGTTAACGTTCTTTAATTGTTAAGCAAATATCTTTATTTATTTATTAGTACCTGGCGACCGAGCTTCGCTCGGTGTTCTTTTTTGTTATATCGTATTTTTTAGATAAAAAGGACTAAAAACCTGAATAAATACAAAAAAAAAGTAAAACTTCGTATTCGACCGAGATTCGATCTCAGACATACCTATTGATTTGTTAATCATGCACCTTGGTCGCTTGACCACAATGCTTATGTCTGAGTATAAGAAATTATCGAGCATATTCTGCGTATAATAATGCAAAAGAAAACGGCATGAAAACTCGAAAACACGCGTTTTCCCAGACACGAAACTAATCTTGATCGATTTTTCGCCCCCGAAAGGTCCCACATACCAAATTTCAGCGAAATCGTTAGAGCCGTTTCCGAGATCGCCGGTATAAATAAATATATAAAGATATAAATATACAAGAATTGCTCGTTTAATTATATTAGATTTATAAGGTAAACAAACAATTACATGGTACTTATAAGATACTAATATACAAAAATACGTACATCACCTAAGTTTCCACTGATAGTAATTATATAAACATTAACACTAACAAAGATAAAGCAAATAGAATTCAACACATAGGTACCTACATAAAAACACATAATCAAATTAACACAAAAAAATAAATAAAAATTAAACTGGAAGCTCAATTTAAATAAGACATATAATTTTAAACAACATATAAAAACTGATAAAGGCATAATAACAAATGTGGCTACACTGATAGGTATACATAAAAAAAACAAGAAGAATATGGCTGTAGGGTAAAAATTATAACTATAAATAAGTAGATACTAGGAATTTATAAAGTAATAGTTTCATTTCTCTTATATATTTTACCTTTAAAAGAACTATTTTATTTAAATAAAAGGCCAATATCTGAATATATCTATACATAAAACATTCGGGTTAGTTACACTATTTATAACTCAAGAACGGCTGGACCGAGTTTAATGATCTTCGATTTGTTGGATTTGTCTCCGCCTCGAATAGCAGAATGACTATTAAAAAATCGGAAAATTCACGAATAAAAATTTTGAAAATAAAAAGGTATCCAATAATAATCGTCAAAACGTACCTAGAGACGAACCTGAGCCAAGCGAGGGTGAGTCATTAGTTTTATTATAATTTTAAAACTAAATAAAGATTTGTGTTCAGCAATGGAAAAACGTAATTTTTATTGTCTTTTCTAGTTTCTTGTCAGTCAAATGTCAATGTTAAAGAAAAAGAAATACTAATTATGTATGTATGTATATATACTAGAGCAAACAAAATCGATTTCTTCCGCTTCCCAACTGCTTTTAATTATTTAAAAGCTATATTTAAAGTTAAAAGTAGTATTTAAGAATCATTAGTCATGGGTGCCTTAATATATTATACGAGTAATATAAAAAAAAGCAATTACTGTTAACATGTAGAAAAATTAACATGTTAGAATATTCATCACATGAAAATATTTTATTTTATGTAGTTTAAACGTACATTGTACAATTTATAATTTAGCAATGTAATTCAACAAAAGAATGCAGTATTCATTTTTGCCACTATTTTACATTATAACTTGGCATTACAATTTATTTTAAATATTGTGAGAATAAGTGAGAATTGTTTTTTACATTTTATATTTAAATATAGATTTATTTACATTGTAATTTTACCTAGTGTTAAGAAACATCAACTTTAATCATTTTAATATGTACGTGTATTCATATATTACTATTATGGGTTCTTTCCATATCATAATTACAAATATGAAAATTTTCCACTATATTTTATTAAATAGCTTAATTAAATATTATATTATGCAAATGATAGTCACGTTTTCATAGTACAAGCACCTAATGCGATGCAATTTACTTAAGGTTAAATAAAAGTTATACAATCCGTCTGTTCTTAATTAAATAATTGACGTAATGAGCGTTGAAGCAGAAAAATGCAAGGTGAATGCAGCGAAAGTTGTATTACGTCAACGACACCAGGAATGGGACCTGACGCCGCCGAGTGGGTCATGAAGCTTTTTATTTAGATTTAAAATGTTTTTTAATATGAAAATTTAAAAATAAAAAATTATGAAACCGCTTTAGTGTGGATCATAGAATCAAAAATATTTATGATTTTTAGTTTGATTCAGTTCATGATTTACATTTTATTGGTGCTTATGGCAATCTTACTAATATTGTACAATGTACATGTGAAAGTTTAGATGGATGTTTGGATGCTTGTTACTCAATCACGCCAGAATGGCTGAACGGATCTGGATGAAATTTGGCACAGAGATAGATTATAGTCTAGATTAGCACATAGGCTATCCCACACTTTTTATCTCAGAAAAATCTACTCGTGGGATAGATTTGTTTCTGTTTTTCTAGAGACGAACCTGAGCGAAGCGAGGGTGAGCCGCTAGTGCAACGTACATTTATAAAGGTAATAACTGCCTTATTTTTTTAATTCTTTTAACTATGTATGTGTATATTTCTCTGTTTTTGTGTGTGTATACTACGAGATACATTGTTATTTTATAGTTATACTAAGAAACAGTTGTATCCATAAAGCTAGAATAATTAATTTTCTAGTGATTCGCAAATCGGATTATGTAGCTTTATAGTATTTTTTTAATTATTGTATAAAAATCTGTTTTAAAGATAAAAAATCTTAAAACTAACTTCAAAATCAACAGTCCTTAATTTTTTTTTCTGACGCGATTTAATATAATATTGTATTTTCTATATAAGTTGAATTGTAAATAAATTATACTTTATTTTTATATTTAGTGATAAGTACCTATATACCAAATATTATGTAACGTGATTATATACTAAATGAATTCGAATCGCTTTCAAATGTTAATACATTTATACAAATAAGGTAATTTATGTAAAAATTACCTATAACATATTTATAGGAATTCTCTGGATCCATTTTACATCGCTTTACCCGTTGGCAAGATCATAAATTCGATTGCATAACATGTTTTTTCAAAGGAATCCAGTTTAGCGGCGCACCCTACACTTTCCCTTAAGACACCATCAGATACTTGGCATTAACGTCATATAAACATAAGATATGCGTTAAGATAAGTGAACTTAAAGCTCTCAGAAAAAGCACTGTAAATACATAGTAACATGATTAATGTTTATTATTTTTTAATAGTTTAATATTATGTAGATATGATTATATATCTATACTAATATAATAAAGTTGAAGTTTGTTTTTTTTTGTTTGAATGCGATAATATCTGGAAGTACCAGTCGCACTTCAAAAACTCTTTTTTGCATTTGATAGCCTAATTCTTGAGGAAAATTATAGACTATCTATATCATGTTACGGACCTACGAGAGCAGTGTAATTATCCGACTGCGCGACTCAAAGGAGGGTAATGTGTTTATTTTATAAAATTAAATGATGCGGGTGGAAGAAAACATTACTATGTAAATATAATTTATACATATGATAAAATTTTAACTGAGTCGAATCTGTACATGAAATATTTTTTGGAAAATCTTATTGAAATAATCATTATTATCGATACAGAGGCCGAATCTATAGTTTTTAGAATTTTTGTCTGTCTGTCTATCTGGGAATGCATCACGAGAAAATCACTGGACAGACTTTGAAGAAATTTGGTATGATTATAGCTGTTTATCCAGTGGCGGATTTAGGCTTGATGCCGCCCTAGGCCCCGATTGATAGGCCGCCTTTTTTGCTTTGTGAGGGAGTGATTATTATAGCAATATAAATTAAAAATTTAAAAAACCCCCTACGCACGTGAAGCACTTAATCAAGTACCTAATCATAAGCCAAAATGCCTTACCTCATTTTGGAAAAGAGCTGATACTCTTACACTGCTGGACCGATATTAACCAAACATAGCTAAGAACCACCGCAAGGAAACTGGCTTTCAAATGAAAACAAACCGCATCGAAATCGGTCCATCCGTTTGAGAGCTACGATGCCACAGACAGACAGACACACACACACACACGCACGCACGCACGCACGCACGCACGCAAGCACGCACGCACCCACACACACATACACACACACACGGACAGACAGACGACGTCAAACTTATAACACCCCTCTTTTTGCGTCGGGGGTTAAAAATTAAAGATTTAATTTTCAAATGTTAAAATTTTTATCGATAAAATTTTATTAAATTAAATACAGCTTCTTATTGATTATTCTACATTAATTTATTAAATAGAATTCCGAGTATAAATTATAAATATGGAAATAACTTTTTAAAGATGAATATTAACATCAAGACACGCGGTATCGTGTCCAGCCAAGTTCAAGCCAAAAGAAACTGGCGACGCAGCACTGTGTGTATATTTTACACGAACCATTTGGAGCCACTTTTCACCTCGTAATAACTCAAAATCTATTTAACATATGATACATGAACATAAAATTTGGTTCATTATTTAATCCACTTAGATTAACAATCCCCAATTTCATAAATACAGCACAAACGGTAATTGAGATATTAACGTCTAAAAATCAGCATTTTTATCACTGACTGACATATAGTAGTAAAACCTAACTCACTTCCAGATGACCTAGAAAACTGAAATTTGGTGTCCAGATGGGTAACTGTATGCATATAAGGGGAAAAATCCGAAAACAGTGAATTCTTAAAATTTGTTTTTTTTTTCAATAATTTTTTTTTACTGGAAATACAAAAAATATAGAAGAACATTTCTCAAAATTTTTCAACTTATTATTCCTCTTTTGTAAATAAATCAACAGCATTTTCCGATAAAGACTCATGTTAATAAATATCTATTGATCTATTATAAAAATAATCTTGCGATTAATTAAAAAGTAAATTCAATCGTTATAATATTATTCATTATATTTTACTGGTTTTTTTTAATTTTTCATATTTCAAAGAGAATCTAATATAACCGATTTTTGAATTCGGATTGCCTTTGACTTTTTTCGCCTTTTAATCCGGTCAATTTAGACATTCGAAGCTACATAAATTTACAACAAGCTCAAAATTGGTGAAATCGTTCAAAATATGATTATAAATAAAATTTGAAAGTTCCCCATCTTTCCCCTGTATGGAAAAATTTTTATTCAAGGTCAAAGGTCAAACAAACGAGTTTTTCACGATTTTCAGTAAAACGGTAAGTTTTATCATAAAAATACTTTAGACAAAAAATGTAGATCATAAAATTATCTATAAAAAATGTATGAATACTTTTTTTCCTACGAGCCACCGTTTCTGAGATATAACGATTCAAAAATTTGTAACATATATTACAACTCTAGAGATGTATGTACGAGGCGTACTCGTGCATATTATGCCGACTAGAAGAACCCGTGGCTTCGCTTGCGATCAAATTACGAAAAATACGAAATTTCACGCAAATATTATGTCCTAGGAATAAAAAGTTTCATACAAACTTTTATCCCCCATTTCACCCTCTTAGGAGTTGAATTTTAGAAATCGCTGAAATACACAACTCATTATTTTTACCATATTTAATTCATACAAAATTTCATGCAAATATGTCCAAAAAATAAAAAGTTTCATACAAACTTTTATCCCCTATTTCACCCCCTTGGGGGTTGAATTTTGAAAAATCCTCCCTTAGTAGATGCCTTCGTCTTATGAGGAATAGGTGTGCGAAATTTCAATTTGCTAGCCTTAAGGGTTTGGCCTGTGCGTTGATACATCAGGCAATTTTGATACTAAATACGAAGAAAAACTTGAACACTTTAACATGAAAACTTTACGCCAAAGATGCGACTTTTTGCGACTCATATTTGTTTTTAAATTAGTCAATAATTATATAGATTGTCCGTCACTACTGTCGCTAGTAAATATACAAACACCAAGACCTGCAGCAAGAGCTATTAACTACAAACCACTATATATCCCACAACGAAAAAATAGATACGGTTGCAATTCACCACTCTTACGAAGCTTTAAATTATACAATTTTATATTTCAGCATTGTGATATAGATATTTTTTCTGATAGCCTAAATTTATTTAAAAAGAAACTGTATTTAAATATTTAGATTCATTTTTTTTCCGCTTGTTGTACAACTTAAATGGCTCCTTATACACTCGTAAAATAAAATTTAAATAAAATAAGTACTTCTATAAAAAGCTGTGCATACTTTTAAATTAAATTTATATAAAAATAGCGAAATATTATTATGTTAAATTAATGCTTTATGTAAATTTAGTTAGTAAGCCTTTATAATAAATAAATAAATAAATTACTTTTGCCTTTTATATAATAATATTACAACTTTTACAAATTTTTGAATCGGTACATCTCAGAAACGGTGGCTCGTAGGAAAAAAGTATTTACACATTTTTTATAGATAATTTTATGATCTACAATTTTTGTCCGAAGTATTTTTATGATAAAAGTTACCCTTTTGTTGAAAATTGCGAAAAACTCTTTTTTTTTACCTTTGACCTTGAAATTTTTTTTTTCCATACAGGGGAAAGATGGGGAACTTTCAAATTTTATTTATAATTATATTTTGAACGATTTCACCAATTTTCAGCTTGTTGTAAATTTATGTAGCTTCACACTTATGTTTTGGTTTAATTTTACCGGACTATTTAGGATTTTGACTTCCCGAAAATTTTGCCGCCCCTAAAATTATGCCGCCCTAGGCCCGGGCCTCACGGGCCTATGGGTAAATCCATCACTGTGTTTATCCGTATTATCATCGGTAACTGCCTCGGTGGTGTAGTGGCTAGCATGTACGGCTGCACACCCGGAGGTCCTGGGTTCAAGTCCCGGGTCGGGCCAAGTTTAGTTATTGAGTCTTTCTGTCTAGTAAGCCTCAGTAGCAGCCCGGAGTTGGGAAGTTGGCGGTGTCTCACCCCCGTGCCTCGGAGAGCACGTAAAGCCGTCGGTCCTGCGCCTTAACTCTCACCGGTCGTGTCGAATAGTCGTCCCACCGGAGTATGAGAGTGACAGGAATAGAGAGTGCACTTGTGTCTGCGCGTACCCTTGTGCACTATATAATATCTCCTGCGCAGTTGGCTAGTCTCAATGAGATTGGCCGCCGTGGCCGGAATCGGTCAGGAGGACATCATCATCATCATCATCATCATCCGTATTATCATATAGGATACTTTTTACTGCAGGAAAATATCTTATCTCTGAGAAATCTATACTAACCCTTAAAACGTATCATTTATATATTTTATATATGATAATATATTTTAAAAATATAATTGAACCGAATAATATAACAAGTAGAAATCTAATTTGTGATCTAAACTCTTAAGTCCGTGTAACATTTACAGTGCTACCATCAGATGTAAATGACGGAAGAAATAAGCGAAAGCTGTGAAACGTGAAGTTGCAATATATACTATTGAATAAGCTCGTAATGCAGTGGGCATAAATTTTTCTACTTTATTTGTTTACCGACGATTGCTTAACGTTTAGTTATGCAAACTTCGGAAGTATAACTTAGATATTTGTATTTTTGCATAGCGTACATCTTTTATAGATTTAAAACCTGGGCGATCGAGCTTCGTTCGGAGTTTTTGGTTAAAAATACAATTTTCTTTTTAATTTGGCTTAAAAACAAAAAAAAAAAAACAAAAAAGTTGAATAAATACAAAAAAAAAGTAAAAACTTTGTATCTGACCATTTTCCCAGACAAGGTTAATCTAGATCGATTCTTTGCCTCCGAAAACCCCCACATACCAAATTTCAGCGAAATCGTTAGAGCCGTTTCCAAATTCGCCGGTATAAATAAATATGCAAGAATTGCTCGCTTAAATATACTAGATGTATAAAAGATAGGTGTAATCATTTTTTTATAAAAATGAATGTATGTCTGTGTACGTATTTATTCCGATTTCAATGTGGTGGGTTGTTTTGCTTAAGCTTCAGACATAATTTTCTAACAGTATAATTATACTCTATGGACTGAATGTCATCTATCATATTACAGTGCTACAAGGATCATTTGGCACGTGGCGGAAATCATAACTAACACCGACATCTTGTAAAGCGTCCCTTTTGAGAGAAGTTGGGAGTTGATTTTTGTTGTGGATATTTCGTGGTTTTATTTCAATAAAAATATCTCAAAACATGAAGTATTGTTAGAGAGGTTAGGAGGTTTTTTTTTTAAGAAAAACCTTAATTTCACACCCACGTCCTCATGTCAATGTCACCTAAGTGTCAAATGATCCTTATAGCACTGTACCTGCCTACCGATAGGTGATTGCATTATTTGATATATTATTGTCAAAAGGTATAACTACTAAGTAATTTGTATATGAAGGCTTGCCATAGAATTGTACATACATACTAAAAAATTCTTAATTTAATAAACCTTAATAAAACCTAATAAAACTGTATAACGTACGCAACATATATTCAACAGGCAAGCGATGATTTTCCAACGCAAGTCGCGTGACAATAAAATTGCTTGGCGTTATGTCCTTGACAATATTCAAGGTTCAATTGCAAAGAAAATTAGCTGGCACAAAATAAAACATTTTTTGTAATATAATTTTTTTTATGTGTGTATAATATGATGAAAATGTAACAGGAGCTTATAAGAGATAATTGTTCGGTTTGGATTTGGACACTGGGGTCCGAGTGTTGTATAAAATTTAAATAAAACGGGGTTAGAAAAGTTACTTTCGAACTGTTCCGATGTAATATTTTGATTTTATTTATTTGATCTTGTATTTTGCTTTTTTATATATATTATAAGTTATGCATAAATAAAATAATAATTTTTTTTTTTTTTTTTTTTTTTTTTTTTTTTTTTTTTATAGTGTTCTGAATTAGTGCTTGACTACGTTCCACCTGATGGTAAGTGGTAACGCAGTCGTAGATGGTAAGTCGCACTAATTCAGTAGCCACCTATTCACTCTTGCCTTGAAGATACCCATATTGTAATCGGACGGAAACACCGACGCAGGCAGGTTGTTCCAATCCTTAGCCGTACGTATAATAAATGACGTAGCGAAACGCTTCGTCCGGACGGGTGGAATGTCCACGACATAAGGATGGAGGCCAGCAGTTCGTCGGGTTGTCCGATGATGGAAAGGGGATGGGGGAATTAAGCAGTGTAGTTCCTGTGCACACTCTCCGAAATGTAACCTATAGAATACACAAAGGCTGGCAACCCTACGTCGGTGTTCGAGGCTTTGTAAGTTAGCTTTTACTAGCGTAGGGTCACCAATGAGCTTTTGAGCACGCCTCTCAATCGAGTCCAAGGCTGACAGATGGCATTTTGCAGCGCCAGCCCATATGTGGCTACAGTATTCCACACACGACCGGACTTGAGCTTTATATAAAACAAGAAGCTGTCCCGGCGTGAAATACTGTCGGACCTTTGCTAGGATGCCAACTTTCCTCGCTGCGATATTAGCCTTAGACTCAATGAACCGCCCGTAGTTCATGTTAGGGGTAATATCCATCCCTAAATATTCCCTAAATATAAAATAAAATAATCCTGAAAAATATAACAATAAACTTCATTAAAATCGATCAGTAACCAACAAGATAGCAGTAACTTTATTACAAAAAAAGAATATTTATTATTATAAATGATTAATGATTATAAATAAAAAACTTTACGCTTCATTTTTCTTATTAAATAATATGAACAAAATGCCCTTGACTTAAGGCCAATTTCACGGAAGGGCGACCTCGTATCAGTGACCGGAACATTAATCAAAGAGCTATACGAATTAAAGATCTAGTTTTACTTCCGTAAAAAATATAAAATTATTTAATAACTTCCAACGAATACAAAAATCTACAATTAATTTAAAAATGTAAATAAATGAGTTACTTATGTACTTATCACTGTTTGTCTTATTATTTTACTCTTAAAATATTCTAATTTTTAGTATGGAAAGGGTTTAGCAATGAATTACAAGTGCTAGCTTATAGATATACTTAAAAATTAGTCCATATTCTCACTATTGTAAATCTATTTATATTTTTTTCATCTTAGTATTTTTTATTAAAAAAAAACTAAATATTTTATGTACTTACTGGTGCTTGAAAACAAATAACATTTTTTGTGAATAAATCCTTGCATAGGCCATAATAATTTAATTGTGACAGTGATTTTCTCAATCAAACTGCGTGGCAAATTGTTTGGAGGCACGACCTTCGCAAGGCACAGTGGCATCAATCACCGGAACTGCTATCACTATGATGACAATCAACTTGTCTCATCAAAATTGAAACATATTTAAAAATATGACCAGTGTATGTTGGAATATGATGTAGAACGGTCACAAATCACTTACAATGGCTATGTATAAAGAAACAACATAAGCTTATTAGCTGTTTATAGAAGTGAAAACTTCTATAGGCAGGTTTGGATGGGGAGTAAATTCATGTAAGTCGACTTCGGCATGGTCACGTGACGTGTTAACATTCAGAGTACCGATAGATGTCAAAATCAGATAAATGTTAACAGTTTTAATTTAAAATCAAATAATTAATTTTAATATCCAAAACTAACAACTGTTTGTTTATAGTTTTAAGTTTTTGTTTATGTCGGTAGTCCTCATGAGTGCTTTTTTTTATTAAAATTTTTCGCCTTGACCTTCGTTCAATTGCCTATCCTTGCTTCGCTCAGGCCTCTATCATCATCAATAATCAAAAATAATCCGTAAAAAATTACGGTAATCTATTGGTTGAGCGCTACGTGATGGAGGACAAACTAACATACAATATATTTCCGCAGTGATAAAACTTATTACGTATTTTCTTTTATCCTATGGCTCGGTAACACTGGCCCATGTAAAAAAGCCTCACTTTTAAATGTAGTAGTAGTATTCAGCCCTTATTCATGCCCCACTGCTGGGCACGGGCTTCCCTTCAATACGTGGGGGTTCAAGCCATAGTCCACCACGCTGGCCAAGTGCGAGTTAGCGAACTTCACATGTCTTTCGAAAACTTGCTAGGTTCTCTCAGACATGCAGGTTTCCTCACGATGTTTTTTTAAATGTAACATCTATATAATTTGTAAGTATAAAAATTTGTAATTTAGGTTAAAAATAAATAATACTACCTACTAGAAAATAAAAATAGAATATTTTCTTATTTAAGTTCATCAATCCTATCGGTTACGAGAATATAGATTTTTAATAGCCACCAAGTAACTTGTTTCTCATTTGTCGATGTGCTAGAAAATGTTTCGCTGACATGTCACTAGACCCAAGGTCGTTTAATAGGTGCTTATTTATTGCTACTATTGCAAAATATACAACTAATATTCCACTTAATACAGCGTATTCAATTTTATATATTAAAATTTTGCATGTTTTTAGGATACCAAAATGTTATTTATTTACCAAAATATGATGATTTGGCATCTTGGATTAACTCTTACTTACATATACTTTTAGGATTACACTTTAAATGTCTGAATACTGTGTTATATTTGCTATATTCATACACTGGTTAAAGTTTACTATGTGGACCGTCGAAAGAATGTCAGCGAGTTTTACTTATTATAATTATAGCATAAGAGATAAATAAAACTGAAGCGTCTGTTTGTAATGTTAAAATAACAGCTTTTTATCAAATGTATTTGGAAGTATATATGGTATGTACTTATAACCAAAATTGAAAATACTATTATTAAAAATGTTGTTTGTCTGTCTGTCTGTCGGTCTGTCTGTCTGGCTGTTCTGGCTAATTTCCGAAACAGCTAAACCGATTTTGACAGGTCTCTCAATGGCATATAGCTGATGTTATAAGGAGTAACGTAGGCTACTTTAATTTTAGAAGAAGAATTTGGGTTCCGCTGTAAAAAAAAATAAAACCTACCTAGGGACGCATCTAAGCGAAACGAGGGTATGTCGCTTGTATTATATATAATAAATATTTTATACATTTACTTCATACAAATACTCGTTTATACCAACTCATATGACATAAAGATATTAAATTATTGAAATTGTCTTAAAATGAGCTTGGCGTATTATTATATATTTTATAGAATTAGAAATAAATTTTTATCTAAAATATTATTAGTTAAATAAATTATATTCATTAAATGTGTAGTTTACATAATAAGATACACGAACATTTTAAAAAATGTCATGTACACCAAATTTTTATGCTGATTTATTAATATAATCCTCTTATAGCTTATTCACAATATGTAATAAACACTTACGCAAGAAGAAAGTGCTTCGCGACAGGTTTTTGAATATTCGAAGAATATTATTAGGTACGAATACACCGCTTCCCTACAAGTTATTTTAATAGTTTTAGGCTCTAACAGAAAAGGGCATGATCTACTGTCCCTTGTCTCCCTTAATGTTTAATTATTATTATTTTTAATTATTTTGCATTATTTTATAAAACTTACCAAGAAAAAAAAGGCCAAAGGTTGAGCTCCGCCCAATAGTTTATTTCACTTCACTAAGTCACAAATGAAATCAAAGTTTCTTGATAAAAATGAACTTTGCGATAAATTTCACAACTAGCAATCGCGTAAACACATTTTGTAATGAATACTGGTTTAAATTATTCGTTTAACAGTTAATCGATTAATTTTAATCAATCGATTGTTGGCAGTTTGTTGCACATCACAGTCACGCTCACAGTTACTGATGGCACCTTTACTATCTGAAAAAAAAAAATATAATTATATAATTTATTTTTGGTTATGACGTATTTTTATTCATAATAGTGAAAATAGAAAAATATACAAATTCGTTTTATAAATTGCTATGTGCAATTTACATAATGATTTCTCCATTATAAATAGGATAGACTAATGATGATCGTCATTAAGAGCTACTGAATACTTGAATGTAGTTTTTAAAATGAAGTACATTTTATTCATTTTTTCCTTTTCTACGTGCAAAAATGGTAAATAATAAATAAAAGAGATGAAAAGTTAAAAAATAACT
The DNA here is from genome assembly GCA_905404265.1 of Fabriciana adippe. NCBI lineage: Eukaryota > Metazoa > Arthropoda > Insecta > Lepidoptera > Nymphalidae > Fabriciana > Fabriciana adippe. The sequence continues at coordinate 13,271,760 of FR989984.1, read as the reverse complement.
TTTTCCTTACGACATCACGCAATCACGCTCACTCAGCAAACGATTTCATAGTATTTCTATGAGAAACAAAGTTAGTGTTGTGGTCGAACTCGTATCTCAAAAAAAAAAATCTAGAAAATACTTTTTAAGTTCATCGGAATCTTGAGTCAAAAAATTACTTAAAATCTTATTAAGATTTATCCTGATGTGGATTTCAATTATTTTGTGTTCAAAAGATATGTGTCCATATAAGACATCTTCCAAATTTTAATAATATCGAAACAATAGTCACCAAGTAAAATGGCTGTGCAAGTAAGTAATTACAAGGGTTCTACTTTAAGTGTTTTTTTTTGGATAAGAAACTCTGAAAATAATATAAATAATTAAATAATATAATATGTTACTTAATAAAGTCGCGATTAACTATTAAATATGAGTTACGCGGTCTTTATTAGTTCCAGTAGCAATTTAAGGTTATAAGAACTTCAAGGTAGAGGTAGATTCGACCTTACGGTAAGAAAACGTCGTGATCAACTACTTGCTTCGGATTAGCGCGGTGCGATCTCACCACTGGGTCAACAAAAACTGTTAAAATTTTGAGCACACACAGTTCAGTACACTGGAAAATCACACCATTTGACTTACACCTACATACTTACCACGACTAAAAATATCTTTCATATTTTATATATATACGTTTAGAGATTTATTGGATACAACATTTTTAAATTTTATGTCATTCATGGTCGTTGAAGTCGTTTTTATGATTAACTAGCGATTCACCCTCGCTTCGCTCGGGTTCGTCCCTATGTTCATTCCCCATCCAAACTTTCATCCCCATTTTCGCTCCCTTAAGGGATGATTTCTGAGATAAAAAGTATCTTATGTCCTTCCCAGGATCTCAAACTATTTTCTTATCAAATTTCATCTAAATCGGTTCAGTAGGTCCAGAGATTACCCCCTACATCCTCACAAACTTTACCTCTTTATAATATTAGTATAGATGAAATAACCAGCTTATCTACTCAGGAATAGTGTAGCTTTTTATGGATGAAAGAGTTTTAAAATCAGTTCCATACTCATATTTTTAGGAAATAATTATTACAATAAAAAATCATGCTCCAAAATATTTTGATAAATAAATAGTTCCCACTCATACAACTTTCATGCTTGTTCATTTCTATGATTTTGTTAAATAAGGTTGGAGAGAACTCGAGTAAAAGTGAAATAAGCTACTTTTTTTACTTCCAAAAAGGAAAATGGTACAGGATAAAGAATAGAAGTTGTACAATATTATATAAAACTAGCGGCTCACCCTTACTTCGCTCGGGTTCGTCCCTAGGTACGTTTTAATGGTTAGTATGGAATAGATAGACTATATACCTACTATATGATATATAGCCTATAGTGTTCCGCAATAAACGGGCTATATAATGCAAAAAGGATTTTTCAAATCGAATTAGTAGTTCCTGAGATTAGCGCGTTCAAACAAACAAACCCTGCTTCTTTATAATATTAGTATAGATGTGCATATTAAAAACTTTTCTTAAAAAATGTTAAATTAAATCTCATGAGTATGAATGATGGTTTACAATGTAACAACATAGGTATTTGCGCTGATAATCTGCTCGATACATAATGTATCATTCTATAATGTATTAGTGTAATAACTTAGCTAACTTATGTCATAGGTACACCATTAGAGGAAAATTGAAACTTGTTAAACACGTCACAGTAGCGTTTAAATATCACGTAAACCAAAAGACTATTTATTGATGAATGCTATATTCCTTGTAAAAGTAAGTGCATATTCGAATTTAGTATAATAATCAATTTTGTCAACAACTTTGCTCTTGTTTTTAACTAGCCCGTGACCGTCTCTTGGCCTGTTTCTGAATTCATTACCAATTGTTAACTTAAGTAAAATTGTACATATTTTATGCATTTTTAAATATAATGTTATACAAGCGATTCACCCTCGTTCCACTCGGGTTCGTCTCTACGATTAAACGGTTAGTATAAATTTCTTCAGACGTGAAATATTATTCTGCAGTGAAAGGTTGACTTGAAAAAAATTAACCGGGATAACCAGCTATAACCATACCCATCAAAATTTGTCCAGTGGTTTTCTCGTGATGTGTTTTCCAGACAGACAAAAATTAAAATACTATATTGATAAATTGGGCCTCTATATTGATAATAATGACTATTTTAATAAGATTTTCCAAAAAATATTTAATGTACAGATTTTACTAGGTTAGAATTTAATTATATGTATAGATTTAAACCAAAAACATGAGAACTTATTTAGTTTTTATCATTCACTTACTAACTGACTGACAACTTTTACAAATTGTTAATATTTCATATCAACCATCTTGTATTAAATTGTATTTCAAATATTTTATGCACACCACACAATTCAATAATAACTTTCATTATTATTATCACAATCTCTGTCAGCATTTATTATGGCTAAATATTATATTCTAGGTCGTAATATTAATACTGCTTATTATAAATAATATATAAGTAGTGAAAATAAACTAGTTTAACGTTTTAGTTTTGATTGATATCGATATCTATAAATAGAAACATCATATTAATATATTCATCAATTCACCCACTTGTGTAACAAGACGAATCGATTTCTACTGAGCCAAATGTCAACTTATGTACGTCAAAGATAATTTAGGGGTTTTTCTTTCAATTTAAACTCTTACCACCTCCCCACCCTTGGCGGAATTTGGTGGAACCCCCCCTACGCCTAAGATGATATTTACGCTACAGTTGGAGGACTACATTTATTTTCATAAAGTATAAAAATAAAACAATTGTTCAGGTATTTTTTTAGCGAGCAAAATAGGACACTGCAAAAGAAATGAAAGAAAAATTTAATATTACTTTTGAAGTCGATGTGAGATTGTCAATTATGTTGTTGTCCAGTTATGTCGAAAATTATAGTTCACGTTCATTAATGCGATCCCAGCATTAGCGTCGACCTCGCGAGTAGTTGACCCAGTAGTACCACCTGACCACGTTATGTAAGAACGTTGAGATATGGAAAGTGAATTTTAGGTATTTACACTTTTCGTTGCCAAATTTTTGTATGTGGTAATATGCAGTTGCTTGAAAATTTATCTCTTATTTGCCTTATACATGAATATAGAGATATGGCTCCTTTTGGCTACTTTATTAACCGACTTCCAAAAAGGAGGAGGTTCTCAATTCGTCGGAATCTTTTTTCTTCCTTTTTTTATTCAATCAAATTCAAAATGGCATGCAGGTATTAAAACCAGGTTACTTTATTATTGAACAAGCTGAGTATATTTATTTTAGCACGTAGTAATAATGTGTATAATATTTACTTCACCTCTTCAGTATAATTTGAAACGCAAATAAGCAAATCAAGTGTACTTTAAATACTTGTATCAATCCATAAAGGCTCATTTACACACAGTTGCAACAACATTGGTAATTATTGTACTCAATATATCACGCGCAATAATATAGCATTCAAGAATTGAAAATAAGTCAATACAAGCGGATAGCAAAAATGAACTTGAATATTCTTATTGTAAACAAGTTTTTAACACAGACATTTCTAGCTAATAAATATTCTTACAAAGAGCTTTACTGAGCTACGCTAGGGACAGTTGAATGTCGCAGTGAATTCAAATTGCTCTTGCAGAACAAAAATATTACATATCGTTTAGAGTGTGCCTGGCAATTATTTTCTTAACATTATTGCATGCAACAGACTAGAAACTGTCATCATGTAAATGAGCTCCAATCTTTAAGATGAGACTAACACATACGAGTATGTTAGCTGCGCGATTAACTAGAAGATTTACGATTTAACCAACGAATTATGATAGACACAAACATGTGTTTACACTGGTTATACTCTTCTTAGTAATTAAGAGAAATGGAAATTTTTATTGTATTGTTGGACTCAAATAATTTAATATAAAACCTGATTTAAAGTGGAACTTGCCGTCATAAAATTAATTATTTATGTATTAGTGTATATTATTCTGATTTTGATATTATTTCATTGAATAGACTTTGAATTCAACACGTGATTTTTTACAGATAGGCACTTATTCAATAAACTTTTGTCTAGGATCTTAATTTTAATTTATTAGTTAATTAAAGATTCAATGACAACATCTTAGATAGTTAAAGATTCAATAGCAAGATTTCTTTTTACTAGTAAATTATTAGGTACTTAAATATCGTTTGTATTTTAAAAATATTTAAGAAAAACTAATTTTTGATAATTTCATCAGAAGACTGTGGGATACCAAAGTATCGATTTCTTAAAAAATGTATGTACGTAATCAAATGAAAAAAACATTATAAACACAACGAGGTGAGTTTTTGTTTTTTTTTTAGAACTGTAGCCTCAATGGTTTGCTTTTGTTTCAGTACAATAAAGTTCCCTAGGGATATTGCTGTATTGCAAAAAATGCTAAAGGCTGTGTAAGTAACAGAAGCAGTAAAAATATGACTTTGTTTCTAAAGACTGAATACTAAAACGAATTACTAAGTACTTTTTTCTCATATTCATAACATTCCGTTGACCAATCAATCATTAGCACGGTTAATAGTGCCTGCAGTGAGCGTTGTCCGAATTAGCCTGCGAAAGTAAGCGGCGGACCGGTCGCGCGAAGGACAACAGGCGAATGCTTTTGTCTAACGTTGGGTGTTAAGTGTTGAGAGATAGCGAGATTTACGTTTCTATCAACCAAACTAGTACAGAATAACTAATGTTTGCCCGTAGTTCTTCTTGGGTAATAAATAGATCTCTGTGTTCCATTTTGACTTAAAACCTATGCTGTTACGATGTAAAGAAATAAAAAATACATGCACTTTTGCATTTATAATATAAGCGTTATTTTAATAATGTTATTATTTACCAGTAGATTTGACTGCCTATATAATAATAAAACATATGAATTGGAAGATAGAAATGTATTTATGTTAAACACACTTATTTGTTCACAAACAACTTCAAAAATGGTAGCAAAAATATAAATATGTTTTTTTAATTCTACGAGTATTTTAGCTCTTGGAACGTATGAAGATAGAGATTTTCTCTTTACTTAGTTAACTATGAAGGTTATTTCAGGTTGCTAAGTTGGAGGCTAAATGGAACCAATGCCTTGTTTATGTTTTAAGCTTAAGTTCATCGAACAACTGTACTAAATGACATATAATAGGTATGGCACAATATATTCAGTTAGTATTGTATAAGTTGGTCCATTCCATTGGTATGACGTAAAAAAATAGCAACTATTGCATTTTTTTAATGATCAATTAAAATACGAGTGCATTTGTTAAATGATCGTTAAAAACCGCTACAAAAGAATTTTAGTTGCACGTGATTTTTACTGAGTGCGGCAACTTTTTTTATTTAGTGTAGAATAAAAATTATCCTCTCGGAAGCTGAATCTATTTAGGCATATAAAACTCTAAGGTCTAAGATATTCATTGTGTAAAAATAAAATTAGCTAATATACAAAGCTTGTATTTCAATAAATAAGTCGTAAACTTATTTTTGTCGGCAGAAAAAAAAATACTTACATGTACAAGCTCTTTTAAGTTCAGATTAAAAAAGATAAATATCTTGTTGTAATTATTTTAATAAATAACGAAAAATAACATAGAAATGAACTTAAAAATTGATGAAATTATAAAGTGTTTATATTTTAATAATTAATTATATTTTTTGACAGTTTATTACTTAGGCCAAGACTAAAAGTGCAGAATGCCGCGGCAAAAACGCATACTGCACCACTCCTACCCACCAAACATGCGTATCTTGCATCTCACTCTAACGTGCCATGTTGATATATCTATATCCCTTTCTTATAAGTTATAACGAAAGTTTCCATGGCAAAGCATTGATGTTGTTAGTAAATAAAAGTAACATGACCTCTGTTAAAGTATGCTATAAAATAATAACCAGTCTGTTTAAGATTTATTTTAATTAATTATTACAATTAATATTAATCAAATTAAACAATTTTACTTATAAGTATATAATAAAATCATATTATATAAAAATAACTACAAAACATAGTAAGAAAAAATATAAATTATAGGTATAAAATGTATCTACTTGTCCAGCAAGAAATACTTAATTTAGTGAGTGTTGCTATAAACTTTTTGTTTTATCGATACAGGAAATTCAACTTGAGGGGTGACTCATAATAAATAAGCTATTTACTTTCGTGTAAGATTTCTTACGAGTCTACTATTTTTATTTTGACTGTATTTTGATTTGCTTCATCCGATGTTTTTATTTTATATTGTGTTTATAGCCTTCTAAAATATTATGTCCATGTCGTTCCAGGTCGGCCCAAAAGCAAAGTAAGGTCAAAAGTAGTTTGAACTTGGAATGTTATTTTAAGAAAACTTGCTTGCTGTTAAAATATAAGAATGTTGGAATATATTAGAAGATATTAAGCGTATTTATTTAGGATTTGAAATAATTTTCTAAGAAATTTTTGACTGAATTGTGCTGTGTTCCGTTACAGGCTACAGTTATGAAAATAAGAACTTTCATAACCACTTGTAACTTAGTATAGCACGATAATAAAAAAAAACTTATTGGAATTGAACCGGACAAATTCAATTGGAAAGAGTAAAATATTTTTGAAGTAAAACAAGAAAATCTTATATTCTCTCGGGCAAATATCGTAACTGATTCTGTATTCTGTCCGTCCTTGGAAATTTATACGTCTAACGCTGGCTAAACCTTAAGAGATACATCAACAGTGTACTTGAAAAAAATGCCTACAGAAAAATCTGCAATAGTATAAGTCTATTTGCTAAAGTACACTCGCAATAACAATCTACATTTAAAACGTACTAAGGACATCCGAGCGAAGCGAAGGTAATTCGCTAGTTACTAATAATTTAAAAAAAAAAATATTATATTTTGACTTGTTTTAAATCTTGTTTTAATTACGGCATCTGCTATAGCGCCAAAGAAGTTTTACTTCAACCAGGCGTAAAAGTTACAAGCGCTCATTTTTTTATTTTTTATTTTGTAATAGCTTACAATTCATGAAATTGTTTCTTTGAAATCAATTGCATATTTAAAAATCAGCTATTTATAAGTATTAACACTGTAACTTGATTAACGATGACATTTGTAGAAAAACATATGTATATTGTATAATACATACATATATGCACATTTGTTTATTTTTTATTTTATTTACGTACTTCATGCTAATGGCTAAATATCGTAGTAGCTTGATAATTTCCAGCCAGTTTATTTATTTATACACAATCACGTATATCTTTATAACGTAAGAGCGTTTTTGTATAGCCGTGCTGATAGGTCACGTTTTATTCGTATCATAATCAAAAAAGTAAATGAATCGATGTTACGAAATGTAATGTAATTTTAACATATGAAGATAAAAAGAAATGAAGAAGTAAAAATAATTAATACTTAACTAAGTTTTCATCGTTGCTAGTAATTAATATTAATATAAATGTGAAAATACGTTAGTTCATTGATTCTCCTTTCCAGCAGTAATGAAGGAACCGATTAAAGTATTTTTTGCATTTGAAGTTTATGGGCCAGAGAGTAATAAACAGGCTTTTTGTTACGAAAAGAGGTACGTGAAGAGGTTTCCGTGGCAAATAACATTAAGCGGATTACTTGTAAAATGATATTTGAATGACTACGATTGATATCGTATGTGACATACCGATACGACGATTCTTGTGTAGAGTATTCCATTAATGTATGGGTAAAACTTATATCAAACATTTGTATTTATTATACATACATTATTTCCCTTCTATATACTACGAAAAACTATAAAAGCCTTAAAAGTGCTCTTAGCCTTAAAAGGGCCACCGAGCGTTAAAATACCATATCCAAAAAAGTATTCTTTTTATTTCACAATGGCTAATCCTGATATAACCTTGAATTAAAAAAAAATCATTATTTTCAACTTGTTTTTTTATTGTCCAAATCATTTATGTTGAAAATTAACATGTTTTTGTTTAGAAAAGGTTGACCTTAGAGTAACTTTGTTTCTTGATATATATTTTTATTTTATTTTTTTGCGCGTCCTGACTGACTCATTGAAATGTTATTTGACTATCACTTACCATTTAATCAGAAGCCAAGTTTAATAAATGCGAAATATTTATCTTGGCATAATACTACTATGTCTTTGCATACAAATATGTTACCATTTGACAGAATATTAAAACCAGACTCGAGTCAAATCACAACTTTTTCCCCATGGAAGCAACAACATACGCAGTAAGGAGCAATTAAGATAATGAATAAAAAGTTGTTATTTTTTTTTATTACTTATCACAAATGTGTTAAGTTTAATCAAGCTTCTTTTTATTTTTTCAAATTTTTAGAAAATATACCTACACGCCTTTTAGTCAATACGCACAAAATAATAAATATTATACCAATCCATTGGAGAAATCTTTTGTGAAATCTTTCTGTGGAAATAAGCATTATTTTCAAAAGCGTTGCGTCTGTCTGTTACAATATCTACTATTTAGTAATTTTCAACATAATTATTGTAACAAATGATATTACGTAGGACTTGGGAGACATATTGCTTTGGCTTAGCCATATTTTGCCTAGGCCTAAATCTAAAAGTGCCAATATTTTTTTCATTCATTGCAATTTACATATTAATTTTATTAAATATACATTTGATATTTGTACATTCATTCCTCATTAAAAAAGAACGAATCCTATTGAACACTTAGAATATACACGCTGTAGTAATATTATTATGACAGCGTATGTTGCGTTTTGTCAGAAAGACCGTTAGAGAGATTAAGATTTAAGTGCAAGAGCACTAATAAAATTGATTTTTAAGTGTTTACTGTTTATTTCTATTTACTTGGATCCTGTCATAGTTCTAGAGGTAATGGGTTCGATTATCATGTCAGGTAAATTTGTATTGACCAGACAATAATATATAATAGTTTTGTTAAGATACAAATCGAGTTGGACATTAATAATTTATTTACTTTATATGTATTTGTAAACAAAAAGAAAACTATAAGATATCTCTTAAGTTATTCTTATATAAAGATATAGTATGTTCTGAAGTGATTTAAAATTAGTTTAAGTCTTGTTCTAAGTATTCTTTCAATTGAAGCATAAATTCTATCGCGTTATAACAGATCTATAAATAGATTGTATTGCACCTGTCCTATCTTGCCATTCTTAACAGTTTGAATGTTCTTTTGCTTATTATGAATGCTTTATTCGATTAAAAGTTAAGGTCTAGTTGGTCTGTGAATCTAAATTCTAAAGTCTTGAAATGAAATAAATTTTAATCTAAATTTAATATGTGATCTATAGGTACACTTAATGTACATGGAAAACGATCTATACAATTTAGAAGCGAAATATTATATAATAAATAAATTTATAAGCATTGAAATATAATCATTTTAAATTCTTTAGTTTCTGTGAGATTTGAAACAGTCTAACTTGGGCATAACGAATTCAACTTAAGCGCGTTGATGTCTTTCCGTAAGACGTTTGAGTTCCAAGAATATTGTTATAAGATAACCGGTATTACGAAATTTATAATATATGAATAATTTAAAATATAATGATTGAATAATAATTGATTAAGGAGTTATTTAAATATGCTACTTCTTTGCATTTTTGTTTTTAAAGTTATCATAAAATTAATTACAATATTGAATAAAACATTATATATTCAATATACATTTTGAATTATATTCAAAAATATATAATGAACATTAATTAAAAAAAATTATATACAAAATGAGCTTTTACAAATACAAACCGAAGAGACCGTTTGAGATCCTGTATTCAAATCGCAATCATTAAGATGCGATAATACAATACAAAAAAAAAACACTTTTAAAAACAACTAACCTGTTTGATCAAGGAACACAAATAACTGGCACAAAATCCTCAAATTCAAACACTAGCACAGAAAAAATAAATAAATGACGTTGACGTTTGTAACGTTCGAATTATGAAGCGGTTAGGTCCGCAGTGCGCGCGCGAGTGGCGCCCGGTCTCCTGCGCCCGCCCACCGGCGCGATTACCCGACCGAATTGAGAAGGTACGCTGCGTCATCGAGCCTCGAGGTTTTAAACCTTTCCGCGTCCACTTGAATCATAATTAGTTTTGTATCATACTTGTATTTACCATTCCCTTTATTTATTAATGAAAGTCATTCTTGTAATGATAATTTTGTATAAATATTACAAATGTATTAATAGGGTTTTTTTATTTTTTTTACATTATATACATTTATAGGTTTCTAAAATATAGTAATTTATCGCTTATTATTTAAATATTACAAAAGATTTTTTTGCAAATATGAAACACTAAATACTATTTATGTTTATATCCATATTAATATTATTAATTCAAATGAATTTAAATTAAGAAATTAGAAATAATCATCATTTTTTTATAATAATTCTATAATCACTATAAGTTTTACTACTTTTTGTTCTCGTGTAATTTTTCTTAAACAATAGTGATAGTAAAATAATTTAAGGTAATAAGAATACAATTAAATCTATTTCAATAGCAAGGACACGTCTACAGCTCAATAGTAATAGGTTCTGGGTTTTCCGGAAAGAGCCATAAAAATAATATCTTGTAATTGCTATAATAGCTGTGATTTAATAAGATTTCTGTGGTTGAATTATATTATTAAAAAATATTTTAATTTCCTTTCCATGACGATGAGCAGATTCGTTTGAAGTTTCAGAATTTATTTTGACTACCAAAGCTTCTATTTATAATTCATAAAATAAAAAGAATTTTATATTTTGTGCCTATTGTAACAATTGTTAATGTCGTATTGTAAACTGCTGAACAGTTGAATTTCCACTTATAATCATTTTTTTGAAGTGAAAACTTCTTTAACAACGTTAAGCGATTTTTGGTAGAGGTGAAACTTATGGTTTCGCGTCACCGACATGCTACATGTGACATGTGACGTGTTGACACAGTCTGGCGCAGACTAGCGACAAGCGGCGTCATATATTTTGATTAATAAATAAACTATATCAAAATATAAATAATTATTGCTCGGAGTGCCAATGGAAGTGAAAACCAGACTAATAATAATTTCAATTTACAAATTATAAAAATTTAATTATTCATACTATAATTAATTTAAAAATTAACTTCACTTGACACTTAAAGTAATCGAATTCAATTTAAAAGTTCCAAAAAGAGACAATAGGGAATTAAAATTCCCGCCAATAGTTAAATAGATTAAATATGTGGTAATAAAATAATATTGTTGAATTAGGATCATTCAAAAATGTAGGCAAAGAAAAAATAAAAACCTGTAAAATTTGTACATTTGCATCATAATATGTACGTTCATGTTATTTATGTAAGGTGTGTAACTCTGTTATCCCACTTGATGTTACTTTTGGTCGGTGTTATTTTATGTTGTAAAATATTCAGAAATGCTTGTTTTTTTCTGTGTTATGTTTAAAAAGAAAGAAAATAGAATTAAAAGTTATTAGCATTTATTTTAATAGCCTAAATGCAAATAAATTTGGGGTCTGCAATTTTCGACCAAAATATAGAAACTATATTTTTTATTTTAAATATTTTAGAAGTGATCCCATAATTTGTAAGAGCTTCGCATGGTTAAAATTACTAGCCAGTGGTGTCACACCATTACCTAATATCTTAAACTTGTATGTACATGCATATGTACATTATATAAAAAATATACATAAAAATAATTTAAAAAGAGTCAGAAATAAGTTATTATAAATCAGCTTATTATACAAGAACACAATAACTTTAAGCTTCACATAAAATGAAATCTCTATAAAAATACCTACATACAGAAGTTATTTCATACTTGTCACATATTCTACAAGATAAATCGTTGAATAGATGAGAATGTGAACGTTTTTGCAAGAGTGTCTTTTCAATTCTGTAGGATTGTACGGAGAGAGGGCAAAGCGCAGGTAAGCTTAGTTATCGCTACTCGGAACTGCCTGATTACGATCCCTTACGTATCGCCGAGGACTTTTTGCTATCGGCCTTATGTTTGCACAAGAAATAAAAACTAAACTACGCTACCAGTAGATCCGTTTGTTTATGAATCAAATATGCAACTTATGTTCTCTTAAAAATAATAAACGTTGTGTGTTCAAGATAAGATAATAAGTTATGTTTAAATTGTTGCTAAAAAATAAAGGAATGTAAGTATGAGATTTGAGATTTTTGGCATTTTTTTTTTATTTAATGAAGTACTTAATTCAATGTATAGTAGGTTTTAATTGTAATTTCACACTTTTATGGCTGTATTGTTAGATTTAGAAAACAAAGAGTAAGTAAATATAGAGTTACTGACAGCTTGTAACAAAAATACTTTAAGGGCTAGAAACCTATATCTAGAGATCCTAAAACGCACTCGTCCGTTAAGACAGGGCATGATAGGTTACGCTCTGATTCAGCGCATATGAGGCCTTTGTCCTCCATTGGATACCTCACTTACCTTGATATTATAAGACAATTAATAAGGTATTTGTTTGTGTTGTGGAATAATAATATTGTTTTGTTAGACTAGCGTTTAACTAGGAGTTGTCTTGGATATATTTAAATATTTTCTAGGAAATAAACAACTACGATAATATTTAACTTATTATTTATTTTATAAATAATTATTTATATTATTTTCTTGAATCTTTTCTCTGGATTGTAGTTTCGACTCTTTCGTTAAAGGGCTCTCAGCCCTCTCATCAAAATGTTGTTAAAATCGTCTTAGCTTCTGCATCCTAATAAAACTCATTTATACATATAATAAAATTGAAACTGTGCCGAATCTGTATATGAATATTTCTGGAAAAATCTTATTAAAATAGTCATTATTATCGATACAGAGGCCGAATCTATAGTTTTTAGAATTTTTGTCTGCCTATCTGCCTGCCTGGGAACGTATTACGAGAAAACCACTGGACGGATTTTGATGAAACTTGGTATGTTTTAAATATGTTTTTATATAATTAATTTTAGTTGTAATTATTTCAAACAGGTCAATTTTCATATTTCTAAATTCAAAACAAGCCTTCATTCCCTGTCCCTTCAGTGAGTGAATTAGCAAAGATTCGTTACACTATGGGAAACTCTAATACATATTTCAAGATTTTGTTTAGGCTGTGCGTTTTCTGTTGGACAGTCAGTGTTAGAGTTTTATCAGATAGCTACTCGTATCGAGTAACTTCATACTTCATTAATGTGTTCTCAAACTCGACAAAAAGAATACCGGAAATGAAGACTGTAACTATAGAAAGAATATGCCACCTAGCTAAATAAATTTTAAATAATAACATATTTTATAGTTGGATGTTCGTTCGTATTTCAAATATTCCATTGTCGAGTGGAACATAAAGCCCTTTTGTTGGGATTAATCAATGCATAATGTGTTCGTGAGAGATGAATAATTCCTTTATTGGTATTGTCTTTGAATTATTTATTGGTACGCGGAAAAATGCATGTTTCCTTATAATGTCAACATGCTTCGCTTGTAAGGTGGCTTAATTTCATATGAACTTAGTTTGTCACAATTAATCATTTATTTTCCCTAACTATTCCTCAAAATTTATTAAAATTATTAGTTTTTATTATTTTGATTTTTTGCAAAAACAGCGAAGGAGATTTTTCATACGGTATTTAAATAGCAAATGGATAATTAAATGGATATCCTACTTTAAATTTTATCCACCACAACTCCTCCTCCATATCAAATACAAAATTGCATTAAAACAACCTCATAAAGCGCTAAATCTGATAAAAAATACGATATTATGATTGCAATAATAACACCTGCATTATAAATATTGCAGTTAACATGATGTATCTTTGTTATAATCTATGTTTGAGCATATTATATCAATAAAGATATCTATATATAATAACTGATTCTTCACATACAGGTTTTATCTAGTTTGGAAGTCAGAGGCTTCAACAGGCTTATGTAATAAAAAGCAATTGTGTCAATAAAAGAAAATATTTAAACATTTAATTTAAAAAGAGTACATTTTTTAGTAATAAGTCTATATTAAATACATCCTATCATTTTTTTATACATATTTTTTCTCTTATAAATATTCCAATGAGAAATAAAACTATACTAATGTATAAATTAATTTTAAGTCATATTTCAATACAATAAAGCTTTTTATTTAAGTTTTTTATTTATTAATTATCAAGAGTGACTTGTAATATTTAAAAATTATAATATTTTATAAACTAAGTTCAAGAGATATTTATTGATGCGATTGAACTACTCTCTTTTTTGCACCAATGACATAAAAATTTCATCATTAATTTGCATTATCAGGCAATAACCTTATATTTAAATGTAAGCATTAATTTATGGTAAGTTAGTAGTGTTTACCAACAGAAGGTCGCGGCTTTTTATGTAAATCGCACCTCATAAGAGACCATACTAACTTTTTCAACTGAAAGCCTAATCATATTATAGAAGTTATAAGCAAAGTAGAAGATGTTAACATTTGTGCTCATTTAGTACTTAATGTTGGACGTGAGACGTGAGTAAAGGTATGTAGCGAAAAAACTTATGCAACTTAGTAGTAAATTACGTGTATTGATAAAAACTTAATATTAATGGTGCTGTGTGTTAATGTCCCAACATATTTATCTATTAATTCAAAAATCAAGGTATATTTTAACTAAAATTTTAGCTACAATTGTGTATTAAACTTATTAATAAACAAAATAGTGTTATTGTTTTGTTTTATGTTATTTTCTTGACATACGAGTATATAAAATAAGAGTAATCGGTAACAGTAATATGTATTATAAGAAAGTGACGCGGCAAGTCGAAAGGTTAAAGGAAGTGGCTCAAGCAAGTGGGGCGCGCAGTGGACTGAGACAGCACATGTTATCGGATGAACTTCCCCTCCTTAATTTGACCGGTAGCTTTGAATTAACCGTCAAAATCAGTTGTACTTTTTTAGTTAAATAAAAACAATATGAAACATAAGGTGTGTGAAGTCTTCCTTTTCCTTCATTCCAGAAAAAAAAAACAATATTACTGACTAACTTTGAATAAAGAGGAAGTAATCGATTCAGATGTATGTGTGTTTTTGTGTATATTTCGCTGTAAGATCTGCGACGAGAGATAAATGTATAAAAGAACAAATCCACTGTTAAAGGTGGAATAATTAATTTTATTGTAATTTTGAAATTGGCGTAATATTTATTTAAAATATAATTATTATTTTAATTAACTGTAAAATATTTTTTTTAAGTTGCAGTATTCATTTACAGTGATTTCATTCAAGGTTTCCATTCCATAGAACCAGACTGCTGTTACGACTATTAATATGTAAGTATTAATCTGTCTGTACGCATTCGAATATTTTAATGATCTTCTTAATAGAATGTTATGACCATAATTTTAAAACATTTATTCAGTAATTTGAACTCATCTATGTTTGTAAGAATTTTATAGAGATACAAAGTTAGTTTGTTTGCCCATACAAAAATGGAAATAATCTTTAGAACTATTAAACCAATATAAATTACTTGCGACTCAACCTCGCTTAGCTTCAGGTTCGTCTCTACTCTCTAGAGAAAAACCAAAACAAATCTATCTCACGGGAACTGTGCATTTTTTCAGCATAAAGTATACTATGTGCTATTTCAGACTATAATCGCATAAAGTATACCATGTGCTATTGGAAACTATAATCTATCTCTGTGCCAAATTTCATCCAGATCCGCTCAGCCGTTCTGGCGTGAAAGAGTAACAAACATCCAGATGGATATCCATCTTCATAAACTTTCACATTTATAATATTAAGTATGGATATGGATTTTCATTTCTAGAATTACCGCTCAGTAAGTGTGGTTGCCTATAGTCTACCTCCATAAATAGGCTTATGATACATGTCCAATTTTTAAAATTGGACCAGTAGTTCCAGACGTAAGCACGTACAAACAAATAAACAAACAAACAAACCCTTCAGCATTATATATTATAGATTCCCAGAGACTACTAAGAGTTCAACAGAGTTTAAGGAGTGCATGCGTCTTCTAATCGGGACACGTACGCAGTGTCGTGAGTATCCTTTACCTGAGTTATGAATGAAAGGATGTGGAATTTTTTGCTGCACCATAAAAAGGAATTCCAATGCTTTTGCTTTTTATTGTTAGGCTTTTAAGGAATTTAGCATTGTATTATGAACTGGTTCATTGTATCAGCAATTGCTATTGGCATTAGATATGAATAAGTCCGTATTGGACATAGGAACTCCCTTGCGATTTAAAATAAAAATGTTAAAAAGATAAAATTAAAAATAATGTTACTTAAAATTTAACATATTTTTGTATTAATGAAAGAAGTTACAAAAAATATCCCAACATATTTGATTATACTTGTAGTAATTAATTTGCGTTAGAAGAATTTAAATCAAACTTCGTTTCGAGATCTCTGTGCTTTCACACAATTTATCTATGTTCATTATTTTATTAAATTGTTGAAATCGAATGGACACCACGCATCCTCGTTTGGAAAAAAAACAATACTCTTTTGGTGACAATTTATGTCTCATCAAAACAAATCAAATGAGCCCCAACTCGAATGTTTTACTCGTGATGATGATAATGATGAATGAGTGACTGAATTGTTACTAAAATCTATTTTGACGAATTTTGATTTTTGTTTTTTTTCCCATTTATTGGCTTAGAGTTGCGTTCTAAATAATTGGTTTTTGTTATTTTACAATATCTGTCTATATATGTGGAGTTTACAATATTTATTAGGCCCAAGTTTGACGCTTGTACATCTTCCTGTATCGTTTTTACAATGAGAGAGGAAAAATCAGTTTACTTGCTTTTTACTTAGAATATGAATCATTTTTAATATTTTACTTTATATTATAAAAATAATGAAATTAGTAAAGTCGATCGATTTTAGCCACGGCGGTAAATCTCATTGAGACTATCCATATGCACAGGAGATATTATTGTGCACAAATATTCGAACAGGCACAACTGAGCTCTATATTCCTTTCACTCTCAAACGCTATCATCGCAGGCGCAGGATCGACAGTTTTACGTGCTAAAACTTGCTTTAAAATAAGCATATGCATAATCTTAGGGTATAGTCTCAATCCTTTGAATATAGAATACTATTTACATAATATTGTCAATGCTTCAGACCTTATACTTTATAAAAAGTACTATATGCTTCGTTAAATTTAATAAAATCGTAATTACAAGGCTCATTGGATAAGGTACTGGTTAAGGTCAATATAATTCACCTTAAAAAGCACAAAAAACATTATTATTATTAATTAAAAAAAAACAAATATCTTAAATTTTACATAAAAAAATGTACAGTTCAATCGTTTCTATGAGCTTAGAATAATCGAAGCAGAAATGACCTTTAAGTCTTTAACTCAATAAGCATACTCGTAATATAAAAAATTGTTTTGATCCAAGTTCGCGTTAAAATCAAAATATCACCTATAAATGTAAAAAATATGTTATTATTAAATGATAATAATCATATGATGGTATATTAGTGAAAATTTTGTACATTTTCTTTAATATCTAGACATTGAAGCCAAGATAAATAATAGAAAGCTGAAAAAATAAGTTTTCTCTTCAATTTGTACGCGATAAATTGTAGAACTACCAGTCTAATTATGAAAAAATCTTTTAGCATTTTATAGTATATTTATTAAGGAAGTTATGTGTATCTAAAATCACGTTATAACCCAGGGTGCGTAAATCCGATTAGTATTTGACCGATTTTTCCTCATTACATTGATGAATAGAACATTACCTATATACTTACGTAAGATGCCTTGAGGAAATCCCTTATCCTGTATTTTAACTATACTTATCATAATAATTTCTTAGATTTATGCGAATAAGAGATATTTTAAATAAAACTATCTTTTCGGATTATTTCGCGGATTTATTTTGATTTTTGGTTCCCGATGTTTCGAATGCTTTACAGCGTCACGGGAGAGACTAAGGTTTTAGACATCTCAAAGGAGTTATATATAATAATGATAAGTATTTAAAATAATATATTTATCATTTTACTTTAAAGTATCATTATAATACAGCTCAGTTATTATTATAGAATTATGTTATCTGTGGCTCTGCATAGAAAAAGTAAAGTACCTGATGGATATTTGAGTGTAAGAATCATTTAGTATATGTATTTCATTACTTAGGTATAAATATATTTTTACGACAACCAGAGATTCCCAACGGTTTAAAGACGTTACTGTATAAATAAGAATGACTCATTCAAGGATCTTCTAACATTATCATCCAGCTATAAATACATCTGTCTCTCTCTTTATCATGTAATTACATCCAAATAGATAAAGATGGCGATATAATCGGATTTTACACGATGATTTAAATAATTTGAAATCTTATTTGCTATTAGTTGACCTGACAAACGATGTTCCGTCCAAACAAGTTTGGTCTTGAATTAATACAAAAAATCTATAGAAAAAAATGATACTTTTCCAATTTTATCCTAAATCTTTATTTGGACTACAATGAGTATTTAAAAAAATAACCATTATTTCTATCTAAATTGATGTTATATATTTTTTTCTCTATTTAAATTATAACACATAGAAAGTACTTGAGAGGATATTTGGGAATTTATTTCTTTTTTTTCTTCCTCCGTTTAGATAATGTGAATATGAACATCTACTTGCAAAGAATCTGTCTAAAAGTGACGAAAATGGGAGGTTAAAGAATCTTAACAGCAGTGTTCATAATTGCGATAAATAAAAAATCCTTTGAACATCAATTAATTTAATGTTATATTTCGTAACAAAAATATTTTCAACGAATAGTTCTTAAAATTCTATTGAATGTATACATATAATAAAATTCTAACTGAATCGAACCTGTACATTAATTTTTTTTTTGAAAAGGTTATTCAAATAGTCATTATTATCGATACAGAGGCTAAACCTATAGTTTTTACAATTTTTGTCTGTCTGTCTGGGAACGCGTCACGAGACAACCACTGGACAGATTTTGATGAAATTTGGACGATAGCTGGTCATTCGGGTCAACATATAGGATACTTTTTACTGCGGGAAAGTATCTCATCTCTGAGATATCAATACTAATTGTTAAAACGTACCTAGGGACGAACCCGAGCGGAACGTGGGTGAGTCTAGTATAAAAATATTTCTAGACCATTGTTGTATAAAAAGTACCTATATATTTTTTAAACTCACAATTCACAACAAAATGAATTCATTTTTTGTTAAATTATTATACCTTACACAACTTTGAAAACATGCTTTAGTTCACATAAGAGCAAAAAATGTTCTGGGAAGATTGTAAAAGATAATATAAATTAAAACATATCGTAAGCACTATTATTACTTTAATCCTACGATATGGTATGCATAGCGAAAGTAACACAATTATGTTACTCTATTCCAGTTTATTCAATTCGGAAACTGAAGAAATTATAAGGAAAAAAAAAAACATGTAGCATTATACATATATTGCCCGCGGCTTTGCTCGTTTGTTAATTAGGAATAGATTACTGGTGAAAGATTTTTAAATCAGTATAATAATTGTTCGAGTTACTTTTCTTACTTATTAACAAACTAGCCACTCACCCTTGCTTCGGTCAGGTTCGTCCCTAGTTACGTTTTAACATTTAGATCAGAGATATGTTGACCAAATTTCATCAAAATCTGTACAGTGGGTTTCCTGTGATACGGCAACAGACAGACAGACAGACAAAAATTCTAAAAACTATAGATTTGGCTTGTGTATCGATAATAATGTCTATTTCAATAAGATTTTCCGAAAAATATCTAATGTACAGATTCGGCTTAGTTACAATTTTATTATATGTATAGAAAATGTTAACCCTTTATAATAATGTAAGAGTCAGTAGTCATTTAGGCGAGAGTTTGGAAATATAGGCTCGTCATGTTTTTGATGACAAAGCAATGATACATAAATTATTATGACATTCACTTGTGGTTCCTAATTGTGGAAAAGGTATTTAGTTGATATAGAAATTCAGAAAATAATGGAATATTTTGATATGACACATAATGACTTTAGTTTTGACCGCAAGCAAGTGATGTGACTAATTAAATTTGGTATCTCCCTATGTCCTTAAGTGCTAACATGATTTTTTATAACGTACAAACATACATATTATTTACAAGAATAGTTTTACTTATACTTGTAGACTATTATCAATAGGCACTTCATACTTTATGCTATACTAACTCTTAGACAAGTTGGCTTCATATGATCTATTTGATCGATAGTAACATTCAATAGAAAATTAACAAATATATGAGATTTTTAGGTTTTTTTATATTTCGGCAGAGTAGACCGTTGGAGCAATCCCATGATTGCTGTGGTCTGCTTCAGCAAGCCGGCAGTCGGGGCGTCGTGGTTGAGTGCGTTAGCGATCCTGCGACGCCACAATAAGACGGAGGAGATTCTGTTGGGAATGAATTGCTTAATGTGTTAAGATTAAAAATGTTATTTTTGTATCTATTAAAAAGTTTTATAAGTCTTTGTATCTATTAAAAAGTTTTATAAGACATGCATATATACAAAAATCAAAGACGATCTTGTTGAACTGATTACTAAAAATATTCTATGGGAAATTAATTTAATTAGTATTTGTTCCTTTAGAAACCCGAGCCGCGATCTTTCTCTCAACGTGAACTCAAAGTATTGCTACTAATCTATACTATATACTAGCGACTCACGCTTGCTTCGCTCGCGTTCGTCCCTAGGTACGTTTTCACGGTTAGCTATGTTAATACATAAATAGTAGCTTGCTACTCCTAAGATATTTAAATTATATAGCGACTTACCCTCGCTTTGCTCGGGTGCGTACGCCGTACGCGGATTTTGTTCACAATTTCATGGGTTTTAATTTTTTTCGCGGAACCCTGATTCTTTTTCTAAAATAATAGTAGCCTAAGTTACTCCTTATAACATTAGCTATCCGCCAGTGAAAGTCCCGTCAAAATCGGTCCAGCCGTTTTGGAGATTAGCCGGAACAAACAGACAGACAGACAAAAATTGTAAAAAATGTTGTTTTGGTATTTGTACCGTGTATACATACATCCATATGCATTTAGTAAAAAGCGTTTATTTTAATATTACAAACAGACACTCCAATTTTATTTATCTGTATAGATAAAAGGCAAAAGTGTTTGACTGATGTATCAACGCACAGGCCAAACCCTTAAGGCTAGAAAATTGAAATTTCGCACACGTATTCCTCTTATGACGTAGGCATCCACTAAGGAAGAATTT
This sequence comes from Fabriciana adippe, assembly GCA_905404265.1. Classification (NCBI taxonomy): domain Eukaryota; kingdom Metazoa; phylum Arthropoda; class Insecta; order Lepidoptera; family Nymphalidae; genus Fabriciana; species Fabriciana adippe. Next base: position 13,250,417 of record FR989984.1, on the reverse strand, counting down.
TTCAAAATTCAACCCCCAAGGGGGTGAAATAGAGGATAGAAGTTTGTATGAAACTTTTTATTCCTTGGACATATTTGCACGAAATTTCGCATTTTTCGTAGTTTGATCGCGAGCGAAGCCGCAGGTTCTGCTAGTAAAATTATAATAGGTTTTAATGGTAATCTGTGACGTCGAGTAATCGTTGAATTGAATAGAAATCACATATTATGATTCTATGACATAACGCAAAAAATTGTCGTCAATATATCTTTTAAATAATTTGTAAATGATGTATACTATCTAGTTCAGCCCTCTTATCAAATCGTAATCAAAACAAGTCAGATAAAAGATATTCCTCATTAAATTTGGTTTCTACAACCAGCAGCGGTCAGGCACACAGACAGAGCTTGTACTAGGTATATAATAATATGTCTTGTG